>OU342743.1:343485625-344889827 GCA_910589775.1 Avena eriantha | reverse complement strand
AAAAGAACACACATGCAATGACACTGGTTGATCCGTATGTGGTCTATGAAAGGATCACACATGCAATGACACTAGTGGATCCATATGTCTTTTGTGAAAAGAACACACATGCAATGACACTTGCTGGATCCATATGTGGTCTGTGAAAAGAACATGCATGCAATGACACTGGTGGATCCATATGTGCTCTGTGAAAAGAACACGCATGCATGAAATTGGTGGATCCGTATGTCGTCTGTGAAAAGAACACACATGCAATGACACTGGTTGATCCATATGTGGTCTGTGAAAAGAAACACATGCAATGAAACTAGTGGATCCATATGTGGTCTATGAAAATAACACACATGCAGTGACAATGAGATTGGTTCCATATGTGGTTTGTGAAAATAACACACATGCAATGAACTCTGGTTGTTCCATATGTGGTTTGTGAAAAGAACAGACATGAAATGACACTAGTGGATCGATATGTGGTATGTGAAAAGAACACACATGCAATAACAATGGTTGATCCATATGTGGTATGTGAAAATAACACACATGCAATGACAATGGTGGTTCCATACGTGGTTTGTGAAAAGAACAGACATGCAATGACTCTAGCTGTGGTTACTGAAAAGAACACACATGCAATGACACTGGTGGATCCATATGTGGTCTGTGAAAACAACACACATTTTAAATGACACTGGTGGATCCATACATGGTCCGTGAAAAGAACACACATGCAATGAACTCTAGTGGATCCATATGTGGTGTATGAAAAGAACACACATGCAATGACACTGGTTGATCCATATGTGGTCCTTGAGAAGAACACACATGCAGTGACACTGGTTGATCCATATGTGGTCTATGAAAGGATCACACATGCAATGACACTAGTGGATCCATATGTCTTTTGTGAAAAGAACACACATGCAATGACACTGCTGGATCCATATGTGGTCTGTGAAAAGAACATGCATGCAATGAAAATGGTGGATCCATATGTAGTCTGTGAAAGAACACGCATGCAATGACACTGGTGGATCCATATGTGGTCTGTGAAAAGAACACACATGCAATGAAACTGGTGGATCCATATGTGGTCTGTGAAAATAACACACATGCAATGACAATGAGAGTGGTTCCATATGTGGTTTGTGAAAAGAACACACATGCAATGAACTCTGGTGGTTCCATATGTGGTTTGTGAAAAGAACAGACATGCAATGACTCTAGCCGTGGTATGTGGAAAGAACGCACATGAAATGACACTAGTGGATCCATATGTTGTATGTGAAAAGAACAGACATGCAATGAAATTGGTGTATCCATATGTGGTATGTGAAAATAACAAACATGCAATGACAATGGTGGTCCCATACGTGGTTTTTGAAACGAACAGACATGCAATGACTCTAGCTATGGTTAATGAAAAGAACACACATGCAATGACACTGGTGGATCCATATGTGGTCTGTGAAAACAACACACATTTCAATGACACTAGTGGATCCATACATGGTCCATGAAAAGAACACACATGCAATGAACTCTAGTGGATCCATATGTGGTCTATGAAAAGAACACACATGGAATGACAATGGTGGATCCATATGTGGTATGTGATAATAACACACATGCAATGACAATGGTGGTTCCATAAGTGGTTTGGGAAAAGAACAGACATGCAATGACTCTAGCAGTGGTTAATGAAAAGAACACACATCCAATGACACTAGTGGATCCATATGTGGTCTATGAAAACAACACACATTTCAATGACACTGGTGGATCCATATATGGTCTGTGAATAGAACACACATGCAATGAACTCTATTGGATCCATATGTGGTCTATGAAAAGAACACACATGCAATGACACTGGTTGATCCGTATGTGGTCTATGAAAAGAATACACATGAAATGACACTGGTGGATCAATATGTGGTATGTGAAAAGAACACACATGCAATGACACTGGTGTATCCATATGTGGTCTATGAAAAGAACACACATGCAATGACACTGGTGGATCCATATGTGCTCTGTGAAAAGAACACGCATGCAATGAAATTGGTGGATCCGTATGTCGTCTGTGAAAAGAACACACATGCAATGACACTGGTTGATCCATATGTGGTCTGTGAAAAGAAAACACATGCAATGAAACTAGTGGATTCATATGTGGTCTATGAAAATAACACACATGCAGTGACAATGAGATTGGTTCCATATGTGGTTTGTGAAAAGAACAGACATGCAATGACTCTAGCTGTGGTCTGTGAAAAGAACACACATGAAATGACACTAGTGGATCGATATGTGGTATGTGAAAAGAACACACATGCAATAACAATGGTTGATCCATATGTGGTATGTGAAAATAACACACATGCAATGACAATGGTGGTTCCATACGTGGTTTGTGAAAAGAACAGACATGCAATGACTCTAGCTGTGGTTACTGAAAAGAACACACATGCAATGACACTGGTGGATCCATATGTGGTCTGTGAAAACAACACACATTTCAAATGACACTGGTGGATCCATACATGGTCCGTGAAAAGAACACACATGCAATGAACTCTAGTGGATCCATAAGTGGTGTATGAAAAGAACACACATGCAATGACACTGGTTGATCCATATGTGGTCCTTGAGAAGAACACACATGCAATGACACTGGTTGATCCATATGTGGTCTATGAAAGGATCACACATGCAATGACACTAGTGGATCCATATGTCTTTTGTGAAAAGAACACACATGCAATGACACTGCTGGATCCATATGTGGTCTGTGAAAAGAACATGCATGCAATGAAAATGGTGGATCCATATGTAGTCTGTGAAAGAACACGCATGCAATGACACTGGTGGATCCATATGTGGTCTGTGAAAAGAACACACATGCAATGAAACTGGTGGATCCATATGTGGTCTGTGAAAATAACACACATGCAATGACAATGAGAGTGGTTCCATATGTGGTTTGTGAAAAGAACACACATGCAATGAACTCTGGTTGTTCCATATGTGGTTTGTGAAAAGAACAGACATGCAATGGCTCTAGCCGTGGTATGTGGAAAGAACACACATGAAATGACACTAGTGGATCCATATGTGGTATGTGAAAAGAACAGACATGCAATGAAATTGGTGTATCCATATGTGGTATGTGAAAATAACAAACATGCAATGACAATGGTGGTCCCATACGTGGTTTTTGAAACGAACAGACATGCAATGACTCTAGCTATGGTTAATGAAAAGAACACACATGCAATGACACTAGTGGATCCATATGTGGTCTGTGAAAACAACACACATTTCAATGACACTAGTGGATCCATACATGGTCCATGAAAAGAACACACATGCAATGAACTCTAGTGGATCCATATGTGGTCTATGAAAAGAACACACATGGAATGACAATGGTGGATCCATATGTGGTATGTGATAATAACACACATGCAATGACAATGGTGGTTCCATAAGTGGTTTGGGAAAAGAACAGACATGCAATGACTCTAGCAGTGGTTAATGAAAAGAACACACATCCAATGACACTAGTGGATCCATATGTGGTCTATTAAAACAACACACATTTCAATGACACTGGTGGATCCATATATGGTCTGTGAATAGAACACACATGCAATGAACTCTATTGGATCCATATGTGGTCTATGAAAAGAACACACATGCAATGACACTGGTTGATCCGTATGTGGTCTATGAAAAGAATACACATGAAATGACACTGGTGGATCAATATGTGGTATGTGAAAAGAACACACATGCAATGACACTGGTGTATCTATATGTGGTCTATGAAAAGAACACACATGCAATGACACTGGTGGATCCATATGTGCTCTGTGAAAAGAACACGCATGCAATGAAATTGGTGGATCCGTATGTCGTCTGTGAAAAGAACACACATGCAATGACACTGGTTGATCCATATGTGGTCTGTGAAAAGAAAACACATGCAATGAAACTAGTGGATCCATATGTGGTCTATGAAAATAACACACATGCAGTGACAATGAGATTGGTTCCATATGTGGTTTGTGAAAATAACACACATGCAATGAACTCTGGTTGTTCCATATGTGGTTTGTGAAAAGAACAGACATGAAATGACACTAGTGGATCGATATGTGGTATGTGAAAAGAACACACATGCAATAACAATGGTTGATCCATATGTGGTATGTGAAAATAACACACATGCAATGACAATGGTGGTTCCATACGTGGTTTGTGAAAAGAACAGACATGCAATGACTCTAGCTGTGGTTACTGAAAAGAACACACATGCAATGACACTGGTGGATCCATATGTGGTCTGTGAAAACAACACACATTTTAAATGACACTGGTGGATCCATACATGGTCCGTGAAAAGAACACACATGCAATGAACTCTAGTGGATCCATATGTGGTGTATGAAAAGAACACACATGCAATGACACTGGTTGATCCATATGTGGTCCTTGAGAAGAACACACATGCAGTGACACTGGTTGATCCATATGTGGTCTATGAAAGGATCACACATGCAATGACACTAGTGGATCCATATGTCTGTTGTGAAAAGAACACATATGCAATGACACTGCTGGATCCATATGTGGTCTGTGAAAAGAACATGCATGCAATGAAAATGGTGGATCCATATGCAGTCTGTGAAAGAACACGCATGCAATGACACTAGTGGATCCATATGTGGTCTGTGAAAAAAACACACATGCAATGAAACTGGTGGATCCATATGTGGTCTGTGAAAATAACACACATGCAATGACAATGAGAGTGGTTCCATATGTGGTTTGTGAAAAGAACACACATGCAATGAACTCTGGTGGTTCCATATGTGGTTTGTGAAAAGAACAGACATGCAATGACTCTAGCCGCGGTATGTGGAAAGAACACACATGAAATGACACTAGTGGATCCATATGTGGTATGTGAAAAGAACACACATGCAATGAAATTGGTGTATCCATATGTGGCATGTGAAAATAACAAACATGCAATGACAATGGTGGTCCCATACGTGGTTTTTGAAAAGAACAGACATGCAATGACTCTAGCTATGGTTAATGAAAAGAACACACATGCAATGACACTGGTGGATCCATATGTAGTCTGTGAAAACAACACACATTTCAATGACACTAGTGGATCCATACATGGTCCATGAAAAGAAACACATGCAATGAACTCTAGTGGATCCATATGTGGTCTATGAAAAGAACACACATGCAATGACACTGGTTGATCCATATGTGGTATGTGAAATGAACACACATGAAATGACACTAGTGGATCCATATGTGGTCTGTGAAAAGAACACACATGCAATGACACTAGTGGATCCATATGTGGTCTATGAAAAGAACACACATGAAATTACACTGGTGGATCCATATGTGGTCTGTGAAAACAACACGCATGCAATGAAAATGGTGGATCCATATGTGGTTTGTGAAAAGAACACACATGCAATGACACTGGTGGATCCATACGTGGTCTGTGAAAAGAACACACATGCAATGAAATTGGTGGATCCATATGTGGTCTGTGAAAATAACACACATGCAATGACAATGAGAGTGGTTCCATATGTGGTTTGTGAAAAGAACACACATCCAATGTACTCTGGTGGTTCCATATGTGGTTTGTGAAAAGAATAGACATGCAATGACTCTAGCTGTGGTCTGTGAAAGGAACACACATGAAATGACACTAGTGGATCCATATGTGGTATGCGAAAAGAACACACATGCAATGACAATGGTGGATCCATATGTGGTATGTCAGAATAACAAACATGCAATGACAATGGTGGTTCCATACGTGGTTTGTGAAAAGAACAGACATGCAATGACTCTAGCCGTGGTTAATGAAAAGACACACTTGCAATGACACAGGTGGATGCATATGTGGTCTGTGAAAACAACACACATTTCAATGACACTGCTGGATCCATACATGGTCCATGAAAAGAACACACATGCAATAAACTCTAGTGGATCCATATGTGGTCTATGAAAAGAACACACATGCAATGACACTGGTTGATCCATATGTGGTCTGTGAAAAGAACACGCATGCAATGAAATTGGTGGATCCATATGTAGTCTGTGAAAAGAACACACATGCAATGACACTGGTGGATCCATATGTGGTATGTGAAAAGAACACACATGCAATGAAACTGGTGGATCCATATGTTGTCTGTGAAAATAACACACATGCAATGACACAGGTGGATGCATATGTGGTCTGTGAAAACAACACACATTTCAATGACACTCATGGATCCATACATGGTCCGTGAAAAGAACACACATGTAATGAACTCTAGTGGATCCATATGTGGTCTATGAAAAGAACACACATGCAATGACACTGGTTGATCCATATGTGGTCTGTGAAATGAACACACATGAAATTACACTGGTGAATCCATATGTGGTATGTGAAAAGAACACACATGAAATGACACTGGTGGATCCATATGTGGTCTATGAAAAGAACACACATGCAATGACACTGGTGGATCCATATGTGGTCTATGAAAAGAACACGCATGCAATGAAATTGGTGGATCCATATGTGGTCTATGAAAAGAACACACAGGCAATGACACTAGTGGATCCATATGTGGTATGTGAAAAGAACACACATGCAATGAAACTGGTGGATCCATATGTGGTCTGTGAAAATAACACACATGCAATGACAATGAGAGTGGGTCCATATGGGGTTTGTGAAAAGAACACACATGCAATGAACTCTGGTGGTTCCATATGTGGTTTTCGAAAATAACACACATGCAATGACAATGGTGGATCCATATGTGGTGTATGAAAAGAACACACATGCAATGACAATGGTGGTTCCATATGTGGTTTGTGAAAAGACCAGACATGCAATGACTGTAGCTATGGTTAATGAAAAGAACAGACATGCAAGGACACTTGTGGATCCATATGTGGTTTGTGAAAAGAACACAGATGCAATGACACTGGTGGATCCATATGTGGTCTGTGAAAAGAACAAACATTTAAATGACACTGGTGGATCCATATATGGTTTGTGAAAAGAACACACATGCAATGACACTAGTGGATCCATATGTGGTCTGTGAAAAGAACACACATGTAATGACAACGGTGGTTCCATATGTGGTCTGTGAAAAGAACACACATGCAATGACAATGGTGGATCCATATGTGGTTTGTGAAAATAACACACATGCAATGACACTGGTGGATCCATGTAAAGCTCCAAAAATATTAATCAAGTTTTTCAAGTTCATATCACCCAAGTTTGGGGTTAACAAAAACTTTTTTTTCCAAAAATCTATATGCATGCATGTGTGTTTTGCATTAGTATAGAATTGAGTGAATTTGCCATGCTTGATTGCTACAAATGATGAGAAATGGTTTAAAGATGAATGCTACATCATCCATGCCAATTACAAAAAAAATCTAAAGAAAAATAAATCAAATATGAATAAAAAGATCAAATGGTCATTTTGACCAAAGTTAACCACTAGGTCACTTGGAGTGTTCCTAGAAGTGAGTTTCTAACAGAAACAATTCCACTTCTTTTCACCCCTTTCTAGACCAAGTCAAAGTGAACCCAAGCCTACTTTAAAAACTCACAGAAACTATTTTCAAATCTATTTAATGGAAAGTTCAAATTTGAATCTAGTTCATATGGTAAGATCACCATTTTGCAAAAACCACTCAAATCAATTCCACTTGACTTTTAAAAGCAACCATAGACACTCAAGCATAAGATGCAAACACTCACCAAATTTCATTCAAAATATTCAAACTAAATCTCATGCGGCCATTAAGACAAACTCCTTGCAGACACTAATCTAGTCCTGCCTAACTTCACTGTTTGGGGCATTGATTACTAGACCTAATGCCCCCATTACACTCCCCTTGTCTCCCCTAGTATCTAGCAGCACCAAACACGCCCCCACTTAGCCATTGTGCACCAGTGCGCCGCCGCCCGAAGCCACACTCGCCGACCAACCGTGGACAGAGCACCAGAGTCCATGCCACCCTCGATCACGACACGCACCAGACACGCCACCATCCACCGCCACCTCCTGTCCAACCCACGACCATAGGAGAGCCCTAGACCACCCCAGCAACGCCACGCCCACTCTCTATGTGCCGTGCCGAGAGCGCGCTAGAGTGCAGCACCCGACCGGCTCGCATAGACAGCGCCTCGCTCTTTCCGCGCATGCGCACACTCGCCATGATCACAACCACCTCCTAGAGACCCTCGTTCGTCGTCGTGCGACCCGTAGCACCCGTGCGCTGTCTCGAAAACCGCCTCTCCCGCGTAGAGCATCGCACGTGCCCGACTGTTCCACGCCGCCCCGTGCCGCGCCTTTAAGCTAGGGATGACCACCAGGGAATAACGCACCATCCCCTACCCTTAGCTGCGCCGCTAGCCGCCTGTATCGTCGTCACCGACGAGCCCGAGCCCGTGCCGCAATGTCCCTTCGCCGTTGTATAAATAGAGCCCCCCTCCGCCTCCGCCTCCATTCTCCACAGCAACACACTCCCCATTCCTCACTAGGCCTCCCACACCCTTCCCCGGAGCAAGGTGAGCGCCGCTTCGCCGGAATTTAGACGCCAACCCACCGCTATAGAAGAAGAAGGGCATCGTCGATTGGAGCTGCCCCAGGAGCTGCCGCGACCACCGTTCGAACCGCTGTCGTCGATCACGTCGTTCGCCCCTATCGCTGACCCTAGCTGCAGCCTAGGTGAGCCCCACACAACCCCCACCATAGTGTTAGTGTTTATACCTCATCGGAGCTATTCGTCGTTGATGATGAACTGAAGTCGTTGGATCGTCTTTTAATGGTAGGGCCTAGATTGCACAATACCATTTCGGTTAGTTTGAGTCGCTGACTGGTGGACCCCCTCTGTCTGCAGCCCGCTGCGCTATGCTGTGCAGATTGGGCTGGCCCGTTTAGTTTCCCGCGCAGGCCTGGTAATTCAAATAAGAATTTTTCCAATTTAGTTAAAAGCACATTTTGTCACTAGATTCAAAAATCAATTCAAAGAGATTCACTGAACCAAATTGCATGATTCCAATTTTATTAGAAAGGTATTTAAATTATCTATCCAAGCCCATTGGATTCAAATAATTTGGAGTTAGAGATCACCAATACCAAAAATAAAAGGCAGAGACTTTTTGAAATTCAAACATTTTTTCAAAAATCAACCATAAATGCTTTTGAGTTGATTCCAACTCTCAAAAAATCACATTTAACAAGATCTATCTGAATATGTAAAAATATTTAGGTTTTCATGCAGTGACATTGGACTAGTACCAAAATAATGCTATATAGTTATTTCTACTCACTCTAATTCTATTAAATAATATTCTTAAGGTTATAAAATATGATCCACACTTTAAATCACATTCCTATGTATTAGAATATGTGGTGATGACATGTGTCAACATAATCCCATATTTTAATTGGAGAAAATTAAATCTTAATTATTTTCAATGAGTAGAAATTACTTTTCTAAAATAAACTAAATAATATTAAGTCTTTATGTCATGTGATGATTGTGATGATGCTAGATCATCAAGTGTGAGCCTTAGTGTGCTAAATAGTAGTTAAGTATTGTTTGGTGATTGTGTACCCCGTATTCATTTATAGACGATAGTACCGACCCGGGATACGAGGAGGAGGAGTACTACCAAGAAGAAGAAGAAAACTTCAACCACTTCTCTACTCAAGGCAAGCTAACACTTGCAAGTATTATACCTATGAAATCCATCACTAATTGCAAGATAACATAAGAAAGATGCATTAGGCATGCTTGGTTATATACCTTTGATATATACCAATCCCAAGTTTTACTTGCAAGCTTTATTATTTTTACTTTACCAAAGTTCTTTACTTTTAGTTAGTGCTTTGTGAATATTTGAAAAATAGGATAGATAGCATAAATATTATAAAACTATGCCTAACTAGTTATACTTAGATGTCATTCCATGGCATGAGATTGGAGATTAGCACCCCTCATTAGTGAACACTCTTAACTTTAGTGGCTAGTGCTAAGCATAAAAGTTAATCACTTTAGATGGGAATACTTGGTGAAAATGATTATAAAAACCTTGGAATGATGATTCATTCTATTGAAATGTTTTGACATGTGTTGAGAAACACCAAAGGATTTGATGATGAAAATGTTGAGGCATGAGCCTTAACCATTTTATATAAACTGATGGTTGGGTTCGGATGCGATACGATTCCAATTTTACTGTACAACTACAATACCCGAATTGGGTAGGGCTTAGCTGGAAGTTTATATGCCTTAGTATGGGTTCCCTCGCGGAAGAAATTGAGCTGAGGCTACCTCGTGAGTGTGAATGTGCACCTATACAGTGCCCAGGATGCACTACAAGAGGAATCATGGTATAGCAATATATACTCTGCAACGCTGGAGCTAAGCGTTGCCAATTTTTACGGTAGATACAAATATATTTGTTGCTAAGTGCATCTGTTGTGTAACTACAAACTGCTACATATAGGAGGTGTAGCAGTCCATGCGTTGCATTTTTTGCCAATGGGCAATGGATATAGGACGCTAACTGCAATCTGGCCATATCAAAAAAATTATTAAAAATGGGAATACAGTAAGGTTGATATGTTGTAAAGAAAAAATTCTAAATATTCGCAGCGCGCCATGTAAAATATAAACTAGGCAGGGCACGTCCGCGTAGACAAAAATCAATCGGTCCTTACAAGTGGGACTAAGGATATGCTACTTCGTAGTATTTATCCACTCCCGTCCCCCGTCCTCGCCTCCCAACTCGCGTTTCAAGGTATATTTTTTGTCCCAACCCGTCCCGATCTACCATCTGGCCGCCGGCCGCCGTAGCCATAGTTCCTTAGATCTAGTATCCCCGCACCCTTGTCCATGCACCACAACCTTCCCCATGGAGTATTACACAACCGCCGCCATGGTGACCGACCAACAAGGCAACAACCAAGTAGCTCCCGTGGTTGTTTGGGACTCTCCGGCCGCCTTCCTAGAGTTGCCGAACTGGAAGCCCCGAGACTGATATCCGCGGCATCAGCCACATCGTGAGGTCTGGATCCCCATCCTAGTCTGTCTATTTGTTTTTCATGTCCCCGCACAGTTGCTCTGTCTTCCTCCCCATTTCTTTCTATTTATGCCTCTCAGATCTGCACATGAGATCAGTGGATGCAGGTCACTTCTTCGTCGGTGGCATCTAAGCAAAGACTTTGGCATTGACAACAACCGGTGAGGTTCTTGATTTCTTCTATATTTCTCATGGTCTTGATTTTGTGTTTCTGCATTGATGTCTCGTTTGTCTCCTTTCAGGTAGCAGAACTAGCGGTAGGCACGAGATGGAGCCTGGACGATTTGTTGAGGGCACGAGCGACACGCTTACCTTAGCGAGCATTCTCTGCTATTTACTTCCATCTTGGAAATTAATTTTTGTTAATACTTGTTGATGTGATTCGTCATTGTTGTCACCAAGCAGGGCATGCACGACTATGTGTCCTGTGCATTGCGTGTTCGAGGAAAGGAGCTGTAGTGACGGTCCATTGCAACATGAATCAAAGAAGGCCAATTACTCGTCAGGAGCAGGTTACGTCCATGGATTAGACTCAAGTTTTGACTGGTATATGCTGATCTTTGCTTTTCTAAAGTATGAAGCAATTAATATTGACGGCTTGAGCCTTAGATCCTGAGCAACTACCAGCTATAAGTAATTATTTTGACTGTAACCAACTGCACACAATTTACAGTGCTATTGGGCTGCTGGTTTAATTTGGTATCTACATAGCCGATTCACTTGCACATGCGAACGTGCAAGTGTGCAACTAGGTGGCCTGTGGCAGACATTCAGTTCTGTACACTGTAGTAACATGAAAAGCCGATCAATTTAGTGGTTGTATTTTGTTGTTTTAATACTCCTATTTCAAAGTTGTTCCCTTTCACTCACTCACTGATGACTGAACGATTCTGAAGGTAATTCTCACTAGTAGAAAACAACCTTTGGTCCAGGGGTATTAGCCTCGGTTTTGCTACAAACCGGAACTAATGTCCCGGTCCAACGGCTAGAACTGGCCCTAGGGGGGTGGCACACACTAGCCCCGGTTCGAACGGGACCTTTAGCCCCGGGTCGTGTAATAAACCGGGGCTAAAGGGTTCAGACAGGCCGGGTCAGGCGCCAGACCCTTGAGCCCCGGTTTGTTACACGACCCGGGGCTAAAGGTGGATCTTTAGCCCCGGTTCTAGACACGAACCGGGGCTAAAGATCTGGCTATATCTTCTTCTTCCCCTGCCCGAGCCACCATTCAAGCTGGTGGTTCTCCTCTCTCTCTCTCTCTTTCTTGCTTCAAGCTCGAGTTCATGCCCTTTTTTTTCTCAAGATTTGTCTAGATTTTGTGATGCCCCATCTATCCAAAGGTTCTAAAAGGTGAGGAACTTCATCCTTTGAACTATCATTGCTATGTTAGCTCATTTCATGCTCTATCTTATAGAAGGATTTGTGGATTTAGTTTGGTAGTAATTTTTGCAGTGATAGCATGATATCAATGTTTAGATTCTATCTATCTTGTATTAATGTAAGGAACTCTAAGGTAAATATCACAAAATGTGGATTATTCTATCAATATATATCTTGTTTTGGCACATAGAGTCTCGAAAATTGATTTTAGAAGCACACACATGTGTGAGTTCATCATTCTAACTAACTAGCTAGCTGGGCAAAATATCCTTCTTCGTCTACCTGGGTTCAACAAACTGAAAAATTTGTAACAAAGATAGGGTTAATTCATAAAATCTTGATAAGAAGCCATCACAATTCACATATTAGGGAGTGCCTCTATGGCGAGCTCCTCGAAGATGTCTGAGGACGGGATCCTAAGACATCTTCGAGAAGCTCTGCCGTAGTGGTGTCTCTGCTCTCCCACACCATATTTTGGTTTATATCTTCTCTAGCTAAATCAGTATGCTGGTGGAGCTAACTAATTTCACATATTAGAGAGTGCCTCTACGGCGAGCTCCTCGAAGATGTCTGAGGACGAGGTCCTAAGACATCTTCGAGAAGCTCCGCCGTAGTGGTGTCCCTGGTCTCACACACCATCTTGCAGTTCTTCACAATAATGCATACCTATTTATAGATTAAGCAACACAACATAGTGTCGGGCACTGATGACATAATGTCGACACACTCACGCTGGCATAGTGCTGCCACCCACCCAAAATAGTGTCGGCATTTAATTTACTGGCTTAGTGGTGCCCAATGAGGACATAGTGTCAACATGTTGTCTCCACATCCACATTTAGTCCCGGTTGGTGCCTCCAACCGGGACTAAAGGTTCATCATATCTTTAGTCCCGGTTGCTGGTTTTAGATTAATACTAATTAATTATGATTATGTTTGATGTACTTAATTAATTATATATTGCAGATGAGCCGGCAATGGATGTACACTGACCGACTCTCTAACGAGTTCATTAAAGTCGTGCATTCTTTTCTTCTTGTGGCCGAGGCAAACAAGCGGAGTGGTCTTATGTCTTGTCCATGTGGTGTCTGTCGGAATCATAAAGAATACTCTTCCTCAAGAGTCCTTCACAGCCACCTGTTTCGGTCCGGTTTCATGACCGGCTATAATTGTTGGACCAAGCACGGAGAAAGAGGGGTTATGATGGAAGACAACGAAGAAGAAGAGAATCACAACGACTACCCTGAATACGATGGTACTACAATGGAAGACATTGATGAAGAAAAAGATGAAGAACGGGCATCAGATCTGCCCGATGATGATCTTAGTCGGGCCATTGCTGATGCCCAGGAAGAATGCGTAACTGAAAGGGAGAGGTTGAAGTTCAAGAAGATGTTAGAGGATCACAAAAAATTGTTGTACCCAAATTGTGAAGATGGGCACAAAAAACTGGGTAGCACACTGGAATTGCTGCAATGGAAGGCAGAGAACGGTGTGACTGACAAAGGATTTGAAAAGTTGCTGAGAATAATGAATAAGTTGCTTCCAAAGGATAACAACTGCCCGCCAGTACCTACGAAGCAAAGAAGGTTGTCTTCCCTCTAGGATTAGAGGTGCAGAAGATACATGCATGCATTAATGACTGCATCCTCTACCGCGGCGAGTACGAGAATTTGGATGCATGCCCAGTATGGACTGCATTGCGGTATAAGATAAGACGAGATGACCCTGGTGATGTTGAGGGAGAGCGCCGCATGAAGAGGGTTCCTGCCAAGGTGATGTGGTATGCTCCTATAATACCACAGTTGAAATGTTTATTCAGGAACAAAGAGCATGCCAAGTTGTTGCGATGGCACATGGAAGACCGTAAGAAAGACGAGATGTTGAGACACCCCGCCGATGGGTCGCAGTGGAGAAAAATCGAGAGAGAGTTTCCGGACTTTGCAGGTGATGCGAGGAACTTATGGTTTGGTCTAAGTACAAATGGCATGAATCCTTTTGGGGAGCAGAGCTGCAGTCATAGCACATGGCCTGTGACTTTGTGTATTTATAACCTTCCTCCTTGGTTGTGCATGAAGCGGAAGTTTATTATGATGCCAGTGCTCATCCAAGGCACGAAGCAACCCGGCAACGACATTGATGTGTACCTAAGGCCATTAGTTGAAGAACTCTTCAGTTGTGGCACGGACAAGGTGTACGTGTGTGGGATGAGAACAAGTAGGAGGAATTTGACCTACGAGCATTGTTGTTCATAACAATCAATGATAGGCCTGCTCTTAGTAACATTTCAGGACAGACAAACAAGGGATACAATGCATGCACACACTGTTTAAACGATACTGAAAGTATATAGTTGGATAAATGTAAGAAGAATGTGTACCCGGGGAATCGTCGTTTTCTTCCACCCTCGCACATCCTAAGAAAGACAGGTAAGCATTTCAATGGTGAGGCAGACAACCGGTGTAAGGCTATCCGCCGTACTGGTGATGATGTATTTGACATGGTGAAGGATTTAAAAGTAATCTTTGGAAAGGGTCATGGTAGACAATCTGTTCCGAAGGACGATGTCAGACATGCACCCATGTGGAAAAAGAAATCTATATTTTGGGAGCTACCCTATTGGAAAGTCCTAGAGGTCCGCTCTGCAATTGACGTGATGCACCTGACGAAGAATCTTTGCGTGATCTTCTAGGCTTCTTGGGCGTGTATGGGAAGAGCAAAGATACACCTGAAGCACGGCAGGACCAACAACGTATAAAAGACCGAGACAGCATGCATCCAGAGCTGTTTGAAGGTACTGCTAGCTACGCTCTTACCAAAGAAGAGAAGGAAATCTTTTTTGAAGTCCTTTATAGTATCAAGGTCCCGTATGGTTTCTCGTCGAACATAAAGGGAATAATCAATATGGCAGAGAAAAAATTTCAAGACCTAAAGTCTCATGACTGCCACGTGCTTATGACCTAGCTGCTTCCGATTGCATTGAGGGGACTCCTGCCGGAAAATGTTCAAGTACCCATTGTGAAGCTATGTGCGTTTCTCAAAGCAATTTCTCAGAAGGTAATCAGTCTAGATAGTCTACTAAGGTTACAGAAAGATGTGGTCCAATGTCTTGTCAGCTTCGAGTTGGTGTTCCCACCATCCTTCTTCAATATTATGACTCACCTCCTAGTTCACCTAGTCGATGAGATTAACATTCTTGGTCCTGTATTTCTACACAATATGTTCCCCTTTGAGAGGTTCATGGGAGTGTTAAAGAAATATGTTCATAACCGTGCTAGGCCAGAAGGAAGCATCTCAAAGGGATATGGAATAGAGGAGGTCATTGAGTTTTGTGTTGACTTTATTCCTGACCTTAAGCCCATCGGTGTTCCTGAATCACGGCATGAGGGTAGAATTAGTGGAAAAGGCACGCTAGGAAAGAAAGCAAGGATATGTATGGACGGACATTCTCTCACTAAAGCACACTACACAGTTCTGCAAAGTTCCACCTTGGTGGCTCCGTATATCGAGGAACACAAGAATATTGTACACTCCAACAACCCGGGGAAGCCTGGCTCCTGGATTAGAGATGAACATATGAGGACTTCTGGCGGTTGGTTGCAGTCACATCTCATGAATGACATAAATGTTGGAGAGCAGTTATACTTGTTGGCCAGGTCACCATCCTCGACTATATTGACTTTCCAAGGGTACGAGATAAATGGGAATACATTTTACACGATCGCCCAAGATAAAAGGAGCACCAATCAAAACAGTGGTGTCCGATTTGATGCAACAGACGAGAATGGGCAAAAGAATACATATTATGGTTACATAGAGGAGATATGGGAACTTGACTATGGACCTTTTTTTAAGGTTCCTTTGTTTCGGTGCAAATGGGTCAACCTGACAGGAGGCGGGGTTGAGGTAGACAAGAAATACAGAATGACAACAGTGGATCTCAACAACCTTGCGTATAGAGATGAACCATTTGTCCTAGCCAATGATGTGGCTCAGGTTTTTTATGTGAAGGACATGTCTACCAAACCGAGAAAAAGGAAAGATAAGCAAAAGAATACAGCATCCCATGAGCCAAAGCGCCACATAGTTCTTTCAGGAAAAAGAAACATCGTGGGGGTGGAGGATAAGACAAACATGTCAGACGATTATGATAAGTTTCATGAAATTCCGCCCTTCGTTGTGAAGGATGACCCAAGCATCCCATTAAATAAGGAAAATGCTCCATGGTTATGGATTAGAAGAAAACCCTAACATGTGTGGATGTTGGTGATGTACAATATTATGAAACCTTTATTTTTAATGATCTTCTTATATGTATATGGATATGAACTTTCTCGATCTCAATAGGTAGTATTGCAACTTGTTATGGCCAGACATTTATTAATATTAAAACGTAAAAATTAGTCATAATCATATCTAGCCCTGTAGTACACAACTTCTGGGTCGTCTTCGGAATCGTCATCATTGTCGTCGTCACTCGTAGCACGCGGATGGATCCTCAGCCCTTCCTCGTAGCACGCGGATGGATCCTCCGGCCTCGGATTCACGACGCGCGGGGGAGGGGGCTCCCGGATGGCGACCCCAGTACGTCCTAGGCCTTCACCACCACCACCATTCTTGTGGCTATGCTGCTGGTGAAAGTGCGGGTACCTCAGGCGAGGATGGTCTCCCATGGCGACGTAGTGCATCACACCGGCGATAGTCTGGTTCGCCCACCACAAGCGGCGACCAACGTCGTTGTGCTTCACTAGGGGCGGGCGTCACCCTCGTACCTGGCGAGCTCCCTTTCCCACCGGTTTGCGAAGAAGGCATTCCAGGTGTCGAGGTTGTCGGGATCCCAATGGGGATCCATCCGCTGCTCTGGCGTGAGCTCGAGGTAGAAGTAGTTCGTGATGGCCGCCTGGCGGGCCGAACCTTGAGACATAGGAGGAACAAGAACCCCTCCAGCGCTCAGCATCCAGCCAGCGGGCAGCCGGTACCTCGGCGGGCATGGGTAGCTGGAGGCGCACAGCGCCTCAGCCTCCTCGAGCGTCAGAAAAGCCCAGTAAGTGGTGTCCATTGTTGTGAGAGAGAAGGTGTGGATGTGTCGATGGAAATGGCGGTCGACCTAGATATAGAGGGACATGGCGGGAGAACATGGCGGGAAGCGGGGGAAATAGCGGGAGAAACATGGCGGGAAGCAGGGGAAATGGCAGGAGAACATGGCGGGAAGCGGGGGAAATGGCGGGAGAACATGGCGGGAAGCGGGGGAAATGGCGGGAGAACATGGCGGGAAGCGGGGGAAATGGCGGGAGAACATTTCTACTATATTTTTGTGAATATTTTGCTATATTATATGTAGTTTTCCATTTTTAAATAATAAACTATATTTTTATTATTATTTGTGAACATTTCTACTAAATATAATACTTGTTAGATAATAGATAATTTCATTTAAGTTGTATAATAAAGTATGATAATAGATTTAAATTATAGATCTTCTTTTTCTGAAAATTTTGATATATAATACATAATTTTCTGAAAAATATAACCATTTTTGGGTTTGGCGCCAAAAATAACCTTTACCCCCCCTTTAGCCCCGGTTCGTATTACAAACCGGGGCTAAAGGGTTTTGGCGCGCGGGAAGTGCGGCAGGCCGAAACACCTTTAGCCCCAGGTTGTAATATGAACCAGGGCTAAAGTGGGACCTTTAGCGCCGGTTCGTATTACCACCCGGGGCTAAAGGGGGGGTGGTATAAATACCACCCCCGCCCCGGGTCGAGCCACGACCCGGAGATCACCAGTTTCTTCTTCTCCGTGCCCACGCCGTCCGCCGCACCGCCGCCCGCACCCGTGAGAAGCCCCGCGCCGCCGCCCGCGCCCGTCTCCGCCTTGCGCCACGCCGCCCCGCCCCGCGCCGAGTCGCCGCGCCCCGAGCCGTCGCACCGCCGCGACGCGCCGCCTCCCCGCCGCACCTTCTCCTCCCTGCGACGTCTCCGCCCCGCGCCGCCTCGCCGTATGTCTTTAGGTGATCGCCGTGCTAGATTGTTAATTTTGGTTAATTAGGGTTAATTATATTAGTTAATTTTGGTTAGTTGTATTAGTGTTAGTTAGTAGTATATTAGTATATTAGTTATTTAGTGTTAGTTAGTAGTATATTAGTATTTTAGTTAGTGTTAATTGTATTAGTATTTAGTTAGTGTTAGTGTTATGGTTAGATAATATTTTAGTTAGTGTTAATTAGGGTTAGTTAGTGTTAATTAGTGTTAGTTAGTGTTAGTTGTATTAGTATGTTAGTTAGTGTTAATTAGTAGTATTAGTATTTTAGTTAGTGTTAATTGTATTAATATTTAGTTACTATTAGTGTTATGGTTAGATAGTAGTTTAGTTAGTGTTAATTGTATTAGTATTTAGTTACTATCAGTGTTATGGTTATATAGTATTTTAGTTAGTGTTAATTGTATTAGTATTTAGATAGTATTAGTATTTTGGTTAATGTTAGTTAGTAGTATTAGTTAGTGTTAAGTTTAGGGTTAGTGTTAGTAGTATTAGTATTTAGAATACTTAGTTAATGAGGTTTAGTTTAGTTAGTGATAGGTTTAGGGTTATTGTTATTAGGGCAATATATACTTAGTGATTTAGTTACTGTTTATGATTGTTTATTGCTATTATTTAGTTATGCCGCGTCCATCTTGTCCGAGCCTACTGGACTCCGTCGGGGATGTCCGAGTCTGGGCTCCGCCGGGTTGGCACTAGGAGGTGCTACCTGTCGGGACTCGTACCTTGGTGAGGAATCCGGGTATCATCGTCGACCCGGAGCTTTTTTTGGTGGCGTCCACGAGGTCCAGGAGCGGTGCAGAGGGAGCCAGCCCCCGAGGAGGTGGTACGTCATCGTATCAGGGAGGAAGACGAGCATGTACGATGATACATGTATCTTTTGGAGACTAGGTTCTCCAATATCTGGCAGGTTCACGGATCTCACCCGAGCTATTCTCCGGTGATGGTTCCTCTTCTGTGGCTGCACAGCTCCCGTAGCACAGAACGCGGCAGCCGCGTTCGCTAGTTTATCTTAATAATGTACTTTATCTTATAATTTATCCTATAATGCACCCGAGCTATTCTCCGGTGATGTATTAATAATGTACTTTATCTTATACTTTATCCTATAATGCACCCGAGCTATTGTCTGGTGATGTATTAATAATGTACTTTATCTTATATTATTGTAATTTATCTTAGTCACTAAGTACTGTATCCGAGTTGTCGCAGTTGTAATATTCTTTTACTTAATGCAATATTCTTTTTCTGTATTAGTTAAGCTATGGACGGTAGACAGAATGAAGAGGATCTCCTCGACATTATAGATGAGGGTACTGGGAGGTCTTATTATGATGGCTCCGAATATCTTATTTTGTCTGGAGGAGACGATGGTGGACCAAATAGTGGACACGATGGTGCTGACCATCGTGGAGACCATGGTGAAGACACCATAATAATGACAAACTCCGTCAAGGTATATAAACCTCTATCGATGGTTCACTAGTATAGATGCACTAATTGATTCGTATATATGTACTGACGAATGTTTCTTCTCTTAGACCTCCGCTTCCGGCCAATCTTCTACAAATACAAGAGGCTCGACACATAAGTTGCCCGCTGATGTCCGTTTCAGCATTGACTTAGTCTCTCCGCAGGGTCAACTGCTGGAGCCCAAAGAAGCTGCGAATGCATTTACAAGTCAATGCGGAGTGATTGTTAGAGACAAAGTCCCGATCACCACGCGAAACTGGAACAAGACAGGAAAGAAAAAGGATCCAACTGGGGCTAGTTTTGTAGATGACAGAGCAAAAGATACAATGTGGAATTCTCTCATGACACATTTCACCCTACCTGTCTTGGAGACTGATGATCTCACACAGAAAATGACGAGGAAAGTCAAGCACTTTGCTCTTAAGAAGATGGCCGAACTATTCAAGAAATGGAAAAAAAGATTGTACCACAAGTATGTCTTGAAGGAAATAACTCCTCCATTCGTTGGCCCACTAGAGTTGCAGCAGGATAACTGGGCCACATTTGTGGAATACAAGACCTCAGCACCAGCTAAGGCAATATCAACAAAAAATAAGGAAAATGCAGCCAAAAAGAAATATCACCATCATATGGGCACAGGTGGCTACAGGAGTGCCATGCCTAAGTGGGATAAAGCTGATGCTGACCTAGAGGCTAAAGGGGTCACTCTAGCTACGTTTAGTTGGCCCTTGAGGTCAAGAAATTCGGTACTCGGGCATGGGACATCATTAGACCTAGAAACAGGCGAGATTGTTGCAGCCGAAGAAATTTCTACACCCAAGAAAGAACTTGTTAAAGTGATGAAAGAGGTTCAAGAGGGAACGTTTGTTCCCGACAGAGAAAACGATGAGCTGACAAAGGCTCTCGGGAATCCTGAAAAGGCTGGACGAACAAGAGGGTTCGGACCTTCTTATCCATGGGTTATCGGGTTTCCCCAGCACCGTGACACGTACAAAAGCCGATCGAGAAGAACAAACCGGCAAAAAGAGGAGGATACGGAGCGGTTCGCGAGGTTTGAAGCCGCGCTGTAGGAGTATCGCCAAGATCTTAATGAACTTAAAGGACTCCGATAGCAAGATCCTACAACGGATAGTACGGTCAGCCCATCGCAACGGAAAAGCAGCGTGGCTTCCACGGAGGGCCACGGTAATGATGCAGCGATGGATGTGTACCCCGTGGATGCAATTAAGGAGAACACTAGCTGTGAGCTCCATGTTGAATTGAAGAATATATGCATGAAGTTGGCGGTCGGCTTTGCTTTACCTTCTGCACCGGGAGCGACCTACCATTGCAATCCGATTCCAGCTGGCTATGCTCGTGTCGGTGTGGATGAAATTCTACATATGTGTCAGTCACTACAGCTTGACATCCCTGGAGGTGAAGGGAAGACGACACAGGGAGAAGTCATGAGTGGCTTCATTCTTTGGAAAAAAGAATACATCAAGTTTCCAGGCTCGACACCAAGGCCACCTTCTCCACCAAGGCAACCGTCTCCTCCCAGTGCACCGTCTCCTGCAAGTCCACCTCCAAGTGCATCGTCTCCTCCCAGTAATAGTCCAATCCATGACCCCAACACGAGTCCATCTCAATCTACGCAGCCGCCTCCACCCACTAAGGGGCAAAAGCGGAAGAATACCACCGCTCCCGAAGCGATAGTTGTCGCCCCTCCCAAGAGTACCGCCGGTTCCTCCCGAGAGGGCTTACGACCTGACCGATGAGGAGACCGATGCGGTCGTACGTGCCAAAGTGGATGCTCATTTTAAAAAGAAACAACCTGAGCTAGAGGTCCAAATAAAACCGGAAACCAAGGAGCACTTTAGGAAATTACTGACACAACCATCCCAAGCTCAGTTAAATGCGCCAGATAACTATACACAATGTCTTCAGAAGACATTGAAACAAAAGAGATAAAGCGGTAGAGGAAGCATCAAAAAAGAGGTTCCCCAGCAGGGGGAACAAGCAAAACAATCGAGTGGTAGCGGAAGCATCAGAACAGACGTCCCTCAGCTGGGGAAACAAGCAAAACAATCGAGTGGTAGCCGAATAACCAAAAGAGATGTTCCTAGCTAGGGAAACAAGCAAACCAATCGCTCCCCCAATCCAGGTGAACATACCCAAACCTCAACTATATGAGGAAGAACCTATGGATCCGGACACGGCTAGGATATTGGCCGAGCAATGTGGTATGCCTATTCATGAAATTATTCACGGCGATATGCCCAAGGTTGAGGTAGCACCCAAATTTGTTAACGGGGAGCCTCTTGTCAGTTCTGAGAGGCTTCGGGATATGCCAACACAAATGCGATGATTCCATGAATGGTACATGAAAGCATCAAAAGAATAGCGAATTGGCTCATACTGAAAGTTCGAAAATCGCATTACTTCATTGAAGACGAGGTCCCTACTAAATTTACAGAATTATTTCAGTTATTCAATCCTCAGTTCGTATTATTTGTAAGTGATTACTTTATTTATGTAATTAGGTCTCTATCTCAGCTTTTTCAATTCATTGCCGGTAAGTATACTCACTATATTTTTTGTACGCTATATATAATGATGCAGAATGAAGATGGTCGATTGTACAAGAAAGGCTATCAACGGATTTGGGTACATTGACCCACATCGAGTTCATGGAGCTATACTAAAGGATAAATCACTGAAGACCGAGCACAACTTGTTGCGGTTTCTCACAAAACAGCATTTATGTAACGAAATACTATTTCCTTACCACGACGACAAGTGAGTTTTTGTACACATTAACTTTTGCTTACTCGATGTTCAGTGTAAATGATGAGTTTTACTAACGTATGTAAACCTTGCATAGGTACCACTGGATTCTTCTAAGCATTTCACCTGACATGGGAAGAGTTCACATCATGGACTCACTAAACAAAGACATTGAAAACTACCGCATCATTATCGATGCGCTCGAGAGGTAATTTCAACCATTATCGCACTATATCGGTTTCTTTCGTTCATTTTCTGGGATATCAAGTAGTTATTAACTCATCCATTAATTTTGTTTGTCGGGTAGGGTTTGGACACAGTTCAAGAAACATGTCCGCGGTCAATGCCATGAGGAGCTATTTTTTAAATCACTCTCGGTAAGTAGTACGAGCTAAGTCCCCGCATCTATTTAATTCTAGTTTATGTGCATTTATCATGCTAGCGTTATTATTTGATTGAATTCTATTCCTGTAAAGTGCGCGAGGCAGTCACAGGGAACTAATCTATGTGGATTCTACGTGTGCGAGTTCATTCGCATCAGTATTGAGAAGCCCTCGGAAAATGTTCGAGTAAGTAAACAATATATTCACCAGTTATTTTTATTACAAAAAATCGTGTTGAGTATAATCCATACGATCTCCTTTTTACATAGTTGGACGCGATGCGGGACAAGCTCCTACAGAGGACCGCCTAATAGCAATCCAAGAGGAATTTGCTGCATTTTCTCTCGACGAGGTCATAGACCCACGCAGAGAATACTGTATAAGTAGACCCTAAAGCTTTCATGTAATGATCTCCATGTAATCAAATAGACATGCTCTAGACCTTGTTGGGACTCCATATATGCTTGTAAGAGTAATTATATTATATATTGCGTCAATGTGGCCAAGTACTATGTAGTAGCGTTCTGTATGTATACGAAAACTTGTTTCTAATGAAAACACAGAATGAAAAATAATTGAACACAAAACACAAAATAAAAAGAAAAACACAAAACCCTAAAACCCCATCCCCTGCCGCGGCAGCCAAATGGCACAAAATGCTGCCGCGGCAGGGAACCTTTAGTCCCGTTTCGTAACACGACCCAGAGCTAAATGTCCTGCCGCCCAGCGCGCCTAGCAGGCCACGTGGTTGGACCTCTAGCCCCGGTTCGTAACTGAACCGGGGCTAAAGGTTGGACCTTTAGTCCCGCTTTCGCGGCCCCGGTTTGAAATCCGGGGCTAAAGGCCCTTACGTACCGGGGCAAATTGCCCGGTTTCTACTAGTGTCTGCAGGTGCATTACCTTGCCGAGATATGAAGAACACTATCATTTTGTATTCATATACGTATTATTCTTGGATGCATCAAGAAAATGGGGTGTAATACTATTGTATCAAGGCTTGTTCCGATTTTGTGTTGTAATTATGAATATATGACATCAGTTTTCTGTTATTTCCGTGTTTTTTGAGCTGTAATTGTGAATTTGTGTTTTCAATGTATTGTGAATACGGACATGGTCTATTTCTGAAATTAAGTGGGTCAAAACGAGGCATGCCATGGGAATGAAGTAGATGATCTAAAATAACCATATTAAATGGGACAAAAACTAGAGATGGGCTAGATGTATATCGAATGAAATGAACCTTCTGGACAAAAATAACATGGTTGTAAACAACTTGCTTTGGGCCACAACTAAATGGGCACCCAAAATTGGGATGCAATGTTCACCTCCACATTGGAACAAACCTGTCATCCAAGTGCCAACGGACAGAGGTGTTGCTATTCTCGACTTGTATATGTTGCTGCCTAGCAACGCCCTTGTTACCAACAGACATATATCTGTTGCATTGTACCCTAGCAACGCCCAGAAACGCAACGCATTTTTTTCCATCGGTATAGGACCTAGCAACGCCTATATGGTCATTTAGATACAGATAAATGCGTTGCTGTAGGTAGGGTCCTCTTGTAGTGATGGCAGATGGCCATCGCTGGGAGGCCAAGCTCATAGGGGAGGTGCCTATACTAGAGTGTGTAAAAAGGAAGGTTATGATTTATTATCCGCAAACTAAGTATGATGAATCAGGGTTATCCCTAACAGATGTATCGAATTTTGTGGTTAAAGTGTACCACCTCTGCAGAGTGTCAAACTATTCGAATAACCGCGTCCGCGGTCATGGACAGTTGGACTGGATACTGTTCCGTCGTTAGATGTTTTCAAAATGAATTATGAATTGAACTATGATTTTGACTTGACCACAACAGGGTTGTAAATATGAAAACTAGGTTCCCACTTAAAGTGATTTAGAACATTAACTTAGTTTTCTTTACTTCTAAACTCAGTTTAGATAAACCTGGCTTTTTGCAAAGAAACCTAGATCTTAAGATTCCTACTAGAACTATCTTACTTGTTAGTCATAGTTTGCGAGTACTTAAATAGTACTCATGGCTTTGTCCCTGGCTATTCCCGTGGCCAGACTATGAGGAGGACTACCAGGATGATGGACAGCAGGAGGTCTACAACAACTAGGATCATCTCCCATCGTCAGCATTGCCTGTGACTCTGAAGATGCAGCCCCTACTACGTTTCTTTCCGCTGCTTGATTTTTATTATGAGTGGATCATGAGATCCTTTATTTGTGTAAGACCTTATTATGGTTTGTAATGGATGATGTACTGTGATATCCAATCTGTTACGTCTCGCAAAAATGGTAATCCTGGGATTGAGAGGTATGGCATCACAGGCATCTGGGATTAAAAATCCGGGTGTTGACAAGTTGGCATCAGAGTCATCCTGACCATAGGAGACCCTAGTTAGAATGGACATCCAAACAAAAACTTAGTTTCAAAACAAAAGAAGTGAGTATTTATGAAAACCTATTCCCACTCTTATCCTTGATTCTTTCAAAAAAAATCATGTTCCTCAAAAATTCTTGCATTCCTACATAAAATTTGACACACTTGATCACCTCACTAACTTACTCATCGTAAATTCTTATAGATGGAAGTCCAGTATTGCATGTTCTACCAGTTGGGCAACGAAGGGCAACTGGTCTTTGAGAGGGATGTAGATGCACTGTCAGAGTATCTTTAGTGCCCGCATCCGGAATTCTCTGGGGCTCAACTCAACGATCACATAGGAGGAGATCTACAATGGTTGATAGTTGAAGATCTTAGAGGCAAGATGGAAGCACCCACTTTTGAGAATATCCAATGCACCTTGCATGAGAACAACTGGCTAGATGGATTAGCCAGGGCTATGTATGAATCTCTTGCCTGTCTATGTGGGCAAAACATCAACTTGATCCAGGGAACTCGCTTTGCTCACTTTGCAAGGCGTGATTCTATGGGAATGCCCTTGGAGATGCCAGGACACCCGGAGCTGAAGCTCCAGGTGGAGAATCTTGACTTCATGATGTATGATAGGCAGAAGGAATTGGACAACGGCGAGCTTACGCCAACCACAACCTTGCCATTGCTGTCAAGAAGGACCAGACCCTCGCCATTCTCGCCAAGGAACGCCAATCACTTCGTTGTCAGCACGACAAGAAGGATCGGACCATCGATCATCTTCACACGAAGGTGGCCGCTATCGAGAAGACCATCCGTGAACAGGAAGTACAGCTTGAAGCAAAGGAGGAGGAGGAAGGTGAAGATATCCAGGGAGATCTTTACTCTTACCTTAGTGATGGAAACGACTACTTGGAGGATGATGCCATGGAGTTCCACACTAATGATGATGATTCCGACTTCATTGATGATGATTATATGCACTTCATTACTACCATAGGAATGAGTTGTACCAGTCCCACTGTATCGTAGTTTCACAGAATGTTTCTTAAAACCATATGTTTTCTATTTGTGTGTGGTGTGTGTTTGTATGGTGTGCTTTGAATGAATGAATGAGAGGAAGTTGTTAGATTGCAAAACTTGAGTCAAACCCAAAGTTTAAGCTTTTGAAACAAAACCATGAACCTTAGAAATTTTCCTCTTATCTCATTATCTATCTCAATCTTCAGATGACTCGTGGAAACCCCGGAGGAAGCAGCTCATCTTAGGACCCAATGCTGCAGATTCTGCAAATGCTAGTTTCCGACCGTGAAGCTAGTAGAGCCGAACGCCAAGCCAACCTAGCCACTCTACAACAGATAGCTCAGATGGCCCACAATAAACAAGGTCACAAAAACCAGGATCACCATGGATCCAAACTCAAGAACTTTCAGAATACGAACCCACCTATCTTTAATAAGTCTGAGGATCCCTTAGATGCTGATGACTGGCTGCAAACTAGGGAGAACAACCTGGAGGTCGCAGGAGTTGAAGCCAATGAGAAAGTGTTGTTTGCCACCCATTATCTAGCAGGAGATGCACGAGCCTGGTGGAATAGTACACGTACCATGAACGACAGTCAGATGATGACTTGGGAAGCATTCAAGATCAAGTTCAGCCACACCCATGTGCCACAAGGTTTGGTCACCAGGATGAGAGATGAGTTCAGGGAACTGAAGCAAGGAAGGATGACGATAGTGGAGTACCGTGACAAATTTCTATCCCTAGCTAGATATGCCCCTGATTAGATTAACACCAAAGCAAAGAAGAAGGAGAGGTTCCTGAATGGATTACATGATGAGATGCAGACTGTGTTAGTCAACATCCGTTTTGGAGATCTAGAAGAGCTAGTAGACTCTGCCATCCATATGGAAGGGAAGATTAACCAAGCCAATGACATCCGCAAGCATCGCAAGATGCACCAGACTGGATCCCACAATACCCAGAAGTATCTCCCCAACCCGTCTGCAGGATATGCCCCAAGAAACAATAGACCCCCTATGTCCCGTCTAAGATACCCCAATCGTAGCGGAGGAAACTTGAAGTCTGGAGGAAACCACCACAACAACACTGGCAACTCCAACAACTTCAACCGTGCACTGCCCAAGTCCAACAGCAACAACAACAATACTGCCCCAAGAACTGGAAGCAATGTTGTGCCTGTTGCAGCAAAAGACAAGTCCCAGATTACTTGCTTGAATGTGGAGTCAAGGGTCACTACTCCAATGAGTTCCCTAAGAAGCTTGCAGCAGCCACCAATGTGAATGCACCCGCTCAGAAGCAATGCCGTGTTCAACCTGGAAGGAGATTTGCCCCAGGGAATTCGCTCAACCGCAACGGCCGTCTGTTCCACATGAATGCTGAAGAAGCTTAGGAAGCGCCAGATGTCGTGCTGGGTATGGTTTCTATTAACTCAGTACTTGCAAGAGTGTTGTTTGATTCTAGAGCATCGCACTCATTTGTTACATAAGAATTTTCATGCACTAGTAAGATTCAACCAACAAAATTGAAGCATGTTATGATAGTTCAAATACCTGGTTCAACCACAAAAGCTAGAAAAATTTCCAAGGCTATACCTATCAGAATCCATGGGATAGATTTTTATGCTAATCTAATAGTACTTGGAACCAAAGGTTTGGAAGTAGTACTAGGAATGAATTGGATGTCGAAACATGAAGGATTAATCGAATGTGCCAAGAAAGCCATAACCATGACCAATAGCTCTGGAGTATCAGTAGAGCATGTATCTTAGAACTTGCCCCGTCAATCCAAATGCAACAAGAGTCTAGCCCAACCAACCATAGTGTAACATACCAAAACATTAATCCAAGTTATCAAGATCCAAATCACCCAATTTAGGGTTAACAAAAACTTTTTCTCATTTAAATAATTTAAGCATGCATATGTGTGTTGCATTAAATAGGAATTGTTTTGAATTGCCATGATTGTTAGTTCTAATGGTTGTAAAATGATTCTAAGATGAATGCCACATCATCTAGATCATTCCCAAGCAAAATCCAAAGAAAAAGAAATCAAATATAATTAATAAATGGAAATGGTCACTTTTGCCATTTTAATCAACTAGGTAACTTTTGGTGTTCTTAGCAATCAAATTCAAACAGAAACAATTATGGATCTTTGCACACCTTTCGAGTAAAAGTAAAGATCTCCCAAGGCCCACCTTGTGATCTTACAAAAACATTTAAAACCTAAATTTAAATGGCAATTGAAAATGGAATCCTTTTCATATGTCTAGATCCCACTTTTTCAAAAACCATGCAAATGCTTCAATTTTACAAATCCCAGTAACCAGAGATGCTCAAGCATAAGACCAAAAACTCCACCAAAATTCATGTCAAAATTCAAAAGTTTGTTTCATGCGGCCATTGTGTCGAAGAGGTGGCATGCACAAAATTTCTGCCTAACTAACACTATTGGTAGATCAATGCATTGTCGAGTATTTGGGCTCCATTTTGGTCCCCTTGACTCCCCTAACTCTAACCAGCCCCTAACCAGCCTTTAGCCTGGAACAGCAGTAGCGCGCCGCCGGCCGAGCGTGGGCAACGCTCCACAGACCACGCCGGGCCAATCCAGCACCTCCACTAGCTCCGCCCAACCCTACCGCACTCCCTGTCCCGTCCCCAAGCGCAGCTAGCCCCTGGACTACCACAGAGCACCCCCGCACTGAGCCTCTACGCCGTGCCAGCTCACGCCAGAGCGCCATCCCCGGCAGGCCCACACACGCCGCCCCTCGACCACAGCCCGTGTGCGCCACTCTACATTGACCCCAGAACCCCGCCAGACACGCCCCCTTCCCGCCGCGCGGCCAATAGCCACCGCCAGCCCCGTCGAGCACCATCTCTGCCGCTAAGAGCACGAGACGGCCGACCATTAGCCACCGCCCCTAGCGTCGTCTTCAAGCCGTAGATGACCGCCAGGGAACCGCCCACCGTCCGCCTACCTTGCCCACGCCTCTAGCTCGCTCGGACACCGCCCCCGTCAAGCTCTGCCCATGCCTCTCTGCCGCCTCGCCGAGCCTATATAAGGAAGCCTCCCCAACACCATTTCTTCACACCACTCAGCTCCCCTCTCACCACTGATCATTTCCCCTCTCTCGCCGAAGCCGCTCGAGCAGCCAGTCGCCGGAATTGTGTCGGAGTTAGCCGCAACAGAGGAGGAGAAGCCCCCCGTCGATTCCTTCCACCCCCGGAGCTGCCGTGACCTCGCCTGAGTCCGCTGTCGTCTCCTTGTTCGATCGCCCCCATCACCGCACTCGCTGGAGCCCTGGTATGCCCCCACTGCCCCCACTGAGCCACAAGAGTTCCACCTCGCCGGCGACCTGTCCGTCATCGACGATGAACGTGAGCCGTAGATCCTAGTTCTAATCGTGTGGTCCATGTTGCCCTGTACCGCTTCGTGTTATAAGAGCCACTGATAGGCGGGTCCCCCCTATCAGCTGTTCTCTGTGCCGCGGAGCGAAACTGGGCCGGCCCATTAGTGTTCCCGCGCTGGCCCTATAATTCGAATTTAGTTTTATCTATTTAAACTAAAACTAGATTCTATCCACTAGTTTGAAAATCAATTCAGAAAGATCTACTAAACCAAATTGAGTGATTCGAATTTTGTTGGAAAGATAATAAAAATATCTATCCAGGCACGTTGGATTTAAATCAATTAGAGTTATTGATCTCTCCTAGAAAAAATAACAAGACAGAAGCTTTTTCACATTCAAACATTTTTCTAACATCAACCATAATAGCTTTTGAGTTGATTCCAACTCTAAAAAATCACATTTGAACATACCTATCTGAATATGTAATAATATTAAGATTTGCACGTAGTGACTTTTGACTAGTACCAAAATAATGCTATATAGGCATTTCTAGTCACTTTAAATCATTAAATATTAAACTTAAACTCATTAAAATGAGATCCAACATTTAAATCACATTCCCATGCATTAGAATATGTGGTGATGACATGTGTACACATGATCCCATATTTTAATTGTAGAATATTAAATCTTAGTTAATTTCAATGAGTAGAAATTACTTTTCTCAAATAAAATAAATGAAACTCGTCCATTAGATCTTGTGATGAATGTGATGATACTAGATCATCAAATGTGTGATTTAGTGTGCTAAATAGACTAGTTAAGTATTGTTTAGTGATTGTGTATTCTGTATGTATTTATAGACAATAGTACCGACCAAGTCTACGAGGAGGAGGAGTTCTATCCCGAAGAAGAAGAGGAGAATTTCAACCACTGCACCAACCAAGGCAAGCCATCATTAACAATGCAAGCTATTACTGGCAAGCTATTATTAGCAAGCTAGAATTAAGCAAGATAACCTAAGCAATATGCGTTAGGCATGCTTTGGTTATACCTTTTGAGTTATACCTACTCCAAGTTTTATTTACAAGCTTTATTTTCTTTTACTTTACCAAAGTTCCTTACTTTGTTTATAGATAGCATAAAGAGTATAAAACATGACCTATCTAGTTAGACTTAGATGTCATTCTATGGCATGAGATTGATATTAGCATCCCACATTGGTGAACACTCTTAAGTTAGTAGCTTAGAGCTAAACACAAACTTGATCACTTTAGATGGGAATACTTGGTAAAAATGACTTGTGAAAACCTTGGAATGATGAGTCATTCTATTGAGATGTTTTGACATGTGTTGAGAAACACAAATGGTTTATGATGGTGAAAATGTTGAGGCATGAGCCTTAGCCCTTTTCTAAAAACTGATGGTTTGTTCGGATGCAATATCATTCCAATTTTACCGCACAACCACAATACCTGAATTGGGTAAGGCTTAGCCAGAACTTTATATGCATTAGTATTAGTTCCCTCGCGGGAGAGGTCTGAGCTGAGGCTTAGCGAGTACTATGCAGTGCCCAGGATGGCAGATGGCCATGGCTGGGAGGCCAACCTCATAGGAGAGGTGCTTATACTAGAGTGTGTAAAGAAAAGGTTATGTTTGATTATCTGCATACTAACTATGATGATTCAGGGTTATCTTGACAGATGTATCGAATTTTTTGGTGAAAGTGTACCACCTCTATAGGGTGTCAAACTATTCGAATAGCCGAGTTCGCAGTTATAGATAGTTGGAGTGGCCATACTGTTCCGTTGTCAGATGTTTTCAAAATGACTTATGAAATGAATTGTGACATGACTTGACCACAAAATGGTTGTGACTATGACAATTAAGTTCCCACTTAGGTGATTTAGAACTTTATTTTATCTTTCTTTGTTTCTGAACTCAGCTTAGGTTTCAAACTTAACTTTACAAATAAACTTAGAACTTAGCATTCCTACTAGAACTACATTACTTGTTAGTGATAGTTTGCGAGTACTTAAAGAGTACTCATGGCTTTGTCCCTGGCTATTCCCGTGGCTAGACTATGAGGACGACTACCCTGAAGGAGGACAATAGGACGGCTACAACAACTAGGATCATCTCCCATCGTCAGCATTGCCTCTGACACTAAAGATGGAGCCCACCGATAGGCTATTTATTCCGCTACTTGTTTGTATTAAGACTTGATCATGAGATCCTTATTAGTGTAAGACCTTATTATGGTTTGTAATGGATGATGTACTGTGATATCCAATCTGTTATGTCTCGCAAAAAAGGTAATCCTGGGATTGCGACGTATGGCATAACAGGCATCTGGGATTAAAAATCCAGGTGTTGGCACATAGACCAAGTCAGAGTAGTCTATGAATACCCCGATGTATTCCCAGATGAATTGCCTGGTATGCCCCCAGATCGGGATATCGAGTTCATAATTGAACTAATTCATGGAACTAGACCCATAGCTCATAGACCTTATAGTATGAACCCATCTAAATTAGTGGAGCTGAAGAAGTGTGGCATCCCGCTAAAATCACTACTAGAAAATCGCTGTGTTTTTGTGCATTGCATCATCATGACTGCATGCTCATGTCATCATGCCACATTGCATTTGAGCATCATCGTCATCATGCATATGTTTGTCAAAAATTATCTTCGAAAATCCTATCTTTGTTTTCTAAATATCCCCTTCTTTATTTCAAAATACAAACCCCGGTCTTTTTCGGATCTTTTATTTATCTAAGAAAAACTATTAATAAAATCCTTTCTAAAAAAATAAAATAAGTAAAAATAAATATTTTTGTGGGGGAGGCAGTCAGCCGCCAAGCCCAAGGCCCAGTAGCCAGCTACCTACCACCCCACCAGAAGAACCCTACCCTGCCCAAACTCCAACCCTCACCTACCCCGCCGCCACACACACTACACCCTGTCGCCACCACACAACACTCGCACCGGCGCGCCTGCATGCTCACCCAGCATCGCACACGCACGCGAACCACACCCAGGCCCTAGCGACACAGCCACCTCCCGCACATCACACGCGCAGCAGATCACCCCACCAACCACTCCTGCACCGCACGATCCCGTGCGCATCGACAACCGCCCAGCATCCCGTGTCGCACGAGGCACGCCTCGCGTGCCCCGGCCCCATGTATGCTCCCCGACAAGATCCTGGCCCACCCCGGAGACCCCACCAACCCCCGCGTCACGCCACCATCCCACCTACCGTTCCGCTCGTCCCTACCCACGACGCGACCCAGCCAGCCCGGCCACCTTGGGATCCTGCCCCGTCCCCGGTCCCACCACCCTGGCCATCTCTCTTTCCCCACCCCAGCCCGCGCCGGCCTTCTCCCTCCTCTCTCTCGCCACCAACCCCGCCGTCGACGCCCCTCCACGGCCGCCCGTCGTGCGCCCCGCAACCGCGGCCCCGAGCGCCTCGGCGTTGCCTCCGGCAAGCTCCGCCGCCCGGCGTTCTCCTCCCCGTCTGCCTCGCTCTCTCTCGACCAGAGCTCCGCCGCCCCGCAACTCCGGCCGAGGAGCGCAGGCCCCGCTCTCCTCCCCGTCCGCAGGCCGCGCTAGTGATGCCGCCGCAACACGCCTCGAGCCACTCCATGAGCCTCTTGTCGCCTCGCGCTGTCAGAGTCCTGCACCCCGCCTCGCTCGACCTTGTTCGTCGTTGCCCGTCCTCGTTCGTCGTCGCCCGTCCTCCCTCCGTCGTCCCTAGCCGCAACCGCGTCTCTGTGCCCGTTCTGGCCCGTGTCCTACTCTAGCATCGGCCCTGCATCCCCATCTTCGGTCGCCCCGCGTCAAGCCTCCTCGAGCCCGTCTTCGACCTCGTCGCCCTGCCGCCGCAAGGAGCTCCGCGGCCGCCTCTGTTTTCGCCGCTGCCCGCTGTTGACCTCTTCCACGAGCCTGCATCGTTGGACTCCCTGCACCATGGCCTCAACCCCGTCACCACAGACCAGTCGTGCCCGTGGCTGGCGTCGTTCGTCTTCAACGCCAGCTCGCCACCGTCCTCTTCCCGGGTGGCTGCAGCGTCGTCCCTGTTGCAGCCTCAGCTCCGTGTGATGACCCAAACGATGCAGAGATGGTGGGTTGGTGGCGAGGCGTTCGAATCGGGTTTTGGTGTGGAATTGATACATGCTAGTGCATATGTCTTCTCATGTTATTCATGTCTGCGCTAAGTTCCACTGCACCGGTGCTCCGCTAGTCCCCTGTTCTGTCGTGGTCCGAGAAGTTCATTGTTAATGCTGAAGACCGAGACCAAGGGCTGCCTCCCAAGTCTTCCCTTGACAAGGCCTCCGACAAGATCTTCACGGAACCCGAACCCCTCAGAACGACATGATCTTCTTCATCGCCGCCAAGACCCGTTCCCGGAGGCGAAGCCCGATCCCGGTGATCCGAAGGCCACGCCAAGACCTGGATCCGAAGACCGCCAAGATCGCCACCGGAACGACAAGTACTTTCACCGTGGAACCCCGACTTCTCCCTCACGGCACGCCAAGAACTCCCTGGATCCGAAGACCGATCCTGCCGAGACCGACCCCGTCGAACCCCGAAGACCGATCTTGGAGTGCGAGACCAAACCCGAACCCCGTCGGACCCTCGGAACGTCAAGTTCTTCTTCACGGATCCGGTGGACGAGACCCTGCAAACCCCGACCCTCGAACCCCAAGATCTCTGAACCCCAATGTGTGACCCTTTTCCAAGCCCCTATTTTTCTATAATATATGACATCTATAGTTGTTGCATATTAAATCATTCATACTCGCATACATATTGTGGTTGTTTGGGGGGGGGGGTATTTAGAATATTCACATAAATTAAATATGGAGTCTATATGCGGGCTATTCTAGTCTTATTCCGGACTCCATTTAAATTTGTGTAGCAATCCGATACCATGTTTTGCCTTGTTAAGACAACATTTAATATGCGGGGTTTAAAACAACTTGAACCGTTTAATTAATTGTCGGGACCCCGGTTCTGCTTAATATTGCCTAATTGCACCGCATCTGTGCCATGCCATGCATCATATCATAAGCATGCCGGATCTTCTTCCGTATTATTAAATATTGCATCCGGTGTTTCTTCTAGTGTTTGCTTCTTCGCGGATTAGGGCGATGAGTTTATGCGAGTATCGACAAGTTCTTCGGATATGATTCTCCGGCAGTGTTTCCTAGGCGAGCATCTCTCCCCCTTTCTACCTATTTTGCATTTATAGTCTTCATTTCCTCCTGTTGATCTATTGCTATCCGTGTCGCGATGCTTTAGTTTCCGTGCACCAGTTATATCCCGTGCAGCCTCTATATTGCCATGCACACCTCCTAATACCTGTTGTTTGGTAGATAGCTGGTCTTGCGAGTCGTATTTCCTTGCTTACGTGTGATCTCGTTTTGTCGAGTGCCACAGTTGTTGGAATGCTGGCAGATGTTTATGATGGAGATGATCATGACTTTAAATACAACTATTAAATTGCTGGGACAACTAATGAAAGAGGCACCGGTGGGCAATTTATGCTATTTGGTTTTTATGCCCACTTGTGTCCCGTAGGCCCCGAGTACTTGATACCTGTTCCTTGACTATTCGCACTATCCACATACGGGAGACTCTATGAATCCCCTTAGCCAGAGCTTGATTCATTTCTTATTTCTTGGGGCTACAAACTAGTTTGGGGCTTTATTACTATCGTGTACTTATGCCATGCTTTACTGCTTTATTTAAGATTGTGCGTGGAGCACCTGTACTATCTAGGAATTGCGGACTGTTTTCGTGGTATCGACAAGCCCAGTCACATTTTTGGGTTCCCAGTCGTTTACAGCCATTGGCACAAACCTTGGGTCCGTCTCGGAGCTGGCGAACTTTGTTGCGGGTAGCTTAAGGGGTGGCCCCCTAAAATATTTTATGAATCCTGTGATTGGTTTGTTGTGAAAGCCTCGTGGGGTTTTGATTTGGTTTTTCCGAGATTGATCGTGTGTGTGTTGCTATTTGTGCTCCCCTGTAGGGTAAATCTTTCTGAAAGCCGTGTCCGCAGTTATGGACGACTTGTAGCACAATATCTCGATCATAGACAAGCATAACTAAAGTAGTGCTATAAACTTCACTTAATATATGACTAGTAATCAGATTCAACTATCACGGAATGGATATTAAAATGCCAACAACTGGTGGATCTGGGGTTGTTTTGTGACATGCTGTACCTGCCTAGTAAGTATTGCAACTCCAATGGAATGTGATAAAAGTGCCAACAATTGCCGGGTTTTGGGATTCCTCAGGACAATTATCTCTGACTAGTAAATGTTCCAACTACAACGGAATGGTGATTAAAACTGCCCACTACTTATGCTTCAGGATGACTCATGCTATCTATATCTGACTAGTAAGTGCTTCAACTATAATGGAATGAATAAAACTGCCAACTGTGTGAGTTCCTCGGTTTGACTTCCTCGTTTGGTCTCGAGGGGGAAAAGCCAGGATGGGTATGATTGGTGTTAGTATCAGGCTAGATTCGAATAGGTCTTTCTTATCCCTCTCTAATAGCCACCAGTTTTACTGAGTCTCTATAGGTTGTTTAGTGCTGCTGCATTGCCGCTTCAGTCCACCATACCTATGTAGTCGAGGACCGCCGAACTCTAGCCTCGCCATGTACTGGCCGCAGTACTGACGCTCCTCTTTTTCCTTTGCCCTTTGTCGGCACCCCTTTTGTTTTAGCAGGATCGAGATCGACGTTGTTAGCAGGGTTACCCTTCCGGCTTGGCCTGGGCAGGGTTATGGACGCCATTGGTTATTCTTTAGGGCTCTTAGCCCCATTTGCATCTTGTCCGTACTCGGACGCTGTATCGTTTTCAAGGTGATTTGGATCTTTGTAGTGTATATGGGTAATCTTGACTCTTGGAGTTGTGCTGTATATATATTTGTTCTGTGGGTCCCTTCGAGGACTGTTGTGTAATGGTATTACTTTGTTTTCCACCTGCACGAAAGTGCTTGGTGGGTGTTCTTAAATCGTTTCTATGCGGGTTTGGCGGAAAGGGCTAAAACTTGCATAGGGCCGATTCGAGGGTGTTACAGAGTGGTATTAGACCTCAGCAGTTATGATACCCCACAAGTCCAGCCTGTAGGATAACCTAGCTAATGGTAGAAGTAGAGTGTCAAAACTATTTTTGAAAAATCGGTTGGATAGATCTGATTAGGTCTGATTTTACTTCTTACCCCTCTACTGTTCTCCTCTTACCTCTGCGTGTTTTGAATATGCTCTCTTATCTTTTCTTCGAGTCCAGCAATTCTCGTGATTGGGTTTCCGTCGTACCTTCAGGGTTTCGCTTCCTCCTTTGGCAACGGTGCTTCTACCTCTGGACTTCATGCTATCTAGGAGATCCTTTATCTGTGGTACCATTCTTTGTTCCTTGTTTGTGCCTTCCGGTGTTTTCCGACGTGACGACATCATCTACGCCAGATCCGATGACAATCCTGCATCACCCCTCTTGTTCCGAACACCGCTTGTGAAGATCTTCAGTCTAAATCGCGAGAGTTGGTTGCACGATTCTGCGATTCATTTATAGAAGGATGCTTTGAGTACGGGAAGGACTGATCAACCTACCCGCCTCTCACTGTGCACTTTTGTACATCGAATCGGTGGATCAAGCAATTTCGCTCTGTCCACGGAAGTTGAAGGTGGCCTTATCTCTTGATACCTTTATCTTTGTCCTTTGTTATCCGGAGTGTTCTCTCGACGGACGTGCGCAACGACCCCTTGTTGGTGGTGTCGCTGATTTCAAGAGGGACCAAGAATATTTGTTAGTGGTGTCGCGAGGACTTACACGAAGCGACAAGAATCCGATCATCAGCCTTCTCCCCGGTACCATGAGGCGGATCTCGAGGGCGAGATCCCTTGTTAGTGGTGTCGAATTATGGCATCCCGCTAAAACCACTAATAGAAAATCGCTGTGTTTTTGTGCATTGCATCATCATGACTGCATGCTCATGTTATCATGCCACATTGCATTTGAGCATCGTCGTCATCATGCATATGTTTGTCAAAAATTATCTTCGAAAATCCTATCTTTGTTTTCTAAATATCCCCTTCTTTATTTCAAAATACAAACCCCGGTCTTTTTCGGATCTTTTATTTATCTAAGAAAAACTATTTATAAAATCCTTTCTAAAAAAATAAAATTAGTAAAAATAAATATTTTTGTGGGGGAGGCAGTCAGCCACCAGGCCCAAGGCCCAGCAGCCAGCTACCTACGACCCCACCAGAAAAACCCTACCCTGCCCTAACTCCAACCCTCACCTACCCCCACGCCACACACACTAGACCCTGCCGCCACCACACAACACTCGCACCGACGCACATGCACGCTCACCCAGCATCGCACACGCACGCGAACCACACCCAGGCCCCAGTGACACAACCTCCTCCCGCACAGCACGCCCTCCCACTCGCATCCACCTACCCGGCCCCACTACGCGCGCAACAGATCACCCCGCCAACCACTCCTTGCTGCACCGCACGATCCCGTGCGCGTCGACAACCGCCCAGCGTCCCGTGTCTCACGCGGCACGCCTTGCGTGCCCTGGCCCCGCGTACGCTCCCCGACAAGACCCTGGCCCACCCCGGAGACCCCACCAACCCCCGCGTCACGCCACCATCCCACCTACCGCTCCGCTCGTCCCTACCCACGACGCGACCCGCGTCGCGCGCCAGCCCCAGCCAGCCCGGCCACCTTGGGATCCTGCCCCGTCCCCGGTCCCACCACCCTGGCCATCTCTCTTTCCCCACCCAGCCCGCGTCGGCCTTCTCCCTTCTGTCTCTCCCTACCAACCCCGCCGCCAACGCCCCTCCACGGCCGCCAGTCGTGCGCCCCGCAGCCGCGGCCCCGAGCGCCTCGGCGTTGCCTCCGGCAAGCTCCGCCGCCCGGCGTTCTCCTCCCCGTCTGCCTCGCTCTCTCTCGACCAGAGCTCTGTCGCCCCGCAACTCCGGCCGAGGAAGCGCAGGCCCCACTCTCCTCCCCGTCCGCACGCCGCGCTAGTCATGCCGCCGCAACACGCCTCGAGCCACTGCGTGAGCCCCTTGTCGCCTCGCGCTGTCAGAGCCCTGCACCCCGCCTCGCCCGACCTTGTTCGTCGTTGCCCGTCCTCGTTCGTCGTCGCCCGTCCTCCCTCCGTCGTCCCTAGCCGCAACCGCGTCTCTGTGCCCGTTCTGGCCCGTGTCCTACTCTAGCATCGGCCCTGCATCCCTATCTTCGGTCGCCCCGCGTCAAGCCTCCTCGAGCCCGTCTTCGACCTCGTCGCCCTGCCGCCGCAAGGAGCTCCGCGGCTGCCTCTGATTTCGTCGCTGCCCGCTGTTGACCTCTTCCACGAGCCTGCATCGTTGGACTCCCTGCACCACGGCCTCAACCCCGTCACCGCAGGCCAGTCGTGCCCGTGCCTGGCGTCGTTCGTCTTCAACGCCAGCTCGCCACCGTCCTCTTCCCGGGTGGCTACAGCATCGTCCCTGTTGCAGCCTCAGCTCCGTGTGATGACCCAAACGATGCAGAGATGGTGGGTTGGTGGCGAGGCGTTCGAATCGGGTTGTGGTGTGGAATTGATACATGCTAGTGCATATGTCTTTTCATGTTATTCATGTCTGCGCTAAGTTCCACTGCCCCGGTGCTCCGCTAGTTCCCTGTTCTGTCGTGGTCCGAGAAGTTCATTGTTAATGCTGAAGACCGAGACCAAGGGCTGCGTCCCAAGTCTTCCCTTGACAAGGCCTCTGACAAGATCTTCACGGAACCCGAACCCCTCAGAACGACATGATCTTCTTCATCGCCGCCAAGACCCATTCCCGGAGGCGAAGCCCGATCCCGGTGATCCGAAGGCCACGCCAAGACCTGGATCCGAAGACCGCCAAGATCGCCACCGGAACGACAAGTACTTCACCATGGAACCCCGACTTCTCCCTCACGGCACACCAAGAACTCCCTGGATCCGAAGACCGATCCTGCCGAAACCCACCCCGTCGAACTCCGAAGACCGATCTTGGAGTGCGAGACCAAACCCGAACCCCGTCGGACCCTCGGAACGTCAAGTTCTTCTTCACGGATCCGGTGGACGAGACCCTGCAAACCCCGACCCTCGAACCCCAAGATCTCTGAACCCCAATGTGTGACCCTTTTCCAAGCCCCTATTTTTCTATAATATATGACATCTATAGTTGTTGCATATTAAATCATTCATACTCGCATACATATTGTGGTTGTTTGGGGGGGGGTATTTAGACTATTCACCTAAATTAAATATGGAGTCTATATGCGGGCTATTCTAGTCTTATTCCGGACTCCATTTAAATTTGTGTAGCAAACCGATACCATGTTTTGCCTTGTTAAGACAACATTTAATATGCGGGGTTTAAAACAACTTGAACCGTTTAATTAATTGTCGGGACCCCGGTTCCGCTTAATATTGCCTAATTGCACCGCATCTGTGCCATGCCATGCATCATATCATAAGCATGCCGGATCTTCTTCCGTATTATTAAATATTGCATCCGGTGTTTCTTCTAGTGTTTGCTTCTTCGCGGATTAGGCCGATGAGTTTATGCAGGTATCGACAAGTTCTTCGGATATGATTCTCCGGCAGTGTTTCCCAGGCGAGCATCTCTCCCCCTTTCTACCTATTTTGCATTTATAGTCTTCATTTCCTCCTGTTGATCTATTGCTATCCGTGTCGCGATGCTCTAGTTTCCGTGCACCAGTTATATCCCGTGCAGCCTCTATATTTCCATGGACACCTCCTAATACCTGTTGTTTGGTAGATAGCTGGCCTTGCGAGTCGTATTTCCTTGCTCAGGTGTGATCTCGTGTTGTCGAGTGCCACAGTTGGTGGAATGCTGGCAGATGTTTATGGTGGAGATGATCATGAATTTAAATACAACTATTAAATTGCTGGGACAACTAATGAAAGAGGCACCGGTGGGCAATTTATGCTATTTGGTTTTTATGCCCACTTGTGTCCCGTAGGCCCCGAGTACTTGATACCTGTTCCTTGACTATTCGCACTATCCACATACGGGAGACTCTATGAATCCCCCTTAGCCAGAGCTTGATTCATTTCTTATTTCTCGGGGCCACAAACTAGTTTGGGGCTATATTACTATCCTGTACTTATGCCATGCTTTACTGCTTTATTTAAGATGGTGCGTGGAGGACATGTACTTTTTAGGAATTGCGGAGTGTTTTCGCGGTATCGACAAGCCCAGTCGCATTTTCGGGTTCCCAGTCGTTTACAGCCATTGCCGCAAACCTTGGGTCTGTCTCGGAGCCGGCCAACTTCGTTGCGGGTAGCTTAATGGGGTGGCCCCCTGAAATATTTTATGAATCCTGTGATTGCTTTGTCATGAAAGCCTCGTAGGGTTTTGATTTGGTTTTTCCGAGGTTGATCGTGTGTGTGTTGCTATTTGTGCACCCCTGGAGGGTAAATCTTTCTGAAAACCGTGTCCGCGGTTATGGATGACTTGGAGCACAGTATCTCGATCATAGACAAGCATAACTAAAGTAGTGCTATAAACTTGACTTAATATATGACTAGTAATCAGATTCAACTATCACGGAATGGATATTAAAATGCCAACAACTGGTGGATCTGGGGTTGTTTTGTGACATGCTGTACCTGCCTAGTAAGTATTGTAACTCCAATGGAATGTGATAAAAGTGCCAACAATTGCTGGGTTTTGGGATTCCTCAGGATAATTATCTCTAAATAGTAAATATTCCAACTACAACGGAATGGAGATTAAAACTGCCCACTACTTATGCTTCAAGATGACTCATGCTATCTATATCTGACTAGTAAGTGCTTCAACTATAATGGAATGAATAAAACTGCCAACTGTGTGAGTTCCTCGGTTTGTCTTCCTCGTTTGGTCTCGAGGGGGAAAAGCCAGGATGGGTATGATTGGTGTTAGTATCAGGTTGTATTCGAATAGGTCTTTCTTATCCCTCTCTAATAGCCGCAAGTTTTACTGAGTCTCTATAGGTTGTTTAGTGCTGTTGTGCTGCCGCTTCAGTCCACCATACCTATGTAGGCGAGGACCACCGAACTCTAGCCTCACCGTGTACTGGCCTCAGTACTGACGCTCCTCTTTTTCCTTTGCCCTTTGTTGGCACCCCTTTTGTTTTAGAAGGTTCGAGATCGACGTCGTTAGCAGGGTTACCCTTCCGGCTTGGCCTGGGCAGGATTATGGACGCCATCGGTTATTCTTCAGGGCTCTTAGCCCCATCTGCATCTTGTCCATACTCAGACGCTGTATCGTTTTCAAGGTGATTTGGATCTTTGTAGTGTATATGGGTAATCTTGACTCTTGGAGTTGTGCTGTATATATATATCTGTTCTATGGGTCCCTTCGAGGACAGTTGTGTAATGGTATTACTTTGTTTTCCACCTGCACGAAAGTGCTTGGTGTGCGTCCTTGAATCGTTTCTATGCGGGTTTGGCGGAAAGGGCTAAAACTTCCATAGGGCCGATTCGAGGGTGTTACAAGAAGCATCTTGATGCTATGTTGGAGAAAGCTATGATTCAACCAAGCGCATCGCCATGGAGATCTCCGGTTTTGTTTGTGGATAAGAAATATGGAGGTAACAGTTTGTGCACGGATTACCGGAAGATGAATAATGTCACCATCAAGAACAAGTACTCACTGCCAAAGATAGAGGATCTGTTTGACCAGTTGACTGGTGCCAGAGTGTTTTCTAAGATTGAACTTAGAACTGGTTATCATCAACTCAAGGTTCATGCAACGGATATTCCATAGACCGTGTTTACCACAAGATATGGATTGTATGAGTATACGGTCATCTCTTTTGGACTAACTAATGCCCCTGCATATTTCATGAATCTCATGAATAAGATTTTTATGAACTTCCTGAATAAGTTTGTCGTTGTCTTTATCGATGATATTCTAATATATTACAAGTCAGAAGAAGACCATGAGCTACACTTGAGAACCATCCTTGAAACCCTTTGAGAGCATCAGTTGTATGCCAAGTTTTGCAAATGTGAGTTTTGGTTGAAGGAAGTAGGATTCCTAGGACATATTGTGTCGGCAGGAGGAGTCGTTGTTGATCCCGCCAAGATCAAAGATGTTGAAGATGGGAAAGCCCCAACCACTCAAACCCAAGTCCGTACATTTCTCGGATTAGTGAGATATTACCACAAGTTCGTTGAAGGATTTTCAAGCATCGCAAGACCGATGACCCAATTGTTGAAGAAAGATAAGAAGTACGAATGGACTAACAAATGTGAAGCAAGTTTTCAAGAGCTCAACAAGAGATTGATTTTAGCCCCAATTCTGATTATGCCAGATATCAAGAAGCCTTTTGATGTGTATTGTGATGCATCCAAGATTGGTCTCGGATGTGTGTTGATGCAGGAAGGCAAAGTCATAGCATATCTGTCCTGACAACTGAAGCAGCATGCGCAAAACTACCGTACCCATGATCTTGAACTAGCAGCCGTAGTTTTAGCCTTGAAGACATGGCGTCATTACCTTATGGGTAACCGCTGTGAGATTTATTCGGATCACAAGTGTCTGAAGTATATTTTCACCCAGAAGGAGCTGAATATGAGGCAAAGGAGATGGATAGAGTTAATCAAGGATTATGACCTTGACATTCACTATCACCCCAGCAAAGCCAATGTGGTAGCGGATGCTCTTAGCAGATTACCGTGTAGATTAAACATCATGATAAAAGAAGCCCAGCCAAGTTTGCATGAAGAGTTGGAGCAGTTTAGAACGGAGCTGGTTAGCAAAGGATTTTTAGCTAGCATTGAACTTCAACCCACATTGATCAGTCAGATCAAGGAGGCGCAGAAAGGAAATGCGAGTATCGATGGAATCAAACATAGTACTAGAAAGGTACCCGGATTCACCGAAGATGAAGAAGGAGTTTTGTGGTACAAAGGACGTATCTGTGTGCCAGCATATTCCGAGCTGAAGTAAGTTATCATGCATGAAGCTCATGATACTCTTTATTCTATCCACCCCGGAGGAACAAAGATGTATCAGGATTTGAAGGAGCAATTTTGGTGGCACAAGATGAAGACAGAAATCGGAAGCTACATAGCCAAGTGTGATATCTGTCAGAGAGTCAAAGCAGAACATCAGACACCTGCAGGACTTTTGCAACCATTGCAGATTCCAGAATGGAAATGGGATTCCATCGGAATGGAATTTATCAGGGGTTTGCCTACTTCTAGTAGGGGAAATGACTCTATTTGGGTCATAGTTGATACACTGTCCAAGGTAGCCCATTTTATACCTGTCAAGACTACCTACTAGAGTTCGAAGCTAGTAGAGTTGTACATTGCTAGAATCGTCAATTTGCATGGAACCCCTAAGACCATAGTGTCGGATCGAGGAACCCAGTTTACCTCAAGATTTTGGCAGAAAGTCCAAGAAGGATTAGGAACCAAGCTGAACTTCAGCACATCTTATCTCCCGCAGACTGACGAACATACTGAAAGAGTCAACCAAATCTTAGAAGATATGTTGAGAGCTTGTGTGCTAGAGTATGGATCAGAATGGGAATATTGTCTGCCTTTCGTAGAATTCTCATACAACAACAGTTATCAAGCCAGTTTGCAAATGGCCCCATCTGAATTTCTGTATGGAAGAAAGTGTCGTACCCCCTTGAATTGGTCGCAAGTAGGAGAGAGTCAGATTTTCGGACCCGACATCCTACGAGAAGCCGAAGAGAAGGTTCACAAAGTCTGTGAGCACCTCAAGACCGCCCAATCCAGACGAAAGAGTTATGCCGACAAGAGACGTCAAGACCTGACTTTCAATGTCGAAGATTTTGTGTATCTTAAAGTGTCGTCCTTGAAGGGAATGCAATGTTTTCAAGTGAAAGGAAATTTAGCCCCCAGATATATCGGACCCTTCAAGATTTTGAATCACCGAGGAGAAGTATCATATCAACTGGAGCTGCTAGAGGAGATGTCAGCCATCCATGATGTGTTCCATATCTCATCACTTCGCAAATGCTTAGAAGTTCCGGAGAAGACCGAAGTATTCAAGAACATCGATCATCTAGCCATAGATATCAACAAGGATCTAACGTATCGTGAAGTGCCCATTCGTATTTTGGAAGAAGCCTTCAGAACCACCAGGATCCGGAGTATCAAGTTTCTCAAGATCCAATGGAGTAACCATACCGAAGAAGAAGCTACTTCGGAGCGAGAAGATTACATTAGGACTGAGTTTCCAAATCTCTTTAGTTCGTAGTTTTTCTTAAATCTCGGGATGAGATTTTGTTTAAGGAGGGAAGGTTTGTAACACCCCAAAAACATTAATCAAGTTTATCAAGTTCAAATCACCCAAGTTTAGGGTTAACAAAAACTTTTTTTCCAAAAATCTGTATGAATGCATGTGTGTTTTGCATTAGTATATAATTTAGTGAATCTGCCATTCTTGATTGCTACAAATGATGAGAAATGGTTTAAAGATGAATGCTACATCATCCAGGTCAATTACAATCAAAATCCAAAGAAAATGAAATCAAATATGAATAAAAAGATCAAATGGTCATTTTCACCAAAGTTAACCACTAGGCCATTTTGAGTGTTCCTAGAAGAGAATTTCTAACAGAAACAATTCCAGTTCTTTTCATCCCTTGCTAGACCAAGTAAAAGTGAACCCAAGCCCACTTTACAAACTCACAGAAACTATTTTCGAATCTATTTAATGGACAGTTCAAATTTGAATCTAGTTCATATGGTAAGATCACCATTTTGCAAAAACCACTCAAATCAATTCCACTTGACTTTTCCAAGCAACCATAGACACTCAAGCATAAGATTCAAACACTCACCAAATTTCATTCAAAAGTTTCAAACTAAATCTCATGCGGCCATTAAGACAAACACCTTGCAGACACTAATCTAATCCTGCCTAACTTCACTGTTTGCGGCATTGATCACTAGACCAAATGCCCCCATTACACTCCCATTGTCTCCCCCAGTGTCTAGCAGCACCAAACACGCCCCCTGACATGGGTATACCCTACAGGTACTCGAGTTTGGTATATACAGCATGAATACAGTGGAAGTCCACAGTGTCACCAAGGCCCAAGAGAGGACTCGAGTAGCCTACGGACTCTCGATTGCTTGAAGAACAAGAAGAAGCTAAAGATAGAAAGTTCAAAGGGGAAAACCCTAACCTGTAACCGACTCGACCTACTACCCGAGACCTAGCCTATCTATATAAAGGCTAGGAGGAGGTGGCGAGAAGGACACACGCAACCCTAGTTTCCACAACCCTTGCGAGATTGCATCTGCGCACCATTGTAATCTTCGATTCCTTTGACAATTCCACGAGAAGACAAGCAGGAGTAGGGACCTCTACGAGGCCTAAACCTGGGTAAATCTTTGAGTCCCCTATGTGCTTGTTTGCTAGCCGATAGATTTCTCCAGCGCTCCCTCCTTCTGCAAAACCCAAGTCCATAACAATGGGCATTGATGAGTTAAACCCTCGTTAATTGGCGCCGTCTATGGGAATTGGGAGTGCTGATGTTGCGGCTTCTTCGGCCCCATCAACCGCGATCTATAACTCCGCAACAGCGGAGATTCACCAGCTCTTCGGTGCGTTCGACTTCACCGTCCACACGCTTCCACGCGCCCGGCCTTCGAGTCCGTGGGCGATGGAATCATCCTGGCGATCAGGAGCTTCCGCTTCCAGGTTGGTCAGATGGGCACGCTTCGCATGCCTGATCAGCCGACGGTGCCATCGATTGCCCTAGCATCATGGTTCCCTCCATCGATCAGCACCCTCAGTGAGCTCAACGCCCCGACAACAGTTGAGAACACGGTCAGCGACACTAGTCGCTACTCCGATTTGAGCGATCTGGCCACTGAAGATGGGGCCTATGGCTCCGGATCTGAAAGTTGTGGGAGCAGCAGCTTCCCCAACAACTTCATTTGCGCTGTCATCAACGCGGGTGACACCTCTGCCAACCGCGGCAATGAAACCGACCCGCCTAACAGCGGCATACCCAATGGTGGACCAACACCCAACGGCGGCAACGGCGGCAATCGCGTCCCCGTCGACAACGGAGGAGCAGTCGAACCTCCAACCATAATAAACAAGCAAACCGGCGAACGCGTCGTGATCAGGCTCAACGAGCAAGAATGGGCTCGCTGCCGCGAGGCCCTGCGAGGCACTCCTCTACCCTTTGGATCTCCGCAAGAACTGCTGATGGGCTACCACTGGCTCCTGAAGGAAGAATTCAAGCGCCAAGTACAAACAATCGCGCAACTCGAGGCGTGCAAAAAAGCAGCAGACCAGTCGAGCCTTTGTCGTGCTAGGCTCTCCTCCTACGGAGGATCCTCCTCAAAAGGCAACGAGTACATCGCCAAAAAGAGGCAATCTCGGATGGCCCATCTTACCGGGCAAGAACGCATAGAAGCTGCAAAAGTCCTCGACTTCAGCTCTATGCCAGTCGATACACAGGGCTATGTGGTCCCTAAGACGCCGTAGGCTACGGGGACAGCAGCCACCATGTACCTCCTTAACAACCAGTCGCCAGCTGGAGATCCGCGAGCCGCCATGCATCGATCTACGATCGCGGGCTTGGGATTAATCGAAGCTGCCCTCGACAAGGAGCCAACACCAAAGCTGAAAAAGGGCAAAGCGCTATTCCTCGCCCTCATCCAGTGACGACAGTCATGACCTGTCTCGACGCCGCCGCTCACGGCGACACGACCGCGGCTATGATGCACGCGACGACCTCACGCAGCACAAGATTGACAAATCAAGGGCGCGACGTGCTCGGTCGACTGACTCGGAAGAGGAAGATGTGCAGCTCTGTGGCGCCAGATGTTTCAGCAGATCCATCAGGAAAAAATGAATGCCTAAGGGGTTTAAACTCCCGTCGGAGAACCCGAAGTTTGACGGCCTACAGGACCCGAAGATCTGGCTGGAGGACCACATCTCCTCCATCAGGCTCCACGGCGGCAGTCGAAGAACGGCGATGCAATGTTTATAGCTACAGCTGCAAGGCGCCGTGCGAGCGTGGCTCAACAACCTCCCACGCAGATCCATTCGCAGTTGGGATGAGCTAGTTTACAGCTTCGTGCGCAACTTCAAGGGCACATACAAGTGGCCTGCATCAATCGAAGAGCTGAGATGCTGCCAGCAAAGATTGGGCGAATCGCTACGCTCATACATCCAAAGGTGGTCCATCATCAAGAACTCCGTAGAGAACATCTCGGAGGATCGCGTGATTGACGCATTCGATCCAACGGCTCAGAAAAACTCTACTGGACGCGTGGCAATCATCGTGCTAGACACGTGGAGGAGCGGAAACGCGAACCATCCCCCCACTGCTCCCATTACGCGTGGAAATCGAGGAGGCGTAGTTAAAATAAAGATTACACACGCCCAGTCAAATCGAAGTCAGGGAGTGGGACTCACCGCTAGTCATGTCCCGTAAAACTCGCTCACGTGAGCAACTGAGGTCATGAAATCGTCAGCACTGACGTCATCATAACTACGCAGCAGAAGACTTCGACTACTTTAGTCCTTGCTGGAGTACTCGACTCCACCAAGCACTCGAGGGCTACTCCCATAGGGAGCGCTGCTCGCGCACCCTACGATTTGTTCTTCTTCTTTTGCAGGAACATGGACAATCAAGGCAAACCCAACCACTCGAAACATGGTTCGACTATGGACATGGGTTACTCCCATAGGGAGCACCGGAAACAAATTTAACTGAAACAAGCAAACAAAAGATGACAGCAGTCGCGAAAGTTCTTTAGTCCCTGCCTGAATCTTCGACTCAACCAGGCACTCGGGGGCTACTCCCATAAGGAGCGTTGGCCACGCACCCTATGATTATTTGTACAAAGTACTGTGTGTTGATAACATCCACACTCGAAGTTTATGGCGACACTGCCTCATAATTTTCCCTACAGAGAGACTGCGTCTCCTGGGTCACCCGAATTGTCTCTGCGAAGATAAAATTCGGATGCCGCGCTTGCAGCGGGAATATACGACCTGAATAAGGCCTGGCAACCTATTTGCTAAGCACTACCAGAGATATATCCGTGCCCACAGGTACGATGAACATGCCTCGACGGACGCGTCGAGTGCTTACACCCATATAACTGGAATTCGACTCCTGTAAGACCTACGTGGCTTGAGTCGAATTACACCAGCACTTTTCCGGATTCGAGTCCGGGGACTCGAGTTCGAGTAGATTGCGTTGTTTTACCCTAAGGTAGCTAACTGATACTGATACATCGGTTAAATCAGGCACGCACATCAACAATACCTATGACACAAACAAAGCAGTCGAAAATATACTCATTCGTGCACTCGAAAGGCTTCATCAAGTCCCGAGTCGAATATGCGATTCCACTGGACACTCGGGGGCTACTGACATGGGTATACCCTACAGGTACTCGAGTTTGGTATTTACGGCCTGAATACAGTGCAAGTCCATGGTGTCGCCAAGGCCCAAGAGAGAACTCGAGTAGCCTACGGACTCTCGATTGCTTGAAGAACAAGAAGAAGCTCAAGATAGAAAGTTCAAAGGGGAAAACCCTAACCTGTAACCGACTCAACCTGCTACCCGAGACCTAGCCTATCCATATAAAGGCTAGGAGGGGGCAGCGAGAAGGAGACACGCAACCCTAGTTTCCACAACCCTTGCCAGATTGCATCTGCGCACCATTGTAATCTTCGATTCGTTCGATAATTCCACGAGCAGACAAGCAGGAGTAGGGACCTCTACGAGGCCTGAACCTGGGTAAATCTGTGAGTCTCCTGTGTGCTTGTTTGCTAGCCGATAGATATCTCCATCGCTCCCTCCTTCTCCAAAACCCAAGTCCATAACAATGGGCATTGATGAGTTAAACCCTCGTCACCCCCTTAGCCGTTTTGCACTAGTGCGCTGCCGCCCGAAGCCACACTCGCCGGCCGACCATGGACAGAGCGCCAGAGGCCACGTTTCCCTCACCCACGATCTGCACTGGACATGCCACCATCCAAAGCCACCCCCTGTTCAGCCCACGACCAGAGGAGAGCCCTAGACCACAACAGCAGCGCCGCACCCACTCTCTCTGCGCCGTGCCGAGAGCGCGCCAGAGCACCGCACCTGACCGGCTCACACAGACCATGCCTCGCTCTCTCCGCGCACACGCACACTTGCCATGATCACAACCACCTTCCAGACACCCGCGTTCGCCACCGTGCGACCAGTAGCACCCGTGCACCGTCTCGAACACCACCCCTCCCGCGTAGAGCATTGCACGTGCCCGACCATTCCACGCCGCCCTGTGCCGCGCCTTTAAGCCAGGGATGACCGCCAGGGAACAACGCACCGTCCCCTACCCTCAGCTACGCCGCTAGCCTCCTGTATCATCATCACCAATGAGCCCGAGCCCATGCCGCAATGTCCCTTCGCTGTTGTATAAATAGAGCCCCCGCTCTGCCTCCGTTCTCCAGACCAACACACTCCCCATTCCTCACTGAGCCTCCCACGCCCTTCCCTGGAGCAAGGCAAGCGCCGCTTCACCGGAATTTGGGCGGAGCCTGCCGCTGCCGAAGGAGAAGGGCGCCGTCGATTGGAGCTGCCCCAGGAGCTGCCACGACCACCGTTCGAACCGCCATCGTCGACCACTTTGTTCGCCCCCATCGTCGACCCTAGCAGGAGCCCAGGTGAGCCCCACACAACCCCCACCACCGTGTTAGGGTTTAGACCCTGCCGGAGCTATTTGTCGTCGATGATGAACTGCAACCGTTGGATCGTCTTTTAATGGTAGGGCCTAGAATGCACGATACCGTTTTAGTTAGTTTGAGTCGCTGACTAGTGGAACCCCTCTGTCAATAGCCCTCTGCGCTGCACTGTGCAGATTGGGCCGGCCCGTTTAGTTTCTCATGCAGGCCTAGGAATTCAAATAAGGATTTTTCCAATTTAGTTAAAACCACATTATGTCAGTAGATTCAAAAATCAATTCAAAGAGATTCACTAAACCAAATTGCATGATTCCAATTTTGTTAGAAATGTATTTAAATTATCTAACCAAGCCCGTTGGATTCAAATCATTTGGAGTTAGAGATCACCTATACCAAAAATAATAAGACAGAGACTTTTTCAAATTCATACATTTAAAAAAAAATCAACCATAAATGCTTTTGAGTTGATTCCAACTCTCATAAATCACATTTAACAAGATCTATCTGAATATGTAAATATATTTAGGTTTTCATGTAGTGACATTGGACTAGTACCAAAATAATGCTATATAGGCATTTCTAGTCACTCTAATTCTATTAAAAAATATTCTTAAGGTTATAAAATATGATCCACACTTTAAATCACATTCCCATGTATTAGAATATGTGGTGATGACATGTGTCAACAGGATTCCATATTTTAATTGGAGAAAATTAAATCTTAATTATTTTCAATGAGTAGAAATTACTTTTCTAAAATAAACTAAATAAGATTAAGTCTTTATGTCATGTGATGATTGTGATGATGCTAGATCATCAAGTGTGAGCCTTAGTGTGCTAAATAGTAGTTAAGTATTGTTTGGTGATTGTGTACCCCGTATTCATTTATAGACGATAGTACCGACCCGGGATACGAGGAGGAGTAATACCAAGAAGAAGAAGAAGAAGAAAACTTCAACCAGTGCTCTACTCAAGGCAAGCTAACACTTGCAAGTATTATACCTATGCAAGCAATCACTAATTGCAAGATAACCTAAGCAAGATGCATTAGGCATGCTTGTCTATATACCTTTGATTAATACCAATCCCAAGTTTTACTTGCAAGCTTTATTATTTTTACTTTACCAAAGTTCTTTTCTTTTAGTTAGTTCTTTGTGAGTATTGGAAAAATAGGATAGATAGCATAAAGAGTATAAAACTAGGCCTAACTAGTTATACTTAGATGTCATTCCATGGCATGAGATTGGAGATTGGCACCCCTCATTAGTGAACCTTCTTAACTTTAGTGGCTAGTGCTAAGCATAAAAGTTGATCACTTTCGATGGGAATACTAGGTGAAAATGATCATGAAAACCTTGGAATGGTGATTAATTCTATTGAAATGTTTTGACATGTGTTGAGAAACACTAAAGGATTTGATGATGAAAATGTTGAGGCATGAGCCTTAACCCTTTTATATAAACTGATGGTTGGGTTCAGATGCGATATGATTCCAATTTTACGGTACAACCACAATACTCGAATTGGGTAGGGCTTAGCTGGAAGTTTATATTCCTTAGTATGGGTTCCCTCGCGGAAGAGGTTGAGCTGAGGCTATCTCGTGAGTGTGAATGTCCACCTATGCAGTGCCCAGGATGGTAGATGGCCATGGCTAGGAGGCCAAGCTCATAGGGGAGGTGCCTATACTAGAGTGTGTAAAGGAAAGGTTATAATTGATTATCCGCATACTAAGTATGATGATTCAGGGTTATCCCTATGGATGTATCGAATTTCATGGTGAAAGTGTACCACCTTTGTAGAGTGTCAAACTATTTGAATAGCCGCGTCCACGGTCATGGACAGTTGGAGTGGCCATACTGTTTCGACGTCAGATGTTTTAAAATGACTTATGAATTGAACTATGATTTTGACTTGACCACAACAGGGTTGTGAATATGAAAAGTAGGTTCCCACTTAAAGTGATTTAGAACATTAACTTAGTTTTATTTACTTCTAAACTCAGTTTAGATAAACCTGTCTTTTTGCAAAGAAACCTAGAGCTTAACATTCCTACTAGAACTACCTTACTTGTTAGTGGTAGTTTGCAAGTACTTAAAGAGTCCTCGTGGCTTTGTCCCTAGCTATTCCTGTGGCCAGACTATGAGGAGGACTACCAGGATGATGGATAGCAGGAGGTCTACGACAACTAGGATCATCTCCCATCGTCAGCATTGCCTGTGACTCTGAAGATGGAGCCCCTACTGCGTTTCTTTCCACTGCTTGATTTGTATTAAGACTGGATCATGAGATCCTTTATTTGTGTAAGACCTTATTATGGTTTGTAATGGATGATGTACTGTGATATCTAATCTGTTATGTCTCACAAAAATGGTAATCCTAGGATTGCGAGGTATGGCATAACAGGCATCTGGGATTAAAAATCCGGGTGTTGACAATCCATATGTGGTCTTTGAAAACAACATACATGCAATGACACTGGTGGATCCATATGTGGTTTGTGAACACACATGCAATGACTCTGGTGGATCCATATGTGGTATGTGAAAAGAACACACATGCAATGACACTGGTGGATCCAAATGTGGTTTGTGAAAAGAACACACATGCACTAACACCGGTGGATCTATGTGTGGTTTGTGAAAATAACACACATGCAATGAAAATGGTGGATCCATATGTGGTATATGAAAAGAACACACATGCAATGACACTGGTGGATCCATATGTGGTCGGTAAAAAGAACACACATGCAATGACACTGGTGGATCCATATGTGGTCTGTGAAAAGAACACACATGCAATGACTCTAGCTGTGGTTAATGGAAAGAACACACATGCAATGACAATGGTGGATCCATAGGTGGATTTTGAAAAGAACACACATGCAATGAACTCTGGTGGATCCATATGCAATGACACTGGTGGATCCATATGTGGTATGTGAAAAGAACACACATGCAATGACAATGGTGGATCCATATATGGTTTATGAAAAGAACACACATGCAATGACATTGCTGGATCCATATGTGGTCTGTGAAAAGAACACACGTGCAATGACACTAGTGGATCCATATGTAGTCTGTGAAAAGAACACACATGCAATGACTCTGGTGGATCCATATGTGGTTTGTGAAAAGAACAAACATGCAATGACTCTAGTTGTGGTTAAGGAAAAGAACACACATGCAACGACAATGGTGTATCCATAGGTGGATTGTGAAAAGAACACACATGCAATGAACTCTGGTGGATCCATATGCAATGACACTGGTGGGTCCATATGTGGTCTGTGAAAAGAACACACACTTCAATGACACTGGTGGATCCATATGTGGTTTGTGAAAAGAACACACATGCAATGAACTCTTGTGGATCCATATGCAATGACACTGGTGGATCCATATGTGGTCTATGAAAAGAACAAACATTTCAATGACACTGGTGGATCGATATATGGTTTGTGAAAAGAACACACATCCAATGAACTCTAGTGGATCCATATATGGTCTGTGAAAAGAACACACATACAATGAACTCTGGTGGATCCATATGTGGTCTATGAAAATACCAGACATGAAATGATTCTAGATGTGGTTAATGAAAGAATACACATTTCAATGGCAACTGTGGTTCCATATGTGGTTTGTGAAAAGAACAAACATGCAATGCGTACTTTTTCTATTTTCTATCTGAATCTCTTATTCTGTCTTGCCATTGGTTTTTGGATAGTACTCAGATTTACCCTCTCTCTCTCGGTCACAAATTTCAGAAAAGCCCAAACTTGTGCTCACTCTGGGTGCTACGCCCTGATTGGCTGACACAGATTTCACGCGGATCGTCTCCACCAACCGTTGATCCTATGTGATCCAACAGGCAGGATAACCCCTCCCTCTCCACTTTTTTTATGCATGGTCTATCCGTGACACCGATACTTTACCTCCATAAACAAGTGAAAATCCATCTACCTAAATAAAATAAATGATCATATTTCGAAGAAGCTATCGTCTTCGTCTTCCGGTTCGTCTTCCTATTCTTCAACTCCATGGTCCTTGCCATCGCCACCATCGCTGTCAACCTATGATGACTCGAACCTGCCCCTTCCTCATATAAGAACGCTATCTCCTTGTCGGTGTCCTCCTCCTCCTCCTCCTCCTCTTTGTAGTCCCACGGGTCCAAGACACTCTCCTCCGCTTCTTTCTCCAACTGATCAATGAATGCCTCCTTGTTGGCCGAGTCGGACTTGTCCAAATAGCTGTCTCCTCTCTTCTTCCTGGTCTTCTTCTCGTTCCTCTTCTTGTCCTTACTCGCCGGTGCAACACGCACCCCCGTCCTGGCTGCTGCTTTGCGCTTCTCCGTCGTTGCAGGTACCCCACGCTCCTCCTGCATGGCCGGTACGAGCTTCGACGTCGCGGTGTCCTCGAGTGCCGACGTTGATGGATCCTGGCATGGTAAGACACGACGTGCTGCCTCAGTAGGCGACTCATGAGCGCGAACGATTAAGCGAAGAGCCGAGGATGCAGGACGGTCAATGGACGGCTTGGACCTGCCATTGCCACGGCGAGGGGGCATCGTGCTCGAGGTAGTTGTTCCGAATGGTTGATGGCGGGTACACAGAGTGGGGTGCCGATCTGATCAAGGACGAGCATCGGTTTCGTGCATCGTTTTCACGCATGCATTTGTTGATTATCAAAAAAAGAACTAATATCTCATGTACTGAACATAATTTGATCACAACAAAAGTGGCATAGCGTATTCTAGACTCGTAAATATCCTGTGCATGCCTGTCGACATGGAGTTCAACGGAGTTCGATGTGCCGACATGATCGTGCAGCAGTTGCACGCGTCATTGCCCCATCAACACGTGAGACACGCACGTGGGACATGCGCGCCTATGCCTGTGATGACCACTCAACTCGCACTCGTCTTATTATATTCTGGATTTCAGGCGACACCGAAGACCATTGAACTGTCCATCGCAATAAAGACAAGTCCCATCGATTCCCTACCCCTGCCCCTGGCTTCTTTGAGAAGGTAGACCATACATGGTGGTCTTGTATAATAGTAGTAGTACTACTGGACCACGGCATGTACTCTTTGACTCTTCTCCCACACTAATCACTATCTTCTTCCTCCTGCCACCGCCACCCTCACCCTGCAAGCTATGGCTCCCCTGAGGGGAGGCCGATCGACGATCCTCGCGGAGAAAAGGGAGAGATCTTGCCGCGAGGCACTTCTTGCTCTACCATTCGCTCAAGCCCGCCTCTCACCGAGGACCAATCTCCCCCGACAATGGCGCCGAATGTTCTAGCAAGCGAGGGCTCCTCCCAGTATGGTCTTCTTGTCCTAGTTCTTCTCCATCTCCCTCTCCATCATGATCTTATTCAGCTTCTTCTTGTTTTTCTTCTTCTTCTTGCTCTTCCTCTTCTACGTATTACATGCCTATCGTGGAGCTAGAATCCACCACGACAGAGGCGTTCCAGGACCCGTTTGGCCCTGTTCCACGTCTCAGCGAGGTAGCAAATCTCCACACTGTTATTTATCTGAGTTGTGATGTGGATTTCTTAGATCGTGTCCGCCCCGCATTGGTTTTTCTTCTTCTTTTGCGAGTTCTATTAGTTTTCATGAATATGACTGGATCTCTTGGTCTTTCCTTAATACAGCTTTTCATAGATTCACTAAGGATTTTTTTGATTAGGATTAGTTTATCGTGGTTATGAATATATCTCTAGGCCCATTTTTAACACTATGGTCCATAGATTCAACGGGGATTTTTTGATCTGTATTAGTATTCACCTGGAACCTGGAGTGTAATTATAGAATTTCTATTTCAATTAACATGAACGATGCAGGGATCGAAGGCCGAGTACCGTGACAAGGTGGCCAAAATTAGTGCCAAGATTGACAACCAACATGAGCTTGCACGCTCCCTCACCCAAGCTAATGAGAGCCTACGCAAGCAATTATCTGTGTAGAAGAAGATCTCACCAGATTTTGCACATGACATCATGAGGCTGCAGAAAGTGCTCGACCGTAACTTGAATAGGTAAGAACAGGCCTTCGAGATAATCAACGAGATCATGGAGGAGAAGTAGAATCTCGTGGAAAGTTGCACTCTCCTGCAGGACGAAGTCACCAAGGAAAAACACTCAGAGGACGCGTCGAGGAAACCAAGGCTGCCATTTGAACCTACCATGACAGGAACCGTTGCGTGGATGCATTGAAAGAGATGAAGGAGGACATGAGCAGTGGGATCACCGTACTCGAGGGTGTTCATAAAGAGAACGAGGAGCTAAGGGCTTGTCTGGAGGCGTATCAGAGCAATGCCGAATTCTGATTCCCGTTAGAGGGGGCACGAATATCAGTTCGTGCACCACTCCTTTTGTAATGTTTAGGGATCAGGGAGCAATGCCAAGGTCTGCTTCCCATTATAGGGTGCAATAAGAATCCTACGGCAACTCCTTATCTATCTGGACATGTGTTGGTGTTCATGTTCATGAATGGACACCATGTGCTCTTTCCATTATGTATCTGGACATGGGTTTCCGTATTATGAGTTTGCCACTAGCCCACTACTATTTGGTGATATTGGAAAAAACCCACATCACACTAAACTGTAGATAAACCTTATTTGTCTTTAAAATTGAAATTATGATAGTTCCACTAGTCGATTCATAAAATGTTGATTAGTCCTAGATTGCTTCTTCCTTGAAATAATGACAGTGTCGCTACTCAATTCAGTTAATTATGGAAACTAACCAGCTTGTCCTATTGAACTGAACAACCCATACTATGTATTTTTGTTGAAGGGAAAGAGGCAAAAGCTCGACCAGGACCTGGCGACCTGGCTAAATGACAAGATAGCCATCCAAAGGGAGAAGCAGAATTCCGAGAAACTAGCCTTTGACCACCTGCGCACTGAACTCGCGGTCCTTTCTGACAAGTGCCAGAAACTAAAGGAGTTAAACGCCGGCTGGGCGAAGCTTCACATGGAAGGTCGTGCCTTGAAGGAAAATCGTATGGCTATGGACCAACTTCTCTAATCCATGACCGAACGTTGGAACTTGCAGCAAGCGCACGACAAAGTACTGAAGGAGCTGGCAGATCTTAGGGAGGAAAACAAGCAGCTCCAGGCCAGGCTCGCTTGAACCGAACATATGTCTATTTAGTATTGAACTGCCTGGTTTATCATCGGTAGTGCTGATTTTGTAAGCGTGAACTTAACTCTATGCACGATATGTCTGTTCGTCTGAAATTAATTTTCTCGAGGATTGAGTTTGGCTTAGTTAAGAAAGCGCAACAGCAAGTCTTACAGTTAACTAGTTTTAGGCATTGGCACAACATAATTTATTCATCTCGAATTTCCTTTATCCTCGGTAGTCTATCCTTAGTCACCCTCGCGCGCCTTCTTAAGTTCCTTCAACAGATCCGCAATGCAGTACTCTAGCTTCTTCTTGTCTTCCCTGAGCTAATCCCTCTCATTTTCTACATTATGAATCAGCAACATGTGACTATCCTGAAGCTTCTTTGCAGTTCCAATAACCAAGCTCCCATTGATTCTGTCACTTAGCTTTGACTGCAAATTCTCAATTTCTTATTCCGGCTCCTTATTTCGTACTGACAGCTTTTAATTTTTTTCAGCTGCATCACAAGCATAAGTGAGTCTCCCTGACCTTTCCAACTCATACATCTCCCATAATTGAGCCAAACATTTCTTAAGTGCATCTGTCCACTCAAGATCCACCCACTCTACTGCTTTACACACAGGGCCAACCTAAAAAAACACACACTATAGTGTTATGAACATACACGATACATTTTTCTTCATGTCACCATTGCACATAATGTAAACAAACCTGATTTGTACAGCCCAAAAACCTTCTCCCAGTGTTACAGCCTTCGAATGCAACATATCTCCTCAGTTTTAGCCCATGGTCATATGGCACTCTTCATCGAGATCTAGGCCCTCCCATTCAGAGTCGTAGATCGTCTGTGGTACCTATAGGTAAACGCAAAGCTAGAATTGAACACGATTGCATGCACATATGGAGGTTAGATCGAGAGATTTACCATTGCCTAACCCTAGCCTGAGAAAACAGAGGAACTCACATCATGGGAGGAATACTCGATGTCGGAGAGAAGGTTGTCGCTGCTCGATTGGTCGTCCTCATCGTTCCGGGATAGCATGGAGAATGCGTCGTCGCCGACCACGGCATTGGCGTCGGTGAGGGGAGAGAGAGAGCAGCCCTTCTATCACTGTAACAATGACTAAATTGGGATGTTACAATACTTTAATAGATACCATGCACTTTCCCTGGATTATTTCAAATATTAAACCTGTACTCCCTCCATCCCAATTTCATTTCCTCATGAAAACATACCACTACATTACATCATCTAAAGAAACAAAATCATGTCAACTATAAGGTACTTATGCATCACTTGTTTAGTCATGGTTTCACAAAACATTACATTACAATCTCTCAACAAATATAATCACAGAAACAAGTATATTACATCAACTAAAGAAACAAAATCATGTCGACTACAAGGTACTTACGTATCACTTGTCCAGTCATGGTTTCACAAAACATCACATCACAATCTCTCAACAAACATAATCATAAATACAAGTATATTACATCAACTCAAGAAACAAAATCATGTCGACTAAAAGGTACTTACGGATCACTTATCCAGTCATGGTTTCACAAAACATTACATTACAATCTCTCAACAAACAAAATAATAGAAACAAGTACAGTACATCATCTCAAGAAACATAATCATGTCAACTACAATGTATTTATGCATCACTTGTCGAGTCATGGTTTCACAAAACATTAGATTACAATGTCCCAACAAACATAATAATAGAAACAAGTATGGTACGTCATCTTAACAAACATAATTATGTCAACTACAATGTACTTATATCTTATTACAACAACGATGGTTTCAGTGAGTGACATGTCTGAAAATCTCACAGCTCGCACAACATTATATCGCAATCTCTCAACAAACATAATCACAGAAACATGCTCTAAATGAAACAATAGTCAATGTTACAAATACAGGCAGGGGAACCCTGCGGTCCATATGACAAGCCTAGGGTAGCAGCTCTCATAAGATCTCATCAACTTCGACCACCTCATTCTGTTCAGCCACTACAGGGGCCTCTACGTCCACTATAACATGTTCAACAACATCAGAAATGGTACCAATCCTGGTTCGCTTCTTTCGTTGTATAATCTGCATAAGACCTTAGTATCCAAAACATCTATGAATTGCTGCTTCTTATGATGCCACCACCGGATTTGTGCCATGTGCTCAGGGCCAATACTGATTTCCTTACCGATCATCTCTCCCATTTCATCAAGAGTTATGTTTTTGGAATCAACAGTGATCTCCACAGTACATGACGAAACTTGCTTATTAACTCCCTCATCAAGTTTTGCCATGTATGAATCCACCTCTATGCATATACTGAACTTATCTAGATCAACATCTATTGTTCCGTATTCTCTAGGAGCCGAAGCTCTGGCAGCAAGATCTCCAGCATCTGCATACATATTATCAATCATCGCTTAAACTTTCACCTTATGATCAGCTGCACAACACTCCCAAACCATCTGAAGCTCATGGGAGTGCTCAATTTGCTGATAGGTATCATTCCTATTGCACCACACCAATTTTTTCCTATGTCTAGAACCCCCGGGAATCCTAGCGGAAAGCATATCTACCAGTTGCGAAACAGACACAGCCTCTTTGCAATTCACAAGTAGATGCACATCTTGCCCGAACACAACCCTCTCGCAACCAAAATCAAGGTTTGCAGTGTACTGGCGAACATGAACTGTGAACTCATATAGGTCCCTTGTATCAAAGTTGTGCCTAATTTGATTAAAAAGGGGAATTTCAGTTCATTCGATTCTATTATGTCATAACTAATCTACTTGTAAGATAAGGCACAGATAAGAAAAATTCACCTCTCGCTCTTCCCCGAGTTTTTTTTCGAGATCTAGGTGCCGCATCCGCCCACCGGAGCCGAACAATCCGCCGCTGACCTTGCTTTTCTCTTCAACCCACTGCTTGTAGGTACCTTGGGAGTAGAATCCTTGCTGACCTCCTCGCTAAATGGGGCTAAAGACCTCGCCGCTGCTTCGTGTTGAGCCCCATACTCTTGCCCCGACAGACCCGAATCAGTCTGTGATGTAGCTACAACCTTCGCCTTGCAAGACATGCTAGGCCGCCGCCGTCAGATTCAGTGTCGGGGGAGGAAGAAAAAAGATCCTCTGCCGCCGCAAGATTCAAGGTCGGGGAAGGGAAGAAAGGGGACCACTGCCGCCACAGCCAGTTTCAGTGTCGAGAGTTAGGAAATTATAGTAATGGATTTTCCCCTACGACACATGCAAGGTGGCTAAGAAAAGTGACCGGCAAAGAAGGGGAACAATAGGAACCAGTGTAACGGAATATCCTGACTTAATGGGCGTGATTTGAAAATATAGGGTTTGGCCATCATTCACTCGAAACACCCCTCTCAACGATTGGCGCCCCAACTTTTTGAATCATGGTGATTAAAATCAACTCGGGTACCGCGGTGCACTGGCGTCTCAACATTCGGGGTGCAAAATGACATTCTACCTGATGTGTCCACCACGTGGTCGTGATGTGGCCCTGAGGTCACGCTAACGTCACTCTAATGTCGTTATTCCTTTTTATTTTTTTTGTTATAATTAAATCAAATATGAAAGATGGGGTCCACCTGTCATGTATTTCCTAATTTCAAAAATGATTTAAATTGGGAATTGAGTTAAATCATTGGAAATTCATAACTAATTCGTTTTAAATCAGAAAATGTGTATAATATATCATAATGTTCAAAAAAATGAATTCTACTATATAAAATGTAAGCATTCATTTTCATAATAATTTGAATCCTACTTTGTTTAGAGGAACAGCGACACCCCCCTAAGCACCATGGGTTGGATGGTTTGCCTATTTAGGGCATTCTGAATCCATTTAAATTAATGTTGCATCTAGGGATACTTTAATACATGCAATATGTCATATCATTCATATTGTATGAGCATTGCACATGCCATGTGTTGAATGTTGTTTTTATTTTCCGGTGTTGGTTCTTTGCGAATAGGAACTGAGCCTGAGCCTGAAGTCAACACCACTGAAGAGCTGTACCAGTCTAGAGACGGACAAGGTAAGCGTAACCCATCATTTTGAACCTACATTTTCAAAGTATTTCATTCCTTCTATAGGCATCCAATGTGGCTTTGTTATAAGATAGAGTATCCTATCCGCTCCCTGTTTTATCCTTGAATGCAAAGATATCTGAACCACAGCTCCTAGCAGACATATGGTTAAGCTTAAGAGCAATTATAGTGCCCTATATCAGTCGAGCTTATCCATGCTTTGTGGTCCAAGACCGATGCATCCAGATGATGCACCAGAGATGCGAAGAACAATCCCTGGTGCCTATATGTACCTCGCCGATGTCGCCGGAAAACCCTCGCACGTAACTCTCCCCCTCGCTCTCTTATCCTATCTGCCATGGTCAAACCCTAGCTCTCGGTTGCCACCATCCCTGCCGCTCCCGACAACCCTAGCTCAATCCAAGGCCACCGTAGAACTCCCCTCGCTTGACTAGTTCATCCTAGCCCCTCTCACTTGCACACGCTGACATAGGTACGATTACTTGGGTGCTTATGATTCGCTACCCTGTCTGCATAAAGGCTCACAACCTATGAAGATTCAAGAAGATGGCCAAAGAAGCAATCGATGAAAGCCTTAGTTGTATTAGGAAAGGAAATATGAACCGACATTGTGTCGGAGTTGTAATCATACATATGTAACCTATCCGTATACAGCTTTGATACCCGCCTATTATATATAGGATGGGAGAAGCCTATGAGGAGGCACCAAAAAAACCCCAAGCGATATGTTATAGTGTTGTTCATCTTGTAATCAGGCGACTTCAACTCCCTTGTTTGCCTGACATCTGACGAACTCCCCATCGTTCTCTCTTCCGCAAAAAACCCTAAGTCCATCACCATGGACATTGTTGAGGTTACCCCTCGTCAATTGGCGCCATTTGTGGGAAACCTAAACGCTGGAGTAATGGATTCGGCGGACCCCATTTCATCAAGAAACAATTCAACGGAGGCGGCACCACGCCCGCCTACCCCTTTTTTGGTACCCACCGATTTCAACGGCGGATCCAATCTCATCATCGGAAGTTTCCACTTCCAAGTAGAGGATCTCGAAGAATCCCATCCCTCGGCTCTGATCTCATCAGGACCGTTGGTCAGAAAAATTGTGCCTACGGCAATAGCTGCATCATCCGTCAGATCTTCCGTAGAAGTTACGATGCATATCAAGGTAGCCGAAGAAAACAAGGAAATCACGGCATATCTAGGGGATCTTGATGGTCTCTACAATAATATATCCTTTGGATCGGACCCCCAGCCAACCACGCCGCATGGATCAAATCCAATAAACGCGGAACCCAAAGAAAGAGAGCATCAACTTCGGAATCAAGATGGCCAAAATTTCCCCAGGGAAGAAACTGCTGGACTTCACTAACCTACCACACAGTGTCTCCGTCTGTTCCGACGATGATGTTACCAGTTCATACATGACCCAACACCAAGTGTGCGTGATCATTAGAGATGCCTCAACTCAGCAGTACTCTAACGGTAACCCTATTTTGACCCTGATGATATTTTGTCAAGCGATAATGCAGGAGATCACAAAAACAAAGGAAATCGAGGAAATGGGGAAGACCCAACGAACAACCGCGTAATCCTAGGAGGAGGTGAACCACGCAGAGGCGAAGCATGGCAAAAAGCAAGGGTAGCAATTTCGGGTGCAGTTCCAATGACAGCTGACACAACACGCGAAGATCTACTGGCATACAAATACTTGCTTCATCACAAAAAAGAGACCTGCTACAGATGCAGAGGCAGCTCGATGAAAGGAAAAGAATAGCTGACAAATCCAGCCTTCAACGGGCCCAGCTAATGTCTACCCCAGGATCGGGAAGTGTAACTAGAGGAGCACAACCACGAGAGGAGCCTCACGACTACATAATATCACCGAAGCTGAAAGAAGCGAGATGATGCGAGATCTTGATTTATCATTCATGTCAGTAGATCCAACCTGACGCATCAAAGAAAAACAACCCAAGCCACAATCGTAGTCGCACAAACGTACTTTCTGACAACTCAACCTGCACCTAACGATCCTTGTGCAGCTCTCCACCACTCTGCCTTGATGAACCTCGGCATGGTAGGAGCATCTCTCGCACAACAAGGAATCACACGACAACCCGACTGATCCCCACGCTGTCACAGCATCCGTCGGAAAGTGGGTCACACCTGACTATCATGATTGCCACATCGAGCCCACTTATCAAGGCCAGAGTTGTGAAATGATGCAAGAGACAATATCACACAACGCAGGATTTATAGATCTAGGGAAGAGCATAGCAGCTGAAGATATTACGACGGCAAAAACGAAGATGAACACGAACTATGTGGAGCCAGTTGCCTTTAACTGACGGGTTCGGAAAACTTCAGTACCAAAGGACTTAAAATTTCCCCACGACCGTCAGAAGTACAATGGTCTCCAAGAGCCTGAAGCTTGGTTGGCAGATTATCTGGCAAGTGTTAAATTACAGGGTGGCTCCAATGGCACCGCAATGCAAAGCTTGCAGCTACATCTAACTAGCATGGCACGTTCCTGGCTAAGGCAGCTACCCGAAGATTCCATCAGCAATTGGAACAATCTTGAGAACAAATTCATCAGAAATTTCCACTCCACATTCAAGCGACCTGCATCTTTAGAACAATTGCGAGGATGTAAGAAAAAACCGGGAGAACCAATACGGGCCTTCATCTAGCGGTGGAACATTATAAAAAACTTAGCTGAAGACGACAAGAATTCATCGAAGAATTGGGACAAATCAAGCCTAAGACGATCTCACAGATGATGGACATGGCTAACCGTTGGGCAACGGGGAAGATGCACTACACTATAAAAGAGCCCGTTCACCTGAAGAAGACAGGGATAAGCGCAATAATTACAGAAGACAGCAAAACAATGAAGGATACAATGGACCAAGCTTTGTCACGACTGGTTTCTCTGGAGGGGACAATCGAAGAAGCGACGATTACAATAATGGGTATCGTAGCAGTAGGGACGATGTTGGTGGAAGCCAGCCATAGTAGCGATACCAGCCAAGAAATAGAGACCCGCATATGTCTGTAGGGAAAATGTTGGAAGGACCGTGCAATATGCACTTCTACGTCGACTCAACAGGCAAGAGGTGATCCAATCTCCTCCTGAAGGATTGCCGAACATTTTTAAAGATGCAGGGGCTATGCAATGAAAGGGAAACCGATACAACAAACCAAGGCTACACTACCACACCTGGTGCTTTGGCCATCAGCGCACCACCACCACCGCTAGTGCATCCGCCAGTTGGGCAGCCGCAAATCACAACAAACAAAGAAGATGAATACCCTAGGTCAAAAGGAGTAATGTTAATGATACAGAAAGGGTGGCCCTCTAATAGGACACATAAGCTAATTACCATGCAAGTAAATATGGCAGCAACAACACCACCCCCTACACGTGAGTATCTCCACTGGTCAGAACAAGAAATTACCTTCAATAGAACTGATCACCCACTTCGGGTTCCACGACCAGGTCAATCAACATTAATAGTCGAAGCACAAATCGGCGTCTTCGACATGAGCAAGGTCCGGCTGGATACAAGAAGCAGCATTAACCTCATCTATGCCAAAAATCTACGGGCAATGAATTGGCCCTTGACAAATCTTGCGACTACAGATACAACTTTTCACGGGATAGTTCTAGGAAAACCCAAAACTCCCCTGGGCAAAGTCGACCTCGATGTAGTCTTCGGATCAAGGAACAACTTCAGGTGTGAAAAACTGGAGTTTGAAGTCATGGATTGGCCATCATAGTACCACTCGATTCTGGGACGACCAACTTTCACTAGAATCATAGCCGTACCCCACTATGCATACCTGGTGCTAAAAATTCCAGCCCCCAATGGGTTCATAACAGTAAGAGGAAGTTTCAGCCGCTCGGACAGCTGTGATCGAGAATTCAACAAAATATCTAAATCCTTCGGAATGGAAATAGAATTTCTCCAGCGCAAAATATTAGATGCAGAACTACTAAACAAGGGAACTGTCATCATCAACCGGACCTCAGAAGATCAAGTGCACCATGAACCCGCAAAAACAACCTATCCGGCCTCCACTTCCGGTCCTACATAGGAAGTCACGCTCGTCAGCGTTCCCCGTGAGAATCGGGAAACCATTGAAAACTACGTCAACACGCAAGAACCCCAAAAGGAACCCAACGAGCAACCAGCGAAATCAAACATAGCAGTCAATGAACAACCCACCCGACGAATCAAGCCCATTGGAGAGCAAGCTCATCGCCTCACACATGCATGGCGCATCATGGAGATAACAAAAGCAACATGCGTAGCCAACCAACACTCATCCCCAAAAAAGGCGTTGGCCTACGTGTATGCCTCGACTTCCCAATTACAAGTGACTCAATAAACCAACTACTTTTCGCTCTGGTCCATCGTGTAGACGCGATGTTTCCAGTCGAAAAGAGGAAACCCCCCAAACCAACATGGAGTGTGATGGAGAACGTAAAGACAAAAGCCGTGAATTTTGGGAATATTCGTTACTTTTATGCATTTTTATATTCAATAAGGCCAACGTCTAGGCAAACACGCCAAAGAATATATCCCCCAATATTCAACGATAAATAAAAAAGAGTTTCCCATAATGAGGTTTCGAGATCTGTGCAATTCACTACACGGGGGATTCGACAATTATGCCAAGCTCGCCAAGTCGTCGGGTCCTATGTAACATGTAAAATAAAGGGTGTTCTGCATGAATAAGGAAAATCTCGTATAAACATACAATATTTTTGACAAATACAATGGCACTACACAATATTTTCTCTCAAGTACAAAGGTACACAATGAAGAAAAACAGTCAGATGGCAAAATTTATAAAAAATCCTCGTCTGCCTCTAGGCACATCCGGACGGTCCTAATTGTAGGACTACGGGCGGTGGCATAATGAGGCGCCATATTAACAAGACCACCGCGAGTAAGAGGAGGTAGCCCTGATGATACATCATCGGATTATGCGCGTGCACCTAGGAAAGCGCAAGTTTGGCACCCATCATAAGCTGGAGCTTCACAAAATGATGAATACTTCATCTTGCCGAAACTTTGCCAGTAAATCAACTAGAATTTGAGGCTGAGGATCCCAAGGACACATTGCATGGTAGACAATGATCAACGATCTACAGCAGCATTCGACAAACTGCTCCACCTCTGACACATGGTCTTGAAGCAAGGCCACGGCGTATGCACGCAGTGGTCAATCCAAAAATCCATTTTGGAATTTTGGAAAGCAGACACAAGATCTTAAATTTGATTGCACAAATGTAGGCTTTCCTCCCTCTCGCACAATCGAATTCCTACAAAAAAAGAGGAGGATAGGAAAAATTGATACCTCACAAATAAAAGGGAGCAACATGAAAATAACACAAAGGACATACAAAGCGTCTTCTCGCTCACCCTAGAAATTTCCTCCAAAAAGTATGCTTCACCCTAGCGCGTTTTCACTTAGCAACATCCACCATTGATTGAATAACCCGACGTTTTCCTTCAAGTCTCCTCGCCTGCTCAATTTTCTCTGCATACAATGATGTGTCTCCTGCATGTACAACAATAGTCTCGGTTTCACCCAACCCAGATGAAGATGGGATTGCTGAATCGCTCAATATCTATCAGGGGACACAAAAAATACAGAGCCTTCAGCATTCAAAGGGCAAATCACATACATATATACAGAAGCTATTTTCTCATCAAACGGTGGCGCTTAAAAGCAATACAAGCCACACTCATTACAAGTAGCAGAGAAAAAGACTCTAAAAGGTATAAAACAAAACCACGGAGCAGTCTTCTCCACAGATAAGGTCGCACTAGCAGATGGAGCATTAGATATAGGAATAACAAAGGGCAACAACCAAAGAAGGGGCACCATTCGAAAGAAGGGGTAGCTGATTTCTCAGGACCTACGCCTATGCTCCTAGTCACTGGAATAGAACCCTCCCCTCCGCTGCTAGTATTTGTCGCTTGTCGTCGACCTACGCCTTCCCTCGCCTTGCCGTCAAGCCTGGCACGCTCTCGGTGAGCTCATTGTTCTCCTAGTTCTTGTTGTTTTGTCGATTGCTTGTTGTATCATTGCCACCATGTTCACCCGCAACAGTCACCGCAGAAGCTCGCTCCGGTGACAAAAATCGGGCGGGGCTAGTGCTGGCTTGGTTGCCGTCACCGCGTGGTTCTAACGTGCCCGCTCGTGCATCCAGGTGCGCCCTGCCTCGCCGCCGGTGACAACCGTCTAGTGGTGCGATCGTGGATGAGGAGGTGCCAACGTGCCCCTAATATGGCCACCACGTGGCCGTGATGTGGCCCTGAGGTCACGCTGATGTCACAGTGATGTCATGCTTTTCTCACATCACTTTCATGTCATTATTCCTTTTTATGTTTTCTGTTTTAACAGAATCAAATATGATAGTTGGGGTCCACCTGTCACGTATTTAATAATTCCAGAAATGATATAAATGAGGGAATTGAGTTAAATCTTTGTAAATTCATAACTAATTCATTTTAAATCATAAGAATCTATATAACATATCAAAATGTTCAGAAAAATGAGCTCTAGTGTTTAAAAATGTATGCATTCATGTTCACACAAATTTGAACCCTATTTTGTTTAGAGGGACATCGACACCCCCCTAAGCACCATGGATTCGATGGTTTGCGTATTTAGGGCATTTCAAAACCATTTAAATCGATGTTGCACCTAGGGATACTTGAATACATGAAATATGTCATATCATTCATAGTGTATGAGCATTGCACATGCCATGTGTTCAATGTTTTTTTATTTTCTGGTGTTGGTTCTTTGCGAATAGGAATCGATCTCGAGCCTGAAGTCAACACCACCAAGAGAAGTACCAGTCCAATGAAGGACAAGGGAAGCATAGCCCCATAATTTTGAACCTACTTTTTCAAAGTATTTCATTCCCGCTATATGCATGTGATTCCAACGTGGTCTTTGTTATAAGATAGAGTATCCTATCTACTGCATGTTTTCCCCTTGAATACGAGGATACCTGATCCACTGCTCCTAGCATAACTAGGGTTTAGCTGAAGAGCAATGCTAGTGCCTTATATTAGTCGGTCTTAACCATGCTTAGTGGTCCAAGACCGATCCATCCATATGATGCATCAGAGTGGTGTTTTAGTACCATGCTATGCACCCCTAGATTCCGAGTTCGTGCCTCTGGACCAAGACGAGCGTACAACCACACGAGGGTCAGAAACCACCTCGACTCACTAGCTTGCCTAGAAGATTCCATGAGTCACATAGTTCGGGCGTTACATTTGGCATATGCATTCTAGATGTTATATAGGTGCATGGCATAATAGGTAAGGCGTGGAAGGGAATAACAAAGGCACGACCTTCATTATCTTGAACCCTATTCACATCCCTAGGGACTGGCTTTGGGACTTGAACCATTATGGCGGCATCTCCCTAGGGTGTGAATCGTGGTCTCAAGAAAAGAAAGGTAAAGGTCATTCTCAACCATCCTTTGTCATCATTCCATTGAATAGGGCTAATAATTTGGCATTAAGAGTTTGTTGCTACATGTGGGTAAAGTTGTGCACCCCTGCAGGTTTATAATCTTTTCGAAAAGCCGTGTCCACGCTTATGGACAACTTGGGAACAAACGTGATGATCATAGAGAACGATAACTAATGGTAAAACTTGGCAACTAATGAGTGTTCTGGAATTACTTCCTCCGGGTTCATTGAAGGGGTATTCCAAGTTGATAGGGTTCAGTTGATGATGGAACTTGGTGGATACCAAATACGATCTAAAAGAGCTGGAAGTGTAGTCTTCTTATCCCTTCTGAAATGATCTGATTAGACGAGCGTCTTATCTTAATTGTTTTCAAACAAAGTTGTCTTTTTGCAAAGTAACCACAAAAATCCTTTCCAACCTAACCATGTACCCTTAGGTTATTTTATTCTTGCGGAGTACATCTTGTACTCATCCTTGCCTCGGTGATGTTTTTGTACAGGTAAAGCTATTCCAACGGAAGGTGGTTTCTACGTTGATGTTGACGAGTAGTTGGTCTTCCCGAGCAGTAGCCTAGGATCGATGGAAGTGTTGTTTCTTATTTTTATGTCCTCTTAGGCCCTTTGCTAAGTTTGTTGTTTAGAACATCGTATTTGCTTCCTTTGCTTGATGAAATTTGGGTCTATGACCCCTGGCTTGTAATAATTGTTATGCAGCTCTTCTAAGAACGTACCTTAATATTGTATGGTTTGTATGTTCTATGATGTTACCGACTATTCCCTGTACGCTCCTGAGATCTAAATTAGATTTATGTTAGACTAAGGTCTGGGATTTGTCTAGCCTTGATCCTTGGTCGTGACAAGCATTTCCCCGGCTAAGCATCTTGCATTGTCGATGACACAGTCGAAGGAGCCGAGAGTAAGCACGAGGCTAGAGGTGATGTGCTCACCAGCCACAAGCGGAAGTCCCGTACTTAAGATGACCCCAGGCGCCGCGTTCTGCCCCACGGTGGGAGCCTACTATTGTGGTTTGGAACATTGCAATGCCATCGAGGATGGATTTAGAGGGGAAAATTAGATGCTAGCAGTGGGTACGGTAGAAAGGATCAGGCACGAGAACTGCAAACACAGCAAGGTACCCAGGTTCAAGGCCCTCCTGGTGAGGTAACACCCCTACTAATGCAAGGATCTACTATCACTCCTAGAAAATTTTCCATCCGCAACAACTTGGCCCGACAGTCATCCGAGAAGGCGTGTCTTCCGCGATGAATTTCTCGGCACAACTGTGGCCGACGAAAAACTTCTTTTTTTGGTTTCGTGGCCCTCTACTATGACGGAACCGCTAAAAACAGGGAGGAATCTTGGGCAGCATGTGGCAGAAGCAAGGTTTTCGTTTCCTCGCACGATGTTGACTCGCTGAAGTCTTTTGAGGTGTGTGGGTCCTGGATGTTGGTGTCTATAGCAAACCATACATTTCGGTCGTGCCTCCCTGATTGGAACTCGATAACATTTATCGGTGCTTCTGCCGTTTAGTTAGGCAGCTGGGACCCACATGTCATCCTATCATTAGAAGAATCAGGTGTATGATGGAATTTTTTTCCATCGCTCGTGCTACCCTATTACGAACTTGATAGCGTTTCTCAATGCATCTGCCGTTTAATCAAGCAGCTGGGGCCCACATGTCATCCTCTCATTAGAGGAAACGTGTGTATGATGGAATTTTGCCAGGGCTATTGCCTCCCGGATTTCAACTTGATAATGTTGCTTGATCTATCTGCCGTTTAGTCACGATGTTGGGTCCCTCATGTCAGCCTCACATTAGAAGAATCATGTGTATGATGTAGTTTTTTTCTTAGCTCGCGCTACCCTGTTCTAAACTTGATAGTGCTGCTCGATGCATCTACCATTAAATCAAACTCCTAGACCTCACATATCATCATCTCATTAGAAGAGACGTGTGTATGATAGAATTTTCCCCCTTAGTCGCGCCTCCATGTTCCGAACTTTATAGTGTTGATCGCTACATCCACCGTTTAATCACGCTGTTGGCCCCACATGTCATCCACTCATTAGAAGAAACATGTGTATGATAGAATTTTCGCCCTCGATCGCGCCTTGGTGTTTCGAACTTGATAGCGTTGCTCGATGCATCAACCATTTTTTAAGGCTACTAGGTCCCCCATGTGAGCCTGTCATTAGAAAAATGTGTGCATGCTGGACTTTTTTCTTGCTCGGGCCTCCCTATTTCTAACTTGGCAATGTTGCTCGATGCAGCACATGTATAATGCCCGCTACTAGGTCACACATGTCGGTCTCTCTGTAAATGAAACCCGAGTATGATAGACTTTTTTTGGCCGCATTCGTTGTTTTGGCCATAGCAACGTTGCTCGATGTGGAAGCTGTGTATGGTCTTGATGTTGGGGCCCCATGTCAGCCTCTCTAGTATGTTCAGGCTTGTGGGTCCCTGATGCAACCTTGTATGTTCTAGTGGTGGGACCCCGATGCTAGCCTCCTGTACAAGTATTTAACTTTATTTTCAAACTTGACCATTAAACTCGAGGGATGATGTTGGCTGGTGGGTCCGCCATGTCAGCCTGTCTGTAATACGATATTGCTAGAAGAAAAAATGTAAACCTAGGATATATATATATATGTAAACCCAAGATATATTTATGGACACAGGGATTCAAACTCAAGACCTTTGAATTAAATAGATGTAAACTAAGTGCGTCACAACTACACCAAATATATCTATAGAAAATATAGCATTAAACATTAATTAGTACTACAACTTATGTATTAGTTTTCTTATAAATATCCATGTCTATCTCATTTAAAATATAAAATGACAACACTCCTGGCATCTCAATTTATAAAATTCCACATAATAGAGTTGTTTCTTAAAAACATGGGAAGGCGGAGTTTTGTTTTAGAAGTGTGGGGGAAATGCCCAAAAGGCCTGATTAAAAATACTTTGGGCTATAATCCATGGCCTATGCTCCATGGGCTCCTTTCTCGAATTTCACGGTGTTGTGCTCAGCAGTCCTCTGGGCTATGCACCACGACGTACTTTCTCAAATTTCAGTGGGCTATGGTCAGCACTCCCCTGAACCCAAAAAATCTGAATGAAAATGTTCTGCGCTAAAGAGGGGCAGAATGGGCTATATTTCTTGTCCTTGCTAATGAAAAGTGCATTGTGATGTGGCTCGGCTGTATTCGAAAAAAAGACCTCATAGAGGGAGGTGGAAAAGGCGAAAATTATTTTGACAGATATTCATGCGAAAAGTCAAAAGAACCATGGACACGCCCTCCGCTCACTCCAAAATAGGACTGATACCCTATGATTTCACTTGGTAGAATCACGCTGTATCTTTACCCCTCTCATATATGTCCAAAACACACATCCAACTATTCCAATGACAGAAAGGCAAAAGCTCTAGTGCAAATAGCCAATCAGCAACGACAAAACTTTTGACAGATTTTGTGCTGGCATTTAAAAGATTTATAAGTACAAAATAAGATAGAAAAATATTGATAGATTCCTAGTTCTTAATCAGCCGCACTTGACAGATTCAGCAGCATTTGAAGGTGGCGTATTCAGCAATACAGACACTGAAATTCAATAGCAGTGCAAAGATAATCAGTTCTTGTTCTAGCTCTAAAAAAGCCTGGTGCATGATGAGTTTGCCCCTTTTCTCCATACAAACTTCATCATTGGAGAATGCAAAACTGACGATCAAGTTTGCATTTGTGTGCATACCTCGTTCTTACATCAATGCATGTGTAACCAACATATATGCAACCCATAATGCCCAAGCCTCATCTAGATTATGACAAGGCCATGTTTCAAAATAAAATCAAGGTTGGCCATCTATTGCCCTTGATCTAAACAAGTACAAGTACATCAATATTAGATCTATGAAATGCTTTAGTAAAAGCAACGCTAGAAAATTTTACATATTCAGTAGCATTTGAAAGATTCGGTAGTGTTGAATAAGACTAGAAAAGTATCTTACAGGTTCCTAATTCACATTCAGTAGCACTTGATAGATTCAACAGCAATTTAAAGTGGACGATTCAACGGTGGCAGAAAATGACCAAAATAATTAATAGATTCAGGAATGCTGACATTGAAATTCAATGGTTGTACAATAATACGGAAACTCCAAGTTTTAAAAGGAAAGCGAGACCATGCATATTCTCCACTCGATCTGAACTACTCCCAGTACATATGTATTACTACAAAATAGATTAGCAGTAGGTGAACTCCATACAAAATACTTAGTAGAAGTGTAGAGCTACAAGTTTACATTAAGCTAGGAACCACTACATGTCCCATCAGACGTACTCGAAGAAAAGAGAATACTTCAGCGTGTCAAAGTGTTGGCCGGGCTGCGTGCTTGATTTCCTTCCTAGGATGCGTCTCTCGTTTCACTGTCACCTGTCGGCCTCTAGGTCAGCAACATACATGCAAAATTCATACAACAAACCAGGAAATTTGGGATCCTTAATTTCGGCAATTCCAATTACGAAGGGAATCTGCCACCAACATAAACTAGCTAATTAGTACAACAGTACATACACTCACATTTGGATAGTCATAAGAGGATTAAGATGTGAGATCTCACCGATGAATCTTGTCCAACAATAGGTTCATTAGTATGCTAGTAAAGCCGCGACTTCGACAGAAAAGACATGAGCACTTCCTGCGTGACGTTGGCTGGCGATGGCCTGATCGTTGACTCGGATGACCTTGTTACTACAACCTGATTGAAACTAGTGAACTACAAAAATGACCAAAACCTCACCTCGTACTTTGGCGATTCGCACGCCACCGACCTGACCGGCCTGACATATAGGAGAAAGTCTGTGCTATGCCTGTCAATTCGGGCGACGAATAGCTTGCCCTCTTTCCCGATCATGATGACCTCAGCTCTCAACGAGCTCGGTGCACGAACCGGCATAGACGGGTCCCATTTTTTTGGTTGTATCTAGGCACCATCATCGTGTGGACAAATATGAGGTGCTCGACAAACACTTTCGTGACGCTGGTGAACTTGCATCCTGGCTCCATGCAGACACATCAGTGGTAGTTGCACACGATCTTGTGGTCGTAGACGTCCTTGTAGGAGACCAAAGTCTAGCAGATGTCATTGGGGCATCTACTACCTTTTTCGCAGTGACTTGGTGGTATAACTCCTTGTAGCACGCGGCCAGCCGGATAGCGTTGGTAGTGTCCAGATGCATAGATTTTTCGTTGAAGACATCGTCGCCGACCAAAGGAGCATGTCTCCCTAGACATCGTAGAAGACAGCCATTTAAAAAATATCAACACATTCCCAGTTCATAATAAGCGGCACTTGACAGATTTAGAACCATTTGAAAGTGAAAGATTTAACAGTATAGATAATGACCAAAGGAATTGACAAATTCAGCAATGTAGACAAACAAATTTGGTAGATGTAGCAAGGTCATGATTCAAAAGGAAAGAGAGACCATATTCTTCACCCGATCCATCAATCTCAATAAGTACCAGTACATAGGTATTACTGATACCTTCGATCCGGATTATGGATGTAGTATAGCTTCTTTTTCCCTAGTAGACCTAGGTCATCAAATCCTCGGGAAGCGAATGCATACAAAAGTTACTCTAATGGACCTCAAGGAGTTTTAGAATTCCTTTTGTGTTTTTACCGGACCAATAGCTTGTGTCTTTTTGTTGTTGTCGATGATGGAGAGAGAGGTCTTAGGGCATTTGGTTTCACCTGTAGCTGTGCAAAACATTTGATGGGAATACAAGATAGAAATAAAGTATGCATGTACTTGTTAGAGCAAGATAAATTATATGTGGGTAGTACATCCATAATTTCTATTGCCTCCGCAACCGCTTATAGCAATAACCTACTAGTCTCATCCATAGAAGAAAAAGAAGTAATGATATGCATAGTGATGTCACCATTAATCCAAGCAAATCCCTCACATACAACCATACTACCCCTTCTATCACTGGGTTCCCAACCTACAAATCAGTCATTACTCATACTCCCTACACCTGGATCAACCTCGGGGTCTTGGGTACCTGAAAAGTCATTGGATTGAGGCAAGAGAGGATACAATAATCATCATGTCATACAAACTAATATATGATCTCATCTATGATAAATAACATGCAAAATCGCTACATGGCTAGGCCGAAACCCTTAGCCCAAGGAGAATTACTCACACATAGAGATGAGATCAACAATCACAAAAATTGCAATGGAAATCATAAGATTGATAGCAATAGTCTTACAATGTCACCAATCAAAGAAGAGATCTACTATTACAAGTGGTGCAATATGGCTATGGAGATGGAGAAGGGCTTTGAGATCTAGAGGCGTCTGGTGATCTATGGCAGAGACTTTTTTGGCGAGGTCTGGCTTGTTTTATCATTGCCCGAGGCTTCATTCTATAGAGTTCCCTTCACGAAAGTTGTGTGGTTTGACCCAACGGTGGTAGCGCCAACTATATAACCGGAATTTTGCTCCGGTCGTATAGTTGGTCATTAAAGCGTCTGCCTCCGCTTTACGGCTCCTGGTTTCTTCTGATTGTTGGAAATCTCGTATCTTTAACTTTAATGTAGTGATTCCCATCATCAAACGTCATTATCTGCACAGGAAAAATATAAAAGAAAGCATTGCATACCCCTCTAAATATTAGGCATTAATGGCAGTGTTTAGAGATATATTTCATCAAAATTATGGATAATATCCAGTTTAAATGTGGACATAGATGGCTATATTTCAGAGCCATCAACCTCCCCAAGCTTAAACTTGATCGTCCTCGAGCAAGAAAACCAAAACCAAAAAGGAACTCAGCATTTAAATGGAAATAACGAGATGGTGATCTTACTCATGATTGGTAGTCTCATGTTTCCTCCACTTCATAAATCTGAAAAACTTCAGCATAAATAGAGTAATGGGAATCATATCATATGGTTTTTATGCATCCTTATTGTGCAGCAAAATTATTGTTAGCATGGATGATTCAAATGAGTAAATTTTATTCCATGTCATGTAATCAACTCATAGGCTTGCCTTTGAACAATAAATTATAATCATATAAATTAAGAGTGTGAGAGTTGTCATAAAAAGCATATACACTAGAGTATCTCGATCCTCCCACATCAATAAATCAAGACTTTTCAAGCACTACTTTTCTATTCATTGTCCTTCAAGAATTTAAGTTTTTAAGTAATTGAGAGCATGCCAAAGATTTTTATTAGTTTATTGGGATGTGATGGACACTCATGGCATCACTAAGGTTTTTGTTCCTTTTGCATAATGGTTACTCATAATAGCCATAGGAGTGATTCCATCATGATTACAGCTACCCGGGAGTGCCAACACTACTAGGAAACACCTGTTCTCTAGCGCATGTAAATCTAGCTTCTATGGCGCATATCTCTGCCACCACTGTTACCCCGCCACTGATATCTGCTTCCTATGGCACATATAGAAATGCGCCACAGAAGTCTCAGACTTTTGTGCATATGCGCCACAGGAAGCAGTTCAGTGGCGCATATAATCCAATGCGCCACATAATCTATATGCGCCACAGATACCTTTTTTATATGCGCCACTGAATATATTACATGTATTCAAAATAAAATACATTCCTGGTGTATAATCAGGTATTTATATAGGATTTATAAAGTATTTATCCAGATCAGTATAAATAGTAAATTGCACATGTAGTTGATGAAAACCGACATATAATACAAAGACAAGTATAATGTCATCACACTTAGAGCCCGATCAAGATACATATATAGTGTCAAGTGCCGAATTTTTACACAAGTGCCGAATACAAAGTTCATATCATCTCACATTACAAATCTGAAGTGGCCACCGCCGCCTACACTAGGATCAAATAGAATATAACTGTGATAATGGTGAGCAAGAGCATTAGCCCGACCAATATCTTCATCCGGTTCTTCTTCCACAGGTGGTTCCTCCACTTGGATACAACCTCCTCTCTATTCGCGTATCCTTTGTAGATGTTGCCGCTGAACTTGTTCACTTGTTTGTGACAATCCTCCCACTCCTCGTAGACTCCTGGAACCCTACCCATGTACACGACATACCACCTCGTCGCCATCTCTATAGACGACAAGGCATATTAGTAAAAATACAACGAAAAGAATTAATAAAGGGTTCACATCCATATATATATATATGTTCACGTAATATAAAACAAAGGATCCATAAACCTCAAAGATAGATCATCAAAGAAGCAATAAGTTCAATGACAACATGACCACAAGGTAGTTTAAGTCTAACAACAATGACCATTTCGACCACAAGATAGTAAAGTTTATGACACACACACAAATACAGCAGGCGTCCATCAAGAATATACACACATTGGATTATGCTAGAGGCACACATCGATCATGAAGACTTCCTCTTCTTGCTCGGGTTCGGGAATGGTAGATAGCCCTCTTTCGTCATCCACGTCTTTGCGTCACCCTGCTTATGGAGGCTATTTACGATCTCCCTCGTACTCAACCCTCTGGCTTGTTGTATGGCACCCCCCTTGTGTTGACATCTTCAATGATGATTTGCGACAACTTCATCTGAATGCGATGGAAGTCTTCAGTAAGATCATCATCGTCGATTTGCGCCAAAGTTTCGGCCCATCCTCGGAGACTAGATGGAAGCGTTAGGTTCTAGAAATCACGAACATAGCCTTTAAGGTGATGGAGGACGTAGAAGGCCTCCTTGGCACTAGTAGTCGACTACTTGACGTAGAGGAACTCGAGCACGTGCTTGAACACATGTTTGCCATCCTTGATACATTCCCCCTTATCAACAAAGGTGCATCCCTTCTTGGCGTAGCCCTCGAGAGCCTCATTGAGAACACCCCTTATTCTAGTGTAGTCTTTCTTCTTCATCGAACTCCCCGAGTCGAAATACGTGGCTATCGAATACCTTGGGGCAAGGAAGATGAGTGTGCAGTATTTTTCTTTGCGCAACACAATTGGAATGGAATGTTGGAAAAAGAGCAAATGAAGAAATCTATAAGAAATGCATAAGTTACGGCGGCCATGAGCGAGTGTGTGTACTTACTCGGGAAAGAAAGGAAAAAGAAGTGTGCCCTTCCTCTTGTTGTCCACCATGAACTTCTCGAGGCACGCCATCGCCTTGGTCCGTGTCTCTGATCCTTCGACCAACTAGCTGTCCCGCATGTAGTAGGGATCCACTATCGCGATTTCCGGGGTACTCTCTCTCTCTCTTGATCTTGCTCGCCAGATTGAGCGTATAGGCAGACCAAGTTATAGTCCAGCCGTTTCATGAGAAACAGCTTGAATATGTCCTCAAACGCTATGAAGAATATATCAACGGGGGGTTCATCGACGAATCCCACGTCCAATGGCACCTTGGTCGTGAAAACCAGGTAATTTGGATATTCGTCTTTAAGAAGGAGGCCCTCTAGTGTCTTGACACCCTCGTGCAAAGTTAACATGGCTCCAACCGCAATGTGGAGCATATCCGGAGTCAATATCGGATCACCGGCTACATGCACTCGGGGCAAGCCATATTATGTGGATGGTACGACGACGGTGTCCTGACCCCAGATCCTCTTCGGAAGGGGCTGGCTCGTGCCCTTTTATTATTATTACCTCTCTTCATGTAGTGCTTCTTCTTCACAACAGTGTCAGCCACTACCATCTACTCATCAGCCACCTTTCGGAGTGTGTTGGGGCTGAAAACCATTCCTGTTTTCTCTTGTGGTGGATCGGTGGCCGGAGGCGTCTCTTGAGAAAGGCCATGGAAGACCAAGCGCTGCGTGCATGTATTGGGCTTACCAGCTTGATGGTCGTCGCCAGTTGTGAAGGGTTCTTCATCCATAGAAGGCATATACAATCCTTTAGCGGTGCCAGTGTTGATGAAGTCGTCAACGTTGACCAATTCATCATCATCTTCATGGGTGCCATCATGTGGTGGTGGTAGCGGGGGCGGCGGCGGTTGTGGCACAACGTCTTTGCCATGTGGCGGTGCACACGCTGCCAAGAGTTGTTGGTGATGGCTGGTGGTGGCGACAACAGCGGCTGCTGGCTTCCGAGGTGGTGGCCAGGAGATCGGTCGATAGGTGGCGCCGGTGCTCCCCTCACAAGACGAATCTAGGTCTTAGGCCATGTCAAGGGCCAGTTGTAGCATTCTCCAAGGGTCTTGTGTTCGTCGGCTCCATGAGGTTGAAAGGGGGGTCCATGTCGTCGCACCCTGGCAACACCCGAGCCAACCTGACCCTCATCACGTCATCATACATTAGATTGTTGTGCATCGTGCAGCTCGCCGGTTGTATGAGAGTGCCCTTGGCAACATCCTTCAAGTCACCGCCGACATATTTAAGCAGGAGTACGCAAGAAGTGTCCTGAGGCAAAACATGTTGCTGGGCGTCATAAGATGGCAGCAGTCATGCATCAAAGGCATAAAGGAGATGACATGCACTAACTAATTAGTTAACTTGGTGATGGCGTGGAGCTCGGCTAATGTAGAGACACGGCCGATGCCGGCGGCTGGCTTATCATAATCTGCAATCTCCCGCTCTGGTGCCTCACGAAGCACCACCACCGTCGGCTGCACCTTATTGGTATCTTTGGCGGGAGGGGGTGTCGATGTGACCAAAACGAGCGGCTCCGTCCCGAGATTGACGGCCGGCGGGGTCACCAGATCTGATGACATGGTAACATTGATGCCCGAGTTGCTGCCGCATAAGCTTGGCAGATGTATCGACCCCTGTCGACCTCCCGCATTCCAAGCAGTAAGCCCCTCGAAAAACTCAGGGTGGATCATCGAGCGGAGCTTCTCTTCCACTAACTTTTCCCCTGTTTTCTCGTCCACCGTATTCTCCTCCAGTGTCTGCACCTTCATCTTCAGCTCTTCAACATCGTCTTTATCCTTAGCCACCAACTGGTTCTTCCTCTCCCTTATTTTCTTGGTGTCCTCTTTGTAGTACTCCTTGAACTTCATGCTCATACCGAAGCCGGACACACTGCCAGCTGAGGACCGCAGCAACCCCTTGTCCCTCTTCTTGTAAGCATTGGTCGCCCAGTTGAAAACCGTGTCCCATGGCTCCGTCGAATCCTAGGACGACTCTGTGGCAGTAGCGTTCAGTTCTTCCTCCTGTAGAGACAGGGAAAGGTGAACCCATTTAGATTCTTGGCTTCATTATTTTAATTAGAACACAATAGACTTGAGATTAGCGATAAATTCCTTACTAGATTCTTCTCGAAGTCCTTCACCACCGGATCGTCGGTGATGAACTCCCCTGTTTCCTTGTCCAGGTAGTATCGGGCCCGAACAAATTGCCGATGATGCAAGTCCGTGATTTTAAGCCAAGGGTTGTCTTTACCAAGGCATTCAAGCTCGGCGTCCTCCTTGTCCCAAATGGCCTGTTTCCTGTTGTAACCGCTGCTTCCAAGGCGGTGGTTACCTATGTTATTTTCCCGCATACTCCTTCCCCATTTAGTCCATTTTATAGCGTTAGCCGTAGCTATATCTGCCTTGAATATCTTAAACTCCTCTTCCTCGAGCATCGGATTTTGTCGAAGTTTTGCTCATTGGCGGCTCCTTCCGTTCTGATGATGCTCCTCTTGCCCCTCCTAACTACAACACGGTTGGGCTTTGCCGGGTCGGTAATAAAAAAGCATTGATCAACTTGGCTAGCGAGTACCCAAGGCTCATTTTTTGCGGAGGCGTTCTTCATTGATTTCACATCTGGTATAACCATTGTGGTGAAATACTGGCCTTCTTTTTCCACGTTCTTGGCCCATGTAACACGGAACATCCGTACAATCTCTCCCCAGTAGTCAAGCTCCCATATCTCCTCGATCCTTCCATAGAATCTTTCCATCATAGTAGTCTCATCATCAGCAAAGGATAACATAGTTACTCCTGAGTTTTGATATTCGCTATTCCTGTCCTTTTCCTCGGTGTAGAATCTGTAACCGTTTATGTCGTATGACTGATAGGTCCTTAGGTTGTGCCATAGGCCCAGCGACAAGGAGAATATGAGTTTTTGATCTTCCGTAGAAGGTTTCTATGGGGGATTGTCCAGTTGCCTTTTCTTCCGTAGAAGGTGTTTGACCATCAATGCCGACGTGAAGTGAGCAGCAGCCCTCGCGGTGACCATATCCACCGAGCCTGCCGAGGTGCTTCTTTGTGGGTATTCCAACATCCTCGTTCTCGGTGGTTAGATAATTCTGGCAGAAGGAGATGCACTTGTAGATTAGAAAGCCCTTGGCTATGCTTCCATCTAGACGAGACCTGTTGCGAACGAATCCTTCGATGACACTGTTTAGCCTTTCAAATGACATCATGTTGTGCAGGAATGTGGGCCAGAGCTAGATGATGTCGTCCACAACATGTACAAGCAGATGCACCATGATGTCGAAGAATGCGGGCGGGAAGTAAATCTCAAGCTCGCATAGTATCATCACGATCTCTTCCTGTAGCCTGGCGAGCTACTTCACACCGATCGACTTCCTAGATATGACGTCGAAAAAGATACAGAGGCTAAACAACGTCTCACGGACATGCTCGTCCATCATCCCACGGATCGCAACGGGGAGTATTTGCGTCATCAGCACGTGACAGTCGTGAGACTTCATACCGCTGAACCTCTTCTTCGCCACGTCCAGATATCTGCTTATCTTCCCCGAGTAACCGTGACAAACTTTCACTCATAAGAGGCACCTGAAAAATTGCTCGAGCTCCTCCAGCCTCAGAGTGAAGCAGGCAGCGCGAAGCACCACCTCATTCTTCTTAACTCTTTTGCGGCGACCTTGAGTCCCTTCCGTCTGATCATCATCACCATCATCACTATCAGGGTACTGAAGAACTTTCTTGATGCCAAGCAATTTAAGGTCCTTTCTTTCTTTCGGCCCATCCTTGGTCCTCTCCGGCATGTTCAGTAGAGTGCCAAGCATACTAAGTACTACAACACCCAAGCCTTCAATTGTGAGACTTTTTCTTATTACAATTGTTTAGCATATTTTAGGAATGACTTGGTTAATTATGAGAGCTAGAACAAAATGTACCCGATTAAATACCCATGCAAACAAAAAATCTTACTACAATACAAAAGACTCAGTCCACCAATATAAAACCTCAACATTTACTACTAACTAGCATGGGTTTCTCAAACTTCAAAAGTGGGGAGTCATAAGGGATACCTCTCATGTTTGGTTCCACTTCTCTCTTCCTTTTTTATTGTCTACTTGGAAACTCGAAGTCGATCACTCTCATGTAAACATATGAAAACCATGAGGAGGAAAGAAAAAGAAAGAGGGGAAGTAAGGAAAAATGGAGAAATATTTTTGTAGTTTTTTAAGAGAGGGAATTTAAAGAATAGAAAATCGGCAGCAAAGCTCGGCTAGAAATTCTCAAAACCAAATAGAAAGAACTAGAAAATAAAGTGCCAGGGAAACCAACACGAGTGCATATAAACTCAAATAAAAACACAACCTCAAAATAAATAAAAGAAAATAAATGCCAAATAAAGATACATGAGGAAACTTCCCCAAGCTTAGGCTTTTGCAAGCCCTTAAAATCATTGTGGTGGCGGGAAAAAGTCATTACTCTAGTTCGCGAATTGAGTTGAGAGGTTACTAGTTGATTCTTGGATGTTCAAAGAGAAGCTATGGATCCTCTCCAAAGTCCCTCCAAGTCCTTGGAAATCTCGGTATGTGGCGAACCGGGTTCGTGGCTGCTCCTCTTGGTAAGGAACTTCTTGCTCCTCCTCTTGGTCCTCATCGTCTTCCGGAATCTCCTCCTTGGGTTGGTGTTTCTCAACCTGCAAGTCATATAGCAAACGTCCTTCCTCGATAGAGAAAAGACCATTAGGCAAAGGAGCGGGGTATAAATGCCTAGCCCCAGCAATATGGTGATAATAAACACCACCTCTCCTAGTGAGCATTCCACAAGCTTTCAAGGTGGAGAAACCAAAACGTGTCTCACCTAGCATGCGTTGCAACTCACCTAGGCCGATGCCTAGGGTAGTGGCAAGCAGTTGATGTAAGCAGCATTTGCAAGGACTAAGATGTCCTCCTCATTGAGTCTTGTGAACTTGTTTCTTTCCTGCAAGGTGTTAGGACTAACATAGAACAAATAGAGAATGGTAGGATGTTGAAATTTTTTCCCCTTGTTCACTCTACTAGTGGAACTCATTCCATTATAATATTGTTCAGGGCAAGGATTTAAGCCAGTGAACGATGCACTTAAGGCATGAAAATCATTGGTTGGCAAATTAAAACATGGACACCATTCAACTAATGTTAAAATGTAGTTGTTGTTCATTAGTCGGAAAGAAATAGTGTCCAGTCCTTTCAATTGTTTCACGGTGCTTTGCAACGAACTTAAAAATTCAATGGTTAAGCGGCGATAAGTAGGCACATCATTGTACACAAAGTTTTGTAGGCTAGCTCTATTGCAAAGTAAATTTAAGTCATTAGAAATACCGAGTTGGTTCAATATAATGGGGAAAGCCCACTTGGTGGCCTTCACTTCGCGGTTCTTGATCTTGTTGAAACGATCATGTTGGAGCTCATCTTTGAACCGTATCCCCATTCGTTCCTAAGCGGCAGCCCGAGAAGCGCTAGTGGTGGAACGAGCACGAGTTCAGCTCCTTGTGTTCATCATATAAAACATTGAAGAAAGACAAAAATAAAAATTTTGATCCCACAACAGTAAGTGCAATATATTCCTCATCATAGCACACGAAACAATCCCCTAAAAATAATAATCGAGGAAAGAAAATCATGGCAATAGGTTCATAGTATGTGTTACCCCAGATTGATAATGACAATAGATCAAAGATGAATTTGCAAAAAGTGATTGGAGGATCGGAGGAGAAACATACCGTAGATCACCTGTGTGCAAGGAAATCGAACGGAATTGAGTAGAGTTGAAGATCTCTTGAGGTTTTGGAGAGTTTGGAGGTAGAAGAGAGAAAAAGGATTGAAGTTTTGGAGTTGGAGGTACCTTCCCATGCGATTTTGTGGTCGGACGCAACTATACGGCCGTAACTATACGGACATAACATTGTGTTCCCGTCGTATAGTTGGACTTCTGTTAAAAAGTTAGGGTTTCCTCCTGGTAGCGCAGCTATATGGGCGCAACTATACAGCCGAAACAAAATGTTACCTCCATATAGCTGGTTGTCAAACTAGATATCCCTGAGAAATAAAATATACAAAGGCATCGATATCTATACGACCAGAACTATAGGGATGGAATTTTTATTCACGCCGTATAGTTGGTCGTTAAACTCTCAATACATTAGAAAAGAATTTGTACGGAGGCACCGATATCTATATGACCGGAACTATATGGCCGAAATTTTTATTCCCGCCATATAGTTGGTCGTTAAACTCTCAGTACATTTTAAAGAAAAATTGTCGATGGCAAAGATATCTATACAATCGGAATTATACGGCCGGAAAGTTTATTCTCGCCATATAGTTGGCTGTTAAACTCTCTGTGTGCATCAAAAAATTTCTTTTTCTTCGAGAATTGCTTCTTTTCCTATAACTTAGTGAAATACCTTATTTTTGATATAAAAATTGACAGTAAATATTGTGGACCAACAACAACATGTATGTAGCAGAATTTTAAGTACTACCGACCTTCTTCTCCTGAAATGGAGTTTTCTAGCACTCTTTATTAAACAAAAAATGAAACTACAAACTAAAAACATATCTCAAACCTTTATTTAACATGGGTTGACCTTGACAATAATTACTTGGGCCAGATGAGTGGAACACCCACTCCAAAGTAATTAGCCTTCAGAGTGATGGCCTCCTTTTCGTCATGTTTAACTTTCTTTTTCCTGGGAAATGGATAACAAAAGGATCTCATGAAGGCAATTTCATCTTCACATTCCCTTCGTGGAGGTTAATTAAAGCCTTTATAGTTCTCAAGAAAGGAGAACCTACTATTATAGGAGCAATAGTATCTTCAGGTATGCCAACAATAACAATGTCAATTAGAGCAGGACAGCCTTTAATGTAAACTAAAGTGTTCTCCTTAATTCCTACAGCTTGTTTGTAGGTAGAATCTTCTAGATGCAATTTAATTTAGTGATTTCAAGGGAGCCAAGATTTAACTTGTTAAAAGACTTTTTGGAATTGTTGAGACGCTTGCACCTAGATCACAGTGTAGCTATTTCATTGGTTCCTATTTTTATCTTAATAGTAGGCTCAAATATGTCATCTAGTTTAACCAGTAACTTTTCAGAGATTTTCCTGTATCCCTCTTCAAGCTCGAGTGCCTTAATTGCTACTTTATCAACAAAGTGTTGACACATGGCTTCATCGTTACCTTCACTTACCGTAATTTTGATGTTGATCCTCTTTACGAGGTCTTCGATGGTGTAGCTTGGTGAAGGGGCATTACTATAATCATGTTCCTCATGCTCCTCACTTTGGATCATCATCATTTTGAGTTCTTCAACAGGATTGGGCTCAACTTTACCTGCAAATTTAGCGAGAATGAGAGTTTGACTCTCGGTTATCTTACCTAGCTATGCCTCAAAGATCCTCATTATTTCTTGGAGGGCCTGCAAATCATTTCTCAAACTAACATCTTGGTTAGATAATTTACCAAGCATGGTGATAACTCTAAGATTTGACACATTTTTGATGGTTTTCTCCCGAATTTGATCGTTTTCTGGCTTTACCTAACGCTAATAATTTAGTAGCGAAGAAAACTTGGTTTTTAATATGTGTTTCAGGTTATGAACTTCAACAGAAGGTTTTAACTAGAGAAACATAATATTCTAGAGAAAACAAGCAAGTCGCACTTTGGAAGCACGTGAGGGGACCTCACAGAAGCTTTAACGAGCAACTATATAGCGCGATTATTTTTCTGGCTGTATAGTTGCCGCCGCCTGTTTCTTGTCAAAAGGGACAACTTCCATGAAGGGACCAGGGACAAAAACACAACGCAGCAGCCACCACACCATCCAGGAGGGAGAAAGAAGAGATTTGGAGAATAAGGAGAAGACGTTCTTCATCTCGCTCCACAATCTTCAACCTCCTAGCAAAAACACCTCCATAGCCACTACTTGTACTTGAGAGAGAGAGGGATCTCCACCTTGCAAGACTAGGGTTAGAGATTGTTTCTTCCCATCTTAAATTGTGTTGGATATTTTTCTGTTCTTATTGTGGATCTCCACGGTATTATCAAGACGAACTCCCTTTATTTGATTATATTGATGATCTGTTCTTCTCACATGTGTGAGTAATTCCCTTGGGCATGGGAGATGTAGGGGATAAGTGAGATGTGATGAGCCTTCATATATTTTCCACTATTTTGTGATTGATTCTAATTACTATATTATGTGTTCTTGACTATCTATGGGATGAATAATGCGTGTTGTCCAATTAAGGGCCCATACAATATGATGCTTTGTTCGACATAGATAAGATCTTGTTCGCTTGTGGACCCGCGAGCCCCAGGTGACACGGGGATAACAATAGAAAACTTGTAGACTCGAGGATAACGAGGAACCACTATGCTTATTTCATTAGTCCGATCCAACGAGCTTAATCACTAAGTGTGGCATCCCGCTAAAACCAATACTAGAAAATCGCTCGATGTTTCTACTTTGTGCATCATCATGACATTATCATGCATGTTTGTTCATAAAAGTACTTTGCGAAAACCCTATTTTGTTTTCTAATTAGCCCTCCTTTAATTTCAAATCATAAAACCAGGTCTTCCTGAATATTTTATTTGTCTAAAATCTATTTTCAGAAATCTTTTAAAAATAAAATAAATAGATACAAATGTTTTAGGGGAGGCCGCCACTGGCAAGGCCCAAAGGCCCAGCTAGCAGCAGCCTACTACCCCAGATAAAAACCTAAGACTCTAACCTAACCAAACCCTAGTTTTCACACACACCACACCCTACCCGCCGCCACATCCCAGCTCCACGCCTCCACCCGCACACCACACCTGGTCCACCACCTATCCATCCAGCCCACCTAGCCCTGACCTGACCGACCGCAGCCATCCCCAGATCCAGCTGCCCCTGGTCCCCGGGCCCCACCACCGACAGCCTCCCGCCTGGGCCGATCCCCATGCCCCGCGCGGTCAACCACCCCTAGGATGATCCCCAGATCCCACGGCGCCCTCCCCATCCCGCACACGACCACGCCACGCGGCCCCAGCCTAACACGCTGCCCGTCCCCTGGCCCCACCCCGCGAACGCGTGTGTCACGCACGCAAGGCGTCGCCCAGCCCCGACCGACTACCCCGTGCCGACAATGTTCCTCCTCGGGATCTCCACCGGCCCCTGGCCCACCACTCCCGCTCATCCCGCTCATATCTGCCCGCGCGTGACCCACCCTCCCCACCTACCGCGTCTGCCGCCGTGATCCCCATCGCCCCTGGTTCCTGCAAACCCGCTCGCCGTCCTCCTCGCTCAGCACCGCCCCGTCGCCCTGCGAGCATGCTGCCCTCTCTGCAGCACTGCCGGCTGCCCGTCCTCGCCTCGCCAGCGTGAGTCCGGCCCCGTCTCCTCTGGTCGCCGCCGCCCTCTGGCCTCCTTCCCGCTAGCGCCTGCTCGTCCCCGCTGCCCAAGCTCCGCCGGCGCTCTTCCGCTCGGCCCTGGAGCCGTCTCTCCGGCCCAGCAGTGCTGTCACGGGCCCCCGCATCGCCGACCTTCCCCACCTCGACGGCCGCCTCGAGCCCACGCCACATCGCAGATCCCGCCGGGCCGCCCCTCTCGCCTCTGCTCCGGCCTGCCCGCCTGGATCCGCCGCCGCGGCTCTCGGTCGCGCGGCTTCGCCCCTGGACCTCACCTCGACCCAAGCCCACCGTTGCCGCCTGCAAGACCCCGTCGGGCTGCTCTGCCTCGAAGCCCGGTCGCCTCTGTGCGCCCCCTCTCGCAGAGCCACCGCCGCGGTCGACGCGGAGCCGCCCTGCGGTGTGGTTGGCCCTCGCTGTCCCCACCCCGTATGCCCCGACTCGGCCCCGCAGAGGCCGCATGGATGTCGTCTGCGATCCTCTGATCCTAGCGCATCGCGTTGTGTAATTCTGTTGGTGTTTTCCAAAGTGAAAACTGCTTCTGAAGATGTACTGCTGCAGAGATGTGGTGATGTTGAGTATGTGGTACTGTGTCTCCTGCGAGATTTGTGCGTGTAGTGAAGGATTCCTTCAGGGAAGTGACAAGGAGTGTCACTATAGTTTTGGTGATGCTTGTGCTGTGGAGGTGTTGCCTCGGTGGACATGCTTTGGTACTATGGCAGCTCAGAGTCCATTGCCAAGATCTTCCGGAAAGAAACCAACGCCAAGTTTGGGGGCGACAAGACCAATCCGATGCCACATCCCAAGATCTTCTTACCACATTCCAAGACCGTTGACGCGGATCCGAAGACTGCCAAGATCGCGACCGGAACACCAAGTTCTTCTTCCCGAACGCCAAGACCGACCCGATACACGGACCCGACAAGATCTTCGTGACGGCAAGATCGACACCGACCAAGGTGAATCCGAAGCGCCCTCGACGCCAAACCAAGTCCTTCTTCCCTGAACGCCAAGCTCTCCTTCCATTGTCCGAGACCGATCCCGTCGAATCGTTCCCTCGTCGAACCCTGTCGAACTCCGACCCCTCCCCAGAACCAAGATCTTCCGAACCCAGATGTGTGACCCTAAGCTTGTATTTTTATAATATGACATATACATGTCATCGGTGGGTTGGGTTAAATAGTCGATTCACCTAAATTAAATATGGAGACCATATGCGGGCTTTTCTAGTCTCATATTGTCTTCATTTAAATTTGTGTAGCGAACCGATGCCATGTTTTGTCTTGCTAAGACAACATTTAAAATGCGGGGTATCTAAACAACATAAACAATCTAATTAATTGTCGGGACCCCGGTTCCGCTTAATATTGCCTAATTGCACAGCATCTATGCCATGTCATGCATCATATCATAAGCATGCCAGATCTTCTGCCCTAGTATTAAATATTGCATCCGGTGTTTGTTCTAGTGTTTGCTTCTTCGCGGATTAGGCTGATGAGTTGATGGGAGTATCGACAAGTTCTCCAGATATGATCCGTCGGCAGTGTTTCCCAGGCGAGCATTCTCCCCCTTTCTACCTATTTTGCATTTATAGTCTTTATTTCCTCCTGTTGATCTATTGCTATCCGTGTCGCGATGCTTTAGTGTTCCGTACCAGATATATCCCTTGCAGCCTTTATATTTCCTTGGACACATCCTATTCCCTTTTATTTGATAGATAGTCAGTCTTGCGAGTCATAGTCGCTTACTCATGTGCTGGTTCGCGTCGTTGTCGTTACACCGTTAACGGAAGGTTGGCTTATGCTTAATGGTGGAGATGCTTTACGGTGGAGTTGATCATGACTTAAATACAACTATTAAAATGCTAGATATAACTAATGTAGAGGCATCGGTAGGCAATAGATATTATTTGGTTCTTCCACGCTCACTTGTGTTCCGTAGGACCACGAGTACTTGATACCTATTCCTTGACTATTCGCACTATCCACATACGGGAGACTCTATGAATCCCCCTTAGCCAGAGCTTGATTTATTTCTTATTTCTTGGGGCCAAAAACTAGTTTGGGGCTTTATTACTATCATGTACTTATGCCATGCTTTACTGCTTTATTTAAGATTGTGCGTGGAGCACCTGTACTGTTTAGGATTGCGGAGTGTTTTCGCGGATCGACAAGCCCAGTCACACTTTTGGGTTCCCAGTCATTTACAGCCATTGGCGCAAACCTTGGGTCCGTCTCAGAGCCGGCCAACTTCGTTGCGGGTAGCTTAATGGGATGCCCCCATGAAATATTTTATGAATTCTGTGATTGCTTTGTCGTGAAAGCTTCGTTGGGTTTTGATTTGGTTTTTCCGAGGTCGATCGTGTGTGTGTTGCTTTTTGTGCACCCATGCAGGGTAAATCTTTCTGAAAGCTGTGTCCACGGTTATGGACGACTTGGAGCACAGTATCTCGATCACACACAAGCATAACTAAAGTAGTGCTATAAATTTGACTTAATATGTGACTAGTAATCAGATTCACTACAATGGAATGGACATTAAAATGCCAACAACTGGTGGATCTGGGGTTGTTTTGTGACATGCTGTACCTGCCTAGTAAGTTTTGCAACTCAAATGGAATGTGATAAAAGTGCCAACAATTGCTGGGTTTTGGGATTCTTCAGGACAATTATATCTGACTAGTAAATGTTCCAACTACAACGGAATGTTAACTAAAATTGCCCACTACTTATGTTATCAGGATGACTGAAGCTATATATCTGATTAGTAAGTGCTGAAACTATAATGGAATGAATAAAATTGCCAAATGTGTGAGTTCTAGGTCCGACTTCCTCGTTTGGTCTCGAGGGGGAAACACCAGGATGGGTATGTTTGGTGTTAGTATTAGGTAGGATCCGAATAGGTCTTTCTTACCCCTCTCTAATAGCCGACAGATGTATCGAGTCTCTATAGGTTGTTTAGTGCATGCTGCGCTGCCGCTTCAGTCCACCATACCTATGTAGGCGAGAGCCGCCGAATTATAGCCTCGTCGTGTACTGGCCTTAGTACTGACGCTCCTCTTTTTACTTTGCCCTTTGTTGGCACCCCTTTTGTTTTAGCAGGTTTGAGATCGACGTCGTTAGCAGGGTTACCCTTCCGGATTGGTCTGGGTAGGGTTATGGACGCCATTGGTTATTCTTCAGGGCTCTTAGCCCCATTTGCATCTTGTCTGTAGTCAGATGCTCTATCGTTCTCAAGGTGATTTGGATCTTTGTATAGTATATTTGTATTCTTGACTCATGTAGTCATTGTTGTGTATATATATATGTTCTGTGGGTTCCATCGTGGACTAATGTGTAATGGTAATACTTCGTTTTCCACCCACACGAAAGTGCCTGGTGGGCGTCCTTGAATCGTTTCTATGCGGGTTTGGCGGGAAGCGCTGAAACATGCATAGGGCCGATTCGAGGGTGTTACAGAGTGATACCAGACCTCAGCAGTTGCGATACCCCACTAGTCCAGCCTGTAGGATAACCTAGCTAAGGGCTGAAGTAGAGTGTCAAAACTATTTTGCAAAATCGGTTGGATAGATCTGATTAGGTCGGCTTTTACTCCTTATCCCTCTGCTGTTCTCCTCTTACCTCTGCGTGTTTTGGATCTGGTCTCTTATCTTTTCTTCGAGTCGTGGATTTCTCATGGTTGGGTTTCTGTCGTACCTACAGGGTTTCGCTTCCTCCTTTGATAACGGTGTTCTACAATCCGAACTTCACGCCATCTGAGGAACCCTTCTTTTGTTGGACTTCTCGTTGTCCTTTCTTTGTGCCTTTCGGAGTTTCCAAGACGATGCCATCATCTAAGCCGGATCCGATGCAGAGCCTGCATCACTCATTTGTTCCGAATCTCGATTGTCGAGATCTTCAGTCTGATTCCGAGAATGGTTGCATGCTTTTCTACCGAATGTGCGGAGTAATAGTTTGGGTGAGTGATGGATTGGCCCCCATGCCGAATACTCATTCTATTTGCTCTCGTACATTGAAGTGGATGAGAATGCATCGGTTCTCTCTTTCTATCGAAGCTAGAGGTGGCTTTATTTGTTGACACCTTTACCTTCGCCTTTGTTCCCAGAGTGTTCTCTCGACGATCACGGACAACGACCTCTTGTTAGTGGTGTCGCAAGGATCTACATGAAGCGAGAAGATTCAGATCGCCGACCTTCTTCCCTATACCATGAGGTGGATCTCGAGGGCGAGATCCCTTGTTAGTGGTGTCGAATTGTGACATCCTGCTAAAACCACTACCAGAAAATCGCTCGATGTTTCTACTTTGTGCATCATCATGACATCATCATGCATGTTTGTTCATAAAAGTACTTTCCAATAACCCTGTTTTATTTTCTAATTAGCCCTCCCTTAATTTCAAATCATAAAACCAGGTATTCCTGAATATTTTATTTGTCTAAAATCTATTTGCAGAAATCTTTTGAAAATAAAATAAATAGATACAAATGTTTTAGGAGAGTCCACCGCTGGCCAGGCCCAAAGGCCCAGCTAGCAGCAGCCTACTACCCCAGATAAAAACCTAAGACTCTAACCTACCCAAACCCTAGTTTTCACACACACCACACCCCACCTGCCGCCACATCCCAGCTCCACGCCTCCACCCGCACCCCACACCTGGTCCACCACCTATCCAGCCAGCCCACCTAGCCCTTACCTGACCGACCACACCCATCCCCAGATCCACCTCCCCTGGTCCCCGGGCCCCACCACCGACAGCCTCCCGCCTGGGCCGATCCCCATGCCCCGCGCGGTCAACCACCGCCAGGCTGATCCCGAAATCCCACGGCGCCCTCCCCGTCCCGCATGCGACCATGCCACGCGGCCCTAGCCCGACAGGCTGCCCGTCGCCTGGCCCCACCCCACGAACGCGTGTGTCATGCACGCAAGGCGTCGTACAGCCCCGACCCACTACCCCGTGCCGACAAAGTTCCTCCTCGGGATCTCTGCCGGCCCCTGGCCCACCACTCCCGCTCATCCCGCTCCTCTCTCCCCGCGCGTGACCCACCCTCCCCACCTACCGCGTCTGCCGCCGTGATCCCCATCGCCCCTGGTTCCTGCAACCCCGCTCGCCGTCCTCCTCGCTCAGCACCGCCCCGTCACCCTGCAAGCACGCCGCCCTCTCTATAGCATCGCCGGCTGCCCGTCCTTGCCTCGCCAGCACGAGTCCAGCCCCGTCTCCTCCGTCCGCCGCCGCCCTCGGGCCTCCTTCCCGCCAGCGCCTGCTCGTCCCCGCCGCCCATGCTCCGCCGGCGCTCTTTCGCTCGGCCCTGGCGCCATCTCTATGGCCCAGCAGCGCCGTCGCGGGCCCCCGCCACGCCGACATTCCCCACCTCGACGGCTGCCTCAAGCCCACGCCACCTCGCAGATCCCGCCGGGGCCGCCCCTCTCACCTCTGCTCCAGCCTGCCTGCCTGGATCCGCCGCCGCTGCTCTCGGCCGCGCGGCTTCGCCCCTAGACCTTACCTCGACCCAAGCCCGCCGTCGCCGCCTGCAAGACCCCGCCGGGCCGCTTTGCCAGGAAGCCCGGTCGCCTCTGTGCGCCCCCTCCCACAGAGCCACCACCGCGGTCGACGCCGAGCCGCCCTACCGCGTGGTTGGCCCTTGCTGTCCCCACCCCGTCTGCCCCTACTCGGCCCCGCAGAGGCCGCGTGGATGCCGTCCACAGTCCTCTGATCCCAGCGCGTCGCGCTGTGTAATTCTGTTGGTGTTTTCCAAAGTGAAAAACTGCTTCTGAAGATGTACTGCTGCAGAGATGTGGTGATGTTGATTATGTGGTAATGTGTCTCCTGCGAGATTTGTGCGTGTAGTGAAGGATTCCTTCAGGGAAGCGACAAGGAGTGTCACTATAGTTTTGGTGATGCTTGTGTTGTGGAGGTGTTGCCTCGGTGGACATGCCTTGGTACTACGGCAGCTTAGAGTCCATCGCCAAGATCTTCCAGAAAGAAACCAACGCCAAGTTTGGGGGCGACAAGACCAATCCGATGCCACATCCCAAGATCTTCTTACCACATTCCAAGACCGTCGACCCGGATCCGAAGACCGCCAAGATCGCCACCGAAACGGCAAGTTCTTCTTCCCGAACGCCAAGACCGACCCGATACGCGGACCTGACAAGATCTTCGCGACGGCAAGATCGACACCGACCTAGGCGAATCCGAAGCGCCCTCGACGCCAAACCAAGTCCTTTTTCCCGGAACGCCAAGCTCTCATTCCGTTGTCCGAGACCGATCCCGTCGGACCGTTCCTCCGTCGAACCCTGTCGAACTCCGACCCCCCCCCCCGGAACCAAGATCTTTCGAACCCAGATGTGTGACCCTAAGCCTCTATTTTTATAGTATGACATATACCTGTCGCATTATTAAATCATCATGCTTGCATACATGTCATCGGGTGGGTTGGGCTAAATAGTCGATTCACCTAAATTAAATATGGAGACCATATGCGGGCTATTCTAGTCTCGTATTGTCTTCATTTAAATTTGTGTAGCGAACCGATGCCATGTTTTGTCTTGCTAAGACAACATTTAAAATGCGGGGTATCTAAACAACATAAACCATCTAATTAATTGTCGGGACCCCGGTTCCGCTTAATATTGCCTAATTGCATCGCATCTGTGCCATGCCATGCATCATATCATAAGCATGCCGGATCTTCTGCCATAGTATTAAATATTGCATCCAGTGTTTGTTCTAGTGTTTGCTTCTTCGCGGATTAGGCCGATGAGTTGATGCGAGTATCGACAAGTTCTCCGGATATGATCCGCCGACAGTGTTTCCCAGGCGAGCATTCTCCCCCTTTCTACCTATTTTGCATTTATAGTCTTTATTTCCTCATGTTGATCTATTGTTATCCGTGTCGCGATGCTTTAGTGTTCCGTACTAGATATATCCCTTACAGCCTTTATATTGCCTTGGACACACCCTATTGCCTGTTGTTTGATTGATAGTCAGTCTTGCGAGTCGTAGTCACTTGCTCATGTGCTGGTTCGCATCGTTGTCGTTCCACCATTAATGGAAGGTTGGCTTATGCTTAATGGTGGAGATGCTTTACGGTGGAGTTGATCATGACTTAAATACAACTATTAAAATGCTAGATATAACTGATGCAGAGGCATCGGTGGGCAATAGATATTATTTGGTTCTTCCACGCTCACTTGTGTCCCGTAGGACCCCGAGTACTTGATACCTGTTCCTTGACTATTCGCACTATCCACATACGGGAGACTCTACGAATCCCCCTTAGCTAGAGCTTGATTCATCTCTTATTTCTTGGGGCCACAAACTAGTTTGGGGCTTTATTACTATCATGTACTTATGCCATGCTTTACTGCTTTATTTAAGATTGTGCGTGGAGCACCTGTACTATTTAGGATTGCGGAGTGTGTTCGCGGATCGACAAGCCCAGTCACACTTTCGGGTTCCCAATCATTTACAGCCATTGGCGCAAACCTTGGGTCCGTCTCGGAGCGGGCCAACTTCATTGTGGGTAGCTTAATGGGGTGGCCCCCTGAAATATTTTATGAATTCTGTGATTGCTTTGTCGTGAAAGCCTCGTTGGGTTTTGATTTGGTTTTTCCGAGGTCGATCGTGTGTGTGTTGCTATTTGTGCACCCCTGCAGGGTAAATCTTTCTAAAAGCCGTGTCCGCGGTTATGGACGACTTGGAGCACAGTATCTCGATCATAGACAAGCATAACTAAAGTAGTGCTATAAATTTGACTTAATATGTGACTAGTAATCAGCTTCACTACAATGCAATGGATATTAAAATGCCATCAACTGGTGGATCTGGGGTTGTTTTGTGACATGCTGTACCTGCCTAGTAAGTTTTGCAACTCCAATGGAATGTGATAAAAGTGCCAACAATTGCTGGGGTTTGGGATTCCTCAGGAGAATTATATCTGACTAGTAAATGTTCCAACTACAACGGAATGTTAACTAAAATTGCCCACTACTTATGTTATCAGGATGACTCATGCTATATATCTGACTAGTAAGTGCTAAACCTATAATGGAATGAATAAAATTTCCAACTATGCGAGTTCCTTGGTCCGACTTCCTCGTTTGGTCTCGAGGGGGAAACACCAGGATGGGTATGTTTGGTGTTAGTATCAGGTAGGATCCGAATAGGTCTTTCTTACCCCTCTCTAATAGCCGATAGATGTATCGAGTCTCTATAGGTTGTTTAGTGCATGCTGCGCTGCCGCTTCAGTCCACCATACCTATGTAGGCGAGAGCCACCGAATTCTAGCTTCCCCGTGTACTGGCCTCAGTACTGACGCTCCTCTTTTTCCTTTTCCCTTTGTCGGCACCCCTTTTGTTTTAGAAGGTTTGAGATCGACGTCGTTAGCAGGGTTACCCTTCCGGCTTGGTTTGGGCAGGGTTATGGATGCCATTGGTTATTCTTCAGGGCTCTTAGCCCCATTTGCATCTTATCCTTAGTCGGACGCTCTATCGTTTTCAAGGTGATTTGGATCTTTGTATAGTATATCTCTATTCTTGACTCATTGAGTCGTTGTTGTACATATATATGTTCTGTGGGTTCCATCGTGGACTAATGTGTAATGGTATTACTTCGTTTTCCACCCGCACGAAAGTGCCTGGTGGGCGTCCTTGAATCGTTTCTATGCGGGTTTGGAGGGAAGCGCTGAAATAGGGCCGATTTGAGGGTGTTACACTAAGCGACCTGAAGGGTCTTAATCGTCTAGTGTATGACCATGGTTTTGGTAACAGGCTAGTAGTATTATTGAAGTTGGGATGAAATCTACCATGACGAGTTCCGGCTAATTATGGGTTCCTTGACTTCACATATATTTATAAGATTATAATTGTTACATTTATTATTCATCCACCTGGCATAGTAACTATCACCTTGAACTGAATCTCCCTGCACCTTCTTTTTTCATCTGCAGTAAATAACAAACAACCAAGTTGTTATTTACTTCTATGATTTATATTTCTGAAGTTTACATTTTAGTTCTATTTAAATACATCTCATTTAATCAAAACCCATTCCTATTTCAACATTTGCAGTCAGTTCACTCGAAGACCTGTGACAACTTCGGATGTGACAGAGACTTCACCCATAAACACTTACCTTTGGGCTCCCTGTGGGATCAATATCTATACTTCGAAACTAGGTAGAAACGATCTGTGCACCTGCAGACATCAAGCTATTTTCTAGCGCCGTTGCAGGGGAGCTAAGCGCTAAGTGTTTGTCTTTTGACATTTTAGGTGTTGCTACTACAAAATGTTCTCCTTAGGCGACAAAGGGTCTACACACTCTGGTAGGACCTACCTGCCGGATTATATTAAGCGCGTGCCTGCTCAGAGGCGCGAAGAAATTATTGAAAAACTTTTAAGATCGAATAAAGTTGAAGTTGAAGACCTAAGGGATATTATGGAAATCATGTCTATTTACAGGACAAATCCTATGAAACCTGAGAAAACTCTCAGGTAATACAGTGCTCCAAATTCTGAATTTCTTAAACAACCAACATAGTTCCCTAATCCTGGAGTTAGAGAATATCGATTTGATGGTGGAATTATTAAAAATTTGCAGGAAAAAGCTTTCAGTGGAAGGTAAGATGGAGACCCAGGAAGACATACAAGAGAGTTTGATGATATGATAACATCGCTTGGACCAAAATGTTTTCCGAGAGACTTTTCTCATCTTAAATTATTTCGATGGTCTCTTAAGGGTAAAGCTCTAGACTGGTTATATTCTCCTCGTCGCCATTACATCAAATGTTGGGAAAACTGCATTGTTAAATTCATAAACAGATTTAATACTTTTAAAAAGGTAAGTGAACTAAGAAAGAATATAGGCAACTTTAGTCAGAATGTGGGAGAAAACTATCCACAAGCCTCAAAAAGATTCTTTGGAATGATCAATAGTATTCCTAATCAGGGCTATTCTGAATCTACTATTTTCCATGTATTTTACCACGGTCTTAATACTTAATGTAGAGAATTGATTGACCTCTCGGCAGAAGGGTCTATAAATACTTTAACTGTTAAGGAATACTCAATGTTCGAGGTACACGTAACAATGAAAGAAAAAGGGATACCTTCTGAACTTGCTAAGGAAAACAAAGTAGATTTGTTACAAGTTTTAAATGAAGAAGATGAAACTAGAAAAGTTTTTCAAGAAATAAAACATCGACAAGTGAAATCTCATAATAACTTGCATAAGAATTTCCAAAAACACAAAGATTTTGGTGGAACTCACTGATAATTATGATGAGATTGGCCAAGAAATAAAACTATTTCACAAGTATCTTAGTATGATTGAAACCCAGTGTGAACAAATAGCATGTGGTTATCAAATTTTTCTTCGTGATGATAAAGATATTTCTGTGTCTAATAATGTTGACACAAGAAGGGGTGCAGCTATTAAGGACCCTTAGGACCACCGGAATACGAAGTTGAAAAAGAGCAAAAGGAAAAAGCCTTTCTCGAATCAACCCAAGAAGATGATACATTGGTGGATCATCAAGATGAGATTGAAACACAAGATCAAATTAAGGAGGACCAAAATGATGCATAGGATGACCATTATGACTCTAATGCAGAGATGGTTGATCTAGGAGAATATAAGAAGTAAGCAAGGAATATGAAGTTGTTGTAGTAGAAAAGAAGAAAAGCAATGAGTAACAACAAAAGGAAGCAACGAAAGAACCTGACCGCCCACAAAAGGTAAAAGACAAGAGTAAATTATGTGAGGAAAAACTTCCTTATCCGGATCAAAAAAAGAAAGAACCAGATCAGGAGCATCAGTAGATTGTGCTGAAGGAAAGATAATATTCAATGTTTTTGATGCTGAAATCATCCGGTATTTTCCAAAGAAGCTAGAAGTAGGAGAAAGATATGTTCCACCAACAAAACAAGTTCATGTGGTAAGTGCCTTTGATAAGGGGCAACCCAAGGTAAGAATTCGAGAACATAAGAAAGGTTGAGTTACTTAACCATTCCAAATAAAAGCTTAATGGGAGTCAACCCATCTTGTCAATAAAATAGATTAGAGAATAAAAGGTTCATCGCATTCCTACCACTTTCTCACAAACATTCTTGCGGAAGCGCTCTCGTGAAGATGCAGCTGTCAAAAAATTGTAGAAACATCGATCGAATAAGTTTAGAATAAGAATAAAAATTTAAGTTTGAAGTTTTTCATCTAAAGAAGCTAAAATTTTCCTTTTAATAAGCCAATGTTGGTCGACAGTTTCTACCATTAATTTTCTGCCCAAAATAAGGTATTTCGCTAAGTTTTGGGATAAGAAGGTATCCTCTAAGAAATAGATTTTTTTGATGATTACTGATGGTTTTACGACCAACTATATGGCGGGAATAAAAATTATGCCCGTATAGTTCTGGTCATATAGATATCTTTGCCATTAACAAATTTTCTTTGAAGGCATAGAGATTTTAACGAACAACTATACGTTGGGAATAAAAATTCCGGCTGTATAGCTCTGGTCGTATAGATATCGATGCCTCCATACAAAATTCTTTGAAAGGTACTGAGAGTTAAACAACCAACTATACGGCGGGAATAAAAATTTGGCCGTATAGTTCCGGTCGTATACATAACTATGCCTCTGTACAAAATTTATCCCAAGGTACTGAGAGTTTAACGCCCACCTATACCACGGGAATAAAATTTCTGGCCGTATAGTTTCGGTCGTATAGATATCGATACTAGTTTTAGAAATTTATATCGAGAGACAGACAGTTTATTGACCAACTATACGGAGGGATCATTGTGATCCGACCGTATAGTTGTGTTCGTATAGCTGTTTTCTGTATAAAGAAACTTTAGTTGGAGGCGCCGCCAAAACTATACGGGTGGAACCACATCACCCGCCCATATAGTTCCGGTCGTATAGTTTGGTGCGACCACAAAATCGCACTGGTTCGGCTAGGTCTTCCTCCTCTCTTCATTATTTCTCTCATATTCTCTCTCTAAACCTCTCAAAATCCACCTAGACCTTTTGATTCTTCGTGGATTTTGTTAGTTTGAGTGGGGGAATCAATAGATTGTTATGTTTCTCTCCCTATCCATGCTTTATTTCTATATTTCCATGGTTGAAACTCTCACATTGATGTAGTAGATGAATTCAAGCTTATTTAGTTTTCCCTATTAATTTCTCATGTTAGGATTGCATTTTCCACGTAAAATTTTTCATATATCATGTAGAAACTATATGCCTAAGGTTTTATGGTGAAAATTTTCAATACATCACGATGAACAAAATCGGTAACCTCTTTCGTTCAAGCAAGCTCCAATGAGGGGAGGGCTCGATCTTGGGGTCCTGAGCCCCGTGCAAATCCAAGTTGGACATTGTCTCATCAAGGAGGGTGTTGCCCACACGTTGGGCCGACCACAACTTTCTCACCGCGGCTGGGTTGAAGGAGGATTTTGACCTCATGTGCAACAGGGCGGGGTTGGCGATAGTTGGCTTTGCAAGCCATGACACCTATGCCGAGCTCATCCATGAGTTCCTTGCCTCCTTTTACGACGACCACAGGGAGAAAGGTAACATGTGCACAATAAGCTTCACCATGAACCAACAACACTATGAAATAATTTTCAAACAATTTTGCAATGCCTTCAGCTTCCCTCATACTAGGGAGCCCAATGTTACTAACCTCTATAGCGTCATAAGTGGAGAGACTTGGGAGGTTATTTCTGTTAATGGTGGCAGTCAATTTTACCAAAAGAAGATGTCCACCATTCAGAACCCAACCATCCGCTACTATGCTTTGTTCCTCGCCAACACACTACTGGGAAGGGGTGACACTGGTTCCATGGCCAATGCGGACATGGAAATGATCACCAAGGCTCGCTTCTCCACTTCACCACAAAGACCTAGTCTTGCAGCTCTACTCATCCAGCACTTTTGCCACCAGAGCCACAAGACCAAAGGTGATATTCACATTGGTGAATTGGTAACCCACCTTGCCAATGCATTAAATATTGTACTACATGTTATGGAACATGTTGACGGCTCCAAACTTATGGACGTCAAGTATTTGACTGCTTCTAGCTTCCTTGGTGTTTACCATGCTAACTGGAGGCTCCGAACATATCAATTCAGTTATTTGGTGATGCACATGGTCAGAAGGTTTAGTTTCCATGCCCCCAAGCCTTCTCGATTGTAGATAAGGATGCTTGGATCGTCACCAAGGACCAAGTGATGGAGATCATGGTTGAGCTCCAACCTGATGAAGAGGAAGGTGAAGAAGGAGGGCAGCATGATGAGGAGGAGCAGGAGGAAGAGAAGGGACACAATCCTGCTTGGGAGGGACAGCAGCAGCAACTAGGAGGAGCCTAGGACCCATGGCGCAACAAGCCACAGCAGGGGTAGAGCTACGTACCCTATCAGGAATTCCAGCAGCTCAACCAGTGTGTTGGGGAGATCGACCACACTCTTCAATAAGTGAATGAAGATGTGAATACTTTGACTCACAACTTCAGTCACTTCATAACCCAGTTCCCCGACTACTACCAGCAGTATCCGCACCAGCCGCTAAATGACGGCAACAACTGAGCCTAGCAATAGCCTAAGCTTGGGGAGGTTTGAAAACCTCCAAACTTTGCATTCATTTTTTTATTTCTTCTTTTTATTTATTTTGTTGAAATTTGCATGTTTATTTTCATTTTTGCATTTCTAAACCAAAAATACAAAAAATTAGTCGTAACTTTATTTGCAAGTTCGTTTCTCTCGGGGATTGCTTAATTTCAGGTGATTTGGCAATATGGAATATAGGAGAGGTTCGACTCAAGTACGAGAACAAAGCAAGCAAGAGGAGGTATCACATTCATTTCATCACACTCTTTGCAACCTTAAATTGATCCTACAGTTACTTACTTGCTTGCACTGGAGTCACTCTCCACTTAGCTTGTTATACTACAAATTCTATTCCTTTTATAGTGTCTCCTTTTTAGCTTTGAAACAATGAGAAATGAACTTGGTTAAAAATATTTCCTACATTATTAGAACAAAAAAAAGCATCTGAAAGATGACTTGAGTCCATGCTTAGCTCAAAGAATTTGATTATAGAACTACTCCATGCCATTTAAGCTTAATGTCAATAGACTCAATAGTACCCTTGACTGAAGTTGTTTGATAAAATGGATGCTTTGAAGTAGTAGAGATTATGCCACTACTTTTTCTAATAATTATCGTAAGATATTGCTTTACGCGTGTCATTACAACTCTGTCGTGCTCCATGGGGAACTATTAACTTTGTTGGCCAACGAACGATCTAAATGTGGGAAACTACTTGATTTAGGCTATTGAGTTATGTAAACGTCTGTAGCAGCAATGCTATGACGTGTAAATTTTTTCGTCTCCTCATGGTTTCGCGTTCCAAGTGAAGTTGTAGTACTCCTGTGGCCCATTATTGCTCAACATCATTTATTGGCATGGCCACGAATGTACAACACAACCCCAATTAACATGTTAAAAATAGTGGCATGATTTCTCTATGAAAGAGCTGAAGTTTTTGAAAGACAAAAGAAATAAAAAGGTGCTTTAAGAGCCTTGCAATTTTGACATGGGATTAGATGAGTTGTTCTTAAATTAAATGTATTGATGCCAACTTGAGTACTCTTAATTGATTAAGAAAACAAGAACAAAAATGTTCATCTCTCAACAAACAGAGGCACCAAAATAATTTTTCTCACTTTCCTAGCTAAACTTTTGACACTTGCTTGGGCATATGATTTATTTGCTAACAAGATAACATGGTTAGGAAGTGGACTCAATGCAATCTTGTGAATACTTGTATGATCACATTTAAGATTGCAGGAATTGTGAAGAAAAGAATTTGACACCAATTCAAACTTGTGAGTTCATTTATTTTCAGTCTCGAATCTCTGCTATTCTTCTTTATTCCCTTGTCACTTGAGGGCGAGCAACATCTAAGCATGGGGCAGTTGATAGATGTGAGATTCGACACATTTTTTATGGTTTTTATTGATTGTTTCTCCCGGATTTGATCGTTTTCTAGCTTTACCTAGGCAGCGAAGTAAAAGGGACCTGAACTTGGTTTTTAATGTGTGTTTCAGGTTCTAAACGTCAACAAAAGGTTTTAACTAGAGAAACAAAATATTCTAGAGAAAACAAGCAAGTCTCACTTTAGAAGCACACGAGGGTACCTCATAGAAGCTTTAATGAGCAACTATACGGCGATAATATTTTTCTGGCCGTACAGTTCCTGTTGTATAGTTGACGCCACCTCTGTCTTGTAAAAAGGGACATCTTCCATAAAGGAACCAGGGACAAAAACACAACATAGCAGCCGCCACTCCATCCAGAAGGGAGAAAGAAGAGATGCGGGGAAGAAGGAGAAGACGTTCTTGATCTCGCTCCACGATCTTTAACCTCCTAGCCACAACACCTACATAGAAACTACTTGTACTTGACAGAGAGAAGGATCTCCACCTTGCAAGACTAGAGTTTGAGATTGTTTCTTCCAATCTTGAATTGTCTTGGATATTTTTCTATTCTTATTGTGGATCTCCACGATAATATCAAGACAAATTCCCTCTATTTGATTATACTGATGATCCGTTCTTCTCTGATGTGTGAGTAATTCCCTTGGGCGTGGGAGATGTAGGGGATTGGTGAGATGTATTGTGCCTTCATATATTTTCCACTATTTTGTGATTGATTCTAATTACTATATTATGTGTGTTTGACTATCTGTGGGATGCCTAATACTTGTTGTCCAATTAAGGGCCCAAACAACATGATGATTTTTTCTACATAGATAAGATCTTATTCTCTAGTGGACCAGCGACCCCCGGGTGATACGATGATATCAATAGAAAACTAGTAGACTCGAGGATAACAAGGATCCATTGTGCTTATTGCATTATTCCAATCCAAGGAGCTTAAATGCTAAGATACCTGAAGGGTCTTAATCGTGTAGTGTCTGACCATGGTTTTGGTAACAGGCTAGTAGGATTATTGAAGTTGGGATGAAATCTACCAAGAGGAGTTCTGGCTAATTATGGGTTGCTCGTCTACACATATATTTATAAGATTATAATTGTTACCTTTATTATTCATCCACCTAGCATAGTCACTATCACCATGAATTGAATCTCCCCATGCCTTCTTTTGCCATCTGTAGTAAACAACAAACAACCAAGTCGTTCTTTACTTTTATGCTTTATATTTCTGAAGTTTACATTTTACTTCTATTTAAATACATCTCATTTAATCAAAACCCATTCCTATTTCAACACTTGAAGTCAATTCCTTCGAGGACACGTGAAAACTTCGGGTGTGGCAGAGACTTCAACCATAAACACTTACCTTTGGGCTCCCCGTGGGATCGATATCTATACTTCAAAACTAGCTACAAACAATCAATGCATTTACAGACATCACATGGCATCATGGTTCCCCGTTATTTTAACAAGAATATTGTTTTGTTCATTTTGTGAGTCTATAAAAGACTTAAGTGTTCCTTGGAGACTACCATTACTAGTTCCCATATTATTATTAGAATTACTTGCAGGACTAGAATAATGTTTTTGAAAGTTAGGATTGTAACTCTTCTTCCAAGCAGGGTTATAATCATTAAGAGCTACCAAGTCTATTTCTTCAATATTTGTTTTAGGGGTGGCTCTTACTTGGGTTTCCTTACCTTTTACGGCTAGTATGAGCTCATCCAACTTAGCATTGACTTCTTCATTTTCTTGTGGTGAGATGGAGTTCACCTTCTCGTCTTTGATCTTTCCACATTCCATTGAGCATGGTTGTCTTGCATATTTTCTAATAGCTACTTTGCTTCGGTAATATGTTGACCCATAAACGTTCCTCCAGCTGCAATATCAAGCATAGACTTAGGCACATGATTAAGAGCATTATAAAATAAATGGAGGATTAACCAATCTTCCATCCCATGACTAGGACAATTTCTTAAGAATTCTTTCATCCTCTCCCATACAAGCGCTAGTGGCTCACGCTCTTCATGTCTAAAGCCATTAATATTAGATCGGAGTTGCATAGTCTTTGCAGGTGGGATTTTTTTTAATCATAAATAAAGAAGTACATCCCACCCATAATGTAATAGTATTTCTAGGCAACGATAGCAACCATTCTTTTGCTCTCCCCTTAGAGAGAAAGGAAATAAACGCAATTTGACCGCATCAGGGTCAACGTCTTTTATATGCATCATATCACATATTTCAATGAAAGTATTCAAGTGCATACCTGTGTCTTCAACAACAGAGCCTCCAAATTGATTCTGTTGAACCAAGCTTAATTAATGGGGCTTAATTTCATAGTCATCAGCAGCAATTGCTGGATGAGAAATAGGAGTACGCAAATAATCATTGTTAGGAGTAGCAAACTCCCCATGCTTCTTTTCAGCCATATTTCCTATGTTTTTGGGTTTCTTAAACAAAGAATTATAATAGTAAAAGCAAGAATTTAAGGGCTACCTAATTTTTTTGGTTTATCAAATAAATATTGAAAGAAAACTAAAAAAATTAAAAACAAGAATTAAAACTAGTAAGGTTCCTAAAAACCTCACTAGGGTAGCTATGCTTCCCTGGCAACAGCGACAGAAAAAGGGTTGCTACCTTCGATCCAGATTACGGGTGTAGTATAGCTTTTTTTTGCCCTAGTAGACCTAGGTTATCGAATCCTCGGGAAGCGAATGCGTAGTGAAGTTAATTTAACGGACCTTCGGGAGTTTTAGAATTCCTTTTGTGTTTTTACCGGACAAATAGCTTGCATCTTTTTGTTGTTGTCGATGATGGAGAGAGAGGGCCTAGGGCGTTCATTTCACCTGTAGCTGTGCAAAACATCTGATGGGAATAAAAGATAGAAATAAAGTATGCATGTACTTGTTAGAGCAAGATAAATTATATGTGGGCAGTTCACCCATAATTGTTATTGCCTCCAGAACCGCTTATAGCAATAACCTACTAGGCTCATCCATAGAAGAAAGAGAACTAATGATATGCATAGTGATGTCACCGTTAATCCCAAGCAAATCCCTCACATACAGCCGTACTACCCCTTCTATCACTGGGGTTACCAACCCGCAGATTAGTCATTATTCATACTCCCCATACCTAGATTAATCCTCGGGGTCTTGGGTACCTAACAAGTCGTTGCATTGAGGCAAGAGAGGATACAATAATCATCATGCCATACAAACTAATACATGATACCATCTATGATAAATAACATGCACAATCGCTACATGGCTAGGCCGAAGCTCTTAGCCCAAGGAGAATTACTCACACATAGAGATGAGATCAACAATCACAAACATTGTAATGGAAATCATAAGATTGATAGAAATAGTCTTACAATGTCACCAATCAAAGAATAGATCTACTATTACAGGTGCTGGAATATGGCTATGGAGATGGAGAAGGGTTTTGAGATCTAGAGGCGGCTGGTGATTTGTGGCAGAGACTTTTTGGCGTGGTCTGGCTTGTTTTATCATTGCCCGAGGCTTCATTATATAGGGGTCCCTTCACAAAAGTTGTTCTGTTTGACCTAACGGTGGCGGCGCCAACTATACGACCGGAATTTTGCTCCGGTCGTATAGTTGGTCGTTAAAGCGTCCGCCTCCGCTTTACGGCTCCTTGTTTCTTCTGGTTGTTGGAAATCTCGTATCTTTAACTTTAATGTAGTGATTCCCATCATCAAACATCATTATCTACACAGGAAAAATTTAAAAGAAAGCATTGCATACCCCTCTAAATATTAGGCAATAATGGCAGGGTTTAGAGATATATTTCATCAAAATTATGGATAATATCCAGTTTAAATGTGGACATAGATGGCTATATTTCAGAGCCATCAACCTCCCCAAGCTTAAACTTGATCGTCCCCGAGCAAGAAAACCAAAATCAAAAAGGAACTCAGCATTTAAACGGAAATAACGAGATGGTGATCTTACTCATGATTGGTAGTCTCATGTTTCCTCCTCTTCATAAATCTGAAAAACTTCAGCATAGATAGAGTAATGGGAAGCATATCATACGGGTTTTATGCATCCTTATAGTGCAGCAAATTATTGTTAGCATGGATGATTCAAATGAGTAAATTTTATTCCATGTCATGTAATCAACTCCTAGGCTTGCCTTTGAACAATAAAGTATAATCATGTAAATTAAGAGTGTGAGAGTTGTCATGAAAAGCATATACACTAGAGTATCTCAATCCTCCCACATCAATAAATCACAAAAGTTGTTCTGTTTTACCTAACGGTGGCGGCGCCAACTATACGGCCGGAGCTATACTGCCGGATTTTTTCTCTGGTCGTATAGTTGGTCGTTAAAGCGTCTGCCTCCGCTTTACATCTCATGGTTTCTTCTGGTTGTTGGAAATCTCGTATCTTTGACTTTAATGTAGTGATTCACATCATCAAACGTCATTACCTATGGAGGAAAATATAAAATAAAGGATTGCATATGTAACATCCCAATTTCAGCAACCTTGATTAGTTATCCAGAATGCAAAAATCAGGGGGAACAAAAACTTTTCCGGTGCTTTAGTGCAGCGCTTGCTTGTTGTTTGTTTGCACTTGTGCTTATGAAGTGTATCTTAGGATACTCCTTACCTCAACCTCAGTTGGCAAAAGCTATTTACAAAAAACTATCTTGGCTTACTTCACATATTCTCAAACGTTCTGGCATTTCAAAACAGGAGCCAAGATGCCTATGTAACCAAAACTATATTTGGTAGCTTCTATTGACAAAACTATGGAGAGATATATAATACAATCTCCTTATGTTTTCAATATAGAGCACTCAAATAATCTTATCAATAGCTTTACCAAAAACCTCCTTTCAAAGCATTTGAATTCTACTCTTGGTAGAGATACCAAGAACCCTCATATTATTCAAAACTCAACCTCTTAAAAATGCCCCAACCTTACCCCAAGCTAGGCTTGATGGTAACCCTAGAGTAGTTGATTTGTTATAAGATGAGTTGCCTTGATCTACTGTCTGATGAGTTGCTTTGATCTGTTGTTTGCCTTGTTTGCTTAGGAGTAGTATGAGCCATTATAGGAGCTCATCACTAGGATCAAGATGTTTCCCAATCCTCAATCCCTAATCAATAAAGAAAACCTTGTTATGATCCCTAGCCACTAGGTGATCATATAAAACCCTTAATCAGATTTATTCTGAGGACTTCCATCCTAGATGTTTACAAGTCCTTAAGACCTATATCCAGCATGGATCTCTTCTACTCACTTTACACTTCCCAATCAACCACTTGTTAAAGCTCTGATACCTTGCAACTCCTCCAAGAACATTCCCTCTCATACTGTAGTCAAATTCCTCAAACTGCCAATTTTGACTAAGTCTGGAAACAGTTCCAACATCACCATTGTGAATGCCTCCTTTTCTCACACCATGTGCATTTTTGGAAATGCACTTGAACCATATTGCTAACCATCCTAATGTACTACCAAGGCCCATTTTTTCCCTTGGTTAGATCCTCCTCCAACCCACTCATCCATGATGGTTTTACAGACAAGAAAATAACTTTTCCTGTAAAACTAGTCATCATACCTACTTTGCTAGAAGCTCACACCACCATACAAAACCCTATGGACCAACCCTCAGCATGGTTGTATTCTACTATTGAAGGTCTAGCAAAACCTTCTCCACTTTCTCACGGTGGACCCTTGAGCCGATTAAACCCACTTGGTTTAGAAGGCTTCATGACACTTTCTGCATGACAGCCTAATTTTCAAGAAACTTTGCCATCATTTCTAGATCACCTCAAATAAAATTAATTCAAAATCTTTATGCCATTGTCATCTATATGACTTGGTTTACCTACCCATATATCCCTTGCAGCAAGGTGAGCTCTAAGCTCCAAGATGCAAGCATGTTTTGGTGGTATAAAAATAACACCACCCTAGATCATCAACTCATTGTTTTCCATCCTTTTCTAGTTGAAAAATCATTACACAAGGTTGCAAATGATTTCTACACCTTGTACACCTCACCTACCTTGATCTCCAATATTTATCAATAATTATCCATAATTATTGTGGCCCCAAAACTATTTAATTATTTAAATAGTCAAAATCTCCAAAACTCCATCCATATAGGAGAGTTTGGTTTTCACCAAAACTCTTCCCCAACTTTTGGCTCCTGTGAGCCCCACAAATCATATCCTATCTTTTCATCTCGAAAATAAATATTTTTGAGAAGCTTTATTATTTCTTTTTGCCCTTTTTCTTAAAAGGCTAAATTGTAATAATAATTGTTTTAAATGCTTTTAATCCCCAATAGATCTTGGGAAAATTACCCTAAGTGTGTATTAACATTTGGGACCCTTCCACACCAAAATCCCTCCATGCCCAGTGGAAATTTGTCAAATGATCTTCTAGAAATCATTTCTATCCTTTTTGAGTAATTGGATTTAAGTGGACTTAAACTCCACATAAAAATCCCAAATAAATCCTAGGAGTCTACCTTTACCTCCTCTACTCACCAGTACCATTTACCCCTGTAGTACAATGCAAGTTGGTGGACTTCCTTCACAACCAACAATTGGATCAATTTTGGCGAACTAGCAAACCAGTAGTCTAAACCACTTCCAAACTTCACCAAAGCTTGATCAAAGCTCATCCTCAGCCCCAGGACACCCCACTGGTCAACCACCACTGTAGCACCACCCAACAAATCCCCATTGTGCCCTTGTGCTAGTAGTAAGAGAGAGAGATAAACACCAATCTTACAAGGATCTTGACTATTAATCACCACAGCTCCACCCTCTGGTCCAGCACAACCCAATTACCATCCTACCCCTCTCCACCTCCCCCTGGACCAATCCTTGGCCAGCACTCCCTCTCCACCATGCCCAATTTGATATTTCACCCCACCTAGCCCTCCCTCTTGGTATATATTGCCAGAGGCCACCCCAGCAAACCCTCTGCCCTCATTTGCCCCCTCTCCACCCCACTTACCTCCCCCGAGCACCCCCACCCTCTCCCATGCTCTATGTTGTCCGAAGGAAGGAGAAGATGAGAGCTTCGGCCTCCTCAAGAAAATCGAGCAAGGCATCTTCTCCTCCACTCTTTTCCCTCTGCATGTCAGCCCATGTGATCCCCTTGCTCTCCTGCATCTACTGGTGCTCTTCTTTTTTCCTAGGACCCACTCCTCCGTCGTCGGCGTTGAGCTCCGACGAGGTTGCTCTCGGCCGCCGTTACGCGAGCTGCTTCCTGTGGGCCTCCGTCTTCGTGCCGCCCACCGATCTGCTCGTCGTCATCGACCGCGTCGCCCTGCACCATCCCAGACCGTCCCCAAGCCCTCTAGTGAGCACCTTGCCCTTGCCGGCGCCACTTCTTAGGGTTTCGTCGCCAGCGTTCTGTTCGCGTAGACGACGACCCCGAGCCGTCCATCGCGACTTGGTCCGACGGCCACCGTTGCTCGGTAGCTCTTCGGCGCTCTCGCTCGCTGACAGCAGGCCCCACTCGTCAGATTCGAACCGAGCCCTCCCGCGCGTCGCGCTGCCCCGCCATGGGCCGAATCCTCTTCTACAGCCCAGTAGCTCCCTAGATCCGGCCCGCTGCACCTCTTTGTCTTTTTCCTTTAGCAACCTTTTATTTCCAGAAAAGCTCCTGCTAGGTTTAAATCCAAATAAAATTGTAAATCAAGTCCAAATTCCTGGATCTAATTTTCTGGTGGTTCTCTATTGTTTTCTCAAACATGCAAAGGCAACCCCATGGCCAAAATAATTTTCTCTAATTTCTAGTAATTATTCTACTAGAGTGTATCTGGTACACTAAATAATTTCCACAGAGAGTTCTGCATCTCCACATGAGATGAACCAAAGACCTACTGGAAGGTAATTGAAATACCTATCATCCAGCACAGGTCCCCTGCCAACGTGAACAGAGGTGTGTCTTTAATAAAAATAACAGGTTTAGTCCCTATCTGTCTTAGATAAATCCCCCAGGTCTAACCAAATGAGGATTTGACCTGATTGGACCTCCCAGTACACTCCAGTAACAATATCTACCAAACTCCAGCAGTTCATAATTTATTGAGCTCTGGTTGAATTTTAGTGATTTAAATCCCTCTTTGATGGGTATTTTCACTAATTAAATCACTCAAGGAGTTTGCCAACTCCAAAATGGGTGAATCCAATTCCTACAGAAATATATTGGTCATACCTAGCACCTTCCCTTGGAATCAACTCAATAGCATCTATAGAATTAATCTGGTAAAAAGGAGAAGAATCATATAGAACTGCCTTTGGGAATTTCCTGAGGGTATTCTGGTAATTATTTTGACCTGATTCCAACTCTAGGTAGTTTAGTACATCAAGTAATACCTAACCATCCAAGGAAATAATTTTAGGATCTCCAGAACTATTCTGGAGAATTGTTTCCTCAAAGTAGAGTTTAATCCACTATAAATAGCATATTTAAATCTAGAAAAGTGATAATCAAGTGAAACCACTTGTGATGGTTTTGTCTTGACAAGACCTATCAAAGGATATCCCTTTTGCACATGGGTATCCTACTGACCACATATCCCTAATCCAAGCTCTTTGTATCTAGCCTTGACAACTATCTTCCAAGAGAAAACACCCTAGTGGCAATCTTGTAAATTCCACGCTTTGAATCCCACTTCCCCAAACACCTCCCAAGTCCAGTAGTAATCCTCATATTTGTTTGCTGTATGGTTTGATGGTTGAATATCTTATATTCATTTTGATATTGTCTGTTTGCATGTGTACCCAATGATGACGATAGTGTGAGTGTCTGACGACAAGAAGAACGGGTTTTCTTACTATTATATTATTGGGTATTCTTGGTCATATGAAGAAGTCCAGGGACAAATTGCTGATCACAGGCAAGCCACCATTTCCCAAACTCTGATATATGTCCTATTCTCTTCCACCTATTTTATATCCTCTTCATAAATTGCATAGTTTACCTGCATATTTTGTTTTATAAATACCACGAAAGTAACTTGGCTCCTCCAAGTTATGATTTCATGTCCTTCGAGGCACCACCCCGATGACCCCATCATTTATCCCCTTTAGACCGAGAGTACGATGGTTAGCATCCTACCTCCTTGGAAACCCCGGTTTTGAGAAAAATAAACTGCTTTGGGATTTTTCCCCACTACAAATGTTTCAAAAACGGCTTTGTAAAACCCCGGGAAGAGGCATCATTCCCAGTAGAAGTTTAACAAAAGAAATGGTGATGAGAAGAAGCGGAACGGTGATGGGATGTTCTACGCCTTTACTGGAACATTTTTTATCCGCGCAACCACATTGCCCCAGGTTGCTAGGGCTTGACTCGTAGTTTGTCCGCGTTAGCCGAGGCAACTTCTACCATCCTCATAGGTAGAAATCCCTGGAATTCTGGGCGGGCTCCCCGAGATCAAGGATCTGACGCCTGTCACTTGCTTCGGCAAGAGTGAACCTGAAAAATCAGGAGTCCGGTGCAACAATTGTGTCACCTGCGGACGGTATGACTTAGGTAGTACAGAAGGAAGTGGAGTCACCAAACTTAAGGTATACGCCAAGTTGCGGATTGTGTATGCGCGTGTACAGAAGGAAGGACTATGGCTGGGAGCCACATACGCATTGCCGGGGAGAAAAACCCAAGAGGAAAAGCATGCCTTTGCTAGTGTAGACAAGCCAAAGGTTAGGTTTGATTGTCCGGACCCCCATCTACAGTGGTAGTAGGCCGTGGTTGTATCCCGGTGGATGTATTGATTCTTGTGGGTAAAGTGTGCAAACTCTGCAGAGTATAACCTATTCGAATAGCCGTGTCCACGGTCAAGGACGGTTGTAAAGGTGTTGGCTAGGAGTACCCAAACTGTGCTTGTTTGGGAAACAAGTACTTTGAGGACGAAGGTTCCGGGGCAACCCGAGTTCGAAAGCTTTGTTTTGACCCGAGGGGTATAAAATGTTCAAAAAGGGTTTTCAATCACAAAACTGTTTTCAAACTCTTTTTCAACAAAGACATGGGGATGTCTTGGTTTATAAAACAGAAGCATGTTTTCAAAAACTCTTTTTCAACAAAGATATGGAGATGCCACATTTTCAAAGATAGTTTAGGCTTTTTCAAAAGCAACCCTAGATAGAGTTACCTCGCCACAGCCAGAATTGCATTTCCTTGTTTCACTTATCTCGGTGGTTTACAAGTACATTCAAAAGTACTCATGGCTTTGTCTTTGGCTATTTACTTGGCCAGACTTTCAGGAGACTAAGGTGACATCCAGCGAGCTAGGCCGTCTTCCCAGTCAGCTGCCAGTAGGTTGAGGCACGATTAGGCTTTGCGCTCGGTGATGTTCCGTTGCTAAGATTGATGTAGCCATAATGGCAGTTATGTAAGTCTTGTATTTTCGTTATGTTTCGGATGATTGTAATGATATCGGTCGCTTATGTTCCATGGCTCACTGATCATGGGAACATGGAGATATGCATAACAGGGATTTCTCGGATGAATAATCCGGGGGTTCCACAACATACCCCTCTGAATATTAGGCATTAGTGGCAGGGTTTAGAGAGATATTTCATCAAAATTATGAATAATATCCAGTTTAAATGTGGACGTAGATGGCTATATTTCAGAGCCATCAATTACTCATACTAAAAAATAGATTAGAAGTAGCAGAACTCTATACAAAATACTCAGAACTACCTTAAGCTTGGAACCACATGTCCCAAAATGATAAGAAAAATCCTATGGAGGAGTACTTGTCTGTGACACCCCCGGGATCAGGGTTAAACATGAAGGGAATATGCCCGAGAGGCAATAATAAAGTGGTTATTAACTTATTCCATGTTTATGATAAATGTTTATTTTGCATGCTATAATTGTATTAATTGGAAACGTTAATACATGTGTGTTTAATAAACAAAATACAAAGTTCCTAGTAATGCCTCTCATATAAACTAGCTCATTGATTAACAAGATGATAAAGGTTTCCTGATCATGGACATTGGATGTTGTTAATAATGAGGTCACAACATTGGTGGAATGATGTGGTGAACATTCATCCGAAGTATAGCATTACGATCAAATTCATTGTGTTTATATTGCTATAACATCATATGACGTAATCCTAGTCCTTAGACCATGAGATCGTGTTAATCACTAACACCGGAAGAGTATCTTGATAACATCAAACGTCACATCGTAACAGGGTGACTATAAAGATGGGTTCAGTTCTACAAAGGTGTTATGTAGAGGCTCATGGATAAAGAGTGGGATTTGGCCATCCCGATGATGGATAGATATACTCTGTGCCCTCTTGGTGATATGACATTGAAAAATCTTGCAAGCAAGTGATGTGATCACTAGAATGTTATATCACGGAAACGAGAAAAGAGTGCATGTTGGTAACGAGATCAAACTACGTATTGAGATACTGATGATCGAATCTCGGAGATGTAATATATCGCGAGAAAAAGGGATTTTGTTACGACGTTAAAGGTTCACACGATCATAAGAGTCATCGTTTAATGTGTGGGAGTCAGTATGGATCTCTAGGTCCCACTGCTAATTATTGATTGGAGAAGGGGTCTCGATCATGTCAACATTATTCGCGAACCGTAGGGTGACACACTTAAGGGATATCGACACCATTTGGAGCAAATATGTTTCAGATAAAGAATTAAGAAAGTGTTGGAATCATTTCAATGGAAACCGGAATTGTTTTGGGTGAAATAGCAGAAACTGGTTCTGCATGTGATATTGAAATGTTGCAGGGGGTTTTCTGTGAATGTTTGTTAATTAAAGTAATTAAAAAATTATGAATAAAATAGTTTTATTTAATGAGAGCTTGCATTAAATTTGGTGGAAATTTAATGGAGGTGAGTGAAATTTTGAGTGGGAGGCTAATTATGTGAGTGGGAGCTCCACCCACATGAATGTGGAAGAGGTGGGGGCACCTCCTTTGGCCACCGGGCATGGTGAGGGGTTGCCCCCCCTCTCCCTATAAAACGCTCATCTCACACCTCCTCGTGAAGGATATCTCCCCCTCTAGTTATTCCCCATGGTCTCGGATTAGCGAGATACATGTTCCTGGTGGCTTTATCTAGAAAGGATTTGCTGCTTCCCTTGCTTTGCTAGAGCAAGGGATTGAGGTTGTCAGGGTACCGAACGTGTGTGTGATCACGGATGCACCGATGCTTTGCGGTGCTGGACTTGGCGGTGTTAGACTTGCTGGAGCTGTATCTGATGGACGTGTTGGAGCTGGACCTGCTGGACTTGCTGGACTTCATCATGATCTTGAGATCGGCAAGTGTACGACTACATCATCCACGAGTTCCATCTCGTTAAAAAAGCTTTGTTGTCTTCAAGGGTATGTTCTATATGGATGTATATCCACCCATTTCTTGTATCTAGTAGATAGATCTTGGTGTATAGTTCCCATCAAAGGCAAATTTTTGTTTTCTATGCTACGAACCCAACAGTGGTATCCGATCCTGATCTATGTGTAGGTTCTTTGCACGGGTAGTACACATATGTTTATATGTGGGCGATGATGATCATGTTATTGCATATTTCATGTATTTTGGATATTGTTGTTATAATGGGATGAAGCGGCCCAGACCAACTTTACATGTCATCGCACATGAGACCGGTTCCACGACTGACATGCAACTAGTTTTGCATAAGTGGCTAGCGGGTGCCTGTCTCCCCTACTATAGTCAATATCTGATTTACAATGAGTTGTTAATAACTTGGCTATCATCGTTGTGGTTCCATGTTCGTAGGTAAGACCGGTTCTATCTCTGAAAGCCCTAAGCCATGTAAAACTTGCAATGGATAAATTAGAGGTGCCTAGTTTAGATTGTTGTTGGGCTAGTGTCATGATATGGTAATGTTGTAAGTTGATATATGGTAAATACCCATACAACACACCTAACGTGTAAGTTACATAGACCTTGGCCTGACACACAAAGGAATGATAGAGATCATACCACGATGCACATGATAGTGATCAAATGCGTGGACCATATCATTCCACTTTACACATATGATGTTTGCATCTTATATTGCTATTTTGGCATTTTAGTAGCATTATAAGATGATCCCTCATTTAGATATCAAGATAAAAATGTGTTCTCCCTTAAGTACGCACCGTTTATGTTTTGTCGCTTCAAGACATCACATGATGATCGAGTGTACTTGAATCCACGATAAGATTTTGGCTGTAAGACAGTTTTACACATGCGAGTACTAAGGTTCTTACTTGGCGAGCCTAGCATGTACAGACATGGCCTCAGAACACGGACCGAAAGGTTAAGAATGAGTCATATGGTAGATATGATGCCCATATATATGCTTTCCTTTGAAGTTACACCGACTCAAGTGATGATCGGACTTGGTGTAGTGGATTTGGTTCATGTAATCACCAAAAAGACACGAGGGATGTCGTTTTTTAGGGGGAGTTCATTTCTAATTTGGATTAGTTGAAATCAACTGTTCATATACTAAATCAAAGTGAATTTGCATAATTAGTTGTAGTCATTGACATATGTTTACTACCTTATGCTTAGTTTTAATTGAGATAATAGAACTATAGAATTCTGGATATTTACTTTACGAACTGGCATCATATTGTTTTAAAAGTCAATTTTAGAAGTCTTATTGCAAACTTTCATCAAACTCTGTTTACTCCATGAAGTTTAATAAGTAATATTAAATGGAGAGTAAGAATTCCAATGTTAGTATCTAAAGTATCATGTTTGCCTCCATGAGTCTTGATATTTAAAACTCATTTTTAATATCGAGGTTAACTAGGAGCTGAAAGAATTGTTTCAGATGCCATCATGCGTGGAAGATATTTTGATATCTGAAACAATGTTTATGGTTGCAATATGATAGAGTATAATCTGGCAAAATACATGTTCTCACATTGTATGAGAATTCGCGAATGGTGGAGACGCTAGACGTCTTAATCTCCCAAACAGGTTTTGGGAACTGACATTATACTCACGATTGATCCTTATAAGCCATAGTAGCTTGATAATGAAAGTTGTCATTATAAGGATGAATAGAAGATGTAAGTAAAATGTTTGCTACACTAAAAGATTACTAAAGTTCGGATTTTTGAAAGAACACCAAACATTTGATGAGGGTGATCTACTTCAAAGTGCAAGTCCAAAGGTATTAGTATTTTACTATACATGCTTTGCACTATGTGTCATACGTATGGCGCCACTATTGATGTTGATAGATTATTTTAAAAGGAAAAGGAAATGCTGAAAGAGAATCTATAAAATACTTGGCCAAAAATAAAATACTGGTAATGTCTAGTTAATGTATATAGATGATATACATGTTATGGTTATATTCTTTGCTTGTTAAACAATGTGGTTCTTGGGTATTAGATACCAAATTGGTTGGTATGAAATATCATACAGAACGACACAATTCATGAACTACAATGGCCTAAGTAACTAGCAAAAGAATATGTGATGATGTTCACCAAAACAAATAAGGAGTTATTCTATTCATCGTTGACATCAAAACTTGCCTTTAAGATTTGTTTAAAGAATTGTTATTTTGTTCCGATATAATGAGAACAATAGTTGTTCAAATAATTACTGTATTCCATAGAATTGGATGAACTTTTACAAGTCTAGTTGGATAAATCACATCCATAAACTGATGCTAAAATGTCGCAAGACAAATTATTGAAAGATCACTTACAAAGTGACATCACCATTTAAACTATATTGGAAATAGAACATGAAGAAACTCCATTTTGATGGATTTTTTGTAGTCTTTTGATTTTGATCAATTGACGCTTGTAAAACTTTCCTTGAGATAATTGAAACTCTGTTCATAGGCCAAAGAGTAACGGATGACTTACTTATTGGAAATAGTGCATGATGATATCCATAATCCATTATATGTAGCCATGTGTGGTGCATCTTTCAACTTCATATGCCTTCTTCGGAAATTTGAGTGAATATATCAATATATTTACTTAATAAGGAAGAGATATGAAACATTTGAAAATTGTTCAAAGACTTTCAAGATGAAGTTGAAAATCATTGTAACAAGAAAATAAAGAATTTATGATTTGATCATAAAGGAAGATATTTGAGTTACAGGTTTAGCAAAACACCTAAGATTTCAGCAATTGTTCCATGAAATTTGCATTTCCCGATAAACCACAGGAGTATGGTATGTTTGAGAGATCAAATCAAACCTTGTTTGACATGGTAAGATCAAAGGTGTAATTTATAAAACTGCCAATATGTTTTAAAGATTAAAGCTTTAGAGACTACCGCTTTTACACTAAAAAAGAGCACCATCTTGATCCGTTGAAATGACACCATATGAATTATGGTTTGGGATAAAACCCGAATTGTATTTTCCTTTTTTGGTATGCTATGCATAAGTAAATGTTTAGAACTAAAGTCGGATAAGCATGTCTTTTTAGGTTATCCCAAAGAATTTGTTGGGTATTCCTCCATAACACCAAGAACAAAAGAGTTTGTCACCTGGAACGTTAAGTTTCCTAAGAAGGAATGTTTTGCGAAAACTTAACTGAGAGGACAATAGAAATTTGATAAGGTTATTGAACTTTAGCTATATGTGCTAAGTAGCGTAGCGCCGGAAGGTGTCCTAGTGGTGGCCCCAATGCTTATGGCTCTCGTGATTACAAAGGTTGTGATCTTGGAGATTAGAGTTCCTATTTGAACCATATGCATCGGGTAACAATCAAATAGTGATATTTGATAAACAAGTCGTTATTGTTTTGACAATAATGAACTGACTGCATGCAAAGAAGCGATGATGGGCCCTGACTCCATAGAATGACTAGAAGTCATAAAATCCTTGATAGTTTCCATACATGAGAAATCAAGCTTTTGAACTTGGAAGACCCTCCAAAAAGGCATGAAGCCTATTTGTCGTGTTTGGATCTATAAAGAAATAGACAAGGATGTTTCACATCTATGAAATAATTGACATGTCGAAAAGAAATTTACGACAATGTTCAAGGAGTTGACTATGACAAGATTTGATCTTTCATAGTGATATTTAGTCTTGACGGATTAATCTAGCAACCACTGCATATAATTTGGTATATGGTAGTTGAACAAAAAATGTTCTTCTAATAGAATGGTTACCTAGAACATGTACATGACACGGTCCGAAGGGTTTTTTTTAATTCAAAGGGTGCTAAAAGGGCATGCAAACTTCAACAGTTGAAGTAAGCATAACAGAGTTGGAATCTTCACCGTGATGAAGATGTTAAAGGAGTTTAATTTCACTAGAGACGATGAAGATGCTTGCATTTTGCAAGAAATTAAGTGGGAGCGCTGAGACAAATTTCCAATACATTATGCAGAGTACATATTGTTGATTGGAAATGATGTATCTTTTATTGACATGGGTTAAGAATTTCATTAAAATTATATTTTGATGAAAGACTTGGGCAAAACCGGAATATTCGGCATCAATGTCTATATGGATTGATTGAGGCGCTAATATGGTTGTGCCAGACGTACATATGTGAGATATTGAAAAGGGTTCAATATGGAAACAACAAGAAAGGTTCTTGCTGCATGGAAAGGTTGTATCAAGATTCAAGTGTTTCGACACTTGGTGAGTAAAATAACATGAAGATTTTGATCAATAATACCATGATATGTAAATATCCAGATATGTCCAATGCTCTAAATGTTATGAGCATATACCAGAACGATTCATAAGATGATCATTAGACGATTGTAAAGATATTCTTACGATCTTTGCAAGAACTAAGAATATATCATGTATAAGAGACAAATAGTTGATAATAGTTCATTGTAAAGTATTACATTGATATCAGTTTCACAAGATACAAAGTAAATTCATCTCAATTTAAACAATGGATGGAACAATATTATGGAAAGGAAATTACATGATGGATTTGGTTGAGTTCCAAAGTTAATACATTGTAACGGATACTACAACAAAAGGCTAAGTATATGACTGCCATAGTAGGAGCAAAGGAGGGCATTTGTGTCAAGTAGTTTGTTATCAAACTAGGTGTGGTTGACAGTGGGATAATACTATGAAGATATATTGTACGACAATACTATTGACATTTGAACCCAAAAAGAACTAAAGGTCTCACCAAAGGACTAAATTTATACAAAGCCATCTCATTAGAGAATGAGTGATGTGTAGAGACGCAAGGACATGCAAATACACACGAACCTGAAAGTGCCAGATCCGGAGATTATGTTAACCACTAGCAAACGCGTATACTCAACACCTAGGTGTTGTATATAAAAGTTTACAAACTATATTATTGACTCTAGTGCAAGTGGGAGACTGAAGGGAATATGTCAGAGAGGCAATAATAAAGTGGTTATTATCTTACTCCATGTTTATGATAAATGTTTATTTTGCATGCTATAATTGTATTAATTGGAAACCTTAATACATGTGTGTTTAATAAACAAAATACAAAGTTCCTGGTAATGCCTCTCATATAAACTAGCTCGTTGATTAACAAGATGATCAAGGTTTCCTGATCATGGACATTGGATGTTGTTAATAACGAGGTCACAACATTGGTGGAATAATGTGATGAACATTCATCCGAAGTATAGCATTACGATCAAAGTCATTGTGTTTATATTGCTATAACATCATATGAAGTAATCCTAGTCTTTAGACCATGAGATCATGTTAATCACTAACACTAGAAGAGTATCTTGATAATATCAAACGTCACACCGTAACAGGGTGACTATAAAGGTGGTTTTAGTGGTACGAAGGTGTTATGTAGGGGCTCATGGATCAAGAGTGGGATTTTTCCATCCCAATGATGGATAGATATACCATGGGCCCTCTCGGTGATATCACATTGAAATAGCTTGCAAGCAAGTGATGTGACCACTAGAATGTTATATCACGGGAATGAGAAAAGAGTGCATGTCGGTAATAAGATCAAACTAGGTATTGAGATACCGAGGATCGAATCATGGATATGCAATATATCGTGAGACAAAGGGATTTAGTTACAACGTTAAAGGTTCACACGATCACAAGAGTCATAGTTGAATATGTGGGAGTCAGTATGGATCTCTAGGTCCCGCTACTGATTATTGATCAGAGAGGGGTCTCGATCATGTCTCCATTATTCGCGAATCATAGGGTGACACACTTAAGGGATACCGACACCATTTGGAACAAATATGTTTCAGATAAAGAATTAACAAAGCACCAGAATCATTTCGATGGAAACTGGAATTGTTTCGGGTGAAATTACAGAAACTGGTTCTGCATGTGATATTGAAATGTTGCAGGGGGTTTTATGTGAATGTTGTTAATTAAAGTAATTAAAAAATTCGGAATAAAATAAATAAACTAGTTTTATTTAATGAGAGCTTGCATTAAATTTGGTGGAAATTTAATGGAGGTGAGTGGAATTTTGAGTTGGAGGCTAATTGTTTGAGTGGGAGCTCCACCCACATGAATGTGGAAGTGGTGGAGGCACCTCCTTTGGCCATCGGCTATGGTGAGGGGCTGATGACCCATAAGTATATGGGGTGTATCGCACTATTTTTGAGGGAAGTGAAACCCAATTTATTGATTCGACACAAGAGGAGCCAAAGAATATTTATAAGCCTTAACAACTGAGTTGTCAATTCAGCTGCACTGAGAAACAATCTTGCTCATAGAAGTTTATCAGTAGCAACAGTTCTGTAGTAGCAATAGTAAAGTAATAGCGGTAGTAAAAGTGAAGGCAGTAGTAACAATTGCAGTAAACAGTAGGATTAGAGCATGGTAGGCATAGGGATGGATGGACCGGTGTTTCATGGACAAGACAATTCACATGGCAATCAAGACATAGGGCATTTGCAGATAAATAAGATAAAGCATCCAAATACTAAATAATCATAGGCATGTGTTCCATATATAGTCATACGTGCTCGCAATGAGAACTTGCACAACATCTTTTGTCCTGCCAGCCCGTTTGCAGCGGGGCCTCAGGGGAACTACTGGCAATTAAGGTGCTCCTTTTAATAGAGCACCGGAGCAAAGCATTAACACTCCATGAACACATCTGATCCTCACATCAAAGCCATTCCCTCCAGTTATCCCGATTGCTGTCACTTTGGGGACTTTGGTTCCGGACAACAATATGTGTATACAACTTGCAGGTAAGACCATAAACATTACTACCATAATGAATCAATAACATGTTCAGATCTGAAATTATGGCACTCGGGCCCTAGTGGCAAGCATTACGCATAACAAGTTGCAACAAAGTGAAAAAGAACTAATAGTAGATACTAGGCACCATGCCCTAACAATCCGATGCCATTACATGAACGATCACATCCAATCCCTACCATCCCCATAGCCTATAGCGGGGGATTACTCACTCAAGTATGGGAGAAACATGGATGGTCGATGGAGAAGAGATGGTGATGATGATGGCGATGATCTCCTCCAATTCCCCGTCCCGATAGAGTGCCAGAACGGAGTTTCTAGGTCCGAATCGCGAAATCTGGTGGTGGTGGCGCAGCGAAACTCTTTCTGGAAAAATGTCAAACCCCCCATTGGTGTTTAGGTCAAGAGGAAACTTATAGGTGAAGAGGGAGGCCGAGAGGGCAACCGAGGCGGCCACACCACCCCCAGGCGTGGTCTGGCCTGGCCCACGCGGCCAGGTGGTGTGGGCTCCTCGTGGCCCTACTCCGTCTCGTCTTCTGGCTCTGTGAGTCTTCTGGTGAAATAGGATTTTTGGCATATTTTCTGGGATTTTTCCTAATAGTTGATTTTCTGCACAAAAACTAGACACCAAGGTAATTCTGCTGAAAACAACGTCAGTCCGTGTTAGTTGTACCCAAATCACACAAGTTTAGAGGAAAAACAATAGCAAAAGTGTTCGGGAAAGTAGATACGTTTTGGATGTATCAACTCCCACCAAGCTTAGCTTATTGCTTGTCCTCAAGCAATTCAGTTGAAAACTGAGTGCGATAAAAGAAACTTTCATCAACACATTTGCTTCATAAGATGTATATATTCTGAGCATATGATCAACTACTCAGGCAATTCATAATAAAGAGTATGCAACTAAGTTTACTTAATAGTCATTACAAGCTATGAAGAGATTCTAACTCAAAAATAGTAAGTGGCATGAAACATAAACATAAGCAACATTGCAATGCTCATAAAGATGTATGATAGAGTGGTATCTCGCTTGCCTTTGATTGTAGAGCAAACATAAATGCCAAGGCACCTCTGAAGTTCAAGTGAAGACTAGAAGTAAAGATATCAAAGATACAAATATCAAAGTCATAACACAATTAATCAAGTTTGGAGACAAGCACATTACACTAAGAATGACAATTATGCTCTCAAGAAAGTGCTCATAGAATGTGTGGAGACTCAACAAGGAAATGAAAAGGTTTTGAAAAGTTTGAAAGGCTTCCAAATGTTGAAAGTATGGTATTCATTAGCTTTGAGCTCTCATTGCCCCTATCATAAGCATCTTTAAATTGTTAAGGTGAAAGTGAGGTCCAATCTGAGTTATATTCTTGACAGACTAGAAACTAGAAATCTCATGTCCCTTGAGTACGAGGGCCGCTCCTCATGCTACTCTACTTTAGTTACCGGTAAGTTCTTTTCATAGTAAATACGTGCGTATCATAGAAAACCGCCAACGGGGTACCCCTTGCCCGATGATACGGAAGAATCCCCATATCATAATGACAAGGCAAGCAAACAACGAGTATCTCAACAATCTCCTTATTTAACATGGGAAAATGGTGTTTTTTTCTCACTTTCCTCTTTTCTCATATCTTTTTTTTTTCTTTTTCTCAATAGCTATCTCTTTTTATAAGAAGAATGCTTCATAGATACTCATTATGGTTACGCTGCAGGTTTCCACCATGATTAGGCATGGATTAGACTGGCGGCCCAGGCGTTTCTCTAACACACATACGTAACTCCATGGACTTACAAGCTCCCTTTATTTCACACCGACGACATCCACAAACAAAATAGCATGATATCAACTAGGTATATATTTACAGGCGTTGAAAGCATTCCCCGTAACAACACGGTTCTACTAATCCCCAGCCTATAATTTGCAAGCATATAACTTTCATGGACAGTCACAATGGTTCAGGTTTATTAAGTGCAAGAAATAAAGTGTGCCATCAAGTTCGTGAGAGCTTTACTAACTAACTTTCTCATAACAAGCAAACATTTTATTCAGAAGAAAACAAGGCATATTGAATATGCATAGAACAGCAAATGATGCTAATAGGTAGGTATGGTGGACACTTTTTGCAATATTGGTTTTGGGGGATTGGAAACACGAGTAGATCTCATACTCAGTGCAAGTGGAGGCTAGCAATAGTAAGGGAGCGACAAACGAGAGAGTAATAACTGTCATAATCATGCTTGCAACAAAACATGACTAATCATGGCATGAAAGTGATTCAAGACTCCTGAGGCAAAATAATTCATCGAGGCTTAATTGATTGTTGTTTCAGTCATATGCATGCATTAGCATGTGCCAAGTCGATTCAAGTGAAACACTCAGAGGAGGATACCACAGTGTCATACCAAGTTATGAATAGAGCAATGCAAGCAAACATTCATATGACATGCTACAAACTATTAGCAAGCTGGAGTTAATCATAAGAAAGCAAGAACTACTAAGCATCCATAAATAACATACACCCTACATGAACAGACTAAGCATGCCCACAATGATGAGTATATGTACAAAAATGAAAACAAATAGAGTTCGTTACCAGCCTCTTACTACACCTCAAGTTGTCATTAATCCTCATTATTGACCTTCACTTGTGTGGCTTGAATAAATACTATTGGGTTCGCAGCATAGAAAACAAAAAAATTCCTACAATGAGAACTATACGCTAAGATCTATCTACTAGATACAGAGCAACGGGTGGATATACATCCATAGAGAACTTACCCTCAAAGACAACAAAGTTTTGTTAACGAGTTGGAACTCGTGGTTGATGTAGTCGTACGCTTGCCAATCTCAAGATCGTGTGGAAGTCCTAGCGCCACAAATCAGCAACGCATCCGTCCTCGCACACACGTTCAAGCCATCGGACAACCTCCACCTCCTCGCTCCAGCAAATCAGCGGAAGCAGCAACTCCTTCCAGACGCAAGGCCACCGGGAACATGTATCTCGCTAATCCGAGAACATGGGGGAATATATCTAGAGGGGGAGAGATCCTTCACGAGGAGGTGTTCTTTGTGAGGGAGGAGAGAGGGGCTTTTTATAGGAGAGGGGGGATCCTCCCCTCCCATGGCCGGCAGCCAAGGTGGGGTGCTCCTACCTCTTCCTCATTCATGTGGTGGAAGCTCCACTCACATCAATTCAAGCTCCACCCAAAATTCCACTCACATGCATTAAATTTCCAACAAATTTCAATGCAACTCTCAATTAAAAAAACTATTTTATTTATTTTATTTAGAATTTTGTTAATTACTTTAATTAAAAAACATTCACATAAAACCCCTTGCAACATTTCAATATCACATGCATAACCACTTTCTGCAATTTCACCCGAAACAATTCCGGTTTCTATCGAAACAATTCCAGCGCTTTGCAATTCTTTCATCTGAAACATATGTGCTCCAAAATGGTGTCCCGCAATGCTTAAGTGTGTAACCCTACGGTTCACGAATAATGTAGACATGATTGAGAATCCTCTTAGATCAATAATTAGAAGCGGGACCTGGAGATCCATACTGACTCCAGCACATTCAACGATGACTTCTGTGATCGCGAGAACCTTTAACGCTAGTAACTTAATCCCTTTGTCTCATGATATAATACATGTCCCAGAGTCGATCATCGGTATCCAAATACCTAGTTTGATCTCGTCACTGACATGCACTCTTTTCTCGTTCCCGTGATATAACATTCTAGTGATCTCATCACTTGCTTGCAAGCTATCTTAATGTGATATCACCGAGAGGCCCAGAGTATATCTATCTTTCATCGGGATTCACAAATTCCACTCTTGATCCATGAGCCTCAACATAACACCTTCGTAGCACAAAACCCACCTTTATAGTCACCCTATTACGGTGTGACGTTTGATGTTATCAAGATACTCTTCCGGTGTTAGTAATTGACATGATCTCATGGTCTAAGGACTAAGATCACTTCGTATGATGTTACAGGAATATAAACATAATGAGTTTGATCGTAATGCTATACTTCGGATGAATGTTCATCACATCATTTCACAAATGTTGTGACCTCGTTATTAACAACATCCAATGTCCATGATAAGGAAACTTTGATTATCTTGTTAATCAACGAGCTAGTCTATAAGAGAGGCATAACTAGGAACCCATTTTCTTTATTAAACACACATGTATTGACGTTTCCTATCAATACAATTATAGCATGCAAAATAAACATCTATCATATACAAGGAATACATAATAACAACTTTATTATTGCCTCTCAGGGCATATTTCCTCCACTCTCCCACTTACACTAGAGACAATAATCTAATTTACATAGTGATAAATCTAACACCCATGGAGTTCTGGTATTGATCATGTTTTGCCCTAGGGAGAGCTTTAGTCAACGGATCTGCTACATTTAGGTCCGTGTGTACTTTACAAATCTTTATATCTCCATCCTTGACATGCTCGTGGATGGAGTGAAACCGGCGGTTAATATGCTTGGAATTCTTGTGAGACCTTGGTTCCTTGGCGTTGCCTATAGCTCCATTGTTGTCACAATAGATCACCATTGGTTCCAATGCACTAGGAACCACATCTAGTTCCGTTATGAACTCGTTCATCCAAACCGCTTCCTGCGCTGCTTCTGAAGCAGCAACATATTACTCCTCCGTCGTTGATCCAGCCACCATAGGTTGTTTGGAACTCCTCCAACTAACTGCTGCTCCGTTCAAGAGAAATACATATCCAGATTGAGACTTAGAGTCATCCGGATCGTTGTGAAAGCTAGCATCTACATAACACTTAGCGACTAGCTCTTCTTCACCTCCGTATACAAGAAACATATCCTTAGTTCTTCTTAAGTACTTAAGGATATTCTTGACCGCTATCCAGTGTTCCGAACCTGGACCAGACTGGTACCTACTAGTCAAACTAATAGCATGTGCCACATCCGGTCTTGTACATAGCATGGCGTACATTATTAGAGCCTATGGCTGAGGCATAGGGGATCTTATCCATTATCTCTCTTTGTTCCGCCATAGCCGGACTTTGAGTATTACTCAATGTCTTGCCTTGAAACATAGGTAAGAACCCCTTCTTACTTCCGTCCATATTAAACTTCTTTAATATCTTATCAAGGTATGTACTTTGCGATAGCCCAATTAGGTGTGGCGCCCCGCCAAAACCACTACTAGAAAATCGTGATGTTTTTGTGCATTGCATCATCATGACCGCATGCTCATGTTATCATGCCACCTTGCATCTGAGCATCGTCATGTCATCTTGCATTTGTTTAAATAAAACTATTTTTCGAAACGCCTAGATTTGTTTTCTAAATACTCCGTCTTTATTTAAAATCAAAACCCGGGTCTCCGGATTAATTTGTTTCGTCTACCAACGGTTTGCAAAAGGCTCGTTTTTAATAAATAAAATATTTAATTATTTTTAGGAGGCAGCCCGCCAGGCTTGAAAGCCTAGCCGGCCACCTCCACATAAAAAAACCTACCTACCCCAGAAACACCCAAAACCTATGCTACCAAATAACCTACCCAGCCTATCTACCCAGCCCCAGCCACCTCACCCCGCCCAATAGCTGCGGGACACCTCCACAACCCCTCCCTTTTTCCCCTCCACCTCACCCAGCCGACCAACCCCCACCTGCCCTATTTTTTCCCTCCATCCCGCGGCCACCTGGCGCGTATCCCTATTCCCCCCGCACTAATCCCCACCCCGCGTACACCACCGCCTCGCCCCTGGCCCCACGCCACGACCTGCCGCATCGAAAGCCCTTGTACTGCACGGTCCTCACCTCTCGATCGCCCTCGCACCCGCCTGCACGCGGTACGTGCCGCGGCAGCGCCCGCACATCCTCGCCCAGCGTGCAGCGTCCACCGCGTGGACCCCACCCTAGCCCCACCATGTCACGCTCCCGCACGCCAGTGCCCGACCCCGCTCCCTCGATCCTCTCGCCCACCATCCCCGCAATCTCCTCGTTCTCTCTCCCCGGTGTCTCTGTTCCACCTCCTCGCCCGCGAGCTCCCTGCCGCCTGCCGTGGTGTCTCACCGGGCCGACCTCGCCGCCGTCCTCGTCGGGCCCCACCGCCAGATGCGCCATCAATCCTGCCCTGGCCGTCTTCCAGCGCGTCGCCGGCCCGCGCCTCCTCGTCGCTGGCCGCCTCCACCACTCGCTCGGCTCCCGCACCAACTGCGGCCTCCTCCATCTGCCGGCTCGCCTCGACGCCCCCACCTACCACCGCCGCCTGGACCCCTGCCTCTCCGTCCGCTCGTATTGAGCCCGAGCGGAGCGCCGCCCTTCTCCTGCGACCCGAGCCCGCCTGCCCCAGCTCGCCGACGCCGTTCTCTCGGCCGCCTCTGCGCGCCCCGTCCCCGCGCATCGCCACCTCTGTCTGTGAATCAGGCGCCGCCGCCGCCAGCGCTCCCCTCTGCTTGGCCTCGGCACCGAGCCAACAGCGTTGCCGCCCTTCCCTGTCGCGTCCTCAACCGCACGCAGTCCGCCGTCCGCTTCCCTACTCCCTCTCCTGCAGAAGAACCGCCCCCCCCCCTCTCACTTGCCCGCTTCCCGTCGTCGCCAGGCCCACCCGGCCGCGCTCTGTCCGCCCGTGCGAGGCATGCGCATGCCTCCTCGACCTGGGTCTCGACCCAGCCCCAGCTCGCCAGCGTCTCTTGGTCTCGGCCCGGACGTCTGCTGATGCCTCCTGCGTGTTCGGAAGGGGGTTCCTTGGGTAAGCTCCTGGCCAAGTGTTGTGGCCTCCCGAGCCAATCGGCGGCCAAGATATGTTGCGGTGTGTCCGATGTAAACTGGTCTTGGGTGCCATCTTTCGTGTTGATGTAATCTTGTCGCTGCTAGGTCGAACATCGCTCCCCAAGTTGGGAATATGCTGTCCGTGTTTGTCTTGACAAGATCTTCATCGGCCCATCCCCTTTAGGAACGACAAGCTCGCCGACCCGGAACTGGGACATTAATACCTCCTTTAGGACATCAAGACCGCGGTACACGAAGATCGACCTCGAAGATCAAACCCTAGGCACGCCAAGGCCCGAACCCGAAGACCGCCAAGTTCTTCACCCCGGACACCGTGCGACAAGATCTACTTCCGTTGTCCGAGACCGCTTCCGTCGAACCGTTCCCCTGTCGAACCCCGAACCCCTCGGAGCCCAAGTTCGCCGAACCCTGAATCTGATTCCCTATCCGACACCCCCATTATTTTTATAATAATAACATTATCACTTGTTGCATATTACATGGTTCATATTCACATCGCATTATGTGGGTTTGGGGGCATTATGCCGATTCACATCATAATTAAATATGGACTCTATATCAGGGCTTTCCTAGTCTTATGTTGGCCCCATTTAAATTTGTGTAGCGAACCGATGCCATGTTTTGCCTTGTTAAGACAACATTTAAATTGCGGGGTTCTAAATAACTTGAACCTAATAATTAACTGTCGGACCCCGGTTCCGCTTAATATTGCCTAATTGCACCGCATCTGCACCATGCCCTGCATCATATCATAACCATGCCGGATCTTCTGCCGTAGTATTAAATATTGCATGCGGTGTTTGTGCTAGTGTTTGCTTCTTCGCGGATTAGGCCGATGAGTTGATGCGAGTATCGACAAGTTCCCCGGATATGAACCTTCGACAGTGTTTCCCAGGCGTGCATCTCTTCCCCCTTCTACCTATTTTGCATTTATACTCTTTATTTCCTCCTGTTGATCTATTGCTATCCGTGTCGCGATGCTTTAGTTTCCGCATCCTAGTTATATCCCGTGCAGCCTCTATATTGCCTTGGACACCTCCTATTACCTGTGTTTGGTAGATAGCTGGCCTTGCGAGTCGTAGTCGCTTGCTCAGGTGTGATCTCGTGTTGTCAAGTACCACAATTGTTGGAACGCTGGCAGATGTTTATCGGTGGAGTTGTTTATTGGTGGAGATGATCATGACTTTAAATACAACTATTAAAGTGCTAGCTAAAACTAATGCAGAGGCATCGGTGGGCAATAGATGTTATTTGGTTCTTCCATGCTCACTTGTGTCCCGTAGGACCCCGAGTACTTGATACCTGTTCCATGATTTTTCGCACTATCCACATCCGGGAGGCCTTATGGATCCCCCTGAGCCAGAACTTGATTCATTCCTATTTCTTGGGGCCACAAAGTAGTTTGGGGCTTTATTACTATCCTGTACTTATGCCATGTTTACTGCGTTATTTAAGATTGTGCGTGGAGCACCTGTACTGTTTTGGATCGCGCCACGTTTTCGCGGTATCGACAAGCCCAGTCACACTTTCGGGTTCCCAGTCGTTTACAGCCATCGTCGCAAACCCTGGGTCTGTTCTGGAGCCGGCCAACTTCGTTGCGGGTAGCTTAGTGGGGTGGCCCCCTGAAATATTTCTGAATCCTGTGATCGCTCTGTCGTGAATGCCTCGTTGGGTTTTGAGTTGGTTTTTCCGAGGTTGATCGAGTGTGTGTTGCTATTTGTGCACCCCTGCAGGGTAAAACTTTCTGAAAGCCGTGTCCGCGGTTATGGACGACTTGGAGCACAGTATCTCGATCATAGACAAGCATAACTAAAGTAGTGCTATAAATTTGACTTAATATGTGACTCGTAATCAGCTCAAGTATAACGGAATGGATATTAAAAATGCCAACAACTGGTGGATCTTGGTCGTATCGTGTGCTGATATACCTACCTAGTAAGTAATGCAACTCCAATGGAATGGGATAAAAGTGTCAATAATTGCTGGGTTTTGGGATTCCTCGGGATATTTATATATGACTAGTAACTGTTCCAACTACAACGGAATGTTAACTAAAACTGCCCACTACTTATGCTATCAGGATGACTCATGCTATGTATATCTGATTAGTAATTGCTGCAACTATAATGGAATGAGTAAAATTGCCAACGGTGTGAGTTCCTTGGTCCGACTTCCTCGTTTGGTCTCGAGGGGGGAATTACCAGGACGGGTTTGTGTGGTGTTAGCTTCAGGTTGGATCCGAATAGGTCTTTCTTATCCCTCTCTGATAACCGCCAGTTGTATCGAGTCTCTATAGGATGTTTAGTGCCGCTGTGCTGCCGCTTCAGCCCACCATACCTATGTAGGCGAGAGCCGCCGAATTCTAGCCTCGTCGTGTACTGGCCTCAGTACTGACGTTCCTCTTTTTCCTTTGCCCTTTGTCGGCACCCCTTTTGTTTTAGCAGGTTTGAGATCGATGTCGTTAGCAGGGTTACCCTTACGGCTTGGCCTAGGCAGGGTTATGGACCCCATTGGTTATTCTTCAGGGCTCTTATCCCCATTTGCATCTTGTCCATAGATGGACGCTCTATCGTTTTCAAGGTGATTTGGATCTTTGTACTGTATATCTGTATTCTTGACTCATGGAGTCATGTTGTATATATCTGTTCTGTGGGTCCCATCGAGGACTGTTGTGTAATGGTATTACTTCGAAATCCACCCGCACGAAAGTTCCTGGTGGGCGTCCTTGAATCGTTTCTATGCGGGTTTTGGCGGGAAGAGCTAAAACTTGCATAGGGCCGTTTTGAGGGTGATACAGAGTGGTATCAGAGCCCAGCAGTTACGATACCCCACAAATTCAGCCTGTAGGATAACCTAGCTAACGGCCGAAGTAGAGTGTCAAAACTATTTTGCAAAATCGGTTGGATAGATCTGATTAGGTCTGCTTTTACTCCTTACCCCTATGCTGTTCTCCTCTTACCTCATCGTGTTTTGAATCAGCTCTCTTATCTTTCTTCGAGTCTAGGATTTCTTGTGGGTGGGTTTCCGTCATACCTTCAGGGTTTCGCTTCCTCCTTTGGTAACGGTGGTTCTACATCCGATCTTCGTGCTCTCCGAGGAATCATTCATCCGTTGGACTTCTCTTTGTTCCTTGTTTGTGCCTTCCGGTGTTTTCAACGCGATGACATCATCTACGCCAGATCTGATGCAGAGTCTGCATCACTCCCTTGTTTCCGAACCTCGCTTGTCGAGATCTTCAGTCTGAATTCCGAGAGTTGGTTGCTTAATTCTCCTATTCATGTGCAAAGTAATGCTTTGGGTGCGGGATGGAGTAGCTACCATACCACTACTCTTATCATTCGCTTTGTACATTGAATCGGTGGATCCAACAATTTTACTCCGTCCACGGAAGTTAGAGGTGGCTTTATTTGTTGATACCTTCATCTTCGCCTTTGTTCCCGAAGTGTTCTCGACGATCACGGACAACGACCTCTTGTTAGTGGTGTCGCGAGCATCTACACGAAGAGAGAAGATTCAAATCGCCGACCTTCTTCCCGGTACCATGAGGCGGATCTCGAGGGCGAGATCCATTGTTAGTTGTGTCGAATTGTGGCGCCCCGCCAAAACCACTACTAGAAAATCACGATGTTTTTGTGCATTGCATCATCATGACCGCATGATCATGTTATCATGCCACCTTGCATCTGAGCATCGTCATGTCATCTTGCATTTGTTTGTGTAAAACTATTTTTCGAAACGCCTAGATTTGTTTTCTAAATACTCCGTCTTTATTTCAAATCAAAACCCGGGTCTCCGGATTAATTTGTTTCGTCTACCAACGGTTTGCAAAAGGCTCGTTTTTAATAAATAAAATATTTAATTATTTTTAGGAGGCAGCCCGCCAGGCCCGAAAGCCTAGCCGGCCACCTCCAGATAAAAAAACCTACCTACCCCAGACACACCCAAAACCTATGCTACCAAATAACCTACCCAGCCTATCTACCCAGCCCCAGCCACCTCACCCAGCCCAATAGCTGCGCGACACCTCCACAACCCCTCCCCTTTTCACCTCCACCTCACCCACCCGACCAAACCCCACCTGCCCTATTTTTTCCCTCCATCCCGCCGCCACCTGGCGCATATCCCTATTCCCCCCGCACTAATCCCCACCCCGCGTACACCACCGCCTCGCCCCTGGCCCCATGCCACGACTGGCCGCATCGAAAGCCGTTGCACTGCACGGTCCGCACCTCTCGATCGCCCTCGCACCCGCCTGCACGCGGTACGCGCCGCGGCAGTGCCCGCACATCCTCGCCCAGCGTGCAGCGTCCACCGCGTGGACCCCACCCTAGCCCCACCATGTCACGCTCCCGCACGCCAGTGCCCGACCCCTCTTCCTCGATCCTCTCGCCCACCAACCGCTCACCCCCATCCCCGCAATCTCCTCGTTCTCTCTCCCCAACGTCTCCGTTCCACCTCCTCGCCCGCGAGCTCCCCGCCGCCTGCCGTGGCATCTCACCGGGCCGACCTCGCCGCCGTCCTCGTCGGGCCCCGCCGCCAGATGCGCCGTCAACCCCGCCCTGGCCGTCTTCCAGCGTGTCGCCGGCCGCCTCCACCGCTCGCTCGGCTCCCGCACCGACCGCGGCCTCCTCCATCTGCCGGCTCGCCTCGACGCCTCCACCTACCACCGCCGCCTGGACCCCTGCCTCTCCGTCCGCTCGTATCGAGCCCGAGCGGAGCGCCGCCCTTCTTTTCCTCCAGCACCGGCCGCCGCTCCATCCGCCTGGCCCTCCCCTGCGACCCGAGCCCGCCTGCCCCAGCTCGCCGACGCCGTTCTCTCGGCCGCCTCTGCGCCCCCCGTCCCCGCGCATCGCCACCTCCGTCTGCAAATCAGGCGCCCCCGCCGCCAGCGCTCCCCTCTGCTCGGCCTCGGCACCGAGCAAACAGTGTTGCCGCCCTTCCCTGTCACGTCCTCAACCGCACCTAGTCCAACGTCCGCTTCCCTACTCCCTCTCCTGCAGAAGAACCGCCCCCTCTCTCACTTGCCCGCTTCCCGTCATCGCCAGGCTCACCCGGCCGTGCTCTGTCTGCCCGCGCGAGGCATGCGCATGCCTCCTCGACCTGGGTCTTGACCCAGCCCCAGCTCGCCAGCGTCTCTTGGTCTCGGCCCGGACGTCTGCTGACGCCTCCTGCGTGTTCGGAAGGGGGTCCCTTGGGTAAGCTCCTGGCCAAGTGTTGTGGCGTCCCGAGCCAATCGGTGGCCAAGATATGTTGCGGTGTGTCCGATGTAAACTGGTCTTGGGTGCCATCTTTCGTGTTGATGTAATCTTGTCACTGCTAGGTCGAACATCGCTCACCAAGTTGGGAACATCTGTCCGTGTTTGTCTCGACAAGATCTTCATCGGCCCATCCCCTTTAGGAACGACAAGCTCGCCGACCCAGAACTGGGACATTAAGCCCTCCTTTAGGACATCAAGACCGCGGTACACGAAGATCGACCTCGAAGATCGAACCCTAGGCACGCCAAGGCCCGAACCCGAAGACCGCGAAGTTCTTCACCCCGGACACCATGCGACACGATCTACTTCCGTTGTCCGAGACTGCTTACGTCGAACCGTTCCCTTGTCGAACCCCGAACCCCTCGGAGCCCAAGTTCGCCGAACCCTGAATGTGATTCCCTATCCGAGACCCCCATTACTTTTATAATAATATCATTATCACTTGTTGCATATTAAATGGTTCATATTCGCATCGCATTATGTGGGTTTGGGGGCATTATGCCGATTCACGTCATAATTAAATATGGAGTCTATATGAGGGCTTTCCTAGTCTTATGTTGGGCCCATTTAAATTTGTGTAGCGAACCGATGCCATGTTTTGCCTTGTTAAGACGACATTTAAATTGCGGGGTTCTAAATAACTTGAACCTAATAATTAACTGTTGGACCCCGGTTCCGCTTAATATTGCCTAATTGCACCGCATCTGCACCATGCCATGCATCATATCATAACCATGCCGGTTCTAATTAACTGTTGGACCCCGGTTCTAATGTTTTCGCGGTATCGACAAGCCAAGTCACACTTTTGGGTTCCCAGTCGTTTACAGCCATCGTCGCAAACCCTGGGTCCGTTCCGGAGCTGGCCAACTTCGTTGCGGGTAGCTTAGTGGGGTGGCCCCCTGAAATATTTCTGAATCCTGTGATCGCTTTGTCGTGAATGCCTCGTTGGGTTTTGAGTTGGTTTTTCCGAGGTTGATCGAGTGTGTGTTGCTATTTGTGCACCCTTGTAGGGTAAAAATTCTGAAAGCCGTGTCCGCGGTTATGGATGACTTGGAGCACAGTATCTCGATCATAGACAAGCATAACTAAAGTAGTGCTATAAATTTGACTTAATATGTGACTAGTAATCAGCTCAAGTATAACGGAATGGATATTCAAAATGCCAACAACTGGTGGATCTTGGTCGTATCGTGTGCTGATATACCTACCTAGTAAGTAATGCAACTCCAATGGAATGGGATAAAAGTGCCAATAATTGCTGGGTTTTGGGATTCCTCAGGATATTTATATATGACTAGTAACTGTTCCAACTACAACGGAATGTTAACTAAAACTGCCCACTACTTATGCTATCAGGATGAATCATGCTATGTATATCTGATTAGTAATTGCTGCAACTATAATGGAATGAGTAAAATTTCCAACGGTGTGAGTTCCTTGGTCCGACTTCCTCGTTTGGTCTCGAGGGGGGAATTACCAGGACGGGTTTGTGTGGTGTTAGCTTCAGGTTGGATCCGAATAGGTCTTTCTTATCCCTCTCTGGTAACCGCCAATTGTATCGAGTCTCTATAGGATGTTTAGTGCCGCTGCGCTGCCGCTTCATCCCACCATACCTATGTAGGCGAGAGCCGCCGAATTCTAGCCTCGCCGTGTACTGGCCTCAGTACTGACGCTCCTCTTTTTCCTTTGCGCTTTGTCGGCACCCCTTTTGTTTTAGCAGGTTTGAGATCGACGTCGTTAGCAGGGTTACCCTTCCGGCTTGGCCTAGGAAGGGTTATGGACGCCATTGGTTATTCTTCAGGGCTCTTAGCCCCATTTGCATCTTGTCCGTAGATGGACGCTCTATCGTTTTCAAGGTGATTTGGATCTTTGTACTGTATATCTATATTCTTGACTCATGGAGTCGTGTTGTATATATATCTGTTCTGTGGGTCCCATCGAGGACTGTTGTGTAATGGTATTACTTCGAATTCCACCTGCACGAAAGTGCCTGGTGGGCGTTCTTGAATCGTTTCTATGCGGGTTTTGGGGGGAACCGCTAAAACTTGCATAGGGCCGATTTGAGGGTGTTACATTAGGCTCCTTGATCTATCTCTATATATTTTAATGCCTAATATATATGAAGCATGACCAAGGTCTTTCATAAAAAATTTGCTGTTTAGATAACTTTTAACACTATTTAAATGATCTATATCATTTATAATCAATAATATGTCATCCACATATAATATCAGAAATGCCACATTGCTCCCACTCACTTTCTTGTAAATACAAGCCTCTCCATAAGTTTGGACAAATCCAAACTCTTTGATCACCTCATCGAAGCAGAGATTCCAACTCCAGGATGCTTGCTTCAGTCCATAGATGGATCGCTGAAGCTTGCATACCTTATCAGCATCCTTAGGATTGATAAAACCCTTAGGTTGTATCATATACAACTCTTCTTCAATATTACCATTGAGGAATGCAGTTTTGACATCCATCTGCCATATTTCATAATCTAAATATGCAGCAATTGCTAGCATAATCCTAACCGACTTAAGCATCGCTACGGGAGAGAATGTCTCATTGTAGTCAACTCCTTGAATTTGTCGAAACCCCTTTGCGACAAGTCGAGCTTTATAGATGGTCACATTACCATCAGCATCAGTTTTTCTTTTGAAAATCCATTTATTCTCAACGACCTTTCGATCGTGAGGTAAGGCCACCAAGGTCCAAACCTGGTTTTTGTGTATGGATTCCATCTCGGATTTCATGGCTTCTAGCCATTTGTTGGAATCCGGGCTCATCATCGCTTCTTCATATGTCGTAGGGTCATCTATTTCATCAATCATGAAATTCATAACTGGATTTCCGTACAGTTCAGGAGCTGCACGTGTCCTGCTTGACCTGCGAGGTTCGGTAGTGTCCTCTTTCGGAGTTTCATGATCAATATCATTAGCTCTCTCTTCATTAGGTGAAGTCAACTCCGAAACAACTTCCGGTCCTGCGCTACTCGCCATTTCATGAAGAGAAGGTTGAATAACCTCTTCGAGTTCTACCTTCCGACTACTCACACCTTTCGCGAGAAACACCTTGTCAAGAAAGGATCCATTCTTGGCAACAAAAACCTTTCCCTTGGATCTGTGATAGAAGATATACATAGTCGTTTCCTTAGGGTATTCTATGAAGACGCATTTTTCCGCTTTGGGTTCGAGTTTATCCGGCTGAAGTTTCTTCACGTAAACATCGCATCCCAAACTTTAAGAAATGACAGCTTAAGTTTGTCTCCAAACCATAATTCATACGGTGTCGTTTCAACGGATTTAGATGGTGCCCGATTTAAAGTGAATGTAGCGGTTTCCAGTGCATAACCCCAAAATGACAGTGGCAAGTCAATCAGAGACATCATAGATCGAACCATATCTAATAAAGTACGATTACGAAACACCATTATGTTGTGGTGTTCCGGCAGGCGTGAGTTGTGAATCTATTCCACAGTCTTTCATATGAGTGCTAAACTCGTAACTAAGATACTCTCCTCCATGGTCGGACCGCAGAAACCAGATCTTTCTGTTACGATGACTTTCCACTTCATTCTGAAATTCCTTGAACTTTTCAAAGGTTTCAGAATTATGTTTCATCAAATAGAAATACCCGTATCTACTCAAATCATCCGTGAAAGTAACAAAATAACGACATCCCCCTCGCGCCGACACACTCATTGGTCCACACACATCAATATGTATGATTTCCAATAAATCTGTCGCCCGTTCCATTGAACTGGAAAAGGGTGTTCTAGCCATCTTGCCCATAAGGCATGGCTCACATGTATCAAATGATTCAAAATCAAGTGATTCCAAAAGTCCATCAGAATAGAGTTTCTTCATGCGTTTAACGCTAATATGACCTAGACGGAAGTGCCACATATATGCAGATATATCATTATCAAGTGTAATCTTTTTAGCATCAACATAATGGATATGCGTAATACTACTATCGAGATCCAACATAAATAAACCATCCAACATAGGTGCATGACCATAAAAGATATCATTCATATAAATCGAACAACCATTGTTTTGAGATTTAAAGGAATAATCTTCGCATCAAACATGATCTGGATACATTATTCATGCTCAGTGCAGGCACCAAATAATAATTATTTAGATTTATCACTAATCCCGACGGCATATGGAGAGGCAGCGTTCCGACGGCGATCACATCAACTCTTGATCCATTGCCTACCCCCATCGTGACCTCATCCCTTGCCAGCTGTCGCTTGTTCCGCAGCCCCTGAATCGAGTTACATATATTAGCAACCGATACCGTATCAAATACCCAGGTGCTACTGCGAGTACTAGTCAAGTACACATCAATAACATGTATATCACATATACCTTTGTTTGCCTTGCTGGCCTTTTTATCCGCCAAATACTTGAGGAAGTTGCGCTTCCAATGCCCAGTCCCCTTGCAATAGTAGCACTCAGTATCAGACTTAGGGCTAGCTTGGGATTTCTTTTCAGGTGCGGCAACAAATTTGCCACCCTTCTTTCCCTTCTGCTTTCCTTTCTTGTCCTTCTTGAAACCGGTGGTCTTATTGATCATCAACACTTGATGTTCTTTCCAAATCTCCACTTATGTAGTCTTAAGCATTGACAGAAGCTCGGGAAGAAACTTCTTCATGCCCTGCATGTTATAGTTCATCATGAAGCTCTTGTAGCTAGGTGGCAGAGATTGGAGAACACGATGTATGCCTAAGTCAATGGGAATCATTATTCCCAAGGACACAAGCTTATCAGCGTACCTAGACATTTTGAGTACGTGCTCACTAACGGAGATGTTCTTCTCCATCATGCAGCTAAAGAACTTTTCAGAAGCATTATAACTCTCTACGGCAGCATGGGTATCAAAAATCATTTTCAATTCTCCCATGGTATCAAAGGCATTGCCATTTTTGAAACACTTTCGAAGTTCTGGCTCTAGCCCATTCAGTATGCCGCAATGAACTAAATTGTGGTCCTCCTGACGAGTTATATAGACAATCTTTTTCTCGCCAGGGGCATCAGGAGCTGGTTGGAGGCCTAGCGGCGTCTCTAGCACATATTGCTTGTGTGCAGCAGTGAGGAGAATCTTCAAATTCATAGCCTAGTTGGTGAAGTTGCTACCATTCGTAGCAAGTTTCTCTTTCTCCATGAACACATTGAAATTAAAAGCAGGTGGTGCCATGTACAACGGAATTTGAAAAGTTTGTTTAGACTAAGTTTATGATAGATTGAGTTCAACTTATCCAAATTACTAATGAACTACCACTCAAAAACGACATACCTCGTGTCTTTTTGGTGATTACATGAACCAAATCCACTACACCAAGTCCGATCATCACGTGAGCCGGTGTAGCTTCAAAGGCGAGCATCTATATGGGCATCACATCAACTATATGACTCATGCTTAACCTTTCGGTCCATGTTCCGATGCCATGTCTGTACATGCTAGGCTCGCCGAGTAAGAATCTTAGTATTCGCGTGTGTAAAATTGTCTTATACCTGTTGTATGAAAGCGCGGAGTCGAGTACACCCAATCATCACGTGATGTCTCGAAACACGATCCATAGAACGGTGCATACTCAAGGAAGAACACATTTTATCTTGATATCTAAATGAGGGATCATCTTACAATGCTACTAAAAGTGCCAAACTAGCTGTATAAGATGTAAACATCTTATGTGTAAAGTGAGATGATATGGTCCATGCATTTGATCTCTATCATTTTCATCGTGGTATGATCCCTATCATTCCTTTGTGTGTAAGGCCAAGGTCTATGGAACTTACACGTTAAGTGCGTTGTAACAGTATCTACCATACATCTACTTACAACATTACCATATCAGTACACTAGCCCAGCAACAATCTAAACTAGACGCCTCTAATTTATCCATTGCAAGTTTTATGTGGCTTAGGGCTTTCGGAGATAGAACCGGTCTTACCTACGAACATGGAACCACAAGGAGGATAACCAAGTTATTAGAGACTCGTTGGAAATCAGATATTGACTATAGTAGGAGAGACAGACATCCGCCAGCCACTTATGCAAAACTATTTGCATGTCAGTCATGGAACCGGTCTCATGTACGATGACATGTAAGATTGGCTCGGGCCGCTTCATCCCACTATGCCACCAATATCCAAAATACATGAAATGAGCAATAACATGATCATCATTGCCCACATATAAACATATGTTTACTACCCGTGAAAAGCACCTACGCATAGATCTGGCTCTGATACCACTATTGGGTTCAGATCATAGAAAACAAAAAATTTCCTACGATGAGAACTATACGCCAAGATATATCTACTAGATACAGAGAAACGGGTGGATATACATCCATAGAGAACTTACCCTCGAAAACAATAGAGTTTTGTTAACGAGTTGGAACTCGTGGATGACGTAGTCATACGCTTGCCGATCTCAATATCGTGTGGAAGTCCTAGCGCCGCAAATCAGTAGCGCATCCGTCCTCGCACACATGTTCAAGCCACCGGACAACCTCCACCTCCTCGCTCCAGCGAATCAGCGGAAGCACCAACTCCTTCCAAACGCAAGGCCACCGGGAACATGTATCTCGCTAATCCGAGACCATGAGGGAATATATCTAGAGGGGGAGAGAGATCCTTCACGAGGAGGTGTTCTTTTTGAGGGAGGAGAGAGGGGCTTTTTATAGGAGAGCGGGACTCCTCTCCTCGCATGGCCGGCTGCCAAGGGGGTTGCCCCCACCTCTTCCTCATTCATGTGGTGGAAGCTCCACTCACATGAATTCAAGCTCCACCCAAAATTCCACTCACATGCATTAAATTTCCACCAAATTTAATGCAACTCTCAATTAAAAAAATGGTTTTATTTATTTTATTCAGAATTTTGTTAATTACTTTAGTTAACAAACATTCACATAAAACCCCTTGCAACATTTCAATATCACATGCAGAACCACTTTCTGCAATTTCACCCGAAACAATTCCAGTTTCTACCGAAACAATTCCTGCGCTTTGCAATTCTATCTTCTGAAACATATGTGCTCCAAAATGGTGTCTGTCCACCCTTAAGTGTGTCACCCTACGGTTCGCGAATAATGCAGACATGATTGAGATTCCTCTCAGATCAATAATCAGAAGCGGGACCTGGAGATCCATATTGACTCCTGCACATTCAACGATGACTTCTGTGATCGTGAGAACCTTTAACGCTAGTAACTTAATCCCTTTGTCCCATGATATAATACATGTACGAGATTGGATCATCGGTATCCAAATACCTAGTTTGATCTCGTTACCGACATGCACTCTTTTCTTGTTCCCGTGATATAACATTCTAGTGATCACATAGCTTGCTTGCAAGCTATCTTAATGTGATATCACCGAGAGGGCCCAAAGTATATCTATCCGTCATCGATATTGACAAATTCCAATCTTGATCCATGAGCCTCAACATAACACCTTCGTAGCACTGCACCCACCTTTATAGTCACCCTGTTACGGTGTGACGTTTGATGTTACCAAGATACTCTTCAAGTGTTAGCAATTAACATGATCTCATGGTCTAAGGAATAAGATCACTTCGTATGATGTTATATCAATATAAACATAATGACTTTGATCGTAATGCTATACTTCGGATGAAAGTTCATCACATCATTTCACAAATGCTGTGACCTCGTTATTAACAACATCTAATGTCCATGATTAGGAAACTTTTATCATCTTGTTAATAAACAAGCTAGTCTATAAGAGAGGCATAACTAGGAACCCTTTTTGTTTATTAAACACACATGTATTGACGTTTCCTATCAATACAATTATAGCATGCAAAATAAACATCTATCATATACAAGGAATACATAATAACAACTTTATTATTGCCTCTTAGGGCATATTTCCTTCAATAACATGAAACCAAATTCCACTGAGGACTGCTAAACCCTACAACAAACTCACAAAACCAAAGAAGAACAACAAATATTTTTGGTGTTTTCGATTTTTAAAAGGAAGAACCAAAAAGGAAGAACAAGCAAAGCAAAATCTTTTTGGCTTTTACGAATAGTTTAAACAAAGCAAAAAGGGGAAAGCAAACCAAGGAAAAAAGAAGAAGAAGCAAACAAAGAGAAACAATAGAAATATTTTTGGTCTTTTTGTGTTTTAGAAAGAAAAAGTAAAGAAAGAACGAAAACTAAAAAGAGAACGAAGCATGGATATACAAAGTACCGACGAAACATGATATGGAGATGAGTGTGATGTCGGTGTACCTCCCACCAAGCTTATGCTTTTGGCCTAAGTGGGTATCAATCCCAAGCTAGCCAAGATGGAGCGCCTCTGTAGTATGGTGAGGAGGTACTCTCATCCTAGTTCGAGCTCGAGGACGCCCCACCGTAGTGCGTAGAGTAATCGTAGGAGGGCACATCCTCCTGGTGCTGCCTGTAGAAACCGAGGAAGCGGATATGCTCATCCACCTCCTCCTTGGAGAGCGACCATGACCTCCTATGAACACTGAACAAAGTAGATTGCAGCAAAGGAATCTCCCTTTCATCCCTGTCAGTAAACAACATCCTGTATACTAAACTGTCCATATCACAGTCAGTAGTGACGAAGTGATGTGTTTTCATGGCAGCAAGATCAAGCCTTTGTGGTGCCAATATAGTATCATTACGATCCACAAACAGCTCTAACATAGTAACCATACGTGAAGCAATAATGCCGCCATAAATAGGTCCCCTAGCAGCTAGGCACCGAGCAATGAGAGAGCCAAGATTGTACTGAGTATCATTATTAAGTGCAGCAGTGAGGAAGGCTAAATCATAATTAGACATATTACTCGTATTCTCCCTACCAAGAATGCTAGTAGAAAGATAATAGGCAAAGTATCTAAGAGCTGGGAGTTGGATGTTTCTTATCTTCCTGCGCTGAGCTACGCGGTCATCGTCATTGGTCACGCTTCGATAGAGCTCCAGCAAATCAGCGGGTCGCCCTTGGATCTTCTTCACGGTCCCCATCATGCCTATACCTATAATGCTGCAAAATCTTTCCAATGGCATGGTAAACGGCACATTATAAATTCTGAGAGAAACAGTTGACTGATCGGGCGTGTTAGTGAAAACAAAACTCTCCACGAAAATTTTGGTGATAACGGGATATTGCTCACTCTCATCTTCCATGTATGAGGTCAAACCGACCCTCTGAATCAGTAGTAAGAAATCATCGAGGATCCCTGCAGCTTGCAAAAAGGTGTAACAAGGAAAAGTAGATGGGTGAGCATCCCCTCATCTCCTTCATTGCCAAAGCGTGGTGCAATGAGATCTTAATTGTATGAAGGCCTAAACTAAGAGGCTAATCTTGAGGTCCTTGCCCTCCTAGGTGTGTCCCTCTCAAATATTTCTCCAAAGGTCTGGTTGTTCAACTTTGAAATTCTGAAATTTAAACATCCATTACACAAGTGATTGCAAAGTGCATATATAATGAAGGGCACTACTCATAGGGACTTGTAAGAGGCCTAAACATGCATCAAAAAAATATCTCTAAGCATTGAACAAACTTACAAGCTCTCATAACTTGTCACCTACAGTAGAAAAAGACTCAAGATATAAACCACTAAACACAAATCTACTTGGACAAGCACAGGAGTCACATACCGGAGAACAAATGCTCCAAATTTCAGCAGCAAAGATGGGCTGAGCAAGGAGATCAAAAAATCGTGGGCAAGAATAGCAAGAATGCGATTTCGAGCAAAGAACTGATGTTTTCTCGGGAGAGAGAAGAAAGTGGGAAGTAAGAGAGTGAGTGGAGGGCCAGGGGTGGCCCACACCATGGCCAGGTACGCCCCTAGGCTAGCCGCACCACTAGGTGGTGTGCCTGCCTGGTGGCCCCCCTGGTACTCTCCAGGCACTTCTCTGCTCCTTTTTTTACGTGAAAATTTAATATGAATTTTCTGGGATTTTTTGAGACACTTTATTTTTGAGAAATTTTTAGGTATAGATGAATGATTTTCTGACAGAAAAAAGTTTCTGGAAAGATGCAATGAAAAAAAAAACTAAAACTTTAGAAGTTCTAAGACACTCTAATATGCAAGCAACTAACAACAGAAAAGTAAACTAAACGAAAGCAAAAACTAGAAAAGATAAAATAAAAGTAAACAAAGATAATCATGGTGAAAACATTATTTTGTTCATTAAAATCCCTTTGTTAACAAGGTTGATCAGGTCTTGTTACCAAAACAATTTTGTATGAAACAATACTTTGTATTCCACTAATGGTACCTCAACCTTGATAGCAATGGTCCCAATCATAATAGTTTCATATTTTTCTCTTGGTATGGGATAATATTTTTCACCAACTTGAATGCCCTCAACATGTTCAATTGAATTTAAACCATAAGTCCTATCACTCTTCTTGGGGAAATACACAGTATGATCCTTGTCATTAACATTGAAAGTCACATTTCCTTGATTACAACTAATAACAGCTCCTGTAGTATTAAGAAAAGGTATCCCAAGAATAATAGACATATTATCTTCTTCAGGCATTTCAAGCACAACAAAATCAATTAATATCAAGCAATTGTGGGCCACCTGAACTGGTACATCCTCACATATCCCCACAGGAATAGTGGTAGATTTATCAGCCATTTGCAAAGATATATCAGTTGGTATTAATTTTTCAAGTTGAAGCCTCTTATAGAGAGAGAAAGGCATAACACTAACTCCTGCTCCCAAATCACACAAAGCAGTTCTAACATAACTATATTTAATATAGCACGGGATAGTTGGATTTCCTGGGTCTCCAAGTTTCTTTGGAACCTTACCATTAAAGGTATAATTAGCAAGCAAAGTAGATATTTCTTCATTGGGGATCTTCCTTTTATTGGAGACAATATCCTTCATATACTTTGAATAAGGAGGCAATTTAATAGCATCAGTCAAAGGAATTTGCAAGAATAAAGGTTTCATCCACTGATACGTCCAAAACGTATCTACTTTCCCGAACACATTTGTTATTGTTTCTACTCTAAACTTGTCTGATTTGGACGCAAGTAATGCGGACTGACGTTGTTTTCAGCAGAATTTCCTTGGTGTCTAATTTTTGTGAAGAAAACTAACTATCAGGAAAAATCCCGGAAAATATGCCAAAAATCCTATTTCACCCGAAGACTCCAGGAGCCAGAATACGAGACGGAGAAGAGCCAGGGGTTGGCCACACCACCTGCTGGCGCGGGCCAGGCTAGGCCGCGCCAGGGTGTGGTGTGGGCCCCCAGGCACCCCCTCGGCCTCTCTCTTCGCCTATAAGGGGCCTTCTGACCTAAAAACTTCGGGGGGTTCGATGTTTTTCTAGAAGGAGTTCCGCTCCTCTGCCACCACCAGATTCCACGAAACAGCACCAGAAACTCCGTTCTGGCACCCTGCCAGGAAGGGGAATTGGAGGAGATTATTGCCATCATCATCACCATCGCTTCTCCATCGACCATCCATGTTTCCCCCATCTATGAGTGAGTAAACCCCCGCTGTAGGCTATGGGGATGGTAGGGATTGGATGAGATCGTTCATGTAATGGCATCAGATTGTTAGGGCATGGTGCCTAGTTTCTTTTATTAGTGCTTTATGACTTTGTTGCGCTTGTTGTGCTTAATGCTTGTCACTCGGGCCCGAGTGCCATGATTTTAGATCTGAACATGTTATTGATTCATTATGATAGTATTGTTCTTGGTCTTATCTACAAGTTGTATACACACGTTGTTGTCCGGAACCTCTGGCCCCAAACTGATAGAAATCGGGATAACCGGAAGGGAATGGCCTTGATTTGAGGATCACATGTGTTCACAGAGTGTTAATGCTTTGCTCTGGTACTCTATTAAAAGGAGCACCTTAATTTCCAGTAGTTCCCTAGAGGGCCCGCTGCAAATGGGCTGGCAGGACAAAAGATGTTGTGCAAGTTCTCATTGCGATGACGTATGACTATATATGGAACACATGCCTAGGATTGTCTAGTACTTGGATGCTTTATCTTATTTATCTGCAATTGCCCTATGTTCAGATTGCTATGTGAATTGTCTTGTCCATGCAACGCATGTCCATCCATCCCTATGCCTATCGCACTCGAATCCCACCGTTACTACTTTTTTTACTACTGTCTTTGCTTTACTACTACTGTTACTTTACTATTCCTACTAGAAAACTATTGCTACTGATAAACTGCTGTGAGCAAGATTTTTCCAGGTGCAGCTGAATTGACAACTCAGTTGTTAAGGCTTATAAATATTCTTTGGCTCCCCTTGTGTCGAATCAATAAATTGGGTTTCACTTCCCTCGAAAATACTGCGATACACCCCCTATACTTGTGGGTCATCAAGACTATTTTCTGGCGCTATTGCCGGAGAGCATAGCTTTATTTATCAAGTTTACTTGGATTCTCTATTGTTCGCTGCTATCCATCCATCATGGGTAAGTCTCGTGATGGCAAGGTTCCTATTTTACAATCCACTACAAGAAGAGGTACGGTTCTGAACACCTCTACTGCTCTTGATTCACCGTCTGTTTTGAGTAAGTTCCTTACACCACCACATAACCATGCTACACACACTGCTACTACTGCTGAATCTGAAACTTCTGATGCTTATGATGCTGCTTCTACTGTGCTCGATAAGAGTGGTTTCATTAGTTCATTTCCTAGATGCTACAATTGCTAGAACTATAGCTGGAAATATCGAAACTCCTAATGAAGACACTACCACACCTGTTAGCTCACCTGAGTCTAGTGAGAGTTATGATATTGAAGATGGTTATGTTGAGATGACCGATGAGTTTATTAAAGAATGTAAGAACACCCATGATAGGAGCGCTGCTAGAGAGGCGTACTATTAGACCTAAATTATATCCTGCTGCTAAGTTTGTTGCTTCTCCCATAAACATTATAGATGAAGATTATGATTTTTCTCTCGATCTATCTTACATAGCTATTGTCGAGAAAGAACATTTTTGTGGGACTAAGAATAAAAGTGTGGTAGCACATATGAATGAACTTTCTACCATGAGTGGCTTGTTTTCTGATATATTAAGATGCGTACTTACTTTGTTGCTAAGCTTTTTCCCTTTTCACTAAAAGGAGAAGCTAAAACTTGGTTTAGTAATTTACCTCCTAGATCTATTGATAGCCCTGAGTGCTTGATTAGTAGTTTCCTGCAGAAATATTTTCCTCCCAGTGCTAGACATGCTATTTTGCAGGAACTTTTTGATTTTAAATAGGGAGAAAAAGAGGTATTGCCCGAATCTTGGGCAAGGTTTTGTGCTTTGATTCATGCACAGGCTGGAAGTCCTTTACCTAAGAATGAGCTTCTTGGTATATTTTATAATGGACTAACCGAGGAATCTAGGACATACCTAGATAGTTGTGCTGATTGTGTTTTCAGGAATAGGACTCCAAAGGAAGCTGAGGAATTAATGGCTAAAATAAGCAAGAATTATGAAGATTGGACTCCTCCTAAACACTATACCTGAAGTAATTGTACTTGAACCATCTATTCCTGTGCCTATTCCAACATCAAACAAGAGGGGAGTTATTGAATTAAATGATTAAGTGATGAAGGAAGCTAAGAAATGTCTTAAGGAGAAGGGAATTAAAGCTGCATATGTCAAGAATTTACCTTTGATAGAAGAATTATGTAAGCCTATTCCCTACTCATCCACTATTGAGGTACACTCTCTCCAACACTTTGATGAAGGTGATATCCCTTACTCTAAACCTCATGATCAATGCTTAGAAGAATTCGATATCTTTATTGTTAAGCAAGATAACTTTAATAAAAGGGTGCAAAATCATCTAATGGAAAACACTAGAGCTATTGTTGAGTTGAAAGATATTGTGGAAAGAACCTCTAATGATGTTAAAATGATTGTTAAACACTTTCAAATGGTTCAAACTCAAATAGATCAACTCGTTAAAGTGCAAAACGACTTACTAGTTAATGCTGCTAAAGAAAACATGCTTATGAAATTAGAACTAGAAGTGGTGTTGCTACCCAGGATCCTCTATATCCTGAGGGGCATCCCAAAAGAATTGAGCAGGATTCTAAACAAGCTGAAAATAGTGGTTCTACTTGTAAGAAAAGGAAAAGAAACATAAAACTATTGTAGAACCCTCTAAACCTGCTATAGATCCGAATAGTATATCTATCTCTGATGCTGAAACTGAAAGTGGTAATGAAGAAAATGAAGTCCCTAACGAAGAAAAAGTTGAAGAAGAACCTGAAAACCACACTAAGACTACTAAATACACTAAAGAATATTTTATTGCTAAGAAACATGGTAGTGAAAGAGAACCTTGGGTCCAAAAACCTATGCCTTTCCCCGATAAGAAACACAAGTCAAAGGAAGATGAACACTATAATAAGTTTTGTGAGTGGATGAAGCCTTTATTCTTGCAAATTCCTTTGACTGATGCTATTAAATTGCCTCCTTACTCAAAGTATATGAAGGACATTGTCTCAAATAAAAGGAAGATCCCTAATGAAGAAATTTCTACTTTGCTTGCTAATTATTCCTTCAATGGTAAGGTTCCTAAGAAACTTGGAGACTCAGGGATTCCAACTATCCCTTGCTCTATTAAGAACGGTTATGTTAGAACTGCTTTGTGTGATTTGGGAGCTGGAGTTAGTGTTATGCCTTTCTCTCTCTATAAGAGGCTTCAACTTGAAAATTTAATACCAATTGATATATCTTTGCAAATGGCTGATAAATCTACCACTATTCCTGTGGGTATATGTGAGGATGTACCTATTCAGGTGGCTCACAATTTCTTGATATTAGCTGATTTTGTTGTGCTTGAAATGCCTGAAGATGATAATATGTCTATTATTCTTGGGAGACCTTTTCTTAATACTGCAGGCGCTGTTATTAATTGTAATCAAGGAAAGGTGACCTTCAATGATAATGACAAGGAACATACTGTCTATTTCCCCAAGAAGATTGAAAGTACTTATGGTTTTAATTCAATTGAACATGTTGAAGGCATTCAAGTTGGAGAATTATATTGTCCCATACCAAGAGAAAAATTTGAAACTATTATGATTGGGACCATTGCTATCAATGTTAAGGTAACATAATCATTAGTGGAGTACAAAGTTTTGTCTCATATGCAATTGTTTTGGTAGCAAGACTTGATCAACCTTGTTAACAAAAGGATTCCATTGAACAAAACAATGTTTTCATTATGATTATCTCTGTTTATTTCTATCCTTTCCATTTTAGTTCTTGCTTTCGTCTAGATTTCTTTTTGTTGTTAGTTGCTTGCATGTTAGAACTTCTGTAGTTCTAGCCTTGTTTTGTCCTTGCATCATGTGTCCAAAAGAAAAAAATCTGTCTGTCAGAAAAATCATTCTTCTATCTCTGAAAAATTCCCAAAAATAAAGTGTCTCAAAAAATTCCAGAAAATTCATATTAAATTTTTACGTGAAAAAAAGGGGCAGAGGAGTACCTGGTAGGTACCAGGGGGGCCACCAGGCTGGCACACCACATGCTGGCGTGGCCAGCCTTGTGTGGCGCCATGCCTTGGTGTGGGCCACCCCTGCCCCCCCACTAACTCTCTCACCTGCCACTTTCTTCTCTCTCCCGAGTAAGCTCCAGTTCATAGGTCAAAATCGCGTTCTTGCTATGCTTGCTCTCGATTTTTTCGATCTCCTTTCTTAGCCCATCTTTCTTGCTGAAATTTGGAGCATTTGTTCCCTGGTATGTGACTCCTCCCCTTGTCCAAGTAGATTTGTGTTTAGTGGTTTATATGTTGAGTATTTTTCTACTGTAGGTGACTGGTTATGAGAGCTTGTAAGCTTGTTTGATGCTTAGAGATATAGTTTTGATGCATGTTTAGGCCTCTGGCATGTCCCTATGAGTAGAATCCTTCATTATATTTACTTTGCAATCACTTGTTTAATAGGTGTTTAAATTTCAGAATAGAAGATGAGTGAACACCACCTAAACCAACATGAGATTTGGGTGCTTAAGGTCATGAAGGTCCACCGGGAGGTGGAAGTTTTTCCCTCCATTTATCCATGCCCTAAGTTCATGAGAGCTGCAGGAATTCTACAAGATTTCCACACTTTGGTTTCTAATGCAGGGTTAGAGCACTTTTTGGAAGATGAACCTTGTCAATTTGTGAAGCTAACCATGTCTGTGGTGCAGGATTTATAATTTAGTCACTCTTTGCCTAACCCCATGGTCCATTACAAAATTTACAATATTGATGTCAACCTTTCTCTTGATGATTTTTGTGCAGCTATTAAGGTACCTCAATGGGGATCATGTAGGAAGATTAAAGAGAGACCGGAACCACTCATGGATTTATATGCAGAAATTTGTCAAGGGAGTAGATTCTTGAAGGAGAGTGGGAAAATCCATAACATTCATCTTCCCTCCATTCACTACGTTGCCTACTTTATTGCCAAGTGTGTTCTTGCTAGGAAAACTGCCAACAAGTTATCTTCGTTTGATTTATCATTTATCTCTGCTGCTCTTAGACGCGATAGGTCTTACAACTTGGGTGCTTTGATAGCTTTCCATCTTGCTGCTAACCGTGAGAAGGTGGAATTTGTGGAGGCCTCATTGCTTCTCGTTTGCTAGCATTACATGATTTAGTGCCTCGTCATCTAGACCTACAGTTTCCCATAGAGAGGCTTGATTTTAATTCCATGATACAGCATAAATTTATTTCCTCGTGGGCTAGTTTGAGTGAGTTATCTTATGAAATAACCTTTCTCAAAGCTGGTTGGAGAAAGAGCAAGTCCGAGCGTGTTGTTCTTTTGCCTGCACCTATTTTGTTTAACCTTGATAACATGAAAGGATGGTCCCTCACTGAGGAGGAGCTTGACACGTACTTGGGAGAGCTCTCCCAGCAGGAGCAGGACACTAGAAGGGAGGTCACGGATGATTCGGTCCAGCCCTCGAATGAGGGAGAGTCTTCATATCAGCAGCCCGCTTATGATTGGGGAGCTTCCTCTTCTTCTCATGGGCCTAGCTACGACCATTCTTACCAAGATCTGCCTGCTTGGAACCCCTATTCGTACATGGATTGATACCCACTTAGGCCAAAAGCCTAAGCTTGGGGGGAGGTACGCCGACACCGCACTCATCTCCATATCATGTTGTGTCGGTACTTTGTATATTCATGTTTTCATTCTCTTTTTAGTTTTTGTTCTTCTTTTCTTTTGCGTTCTAAAAACACAAAAAGACCAAAAATATTTTTGTTGTTTTTCTTTGGTTTGCATCTCCTTTTTGCCTTGGTTTGCTTTTCCCTTTTTGCTTTGTTTGAACTATTCGAAAAACCCAAAAAGATTTTGCTTTTTTTGTTTTTCCCTTTTGGTTCTTGTTTAAAAATCGAAAACACCAAAAATATTTGCCGTTCTTCTTTGGTTTTTGGGAGTTTGCTTCAGGGTTCGGCAGTCCTCTGTGGATATTGGTTTCATATTATTATTCAAGCCACACAAGTGAAGAGCAATAATGAGGATCAATGACAACTTGAGGCGTGGTAAGAGGCTGGTAACGAACTCTATTTGTTTTCATTTTTGTACATATACTCATCACTGTGGGCATGCTTAGTCCGTTCATGTAGAGTGTATGTTTTCTTCAGATGCTTAATAGTTCTTGCTTTCTTATGATTAGCTCCAGCTCGCTAATAGTTTGTATCATGTCTTATGAATGTTTTCTTGCATTGCTCTATTCATAAATTGGTATGACACCGTGGTATCCTCCTCTGAATGTTTCATTTGAATTGACTTGGCACATGCTCACGCATGCACAGGACTGTGATAATCAGTTAAGCCTTGATGAATTATTTTGCCTTGAGGATCTTGAATCACTTTCATGCCATGAGTAGTCCTGTTTTGTTAGAAGCATGATAATGACATCTATTGCTCTCTCGTTTGTCGCTCCCTTACTATTGCTAGCCTTCACTTCCACTGAGTGTTTTACTCATGTTTTCAACTCCCTAAACCAAGTATTTCCAAAGTGTCCACCATACCTACCCATTAGCATCATTTGCTACCTCCGTGCATATTAAATATGCCTTGTTTTCTTCCGAATAAAATGTTTGCTTGTTATGAGAAAGTTAGTTAGTAAAGCTCTCACGAACATGATGGCACACTTTATTTTCTTGCACTTAATAAACCTGAACCATTGCGTCCTTCTTTGTTGTGCATATGCTTGCGCTTTATGAGTTGAAGTTAGCAGAACCATGTATCATGGGGACCGCTTTCAACGCTTCATAGGTATTTTGTACCTAGTTGATATATGTTCTTTTGCTTATGGATCCTGGCGGGGTGAAATAAAAGTGGAACTTGTAAGATCATGGAGTTTGTATGTATGTTAGAGAAACGCCTGGGCCGCTAGTCTAAGCCATGACTAATCATGGTGGAAACTTGCAGCAAAACCATAATGAGCATTCTATGAAGCATCCTCAATAAAAATATATGCACATAGTAAATAAAAATATCGCCGGGATGCTCATTGTCTGCTTGCCTTGTATTTTTATAATGGGATAGCTCCCGTGTCATGTGCAAGGGGTACCCTGTTGGCGGTTCTCTATGATAAGTATATACTTAAAATGACAAGAGCTTACTTGTGACTGAAGTTGAGTAGCATGAGGATCGATCTTCGTAAGTAAGGGGCATGAGGCTTCGATTTATAACTTGTCACACATATCCTCTTAGTTGCGTCACTTTCACCTTAACCACATTAAAGATGCTTATGATAGGCGCAATGAGAGCTCAAAGCTAATGAGTACCATACTTTCAGCATTTCGAAGCTTTTCAAAATTATTCAAAACCATTTACCAAGTCTCCACATATTCTTTAAGCACCTTCTTGAGACAATAGTTGTCATTCTTTATGTTTGTTCCATTACTTGATTATTTGTGTTATGACTTTGATGCTTGTATTCTTGATATCTTTACTTCTAGTCATCACTTGAACTTCAGAGGTGCCTTGGCATTCATAATCAAAGGCAAGCGAGATACCACTTTATCATACCTTTTTATGAGCATTGTAATGTTGCTTATGTTTGTGCTTCATGCTACTTATTATTCTTGAGTTGGAATCTCTTCATAGCTTGCAAAGACTATTAAGTAGACTTGGTTGCATACTCTTTATTATGAATTGTCCAAGTAGTTGATCACATTGCTGAGAATATTTACATCATATGAAGCAAATGTGTTCGTGAAAGTTCTTTTATCGCACTTAGTTTTCAACTGAATTGCTTGAGGACAAGCAATAAGATAAGCTTGGGGGGAGTTGATACGTCCAAAACGTATCTACTTTCCCGAACACTTTTGCTATTGCTTCTCCTCTAAACCTGTGTGATTTGGATGCAACTAATGCGGACTGACGCTGTTTTCAGCAGAACTTCCTTGGTGTCTACTTTTTGTGCAGAAAACCAACTATCAGGAAAAATCCCGGAAAATATGCCAAAAATCCTATTTCACCCGAAGACTCTAGGAGCCAGAAGACGAGACGGAGAAGAGCCAGGGGGTGGCCACACCACCTGCTGGCGTGGGCTAGGCCAGGCCACGCCAGGGGGTGGTGTGGGCCCCCCAGGTACCCCCTCGGCCTCTCTCTTCGCCTATAAGGAGCCTTCTGACCTAAAAACTTCGGGGGGTTCGACGTTTTTCTAGAAGGTGTTCCGCTCCGCCGCCACCACAAGATTCCACGAAACAGCACCAGAAACTCCGTTCTGGCACACTGCCGGGACGGGGAATTGGAGGAGATCATCGCCATCATCATCACCATTGCTTCTCCATCGACCATCCATGTTTCCCCCATCTATGAGTGAGTATTCCCCCGCTGTAGGCTATGGGGATGGTAGGGATTGGATGAGATCGTTCATGTAATGGCATCAGATTGTTAGGGCATGGTGCCTAGTATCTTTTATTAGTGCTTTATGACTTTGTTGCGACTTGCTGTGCTTAATGCTTGTCACTAGGGCCCGAGTGCCATGATTTCAGATCTGAACATGTTATTGATTCATTATGATAGTATTATTCTTGGTCTTATCTGCAAGTTGTATATACACATTGTTGTCCGGAACCTATGGCCCCGAAGTGACAGATATCGGGATAACCGGAAGGGAATGGCTTTGATCTGAGGATCACATGTGTTCATGGAGTGTTAATGCTTTGCTCCGGTGCTCTATTAAAAGGAGCACCTTAATTGCCAGTAGTTCCCTAGAGGCCCCGTTGCCAACGGGCTGGCAGGACAAAAGATGTTGTGCAAGTTCTCATTGCGAGCACGTATGACTATATATGGAACACATGCCTAGGATTGTCTAGTACTTGGATGCTTTATCTTATTTATCTGCAATTGCCCTATGTTCTGATTGCTATGTGAATTGTCTTGTCCATGCAATGCCTGTCCATCCATCCTATGCCTACCGCACTCGAATCCCACTGTTTACTACTTTTGTGACTACTATCTTTGCTTTACTACTGCTGTTACTTTACTATTCCTACTACAAAACTGTTGCTACTGATAAACTGCTGTGAGCAAGATTGTTTCTAGGTGCAGCTGAATTGTCAACTCATTTGTTAAGGCTTATAAATGTTCTTTGGCTCCCCTTTTGTCGAATCAATAAATTGGGTTTCACTTCCCTCGAAAATACTGCGATACACCCCCTATACTTGTGGGTCATCATCCACTCACAAAACTTATTATAGTGTTCATCTTCCTTTGACTTGTGTTTCTTATCAGGGAAAGGCATAGGTTTTTGGACCCAAGGTTCTCTTTCACTACCATGTTTCTTAGCAACAAAATCTTCTTTAGTGTATTTAGTATTCTTAGTGTGCTTTTCAGGTTCTTCTTCTACTTTTTCTTTATCAGGAACATCATTTTCTTCATTACCACTTTCAGATTCAGCATCAGAGACAGATATACTATTAGGATCTTTAGCAGGTTTAGAGGGTTCTACAATAGTTTTATGTTTCTTCTTTCTTTTCTTAGGAGTAGCACCATTATTTTCAGCTTGTTGAGAATCCTGCCTAATTATTTTAGGATGCCCCTCAGGATATAGAGGATCCTGGGTAGTAGCACCACTTCTAGTTCTAATTTCATAAGCATGTTTTTCTTCAGCAGCATTAACTAGGAAGTCTTTTTATACCTTAATAAGCTGATCAATTTGAATTTGAACCATTTGAAAATGTTTAACAAGCATTTTAACATCATTAGAGGTTCTTTCCACAATATCTTTTAACTCAACAATAGCTCTAGAGTTTTCCATTAAATGATTTTGCATCCTTTTATTAAAATTATCTTGCTTAGTAATAAAAATATCGAATTCTTCTAAGCATTGATCAGGAGGTTTAGAGTAAGGGATATCACCTTCATCAAAATGTTGGAGAGAGTGTACCTCAATAGTGGATGAGTGGGAGATTGGCTTACATTATTCTTCTATAGGAGGGTAAATTCTTCACATCTGCAGCTTTAATTCCTTCTCCTTAAGACATTTCTTAGCTTCCTTCATCACTTCATCATTTAGTTCAATAACTCCCGACTTCTTTGATGTTGGTATAGGCGCAGGAATAGTTGGTTCAGGTATAATTGTCTCAGATATAGCTGGTTTAGGAGGAGTACAGTCTTCATAATTCTTGCTTATTTTGGCCATTAATTCCTCAGCTTCCTTGGGAGTCCTATTCCTGAAAACAGAATTAGCACAACTATCCAGGTATGTCCTAGATTCTTCAGGTAGTCCATTATAAAATATGTCAAGAAGCTCATTCTTAGGTAATGGACATCTAGCCTATGCATGAATCAAAGCACAAAACCTTGCCCATGATTTAGGAAATATCTCCTTTTCTCCTTGTTTAAAATAAAAAAGTTCCTACGAAATAGCATGTCTAGCACTAGGAGGAAAATATTTATGCAGGAAAGTACTAATCAAGCAATCAGGGATATCAATAGATCCAGGAGGTAAATTATTAAACCAAGTTTTAGCATCTCCTTTGAGTGAAAAAGGGAAAATGTTAGCAAGAAAGTAGGTGTGCATCTTAATATCATCAGAAAACAGACCACTCATGGTAGAAAGCTCAGTCATATGTGCTACCGCACTTTCATTCTTAGTCCCACAAAAAGGTTCTTTCTCAACAATAGCTATGTAAGATAGATCAAGAGAGAAATCATAATCCTTATCTTTAATGTTTATGGGAGATGCAGCAAACTTAGCATTATGAGACAATTTGGGTTTTATAGGACGCCTATCAAGGAGACTCTTAACAGCACTCCTATCATGGGTGTTTTGACATTCTTTAATAAATTCATCGGTCATCTCAATATAGCCGTCTTCAATATCATAGCTGTCTCTAGACTCAGACGAACTGACAGGTGTAGTAGTGTCTTCATTAGGAGTTTCAGTATTTCTAGCTATAGTTCTAGCAATCGTAGCATCTAGGAAAGGACCTAATGAACCACCTTATCAAGCACAGTAGAAGCAGCATCATAAGTATCAGAAGTTTCAGATTCAGCAGTAGTTGTAGTGTGTGTAGCATGTGTATGTGGTGGTGTAAGGTGCTTACTCATAACAGATGGTGAATCAAGAGAAATAGAGGTGCTCAGCACCATACCTCTTCCTATATTTGATGGTAAAATAGGAACCTTGCCATCACGAGACTTACCCATGATGGATGGATGGCAGCGAACAATAGTGATTCCAAGTTAACTTGATAAATAAAGCTATGGTCCCCGTCAACGACGCCAGAAAATAGTCTTGATGACCCACAAGTATAGGGGGTGTATCGTAGTATTTTCGAGGGAAGTGAAACCCAATTTATTGATTCGACACAAGGGGAGCCAAAGAATATTTATAAGCCTTAACACCTGAGTTGTCAATTCAGCTGCACCTGCAAACAATCTTGCTCACAACAGTTTATCAGTAGAAACAGTTTTGTAGTAGCAATAGTAAAGTAATAGCGGTAGTAAAAGTACAGACAGTAGTAACAATTGCAGTAAACAGTAGGATTAGAGCGCGGTAGGCATAGGGATGGATGGATGGGTGTTGCATGGACAAGACAATTCACATGGCAACAAGACGTAGGGCATTTGCTGATAAATAAGATAAAGCATCCAAGTACTAAATAATCATAGGCATGTGTTCCATATATAGTCACACGTGATCACAATGAGAACTTGCACAACATATTTTGTCCAAGTAGGTTTAGATAGACATCAATGAGTAGAACACAACCATGTAGAGAGTTTGTCCATAGGAGAATGGATGGTGGTGTGAGCTTCTAGCAAAGTTGGCATGATGACTAGTTTTGCAGGAAATGCTATTTTCTTGTCTACAAAACCATCATGGACAAGTGGGTTGGAGGAGGATCTATCCAGGGGCCAATGTGGGCCTCGGTAGTCCTTAGGATGGTTAACAATGTAGTTCAAGTGCATTTCCAAAAATGCACATGGTTTGAGAAAAGGAGGCATCCTAAAAGGTGATGCTGAAACTTTTCCTAGACTTAGTCAAAATTGGCAGTTTTGGGGATTTTGACTAGAGTATGAGAGGGAAAGTTCTTGGAGGAGTTGCAAGGTATCAGAGCTTTAACAAGCGGGTGATATGGAAGTGTAGAGTGAGTAGAAGAGATCCTTGCTTGATGTTGGTCTTCAAGAACTTGGAAACATCTAGGATGGAAGACCTCAAAATGGATCTGGTTGAGGGTTTTAGAGGGTAACCTAGTGGCTAGGGATCACAACAAGGTTTGCTATCTTGCTTAGGGATTGACGATTGGGAAACATCTTGATCCTAGAGCTGATCTCCTAGAGTGGCTCATACTACTTCCTAAGCAAACAAAACAATCAGCAAATCAAAGCAACTCATCAGACAACAGATAAGGCAACTCATCTTATACACTAATCAACTATTACTAGGGGCCACCAGCAAGATTAGCTTGAGGTAAGGTTGGGGCATTTTGAAGAAGTTGAGTTTTGAATAAGATGAAGGTTCTTGGTATCTCTACCAAGAGTAGAATTCAAATGCTGTTAACAAGAGTTTTAGGAAAACTAGAGGTAAGATTAGTTGAGTTCTCTATCTTGAAAACATAAGGAGATTGTATTATCTATCTCTCCATAGTTTTGTTAATAGAAGCTACCAAAATAGTTTTGGTTTCATAGGCATCTGGGCTCCTATTTTGAAATGCCAGAATGTTTGAGAATATGTAAGGTAAGAAAAGATAGTTTTTGGTAAATAGTTTTTGCCAGCTGAGGTTGAGGTAAGGATTATCCTAAGATACACTTCATCAGCACAAGTGTAAACACACAACAAGCAAGCACTGCACTAAAGCACAAGAAATTTTTTTTGTTCCCCCTGATTTTTGCATTCTGGACCACTAATCAGGGTTGCTGAAATTGGGATGTTATAGACCTTTCCCCCTTAAAAGAATCTCGTCCCGAGATTCAGGAGAGTAAGGTTAGGGGATTTGTCTTAGTGAGTGCTATGGGGTCCTTGCGGGCTAACTTGTCGGCCTTGTCTTCGAACATAAACACCTTGACATCGAGGTTGAACTTCAATCTTCTTGAAACTGGGGGGTCGAGCTTGTTTCAACCATGGTTGCTAGGGGGGATCTTTCTTCTGTACGGGTCTACGGCGCTTCACTTAAGTGGGTTGTTGTATCCAAGTCTGTGACCAAGTCTGTAAAGTCTGGGATAAGTCTGTGCTTTGAGATTTGTGTCTTCGGGTCATAGGGTCGGGCAGAGAGGTTATCTATTTTGCAGGAAGGACACAGTCTTTCCCCCTTAGGATTTGGCTTGGATAGGTCGGAGAGTCACAACTAGGGGACTTTCTTAGGAGGGTGACAAAAGACGGTCCTTAAGGTGGCGGACACCAACTTAAGAGAGGGTATAATCATAGGCGGTGCTCCAGGGGGAGGGCATAGGGCTAGTTAAATAAAGGTGACACTTGTCGACTGTCGGGGAGTCCTGGAGGGGGTGAAAGGGCTTGTCTCTTGGTCTTTACTTCCACGGGGCTCTGTCATCTGGGAGGGCGCGGGACATCTTCAGTCTTGAGCTGCGTGGCAGCGAGCGGTAGGGTGACCATCTTTTCTGAGGGAGGGGACCTGGATGTCTTCGAGCTTCTCTGCCAGGTAAGTCTTAGCGGATTTTCTCCCGAGGCATTCTCTGCTAAAGTGACCGGGTAGTCCACACGTGAAGCAGGGGTTCTTCTTCGGTCGTGGCTGAATTGACGACCTTTCCATGCTGACATCGGAAGGTTGATGGGCCTTGCCAGAGAGGGGATATATTTGGCATTTTACGGGAACATGGTCGTGACCTTCGTAGAGGAAACAAGTGATAATTCGAGTTGGGCAAGCTTTGGGTGAGTGGGGTTCTCCGCGGTTGGGGCAGTGGCTAGAACATCTGTTAGCTTGGTGTCCTTCGTCTCCATAGCGGCTACATGCCTTCTTCGAGCTTCCGGTCTTCATGGCCATCCTGGGGTTGGTCTTATTGGTGGAAAACGATGCTGGTTGGGTCTGATGCAACGACTTGGGTAAAAAACGCAAAGAGGAACAAGCAAACAAACATCGCAATCAAGGAAGTCATTACAAACCAACCAAATCCGCACACGAGGGTGCTAATAGTCCTTAGGCATTACAAAACGCGTTCAGGGACGATACATGACTCTATCCTATTTCTAGAAGGGGCGAGTACTCGGAGGGTGCATCTGCGGAGTCTTGGAAAGCATTCGGCGTCTCCAACTACTGCAGATCCTATGGGGTCTGCGGGATATTCAGCTCGTCTTCGGTGAAGCTGAGCGTGGTGCCTTCCCATGGTGCAGGGTTGGAGGTTGACTCGGTCGGCGCGGGTGACTAGACGATAGGGTGGTACTCATTGAGGAAGGAGAGTTCGTCGTCAGTCCTGGGATTCTCGTCTTCAGGAGTTGGGGGTATTTCAATGACCAACTTCCTCGCTAAGCGGGCATTGGTGGCCTAAAGACTCCTTTCACGCTTACGGAGTAGGTTGATATCCATCTTTAGAAGCAGATTCTCGCGTCTGGCCTTGTCAAGATCTTCCTGGGAACGTTGGAGTAGGTATTCCATATTCTCCAGTTGATTCCCAATGCAGCAGGTGAGGAAAGACTCGGTGGGGAGTCCATCCTCGTCTCTCTTTTCAAGCAAGTGGTAGGGAGTATCTTTCAACTCATCTTCGTGGATCTTGTAGAGGTGTGCCATGATCTCCTATATGGCTCAGACCACGCCATCTACCCAGTTGCTGTCGAGAAAGTGAAGATTGTGGGCGCGGTGTCCTCATTAGGGGAAGGAATCATAGCCTTGATGACCCATTGCATCACATTGGTGTTACTGCGAGGAAGTTCTGTTCCTTCAATAGTTGGCGGGGGTCTCTTGACTATCTTTAGCAGGTTGTGAAGCTGCTCTTCAAAGGGCCAAAAACTTTCTCCAACGATGATGCGCTCTGAGCGGAAAGAGGCCATCTACAGCAGATTGGTGAGATGGGTTTAGGTTAGTGACGGTGTGCAGGATTTTAAGCTTATGAAATCTTATTAATGCAAGTAGTTTTTCGAAATAGAGGAGGAGAAGACATAAGCACTTTTGCAAATAGTCATCTTTTCTCCCTTGCATTTTTGGAAAATAGGTTTGTCGTTTCCTGTCTAACGTCCATGCTAACTAAGGTCTCCTAAAATCAACCTGGCTCTGATACCAAGTCTGTGGGACCCCCAGATTATTTATCCGAGAAATCCCTGTTATGCATACATCCATGTTCCCATGATCAGTGAGCCGTGGAACATAACCGACAGGTACCATTACGACATTCGAAACATAACGAATTACAAGACTTACATAGATGCCGTTATGGCTACATCATCAATAGCAGCGGAACATCGCCAAGCGCAGAGCCCAATCGGGCCTCAACCTACAGGCAGCTGGCTGGGAAGACGGCCTAGCTCGCTGGACGTCACCTTAATCTCCTGAAAGTCTGGCCAAGTAAATAGCCAGGGACAGAGCCGTGAGTACTTTGGAATGTACTCGCAAAACCACCAAGATAAGTGAACAAGGAAATGCAATTTTTGGCTGTGGCAAGATAACTCTATCTAGGGTTGCTTTTGAAAAAGCCTAAACTAACTTTGAAGTTATGGCATCTCCATATCTTTGTTGAAAAAGAGTTTTGAAAACATGCTTCTGTTTTGTAAATCTAGACATCTCCATATCTTCGATGAAAAGGAGTTTTAAAAACACTTTTGGTGGTTGAAAACCCTTTTTGAACCTTTTAGACCCCTCGGGTCAAAATAAAACCTTCGAACTCGGGTTCCCCCGGAACCTTCGTCCTCAGATTACTTGTTTCCCAAACAAGCACAGTTTGGGTACTCCTAGCCAACACCTTTACAACCGTCCTTGACCGTGGACATGGCTATTCGAATAGGTTATACTCTGAAGAGTTTGCACACTTTACCCACAAGAATCAATACATCCGCCGGATTACAACCATGGCCCACTACCACTGTAGATGGGGGTCCGGATAATCAAACCTAACCTTTCACTTGTCTACACTAGCAAAGGCATGCTTTTCCTCTTGGGTTGATCTCCCTAGCAACGCGTATGTGGCTCCCAGCCATAGTCCTTCCTTCCGTACACGCGCATACCCAAGCCACAACTTGGCGTATACCTTAAATTTGGTGACTCCTCTTCCTTCCGTAGTACCTAAGTCATACCGTTCGCGGGAGACCCAATTGTTGCACCGGACTCCTGATTGTTTAGGTTCACTCTTGCCGAAGCAAACGACAGGCATCAGATCCTTGATCTGGGGGCGCCCGCCTGAAATTCCAGGGATTCCTCCCTATAAGCATGGTAGAAGTTGCCTCGGCTAAAGCGGACAAACTACGAATTAAGCCCCAGCAAACTGGGGTAATGTGGTTGCGCGGATAAAAATTGTTCCAGTAAAGGCGTAGAACATCCCAACACATCTTCTCATTTCTCCTCATGACCATTTATTTTGTTAAAACTTCCACTAGGAACGATGCCTCTTCCCAGGGTTTTACAAAGCCGTTTTGAAAACCTTTGTAGTGGGGAAAATCCCAAAACAGTTTATTTTCTCAAAACCGGGGTTTCCAAGGAGGTAGGATGCTAACCATAGTACTCTCGGTCTAAAGGGGTTAAATGATAGGTTCATTGGGTTGGTGCCTCAAAGGAAACAAAGTCATAACTTGGAGGAGCCAAGTTACTATCGCAGTATTTGTAAAACAAGACATGTAGGTAAAATATGCAATTTATAAAGAGGATATAAAACAGGTAAAAGAGAGTAGGACATATATATATATCAGAGTTCGGGAAATGGTGGCTTGCCTGTGATCAGCAATAAGTCCTTGGACTTCTTCAGATGACCAAGAATACCCAGTAATATAATAAGAAATCCCTTCCTTCTTGTCGTCAGACACTCACACTATCGTCGTCATCGGGTGCACATGCAAGCAAACAATCCACAATCAACACAAGGCATACAAGTATCAAACCATACAACAAACAAGCATGAGAAAAACAAATGGACTTGGGAGGTTCTGGAGAAGTGGGATTCAAAGGGTGGAATTTACAAGATTACCACTAGGGTGTTTTCTCTTGGAAGATAGTTGTCAAGGCTAGATTGAAGAGCTTCGAGTAGGGATCCGTGGTCAGTAGGATACCTGTAACATCCCAAAACTTCAAGCCAAGCTTATCAAGATCCAAATCATCAAATTTAGGGTTAACAAAAACTTTTCCAAATTAAAAATGAAAGCATTCATGTGTATGTACATTTAATTTAGAAATTGATTTGAATTGCCATGGTTCTGTGATTCATTGCTTGTAAAATGTTTATTTGATAAATTAAACATCATCTAAATCTTTCCCAAGCAAATCCCAAAGAAAATCAAATCAAAAGCAATTAAAAAGGAGGAATGGTCATTTTAATCCACTACACTACTTTGAGTGTTCCTAGCACTCATTTCTCAACAGAAATAATTCTGGATCTTTACACCCCTTGATAGTACACATAATGAGGTACCAAGGCCCACTTTTTGATCTTCTAAAAACCTTCAAATACTTATTTTAAATGGCATGTGAAAATTGAATTCTATGCATATGTTTAGATCACCCCTATTTCAAAAACCACCAATTTGAGCTCCACTTTCACAACCCTTGCAACCAAAGACTACCTAGCATCAGTGGAGAACAGTCAAAAATATTGAAACCAAAATTCAAACTTTGGTCACTTGCGGCCATTTCATCAAACAGGTGGCAGACACAAATCTTGCAAATTCCAAAACACTATAGTGAGAAGTGGAATTGGTCACCATTTGGGCCTAACTCGGTCCCCTTGTCCCCCTAGCTAAAACCCGGCACTAGCTCTCTCTCCCTCTCTCCTATCTGCTCCAGTACCAAGCCGCCCGATGCCATGCGCCAGGTCGACCATGGACAGCTCGCACCAGCCCGTCTCGAGCTCTCCTTCACTCGCTGGCAGACAAGCGCCATCACACCGCACCGCCTCGACCATCCCCTGACCAAAATTAAGCGGAGGACCAGCCGCATATGCTCGCGCCCATGCCTCTATCCGCCATGCCGATCACCCCGTAGTGCCGCGCTCGCCAGAGCAGCACTGGCCTCACCAAGCCCTAGCCTTGCGTGGCAGCACCCACAGCAGGCCCAGCAACCACCCAGACATCCTCGTTCACCGCCTCGCGACCAGCAGCCCGGAGGAACCGCGTCGAACACCGCCGCCCTCGCTCAGTGCATCGCACGCTCCCGACCAGCTCAGACCTTGCCTTCCCGCGCCTTTAAGCCCAGAGGATCACCGAGGGGCAGAGAATCCATCGCCGCCCTTGCCCATGCCGAGAGAGCCCCGCACCGTCGTCACAGATGACCTTACCGGAGCTCGCTCTGCCCTCTCGTCGACCCTATATAAAGCGGCCACCCCAGCCTCTTTTCTCCACACTCACTCACTCCCCACCTCTCACTGAACCTCACCCACCTCTCGCCGAAGCCGCTCGAGCTCAGTCTCGCCGGAATTGGAGCCGAAGCCGCCACAGTAGGAGGAGAAGGGCGTCTGCGATTTAGGGCACCCCAAGCTCCGCCGCAACCGCGCCTCACCTCGCCGTCGTCTACCAGCCTGTTTTCCCTCCTCACCGACCTTGCAAGAGTCCTGGTATGCCCCCAGTCGACCCCCACCGCCGCGTCTAGGTCAGACTCTCGCCGGAGTAATCCGTCGTCGGCGATGACTCTCCACCGTTAGATCCTGCTTAGATCGTGTGGCCCAGAATGCCCGATACCGTTTCGGTGTTTCTGTGCCGCTGACTGGTGGAGCCCGCATGTCAGGCAGCCCGCTGCGCTCACTGTGCGTAGCTGGGCCGGCCCAGTTAGTTCCCGCGGGAGTTAGAGATTCAAATTTAGCTTTTTCTAATTAGAGTTAATCTAGTTTATGTCCACTAGTTTAAAAATCAATTCTAGGAGTTTGACAAATTCAAATTGCATGAAACCAATTGTGCCTGAAAGGTATTGAAGTTATCTATTGAAGCCCGTTGGATTTAATTCAATTAGAAGTATAGATCTCTCCTAGTAAAAATAACAAAATAGAAGCATTTACACCTTGCAACATTTTTATAAAATCAACTAAGATAGGTTTTGAGTTGATTCCAACTCTCAAAAATCACATTTCATCATATCTACGTAAATATGTAATAATATTAAGATTTACATGTAGTGACTTTGGACTAGTACCAAAATAATGCTATATAGGCATTTCTAGTCACTTTAAATCATTAAATATTGAACTTAAACCAAAGTAATTATGATACAACCCTTAAGTCCCTTTCCTACAAGTTAGAATATGTGGTGATGACATGTGTCTACATGATCCCATGTTTTAAGTGGTGAATATTAAATCTTAGTTAATTTTTCAATGAGTAGAAATTACTTTTCTAAATTAAAAAGAGTGAAACTATTAAATTAAACTTGTGATTCTTGAGATGATAATAAATCACCAAGTGTGTGTCTTAGAATGCTAATTAGACTAGTTAAGTATTGTTTGGTGATTGTGTACTCCGTATGTATTTATAGACGATAGTACCGACCAAGCTTTCGAGGAGGAGGAGTTCTACCAAGAAGAAGAAGAAGAAAACTTCAACCACTGCACCAACCAAGGCAAGCTACTATTAGCAAGCTAGGATTAAACTAGATGGTTTAGCAAAAATGCTTTAGACATGCTTTGGTCACACTACTTTGACATTTAGACACCCAAATCTTATTTACAAGCTTTACTTCCTTTACTTTACCCAAAGTTCTTTACTTGTTTTGAAGGTAGCATAAAGAGTATAAAACTTGACCTATTTAGAACCCTTTAGATGTCAATCTATGCATGAGATTGAACCCATCTTTTCCACCTTAGTGAACACTCTTAACTTAGTAGTTTAGAGTAGATCAAAAACTTGAGTCACTTTAGATGGGAACACTTGATGAAAATGAATTATGAAAACCTTGGAATGATGAGTCATTCTATTGAGATATTTCACATGTGTTTAGAAATACAAATGGTTTATGATGATGAAAATGATGAGGCATGAGCCTTAACCCTTTTATAAAACTGATGGTTGGATTCAGAGCGATACCATTCCAAATTTACCGTACAACCACACTACCAGAATTGGGTAAGGCTTAGCTGGAAATTTATATGCATTAGTATTAGTTCCCTCGCAGGAGAGGTTTGTGCTGAGGCTAACTCTCATGATGTCCACCTATGCAGTGCCCAAGATGACTAATGGTCATGGTTCGGAGGCCATGCTCATAGAAGAGGTGCTTAGACTAGGGTGTGTAAAGGGAAGGCTTTGTTTGATTATCTGCATACTAAGTATGATGATTCAGGGTTATCCCTGATAGATGTATCGAAATCTTGTGGTGAAATTGTACCACCTCTACAGAGTGTCAAACTATTCAAATAGCCGCGTCCGCGGTTATGGACAGTTGGAGTGGCCATACTGTTTCATTGTCAGATGTTTTCCAAATAACTTATGAAATGAATGATGAATCTTGACTTGACCACAACAGGGTTGTGTTTATGACAATAGCTTCCCAACTTAAGTGATTCTTGAACTTTATTTTATCTTTCTTTGCTTCAGAACTCAGCTTAGGTTTCAAACTTAACTCTATAGTTAAACTTAGATTTAGCCCTTTAACTTACAACTATACTACTTGTTAGTGGTAGTTTGCGAGTACTTAAAGAGTACTCATGGCTTTTGTCCCTGGCTATTCTCATGGCCAGAATATGAAGGAGACTATCAAGATGATGGCCAGCAGGACGGCTATGATAACTAGGACTATCTGCCTTCGTCAGCATTGCATGTGCCCCTAAAGATGGACCCCACCGCTACGCTTATCTTTTATTTCCGTTGCTTGTTTTATTAAGACTGGATCATGAGATCCTTATTTGTGTAATACCTTATGTATGGTTTGTAATGGATGATGTACTGTGATATCGAATCCGTTATGTCTCGCAAAAATGGTAATCCTAGGATTGCGAGGTATGGCAGAACGGGCATTTGGGATTAAAAATCCAGGTGTTGACAAGTTGGTATCAGAGCCATCCTGACCATAGGAGACCCTAGTTAGAATGGAAGTTCAAACAAAAACTTAGTTTCAAAACCAAAGTGAGTATTTATGAAAAAACTATCTCCTCTCTTATCCTTGTGGACTCACTCTTTCTCAGAAATTCATGTTCCTCAAAATTATTACATTACTACTTAAAATTTGGCACACTTGATCACTTCACTAACTTCCTCATCCTAAATTCTTGTAGATGGAGTCTCAGTTAAGCAAGTTCTACCAGTTGGGAAATGGAGGTCAACTGATCTTCGAGAGGGATCTGGATTCACTGTCGGAGTTACTAGGACGCCCACATCCGGAGTTTCTTGGAGCTCAACTTCCAGGACCCCCAGGAGGAGACCTACAGTGGCTATTCACCGCAGACCTTAGAGGAAGCATCGAAGCACCAACTTCTAGAAGAATTTAGTTCTCCATGAGAGAGAACAACTGGCTAGATGGGTTAGCCAGGGCAATGCATGAAGCTCTCGCACGTCTATGTGCCCTTAGTGTCAACAAGATCCAAGGAACCCGTTTTGCTCATTATGCAAGACGTGACTTCATGGGAATGCCGATGGAGATGCCAAGTCACCCAGAGTTGAGGCGTCAAGCGGAGAATCTTGACTTCTTGCTTCATGACAGACATCAGGAACTGGACAATGCCAGAGAGTTAGCCAACCAGAACTGTGCCATTGCCGACCAGAAGGCCTAGACGTTTGCACTGCTCGTCCAGGATTGCCAGTCTCTTCGCCGCCAGCTCTCAAAGAAGGATCGCACCATCGCCCATCTTCGCAAGAAGGTGGCCGACCTTGAGAATACCGTCAAGGAGCAGGAAGCTCAGCTTGCCGCAAAGGAGGAAGAAGATGAAGGTGAAGACATCCAGGGAGACATGGATTCTTACCTCAGCAACAATGATGACTTTCTGGAGGAGGATGTCGTGGACTTCTACACTGATGATGATGACTCCGACTTCATCGAAGATGAGTAGATGCACTATGGCAGTGTCATAGCATGAGATGTATCGGTTCCACTGTATCGTAGCTTACAGAATGGTTCTTCAAACCATCTGTTTTCCTTTGATTGTTGTGGTGTGTGTTGTATCGTGTGCTTGTTTGCATGAATGAAAATGAAGTTACTTGAAAAACCTGATTCTAACTCAAAGTTTTAGCTTTGAAAACCAAAACCATGAATCTTAGAATTTCCCTCTTACCCCTATATCCATCTCAATCTTCAGATGACTCATGGAAACCAAGGAGGGAGTAGCTCGTCGCAAGAGCCAATGATGCAGATCTTGCAGAATCTCATCGCATACCGTGAAGCAAGCAGGGCAGAGTGCCAAGCCAACTTAGCAACATTGTAGCAGATCGCCCAGATGGATCTCAACAACCAAGGGCATGGGAATCAGGATCACCAGGGATCCAAACTCAAAAAAATTCAGAATACCAATCCCCCAATCTTCAACCAATCTGAAAACCCATTAGATGCTGATGACTGGTTACAGACCATGGAAAACAACTTAGAAGTTGCAAGAGTTGATGAAAATGAGAAAGTTCTCTTTGCCACCCACTATCTAGCAGGAGATGCAAGAGCTTGGTGGAACAGTATACGCCTGATGAACCATGGTCAAGTTATGACATGGGAAGCATTCAAAGTCAAGTTCAGCCGCACTCACGTGCCGCAAGGTCTAGTCAACAGAATGAGAGATGAGTTCCGCGAATTGAAGCAAGGAAGAATGACTGTGGTGGAGTACCATGATAGATTCCTGTCACTTGCTAGATATGCACCTGATGAAATCAACACGGAAGCCAAGAAGAAGGAGAGATTCCTGAACAGACTGCATGATGAGATGCAGACTGTCCTCGTCAACATCCGTTTCGAGGATCTCGAAGAGCTAGTCGACTCTGCCATTCAGATGGAAGGGAAGATTAACCAGGCAAATGACAACCGCAAGCGTCATATGATGTAGCAGTCTGGATCCAGCAGTCACCAGAAGTACCGTCCCAACCTATCATCGGGATATGCACCAAGGAACAACCGACCCCCAACGACTCGCCCAAGCTACCCCAACCGTAGGGGAAGCAATGGGAAGCCCGGAGGAAACAATCATAACTCTGGCAATGCCAATAATTTCAACCGTGCACCTCCCAAGAACAACAGCAACAACAACAACACTGCACCCAGAACTAGCAGCAATGCTATGCCTGTCGCAGTCAAGGACAAGTCCTAGATCACTTGTTTCGAGTGTGGAGTGAAGGGTCACTACTCCAATGAGTGTCCCAAGAAAGAATGCAGCCAATGCCAATGTGAATGCCCCAGCTCAACAGCAGCGTCGTGTTCAACGAGGAAGAAGATTTTCCCCAGGGAACCCTCACAACCGCAACGGCCGTCTATTCCACATGAACGCAGAAGAAGCCCAGGAAGCGCCAGATGTAGTGCTAGGTATGTTTTCTGTCAACTCAGTTTTAGCAAGAGTATTGTTTGTTTCGGGAGCATCGCATTCGTTTAGCACCGAAAAATTGGCATGCACTAGTAAGATTCACCCAACCAATCTGAAGCATGTCATGATAGTTCAAATCCCCGGTTCAACGACCAAAGCTAGAAAATTTTGCAAAGCTGTGCCTATCAGAATACATGGGATAGATTTTTATGCCAAGCTAATTGTACTTGGAACCAAAGGATTGGAAGTAGTACTATGTATGGACTGGATGTCAAGGCATAAAGGACTGATAGACTGTGCTAAGAAAGCCATCACCATGACCAGTAGTTCTGGAGTAACAGTAGAGCATATCTCTGAAACCTTACCCCGTCAATTCAAGTGCAACAAGAGTGTAGCCCTTCCCACCATCGACCAAGTTAGAGTAGTCTGTGAATACCCCGAAGTATTCCCAGATGAATTGCCAGGTATGCCCCCGGGTAGGGATATTGAGTTCATTATCGAACTAATCCCCAGAACCGGACCTATAGCCCAGAGACCCTATAGCATGAACCCCTCAGAGTTAGTGGAACTGAAGAAGCAGTTGGATGCCATGTTAGAGAAAGGCTTGATTCAACCAAGCGGATCGCCATGGAGATCACCAGTGTTATTCGTCAACAATAAAGATGCAGGCAACCGTCTGTGCACAGATTACCGAAAGTTGAATGATGTCACCATCAAAAACAAGTACCCCTTGCCAAAGATAGAGGATCTATTTGATCAGTTGACTGGAGCCCAGGTATTCTCAAAGATTGATCTTAGGACTGGTTATCACCAACTTAAGATTCGTGCAAAGGATATTCCGAAGACCGCCTTTACTACTCGATATGGTTTATACGAGTATACGGTTATGTCTTTTGGATTAACCAATGCCCATGCTTATTTCATGAATCTCATGAATAAGATCTTTATGAATTTCCTAGATAAGTTTGTAGTTGTGTTTATCAACGACATCCTTATCTACTCCAAGTCAGAAGAAGAGCATGAGCAACATCTGAAAAGCATTATAGAAACCCTGAGAGAGCATCAGTTATATGCCAAGTTTAGCAAGTGTGAGTTTTGGCTGAAAGAAGTAGTATTCCTAGGACATATTGTGTCTGCCGGAGGAGTCTCTGTTGATCCCGCCAAGATCCAAGATGTCGAAGAATGGGAAGCCCCAACCACTCAAACCCAAGTCCGTGCATTTCTCGGATTAGAGGGATACTACCGCAAGTTCGTAGAAGGATTCTCGAGCATATCCCGACCAATGACCCAATTGTTGAAGAAGGACAAGAAGTTTGAATGGACAGACAAATGTGAAGCCAGTTTTCGGGAGCTGAAGAAGAGATTGATATCAGCTCCAATACGAATCATGCCGGACATCAAGAAGCCGTTTGATGTGTATTGTGATGCATCCAAGATTGGTCTAGGATGTGTATTGATGCAAGAAGGCAAAGTCATCACGTATCTGTCTCGACAACTGAAGCAGCATGAGCATAATTATCCGACCCATGATCTTGAGCTAGCAGATGTGGTTCTAGCATTGAAGACATGGCGTCATTATTTGATGGGTAATCGCTGTGAGATTTACTCAGATCATAAAAGCTTGAAGTATATTTTCACTCAAAAAGAGTTGAATATGAGACAAAGGAGATTGATAGAGTTAATCAAGGATTATGACCTTGAGATTCACTATCACCCCGGCAAAGCCAATGTGGTAGCGGATGCTCTTAGCAGATTGCCATGTAGGCTAAACACCATGATCAAGGAGAAGCAACCAAGTTGTTACGAAGAGTTGGAGCAGTTCAGGACTGAATTAGTTAGGAAAGGATTCTTAGCTAGCATTGAACTTCAACCCACTTTGATTAGCCAAATCAAGGAAGCCCAGAAGGGGAATGAAAGTATCGACGGAATCAAACGTCGTATTGGTACAGGAAAGGTACCTAGATTCACTTAAGACGAAGAAGGAGTACTGTGGTACAAGGGACGTATTTGTGTGCCAGCAGATTCGGAGATGAAGCAAGTTATCAAGAAGGAGGCTCATGATACTCTTTATTCTATCCACCCCAGAGTAACAAAGATGTATCAGGATTTGAAAGAGCAATTTTGGTGGCACAAGATGAAGAGAGAAATCGGAAGCTACATCGCCAAATGTGACATCTATCAAAGAGTCAAAGCAGAGCATCAGAGACCTACAGGACTGATGCAACCATTGAAGATTTCGGAATGGAAATGGGATTCCGCTAGAATGGACTTTATCATCGGTTTGCCTACTTCTCGTAGGGGAAATGACTCAAAACTGGGTCATAGTTGATAGACTGTCCAAGGTAGCCCACTTTATACCTGTCAAGACTACCTACCAGAGTGCGAAGTTAGCAGAACTATATATTGCTAGAATTGTTAGTCTGCATGGAACCCCCAAGACCATAGTATCAGATCGAGGAAACCAGTTTACCTCAAGGTTTTGGCAGAAAGTCCAAGAAGGATTGGGAACCAAGTTGAACTTCAGTACAACTTATCACCCGCAAACTGATGGACAGATTGAGAGAGTCAACCAGATCCTAGAGGATATGCTTAGAGCTTGTGTGTTGGAATACGGATAAAAATGGGAAGACTGCCTGCCTTTCGCAGAATTCTCATATAACAACAGTTATCAAGCTAGTTTGCAGATGGCACCCTTTGAATTCCTATATGGAAGAAAGTGTCGTAACCCTTTAAATTGGTCGCAAGTAGGAGAGAGTCAGATCTTTGGACCCGACATTCTCAAAGAAGCAGAAGAGAAAGTTCACAAAGTCTGTGAGCACCTCAAGACCGCCCAATCCAGATAGAAGAGTTATGCTGACAAAAGAAGCAGAGACCTGACTTTCAATGTCGGAGATTTTGTATATCTCAAAGTTTCGCCATTGAAAGGAACTCAACGCTTTAGTTTGAAAGAAAGTTAGGCCCCAGATATATCGGGCCCTCAAAGATTCTGAACCGTCGAGGAGAAGTATCGTATCAACTGGAACTTCCTGAAGAGATGTCAGCCATCCACAATGTGTTCCATATCTCGTTACTTCGCAAATGCTTGGAAGTGCCTGAGAAGACTGAAGTTTTCAAGAACATCGATCATAGAGCTGTAGAAATCAACAATGACCTGACCTATCGGGAAGTGCCCATCCGTATCTTAGAAGAAGCCTACAGAACCACCAGGACCAGGAGCATCAAGTTTCTCAAGATTCAGTGGAGCAACCATACCGAGGAGGAAGCCACTTGGGAGCGTGAAGATTACATTAGGACAGAGTTCCCAGATCTCTTTAGTTCCTAGTTTTCTTTGTAAATCTCGGGACGAGATTTTGTTTAAGGGGGGAAGGTTTGTAACATCCCAAAACTTCAAGCCAAGCTTATCAAGATCCAAATCATCAAATTTAGGGTTAACAAAAACTTTTCCAAATAAAAAATGAAAGCATTCATGTGTATGTGCATTTAATTTAGAAATTGATTTGAATTGCCATGGTTCTGTGATTCATTGCTTGTAAAATGTTTCTTTGGTAAATTAAACATCATATAAATCTTTCCCAAGCAAATCCCAAAGAAAATCAAATCAAAAGCAATTAAAAAGGAGGAATGGTCATTTTAATCCACTACACTACTTTGAGTGTTCCTAGCACTCATTTCTCAACAGAAATAATTCTGGATCTTTACACCCCTTGATAGTACACATAATGAGGTACCAAGGCCCACTTTTTGATCTGCTAAAAACATTCAAATACTTATTTTAAATGGCATGTGAAAATTGAATTCTATGCAGATGTCTAGATCACCCCTATTTCAAAAACCACCAATTTGAGCTCCACTTTCACAACCCTTGTAACCAGAGACTACCTAGCATCAGTGGAGAACACTCAAAAATTTTGAAACCAAAATTCAAACTTGGTCTCTTGCGGCCATTTCATCAAACAAGTGGCAGACACAAATCTTGCAAATTCCAAAACACTATAGTGAGAAGTGGAATTGGTCACCATTTGGGCCTAACTTGGTCCCTTTGTCCCCCCAGCTAAAACCCCGGCCCTAGCTCTCTCTTCCTCTCCCAGCGACCAGCAGCCCGGACGAACCGCGTCGAACACCGCCACCCCCGCTTAGTGCACCGCACGCTCCCAACCAGCTTAGACCTCCCCTTGCCGCGCCTTTAAGCCCAGAGGATCGCCGAGGGACAGAGAATCTATCGTCGCCCTTGCCCATGCCGAGAGAGCCCTGCACCGTCGTCACCGATGACCTCACCGGAGCTCGCTCTGCCCTCTCATCGACCCTATATAAAGCGGCCACCCCAGCCTCTTTTCTCCACACTCACTCACTCCCCACCTCTCACTGAACCTCACCCACCTCTCGCCGAAGCCACTCGAGCTCTGTCTCGCTGGAATTGGAGCCGAAGCTGCCGCAGTAGGAGGAGAAGAGCGTCTACGATTTAGGGCACCCCCAGCTCAGCCGCAACCGCGCCTCACCTCGCCGTCGTCTACCAGCCCGTTTGCCCTCCTCACCGACCTTGCTGGAGCCTTGGTATGCCCCTAGTCGAGCCCCATCGCCGCGTCTAGGTCAGACTCTCGCCGGAGTAATCTGTCATCGATGATGACTCTCCACCGTTAGATCCTCTTTAGACCGTGTGGCCAAAAATGCCCGATACCTTTTCGGTGTTTCTGTGCCGCTTACTAGTGGAGCCCGCATGTCAGGCAGCCCGCTGCGCTCACTCTGCGTAGCTGGGCTAGCCCAGTTAGTTCCCGCGCGAGTTAGAGATTCAAATTTAGCTTTTTCTAATTAGAGTTAATCTAGTTTCTATCCACTAGTTTAAAAATCAATTCTGGAAGTTTTACAAATCCAAATTGCGTGAAACCAATTGTGCCTGAAAGGTATTGAAGTTATCTATCAAAGCCCGTTGGATTTAATTCAATTAGAGTTATAGATCTCTCCTAGTAAAAATAACAAAACATAAGCATTTACGCCTTGCAACATTTTTATAAAATCAACTAAGATAGGTTTTGAGTTGATTCCAACTCTCAAAAATGACATTTCATCATATATATCTAAATAAGTAATAATATTAAAGTTTACATGCAGTGACTTTGGACTAGTACCAAAATAATGCTATATAGGCATTTCTAGTCACTTTAAATCATTAAATATTGAACTTAAACCAAAGTAATTATGATCCAACCCTTAAGTCCCTTTCCTACATGTTAGAATATGTGGTGATGACATGTGTCTACATGATCCGATGTTTTAAGTGGTGAATATTAAATCTTAGTTAATTTTTCAATGAGTAGAAATTACTTTTCTAAATTAAAAAGAGTGAAACTATTAAATTAAACTTGTGATCCTTGAGATGATAATAGATCATCAAGTGTGTGTCTTAGAATGCTAATTAGACTAGTTAAGTATTGTTTGGTGATTGTGTACTCCGTATGTATTTATAGACGATAGTACCGACCAAGCTTTCGAGGAGGAGGAGTTCTACCAAGAAGAAGAAGAAGAAGAAGAAAACTTCAACCACTGCACCAACCAAGGCAAGCTACTATTAGCAAGCTAGGATTAAACTAGATGGTTTAGCAAAGATGCTTTAGGCATGCTTTGTTCACACTACTATGACATTTAGAAACCCAAGTCTTATTTACAAGCTTTACTTCCTTTACTTTAGCCAAAGTTATTTAGTTGTTTTGAAGGTAGCATAAAGAGTATAAAACTTGACCTATTTAAAACCCTTTAGATGTCATTCTATGGCATGAGATTGAACCCATCTTTTCCACCTTAGTGAACACTCTTAACTTAGTAGTTTAGAGTAGATCAAAAACATGAGTCACTTTAGATGGGAACACCTTGGAATGATGAGTCATTCTATTGAGATGTTTTGACATGTGTTGAGAAACACAAATGGTTTATGATGATGAAAATGATGAGGCATGAGCCTTAACCCTTTTATAAAACTGATGGTTGGATTCGGATGCGATACCATTCCAAATTTACCGTACAACCACACTACTAGAATTGGGTAAGGCTTAGCTGGAAATTTATATGCATTAGTATTAGTTCCCTCGCGGGAGAGGTTTGAGTGAGGCTACCTCTCATGATGTCCACCTATGCAGTGCTCAAGATGACTGATGGTCATGGTTGGGAGGCCATGCTCATCGGAGAGGTGCTAATACTAGGGTGTGTGAAGGGAAGGTTATGTTTGATTATATGCATACTAAGTATGATGATTCAGGATTATCCCTGACAGATGTATCGAATCTTGTGGTGAAAGTCTACCACCTCTGCAGAGTGTCAAACTATTTGAATAGCCGCGTCCACGGTTATGGATAGTTGGAATGGGCATACTGTATCGTTGTTAGATGTTTTCCAAATAACTTATGAAATGAATGATGAATATTGACTTGACCACAACAAGGTTGTGTTTATGACAATAGCTTCCCAACTTAAGTGATTCTAGAACTTTATTTTATCTTTCTTTGCTTCAGAACTCAGCTTAGGTTTCAAACTTAACTCTATAGTTAAACTTAGATTTAGCCCTTTAACTTAGAACTATACTACTTGTTAGTGGTATTTTGCGAGTACTTAGAGAGTACTCATGGCTTTTGTCCCTGGCTATTCTCATGGCCAGACTATGAAGGAGACTATCAAGATGATGGCCAGCAGGAAGGCTATGATAACTAGGACTATCTGCCTTCGTCAGCATTGCCTGTGCCCCTGAAGATGGACCCCACCGCTACGCTTATCTTTTATTTCCGCTGCTTGTTGTATTAAGACTGGATCATGAGATCCTTATTTGTGTAAGACCTTATGTATGGTTTGTAATGGATGATGTACTGTAATATCCAATCCATTATGTCTCGCAAAAATGGTAATCCTGGGATTGCAAGGTATGGCATAACGGGTATCTGGGATTCAAAATCCGGGTGTTGACAATACCAATGTGCAAAAGTGATATCTTCTGATAGGTCTTGTAAAGACAACACCATCACAAGTGGTTTCACTTGATTATCAAATTCCTAGATTTAATGATGATTTTTTAAAGTGGATTAAACTCTAGTTTAAGGAAGTAATTCACTAGAAGAGTTCTGGAGCTCCAAAAATTATTTCCTTGGATGGTTAGGTAGTACTTGTTGTACTGAACCACCTAGAGTTCCAATCATGTCCAAAGAATTAACAGAATGCCCGCAGGAAATTCCCAAAAGCAGTTATGTATGATTCTTCTTCCTTGTACCACACTGATTATACAGAGGCTAAAGAGTTGGTTACAAGGGAAGGTGATAGGCATATGGAATACCTTTATGTAGAAATTGGATTCACCCTTTTTGGAGTTGCCAAACTCCTTGAGTGATTTATTTAGTGAAAATACACCTGACAGAAGTATTTAAATCACTAAAATTGATCCAGAGCTCAATAAATTATGATCTGCTAGGATACGGTAGGTACGGATTCTAGGAGGTACTGGGAGTTGGAACCAGGTCCATACCATCTTTGATTAGACCTGTGGTATTTATCTAAGACAGAAGATTGCTAGTTTTGTTATTTTTGCTAAAGGCACAAAATAGTTCACCCTTGTATGGGACCTGTGCTGGAGGATAGGTATCGCAAATACCTTCCAATAGGTCTTTGGTTCATCTCAAATGGAGATGTAGAACTGTCTGTGGAAATTTTTTAGTGTACCAAAAACATTCTACCAGAATAATTACTAGTAATTTGAGAAAATTATTTTGGCCATGGGCTGCCTCTGCATGTTTGAGAAAACATCATAGAACCACCCGAAAATTATATCTAGGAATTTGGAAAAGGTTTACCATTTTATTTGGATTTAATCCAAGCAGAAACTTCTTGGAATAAATGGATCTGCTAAAAGAAAAAGAAAAGGGGGTGCAATGGGCCGTATCTAGGGAGCTACTGGGCGGGGCAGCGCGACACGTGGGATGGCTCAGTTCGAACCTGACAAGCGGGGCCCGCTGTTAGCGATCGCGGGGCGCCGAAGAGGTATAGGACGCTGTCGGCCGTTGGATCAAGTCGCGATGGACGGCTCGCCGACGTCGTCTTTGTAGAGACAGAGCGCCGGCGACGGAAACCCTAGGCGAAGCGGGGAGGAGCGGGGTGGATACCTGGAAGCTTGGGGGAGGGCGAGGAGGCGGCAGGGCGATGCGGTGGTCGACGACGAGTCAAACGAGGGGCGGCACGAGGGGATCTGACGCCGGGAGGTAGCTGGCGCGTCGGAGGCCGAGGGCGACCTCGTCGGAGCTCAACGCCGGCGACGGAGGAGTGGGTCCTAGGCAAAAAGGATAGCACCGTCAGGTAGAGGAGGAGAAGGGGAACTCATGGGCTGACATGCAGAAGAAATGGAGCAGAGGGGAGAGAGCCTTGCTCGATTTTGCGAGGAGGCCGAGGCTCTCCTCTTCTTCTTCCTTCGGACATCACAGAGCAGGGGAGAGGGTGGGGTGCTCGAGGGAGGTAAGTAGGGTGGAGAGGGGAGCAAATGAGGGCAGAGGCTGGCTGGGGAAGGCCTCTGGCCATATATACCAAGGGGGAGGACTAGATGGGGTAAATTACCCTTTAGGACAAGGGGGAGAGCAATGCTGGCCAGTGATTGCTCTAGGGGGAGGTGGAGAGGGTTAGGATGGTAATTGGGTCATGCTGGACCAGAGAGAGAGGGGGTGGAATCAGTGGTAATTAAACTAGGTTGATCCTTGTAAGAATTTGGGTTATTTCTCCTTCTTTCTACTATGGTAAGGGCAAAATGGTGAAGGCTGAGGTGGAGCTTTGATCAAGCTTTGGAGGAATTTGGAAGTGGTTTAGATTAGTGGTTTGCAAAAAGGCCAAAATAGATCAAACTAGAGGTTTATGAAGGAAGTCCAAAATGTCACATTGGACCAGAGGAGAAAATGGTACTGGTGAGTAGAGTAGGTAAAGGTAGACTCCTAGGATTTATTTGAGATTTTTCAGAGGAGTTTTGGTCCCCTAAAACTTAATTACTCAAAAAGGACAGAAATGATTTCTAGAGGATCATTTGATAAATTTCCATTGGACAAGGTTGGTGTTTGGTTTGAGATGGTCCCAAATGTGAAAGCACTCTTAGGAGAATTCTCCCAAGATTTATTAGGGACTAAAACTATTTAAAACAATTATTATTCCAATTCAGCCATTTAAGAAAATGGACAAAAACAAATAATAAAGCTGGGGAAGTGGTTTGTGGGGCTCACATGAGCCAAAAGTTGGGGAAGTGGTTTGGTAAAAACCAAACTTTCCTTTATGGAGGGAGTTTTGGAGATTTTGACTATTTAATAAATTAAATAGCTTTGGAGCCCTAATAATTATGGATAATATTTGATAAATATTGAGGATCAAGGTTGATGGGATAGACAAGGTGTAGCAAGCATTTGCAACTTTGTGGAATGAAATCCCAACTAGAAAAGGATGGAAAACAAGGAGTTGATGATCTAGGGTGGTGTTATATTTATACCACCAAAACATGCTTGCATCTTGGAGCTCAAAGCTCACCTTGGTGCAAGGGATAGATGGATAGGTACACCATGTCATATAGATGGTCATCGCAGGAGGAGTTCGAAATGAATGTATTTGAGCTGATCTAGCAATAATGGCAAACTTTGTTGGGACTAAGGCTGCCATGCAAAAAGAGTCATGATGCTTTATAAACCATGTGGGTTTAAGCAGCACATAGATCCACTTGGGGAAAGTGAAGTAGGTTTAGATAGACATCAATGAGTAGAACACAACCATGCAGAGATTTGGTCCATAGGAGATTGGATGGTGGTGTGAGCTTCTAGCAAAGTTGGCATGATGACTAGTTTTGCAGGAAATGCTATTTTCTTGTCTGCATAACCATCATGGAGAAGTGGGTTGGAGGAGGATCTATCTAGGGGCCAATGTGGTCCTTGGTAGTCCTTAGGATGGTTAACAATGTAGTTCAAGTGCATTTCCAAAAATGCACATGGTTTGAGAAAAGGAGGCATCCTAAAAGGTGATGCTAAAACTGTTCCCAGACTTGGTCAAAATTGGTAGTTTTGGGAATTTTGACTAGAGTATGAGAGGGAAAGTTCTTGGAGGAGTTGCAAGGTATCAGAGCTTTAAAAATCGGGTGATATGGAAGTGTAGAGTGAGTAGAAGAGATCATTGCTGGATGTTGGTCTTCAAGAACTTGGAAACATCTAGGATGGAAGTCCTCAGAATGGATCTGGTTGAGGGTTTTAGAGGGTAACCTAGTGGCTAGGGATCACAACAAGGTTTGCTATCTTGCTTAGGGATTGAGGCTTGGTAAACATCTTGATCCTAGAGCTGAGCTCCTAGAGTGGCTCATACTACTTCCTAAGCAAACAAAACAATCAGCAGATCAAAGCAACTCATCAGACAGCAGATCAAGGCAACTCATCTTATACACTAATCAACTATTACTAGGGGTCACCAACAAGCTTAGCTTGAGGTAAGGTTGGGGCATTTTGAACAAGAGTTTTAGGAAAACTAGAGGTAAGATTAGTTGAGTGCTCTGTCTTGAAATCATAAGGAGATTGTATTATATATCTCTCCATAGTTTTTTTAATAGAAGCTACCAAAATAGTTTTGGTTTCATAGGCATCTGCGCTCCTATTTTGAAATGCTAGAACGTTTGAGAATATGTAAGGTAAGCCAAGATAGTTTTTGGTAAATAGCGTTTTCCAGCTGAGGTTGAGGTAAGGATTATCCTACGATACACTTCATCACCACAAGTGCAAACACACAACAAGCAAGCACTGCACTAAAGCACAAGAAAAAGTTTTTGTTCCCCCTGATTTTTGCATTCTGGACAACTAATTAGGGTTTCTGAAATTGGGATGTTACAGCCATCATCCACGGTTACCCTGATATCTACATTTTGCTAGAACGATGCTAGCACTAGCTTAGAGATGTACCTCCTTTTCCTACCGTAGTGCAAAATGTGCAACCTCATGGAGTGGGCTTCTCTGAGGTAGTAGTGGAGAAGAAACGCCATTGTGGCGAACTCTCAGCCAGGCACCACGCAGTTCCATGGGGGTGCAGCAGAAAACATTGAACATGAAGACATATTTGGCTGGACAGCCCATCCCAATTTGATCTGTCACCAACATAAAGTAATTAATTATTACAAAATTACATATATTCATATTAGGATCGTCACAAGAAGATTTATATGTGTTAACTCACTCTTGGTTGATATACCTGTAATCCAGGGGGAATTCCGATGACATTATGAGAAGCTCGCAGGTAACGCCACGATTATGATAGGTATGACATGAGCCCCTTTAACGCAACTTTAGCCGCAAAGGCCTGCTCGTCAGCTCAGACATCGCTGCCATTTTGACCGAATGGAGCTTATCCCATGATGGCAGCGACCATAACATCACATTGTACCATGGCGGTTCGCACGCCGCCTACCTGACATACCTGACGGATACGAAGCTGCCCAGGGTGTACCCTTCAATTAGGGCGTCAAACTCCGTCCCCTATTTCCCGATGTCGATGATCTCTGGTGCGGGCACCGAGTCAGTCGGGTACCAGTGCTTATTGAGGTCGGTCACTTTGGGCAAATACATCTTGTGGTCAAGTTTAAAGTGGTCAAAGAACTCGTGCACATTCAATGGCCGGGTGACGAACTCGCATCCTTGCTCCATGCAAGTTGTGCACGGGGCATAGTAGTACTGGATCTTGTTCTCATAAACATCATTGTAGGAGACTAATGAACAACAACGGTCGTTAGGGCATGCTACCTTTTCCTCCGACGACCTGACGGTATAGCACCTTGGAGCATGCGGCCAACCTAACAGCGCTGGTAGTGTCCAGACGCATATTGATTTTGTTGAAGATGTTGTTGTCAACCTTGCTCTAGCCGCAGTGTCGCGGGTTGCACCTCGAATCCGCCATTGCGTCCGTATGGATTGGGGGCGAGCGTGGATCTATGTAGAGTTGTTGGTGGTTTTTAGAGGAGAGGGCTAGTGGCCTAGAGGGAGTGATATAGTGGGCAAGATGGCGCGTAAAATGTGTGAAGCACGTGCCAGAGATACGGCCAGGCGGCATCGATGAGTGGAGATAAACTAAACAGAGATGGGGAATATGGAATGGCTCTTCGAAAGAGGGTTTTTCTTTTCTCCTACTATAGGAAGTGGCTGCATCGAGGACATCGGCTAGCGTGACTGCGTGATAGACTAACGCGTCCCTATGCAATAAATTAAACATGTCACTTGCTAGCATAGCACAGTCTCGTCACATCAGTTTACCAAACATATTATTTACTATTTACAGCTTCTATTTTCATACTAGTATTAGGGCATCACCTATGTATGTGCCAGAATTTGTCTATAAACTGGAAAGTTTTACAAAAAGCTTTTCGATACTTTTCAATGTACTGAATTCCTGGTTAGGGTCAAAAAAAATTTGGAAAATTTTAATGGAAATTTATCTATTGTGCTAACTTGTAATTAAAATTTAACACGGTCGGTGGGAGTACGGTTTACGTGAAAGACCTCAAAAAAGAGAAAATAACATAGAGGTCCATAAATTTAGCACAAAGGGCCCTAGAGTTAAGCAAGGAAAGGCAGTCGAGTCCTTCTTGAGCGAAGATCTCAGCCATACCCTTCGTACTATTGTACTTGCTTCACACACACACACACACATAGAAAATGCACCTCACACTTTTGAACTAGCGTGCTAGGTGTGTGCTTGGTGCTTCCTCTTCACGAGTGTGAAATGAAACAACAAGGCATGTCGACGCACATGGGTAGCGCCATGTTGTGGACGAGGGAGAGATTAGCCGGTTGTGGTGTGTGTGGATGGTGATGAGGCAGTGAAGGAGAGAGAAAACACAATTTTCTCTGCATGCATATATATAGTAAAGGTCCTGAAATTATGAAAAGAGATTCAACTTCTTTCTAAGATTCTACATCTTGACAAGTTAATGAAATTAAGTCAAACTTGAGCTACAAGTAAGGGTGATAGATAGCTCTTGGATTAATTGTCTTTTCAAAGGTAGATGGGTGCATCTTCTTTTAGTAAATGATGTCGTCAGTGTGAGTTTCTAACTATCAGGAAAGAACTTTCTCAATTTTCCCATATTTTGTGAATTTTAAAATTTCCTAGCTAACTCTACCTACTTCAATGAGACTCTCTGCCAATTTATCCAAATTAGATCAAATTTGAAGTACACGTTGTAGGTTTCTTTGGAAGTTTTTCAAAAAAGATTTTCTATGGTTTTCGATGTACTGAGTTCGTTGTTAGTGCTTCAAAAGGTTTTTGGAAAACTTTAAGAGGAATCTATCTATCACGCTTACTTGTAGTTGAAATTTGACACGGATGGTGGGAGTGAGTATGATTTACATCGAAGACCTCAAAAAGAGAATATTACATAGAGGTCCATAAATTCATAAAGGGTGTCGGGCGGATGACCCCCGGGTAGGCCAAGACGGGACCAACCGGCCGGCTCGAAGGAGCTCTAGCCGTTTGGACCTAGGACAAGGAACCACAGCTGGGTGGAACTATCCACCGGTCCGCTTCCAAGTTTCCCCGGCTAGCCCGTCTAGCTGGGTAGCCAGAATAACTGGTTGGGAGGCCGGTCCTAGCCGGCCGCCTCGGATCCGCTGGCCATGGTACGGTGGGGGTGACGCTCCTTGCTGAGTGCACTTCTGACCGGACAGGCTGGCTAGCCCGATCGGTGCTACCAACAACTGTGCCAAAGCTGGAGGCTGGCGAGGAAAGCAAGGGATGACGAGTAAAGCTCCGGCTGACGGATAAAGAGCCGGCTAATGGCTAAAGAGCTGGCTGGCATACAAAGCAAGGGCGCTGGACACTATAGCACTGTCCTCCCCTGTACTTGAGGCTTGACTGGACTCAGGCCTACCGTTCTGGCCCATCCAGCCGGCCCACTTTGTGAAGCCCAAATCCAAATAGTAGACCCTAGAACCCATCTTGTAAACTACCCCCTCAACCAGTATATAAGGGGAGGTAGTGCTAGGGTTCTAAGTAGACAATTACAAGTTAGAAGTTCTCTAGATTAGACAAGTTGAGTAGTTCCTCTTCTTCTTCTAGCAAGGAGTAGCCAGGAAAACAGCTGGAGGAGCATCTGTACTGGGCATTCGCCCCTTAATAGTAGATCCTTGCAGGAGTAGGAGTTTTACCTCGCCAAAAGGGCTCCAAACCTAGGTACATCGCTGTGTTAGCAGTATCTGTGCCCAACCCATTGCGAGTAGCCACCGCTAGCATCCTGATTGTCCCCTCTCATGCCATCCCTGATGGTACTGCCGTGTTCCACACCACGACAGTTGGCGCCCACCTTGGGGCATAGTGCTTCGGCTGGGATCATCTTTCACACAGGACTTCTGCTCGTCGCCGGTGAGCGAGTCGCCTCTGGCCTCATTCTCACCTTTGGCTCCTTCGACTACATCCTCGACAACGCATCCTGCTTCGTCGGACGAACCTTCCCAAGTGGCGGCTCCGTCATGCACTTTGGCGAGCATCGCGTCGACATTGCCACAGTCGCCGAGGCCTTTCCTCGCAAGATCTTCACCGTGCCCGGCGCGCCTGATAACCCACAAGTATAGGGGGTGTATCGCAGTCTTTTCGAGGGAAGTGAAACCCAATTTATTGGTTCGACACAATGGGAGCCAAAGAATATTTATAAGCATATACAACTGAGTTGTCAATTCAGCTGCACTTGGAAACAATCTTGCTCACATCAGTTTATCTGTAGCAACAGTTTTGTAGTAGGAATAGCAAAGTAACAACAGTAGTAAAGTAAACACAGCAGTGACAATAGCAGTAAATACTGGGATTCGAGTGCAGTAGGCATAGGGATGGATGGACGGGCGTTGCATGGACAAGACAATTCACATAGCCCTAGGCATGTGTTCCATATATAGTCCTAGGCATCCAAGTACTAGATAATCCTAGGCATGTGTTCCATATATAGTCATACGTGCTCGCAATGAGAACTTGCACAACATCTTTTGTCTTGCCAGCCCGTTTGAGGCGGGGCCTCAAGGGAACTACTGGCAATTAAGGTGCTCCTTTTAAAAGAGCACCGGAGCAAAGCATTAACACTCTGTGAACACATGTGATCCTCACATCAAAGCCATTCCCTCCGATTATCCCAATTTCTGTCACTTCGGGCCCATTGGTTCTGGACAACAATGTGTGTATACAACTTGCAGGTAAGACCATAAACAATACTATCATAATGAATCAATAACATGTTCAGATCTGAAATCATGGCACTCAGGCCCTATTGACAAGCATTAAGCACAACAAGTCGCAACAAAGTCATAAAGCACTAATAAAAGATATTAGGCACCATGCCCTAACAATCTGGCGCCATTACATGAACGATCTCATCCAATCCCTACCATCCCCATAGCCTACAGCGGGAGATTACTCACTCATAGATGGGGGAAATATGGATGGTCGATGGAGAAGCGATGGTGATGATCTCCTCCAATTCCTCGTCCTAGCAGGGTGCCAAAACGGAGGTTCTGGTGCTGTTTCGTGGAATCTGGCGGTGGCGGCATAGCAGAACTCCTTCTGGAAAAATGTCGAACCCCCTAAAGTTTTTAGGACAGAAGGCTCCTTATAGGCGAAGAGAGAGGCCGAGGGGGTGCCTAGGGGGCCCACACCACCCCCTGGCGCGGCCTAGCCTGGCCCATGCCACCAGGTGGTGTGGCCACCCCTTGGCTCTTCTCCGTCTCGTATTCTGGCTCCTCGAGTCTTCGGGTGAAATAAGATTTTTGGCATATTTTCCGGGATTTTTCTTGATAGTTGATTTTCTACACAAAAAGTAGACACCAAGGCAATTCTGCTGAAAATAGCGTCAGTCCGCGTTAGTTGTATCTAAATCACACAAGTTTAGAGCAGAAACAATAGCAAAAGTTTTCGGGAAAGTAGATACGTTTTGGACATATCAACTCCCCCCAAGCTTAGATTATTGCTTGTCCTCAAGCAATTCAGTTGAAAACTGAGTGTGATAAAAGAACTTTCATGAACACATTTGCTTCATATGATGTAAATATTCTCAGCAATGTGATCAACTACTTAGACAATTGATAATAAAGAGTATGCAACTGAGTCTACTTAATAGTCATTGCAAGCTATAAAGAGATTCCAACTCAAAATTAATAAGTAGCATGAAGTATAAACATAAGCAACATTACAATGCTCATAAAAAAGGTATGATATAGTGGTATCTCGCTTGCCTTTGATTATGAATATCAAGGCACCTCTGAAGTTCAAGTGATGACTAGAAGTGAAGATATCAAGGATACAAGCATCAAAGTCATAACACAAATAATCAAGTAGTGAGGCAAACACAAAGAATGACAACTATGCTCTCAAGAAGGTGCTCAAAGAATAAATGGAGACTCAACAAGTAAAGGAAAAGGTTTTGAATAATTTGAAAGGCTTCCAAATGCTGAAAGTATGGTACTCATTAGCTTTGAGCTCTCATTGCCCCTATCATAAGCATCTTTAATGTGGTTAAGGTGAAAGTGAGGTCCAATCTGAGGTATATGCTTGACAGACTATAAAATGAAAATCCCATGTCCCTTGAGTACGAGGGCCGCTCCTCATGTACTGAACTTTAGTTACCGGTAAGTTCTTGTTATCGTAAATATGTGTGTATCATTGAGAACCACCAACGGGGTACCCCTTGCCCGATGATACGGAAGATTCCCCATATCAAAATGACAAGGCAAGCAGACAATGAGTATCTCAGCAATCTTCTTATTTACCATGGGAAAATGGTGCTTTTTTCTCTCTTTCCTCTTTTCATAAATCTCTTTTTTTTCTTTTTCTCAATAGCTATCTCTCTCTCTTTTTTTATAAGAAGAATGCTTCATAGATATCATTATGGTTACGCTGCAGGTTTCCACCATGTCAACATGGATTAGACCAGTGGCCCAGGTGTTTCTCTAACACACATACATAACTCCATGGACTTACAAGCTCCCCTTTTATTTCACACCAACGACATCCGCAAACAAAAGAGAAAGGTATCAACTGGGTATATATTTACATGTGTTGAAAGCGTTCCCCGTGACAGCACGATTCTGCTAATCCCCACCCTATATATTGTAAGCATATAACTTTCGTGGAGAGTTCACAATGGTTCAGGTTTATTAAGTGTAGGAAATAAAGTGTGACATCAAGTTCGTGAGAGCTTTACTAACTAACTTTCTCATAACAAGCAAACATTTTATTCGGAAGAAAACAAGGCATATTGAATATGCACGAAAGTAGTGAATGATGCTAATAGGTAGGTTTGATTGCATTCCTCGAGTGAAAACAAGGTATCAATCCCAAGCCGGCCAGGATGATGTGTCACCGTAGTATGACGAGGAGGTCACCTCGTCCTTGTGCGAGCTCGAGTGCATCCCTCCGTAATGCGCAGAGTAATCATAGGAGGGCACATCCTCCTGGTGCTGCTCGTGGAAACCCAACAAGCGAAGCTGCTCGTCCACCTCCTCCTTGGAGGGCGACCACGGTCTCCTGTGAACACTAAACAAAGAACGTCGTGGCAAAAGGATCTCCCTTTCATCCCCTTCAGTGAAAAGCATCCTATATACTAGACTGTCCAAATCAGAAGTAGTAGTGACAAAGTGATGAGTTTTCATAGAAACAAGGTCAAGCCTCTGTGGTGCCAACATAGCATCATTGGGATCCACTAAATGACCTAATGCATTGACTATACGCGAGGCAATGATGCCCCCATAGATAAGCCCCCTAGCATCTAGGCGGCGAGCAATAAGCGAGCCAAGATTGTACCGAATATCATTGTTAAACGCAGCAGCAAGGAATGATAAATGATAATTGGAGATATTACTTGTGTTCTCCCTACCAAGCACGCTAGTAGCAAGATAATACGCAAAGTATCTAAGAGAAGGGACTTGGATATTTCTTATCTTTCCGTGCTGCGCCACGCGGTCATCATCATTGGTCACTCCTCGGTAGAGCTCCACCACATCAGCGGGTCGCCCTTGAATTTTCTTCACGGTCCCTGTCATGCGTACACCTACAATACTGCAAAATCTCTCCAAAGGCATGGTGAAGGGCAGATTATAGATTTTAAAAGAGATAGTCGACTGATAGGATGTGTTACTAAACGTGAAGCCCGCAACAAAAGTTTTCGTGAGCATAGCATACCGCGCACTCTCATCTTGCATATATGAGGTCAAACCAACCGTCTCGATCAGTAGCAAGAAATCATCAAGAATACCTGCAGCTTATAAGAAAGTAAAACAAGGAAAAGAGGATGGGTGAGCATCCCCATCATCCCTTTCACTACCAATACGAGTTGCAATGAGATCTTTGTTGTATGATGGCCTAAACTGAGAGGCTGATCTTGAGGGCGTGGACCTCCTAGGTGCATCACTCTCAAATATCTCTCCAAAAGTATGGTTGTTCATGCTTGGTATTCTGAAATTTAAGCACCTATTAAACAAGTGATTGCAGAGTGAATATAATGAAGGATTCTACTCATAGGGACTTGTAAGAGGCCCGAACATGCATCAAAACTATATCTCTAAGCATTAAACAAGCTTACAAGCTCTCATAACCAGCCACCTACAACAGCAAAGTACTCAATATATAATCCACTAAACACAAATCTACTTGGACAAGGAGAGGAGTCACATACCAGGGAACAAATGCTCCAAATTTCAGCAAGAAAGATGGGCTGAGCAAGGAAATCTAAAAAATCGAGAGCAAGCACAGCAAGAACGTGACTTTCAGCAATGAACTGGGGCTTACTCGGGAGACAGAAGAAAGTGGCAGGTGAGAGAGTTAGTGGGGGGCCAGGGGTGGCCCACACCAGGGCATGGCGCCACCCAGGGGTGGCCTCGCCACCAGGTGGTGTGCCTGCCTGGTGGGTCCCCCTAGTACCTCCCAAGTACTCCTCTGCCCCTTTTTTGATGCAAAAATTTAATATGATTTTTCTGGAATTTTTCGAGACAATTTATTCTTTGGGCATTTTTCAGAAACAGAAGAATGATTTTTCTGACAGACATAATTTTTTCTTTTGGAAACATGATGCAAGGACAAAACAAGGCTAGAACTACTGAAGTTCTAAGACACTCTAACATGCAAGCAACTAACAACAAAAAGAAAAAAAAATGAAAACAAAAACTAAGATGCAAAGGATAGAAATAAACGGAGATGATCATAATGAAAACATTGTTTTGTTCAATGAAATCCTTTTGTTAACAAGGTTGATCAAGTCTTGCTACCAAAAAAATTCCATATGAGACAAAACTTTGTATTCCACTAATGATTATGTTATCTCAACCTTGATAGCAATGGTCCCAATCATAATAGTTTCAAATTTTTCTCTTGGTATGGGACAATATATTTCTCCAACTTGAATGCCTTCAACATGTTCGATTGAATTCAGACCATAAGTCCTTTCAATATTCTTGGGGAAATAGAGAGTATGTTCCTTATCATTAACATTGAAAGTCACCTTTCCTTGATTACAATTAATAACAACTCTTGCAGTATTAAGAAAAGGTCTCCCAAGAATAATTGACATATTATCATCTTCAGGCATTTCAAGCACAACAAAATCAGTTAATATCAAGCAATTGTGGGCCACCTGAACAGGTACATCCTCACATATACCCACAGGAATAGTGGTAGATTTATCAGCCATTTGCAAACATATATCAGTTGGTATTAATTTTTCAAGTTGAAGCCTCTTATAGAGAGAGAAAGGCATAACACTAACTCTAGCTCCCAAATCACACAAAGCAGTTCTAACATAATTGTTCTTAATAGAGCAAGGGATAGTTGGAATCCCTGGGTCTCCAAGTTTCTTAGGAACATTACCACTAAAAGAATAATTAGCAAGCAAAGTAGAAATTTCTTCATTAGGGATCTTCCTTTTATTCGAGACAATAACATTCATATACTTTGAGTAAGGAGGCAATTTAATAGCATCAGTCAAAGGAATTTGCAAGAATAAAGGCTTCATCCACTCACAAAACTTATTATAGTGTTCATCCTCCTTTGACTTGTGTTTCTTATCAGGGAAAGGCATAGGTTTTTTGACCCAAGGTTCTCTTTCACTACCATTTTTCTTAGCAATAAAATCCTCTTTAGAGTATTTAGTATTCTTAGTGTGGTTTTCAGGTTCGTCCTCAACTTTTTCTTCATTAGGAACTTCATTTCCTTCATTACCACTTTCAGTTTCAGCATCAGAGATAGATATACTATTAGGATCTATAGCAGGTTCAGAGGGTTCTACAATAGTTTTATGCTTGTTTTTCCTTTTCTTACGAGTAGAACCACTATTTTCAGCTTGTTGAGAATCCTGCTCAATTCTTTTGGGATGCCCCTATGGATATAGAGGATCCTGGGTAGCAGCTCCACTTCTAGTTCTAATTTCATAAGCATGTTTTTCTTTAGCAGCATTAACTAGCAAGTCGTTTTGCACTTTAATGAGTTGATCTATTTGAGTTTGAACCATTTGAAAGTGTTTAACAATCATTTTAACATCATTAGAGGTTCTTTCCACAATATCTTTCAACTCAACAATAGCTCTAGTGTTCTCCATTAGATGATTTTGCACCCTTTTATTAAAGTTATCTTGCTTAACAATAAAGATATCGAATTCTTCTAAGCATTGATCAGGAGGTTTAGAGTAAGGGATATCACCTTCATCAATGTGTTTGAGAGAGTGTACCTCAATAGTGGATGAGTAGGGAATAGGCTTACATAATTCTTCTATAAGAGGTAAATTCTTGAAATTTGCAGCTTTAATTCCCTTCTCCTTAAGACATTTCTTTGCTTCCTTCATCTTTTCATCATTTAATTCAATAACTCCCCTCTTCTTTGATGTTGGAACAAGCACCGGAATAGATGGTTCAGGTATAATTACTTCATGTATAGCTTGTTTAGGAGGAGTCCAATCTTCATAATTCTTGCTTATTTTAGCCATTAATTCCTCAGCTTCCTTAGGAGTCCTATTCCTGAAAACACAATCAGCACAACTATCTAGTTATGTCCTAGATTCTTCAGTTAGTCCATTATAAAATATTTCAAGAAGCTCATTCTTAGGTAATGGACTTCCAGCATGTGCATGAATCAAAGCACAAAACCTTGCCCAAGATTCGGGCAATACCTCTTTTTATCCCTGTTTAAAATCAAAAAGTTCCTGCAAAATAGCATGTCTAGCACTAGGAGGAAAATATTTCTGCATGAAAGTACTAATCAAGCACTCAGGGTTATCAACAGATCTAGGAGGTAAATTACTAAGCTTCTCCTTTCAGTGAAAAAGGGAAATCCTTAGAAACAAAGTAAGTACGCATCTTAATATCATCAGAAAACAAGCCACTCATGGTAGAAAGTTCATTCATATGTGCTACCACACTTTCATTTTTAGTCCCACAAAAAGGTTCTTTCTCGACAATAGCTATGTAAGATAAATCGAGAGAGAAATCATAATCTTCATCTATAATGTTTATGGGAGAAGCAGCAAACTTAGCAATAGGAGACAATTTGGGTCTAATAGTACGCCTCTTAAGGAGACTCTTAGCAGCGCTCCTATCATGGGTGTTTTTACATTCTTTAATAAATTCATCGGTCATCTCAACATAACCATCTTCAATATCATAACTTTCACTGGACTCAGGTGAACTAACAGGTGTGGTAGTGCCTTCATTAGGAGTTTCAGTATTTCCAGCTATAGTTCTAGCAATCATAGCATCTAGGAAAGGACCTAATGAACCACTCTTATCAAGCACAGTAGAAGCAACATCATAAGCACCAGAAGTTTCAGATTCAATAGTAGTAGCAGTGTGTGTAGCATGTGTATGTGGTGGTGTAACGAGCTTACTTATAACAGATGGTGAATCAAGAGCAGCAGAGGTGTTCAGAACCGTACCTCTTCTTGTAGTGGATGGTAAAATAGGGAACTTACCATCACGAGACTTACCCATGATGGATGGATAGCAGCGAACAATAGAGAATCCAAGTGAACTTGATAAATAAAGCTATGCTCCCGGCAACGGTGGTAGAAAATAGTCTTGATGACCCACAAGTATAGGGGGTGTATCGTAGTATTTTCGAGGGAAGTGAAACCCAATTTATTGATTCGACACAAGGGGAGCCAAAGAATATTTATAAGCCTCAATTCAGCTGCACCTAGAAACAATCTTGCTCATAGCAGTTTATCAGTAGCAACAGTTTTGTAGTAGGAATAGCAAAGTAACAGCAGTAGTAAAGTAAAGACAGCAGTGACAATAGCAGTAAACAGTGGGATTCGAGTGTGGTAAGCATAGGGATGGATGGACGGGCGTTCCATGGACAAGGCAATTCACATAGAAATCAAAACATAGGGCAATTACAGATAAATAAGATAAAGCATCCAAGTACTAGATAATCCTAGGCATGTGTTCCATATATAGTCATACGTGCTCGCAATGAGAACTTGCACAACATCTTTTGTCCTTCCATCCCATTTGCAGCGGGGCCTCAACGGAACTACTGGCAATTAAGGTGCTCCTTTTAATAGAGCACCGGAGCAAAGCATTAACACTCTGTGAACACATGTGATCCTCACATCAAAGCCATTCCCTCCGGTTATCCTGATTTCTGTCACTTCGGGGCCATTGGTTCCGGACAACAACGTGTGTATTCAACTTGCGGGTAAGACCATAAACAATACTATCATAATGAATCAATAACATGTTCAGATCTGAAATCATGGCACTCGGGCCCTAGTGACAAGCATTAAGCACAGCAAGTCGCAACAAAGTCATAAAGCACTAATAAAAGATACTAGGCACCATGCCCTAACAATCTGATGCCATTACATGAACGATCTCATCCAATCCCTACCATCCCCATAGCCTATAGCGGGGAATACTCACTCATAGATGGGGGAAACATGGATGGTCGATGGAGAAGCAATGGTGATGATGATGGCGATGATCTCCTCCAATTCCCCATCTCGACACGGTGCTAGAACGGAGTTTCTGGTGCTGTTTCGTTGAATCTGGTGGTGGCGGCGGAGCGGAACTCCTTCTAAAAAATGTCGAACCCCCTAAAGTTTTTAGGTCAGAAGGCTCCTTATAGGCGAAGAGAGAGGCCGAGGGGGGTGCCTGGGGGGCCCACACTACCCCCTGGCGCGGCCTGGCCTGGCCCTTGCCACCAGGTGGTGTGGCCACCCCCTGGCTCTTCTCCGTCTCGTATTCTGGCTCCTGGAGTCTTCGGGTGAAATAGGATTTTTTTTATGTTTTCCGGGATTTTTCTTGATAGTTGATTTTCTGCACAAAAAGTAGACACCAAGGCAATTCTGCTGAAAACAGCGTCAGTCCGCATTAGTTGTATCCAAATCACACAAGTTTCGAGGAGAAACAATAGCAAAAGTGTTCGGGAAAGTAGATACGTTTTGGATGTATCAGCGCCTCCTGGTTTCTCCGCTTCACGCATCGCCAGCGGTAGCATCTCCCAAACCTAGACTTGCTCACTATGTCACCTCGCGAGAACCGCCGCCCACGTCTAGAGTGCAACAGGGAGGGACGCACCGGCAACTCGCGCCTCCCAAACCCAGATTTGCACACCGTGTCCATCGAGCACCTCCGCAACCCCATCACCCCCATCGAGGTAGATCCGGCAGCAGCTGCAGCAGCGCTAGAGGCTACTCACTAGAGCCTCCTAGAAGAAGCTGGCAAGGTGGCACCCGCCCAACCGCGGATGAACGCAACCATGCGTGAGTACAACATCATGCACTGCTTTGCCCGCCTGCCCGGACACCAGCCGCCTGGCCTAGTCCCAAGGCCGAAACCTCGGCATAGAGATGGATCATGTTGCTGATCCGCATATGCCTGCAGTGTAGCCGGTCTATAGAACTCTTGCCAAAAACATGAGGGTCGCGGAGGCGGTAATCGCCGAACTAAGCCACTTGGAGCACGTGTACAACTCCTCGTGGTCACGAAAAACAAATAGCAGGCTGAGGCAGAGCTTAGCATGGGCGGCAACAGCAAGACCCTACTAGCTCACCGGATGGCGGACCCGGCCGTGGGGGCCAGCAAAGCCTTTTCCTCAAACAGAGCGAGGCCCAGCAACCATCCACGCGGTGGATCGGTGGACCGTGGGCACAATGCCCGCGACGCTGCGGCTGTCACCAGCGGGAACCGCGAGCCGGCCGACGAAGCCAGAAAAGGCCAAGCGCTGCCCAAGTCCCGCCTATCCGGCCGCCTGGGACCGCTCGAGCCTGAAGAACCGCAAGACGCATGCGCTCGCATCGACTTCCTGGTCAAGTCACGCGCGCTGGAGGAAGAAAGCCCATACGGTCCAAGGTGCTTCGGACCGCGAATCCAGAATGAACCGTTTCCAAACGGATTTTTGCTCCCAAGAGATATGACAAAGTACAATGGCTCGGTCAAGCCTGAGGACTGGCTGGTGGACTACACCACCACGGTAGGTATTGCAAACGACAACCACCGGGTGGCTGTACGCTATGCCCCCTCATGCTCCTCGACTCGGCCAGGACATAGCTCAACAGCCTCCCGACAACAGCATCAACGCTTGGATTGATTTCGAGCAGGCGTTCGTCCGCAACTTCACCAGCACCTACAAGCGCCAAGGTCGACCCGGCGAGCTTTCCCTTTGCGTGCAGGGTCAGGACGAATCTGATCGCTCCTACATCACCCGGTGGACGAGCATGCACAACTCTGCGAGAGGGTGCGCGAGCACCAGGCGGTCTACTTCTTCATCAACGGATGCAGAGACGGCACCATGCTCAAGCACAAGCCACACCAGGTGGAGCCCACCACCATGGCGTAGACCATGGCCATCGTGGACAAGTACGCCACCACCGATGCGGCAATGAAAAGATCCGTTTGGGTGGACGACTAGGGACAAATCATCGTCGACGTCGCCGTGGATCGCTGCCAGCCGAAGGGGATTGGCCACAACTCTAGCTGGCATGACAACCGTCATGGCAAGAGAAAGGACGACCAGCCGGATAACCAATATGGTTCCAGGCAGGTGGCGGCAGTGCAGGAGGATCCGGCTGCAGGCGAAAGCCGGAGACAAAACCTTGATGATCGACCCCCAAGGCCCAAGTACACCATCGAGTAAATGCTTGATGGGTCGTGCAAGTTCCACAGTGGAGGCAACAAACTGGTTACACATACCACACGCTAGTGGACCTAGACGAAGAATATGGCGGAGATTGCCAGCGTGCCGGTTGCGCAGGCACCTCCACCCCGAGCCGGAGGGCCACCGGGCGACCACAATAACCAGCGCCGGAGGGAGGATGATGATGACAACTATCCCCGCAAGGTGGGAAACTACCACATCTTCACGACAGAGCAGGAGACCAAGCATGGTAAGAGACGACGCGAGGCGGAGGTGAATGTGATCGTTCCTCCCATCCCCAAGTACCTCAACTGGTCGGAGCAAAAAATTTCATGGAGCCGGAAGGACCAGCCAGCTGTGCTGCCACTTTTTTACCCAGGCACTTACGCGATTGCCTTGGATCCCATCATCATCTCCAAGAAGCATTCCTGCAGATTCTCCTGTGTCCTCATAGACGGCGGGAGCAGCATCAACCTCCTATACCGCAGTTTGCTGGACCGGCTTGGCATCAGCGAGTCACAGCTGGAGCCGTCAAGCACCTCCTTCCACGGAGGCATTCTGGGCCCGTCGCATTTGCCTATCGGGAAGATCCGGCTGGATGTCATCTTCGGCATGGAGGATAACTTCCTCCATGAGCCCATATGGTTTGAGGTGGTCAACCTCTCCAGTGCACATCAGGCAATCCTGGGGCACCCAACGCTCACCAAGTTCATGGCGGTGCCACATTATGCGTACCTCAAGATGAAGCTACTAGGGCCAAAGGGTATCATCACCGTGGCAGGCTGCTATAGGCGGTCCGTGGAATGCGCCACGGATAGGTCCACGATAGCGGAGGCCATGATCATCGCGGACGAGAAGCGCATTATCATGCAGAATGTGGCAGCCCTACAGGAGGACATGCCAGATGATGAGCCCAAGTCAGCCAGGGGAGCACAATCCATGCCATCCAAAGGCACCAAAAAGATCCTGCTGGACGAGGCCGAGCCGAACAAGTTCATCATAGTCGGAGACGGCCTTGACAACAAATAGGAAAGCGCGCTCATCGACTTCTTCCGTGAGAATCGGGATATCTTCACATGGTCCCCCAAGGACATGCTAGGTGATTTGAGGGAGCTCGCTAAGCACTCTTACATGTTATGCCAGATGCAAAGCCAGTCAAACAGTCACTACGCCTCTTTGCAGAAGAGAAAAGAAGGACCATAGGTGAAGAGATCACCTGGCTCCTCGCAGCCGGATTCATCATGGAGGCTTTTGTAACACCCTAGCATTAGAGCTTAGAAATAAGATGAACACAGGTATGTGCATTACATTCATGCATAGAAAATACGGATAATTTTTGTTCTTTTAAATAAAACTTGTCAAAGTGACTGAAGCTTCTCTTAACTTGGTGAAACGGAAGTAGATCATCAAGTTGACTGCAATAAGTTTCAATATGACCTTTCCTAAAACCTTATATTTGGGTAATATAATTTGATATAAGGATAGATTAAATGTAATAAAACTAAGTTATAACACACTACTTAATTAGGAGTACTTGATCTTATAAAGATCATTACATGGTATTCCATACCAAAACTCAAGGATGAATAATTAATGTTCTAAAGATGATATCAAGGTATTATCTACCACAAACCTTGAATACCAAGTTAAGTACATGACTTAAGTAAAGAAACTTTATAACTAAACCTTGAAACACTTGTTTGCCATAGTTACTCCTACCATGGGTATCATGGTAGTTCTTAAACATTAACTCTTATTACAAACAGAGTAGAAAGGGGGGTCAAGCCAAGACCATCCATCACATACCCTTAGTGTCATGTTAATAGATGACAATCCTATTTAACCAAGTCCTAGTGTCTATTGATCATCAATGTGTGTGATCAATTCTTGACCTAGAACTTATTGACTCATAACCTTTGACCTATTGTGTTGACCTTCCAAATACCTTAAGTAAATTAATTTGAAGGAAGAACTATATATGGCTGAGTATACCATCATCAATGGAATGTGATCCTTAGTGGAGATCAAACCATTTGATGTTGGAGGAGTTAACTCACTCCTGAGTTAACTAGAAGCAGTATTTAAACCCAGGAAGTAACTAGTGATCATGGAGATATAAGTAAGCTAGTAGTATTAGTACATTAGATAACAATCTTGTTAGGACAAGTGGATATAGACAAGCTTGCTAAACAAGATAAGTCTATAGAGAGACTAATACAAGTTTACTACTTAGTTGAGTATAGATCTTGATCAAACAATTAGAAGCCTAAGCTTTGTATGGTCAAAATGATTCTGGTCATTATCCTCAAGTCACTTGAGAATAGATGACTAGGTGTGAAGAAGAGTTGTGGGTATACCAAATTAGGTAAAGCCTAGTAAGCTGAATCATCTAGCTTGATCATGAGAAGTCAAGCTAGAGTATAATAAAGTATATAAGAGTTGTAGGAGTAGTTGGAAGTATAATAGTTTAACCAAGGTAATACAAGAATAACTTGTATTGTGGAGAATAGTACCATACCTATTCCAGAGGATTGTTATCACAAATGATATATGAAGAACTATAATCTTGTATACTTTGGAAGAAGTTGCAAGATGAAGTTAAGGAGGTTGATAGATGGAGTAAGTAGTAGCTAAACTGATGGGTGCATCAATGATAGTTAATTAGAAATTATATACTAGGAGTAAGGATGGAGTAATGTTGAAGTGGCATGACCATGTCATCATGTGATGATGGATATGGTGGAGTCAGATGATTGTTTTATTCAGGAGATGTGATCTTTGAGAATAAAATAAGAATGATATATATAGTATATTTAGGAAAGGAATTCCTTATCTCAAAACAAGTTTAGTGGAGTGTTGAGGACATGATTCTTTAGAGATCTGTAGCTAGCTATATAGGTAGCCATGGCAAGACCCATATCTACTTCGTTAATCAAAACCCTAGAATCAAATGGATAGTGAAACCATTTCCTATTCCTAGATAACCATTTAACAATACCTCTTGGATAATTAAAGCTTCCAAGAAATAATTAGAGAACAGATGAGTGATTATGGAAGAAAGGATTGTCCATTTGATTGACATAAACCCTAATAGGGAGCAAATTTCATAGAACCATCAAGATCACATTAGGAAACTGTTATGTGGTTACTTCAAACTCAACAAATCAAGTAGAATTGGATTTGAGGAAATCACCAATCAGAGAGAACCTGAGATACAAATCACCAAATATGGAGGACTATGAAAACCCAATCATCATATTATGAACCACAAAGATTAATCATTTATAATGTATTTATATAAATCTCTTATGAAGATAAATAGGAATAAGATTCTTTACATTTGAATATTCATATTAAACCACTACTATTACATTCTTTTACAGGTAAAACAAAACATTTCTATGACATTTTATTATAAGAAACAAATCTTTAAAACCCTAATTCTTCTTCATATTCTCAAAAGTAAATAATCCTTTATTTAATCAAAATGAATGAAAATATCAAACAATAGTGTTAAACAAACTAGTTCCATTAGTCCAAGATGAATCCTTGTTGATTCAATGAATGTTGGATATTAGAAACATTAAAAGAATTTAAATTCAAAGAAGTATTCTAAAACATAAATAAAAACAAATAAAGAAAAGAAGTAGAAGTAGAAGCAGAAAAAAATACCTCATAAACCAAATCTGGCTTGAGGCCCATTTTCTCCCTACCTATTTACTGCTCACTGGCCCAACAGTAGCCCAACACCAGCCCGTCTCACCTTCTCTCTCTAACTGATGTGTGGGACCAGGGGTGGACTGCGGGTTGAGTTCGAAACATTGCCAGGGGTTTCCTGCAAGATGTTCATCGTCGTCTTCCTTCTCCAGCTGGAAGCAGCTCCGTGGTGGAGCCGATGCCGTCCACAGTTTCTGCGCCAGGATTCGCGATGGTGCCGACACATCCGCGGGGATAAGACCGCCACCACGACGTCCTTCCTCGTCCTCATCCCCATTTCTCTTTCTTCTCATTCATATCCTCTTTAGAGAAGAGAACCCGAAACCCTAGCTCGTCGGAGTTCATCGTTCCAGCCATCCTCGATCACCTCTTGCTTAGCCATAGCCACTTCTGGAACCATTGTCATCTTCTTGTTTGTCTCCGACATGTCCCGTGAGCAGGCGGGCTCCGTGTGTTGTGGAATCGTGTCCAAGGGCTGGCCGGCCGTCACTGCCATGATCGTTGATTCCGGCATCACCTGACTTCACCTCATCTCGTTGACCATCCCATCAGCATCCTGGTGAGGCAACGGTGCTCAGCCACCTCCCCAGTCTCTTCTTTTCACACTAGAGCGTCACCGCGTCGTATGTTATTGTCGGCCGCCACATCGGTTGGTCGCCGAAGTACCTCCGGTGACCAAAATAGAGCGGCGACACCACTCCCAGGTTCGCCTTGCTCTGCTCTATCGCGTAGCACCCTTAGTTCTGCCCCGCGAGCCCAGATCAACTGATCCATGCTCAATAGTGAGCTCCGGCCAGCGCTGACGTCATCGTGTCGTCACGCCCACATCACCCGGTCCCGCCAGTTCTGTTTTACTTGGTCTTCATGTGCGTGGCTGTCGATGTGGCCACTGGCCCACGGGTCAGTGACTTAGGGTAGCAACAGTCTCAGTGTAAAAAGTAATCCCGGGTTAGTAAATAGTTAAAATAGTATAGATTTAAATATAAATCTTTTCGAGATATTTAATAAAAGGATTAAATCTTGTTAATTCTATATCTTTTATTTTACAATTCAGAAAAATATATATAATATATCAAAATGTTTATAAAAATAAAATCTATAATATAATCCTATTGTTATAATTATTTTACCACTTAAATAAAATCATTAGAAATTATTATTAAATAATCCATTAGAAAAAATCTTAATAAATAGATTCTATTACTTAAAATTCATAAAAATAAGTATAAAATATCAAAAATCTTAGAAAAAACAAACTAAAGACTTATAAGTTTGTTTTATATATTTTTCTATCACATAACTAATATTTATCATTTATTAAGTATTTATTAAATGGTAAAACTTATAATAATCATAACTTATTATTTAAAAAGCACAAAAATACTTATAATATACCAAAATGATCACAAAAATATATTTTACATATCAAAAATGTCAAATCATAACCTTTACTATTGTTTTTACCATGAATTGTTTAGAGTCTAAAATTGTATTAACAAGTTAAAATAATGTTTAATTGAAGCTAACATAAGGTTAATCATTTTAAGTTGTACTTATTAAACTACCATTTGAAATTAAGTAAGGTTTACTCTCCAAAACATTTTATCAATTATAAGATCATCAAGATTTGAGTAATAATTCTTTTACAAGTTTGGGAATCCACTTTCAAGACTAAGGAAAGTCTATAGATATTAAACATGGTACCATTTCCATGTTTATAGAGATAACTGTTACTCTTATATTAAGAAAGTAATTCTATTCATCTCTAGCTTTAATAAAACACCACCTATCCTATGATTGCTTAATGTAGTAATAATTTCCTGTTTAATAATCTTAGCTAAAAACAAACCTTAAAGTATTCACTTTAAGTTTAAGTGTTTTTACTATTATAAAGAAATATTTTCCTCAAAAGTTATTATTTTAAGAAACATTCAAAGTAATCCTTAAACACTTCTAAAAAGCTCTAGCTGGTTAACAACCTTGCTTACGAAATCTTCTAGAAACCATAACCATTTGAATGCTTTAGTATAGCATATTACTTATTGTATTTACTTATTGTTTCACACACACTCTCACAAGTCTTAATAAGAAGCACAAGTGAGGCTGATATAAAAGTGCAACACAGTCCTAAGAACTCATCACCAGTTTCCAAACCCTAGATTAGATACAATTAGTCTGGGGATTCATGTTTATTAAATTGCATTACATTACTTATGCATCATTGCATCTTGATTCTTTAAACATTAGTCCTTACCGGACCAATGAGGCTATTTCCAGATTTGGATCTTATATTGTCTTGAAGACAGTGAGTGCATAATCTTGCCATCACAAAAGGAAAGTTCACAACTTGCTCATGTCCTTTGATTATTTTCTATGCTTGTAACTCAGCTGTGTCATCACCTGCATTTCAAAAAGGACAGAAAATACTATTTTCATAATAATATGATTATGGATTATTTACCAAGTGGTAATAATCTATTAATACAGTTCTATTGGTAAAGGAATATAATATCTAGGACTTAACAACCAATGTCGCCAGTGATTCTAGCGTCGTATATTACGCGTTAACCACGAGATTTGGAATGGGACAGAGAAGTCAGCTGTATCTTCTTCCTTTCATATGGAGGCAAGATAACCTTATCGTGACGCTGTGATTCCTTATGTGGATCCATCATATGGGTGGGCACCCTTAGGCCCCACGATTTTGGTGTCTAGACTAACTATGAGTGGCTGACGGAGGTATAGTCGAACCTTTATGGAGCTTGCCAGGGGCATCACTAGCTCATAAAGTCTTCGGGAACTCATCAGGGTTACAGCTTTCCCTAAATTAGGAGCTTAACAGAGATGGAGCTCGGGCCGGAGGATCATGCAGAGATATGGGATGACGGAGAGGGCAGTGATTGGCTTGGATCACCTACTGGGCCCAACATCAAGGAATTTTTTACGGGAAGGATCGCCCGGTTGTGCAACAAGCAGTTGATCTCTCATGGGTAAAGCAATGCACCTCTGCAGAGTGTAAGAATTGGGACCTGTTACTCCCTGTTCCGGGAAGGAGCTACGAACGCGGCAGGAAAGGAACTCCATGAAGTTTTGGTCAATCTGTGAAGGCTGTCGGACATAGTTTTCAGAATAAAAGCAACCTTTAAGAAATGTTTATGAAAACCTGCATTGCCTATGACCTATGGTCCATGGCTGTAGAGATAATGCATCATACACTGCTTTTTAGTGAATTTTCTGAGTACACTCTTACTCAACTGTACCTTCTTAACCCTTGCTAGGTTCTAAGCTATTGAAGACGATGTCAACATCAATGTCTTCCCAAGAAACCATCATCGACAACTCAAGTTCTTCAACAGAGTCAATGAAGTCCACATATACGTCAACCGAAGTGAAGACTAAGTTCTTAAATAGATAGAAGTAGATTTGCTGGCCATAAAACCTACTTCTGTAGAGCATTGCAATAGCAGCAATGGCAAGCCAAATAGTATATATAAAAGTCGTAGTTACTAGATAGTTCTGAGTTATTACTTCTAGTTCTTCTTTGTAAGAAGTTTGTTTCTCACTCTTTAACCTAGAGTGTTCTCTGGATCTTTTGTAAATAGTCGAGTTGTAATCTATAGTCATGTCTTGGACCTGCTGTGTTTCTGTTATACCACTCTGAGGGGTGTAAAACTAGTGAATGGTGTTTCATTGGTGTTATGTCAACGAATATAGTGTACTACATCATGCAGTGGTATGCTGGGTCACCGCAGCTGGTATCAGAGCATATGCTTTGACCTTAGGTTGGTAAACCTAGTAAATGGGTAAAACCTGTAGGAAAGATGTTAGCAACCATAAAGAGTTCTCTAGAAATACGATGGATATTAAATTGGGAATAATCTCGTCATGTTGCTAGTGCGATGACTCTTTGTTATGCAATTTTAAATGAGTACCATGAGTTTTAACTCAAGATGACTGATGATAATTTCTCATCTACAGTACAAGAATGGCACCTAGGTATCGACCTCGGAACGTTCAAGTGTTGAACAAGACCCTAGATGATTATAAAGATGCATGGACAATCACTCTAAGACAACTTCTGTGGAGTCTGGATTGTGAGTCTTGACTTCTAGTTAAGGTTTATAGTTTCTATGACGGACGGATATTGGCCAAGTACCGTATCCTGATCATGTTACCCAAGAAGTTGGGAGTGCATAGAGAAATGCCATCGGGAGAAGCAAGATGTATGGCAACAACCTATCAGATTGCAGTAGTAGCAGCCATAACCAAGATAAGGGAATTGAATTGCAAGGCGCTAGAAGGTACTACCTATACTGATATACCTCACGAAATTCCTAGTTCTGATCCAGAGTTAGATCATTCTGCTCTGGTAAGGACCAAACCCACTCTGGCAATAGAGTATATGGATCGTTATAAGCCTTTACTGGACACGTTTCATAACACTCATGAAGTGCTAGTTCAAGAGTTGGACACGGTCATTGAGGATTTCACCAATCCTGCAAAGGTAATGGCACATTGAAAGAAGTTTGTTAGAGAAGCAAAACACTCAGAGCCAATCTTTTCCGGAGAGGTGTTTGAAGAAACAGAGTTTAATGACCCACACTCTGAAGTCTGTGCCTATTACCCAGTCGAACCTCAGCAACCAGTAGACCCATGGACCAAATACGAGGAGGAACAGAGGATATGAAATGCACCCAACCCCAATAATGTCATTGGAGATTCTACCGGATGGGAAGGCCAGTCCTATGATGAAGTCATGGGACAAGCTACACTCAATGAATCGGGCAAAGGAGTAGAAACTAGTTACAATCCTATAGAATCATATGGACAGTCTGGGAGTAATAATATTCCCATTGAGCTAGAAGAGTGTCCTGGTAGTTACTACACCCATATGTATGACTGGATTGTGGAAAAAGCAAAGAATACTTCTTGCTTTGAAGATGCGCTTGGAGGAGGACAGAAGAATACTGAAGAAGGTAATGAGTTTGATAGTCATTTTTCAATGGCTAATATCACTCTTGGTACTTATACTCAAGGTTACGCACATACTGGATGTTCTGAGGCACCAGAAGGCAATCGTCGAACTTTGAGTCAACCTGGAAGAAAAATCCGGAAGCCCAGAAGAAAGTAATAATGGAAGTAATCTAGAAAGTAGCGTGCTTGAATAATGTCCATATAGGGTAATGTGTATTGTAGTGCTTGTGAGACTTGCTGAAATAAGTGAGAACATGCTCACATGAGCAAGAAATCCCTTGTAATATAAGGAGGTAGTGTGCAAAGGGAGTGTCTTGCTGTGGTTGGGAGTTGTAAAATTTCAAAGACATATGTTTAATACATGGTATATGTTTATGTATTTCTTAGTTTTTCTTGGATCTTCTTGATTGCCTAGATCTGTGCATGGAGTTTGTCTGGTGTGCATCATCAAGTTATTACTTGATGTTATAGACCTATATAGAAAAGGCAATTCATGTAAGGGAGTGACAAGTTCCAAAAACCAAGATGAAGACTAGTAAGAGGAAGGAAGCGAAATATGAGGTGTATTAACACTATTTTGAAGGATGGATCAATTCCATCTTATTATTAGTTAGGTAACAAGGAATACTAGTACATAGAAGGTGTGGAGCAACATGAAGGAATGAACTAGAGTTCACTCAAGATAGGTGATGCCGCTCAGAAGCTAATAAAATAGTCGTTCCAAGTTCATGGAAATATCATGAATAAGTGCAAAGGAGAAATTTGGAAACCGTAGTTGGTATTCAAGCTCTGTCAACTTAGAGGGAATGTTTGTAGTAAGTCCAGAACCTGTATGGTAATTCATGTACCGAGGAGGATCCTTAGCTGGTATCCGTAGCTGGTATCCTAGCGGTGTAGTGAAGTAAGTCATATTTGTGGAAATTAAAGAGTATAAAACTTGGCCTAAGTTAAGATAGACCTAAGGAGTATAGAATTTAAGCGAAATGGCTTTCTAGACGCTTCGCGAAATCTGGCCTATCAAAGCGATAATGTTCAAATGGTTAAAAGTACGATAAACAATGTTGGAAGATTTATTACGGAGATCCACTACCATGTGGGTGTATGATGCGCTCGACTTTCAACGTAGAGCTCATTGGGAACCCCAAGAGGAAGGTATGATGAGCACAGCAGTAAGTTTTCCCTCAGTTATGAAACCAAGGTTTAATCGAACCAGTAGGAGCAAGGAAACACCCCAAAGGTGTTACTAGCTGAGCTTTGGCAGGGCGCACTACCGGTGCTAGTAGCAACGTGGATACCTGGACAACACAACCACAAAACTTTGTCCCCAACTTATGATGAGGTTGTCAATCTCACCGTGTTTTGCGGAAAACAAAGGAAACATATCGAATGGAAAGAAGTAAAAGTTTGCAGAAAGTAAACACAAAGCAGAAACAGTTTATAGATTGTATGTAAAGAAAAAGGATCAGTATCCATAGTTCACTAGAGGTGGCTCTCCTTAGATAAATAGCATGCTGGGGGAACAAATTATAGCGGGGCAATTGACAAACACCGAGAAAGCAATACATGCATATACTAATCATCTTGACTCCTCTGACACTTGATTGGGCATTACAACATAATACATAGACCGCCATCCAACTGCATCTATGACTAATAATCCACCTCCAGGTTATCATCCGAACCCCCTCTAGTATTAAGTTGCAAGCAACAGATTATTGCTTTACGAACTGCGTGTAAAGTAAACAATACGATTGTTCTATGAACAAAGGATTGTTGTTTTCTCCCTAGTAGCAACAACACATCTAGTACCTTAGAGATTTCTGTCACTTCCCTAGATTACTAGAGGCATGAACCCACTATCGAGCATAAATACTAACTCTTGGAGTTGCTAGCATCTACTTGGCCAAGATAGCTACTAACAACGGAAAGCATGCAAGATCTCAAATAACAAAGACATGATAGAATCAATAATAAATCTGAAATAGCATCTCAATATCCATCGGATCCTAGCAAACACAACATGTATGAATTACAAATAGATGATCTTGATCATGAACGAAGCTCATAAGATCTAAACATGAAAGCACAAAGGAGGAGAAACCAGCCATCTAGCTACTACATGGATCCGTAGTCCAAGGATGAACTACTCACGCATCACACCGGAGGCTTGCATGGTGATGAAGAAGGCCTCTAGGGTGAATTCCCCTCTCCGACAGGGTGCCGGGAAGAGCTTCAGATCCCTCCTGATCTAGGGATGGAGATGACGGAGGCTACAGACTCTTTCGTGGATTTTTTGATCGGGTCCTTAGGGTTTACGTCCTGAGGGCATCTTATAGTCGGAAGGGGAGCCCGAGGGGGTGCCAGGGCTGGCCTCACCACCCCCTGGCACGGGCCAGGCTCGGTCGCGCGGCCAGGTGGTGCGATGCCCCCCTAGTCCTTCTCCGTCTCGTATTCTGGCACTTGATCACTTCCGGAAAAATAGGCACTTTGGCTTTTGTCCCATACAATTCCGAGAATATTCATTTTCTGACTTTCCTAGAACCAAAAACAGCAGAAAACAGGCAGTTGGCACTATGGCTCTTGTTAATAGGTTAGTCCAAGAAATCATATCACTAGTGGAAACCGGCCCTCCAGTCCCAGCCCGTAAGGGGCTTTAGTCCCGGTCCTGGTAACCGGGACTGGAGGGGCGGGACTAAAGGCCCACCCATTAGTCCCGGCCCTCTTACCAGCCGGGACCAATGGGCATCCACGTGGCTGTCTCTACGGGCGCTGGGTGCCCCCCATTAGTCCCAGTTCGTATTACGAACCGGGACAAATGGTTCTCTGCCGCGGCAAAATTTTAGGCACTTTCTCTGCCACGGCAGAGAATTTAATTTGTATTCTTTTTTATTTCAAAATAGTTTTCTACGCTACCACATACCATACATGTTCGTGCATACATAAGATAACTTCTCTTAAGATCGAGCATACAAATATATACATGATAGTTACACATGGAGATCATAATTATCGGGACTAGAGCCCGTCTATTCAATTACATGGTCGGGGATCATCGGCGCCTATTCACACTAAATTCTCCGGCGTCATCTATCATCTCGTTCATCAAGAATCCTGCCAGTTCTTCAGCAATTGCTACTATGCATTTCTGTGGTAGGAGTTGATCCCGCATTTTCTCGAACTATATAAGAAAAGGAGATCAATATGAATATCAATCATGATAAAAAAAGTGACGGTAGTAAAAATAATGTTATGAATGTATTGCTTACATCGACTCTATAATCATTCATCTCACTGGTAAACGTGCGAATGAACTCGCAAACGTAGAATCCACATAGATTCGTCCCCTGTGGTTGCCTCGCGCACTTTACGAGAATAGAATTCTATCAAAATAATAATCCAGCATCATAATTGTATTGAAACTAGAAGTAAAGAGATGCGCCTACTATTTAGCGAGACCGGCTTAAACGTCAGCTTCCTAGTAAAGTCACCCGTAACCGCACTCTTGAACTGGTTCCAAACCCTACCCGGTAAAGAAAATGAATGAGTTATTTATTACATGATATCTCAGGAAATCAACGAAAGAGACCGCTGTAGCGCGAAAATTACCTCTGGAGCATGTCCTGCATGTCACTAAACTGTTCCAGGGGTCTCTTGAATTGGTCCATGACATCAACTCTTCCCTTATCAAGTTGAATGTCCATGAGAATCCAGTGGAAACTGTACACGTTTATATATACATCAGTAACTCATCAATTACACTTAACATCGAGTAAGCAAAAGAGAATGTGTACAATAGAGTAAGACACTCACGTGAAATTGTAAGGAAACAGTATGTGGTCACAAAATTTTTGCTCTGTTAGAAACCTTAGAAGGTTTTCCTGTGTGTCCTCCGGTTTTTCCTTTAGCGTCTGACAATGTATTTTATCTGGGTCAATGAACCCAACACAGAAGATTGACCTTCTTTTACATTCCATGATCTTCATTCTGCATAATAATAGAGTACAAAAGGATATAATTAGGATAATTACATGCAATGAACTGAACAACTGAAAAAATGAACAGCTTATATATAGACAATGAATTCACCAACTTACAGACAATAGCAACTCATGAGACTTTTGTCGAGGGCGTCGAAAGTGTATAAATGGAAGAGTTCTGGAAACTCAACATGGACCTCTTCTTCTCGGAAGTAGTAGTCATGTGGGACTTTCGCCACGATCATTATTCTCTCCTCCTTTACGGCTTTCAAGTACCATTTATGTAAACTCCGCATTTGTGTTGGCAGTTGTTGGAACTGCTCAAAGCTGACCAGAGGCTTCCCTGGGACATATGTAGGGACTCCCTGAGCCTTGGGTAACTTGTCGTCCTGGGAACCTAGCAATTCCTCAACAGTAGCATCCATAGCGGCCACAAGCTTCTTAGCTTCTTCCATATCCTCCTGGGGAGTGTCATAGGATACCACCTTGAGGGGTGGGGTCGATTTTTTGGCCTGTTCCCCGAGCTGGGGGACGTCCTTTATTTTCCCGGTTGCACTTTGACTTGATGATTTGCTCCCGCTTGCACTTCTACTTGATTTGCTCTTCTTCACTTCCTTCTGAAGTGTGGGTCGATAGTCATCTGGCTTATGGTGCAAGTCATATTGCGATTTTGTGTTCAGAAAAGAAAGTGCATACGCTCTTTTCTTCTCGGTGTATACCGAGGCGGGCTCGGGTTTCTTCTTTTGAAGCTGCGCAACACATTCGGCCTTTACGATCATGTCGGTTTCCTCGTCAGTACGATTGTATGGTCTGATGGGAAGATTCTTATGAGGTACTCTTGGGAGGGGCGACATTTGTTGTTTTGGGCTGATGCGTCGTTTAGTACTAATCGGAGGCTACGGCGGAGATCGAGATGGACTCGGGCTGTGGTGGTCGTAGTCATGGGGTGGGCTTCTTGGAGGTGATGGAGGTGAAGGTGACATGCGACCACTCGGAGGCGGTGTTGGGTTTGGCGTCCAGCCTGGAAGCTTGATGTTGTTCTTGTCCCATAGAATGATACCACCCAGTACTTCTCCGAGTGTCCTCTCACCTTCAGGTCCAGGGATGTCAAGCTCCATTGAGTCCCACCCCATTGCGATTTCATCCACACCAACTTTAGCATAGCCAGCTGGAATCTCACAGCCATGCCAGCGTGCGCCAGGTGGACAAGGTAAAGCACATCTGACCGCCACTTTGATGAATAGGTTCTTCACCTTCTGATGGAGCTCACAAGATGCCTGCTCCTTGATTCCATCCACGGGGTAGCCGGGACCACCATCTACCATACGTACATCATCAGAAGGGACATCCGATTCAGCCACGCTGCTTTTCTGCTGAGATGGGACGGTGGTAATATCAAGTACAAGATCTTGTAGGCGCGGTGCTCCTCGAAGTTCATCAATCTGTTGTTGATGCATTTAAAGTGTTCCTATCAACTTGGTGAACTTGTCTCCCTCCTCCTCCTGTTGTCGCCTCTTTGCTCTCTCTCGGCTCCTATAAGTATCTCTGTCTTTGGGAAATCCCATCTCCCACGTATAACTAGGGCCAAGGCCTCGTACACGTCCTCCGCGTTCGTCATTCCCGAGGACCTTTGTTAGCAAGTATTTCTCTCTATCAGGACGGAACTTTGTTGTCCCCGCTTTAATCTCCTTCACCACTTTCTGCCATGTATCCCGGGGTATCCTAATCCCGTCACTGCAAATAAGGTCCCCTGTACTTTCATCATACTCACTCCCATGCCCAAGGAACCAATTCCTTGCCCTCAGATCCCATTCTTCGCGTATTGGTTCTGGAGTGATCCCTTTAGTAAGCAACTCATTCTCTTTAGCATCCCACTTTGGCATGGCAGCCGCGTAGCCCCCTGGCCCCAGGTGATGGTGATATTTCTTCATCCCGACATTTTTCTTGTTTTTTTCTGACATTTCCATAGCAGGTTGTGACTCCTTGTACTTCACAAATGCATCCCAGTTAGCCTGCTGCTTCATTAGATAGCATTCAAATTTAGGAGTCTTCTTCGTCTTCTGATACTTTTTCCATAATGCTTTCTTCCAGTTCTTGAATAGTTCGGCCATCTTCGTAAGAGTCCACTGCTTGACTTTCTTCCTCAATGCATCTATGTCGGCATCATCCTCACATTCTGGCAGGGTGAAATGTGTCATGAGGTCATTCCAAAGACCCTCTTTGCACCTGTTGGACACATACTCACCCTCTTTCTCCCCTTTGGTCTTATTCCACTCTCGAACGGTGATCGGGATGCGATCCCTAACCATAACTCCGCATTGTTGTTTAAATACAGTTTTAGCCTTTTCGGGTTCCACCGGTTCACCCCGTGGTGATACCCGCGTAATTGTATAACGCGTAGATGCGTCCAACTTTTTGGCCGGGCCTCGTTTGGAATATTTTTTGCTCGATGTGGAGGCCTAAGAGAAGAAACATTCGTCAATTTATATATATATACAACTCAGTTAATGCATCTACTGATCACCAGACTTCATATATATACCTCGCCGTCGGCTTCTCCACCACCGGAGCCGTCGGCTTCTCCTTGATCATTTCGGTCGACCTCCTCTCCCTCACCGGAGGGGTTCAGATAAATCGACGGAGATTCGGGTGGATCAACATGGGGGGTGTCGTTGATCATATCCTCGAGAATTTCTTCCTATGTTAGGTCTCTCTGGATTGGATCCATAGTTTTCTACAAAATGCACACAATAACATTTTTCATTCAATATTGCTGCATAAAATAATACTAAACAATAATATGAACACGCAATTTGCTACAATAATACTAAACAACAGCAAAATTCTAGTGATGCCCTAACCCTAACCCTAAGTCGGGAGGCCCGCGAGCACTACCACATTAACCCTAAGTCCGGGGGCCCGCGAGCACTACCACCCTAACCCTAAGTCCGGGGGCCCGCGAGCACTACCACATTAACCCTAAATCCGGGGGCCCGCGAGCACTACCACATTAACCCTAAGTCCGGTGGCCCGCGAGCACCACTACCCTAACCCTAAGTCCGGTTGCCCGCGAGCACTACCACCCTAACCCTAAGTCCGGTGGCCCACGAGTACCACCACCCTACCCCTAAGTCCGGCTGCCCGCGAGCACTACCACCCAAACCATAAGTCTGGGGGCCCGCGACCACCACCACTCTAACCCTAAGTCCGGAGGCCCGCGACCACTACCACCCTAATATATACACTACTATTACACTAGCTACTAAATAATATTACAACTACTAAATAATGTTACAATTATACACTACTATTACACTATACTAAATAACACACAAAATTAAATAATATTACACTACAAAATAAAATTAACTATATACTACAAAAATACTATTACAACTAAATATTACAACTACTAAATACTACAGAAATACTATTACACTAATACAAAATACTACAAAAATAATATTACACTAATACAAAATACTATTACAACTAAATATTACAACTACTAAATACTACAAAAAAGCCAGCCAGCAAGCCAGCCAGCCGCCAGCCAGGTGTGAGCCAGCCGGCCAGCGCGCGCGGTGGGCACGAAGGGGACGGGGCGACCCGGCCTGCTCGCCTAGAGTGTCGGCACCGCCGCACCGTCACGTAGCCGGACGGGGGAGCGAAAGGGAGGGGCGCGGCGTACCTCTAGCGGGGGCGCGCGCGCGGCGGCTGGAGTGGCAGTGGCGGTTGGGGGCGGTGGCGGTTGGGGTGGTGGCGGTCGGAGAATCGGGCAGCCTGCCGGCGTCAGGTCGTCCTTCGCGCATGGGGGGGTGCTCTGCGTGGGGAGAAGAAGGGGTGCGCGGGGAGAAGAAGGCGCGCCAAATGTATAGTGGGGGCTTTAGTCCCGGTGCGTTATACGGACCGGGACTAAAGGTCCCCTCCTTTAGTCCCGGTGCGTGCCACCCACCGGGACTAAAGGGTTTTCGGCCCAGCCCAACAAGCGCGCGCCAACGCCACACCTTTAGTCCCGGTGTGTAGCACTTATGAATTTTACATTTAAACATTTGAATTTTACAGTTTTTGCATACTTATGAATTTGAGAAAAATTTCAACATGAAAAGTTCTTGAATTTGAATAACTAATCCAAATCTATTTTCTGTTTTATAAAATAATTATTCTAACTAGTGAAACTAATAACCATTTTGCCATTTTCAATTTAAAAATGCATTAAACATTATATTTTGCATATTTTTAAATAAGTGATTCAAATCAATTTTCTGTTTTATAAAATAATTATTCTAACTAGTCAAACTATTAACCATTTTGCCATTTTCATGTAATTCCGACGCTCCGGTGGTCTTCCTCCGGCGAAACCCTAGACCCAGGGCCCCGGATCGTCTACCCCGCCTTTTTTTCCCGCCCGTTCTCTTTCGGATCGTAGCCCCTTTAGGGTTTAGGATTTAGGGTTTTTGGTTTAGGGTTTAGGGTTTAGGGTTTTTGGTTTAGGGTTTAGGGTTTTTGGTTTAGGGTTTTTGGTTTAGGGTTTTTGGTTTAGGGTTTTTAGTTTAGGGTTTAGGGTTTAGGGTTCCCTCCTCTGACTTAGGGTTTAGGGTTCCCTCCTCTGACTTAGGGTTTAGGGTTTAGGGTTTAGACTCATATCTACCGCCTCTCTCCACTCTATCCCATGGCTTCCACCATACCTCTAACCCCAGGGAGGCGGAGATGGAGTCTTTCCCGGGCTAGCAGGAAAATATTTTCCGAGGCTGAACTTCCGAAGATGCCATAGGGCGTGTGCACCAAGGGCATCTTCGAGAAGTTCCGCCACGAGAGATTTCCCAACCCTTTCCTCCATCCATGGGGATGAAACTCTCCATCCATGTTGGCTTGGTCGTTGCCATAGCACATCTAGACTCATATCTTCCGCCTCTCTCCACTCTATCCCATGGCTTCCACCATACCTCTAACCCCAGGGAGGCGGAGATGGAGTCTTTCACAGGCTAGCAGGAAAATATTTTCTGAGGCGGAACTTCCGAAGATGCCATAGGGCGTGTGCACCAAGGGCATCTTCGAGAAGTTCCGCCACGGGAGATCTCCCAACCCTTTCCTCCATCCATGGGGATGAAACTCTCCATCCATGTTGGCTTGTTGAGTTGCTTGCCATGGCGTATCGATGCTCGTTTTATAGGCACGGCGCCGCTTCTACTTTGTCTTCTTCCTCCGACAGGGCGTCATGCGCTACATGCTTTATCTCATCGAGCAGTGCGTCCACCCACCTGTCCTTATCCTACCGATAGCTTTAGTCCCGGTTTGAGCCCCCACCCGATACTAAAGGTTACCCACGCGTCCTTATCCCACCGACAGTTTTGTTAGATGACACAAAAACCACCTTTAGTCCCAGTTGCACCCACTAGCCGGTACTAAAGGATAGCCACCCCCCAGATAAGCCTCCCCCAGATAAGGCCTCCCCATATTTTGTCCCGGTTTGAGCCCCCACCCGGGATGAAAGTTTCCCGCGGCACTGCATTCCCGTGCTTTCCACCGGTTCCCACCTCTGTCTTCCCGCCATTTTTTCAGTATATATATGTACGCTTGGCCTCCATTTACATATCACATCTAGACTCATCATTCTCTTCCCATGGTTTCCATCGTATCTCTAACCACCCGGGAGGCGGAGGCGCTTTGCGCCTTGAACTACCCCTGCCCACCGGGCTACCGCGTCCCCACCGGCTGGATGCTGAGAGCCGGAGGCGTGCCGGTCCCTCATGTCTCTCTAGGTGTGGAGCGCCGGATGGCCATCATGAACCGCTACTACCTCGAGCTCACGCCAGAGCAGCGGAGGAATCCCAACTGGCATCCCGACTTGGGAAGCCTTCTTCATCAATCGGCGTGAGAGGGCGCTCGCCAGGCACGAGGAGGACGGCCCACCTCCTTCGAACTTCAACGAGGCCGGTCGTCGGCTGTGGTGGCGCGGCTGGACTCTCCAGAGTGTCATGGCCTACAACACGACCGACAATAACCCCCGCCTGCGGTACCCTCAAATCCAGCCCACGCGTGCCCAACCTTCAAGGTTCGACTACAGCGACCCCGATGATGACAGCGACAACGGCGCCGGTGACTATGACGACTACAGTGGAGCGTATTACAGGGCTAGGCAGGAGCATGACTGAATCACTCCAACAATTAGGCATGTTTCTTAATTTTCAGTTGTGCTATGTATCCTTAGTGTTTGTGGGTTCCTTCTCTTGTGATGGTTCCTTCTCTTTGTGTGATCACCTACCGCGGCTCAGAACGTCTAGTTTGATTGATCAAGATGTATTACATGAAAGGGGACCTTTATGTCTCAAATAAAAGGTTTAATACATTACATAGATTTATGTCTCAAATAAAAGGTTTAATTACATAGATTTATGTCTCAAATAAAAGGTTTAATACATTATTACACATCACCGACATCTAGTGTTGTGGTTTTCTTCTGCACCGTAGCCATGGAGAATCTTCATCATTTAACTGGATGCTTGGGTCATTTTTCACTTTGAAGGGAGGAATTTCATGAAACTTATTGTAATCTTCTGACATGTCTGTCTTATCATCCACTCCCACGATGTTTCTTTTCCCTGAAAGAACTATGTGGCGCTTTGGCTCATCGTATTCTGTACTCTTTTGCTTATCTTTCCTTTTTCTCGGTTTGGTAGACATGTCCTTCACATAGAAAACCTGAGCCACATCGTTGGCTAGGACGAATGGTTCATCCATGTACGCAAGATTGTTGAGATCCACTGTTTTCATGCCATACTTTTTGTCTACATGTACCCCGCCTCCTGTCAGCTTGACCCATTTGCACTGAAACAAAGGGACCTTAAAAGTAGGTCCATAGTCAAGTTCCCATATCTCCTCTATGTACCCAGAATATGTGTCAATCTGCCCATTGTCATCTGTTGCATCAAAGCGAACACCACTGTTTTGGTTGGTGCTCTTTTTATCTTGGGCGATCGTGTAAAATGTATTCCCATTTATCTCATACCCTTGGAAAGTACATATAGTCGAAGATGGTAACCTGGCCAATGAGTACAGCTCATCTCCAACAGTGGTGTTATTCATGAGATGTGTCTGCAACCAATTGCCAAAATTCTTCTCGTGTTCCCCTTTAATCAAGGTTTCAGGCTTCCCCGGGTTTTTGGAGCGTAGAATATTCTTGTGTTTCTCGATATACGGAGCCACCACGGTGGAATTGTGTAGAACTGTGTAGTGTGCTTGAGTGAAAGAATGCCCATCCCTACATACCATTGATTTCCTTCCTAGTGTGCCTTTTCCAGTCATCCTCCCCTCATACCGAGATTCAGGAACACTAATCTGCTTAAGGTCAGGAAGAAAGTCAACAGAAAACTCAATGACCTCCTCTGTTCCATAGCCCTTGGAGATCTTCCTTCTGGCCTAGCACGATTATGAACATATTTATTTAAGACTCCCATGAACCTCTCGAAGGGGAACATATTGTGTAGAAACATAGGACCGAGAATTCTAATCTCTTCGACTAGGTGAACTAGGAGGTGCGTCATAATATTGAAGAAGGATGGCGGGAACAACTACTCGAAGCTGACCAGACATTGGACCACATCAATCTGTAACCCTGATAGACTTTCTCGATCGATTACCTTCTGAGAAATTGCATTGAGGAATGCACATACCTTCACAATGGCTAGTCGAACATTTTCTAGTAGAATTCCCCTCAATGCAACCGGAAGCAATTGCGTCATAAGCACATGGCAGTCATGAGACTTTAGGTTTTGAAATTTTTCTCTTTCATATTTACTATTCCCTTTATATTCGACGAGAAGCAAAACAGGACCTTGATACTGAAAAGGACTTCAAAAAAGATTTCCTTCTCTTCTTTGGTAAGAGCGTAGCTGGCAATCCCTTGAACCTGCCCTAGATGCTTGCCGTCTCCTCCTTTATGATGTTGCTGGTCCTCCCGTGCTGCCGGGGTATCTTTTGACTTCCCATACAAGCCCAGGAAGCCTAGAATATTCACGCAAAGATTCTTCGTCTGGTGCATCACGTCGATTGCAGAGCGGACCTCATGCACTTTCCAATAGGGTAGCTCCCAAAATATAGATTTCTTCTTCCACATGGGTGCGTGTCTGGTAATAGGGTCTTTCGGAACAAGTTGTCCTCGAGGCCCCTTTCCAAAGATTACATCCAAATCCTTGACCATACCAAATACATCAGCACCACTGGGGGGGACAGGCTTCGTCCGGGTTTCTGCCTTGCCACTGAAATGCTTGCCTTTCTTCTTTATGGGATGACTTGGGGGAAGAAAACGACGATTGTACGGGTACACATTCTTTCTACATTTATCCAGATATATACTTTCAGTCTCTCTAAACATTGCGTGCATGCATTGTATCCTTTGTTCGTCTGTCCTGAAATGTTACTAAGAGCAGGCCAATCATTGATGGTTACGAACAGCAACGCTTGTAGGTCAAATTCCAGCTGTTTGTGCTCATCCCACACATGTACACTTGGTTTGGCCCACAACTGTAGAAGTTCATCAACTAATGTCCTTAGGTACACATCAATGTCGTTGCCAGGTTGCTTCGGGCCTTGGATGAGCACTGGCATCATAATGAACTTCCGCTTCATGCATAAGCAAGGAGGAAGGTTGTAGATACATAGAGTCACGGGCCAGGTGCTGTGACTGCAGTTCTGCTCCCCAAAAGGATTCATGCCATCAGTACTTAGACCAAACCATAAGTTCCTTGCGTCACCAACAAAGTTTGGGAAGTCTCTCTCGATTTTTCTCCACTGCCGACCATCACCAGGGTGCCTCAACATCCCGTCTTTCTTACGGTCTTCCATGTGCCATCGCAACAACTTGGCATGCTCTTTATTTCTGAACAAACGTTTCAACCGTGGTATTATAGGAGCATACCACATCACCTTGGCAGGAACCCTCTTCCTGGGTGGCTCGCCCTCAACATCACCAGGGTCATCTTTTCTGATCTTATACCGCAGTGCAGTGCATACCGGGCATTTATCCATATTCTCGTACTTCTCACCGCGGTAGAGAATGCAGTCATTAGGGCATGCATGTATCTTCTGCACATCTAATCCTAGAGGGCAGACAAGTTTCTTTGGTTCGTACGTACTGGAGGGCAATTGGTTATTTCTTCGAAGCAGCTTCTTCATTATTACCAGCAACTTTTCAAATCCCGAGTCAGTCAAACCGGTCTCTGCCTTCCACTTCAACAATTCCAGTGTGCTACCCAGCTTCTTCTGGCCATCTTCACAAGTTGGATACAGCAATGTGTTGTGGTCCTGTAACATCTGCTCGAACTACAACCTCTCCTTTTGTGTTTTGCAGTCTCGCCTTGCATCACTAATGACCCGACCAAAATCATCAACGGGCTCATCTGGTTCCCGTTCTTCACCCCCTTCTTTTTCATTATCTTCAACTACGGTATCATCGTATTCAGGGAAAATAGATCGGTAGTTGTCATCATCGTTCTCTTCTTCATCGTCGTCTTCCATCATAACCCCTCTTTCTCCATGCTTGGTCCAAACATTATGGTCGGACATGAAACTGGACTGAAGCATGTGGCTCTGAATGACTCTTGAGGAAGTGTGAGCCTGCTCATTCCGACATTCAACACATGGACAACACATAAAACCATCCCGCCACTTGTTCGCCTCGGACACAGGGCGAAAAGAACGCACGCCCTCTCTGTAAGCGTCAGAGCGTCAGTCACCGTACATCCATGGGTGGCTCATCTACATCATACAACCATGCATATATATCAAACGCAATCACGATGCTTAAATTAGTACCGCGCAGTCAAAACGAGAAAATAGTTGCTAACCTTTTAGGACACTTCAAAACAAAGAGGAGAAACCTTAAGTGTCGCTCTGGCACCTCATATCACATTTTGTCTTGTGTGAACTCAAGTGGCATCGCTCTAATAGGCATTTCACTGAACACCTCTAGTGCATATGAAGAAAAAAAGTTAGCACAAAGTTATACCCACCTCTCACATAGGAAAAAACAGGAGAGAGTGGAGGGCTGGGTGCATATATATAGGGCCAGGCCATTAGTCCCGGTTTGAGATACAAACCGGGACTAAAGGTTCTGCCAGGAGCACGCGTGCCGGCCCAGGCCCATTTGTCCCGGTTTGTATCTCAAAACCGGGACTAATGGTTCCTTACGGACCGGGACATAGTGCCTCGGCCTCCTCGGGCCGTCTGGTTCGGACCATTAGTCCCGGCCCCAGCCACGGCCGGGACTAATGGCCCGAACCAAAGGCCCATTTTCTACTAGTGTATGAAAAGTACTCCAAAGTTGGAACAAAACACAAGAAAGTGAATAAAACCAAGCATGGAACATCAAAAATTATAGATACATTTGCAATGTATCAGTGTACCGTAAATTCTTTCGAGAGACCTTATATAGGTAAGATATAAGCTGGACAGAGACCAATACCTTAACTAATGGATATTATACATGAAGTTTAGAGACCATTGGGAACCCCAAGGGGGAGAGTAAACAATAAACACTGAAGTGTTGTTGTCTAACTTTTTGACTAAAGGTAGAGGAGAAGTACTAAACTATGATGAGATTAAGCCTTATTCTAATAAGGTTATAAGAAGTCATCATTATAAAACATTTCCAAGAGTATGTCCGGATGAATGATCGAAGGAGATATAATATATTAAGTCTAGTGGACTAGTTGTAAAGGGGAAACAACTGGTAATTGTCCTTAAGAAGGACGAGAGCCTACTAAAATAGTCTAGTGTATCGTAGTAGGAAGGTCATATAGGAAGGGACAAAATGTGTCATAAACCAATTCTAAATAGAACTTTAAGAACATAATCCAAGGGATTATCGTAAAAGAACTCATAGGATAAATTAGGATGATAGTTTGAAGTTGCCAAGTAAGAAGATGATTCAAGGAAACATATATGGATATGGGCAATTGGGATCACAATGGAATTTGAGAGATGGTGTGATCAATACAAGGCAATTCCTCATTCGGAAACACAAGAGAGTACGAACTTCGAGGACGAAGTTTATTTTAAGGGGGAGAGTCTGTAACACCCCAGCATTAGAGCTTAGAAATAAGCTGAACATAGGTGTTTGCATTGCATTCATGCATAGAAAATCTGGATAATTTTCACGCTTTTAAATAAAACTTGTCAAAGTGATTGAAGGTTCTCTAAACTTGGTGAAACTGAAGTAGATCATCAAGTTGACTGCAATAAGTTTCAATGTGACCTTTGCTAAAACCTTATCTTTGGGTAATATAATTTGATCAAAGGATAGATCAAATGTAATAAAACTAAGTTATAACACACTACTTAATTAGGAGTACTTGATCTTATAAAGTTCATTACATGGTATTCCATACCACAACTCAAGGATGAATACTTAATGTTCTAAAGATGATATCAAGGTATTATCTACCACAAACCTTGAATAGCAAGTTAAGTATGTAACTTAAGTAAAGAAACTTTATAACTAAACCTTGAAACACTTGTTTGCCATAGTTACTCCTACCATGGCTATCATGGTAGTTCTTAAACATTAACTCTTATTACAAATAGAGTGGAAAGGGGAGTCAAGCCAAGACCACCCATCACATACCCTTAGTGTCATGTTAATAGATGACAATCCTATTTAACCAAGTCCTAGTGTTTGTTCATCAGCAATGTGTGTGATCAATTCTTGACCTAGAACTTATTGACTCATAGCCTTTGACCTATTGTGTTGACCTTACAAATACCTTAAGTAAATTAATCTGAAGGAAGAACTAGATATGGTTGAGTGTACCATCATCAATGGAATGTGATCCTTAGTGGATATCAAACCATTTGATGTTGGAGGAGTTAACTCACTCCTGAGTTAACTAGAAGAAGTATTTAAACCCAGGAAGTAACTAGTGATCATGGAGCTATAAGGAAGCTAGTAGTATTAGTACATTAGATAACAATCTTGTTAGGAGAAGTGTATATAGACGTAGAGTAAGCTTGCTTAACAAGATAAGTCTATAGAGAGACTAATACAAGTTTACTACTTAGTTGAGTATAGATCTTTATCAAACAATTAGAAGCCTAAGCTTTGTATGGTCAAAATGATTGTGGTCATTATCCTCAAGTCACTTGAGAATAGATGACTAGGTGTGAAGAAGAGTTGTGGGTATACCAAATTAGGTAAAGCCTAGTAAGCTGAGTCATCTAGCTTGATCATGAGAAGTCAATCTAGAGTATAATAAAGTATATAACATGAGTTGTAGCAGTAGTTGGAAGTATAATAGATTAACCAAGGTAATACAAGAATAACTTGTATTGTGGAGAATAGTAGCATACCTATTCCAGAGGATTGTTATAACAAATGATATAGGAAGAACTATAATCTTGTAAACTTTGGAAGAAGTTGTAAGATGAAGTTAAGGAGGTTAATAGATGGAGTTAGTAGTAGCTACACAGATAGGTGCATCAATGATAGTTAATTAGAAATTATATACTAGGAGTAAGGATGGAGTAATTTTCAAGTGTCATGACAATGTCATCATGTGATGATGGATATGGTGGAGTCAGATGATTGTTTTATTCAAGAGATGTGATCTTTGAGAATAAACTAAAAATGATATATAGAGTATATTTAGGAAAGGAAATCCTTATCTCAAAACAAGTTTAGTGGAGTGTTGAGGATAGGATTCTTCAGAGATCTGTAGCAAGCTATACAGGTAGCCATGACAAGACCCATATCTACTTCATTAATCAAAACCCTAGAATCAAATGGATAGTGAAACCATTTCCTATTCCTAGATAACCATTTAACAATACCTCTTGGACAATTAAAGCTTCCAAGAAATAATTAGAGAACAGATGATTGATTATGGAAGAAAGCATTGTCCATTTGATTGACATAAACCCTAATAAGGAGAAAATTTCATAGAACCATCAAGATCACATTAGGAAACTATTCTGTGGTAATTTCAAACTCAACAAATCAAGTAAAATTGGATTTGAGGAGATCACCAATCAGAGAGAACCCTGAGATACAAATCACCAAATATGGAGGACCATGAAAACCCAATCATCATATTATGAACCACAAAGATTAATCCTTTATAATGTATTTAGATAAATCTGTTATGAAGATAAATAGGAATAAGATTATGTACATTTAAATATTCATCTTAAACCACTACTATTACATTCTTTTAGTGGTAATACAAAACATTTCTATGAGATTTTATTATAAGATACAAATCTTTAAAACCCTAATTCCTCTTCATATTCTCAAAAGTAAATAATCCTTTATTTAACCAAAATGAATGAAAATATCAAACAATAATGTTAAACAAACTAGTTCCATTAGTCCAAGTTGAATCCTTGTTGATTCAATGAATGTTGGATATTAGAAAAATTAAAAGAATTTAAATTCAAAGAAGTATTCTAAAACAGAAATAAAAACAAATAAAGAAAAGAAGTAGAAACAGAAAAAAATAACTCATAAACCAAATCTGGCTCGAGGCCCATTTCGTCCCTGCCTATTTACTGCTCACTGGCCCAATAGTAGCCCAACACCAGCCTGTCTCACCTCCTCTCTCTGACTGATGTGTGGGACTAGGGGTGGACTGCGGGTTGAGATTGAAACATTGCTAGGGGTTTCCTGCAAGATGTTCATCGTCATCTTCCTTCTCTAGATGGAAGCAACTCGGTGGCGGAGCTGATGTCGTCCGCTGTCGCCACACCAGGATTAGTGCTGCTACCGACACATCCGCGGGGATAAGACCACCACCATGACGTCTTTGCTCGTCCTCATCCCCATTTCTCTTTCTTCTCGTTCATATCCGCTTCAGGGAAGAGAACCCGAAACCCTAGCTCGTCAGAGTTCATCATTCTGGCCATCTCCGATCACCTCTTGCTTAGCCATAGCCGCTGCTGGAACCGCCGTCGTCTTCTTGTTCGTGTCCGACAGGTCCCATGAGAAGGCGGGCTTCGTGTGGTGTGGAATCGAGTTCAAGGGCTCGATGGCCGTCACCACCATGATCATCGATTCCGGCATCACCTAACTTCGCCTCATCTCGTCGACCATCCCATCAGCATCTTGGTGAGCCAACGGTGCTCAGGCACCTCCCACTCTCTTCTTTTCACACTAGAGCGTCACTACGTCGTATGTTATCGTCGGCCGCCGCATCGATTGGTCGCCGGAGTACCTCTCGTGACCAAAACAGAGCGGCGACACCACTCCCAGGTTTGCCTTGCTCTGCTCTATCGCATAGCACCCTTAGTTCTGCCCTGCGAGCCCCAGATCGACCAATCCGTGATTGACAGTGAGCTTCGGCCAACGCTGACGTCATCGTGTCGTCACGCCCACGTCATCACCCGGTCCCGCCAGTTCTGTTTAACTTCGTCTTTGTCTGCGTGGTTGTCGATATGGCCACTGGCCCATGTGTCAGTGACTTAGGGTAGAAACAGTCTCGGTGTAAAAAGTATTCCCGGCTTAGTAAATAGTTAAAATAGTATAGATTTAAATATAAATCTTTTCCAGAAATTTAATAAAAGGATTAAATTTTGTTAATTCTATATCTTTTATTTTACAATTTAGAAAAATATATATAATATATCAAAAAATTTAGAAAAATAAAATCTATAATATAAACCTATTGTTATAATTATTTTCCCACTTAAATAAAATCATTACAAATTATTATTAAATAATCCATTAGAAAAAATCTTAATAAATAGATTGTGTTACTTAAAATACATAAAAATAAGTATAAAATATCAAAAATCTTAGAAAAAACAAACTAAAGACCTATAAGTTTGTTTTATATATTTTTCTATCACATAACTAATATTTATCATTTATTAAGTATTTATTAAATGGTAAAACTTATAAAAATCATAACTTATTATTTAAAAAGCACAAAAATACTTATAATATACCAAAATGATCACAAAAATAAATTTTACATATCAAAAATTTCAAATCTCACTTTTGAAGTAAAATAAAAGGTAAAGGCCTAATAAATCTTATTTAAACTCTTTTATTTTATTTTAATTCATTAAAAATATCTAAACCTTTACTATTGTTTTTACCATTAATTGTTTAGAGTCTAAAATTGTATTAACAAGTTAAAATAATGTTTAATTGAAGCTAACATAAGGTTAACCATTTTAAGTTGTACTTATTAAACTACCATTTGAAATTAAGTAAGTTCTACTCTCCAAAACATTTTATCAATTATAAGATCATCAAGATTTGAGTAATAATTCTTTTACAAGTTTGGGAATCCACTTTCAAGACTAAGGAAAGTGTATAAATATTAAACATGGTACCATTTCCATGTTTATAGAGATAAGTGTTACTCTTATATTAAGAAAGTAATTCTATTCATCTCTAACTTTAATAAAACACCACCTATCCTATGATTGCTTAATGTAGTAATAATTTCCTCTTTAATAATCTTAGCTAATAAGAAACCTTAAATTATAAACTTTAAGTTTAAGTGTTTTTACTATTATAAAGAAATAGTTTCCTCAAAAGTTATTCTTTTATGAAACATTCAAAGTAATCCTTAAACACTTCTTAAAAGCTCTAACTGATTAACAACCTTGCTTACGAAATCTTCTAGAAACCATAACCATTTGAATGCTTTAGTATAGCATATTACTTATTATATTTACTTATTGTTTCACACACACTCTCACAAGTCTTAATAAGAAGCACAAGTGTGAGGATGATATAAAAGTGTAACACAGTCCTAAGAACTCATCACCAGTTTCCAAACCCTAGATTAGATACAATTAGTCCAGGCATTCTCGTTTATTAAATTGCATTACATTACTTATGCATCATTGCATCTTGATTGTTTAAACATTAGTCCTTACCGGACCAATGATGCTATTTCCAGATTTGGATCTTCTATTGTCTTGAAGACCGTGAGTGCATAATCTTGCAATCACAAAAGGCAAGTTCACAACTTGCTCATGTCCTTTGATTATTTTCTATGCTTGTAACTCAGCTGTGTCATTACCTGCATTTCAAAAAGGACATTAAATACTATTTTCATAATAATATGATTATAGATTATTTACCAAGTGGTAATAATCTATTGATACAGTTCTAGTGGTAAAGGAACATAATATCTAGGACTTAACAACCAATGTCGCCAGTGATTCTAGCGCCGTATATTACGCGTTAACCATGGGATTGGAATGGGATAGAGAAGTCAGTTGTATCTTCTTCCCTTCATATGGAGGCAAGATGACCTTATCATGAGGGTATCTTTGTGTGGATCCAGCATATGGGTGGGAACTCTTAGGCCCCACGATTTTGCTGTCTAGATTATCTATGAGTGGCTGCCGGAGGTATAGTCAGACCTTCATGGATCTTGCATGGGGTATCACCAGCTCATAGAGTCTTCGGGAACTCATCAGAGTTATAACTTGCCCTAAATTTGGGACTTAACAGAGATGGAGCTCGGCCCGGAGGATCGTGCAGACATATGGGATCACGGAGAGGGCAGTGATTGGCTTGGATCACCTACTGTGCCCCACATCAACAAACTGTGGACGGAAGGATTGCCTGGTTGTGCAACAAGGAGTTGATCTCTCATGGGTAAAGCAACACACCCTTGCAGAGTGTAAGAATCTAACATGTTACTCCCTATTTCGGGAAGGAGCTACGAACGCGGCAGGAAAGGAACTCCATGAAGTTCTGGTCAACCTGTGAAGGCTATTGGACATAATTTTAGGAATAAAAACAACCTTTGAAGAAATGTTTTCGAAAACCTGCATTGCCTACGACCTATGGTCTGTGGCTATAGATGTAATGCATCATACACTCCTTTTTAGTGAATTTGTTGAGTACGCTCGTACTCAACCGTACCTTCTTAACCCTTGCTAGGTTCTAAGCTATTGAAGACGATGTCAACATCAATGTCTGCTCAAGAAACCATCATCGACAACTCAAGTTCTTCAACAGAGTCAATGAATCCAGATGTACGTCAACCGAAGTGAAGACTAAGTTCTTAAATAGATAGAAGTAGATTCTCTGGCCATAAAACCTATTTCTGTAGAGCATTGCAATAGCAGCAATGGCAAGCCAAATAGTATATATACTAGTCGTAGTTACTAGATAGTTCTGAGTTATTACGTCTGGTTCTTCTTTGTATGAAGTTTCTTTCTCTCTCTTTAACCTAGATGTTCTCTGGATATTTTGTAAAGAGTCGAGTTGTAATCTATAGTCATGTCTTGGACCTGCTGTGTTTCTTTTGTTCCAATCTGAGGGATGTAATACTAGTGAGCGGTGTTTCATTGGTGTTATGTCAATGACTATAGTGTACTACATCTTGCAGTGGTATGCTGGGTCACCGCAGTTTTTCCACCCGGAATGGCTGGCAGACCCCATGCTGGTACCGAAGAAGAACAAAACTTGGTGCGTGTGTGTTGACTATACCAGCCTCAACAAAGCATGTCCCAAAGATCCGTTCGCCCTGCCAAGGATAGACTAAGTGATTTATCAGGACTTAGCAAAAAGAATATGTGCCAAGTTGAAAAATGTGAGGAGAGGCATCAAGATTTGGGCCAAACAGTTACCATGCTTAAAGGACCAAATTGCTAAAGTGAATGACACCATTGATATCCTGGATCTACTTGAAGAATTTAGAACATTAACCATTAATGAATGGCACCTCAGAGATAACCTGAAATCCCACATTATCACTCTTCTTCAGAACCAAAACACCTATTGGAAACAAAGAGGGAAAATTAAATGACTAGAACTTGGGGATGAAAACACTAAGTTTTTTCATTCCAAAGCAACCATCAGTTATAGACACAATTATATCTCAATGATCAAGAATAAAAATGGACAGGAATTTACCAATCACTATGACAAGGCTGATATCCTTTGGAATGACTTCAGGGCAAGAATGGGTACATCAATCAAAACTGAGATGCACTATAACCTTGCAGATTTCTATTGAAATGGAATGACTGATGAGGTGAAGAATTCACTTGAAAAACCTTTTCTTGACAAGGAAATTGAGGAGGTTATTTCTGAACTACCAAATGACAAGTCACCTGGACCTGATGGTTTTAATAATGAATTTATCAAAAGAAGCTGGTCAATCATTGGATATGATATCAAATTATTGATTCATGATTTCTTCAATGACAAAGTTTCCCTTGAGAGCGTCAACTCTTCTTACATTACTCTCATCCCTAAAGTCACATGTCCTTCTACCTCGGCTGATTTCAGACCAATTTCCTTATTGAATTGTATATTCAAAATAATTACCAAACTTCTTGCAAATAGACTGCAATCTGTTATTCTGGAATTGGTACATAAAAACCAATATGGATTTCTCAACAATAGATCTATTCAAGATTGCATTGGATGGGCATTTGAATACTTATTCCAATGCCACAAGTCAAAGGAGGAAATTTTAATTCTTAAACTTGATTTTGAGAAGGCATTTGATACAATTGACCACTCTGCCATCATAAATATCCTTAAATCTAGAGGATTTTGGAGAAAATGGATTAAGTGGATTGAAATGATCTTTGAATCTGGAACTTCTAAAATTCTACTAAATGGTGTGCCTGGTAAAAATTTCTATTGCAGGAGAGGTGAAAGACAAGGAGACCCCCTTTCACCATTAGTATTTGTCCTTACTGCTGACCTTCTGCAATCTGTCCTGAACAAGGCCATGCATATGAACCTTCTAACTCCACCTATAGTGGGACCACCCAACAGTGACTTCCCTGTTATTCAATATGCTGATGATACATTGGTGGTACTTAAGGCTGATGCTTCTCAATTATTATGCTTGAAAGCACTTCTTCAAACTTTTGCAAATTCCAGTGGGCTCAAAGTCAACTATTTGAAATCTAGCATGATGCCAATAAACACATGTAATGATAGGCTTATGCATTTTGCTATGACAATCAACTATCAAACTGGTTGCCTACCTTTCACCTACCTTGGGTTACCATTAAGCATTACAAAACCATCTATGGAGCACTTTCTTCCCATTGTTCAAAGAGTGGAAAGAAGATTATGTGGAATTGCTGATTTCTTGAATTATGGAGGAAAACTGCAGCTGGTTAAATCTGTTCTCTCCTCACTTCCTCTATTTTTCATGGGCTGTTTGGAGGTACCAATTGCCATCAGGGATCAAATTATAAAATATATGAGATATTGTCTGTGGAGAAAGAGGACTGAAGATGTAGAAGCAAAAGGACAAGCTCTTGTGTCTTGGGGCAAAATCTGCCGTCCTAAAAATCAGGGGGGGTTTAGGGGTGCTAAACCTACAGATTCAAAATAACGCCCTCCTTCTAAAAAACTTGGACAAATTCTACAACCACCAGGACATCCCTTGGGTTCATCTCATATGGGAAACCTATTACAAAAATGGAAAACTACCTGGAAGAAGCATGGAGGGATCTTTCTGGTGGAAGTCACATATCAAATTAATTGATAACTTTAAAGGCATGGCTTAATGCAATCTGATTTCAGGCAGGTCTGCTTATTTCTGGTCTGACCTCTGGCAAGATGAGTGCTTGATGAATAAATTCCCTCACCTTCTGTCCTATGCTAAGTCCACAAACATCAGTGTACATGACTTCCTTCATGCTGAATTCCTAGAAGATAACTTCCACCTACCTCTCTCTCAACAAGCTTACTCTGAGTTTTTAGTCATGGAAGAAAGATGCCAGGATTTCAGGCATGCGACTCAGGAGGACACCCATGATAATTGGAGCTATATTTGGGGATCAGATAAATTTGAAGTTAAAAAGGCCTACTCAGCCATGATTGGATACTCACCATCACCACCACACTTTTCTTGGGTTTGCGCAACCTCCTGTCAAAATAAACACGAGTTCTTTTTCTGACAGATTGAATACAAGAAATCTCCTAAAGAGAAAGAATTTCATCCTTCCTGATTACAATTGTGTAACATCCAACTGCTGCTCAGAAGAATTAGCAAATCATCTCTTCTGGGATTGTCCATTTGCAAAAAAATGTTGGGACCATATTTCTAGAAACAGAACTGCAAACCTTACAGGATTGGAAGCTATTTCAAACATCAAAGAAAAGTTACACCTACCATTTGCAATGGAGATCATTATCATGACATCCAGGGGTATCTGGATATGCAGAAATGAGAAGATTTTTAATGACAAAAGACCCACATTTGATAGATGGAAAGCAATTTTCTATCAAGAAATGAGATGGATACAATTCAGAATCAAAGGAAAATACAAGGAGAAATTCAAAGCCTGGCTCAATCAGCATTTAGATCAGGGATAGAATAGAATTTTCTCAGCATAAAACGATGTAACTGTATTGATCTACCTTAGATCTACCTTAGAATTTTCTCAGCATAAAACGATTCTTCCCTACTGTTTCACCTCAAAAAAAGGATAGACCAAGTGATCAATTCCACGGCTGGCTGCGAGCTCTTGTCGTTTCTGGATGCGTATTCCGACTATCACCAGATCCGACTAAACTCCTCCGATCAAATAAAGACGGCATTCATTACTCCTTATGGATCCTACTGCTACACCACCATGCCATTTGGACTGAAGAACGCTGGGGCAGCGTACTAGCGCTACATGCAGAAATGCCTGCAGACTCAGATCGGCAGAAACGTACACGCCTACATCGATGATGTGGTAGTCAAGACCAAGGAGAGCCAGACACTCCTTCAATATCTAAAGGAAACATTGACCAACCTCCACCAGTTCCAGATGAAGATGAACTCGGAGAAATGCGTGTTTGGCATCCCAGCCAGCCAGCTCCTCAGTTTTCTCGTATCAGAGCAAGAAATCGAGGCAAAACAGGAGAAGATCGGCGCAATCGACCGCATGCAGGCGGCTAAGAACTTGTGATATGTCCATAAGTTCACCAGATGCCTGGCCTCCCTCAGCCGGTTCATCACCCGGCTGGGTGAGAAAGCGCTCCCGCTGTACCAGCTCATGAAGAAGACAGACAAATTTGTCTGGACATCGTAGGCGGATAAAGGTTTCTGAAACCTCAAGCGCATCCTCACCTCACCACCTATACTAGCAGCACCAGCGGCAAAGGATGCCATGCTGATGTATATCGCAGCGACCAACCAGGTCGTTAGTGTGGTGCTGGTGGTGGAGAGGCCGGAAGAAGGAAAGGCGCAGCCGGTGCAGCGACCGGTATACTACTTGAGCGAGGTGCTCTCGCTCTCGAAGCAGAACTACCCCCATTACCAGAAGCTACTGTATGGCATGTACATGCCCGCCAAGAAATTAAAGCACTAGTTCCAAGAACGCTTCATCCGGGTGGTGGCACTAGCAACACTTTCGCAGATCATTGGCAACAGGGGTGCTACAGGTCGTGTGGTGAAATGGGGCATAGAGCTCGCCGCCCACAACATACAATACGAGCCAAGAACAACGGTTAAGTATCAGGCCTTGGCGGATTTCCTTGTTGACTGGGCAGAGATGCAATACCTGCCGCCTTGCCCTGATGCCATGCACTGGAAGCTGCACTTCGACAGCTCCAAGATGAATGGACGGCTCGGAGCCAGGGTGGTGATCACCTCCCCCAAAGGGGACCGGCTAGAATATGTGATGCAGATCCACTTCCGTGCATCCAACAACGTCGCTGAATACGAGGCACTCATCCATGGCCTCAAAAGGTCAAAAGAGATCGGCATCTGGCGCATCCTATGCTTTGGCGACTCAGATTTGGTGGTGCAGCAATTGTCAAGCGATTGTGACGCCAGGGATGCAAACATGGCTCTATATCGCTTCTCCATACAACAGTTGTGTGCCTGTTTGGAGGGATGCGAGTTTCACCATGTCCCTAGAGTAAACAACGAGGCCATGGACACGCTCACCCACATTGGGTCAACAAGACAGGCAATTCCGCCTGGAGTCTCCCTCGAGCACCTCCGCAAGCCATCAATCACGCCGTCCCAAGAATCTGACTCCATCATATTGGATGCAGACCCGGGGACTGCCGGCTTCAAGACCACTACGACGGCTTCACCACACCCGGGGACTACTTCACCGCACCCGGGGACTGTCGGCTTCAAAACCTCCGCAACAGCTTCACCACACCTGGGGACTGCTTCACTGCACCCTGGGACTACTTCATCGCAACCGGGCACTTCTTCACCACACCCGGGGACTGATGCGTCCAGCCTGGAGGCTGCCGGCTCTGCCACTTCACCAGGTAGGCCACCAGACGAACCCAACCCAGCCATCCGCGCAGAGGTAAACCTGCTCATGCAGGCGGTACGCGCCATCCGAGAAACTCCAACATGGGCCAAGCCGTTCATGGATTTCCTAGCCAGAGGAGAGCTGCCTGAGGAAGAGGTCGAGGCAAGGAAGGTGAAGCGCAGGGCCAGCACGTACACTATCATCAACAACGAGCTCTACAAACGCAGCGTTGGGGGCATTTATCAGCGATCCATGAGCCAGGAAGAAGGAATCTGGCTGCTAATCGACATTCACCAGGGCGAGTGCGGCCACCACGCGTCGTCACGGGCCATAATGGCAAATGCATTTCGCCATGGGTTTTACTGGCCCATGACGCTTGAAGATGCCGAACAAATAGTCAAGGCATGCAACGGTTGTCAGTAGTTCAGCCAACAGAAACACCTTCCGTTTGCAGCACTCAAGACAATCCCCATCACTTGGCCCTTCGCCATCTGGGGGTTAGATATGGTGGGCACTTTCCAAACAGCCAGATCCGGCATGACACACTTACTAGTGGCGATGGAAAAATTCACCAAGTGGATCGAGGCAAAACTGATAATGAAGGTGGATGGGCCAACAGTGGCCAAATTCTTCACGGACATAATCACATGATTTGGCTACCCCAAAACATCATAACAGACAATGGCACGAATTTCGCCAAGGGAGCCTTCGCACGCTTTTGCGGAGATAAGGGCATCCACCTGGACCTTCCGTCCGTGGCACATCCCCATTCCAACGGGCAATGCGAGCGAGAAAATGGTCTAGTCCTAGCCGGAATCAAGCCCCAGCTGATTGAACCACTAATGCGATCCCCCGACTGCTGGATAGAGGAACTACCGGCTATGCTTTGGAGCCTACGCACTATGCCAAACCGGTTCACTAGCTACACCCCATTCTTCCTCGTCTACGGGGCAGAGGCGGTCTTGCCCACAGACATCGAGTTCTATGCACCCCACAAGCTTCTTTACAGAGAACAGAAGCCAAGGAAGCATGTGAGGACAACATCAACCTCCTCGAAGCACGTGAGCTGGCCTTGTCCAGATCCGCCATCTACTAGCAAAACTTGCACCATTACCACGCCAGCCGGATCCGCAACATCTCGTTCCGCGAAGGTGACCTGGTACTAAGGCTGGTAGAGGACACCAAGGGGACGCACAAGTTATCTCCACATTAGGAGGGCCCATTCATCATCAGTCGGGCACTGCAGAGCAACTCATACTACCTCATCGATGCTCGCCAGCCAGAAAAGAACAGGACGGACCGTTCAGGCAAAGAAACTGAGCGCCCATGGAACACAAACCTGCTTCGCCCCTTTTACACTTGAACAAGAAGTGTATGTATCTTACCTTCATGTAATGAACAAGCATGGGAGCCTCGACATAGTCTCGGGGACTCTGCAATAAATTAGAAAATCATGCTGCACAATTTGGCTTTTCCGGCTGCATTATTCTAACCTCGGTGTCAGCGATCTCCACCGGGGAGTTGCCAGTTGGCCCAGACAGCCACGCAATCCACACGACAAAGTACTGTACAGGGCTCCTAGACTTTCCTCTTCGGTTCCGGCTGCAGACCGCATGCCGGATGACTGACCCCGCAAGAGTAGAACGCTCGACGACCCTTACACGAAAAAGCCACAAGGAAAACAAAGATGTCTAGACATTCCGGTCACGCTCGCTTGCCCAAGGCCAATGACCCAAACCTCAAGTATCGTGCAGTACGCCTACTAAGCTACCCCTTCGACTTTGGCTTGCAGATGGCAAGGGTACAACATCAAATTGGCCAATGCTCACTGAGAAAAGGGCAAAGTCATTGTCTTCGCGCGAAACAACAAAATTTCAAGACTAGTGAACCTCAGATTACAATTCCATTTGCATCTGTTTAACCAAACAAACAACTTGTTTGTTTTTCTTCTTTGCATGAGCCAAAGTTCCATGACGAACGCCCGAGCCGAAGGCTAGTCGCTTCCCAAGCGGCAAAAGAGTAGGTAAAGGAGCTTCGACCCGGCTGTATTCTCCAGCCAGCTCGAACCTCGGGGACTACACCCTATGGGTGCGCTTGCGCGCCCCCACACAGAAACCATCAAACAGACAACAACATAAAGGAGCTCCAACCCGACTTTATTCTCCAGCCAGCCTGAACCTCGGGGACTACACCCTGTGGGTGCGCTCGCGCACCCCCACATAGAAACAAGCATGCATAAAAGGCAAAACAGAAAGTGTAGATAAAAAGCACGAGCAAATATCCAAAGGGAGGCGATGCTCCCACCAGAGTTCAGTACAGCACAAGAACAACTCTTCACCAACACAAAATAACAAGTTTTTTCACCTACAAATACTCACGGCATACTGGGGATCAAGCTTGCTGACTGGCAGAAGGGCCGGAGGCATCGGCTAGGCCTTGGCTGCTGAAGGCGACGTCAGCCGGGGCTGTCTCTAGCATAGCCGGGGCTTTAGTGCACGCCACGTCCGGATTGAAGTGGTACAACTCCGTCCTAGCTGGGTCACTGAAATCCCGGTCTAGCTGGACGAAGCTCCCAATCTTCACGCCAAAAGAGCGGATATCAGGAACCTCGGTGCAAAGCTGCTCATAGCTGGCCCCTTGGCAAAAACCACGAGAGAGACTCCGCAGATCCATGTCTGGGTACCAGGACTTCAGCAGGACCAGCACCATCTCCGTGCCGCCGCGTGCTGCCCACTCCCAAGCCACGTCCATGAGGTCCGGAACAACCGAGAGCCGCTCGGCCAGAGCGTCCATGGTGGCTGGCTGGATGGTGTCAGGCCAGACATAGTCATAGACCTCGTGAGCAGCCGCTTCGCCTCCTTGCTAACAACCGCAACCAACTCCCCAGGGTAGGGGTCCTGCTTCGGGTCCGTCTTGGGGATGCGCACCAGCGCCTGGTCAGTCGCGTCATGATGCTGAGCTACACCCGGGAAAAGAGACAACGATCAATATTGGTCACGGAAGATAGATGGGAATGCTGGTCTGGTTTGAGAACACTTACTGACAACCATCTCATCAATCTGGCAAACCTCCCCCGGCGTCGCCACCTCCTTGGCCTGGGAGGCCTCGAGAGCATCAGCCTGAGTGGCGTGGAGCTGCTCCTAGTTCTTCAGCGCCTCGGTCCGGATGTCCGCCACCTTCTTGGCTTGGCCAGCCTTGACCTCCACTTGTTGCTGATGCGCAGTCAGCTGGGTGATCTGGTCCTTGCGAGCTTTGTTGGACTCCTCTAGCCGGTCAACCTCCCCCTTCAGCTTGGCCACCTCGTGATCGCGGTCCACCAAGAGAGCTGCATGAGGGTACCCAATGGTCAACAATAGCCCTCAACAGTCGCACAATCGGGAGGACACAGCAGAGCAAACAATCTTACGGCCTAGGTCCTGTGAAGCCTTGGCAGCGTCGGCAAGAGCCCTCTACGCAAGAGACAGAAGTAAGAACCAGAACCGGCTGCGATGCAAGCTAGCGAAAGACAACGAAATCGGTAAAGGGGCACATACATCGAAGGAGGCCCCCAATGCCTTGGCCTAGCCAAGCCCCTGCTCTAGCACGTCCACCAGCTGGTGAGCCTGGCCGAAAACCAGGGGCGCCGCCTCCGATAGCTGCGCCAAGGCAGGGTCCAGTGGCGGCGCAGCCCGAGCCGTCATCTAGCTGGTTACCTGGAGGTCATCTTTGCCCCCGTGCCCACGGAGGGTCCACTCGCCGGCTAGGCCGAGACCTCTGGCGGCAGCACCTCCACCAGCTCCTCCACCTGGTAGGCACTGGAGCCGTCCCCCGCCGTCAGGCTAAGGGGAGGCGTGGCCGTACCACTGCGCCCAGGCAGGAGAGCCTCGGCGAGCCGGGAGACGGCGCCGGCTCGGTGCAGCATCAAGTGCGCAGCCGGCGGCACCACTTCCGCCGTGTCCGTATCAGCCCCAGCCGGCGTAGCAGGCGCAGCCTCGGGGGCCATAGCCGGTGCGCCGGAGCCCCCAGCCCCAGCAGGCGGAGGGGAGGACGCGGTGGCGATGGTCACGGAGCTGGGCAGGGTCATTGTCTCACTACAGGAAGGACAAGCCATAAATAAGCAAGTGCACACCCACCAATGCAAGAAAGGTTTACAGGAGCACGTACCCGACGATGCTCAGCATGACAGCAACGGCTTTTCTTGGCAGCACCTCCAGCAGGAACGGTGCTGGTCGAGGCGGCCTGCTTCCCCCTGGCCCTCGGCATGGTGACTTCAGCCAGATCCACATCCTCGCCGTGCGCGGCTGCTCCAACACACAAGTGGAATATCAAGTTTACGGCTAAGAACACAGTGGAGGCAAGGCAGGCAAGGACAAGGAAAAACTTCTCACCGGGTGGGAACTCGTAACCCTCGTCAGCCTGGATGGGGAACCGCTCCAGCTTCGTCCGCGGGTACTTCGTGGGCTTGTAGTCCGCAAAGAAGTTGGGGAGATCGTCGTCCCCCATGCCGTCCTCCGCTAGCTGCACCGTAAAAAGTTACTCAACCGGGGAAAATAAGAGGCACGAAGCAAGAATCCCTTGGGAAAATCCACCCAGAAAATGGGAGGAAATGCCTACCTTCAGCGGAAGCCGGCCGTGGTGGTACTGCCGGCAGGAGAACTCCCAGTCCTCTGCCAGCACCTCCTTCGAGATGGTGGCAAGCCACTCGTGGAGGGTCGCGTACGGCACGTCTAGCCGGGAGACCCAGGTGGGATCCAGATGGCCGGGGAGGTGGCACAACTTGTGCAACCGCTGCTGTAGCCTAAGCACATGACTCGCCATCCAGGATAGAAGAATGTCCCGGGCGGTGAGCCGCTACTTCTCCACCAGCACCGCCAGCCGGGCGGCCATCTGGTCGATGTCCCCCTGGGTACCCAAGTGTTGGATGCTCCAAGCCTTCTGGGTGGAGGGGACATTCGAGAACATTGGAATTTTGATCCAATCAACCTTGGAGGCGTTGCGCACGTAGAAATACGAGCGCTGCCACAACTTGACGGTGTCCGGGAGCTCCAGGCGCGTTATCACCGCCAATGGCCGCGGGTAGATGGCACAGCAGCCCGTCTCCGTCAGCGGACCGCCCTTTCCCACCACTTGCACCTTGAAGTAGAAAAACTTCAAGAAATTGGCAGTGTTGGGGCGGATGCCGAGGTAAGCCTCGCAGTAGGCCACGTGATGCTCCAGCATCGCCACAGTGTTGACTCCGAGGTGGTGGAGCTGGAGGTCGAAGGAGACGAGTAGCTCCAGGACGAACCTTCTCAACGGCAACCCGAGGCCACGGGCGAAGTGGGCGAGGAAGATGACAGCCTCACCGGGCTAAGGGTTGGGCACCTGCTCGTCCTCCGATGCTTCACCAAATGTTCTAGCGGTAGGAACTTCCCCTGCCGGTACTTCCACACCAGCTCTTTGGTGACATAAGAGCTGCACCACCCGTTGTCTCTCTCTGGCATAATCTTGTCGAGGAAGGTGGCCGTGTTGGATGCACGCGGGCCCATCGTCGTGGAAGAAGAAGAACAGCACCAGTGACAAGAGGAAGTGGCGCAGGCAAGCAGAAGAAGGCCAGGGAGCAAAGGAGAGCAGAGGTAGAGGACGCAGGAAGACGAAGTGAGAAGCCCGCTCCCTTGCATCTCTATTGATCGGGGTAGAAGAACTGCGCTAGTTGTCGTCCCCCCCCACCACGTGGCAGGCAACTGCCCCAACTCCACACGACGGTTCGGGGCAGATCTCGTGCGCCCACGCAGCATATGTAGAAGATCCCGCAGGAGTTACCGTGGGAGGCAAAACGGGCCCACGATCCCCGATAAACCGCAATGATGAAGACATGCGCGCGGTTACCAAAAAATGTCGTGGTAGACCAAGAGGTCAAATTGATGTGACGCGCATTAGAAGTGGCAGGCGTGGCTGACGCGAGCAACGACCACCCCTCTCCCGGCCGGGTGCGGCCGCTAGTCCATGAGATCACCGCTCAGACCCTGTGGGTGGGGCTATCAGCTCCATAGCCGGTAAAGCCTAGCCAGGAAACAACGAAGAATCTCAAGCCGGTAAAGGACAAAAGCTACAAGACAATAGAAAACGACAAAGTCTCTGCATCATCAATCATTTCAAACTCGACCAAATGTGCACGCAAGAACTTCTCCACGGGGCGAAGTCCTAATGCGCTCGGGGACTAGTGTCGGGTGGATGACCCCTGGGTAGGCCAAGATGGGACCAACCGGACGGCTCAAGGGAGCTCTGGCCGTCTGGACCCCGGACAAGGAACCATAGCCGGGTGGAACTATCCACCCGGTCCGCATCTAGCCGGGTAGCCAGCAGAACCGGCTGGGAGGCCGCTCTTAGCCAGTTGTCTCGGATCCGTTGGCCATGGTACGGTGGGGGTGACGCTCCTTGCTGAGCGCACTTCTGACCGGACAGGCTGACTAGCCCGGTCGGCGCTACCAGACAACTGTGCCAAAGCTGGAGGCTGACGAGGAAAGCAAGGGCTAGCGAGTAAAGCTCCGGCTGACGGATAAAGAGCCGGCTGACATACAAAGCAAGGGCGCTGGACACTGTAGCGTTGTCCTCCCCTATACTAGAGGCTTGACTGGACCTGAGCCTACCGTTCGGGCCCGTCCAGCCGGGCCACTTTGTAAATCCCAAATCCAAATAGTAAACCCTAGAACCCATCTTGTAAACTACCCCCTCAACCAGTATATAAGGGGAGGCAGTGCAAGGGTTCTAGGTAGACAATTACAAGTTAGAAGTTATCTAGATTGGACAAGTTGAGTAGTTCCTCTTCTTCTTCTAGCAAGGAGTAGCCAGGAAAACAGCTAGAGGAGCATCTGTACTGGGCGTTCGCCCCTTGATAGTAGATCCATGCAGGAGTAGGATTTTTACCTTGCCAAGAGGGCTCTGGACCTGGGTACATCGTTGTGTTAGCAGTATCTGTGCCTAACCCGTTGCGAGTAGCCACCGCTAGCATCCTGATTATCCCCTCTCATGCCATCCCCGATGGTACTGCCGTGTTCCACACCACGACAAAGGGCCCTAAAGTTAAGCAAGGAAAAGAAGTTGGGTCCTTCTCGAGCGGGAAACTGAGCCATACCCTACATACTACTATACTCACTTCACAAAAAAATATCCCTCACACTTTTGAGCCAGCGTGCTGGGGGTGTGCTTGGTGCTTAATCTTCGTAGGGTGAGGAATGAAACGACAAGGTAGTGAAGGATTGAGAAAACACAATTTTTTTGCGTGCATGTATATAGTAAATGTCCCAAAATTTTGACAAGAGGCTCAACTTCTTTCTAACATTCTACATCTTGATAACTTAATGAAATGAGTTCAAACTTGAGCTACAAGTAAGTGTGATAGATGGATATTCGATTAATTTTCTTTTGAAGGTAGATGGGTGCATATTTTTTTAGAAACCGATGTCATCACTTTGAGCTTCCAACTATTAGGAAAGAACATTCTCAATTTTCCCATGTTTTGCAAATTTTAAAACTTCCTAGCTAACTCTATCGACTTGAATGATACTCTCTCCCAATTATCGAAATTAGATCTTATTTGAACTACAAGTAAATTGTAGGTTGCTTTGGAAGTTTTACGAAAAAACATTTTTAGTGGTTTTCGATGTACTGAATTCCTAGTTAGAGCTTCAAATGTTTTTTGGAAAATTTTAAGAGGAATCTATCTATCACGCTTAGTTGTAGTTGAAATTTGACATGGTATGTGGGAGCGAGTATGATTTACATCGAAGACCTCAAAAAAGAGAAAATTACATAGAGGTCCATAAATTTAGCATAAAGGGCCCTAAAGTGAAGCAAGGAAAATCAATCAGGTTCTTCTCGAGCGAGCAACTTAGCCATACCCTTTGTACTACTATACTTGCTTCACACACACAAACACACATAAAAACACTCCTCACACTTTCGAACTAGCATGTTGGGAGTGTGCTTGGTGCTTCCTCTTTGCAGGGTGTGAAATGGAATGACAAGGCATGTCGACGCGCGTGGGTAGCGCCACGTTGTGGACGAGAGAGATCATTCGGCCGAGGTGTGTGTGGATGGTGAAGAGGTAGTGTGAAGGAGAGAGAAAAGGCGAAAAATTTGCATGCATATATATAGTAAAGGTCTTGAAATTTTGATAACAGTTTCCTTGACAACTAAACAAAATTAGCTCAAACTTCAGCTACAAGTAAGCTTGATAGATAGCTCTTGGAATAAATTATCTTTTCGAAGGTAGATCGGTGCATCTTCTTTTAGTAAACGATGCTGTCGGTGTGAGTTTCCAACTATCAGGAAAGAACATTCTCGATTTTCCCATGTTTTGCGGATTTTAAAACTTTCAAGCTAACTCTGCCGACTTGAACGAGACTCTATTCCAATTTATCGAAATTAGGTCATATTTTATCTATAATTAAATTGTAGGTTGGTTTGGAAGTTTTATGAAAAAGCTTTTCGGTGGTTTTCAATGTACTACATTCCTTGTTAGCTTCAAAATTATTTTGGAAAATTTTAAGGGAAATCTATCTATCATGCTTACTTGTAGTTAAAATTAGACACGGTCGGTGGGAGTATGGTTTATATCAAGGACCTCAAAAATGGAAAAATACATAGAGATCCATAAATTTAGCACAAAGGGCCCTAAAGTTAAGCAAGGAAAATTAGTCGGGTATTTCTCGAGCGAGAAACTGAGCCACACACTTTGTACTACTGTACTCGCTTCACACAAAAAACGCTCCTCACACTTTCGGACCAGCATGCTGGGGGGTTACTTAGTGCTTCCTCTTCGTAGGGTGTGAAATGGAACAACAAGGCAGGTCGACGTATGTGGGCAGCGCCATGTTGTGCACCATGTTGCGCACGTGGGCACCTAGGTATATGTGGATGGTGATGAGGCAGTGAAGGAGAGAGAAAACACAATTTGTTTTGCTTGCATATATATTGTAAAGGTCCTGAAATTTTGACAAGAGGTTCAACTTCTTGCTAAGATTCTACATCTTGACAACTTAACGAAATTACGTCAAACTTGAGCTACAAGTAAGCGTGATAGATAGATCTTGGATTAATTGTGTTTTTGAAGGTAGACTAGTGCAACTTCTTTTAGTAAGCGATGTCTTCGGTGTGAGCTTCCAACTATCAGGAAAGAACATTCTCAATTTTCCCATGTTTTGCGAATTTTAAAACATCCTAGCTAACTCTACTGACTTGAATGATACTCATTGCCAAATTATTGAAATTAGATCAAATTTGAACTACAAGTAAATCATAGGTTGCTTTGGAAGTTTTACAAAAATGCTTTTTGGTGGTTTTCGATGTACTGAATTCCTTGTTAGTGCTTCAAAAGTTTTTTCGAACATTTTAATAGGAATATCTCTATCACGCTTACTTTTAGTTAAAATTTGACATGGTCGCTGGGAGCACGTACGATTTACATCGAAGACCTCAAAAATTGAAAATTACATAGAGGTCCATAAATTTAGCATAAAGGGCCCTAAAGTTAAGCAAGGAAAAGAAATCGGGTACTTCTCGAGCGAGCAAACTAAGCCATACCTTCGTACTACTGTACTTGATTCAAACACACACAAAACATGCTCCTCACACTTTCAAACCATCGTGTTGGGGGTGTGCTTGGTTTCTTGACAACTAAACGAAATTCGGTCAAACTTCAGCTACAAGTAAGCATGATAGATAGCTCTTGGATTAATTTTCTTTTCGAAGGTATATGGGTGCATCTTCTTTTAGTAAACGATTGCGTTGGTGTGAGTTTCCAACTATAAGGAAACAACATTCTCGATTTTCCCATGTTTTGTGGATTTTAAAACTTCCTAGCTAACTCTACTAACTTGAATGAGACTCTGTGCCAATTTATTGAAATTAGGTCAAATTTAACTATAAGTAAATTGTAGGTTGCTTTGGAAGTTTTACGAAAAAGATTTTTTGTGGTTTTTGATGTACTAAATTCCTGGTTAGCTTCAAAAGTTTTTTGGAAATTTTTGAGAGGAATCTATCTATCACACTTACTTGTAGTTAAAATTTGACACGGTTTAGTGGGAGTACGATTTACATCGAAGACCTAAAAAAATAGAAAATTATGTAGAGGTCCATAAATTTAGCACAAAGGGCCCTAAAGTTAAGCAAGGAAAAGCGGTCGGGTCCTTATCGAGCGAGAAACTGAGCCACACCCTTCGTACTACTATACACAATTCACATAAAAAATGCTCCTCGCACTTTTGAACTAGGTGCTGGGGTGTGCTTGGTGCATCCTGTTTCCAGGGTGTGAAATGGACAAGGCCGGTCGACACACGTTGGACAGTGCCACGTTGTGGACGAGGGAGGGATCAGCCGACCGAGGTGTGTGCGGATGGTGACGAGGCAGTGAGGGAGAGAGAAAACCCATTTTCTTACATGCATATGTATAATAAAGTCTGAAAATTTTGACAATAGGTTCAACTTCTTGCTAAGATTCTGCATCTTGACAACTTAATGGATTTAGGTCAAAATCGAGCTACAATTAAGCATAATAGATTCCTCTTGGATTAATTGTCTTTTTGAAGGTAGATGGGTGCATCTTCTTTTAGTAAATAATGTCGTCTGTGTGAGTTTCCAACACTCAAGAAAGAACATTTTCAATTTTTCCATGTTTTTCGAATATTAAAACTTCCTAGCTAACTCTGCCGACTTGAATGAGACTCTGTGCCAATTTATCAAAATTAGGTCAAATTTGAACTATAAGTAAATTGTAGGTTGCTTTGTAAGTTTTACGAAAAAGCTTTTCAGTGGTTTTTGATGTACTAAATTCATGCCTAGCTTCAAAAGATTTTTGGAAAATTTTAATATGAATCTATCTATCACGCTTACTTGTACTTAAAATTTGATACGGTCGAGTATGGTTTACATCGAAGACCTCAAAAATAGAAAATTTCATAGAGGTCCATAAATTTAGCACAAAGGGCCCTAAAGTTAAGAAAGGAAAAGCAGTCAGGTCCTTATCGAGTGAGCAACCATGCCATACCCTTTCTGCTTTTGTACTCACTTCACACAGAACAAACGCTCCTCACACTTTTCAACCAGCGTCCTGGGGGTGTGCTTGGTGCTTCCCTCTTCGGAGGATGTGAAATGGAACGGCAAGGCAGGTCGACGCATGTGGGTAGCGCCACGCTGGGCACGAGGGAGAGATCAGCCGGCAGGGGTGTGTGTGTTGTAAAAGCCAACTTTTCTTGTAGTGTATATCAATAGCGAATGCCCAATACAAGTGCTCTTGGAGCTATATCTCTGATGAACTAGAGAGAAACTAGAGGTGGAAGATGATCTGTAGAAGGTCCTTGCTAAAGGTAGCCCTGCCCCCCCCCCCCCACCCTTATATACTGGTTGGGGGTGCAGGTTAAAATATTGGTCGGTTGGTGGGACCCAGCCTGTGGGCTATAGCGCAGTAGTCAGTGTTATAGTGGTTAGCCGTTGGGTCTATAGTGTTTAGCCACCAGTGTGATAGTGCCTAGACTCCAGCTTTATCCCGCGCAGAGTGAACGTCATGTTTTGTGGCATGGGTGTTGCTGCAGTCTGTGCTGATGCAGAGCTGAGAACTCGGAGGCGTTCCCCTGCTTTGATTGTCACGCCCGTCAAATCCTTGCTACTTATCCCGAGTTTACCAGATGGGGTGGCCCTCTGGCCTGCTCTTCTGTTTGTCTGGCTAGACTGGCCAGCCGAGGGTATCTTGGTTGTCGTTTGGTTGGAGTGTTCCAACCGGCTGTAGTTTCGTGTCTTGTGGCCATCTGGCCTGAATTTTCTGGAGCTAGCCGGTCCGGCCTGGATTATGCTATCCGGGGGTGATCCCCCGACACTAGGGAACTAGTACCGAAGGAATAAAATTCTTACATTTCATATACTATGCATCCCACCATATTGATATCTTCAAACATTAGTCCTTACCAGAACGATGATGTTACACTTCCAGCTGGATCTTATGATGGTAGAAGATGCTAATTGCAAATCCTGCAATCACAAGGAAAGTTCATCATTGCACAACCCTTGTGAGGCCAGGCTTGCATACTATTTGAAAGTGTAGTCTTATATGTACTTTAAATTATTTTATAAAATTCTATCACCATCATTCAAAACAAAGTATCATTTTGTAAATGAAATGAAATAAAAAATGGTGGGAAATGGAATCATGGATTGAGATATATAGTTGTGAAGCCATGTGGTGGAGATTCCATTGTACCTGCAAAGTTAGGACTTAACAACCAATGCATTCAGTGATTCAAAAGCGCATATAAACCGTTCTAACCATAGATCCTAGATTGGAATAGGGAAGTCAACTGGACCTTCTTCCTTCCATTTGTCCTCGTATGCTTAGTCAGGTTGTTGTTCCTTGCGGGGAATACCACTGGGTGGGAGACCTTGATTTCCCTATCATGTGTCTCAGGATAATGACTGAGTGTATTAGAAGGGAGGGTAATTGGGCGTAGGTATCGTGACCAAAACCCATTACATAGGGTGGGCAACAGGGTCGCCGTGAGGCTAGTGATTAGCTAATCTTTAGATTAGACCTCAGACAAATGAAGTCCAAACAGGAAAGTACGCCTAGTTGTGTAATAAGGCTAAAGTTGTATATGGGTAAAGTAGCGCACCTCTCGAGAGTGTATAAAACATGTCATGATAGTACCTGTTCTAGGGAAGAACTGTCGTGGTATTGCAAATGAGTACGCCATGGAGGGTTCCTCACAAAGCATGTTTATGGAGGTGGAGGAAGGCATTGAGTTGGCGGGTACGAGGTAACACAGCTTACCCAGGTTCAGATCCCAAGATGGTGGCGGAAACCTACTCCTGCTATATATCACTCTAATGCAATACACCGAGTTACATGGATTGGTTCGCTGTGCGAGGTTGTGGTGTTCAGTGAACTTGTTCTGCCCTAAAGGCTCCCATAGGTATGTCTTATAAAGGCGCCAGAAACTAGGGTTACGGGGAAAGATCCTTGTCGGACAGGTTACAAGGTACTACACTAATACTAAAAATTCTTCATGTCTTTCACTCCTAGGCTCTGGGTAGGTTGACGAATATGATGTAGCCTTCCTTCTCTCGGCATGGGCCTCCCTTTTAGATCTGTCTGAATGGGCTGCCCAGTAGGCCATAGGCCTTGCTACCAACTGTGCGCCACCCAAGTTAGCTGGATTAGAGACATGCAATCATGATACCCATTTAGCATATCCCCAATAGTAGGCACCATAGGACTCTTAGATCTTGCATTTTCTTGCCTTTTAGTCCTGACTGCTCCATTTAGGTGATGCCAGCAATTCGTTAAGAAATATCTCGAAGTCTTCCCAAAGAACCCTGCAATCTTCTCCGTCTTCAATGTGTGTCGGAGAATCTTCAATTCTTTAGTTTTCTTTTCCATAGTCGGATAGAATCAGTCCATACTGGAATCTTCATATGTGACTACTCCACTACTATTGTTAGTAGGGTGACATAGGCTATAACATACGCTTCCTCAAAACTCACATCTGGAAGTGGTTAATCATAGCGATTCTCTCGCACGTGAAATCAGAAATGTTAAGCGGCAAACGGGGGGACATGGAAAAATTACCGCGCACGTTCACTCACACGTTGTCAACGCTTTTACCATTAGATCATTTGTGCACGAATCTTGATGCTAGGGCTTATACATATTTACTGCGACCTGCCGTCGGATTGATGACAACTACACCATGAGGGGGCCTCGAGGCGTGCTGAAGAGAGGGGTGTGAGACGTACGGTGTTCCGGGACGGTGATCACACAAGTTTACCCAGGTTTGACTCTAGCGGCTTTGGACAAATCCTACTCCTTCTAGCAATCGAGTAATACGGTAGAGCCGGAATATGGGTTACAAGGGTTCGCCTGTGCGAGTTGAGATTGTGATTGTAAGGGGTTACCCTAAAGGCTGTCCCTAGGACAGCTTATATAGATATCTGGCCTTGGGTTTACAGGAGAGATCTATCCGGCTACGACTAAGAGTCGGTTATAGAGTACATCTTGAACTACAAGTAACACTATGGTCCTATGTCGGTAAGTCTTCTAGGCCTTCCCGTAGCCGGACTGGATTCCATCTCTTCTCCCTGACTGGGCCGCCCGTGAAGAAAAGCTCTAACCCGAAGTGGGCCACCCTGGTTAGTGAGGAACTGTGAGGATACCTAGAAAGTATATCCCCAACAGCAGCCCCCGGAAGTCTCCAAGATCCAAAGTCGGATTCATCATCGTCTAGCTTCATCTTCGGTTTGCCGAATCTTGAAGGGTTCTTGAAACTTCAAAACAAAAAATACGATCCGGATCTCAAAAATAAGTCGGACCTATTAGTACGTTATTCATATTTCCAGCTTGATATTCAAACTAAGCCGGATCTTGGCCTCTGATGTCATCTGACACTGGTCATGGTCAAGTCACATCATTGACAGACATCCTGTCAGCAAGATCGTTGGTGGGTCCGCCGTTCGCGGAACCGAGGCACCGTTTCAATGCACGCGCGGAGATCGAGGCAGCATAATCATAGTGTGGGGGCTTCCCAGTTCTTTCCATGACGCGTGGCATGTGTAATGTGCTATTTGCACGAATCTCGGCGTGGTTCGGTGGTTATAAGGGGTGAGCATTCCCTTTCCCTCATCTTCTTCACCTATTTCCCATGCCATTTCCTTCTCCTCCACTTCTCCCACGCGCACATAGCTCCCTTGCCTCCAGATTCCTAGCGACGTCCACCCAAGGTCACCGGCGCACCGGAAGAATGGCTTCATCATCATCATCCGGCTTGGCAGTGGCGGCGACGACAGCGGCGACAGCAGAGAAAGAAAGCAACCGCGGGGTTTGGATACCGTGCGTCCTCGATGACGCCAAGCTCAGCGGCGTGGAGAACGAAGGACTCCTCCGCGCCAGCAACTAGCAGAGCGGTTTTGGCGAAACCATCCCCAATCCACACGCCGATGAGCGGGTGCACTTCGGCACCCACCTCGACAGAGGTTTGTCTTTACCTCCGTCAGAATTATTTTCTGAGGTGATAGATCATTATAGTTTTCAACTTCACCATCTCCCCCAAACTCTCTTTTAGAGATGAGTGCCTATGCGGCTTTGTGAGAGGGGTATCGTGGCATTAGGCCGAGTCTCATTCTCTTCCGGTTTTACTTCCATGTCCGAAGAAACTCCATCACCGCCGGTAATCCTTACATTATCAGCACAATTAGTCTTTCGGTTAGACGTGAGCGTGTCTATCCTAGGATTTTAGCTAGTGAGTGGGTCAAACAGTGGCCGGCTACCTTTTTTTATCATAAGGATATTCCCGCTCCCGGCAAAGCTACTGCTTTGCCATCTTTCGTCGACGGATCCACCATGCCCCGAGCATCCTAGGACGAGGCTCCTCTGGCTCTCAGCGACGATCTGCTTCTCGCCAAGAGGAGGATCAAGTATATGATGAAGCACAAAGGCCTGAGAGGGTCCGACTTGGTCCAATCTTGGGTGGCATGCCGGATCCAGCCTCTCCACCACCACAGCGACCAACTGATGTATTCCATCACGACGTAGAAAAATGACTCCCTCCGCATCAGCCCCAAGGATTTAAAGCCACAGGATTACATAAGCCAGATCAAATGGCTGATAAAGGAGCGGATCGAGAGACAGATCCCGGATTTGTCCCTGGACATGCATACAGCGGAAGACCCTGTAGTGCCAGTAAGCTTTAGCAATAAACCCTTTTTATATGTTTCACCTTTAATTTGTTTCGCAACACTGAGATATTATATTCTTTTCAGCTTGCCGACCTCCCCGAGTCGGAATTGGCTCCTATCGAGGGATATCCTCCCGAGTTTTCTCAGGAGGAGGAATTGGTCCCACTGCCGGGCGTTGTGCCTAGGAAGTGCAAAGCTTTGACAGTGGCCATCGGCACAAAGGAAGTGCTAGTTGTGAAGAGGTAACTTTCCGCACAACTTCTGCCTTTGTACTTTACTCATGATTTCTTCTAAGACGTAATGTTATTCATTCTATTACTTTCTCAGAGCTAAGCAGCTCATCAAGGGCAAGGGGAAGGGGAATATCTTGAAGCCCCTGTGTCAGACGAAGCTAACTATGGCTTCTCCTACCGCAGCTCCTCCGACTCCTACCCCTCAACCTTCTGTAGCACCGGTGATTACTCCATCCCCGGTCGTCGCAGAAGATCCGGCTCCCTCAACAGGGCCAGTGACCCTTGAGTCGCAGACTGATGTCACCATGGGTGCCTCAGGTTTTGATAAGGGTGAACCTTCTTCGGGTAATGATCCCTTGGCAGAGACCTTCGCCGAAAATCTCCTGAACAATCTGGGACTTGCCAAATTTGGCTTGTCTCAGAAATCTGCGAAGGAAATATAGTGGCTGGCCTGGCAATGCCTGGAAAGCTGTAATCTCTCTGCCGAAGAAGAAGAACAAGAAGCGGAGCATGTCAAGTACTCTGATCTTCTCGAACAAGTCCGCCTTCGCGACGAGGGACTAAGAGCTGGTGTTCTTCCACCACCTCTGGTTATTCCACTCACCCTCGCCGAGAAGGTTACCACTGAGGTGAACATGTGCCTGAGCAAGCTCACACATGAACATCATGTAAGTCGGAATTCCAAGTCATGCTTTTCTTTATCGTACTTTATATCATATCCTCTAGCCCCCAAGCATGAAGTTGGATAAACAATCCGAGTTTATGCTTCATTAGGATGCCAAAGAATGAACTAGTATAGCCCTCAAGGCTCGTGCTGATATTAGCTACAATATTAGCTTGAGTCTTTAGTAGACCTCTAATTCTGGGCATTCTGACTTACAGAAAGTTAATTCATATAACTAGGATTTGTTGAAGAATGTCTACAATAAGCGGAGAGAGATCAAAGCTCTCCGACTCAAAAATGCTGAGCTTAAAGTTTCCAAGGATGAGGCCAAAGGTAAACTTTCCGAGACTCAAACCTTGTCTTGCTTTTTCATAGTCGAATATTTCTATTGAACTGTTGTTCTTTTTGACTTACAGCACTGATAAGGCAGTCATGTGCTATGATCGAAGAGGCCGAAAATCTGAAGACCTTGGTGGTGGAAAACAAGGATCTCCACCGAGAGCTAGACCAGCTTATGGCGGACCATGAGAAGAGCATTGCTCAAGTTCTAGAATCCTCCTCCATGGCCACCGTGGAGCGTGATCGCAAGATTGCACTCCACGAGCAGAAAATCTCAGATCTCAACGACGAGCTTTTCAGAGAGAAGGACCTTTTCGAGGCGCTCCGGGCTGAACTCCGGAGTCTTCGTGAAGAGAAAACTAAAGTTGACGACGTCATCTTTGGTATGTTTCCATCTTTCTGACTTGTCTGCATTCTTCGACTCTTTTGATATCAGATTTATTTTACCGTTTTGTGTTATATGCATATGTCCTCTGAACTTGACGGACTCCACCTCTGCTAAGCCTCGCACCCACCGGCTTACCCAAGTTAGTGATTTGCTTCATGAATTCCGCCAATCCATTGAGGATATTGGCGAAGCTCTCAAGGTTCCAGACATGCATAACATGTTCAACTTTTAGGTGCGGGACAAGGCAAAGGAGATGCCGCAGCTTGTCCGGGACTGGAACATGTCCTACGCGTGATCCACAGCGCAGAACGCTCTCACAATGGTCATGAGCCACCATGGAAGCATGGAAATCTAGCAGGTGAGTAGAGGGTACTGTAAGGTGGACGAAGACGGACAACAGCAAGACATCAAGGCCATCATGGACTCCTGCGCCGGATATGGGTGTCATGTAGCTGACTTAACTAGCTATGACACTCCCTTCTTCACCCGCGTGGACACGCCGCCTCCGCCTCCGAAAGAAGTAGCAGAAGTTTCCGATGATGAACAAACCTTATCGGATTTGAACATCTCGGAACGTAATCAAGCCGAGGCCGATGCATCCAACGAGCCGGCAGCTCCTACCTCTTCTCCTGCATCATAGATCATCAGAAATAAATGTGTTATTCTAAAAACATTATGGGTCTATAAATATGTAGTATTATACTTTTGCTAGTGCTAAGTTTTAATCTACTCAGCACTTTTGGTTTAAATTTTGTGTGCCTGAAATGTTTGCATAAGCACTTGTACTTTTTTGTCTGTACTTATCGTTTGTCTGGATTTCTGCCTCGTCCCTTTCGTGAGCCGGCTAAACTTTCAGCACGGAAACTTTGCCAAGAAACGGAGCTCAATTGCTAAACCAGTTTAAACTCGGAAACAAAGCCGGCTTCCAATACCCACAATTCACTACTCGGAAAATACCCGCATCCGGCAATCAGACAAATAACCAAAGTATAGACTAGAAACTTTAGAGTTATACCCGAGGGTAGCATATTTAGAATCGGAAATCTAAACCAGAACAAACATGAGCATAAAGTACTTTCAAGTATTCTAGGATTTTCGACTATGACATGATCATTCGGAAATAAGATGGTAAGAACTTCTCAGAAAAAATTTGAGGCAACCAAAACTTTTATTTCTCACAGAACATGTACATATATATGACTACAAAGAAGGATAAACTAAGAATAAAAGGGACGTAGCTGAGAAATGTTCCATGGTCTGTCTAACTCATCCGCATTTGTACTGCCTCCAGCTCTCTTTCTCTTCTTAGTAGCAGGTCTTTCTTTGACTGGCCTCATATCAGTAAGGTAGTATGAACCATTGTGCAATACTCTACTAACTAAAAATGGCCCTTCCCATACTAGGGAAAGTTTGTGCTTTCTTTGTTGCACAAGCCGGAGAACCAAATCACCCTTATTGAAAGATCTGTTTCTAACTCTCTGGCTATGATACTTGTGTAACTTCTGCTGATAGGCTGTTGATCTCATTTCAGCAACGACGCGAACTTCTTCGACTAAGTCGAGATCATTTTGTCGAGAAATCAAAGCATCCTCTTCGATATACGCGGCCACTCTAGGAGAAGTGTGAATCAAATCACTAGGAAGAACTGCTTTTGTGCCATAGACCAAGAAGAAAGGTGTGCATCCGGTTGACCTGTTCGGAGTTGTTCGTAAACTCCATACTACAGAAGGTAATTCCTCTGCCCAATCCCCCGCAGCACATCGTAGTGGTGCTTCGAGTCTCGATTTTAGGCCTTGTAGGATTAAACCATTTGCTCTTTCGACTTGTCCATTAGTCTGTGGATGTGTGACTGGCGCAATGTCAAGCCGTATATTTTGTTCGTTGCAGAATTCGGCCAGTTCTCCCATAGAGAAATTACTCCCATTGTCCGTCATAATACTATGCGGATAACCATACCGGATTATAACATCCTCGACAAATCTTTTGGTTGTTGCTCCATCACAACTAGTGACGGGTTTAGACCCAATCCATTTGGTGAACTTATCCACCATCATTAAGAGGTGAGTAAATCCACTTGGAGCCCGTTTAAACGGTCCTACCATGTCAAGCCCCCAGACCATGAAAGGCCATGTTATAGGTATTGTTCGCAGCTGATCAGCCGGAACGTGAGCTTGTTTGGCATACTTTGGAAGCCCTTGCATGCCTTGACTAGCCGTTCGGCATCTGCCTTGGCTGTAAGCCAGAAAAAGCCGTGTTGGAAAGCTTTTGCCACTAAAGATTTGGCTGCAGCATGGTGACCACACTCGCCTTCGTGGATTTCTCTTAAGATTTCCACTCCTTCTTCCGGAGATATGCAATGCTAAAAGACCCCAGATATAGTCTGCTTATAGAGCTCACCATTAACTATAGTATAGGCTTTCGCTCGTCGGATAATCTGCCGGCTCAGAACCTCGTCTTCGGGTAATTTGCCATCTACCAAATAGTCAAGGTAGGGTTGAGTCCAGCTGGTAATTATAGCCAGAATTGCTACTAGAGGTGAGTGGATCTGGTCGGATATTCCTCTTCCACTCCCTTTATTGAGGGAACTTTGAGGTGCTCTAAAAAAGCGCCACCCGGGACCTCTTTCCGTGTAGAGCCTATCCGAGATAATGCATTTGCTTCCTTATTTTCTGCTCGAGGGATGTGTTGAACCTCAAACCCTTCGAACAATTTAGATAAATCATCCACGACAGCTTTATATGATGCCATGTGTTTATTTGCATTACAAATATCCAACACTTGCTGAGCAACAAGATCCGCATCTCCGTAACACATCAAACGTCAGATGCCAATATCCTTAGCAATCCGGATTCCGTGCAACAGTGCTTCATACTCAGCAATATTATTTGTCACTGTGAAGTGGATCTGCAACACGTATAAAAGTTTATCTCCTTGGGGTGATTTGAGCACCACGCCAGCCCCTGAGCCCCCGCGAGGCTTAGACCCATCAAAATATAGGGTCCAATATTCCGACTCAAAGAGGGTCATATTCTCCTTCGTCTCTGTCCAATCAGCAACAAAGTCGGCAAGGATTTGGGTTTTGATTGTTGTCCTAAGTTTGTACTCAATATCGAAAGCTGAGAGCTCTATGCCCCATTTGGCGACGCGTCCTGTGGTGTCACTATTGTTGATTATATCTCTCATGGGAGTTGTGCTCACCACGGTAATTGGATAGTTCTGAAAATAGTGTCATAGCTTACGATATGCCAAGAACACACCATAATCTAGCTTTTGATTGTGCGGATACCGTTGTTTCGATTCTGTCAAGACCTTGCTGACAAAGTAAGTCGGATGCTGCACCAAGTGTTCCTGATTTTCCTCCGGTCTCTCCACTACCATGACAATACTGAGGACTTTGTTAGTCGCAGCGAGATAGAGCAACATCGGTTCCTGTGGCTCCGGTGCAGCAAGGATAGGAGTAGATGAGAGTACTTTCTTCAGGTATTGTAGTGCAGCTTCATCTTTGTCGGTCCACACAAAATCCTTGGTCTTTTTCAGGAGTTTGTATAATGGTGCGACTCTTTCACCGAGCCGGCTTACAAACCGACTGACTGTAGTAATGCAACCAATTAGTCTTTGTACGTCCTTCAGGCGAGTTGGCCTGGAAATATTAAGTATAGCCTTGATTTTGTCTCGGTTCACGTCTATGCCTCTTTGAGACACGATGAAACCTAACAATTTTTGACCGGCTAGGATTCCAAAGAAGCATTTCTTCGGATTAAGCATTATGTTGTATTTTCGTAGATTGGCGAATGTTTCCTCCAAGTCAGAAGTCAATGTTTCCTTCTTTTTGGACATCACTCCAATATCATCCACACATGCATGTACATTGCGTCTGGTTTGATCGTGGAGGCAACGCTGCATTGTGCGTTGGTATGTAGCTCCTGCGTTCTTCATCCCGAAGGTCATCGTAACAAAATAGAAGGTTCCAGAGGGGGTTATGAATGAAGTTTTGACTTTGTCAAATTCCTTCATCCAGATTTGGTGATAACTGGAATATGTGTCGAGAAAATAGAGGAGTTCCGAGCCTGCCGTAGAATCGATAACTTGATCAATCCTAGGCAGAGCGAACGGATCTTTGGGACAAGCCTTGTTCAAGGTAGTATCATCAACACACATCCTTAAATTAGTGGTGTCCTTTTTAGGTACCATTACAGGATTGGCCAACCACTCAGTGTGGATGACCTCTTCTATGAATCCGGCTAACTCGAGCCGTGCTAGTTCCTTAGCTGTTGCCTTACGCTATTCATCGCTGAAACGTCGTAAGGACTCTTTGACGGGTTTAGCGTTCGGGTTTACATTTAAAGAGTGCTCGACAAGTTCCCTAGGTACTCCGGTCATGTCAGATGGATACCATGCGAAGATATCTTGATTTGCTTTGAGGAACTTTACGACCGCGCTTTCCTATGCGCTATCTAGGCCTACGACTATCTAGGTCACCTTGGAGGGATCATCATCTTTCAACGACATCTTCTTCATCTCTTCTGATGCCTTGAACTCCGGATTGGGCTTTGTCACCTCCTTCTTCATTGTGGGCATCTCAGACGGATCTATGCTCTTCTTGATCTCCTAGTACTCCTGGGCATGCAGCACAGCTTCAGCAAAGGCCGCATTTCCATCCTCGCACTCTCGCGCTTTCTTCGGGTCTCCCCTGATGGTGATCATGCCGTTGGGACCTTGAATTTTCATCATATTATAAATGTAACACAGACGAGCCATAAAAGCCCAGTAAGCCGGACGTCCAAATATAGCGTGGTACGCGCTCTTAAATGGGACCACTTCGAAGGAAAGTGCCTCCGTCTGATAGTGATTTCTCCCAGGGAATTTGCTTATCCACCTGGGACAACCCCGTGAAAGGTCACAGAGCTATGGTTCAGCTGGGTCTCCGAGATCTTCATCTGGCGTAGCGTTTCGACATACAAAATATTAATACTGTTGCCACCGTCCATGATAGTCTTGGAGAAACCATGATCGTCAATAAGTGGATTGACGATTAAGGCGTATTTTCCTCGCCTGTGCAACTTAGGCGGATGATCAGCGCGAGGTATTCTTGCGCTTCTGAGCTTGTTGCTTTGGTTTTTTTGCCGACTGTGGCAAGGCCAGGGCGTTAAGTAATCCCTCTGCATCATCGTCAGCATTTGCATACTTTCTCGTTGTTTCTATCATCTCTCCTAAATCAGTGACTTTGTCACACTTCAAGCGATGACGTAGTAAACCAATTGGCAGACCTTCAATGAAAGCTTCAATCGTAGTTTGGTCATTTACTCCTTCACAAGAGTTCTTGGTGTCGATCCAACATCCAAGATAATCCCGGCAAGTTTCTCCGCCTTTCTAGGTGCAACGTTGTAGGTCTTCGACCGTACAGGGCCTCTGGTATGTGCCTTCGAAATTCCAAAAAACGCACTTCGCATGTCATACCAGTTGTGGATGGTGTTATCTAGATGTTCATTGAGCCATGATCGTTCCATCTTCCGCAACATAAGTGGGAGATATCGGGTTGCGACCAGGCTGTTTCCGCCTTTGGTGATGCAGCAAGCTTGGAAGAAATCCTGTAGCCAAGTATCTGGCCGAGCTATGCTGTCGTAGGCTTGAATATGTCTTGAGATAGCAAATCCTTCCAGGTATCTTGTAGCTCTTATGCGTTGTCCGAAGCACTTTGGGCCCACGTATATGTCATCATTTTCATAGTGTTGCGCCTCTATATTGGAGTTGATCATGTGCCTTGCATCATTTGGGGATAAAGATCGTCCCGAGTGACGGTTATGGCTACGGTGCCTTGGAGCCAGACTTCGGCTTCTGCCACCACCTCCTTCACCACGACGCCCTCCTTGGCCTCCTTGGGAGCGATTGTGATGGCTACCTGGCGGAGAGGGTGGAGCAGCTGGGTTATCTCCGGCTGATCACCGGCCTCCGTCCGGAGCATCATTATTCTGGTTCCGGGGAGGGTCTTCACTGTGAAGAGCCCTCTGTCGGCTTGACTCGGCGCGGTGTCCGTCGTTCCTTCACCTGTCATCCGGACGGCTTGTATGTCTAGGAGGTGGCATTCTTTGTCGGTCCTCCTCCTAACGTTTCTCTTTATCTTCTTCCTTGTGGTCCTTCGACTATTGCCGGGGAGGATTCCTCGGATTTAGCGCAGCAATTTCCTCTTGCTCCGCAACTGAGTTAACGTTACCTCAGTCACGCGCAGCTTTGTGGTGTTTTCCCGAAGATCCGGTTCTTGAGTAGTTGTCTTCCCAACGGTCGGAACGATGTTGTTGTTCCAGAACACGTTGGGGTCTTACATCAGCCCATGCTGGATCTGTGCGACATTGGTCAGAATCGGAGACCAGTTTTTGAATTCCGGACAGGGCAACATTTTGCTGCTCCAGTCCTTTGTTGAGTATTTTGATTCCCAACCAGATCTGCTCTGGGCCTGGATTAGCCGATAGGATTTATTGAGCCGCAACGGTGTTCTGTACTGGCGTTGGATACACCCAATCCCCATTGCTGTCGCGTCGAGGCATCCCAAGTTCTCCTCCTAAAAGGACTTTGTGAATCTGCGGGAATTGGTCGTCATGAGTATGACGTTTCCTGGTCTTCTAATGTTGCCTGGAGTTGTACTTCTCCACAGTTGCCATGCGTTTCTTTTCCTCCTCGGTGTTTTTGGCTTCATCGAGGAGTAGTTGGCGACGTGCTTCTAGGGCATGTGCCCTCTTGTCCAGCTCTTCAGTAGTAAGTTCTGCAGCTATAGGAATAGGTGTAGTTAATGCAGCATCGATAAGTTTACGCGCACCTTCAGTGATCATGTGTCCATCCATCGACTCTTCTTTGGGCTCGTCTGGGATAAGTGCTCCATCCGAGTCCTCCTCGTATTCCTCAGCAATCACCTCCTCTGTCGGAGGGTCTTTCTCCGGGGTCTTGTTCTTCTTCTTTGCCTTCTTGGCAGCGCGGGTAGCAAAGACAGCTTTGGGTCCGTTTCCCAGAGTCAAGCTCTTATCGGTACTTTCGGACATTTGGACCTCGGTACTTTGGGAGAGTTTTCCCCGGATCCTTCATCCATGGCTTCTTCTTCCTCTGCAGCTTTGGAGTTATACTCATCTTCATATTCCGTGGAGAACTTTCAGAAATCTGCTGACGTCATCGAATCATCCGAGGATGGGGGTACGTTGGCGTTTGTTCCGATCGCCTCTAGCACAGAGTCGTTGTTGACTCCAGCATCGGCAGAGCCAGATCCGGATCCCACATATCCGACAAAGTGCGATGCGCCCCTCCTGAGATAACTGCGGTCTTCATAGTAGGCTTCGTCGAAACGTTTGATGGTCTCGAGGATTTCATCTATGCTTGACTTTTGCATCATCATGCGTCTTAGTGTGTATCTGAGGGAAGGCATGTATGTCCCGACATCATCAGAGCCGGAACCAGCGTTGTTGTTATGCTCCTCCTAGACTTCGACTTCAGCGGGTGGGTCGATCTTGGATTTGGTCTCTCCGGGGAGATCCACTCCAGATTCAACTTGGACCACCAGGTCTGCTTCAGGCTCGGATTTCTCCACTATCTCCGCGATTGGTGCGGGCTCGGTGGGATTAGGGTTTTCTGAGATCTGGAACTCTTCCGCCTCTGCGGACAAGGGGGGCCTAGAAATTTCTTCTGCCTCTATCATCACCATTGGGGTGGGTGGGGCAGGTTCAGCAAAGCCGATGTAAACATCGATCTCGCCAAAAGACATGATGGTGTAGGCAGTCATGGCTTCCCTAGCCGGAATCCAAGTCTCGTGGAGATCTATGAGAGGGACGTCCCTGGCGTAGAGATTGCAACCGCCAGCGATAGTCTCGCCAATTCTGATTCTTGCAGATTCCGCTCGGAACGCAGATCCGAAGCTCACTTACCCCACGGTGGGCACCAACTATCGTCGGATTGATGACAAGTACGCCATTAGGGGGTCCTCGAGGTGTGCGGAAGAGAGGGGTGTGAGACGTACGGTGTTCCGGTATGGTGAGCATACAAGTTTACCCAGGTTCGAATCCGTTGGCTTTGGACGGATCCTACTCCTGCTTGTAATCTAGTAATACGGTAGAGCCGGAATATGGGTTAGAAGGATTCGCCTGTGCGAGTTGAGATTGTGATTGTAAGGGGTTACCTTAAAGGCTCTCCCTAGGATGGCTTATATAGATATCCGACCTTGGGTTTATAGGAGAGATCTATCCGGCTATGACTAAGAGTCGGTTACAGAGTACATCTTGGACTACAAGTAACACTATGGGCCTATGTCGGTAAGTCTTCTGGGCCTTCCTGTAGCCGGACTGTACTCCGTCTCTTCTCCCTGACTGGGCCGCCCGTGAAGCAAAGCTCTAACCCAAAGTGGGCCACCCTGGTCAGTGAGGATACCCGAAAAGTATATCCCATACACTACCGAAGATAATTCCTTTACCCGTATTCTCCATGCGTCTTCCTCTTCCTCTCGACGAGCGACCCTTTGAGCTCCAGCGAAAAAACCCTAATAGAGAAATCCCATCTCCCCTTTCCTTCCAATCTAACTCAATGGCGAGCAGTAGTACCGCTACATCGATGACGGTGGTTCACGAGGCTTCCAAGGAGCCATCAAGGGATGTCTATGTCCTACTGGAGGGGCTAGTGATCCCGGTCTCCGCCATGGTGGAAACCACCAGCGGTGACGAGAAACAGGCGGCGCTCGATGCCATGGAGGAGGAAGCTGACTCCCACAAGGGAGTGTGGAGGGGCTCTGAACTCACTCTGGAGCAACTGAAGGAGCTCACCGATGAGGGATATCTCCCCTCAACGGAGGGGCTAGTCTAGCGGCCGACGCCAGCCGGAGAGGTTGTCCCCTCTCCTCGAGATGGAGAGAAGGTCTACCTCGAAGCACAGCTGGTACGTGGCATTGCCTTCCCAGTCTCTAGGTTCTGCATTACCGTCTTGAAACACTTTGGGTTCTCCTCACAACCTATATCCCAATAGCATCCTAGCACTTAGCAATTTTGTAGATTTTTGCGAGGGATACCTAGGGATTAAGCCTAGGTTAAACTTGTTTATCTATTTCTTCATCACGAAGTGACAATCTGGATATTCCAAGGATGAATTTCAGAATTCTGGAACCATTATCTTTCAGATCCATCTAGGCCGGAGGTTCCCCGACATTGTTGGCCATGAGTCTTGCAAGAACTGGCAAAAGACTAATTTCTATAGCCTAGATAATCCTCTGGCCGGCTGACAAGAATCATACCCTGTCTTTGTCAATGGGGATGCCACCAAAGCCAACACCTAGAGGTCCCAAGCCCTTCTCCCCACTAACGATGAGTCCTCCCGTGCCATAAGGTGGATGGAGTGGCTAGTAGACGGAGGTCTGGCTGACTTGGACCTAGCCATGTGTTGGTTTGGAAGGCATATCCAGCCTCTGCAGCATCACGTCAAGCTGATGCATGAGTACTCTAAGGAGAGGAAAGATCCCATGAAGATTTCCGAGGATAACTTCAAAAAATACTCCATCAAGCTCTGGCTTATGGACATCATTAGGGTGAAGGACAAGAAGCGTGGCTTCGCCATCACCTACGATATGTTCGAATGTGCCAAATGCCTAGAGGTAATCATGTTTCCTTCATTGCTTTTGTGTATACTCAAAGTTCTATATCTTGGATGTATCAATCATCTAACATGCTTTTTATTCTGTCAGCTGGCGAGCTTGGATGAGGGAGAAATGGCCTCACAATTTTACGATCCAAAACTGAAGGATGTGCATGTTTTGTCCGACGACGATACCTCCAAGGATCATCAAGCTCCGTCAACACGAAATTTGAAGATATCCACCTCTGACGTTGTTTCCTAGGGAAAGAAGAAGAAACCAGAGAGTGGAGTCTCCAAGAAATCCACTTTCGCCTTAGAGGGGGAGAAGAGGAAGTCTACCAGCATCCCAATGACCAAGGTACCTGCTGTTGTGTAAGAACATCTCTTTTCTGACTTTGATTTGTACTTACTCATTCATGTACTTATACTTTGTATGTTTCAGGAAGAAATTAGGTATTAGTATGAAGTGCACCTCCAAAGATACTGGAGGGTCTAAAATTATTCATGAGATGTTGACCAAGTCCACCCCCATCGTTTCTCCCCCGACTCCTGCCATCAAGCCAAACAAAAGATCTATTAGAACACTATCCATCACTATACCTGAGGTCTCCGCCATGGAGCTAGACATCAATCCTATAGAGGATGTCTCAGGTTCTGCCGGTTTTGATGTTGCTCCTGGCACTCAGACGACGCGGGATACCACCTCCTCTGAAATGGCTGAAGCTACGGCAAAGGATGCCACCGAAAAAGGGAAGCAACTAGCGTTGGTAACAAATGCGGCGACAACAATAACAATCAAGTCAGGGACTTCTACGCTGTCCACTACTATAGTAACACAACGGACGGCTAGAGATTCCTCTGCTCCCTTGGCTGGTGCACCTACAATTCCTCAGACTCCTCCGACGTTAAGTCTAGATGATCTTATCTGACAAGCGGATGTTATTCGCAATAATGCCAAGACCTTCCATGACGCATACACCACTATAGCAAATAATCTCAATATTATTTCTCTTGTATGTGTTCAATCTTTACATTTAACATTAGATATATCCTACTATATCCCCCAAGCTATTAGGAGGAAAACTATAAGTTATTGGCCTAGAAGCTCTAAAAGGAACTAAGTGTAAAACTTGATAGTGTAGCCCCAGAGTTTCTAGTTAGAATGAATAATTCCGGCTAGATACTCTAAGATAAGAATACATGGGTTAAAATATGATACTTTAGCCCCCGAGCCTCTAGGTGAAACTGAAAAGTTCCGGATAGATGCACTAGAAAAACCAAGCATGGTTCTCGGGAAAAATGAGAATAACCGGAGGAAGGCCGCCAATGAAAGGTTTGCCAAGATGCAAAATGAACTGGATATGGAAAAGGGTAAACCAGCCTTTCTGAAGGAACAGATAAAAACAACAACGTCTGTTTTCTTCCAATGGCTCCCTAATCCATCATTAGTAGCTATTTCATTAGAATACTCATAATGTTTTATTTTCTGACTTGTAGATGTTACCAAGGCCAAGAGCATTGTTGAGCAATCCAAGCACATCCAAGAGTTGGATGATGAGAACAAGATATTGAAGAAAGGCCCGGCTAATGCTGTCTAAATGCATGAAGAGGCAATGAACGCCGTGCAAGAATCTGCGAACACCAAGATGGAGCACCTAAAGAAGGAGATTGAACAGCTCAAGGAACAGAACTAAGCTGCCATAGAGCAGAATTCTAGGGGCTTGAAGCATTCAAGAAACTTCAGAAGGATCATGATATATTGGGGAGACCTGGCATCAAGCTGAATCCAACATCTTTGGTAACTTCCCTATGTATTTCTCAATTTTTGTAAGTCGGATACTTTAAATTGTTCCAATACTCATGATCTTTGTCTCTTACGAAAACACAAACCCCATTCTTGTAACCAACATGGGTGATGATGCTCCACATTCAAAGGAATGCCATCACCCAGGCCAAGGAGATAGCTACACCCCTAGACATCACCATCAAAGCGGTAGAATCTATCGCCAAGTACATGAAAATCCTCTGTCGAGACTCTGAGAAAATAAGGAGCTAGAAAACATCCTCCATCCGGGTCGGCGCCAGGATGGCCTTGTCCTTGGTGAAAGAGCACTATGACGATGCTGACATGGATTTGATAACGTTTGGTATGCCGGAGATCGACGAAGAGGGCCATGAAATTTATAACACTGCTATTTGAAACTCCCTTGCCGGATATGATACCAAGGTTTCCATGTAAGTCAAGGAAGATGTCTTCATGACTGCCGAGGAGATGGATGACGAGCAAGTGGCATCAGATTCTTCCCTCAGGACTTCCGACCTCGATGATATATATAGGGCTATTTATCATGTTTCTGATAATGCAGCGTCAAAATCACCTACAACCGGGCCATAAACACTTGTTGTATTAAATGTGTCTCTCCACATTTCGTGTGTATGCAGAAAAACACAATGTGAAGTAAGGCGTAAAACATGTCTACAAGCCTCCTACTACTTATTTATATCTAGCATGGTTATATTTTTTAAGCAAGTGTTGGCTTATCAATTATTCTGGTTTTTATGCTTGACCTTTCATGAGACGGAAGACTCGCAACACAGAACGATGTCCTCAGGTGATGATGCTTAATAGCACCATCTAGAACCTAAAGACAAAATCGCCGGCTTTGAGTGCCGGAATTTCACTACTCCGGAATCCACATAAAAACAACAGGAAATGTGTAAACCAGAAAACTTAAGCTAATTCCCGTAGGCGGATTTTTCACAAGTGTAAATGAAAAGTTACGCATAAAGGGTTTATATGATCCAAAAATGAACACTAAAGGAGGTAAAAGACCCAGGAAATATGAGTGAACCAAATTCTTTAGTTCATTAACCATTATAAGGTACTTATTACATAATATAAAATATGCTAAGTGTAAAAGGGATGTAGCTATGGTATGCTCCATGGCCGATCAGTCTCCCATCGGGGTCACGTCACTTACCCTTGCTATCTTTACCTAGCCTATCTTTCAATTCACGAATATCGACGAGGTAATAGGAACCATTGAGCGATGCTTTTCTTATCATGAATGGGCCTTCCCAAAGCGGGGATAGTTTGTGTGACTTTTGCTCCTTCAGGCAAAGCACAAGATCCCCCTCTTTGAACTAGCGATGCCTAACATAGCGACTATGGTAACTGCGTAGCTTCTGCTCATAGATGGCGCATCTCTGACATTGCAAGACATGTTCTTCCTCGAGCAGGTCCACAGATAAGCATTTGGATTATTTCTTGTCATCTTTGTCATAGGCGGCAACTCTTGGTGCATAAATCATGAAGAAGGGGATCAAGCCGGTGGATCTTTTGTTGTTATTCGTAAACTCCACAAGATAGATGGTAACTCTTTCGCCCAGGCCCCGACTGCTCTTTGTAGCGGTGCCTCTAAGTGTGGCTTGATTCCTTGCAGAATTGGTCCATTGGCCCTTTCAACTTGACCAATAGACTATGGGTGTGCCACAGATGCTAGGTCAAGGCGAGTGCCTTTATTGTGACATTAAGCTTTACTTCTTTGAGTGATAAGTTGCTTCCATTATCGGTGATGATGCTATGCGGAATACTAAATCTCAACACTAGATCCCGGGCAAATTTCAGGGTTATTGCCCCATCAAGCTTTCTAATGGGTTTAGCTTCAATCCATTTAGTAAATTTATCAACTACAACCAGCAGATGCATAAACCCACAAGGTGACGTCTTCAAGGGACCAACCATGTCAAGCCCCCAGACTACAAACGTCCGTGCAATTGGTATTGTTCGCAATTCTTCAGCTAGAACATGTGGTTTCCTTGCATAGAACTGCCATCCAACACAAGTCTGCACCAGCTTGTCGGTGTCTGCCTTGGCGGTCGTCTAATAGAATCCTTTGACGAAAGGCTTTGGAGACCAGTGATCGGGGAGCGGCATGATGCCCGCAATATCCGAGATGAATCTCTCTGAGGATTTCAATACCTTGTTGCTGGGAGACACACCGTAGGAATATTCATGTGGTGCTTCTTTTGTATAGATGTCCATTTATTATAGTATAGCATTTTCCTTTGCTTACTATGTGCCGGCTTTCAACTTCGTCGTCAGGTAGTGTTCCATCTTTGAGGTAGTCCATGAGCTGTTTCGTTGAAGCTAGAGAGGGCACTATAACAGAGTTAACAAATGAATCAAGTCTATCCGGGTTGTCAGGGTCTGCTCCTTTCACGTATGGTATCCATGGATGCTCCAGGAAAACACCAGGTGGAATTGGTTTTGCGGGTCGATCCAAGCTTTGATAGCAGATCTTCCACCTCATTATACTCCCTTTTGACATACTTGACTTTGTAGTCGTTGAAGCACTTGTCTATCTCGTCGACTTCGTCTCAATATGCTTCTAGCATAGGGTTCCGCATGTTCCAGGTGCTAGCCACCTACTAGGCAACCAAGTCGGAATCTCCACAACAAACTATGCACGTGATGCCAATATCCTTGGCTACACGATGTCTGTGAATGAGACCTTCACATTCTGCCATGTTATTGGTAGCATTGAAGTGGATCTGCAGGACGTACTGCAGCTTCTCTCCTATTGGTGATTGCAACAATATACCAGCCCTCAAGCCATTGAGTCTTAGATCCGTCAAAGTGCATGACCCAAGACTCCGGCTCTAGCATAGAAGTATCAGCTAGTAGTTATATCCAATCTGCGATGAAATCCGCCCATGCTTGTGATTTAATAGCGTCGCGCCTCTTGTAGGTGATTTCTACGGAGGCAAGATCAATGCCCCACTTTTCCACCCTTCCTATAGCGTTGTTGTATTTGATAATATCGGATAGTGGAGTTTTGCTTACTATTGTATTGGGGTGCTCCTGGAAATAATGCATTAACTTGCGAGAAGCAAGGAAAACTATTGGGAATATGCACTAGAGGCAATCATGTATGATGGAATTCCCAATGTATTAATAAGGTAATAAAGTTTTCCTTGTATCAACATCAGATATATATCATTGAATATGTGATTCAGTTGTGGAACTATATATTGATGTTTGTTCATACTAGATTGTCCTTGGTCATTAAGGTTGTGCTGGACACACGGCTTAGACTAATGTGAAAGTTGGCTGATGACTAGGTTCCACTTGTCATGGGCATGCTGATTCTATTCCAACTTACATGGACTTGGTTAAAGAGTTTAGAAAGTTGGACTGACCAACAGTTGAGATGCAACAAGCATGTTGTCATTTATAGTCTCAAGCAATTGAATCCTTTGACATGAGGTGTTAATCTAGTCAATCATATATCATGGAACAAGAAGAGAGAGTCAAATTATTCAAGGGATGGTAACAACTTGCCTATACCATGATAAGATATATCGTGAGGCAAAGGGACTTGGATGAAAGTCACGTTGAGAAAGGTTCATCTTCTGACTTTAGGGCACTTGGGAGTTGGCACGTCTTGTTTGAGGCCACTACTAGCTATCGACTCAGAGTGGTGACTCGTGTCGTGTCTAGCTATACGCGAACCTACAAGGTCACACACTTAAGGGAAAGGAGCCCATGTGGATTTGGTCCATGTGGATTCGGTCCATGTGGAGATTGGGATACGGCCTGGATGGGACTCAAGCGTTGAGCCCATCTAGGAGTGTATATAAGTGGAGTGACAAGGGATAGTCCCTGACCTAGCCATCACTTTCTCCACTCCCATTTCGGGCTAGACAAGATTTAGGAGTCCTCTGCCTGGAGCTCCTCCCTATATGTGTGGATACTGGTAGAGGCGTTGCTCGTGCGGCACCGGAGTCGAAGGAGTTCGTGGGGAACTAGATGTGTTGTACGTGGGATTTCTCATCACGACATCAACTGACACGCTTCATCAATAATCCGCACCTACGCGTTTAGTGGTAAATCTTGTGGCCTATCACCTGAGCTATATATTGGGAGTACCACGTAGGGGAAAAGTTTTATTTATCTCTATGTGGCCCAACTATGGTATCAGAGCATTAGCTTCTGGTTTTAGACTCTAGATATCACATATGTGTTATGCGTATTGGCATTAGATTGGATCTATTTGCTGTTTTGCTGGTCGATCTATCAGATAGATCGGTTTTGTACAAGGTTGATTGGATCAATCGTACTCAGGGAGATGAATGATCTGGTTTCCGTGATCGTATTTCTATGGTCGTGGAACGACATACCCCTACCGGTCAGCTTCCGCCATTGCGGTAGACTGTGACACGTAAATCCGGATGTAGTGATCGAAGATAAAAGGAGTTTGATCGAATCAGAGTACGGATCGGATTTGGGACCGCCGGCTTCGCCCTGTCGTAGTGCCTTAGATGTCGCTGTGAGTTTCACAATGCCAGTAGATATCGTATCTATGCATAACTTGTTTTTGTAGGATTATGTTGTTAATGGTATGGCTTATGTGCATGTGATGTGTGTAATCCATACGTGATCTGCTTATCAGGGTTTTTGTCAGTTGGCTGGATCCTAGGTGTTGTCATTTGATTGCATATGACATGCGTGCCAGATTCTCTATGTAATTTTTATTTACTAAGCTAGTGTAGTGATGGCTCAATGCACGGCACCCAGAAAAATGCTTGATGGTGGTGTTGATGTAGAGCTCGTTGGGAACCCCAAGAGGAAGGTATGATGAGCACAACATCAATTTTCCCTCAGTTATGAAACCAAGGTTTAATCGAACCAGTAGGAGCAAGGAAACACCCCAAAGGTGTTACTAGCTGAGCTTTGGTAGGGCACACTACCGGTGCTAGTAGCAACGTGGAGACCTGCACAACACAACCACAGAACTTTGTCCCCAACTTGCGATGAAGTTGTCAATCTCACCGTCTTTCGTGGAAAACAAGGGATTAAACGTATCGAATGGAAAGAAGTAAATGTTTGCAGAAAGTAAACACAAAGCAGTAACAGTTTATAGATTGTATGTAAAGAAAAAGGACCGGGATCCATAGTTCACTAGAGGTGGCTCTCCTTAAGATAGATAACATGTTGGGTGAACAAATTACAGCGGGGCAATTGACAAACACCGAGAAAGCAATACATGCATATACTAATCATCTTGACTCCTTTGAGAGTTGATTGGGCATTACAACATTATACATAGACCGCCATCCAACTGCATCTATGAGTAATAATCCACCTTCAGGTTATCATCCAAACCCCCTCCAGTATTAAGTTGCAAGCAGCAGATTATTTCTTTACGAACTGCGTGTAAAGTAAACAATACGATTTTTCTATGAACAAAGGATTGTTGTTTTCTCCCTAGTAGCAATAGCACATCTAGTATCTTAGAGATTTCTGTCACTTCCCCAGATTACCAGAGGCATGAACCCACTATCGAGCATAAATACTAACTCTTGGAGTTGCTAGCATCTACTTGGCCAAGATAGCTACTAACAACGGAAAGCATGCAAGATCACAAATAACAAAGACATGATAGAATCAATAATCAATTTGAAATAGCATCTCAATATCCATCGGATCCCCGCGAACAGAACATGTAGAATCACAAATAGATGATCTTGATCATGAACGGAGCTCACAAGATCTAAACATGAAAGCACAAAGGAGGAGAACCAGCCATCTAGCTACTACATGGATCTGTAGTCCAAGGATGAACTACTCACGCATCACACCGGAGGCTTGCATGGTGATGAAGAAGGCCTCCAGGGTGAATTCCCCTCTTCGGTAGGGTGCCAGGAAGAGCTTCAGATCCATCCTGATCTAGGGATGGAGATGATGGCGGCTACATACTCTTTCGTGGATTTTTGATCGGGTACTTAGGGTTTACGTCCCGAGGGCATCTTATAGTCGGAAGGGGAGGCCGAGGGGGTGCCAGGTGGTGTGGCCGCCCTCTAGCCCCTCTCCGTCTCATATTCTGGCACTTGATGACATCCGGAAAAATAGGAACTTTGGCTTTTGTCCTGTCCAATTCCGAGAATATTCATTTTCTGACTTTCCTGGAACCAAAAACAGCAAAAAACAGGCAGCTGGCACTGTGGCTCTGGTTAATAGGTTAGTCCAAGAAATAATATGAAAAGTACTCCAAAGTGTGGACAAAACACAAGAAAGTGGATAAAACCAAGCATGGAACATCAAAAATTATAGATACATTTGCAATGTATCAACATCCCTAAGCTTAACTCCTTCTCGTCCTCGATTAGGTAAGTGATAAAAAGAAAGAATAATTTTTGAGGTGACATGCACCGTCAAAGACTTGATCAAAGTATTTGCAAAACATTCAAAGCTGGGATCATAGTACTTCAATCATAACATGAAAGGCAAAGTTCTAGCAATAAGCAAAGAAACTATGATGCAACGTGAAAAGGCACAAACCAACGATTCATGAATAACAATGCTTTGCAAGACATTTGTTTGTTTCACATAAAGAAAACATAGCATAATAGTATTCAGCTTGTCCCTCAATAGAGTAGCAAATATAATTGCATAGGACACCTTCAAAGTTCATAAGAGTGACTAGATACAATAGTTTAAAACAAGCAATATCAAAGTATGCATCAATCAACTAGTCTTGGGACAATTCACATAGAACTAAGAATGGCCACTATGCTCTCAAAGTAGGTGCATAAAGATAGACGGTGGAGACTCAATGTAATGGTGGAAGAAAAGCCTTTGTAAATGGAAGTAGGGATTCAAGTCTCATAAAGAGCTTCCAAAAATTATGGTACTTATAGCTTTCAGCTCTCATTGCCTCTATCATAAGCATCTTGAAGTGCTTAAGGTTAAAGTGACACAACTAAGAGGATATGCTTGACAAGTTATAAACCGAAATCTCATGCCCCTAACTTACGAAGACCTATCCTCATGCTACTCAACTTCAGTCACGAGTAAGCCCTTGTCATTGTAAGTACATGTGTATCATTAAGAACCGCCAACGGGGTACCCCTTGCACATGATACGGGAGCTTTCTCATAATCAAAATGACAAGGCAAGCAGACAATGAGCATCTCAGCTATCTTTTTATTTTCTATTTGCATAGGTTTTTATTGAGGATGCTTCATAGAGTGCTCATTATGGTGATGCTGCAAGTTTCCACCATGATTAGGCATGGCTTAGGCTAGCGGCCCAGGCATTTCTCTAACACACATACAAACTCCATGATCTTACAAGTTCCACTTTTATTTCACACCGCCGGGATCCATAAGCAAAAGAACATGATATCAATGGGGTACAAAGTACAAGTGCAATGTTGAAAGCGTTCCCCATGGAACATGGTTCTGCTAATTTCGACTTATAAAGCACAAGCATATACGCAACAAAGAAGGACCCAATGGTTCAAGTTTATTAGAGGCAAGTAAAGTAAAGTGTGCCATCAAGTTCATGAGAGCTTTAATCACTAGTTTTCTCATAACAAGATTAATTTGGAATGTAAACAAAAGCATGAATATACTTGGAATAGCATAAGCTAGTAGGTAGGTATGGTGGACTCTTTGGAATAACTTAGTTTAGGGAGTTGGATGAATGAGCGGAACTCATACTTGGTTGTGGAGGCTAGCAAAAGACTGGGAGCGACAAATAAAGAGAGCAATAATGGCCATAATCATGCAGAGCAACAAAACATCATTGATCAAGGCATAAAGTGATTCTACAAGTTGAAAACTAAAGGATAATAAAGGATATGGTGACTTGGGATAGTCACAACATGGTGTGAGCATGTGCGAAGTCAACCCAAATAAAGCATCAAAGGAGAATACCACTATACTATGCTTTAATATGCTAAAACAACGCATGATTCATCCAAGGCACATTAAGCAATCTCAATTGTTTATAACAAGTCATGCTACAGCAAAGAATACTAAGCATAAAGCCAAAACAATGTCAAGAATGGCATGACAAAGCATAGGCCACAGTCAAAAACAAGCTCCTTTTACCACATGAGCATGAACTTTCCTACTCTTTTCCAAACCAAACCAAACTATTTGCAAACCAAAGTATGAAAGAGGGGGTCCCACCAATTTATTCAGAAAACTAAGCAAACCAAGCAAAGTAAAAACCAAAACGAAAACAAAAAAGAAGACTCTCCAAGAACAACACAACTATGTAGGGAACAATAAAAATGAAGCGTTTGGAAGAAAACCTGGAATTTTTATTGATGAACAAGGGGATGCCTTGGGCATCCCCAAGCTTTGACGCTTCTACTTCTTGGATATTTCTTGGGGTGACACGCATGGCATCCCCAAGCTTGAGCTTTAGTCCATCCTTCATCTCATTACTCATTCCTTTCATCCACCTGAAATTTTTCCTTCATACAAAACTTCACACAATCTTTATTAGCAACATTAGTGCAATGAAGATAAATAAGTCTTAAGGTTCAGTTCTAACACCAAATAAACTTCCATTAGAACACTAGCTACTGTAGCACTTCCCTCAAAAATCTCAATTCCCAAAAAAACTCAAGAACGAACCAACAAGAAGAAAATGCAGAAAATGGCAGAAATCTGTCAAAACATACCAGCAGGTAAAGATGAGTTTTTTCGAAGACCTTCTGTTGCTCAAATCAAAAAGTATTGAACTAAAAAAAGTTATATAACAACCTGGGGAAGAAGCACAAACAATTACGGCTCAATCCGACATACATATCTCTCTAACGAATATTTACGGTGAAGCACAGAAATCTGATTAGAGGTTACTCTTGGCACAAAAAGCAAATAAAAAGGATAAGGAGAGGTTATTACAGAGGTAATAACTTCCAAGACTCATCTAACACTTTTGGGTTATATCCTAAGAAGTACTTTTCTTTAACGCCTTTAACTTAGGCATAAGAAGCAAAGAAAGAATCAAGTGTTCTCAAATGAAGAAGCATTAAGACCAACTTTCTTGCCCTTACCTCTCTTATTTTTATTCTTAACCTTGGGGAAAATATGATTGTTTGGTGGATAACAAAGGTGCATGGTCCCCTTTCCCACATCTATTATCGCTCCAAGGAGTTCTAATAGGGACCTTCCAAGTGTAATTTGTCCTTTTCCTTCACATTCAATAACAAGATAATCAATAGAAATCGTTTTCCGAAGGATCTTTGTAAACACTCCTTCAGCTATTCCAAGAGGTAATATGGTAGTATTATTAGAAAGAGATATTTATTTTCCTCCTTCAATAAGCCCCCAAGTATTCAGAGATTTATAAATATCTTTGGACATGAGGCAGAATTCAGGCATGATATCACAACGAGCTTGAAAAGTTTCAATGTTCATCTCAATGTTTTCTGTAGGGAACCACTTTGATGGTTCAGAGTTTAATGGAACATAATTGTGATGCTCCCTAAGCGTATTATAGCAACTTTCTAGGCTAGTAGCACTAGCCTCAAGATTGTTCAACCTAGCAAATATTTTTGCGAAAGAAATATCAGTTTGGCTAGGCATGTTGTAAGCAAGGATCAATTTCTTTATAGCATTAATAGCATCATCCTCATTACATTGGAGGAAATCTCCTCCCACAAAATAATCTAAGGCATATCTATAGCGAAGAGCAATCCCAAGGTAAAAACTGCTAAGGAACAAGCTTTGAGTCATTTCAGGCTCAGTTTTTTCATGTAGATCGGAAATTCTAGACCAAGCTTCCTTAAAACTTTCCTCAATTCCTTGTTTAAAAGTGAAAATCATTTCCTCGGGTGACATAGTGACTAGAGCAAGGGTAGACATAGTGACAACTTAGGATAAGAACTGATTTTTTTGTGTTTTTGAAATAAGAAAGCAAACAAGTAAAACTAATTTTTTTGGGTTTTTGAAGAACAAAACAAGAAAACTAAGCAAAAAGAAACTAAGCAAAACAAAAATAACAAAGTAAAGAGATTGGTTATGAGAGACTCCCCTTGTGAAGATGTCCTTGACTCCCCGGCAACGGCGCCAGAAAATCGCTTGATGGCTCAATGCACGGCGCCCAGAAAAATGCTTGTTAGCGGTGTTGATGTAGAGCTCGTTGGGAACCCCAAGAGGAAGGTGTGATGAGCACAGTAGCAAGTTTCCCTCAGTTAAGAAACCAAGGTTTAATCGAACCAGTAGGAGCAAGGAAACACCCCAAAGGTGTTACTAGCTGAGCTTTGGCAGGGCACACTACCGGTGCTAGTAGCAACGTGGAGACCTGCACAACACAACCACAGAACTTTGTCCCCAACTTGCGATGAGGTTGTCAATCTCACCGTGTTTTGTGGAAAACAAAGGATTAAACATATCGAATGGAAAGATGTAAAAGTTTGCAAAAAGTAAACACAAAGAAGTAACAGTTTATACATTGTATGTAAAGAAAACGGACCGGGATCAATAGTTCACTAGAGGTGGCTCTCCTTAAGATAGATAACATGTTGGGTGAACAAATTACAGCGGGGCAATTGACAAACACCGAGAAAGCAATACATGCATATACTAATCATCTTGACAGCTTTCACACTTGATTGGGCATTACAACATTATACATAGACCGCCATCCAACTGCATCTATGACTAATAATCCACCTTCAGGTTATCATCCGAACCCCCTATAGTATTAAGTTGCAAGCAACAGATTATTGCTTTATGAACTGCGTGTAAAGTAAACAATACGATTGTTCTATGAACAAAGGATTGTTGTTTTCTCCCTAGTAGCAACAACACATCTAGTACCTTAGAGATTTCTATCACTTCCCTAGATTACCAGAGGCATGAACCCACTATCGAGCATAAATACTAACTCTTGGAGTTGCTAGCATCTACTTGGCCAAGATAGCTACTAACAACGGAAAGCATGGAAGATCACAAATAACAAAGACATGATAGAATCAATAATCAATCAGAAATAGCATCTCAATATCCATCGGATCCCCACAAACACAACATGTAGAATTACAAATAGATGATCTTGATCATGAACGGAGCTCACAAGATCTAAACATGAAAGCACAAAGGAGGAGAACCAGCCATCTAGCTACTACATGGATCCGTAGTCCAAGGATGAACTACCCACGCATCACACCGGAGGCTTGCATGGTGATGAAGAAGGCCTCTAGGGTGAATTCCCCTCTCCGGCAGGGTGCCAGGAAGAGCTTCAGATCCCTCCTGATCTAGGGATGGAGATGACGGCGGGTACAGACTCTTTTGTGGATTTTTGCTCGGGTACTTAGGGTTTACGTCTCGAGGGCATTTTATAGTCGGAAGGGGAGGCTGAGGGGGTGCCTGGGCTGGCCAAACCACCCCCTGGCGCGGGTCAGGCCTGGCCGCGCAGCTAGGTGGTGTGGCCGCCCTCTGGCCCCTCTCCGTCTCGTATTCTGGCACTTGATGACATCCGGAAAAATAGGCACTTTGGCTTTTGTCCCGTCCAATTCCGAGAATATTCATTTTCTGACTTTCCTGGAACCAAAAACAGCAAAAAACAGGCAGCTGGCACTTTGGCTCTGGTTAATAGGTTAGTCCAAGAAATAATATGAAAAGTACTCCAAAGTGTGGACAAAACACAAGAAAGTGCATAAAACCAAGCATGGAACATCTAAAATTGTAGATACATTTGCAATGTATCAACATCCCAAAGCTTAACTCCTACTCGTCCTCGAGTAGGTAAGTGATAAAAAGAAAGAATAATTTTTAAGGTGACATGCACCATCAAAGACTTGATCAAAGTATTTGCAAAACATTCAAAGTTGGGATCATAGTACTTCAATCATAACATGAAAGACAAAGTTCTAGCAATAAGCAAAGAAACTATGATGCAACATGAAAAGGCACAAACAAAAGATTCATGAATAACAATGCTTTGCAAGACGTTTGTTTCTTTCACATAAAGAATACATAGCATAATAGTATTCAGCTTGTCCTTCAATAGAGTTGCAAATATAAATGCATAGGACACCTTCATAGTTCATAAGAGTAACTAGACACAATAGTTTAAAACAAGCAATATCAAAGTATGCATCAATCAACTAGTCTTGGGACAATTCACATAGAACTAAGAATGGCCACTATGCTCTCAAAGTAGGTGCATAAAGATAGAAGGTGGAGACTCAATGTAATGGTGGAAGAAAAGCCTTTGTAAAAGGAAGTAGGGATTCAAGTCTCACAAAGAGCTTCCAAAATTATGGTACTTATAGCTTTCAGCTCTCATTGCCCCTATCATAAGCATCTTGAAGTGCTTAAGGTTAAAGTGACACAACTAAGCGGATATGCTTGACAAGTTATAAACCGAAATCTCATGCCCCTTACTTACGAAGACTGATCCTCATGCTACTCAACTTCAGTCACGAGTAAGCTCTTGACATTGTATGTACATGTGTATCATTAAGAACCGCCAACGGGGTACCCCTTGCACATGATACGGGAGCTTTCCCGTAATCAAAATGACAAGGCAAGTAGACAATGAGCATCTCAGCGATCTTTTTATTTGCTATTTGCATAGGTTTTTATTGAGGATGCTTCATAGCGTGCTCATTATGGTGATGCTGCAAGTTTCCACCATGATTAGGCAGGGCTTAGGCTAGCGGCCCAGGCGTTTCTCTAACACACATACAAACTTCGTGATCTTACAAGTTCCACTTTTATTTCACACCGCCGGGATCCATAAGCAAAAGAACATGATATCAATAGGGTACAAAGTACAACTGCAATCTTGAAAGCGTTCCCCATGGAACATGGTTCTGCTAATTTCAACTTATACATCGCAAGCATATACACAACAAAGAAGGACCCAATGGTTCAAGTTTATTAGAGGCAAGTAAAGTAAAGTGTGCCATCAAGTTCGTGAGAGCTTTAATCACTAGTTTTCTCATAACAAGTTCAATTTGGAATGTAAACAAAAGCATGAATATACTTGGAATAGCATAAGCTAGTAGGTAGGTATTGTGTACTCTTTGGAATAACTTGGTTTAGGGAGTTGGATGCATGAGTGGAACTCATACTTGGTTGTGGAGGCTAGCAAAAGACTGGGAGCGACAAAATAAGAGAGCAATAATGGCCATAATCATGCAGAGCGACAAAACATCATTGATCAAAGCATAAAGTGATACTACAAGTTGAAAACTAGAGGATGATAAAGGCTATGGTGACTTGGGATAGTCATAACATGGTGTGAGCATGTGCCAAGTCAACCCAAATAAAGTATCAAAGGAGAATACCACTATAGTATGCTTTAATATGCTAAAACAACGCAAGATTCATCCAAGGCACATTAAGCAATCTCAATTGTTTATAACAAGTCATGTTACAGCAAAGAATACTAATCATAAAGCCAAAACAATATCAAGCATGGCATGACAAAGCATAGGCCATAGTCAAAAACAAGCTCCTTTTACCGCATGAGCATGAACTTTCCTACTCTTTTCCAAACCAAACCAAACTATTTGCAAACCAAAGTATGAAAGAGGGGGTCCAACCTATTTATTCAGAAAACTAAGAAAACCAAGCAAACTAAAAACCAAAACCAAAACGAAAAAAGACGCTCCAAGAACAACACAACAGTGCATGAAACAATAAAAATGAAGAGTTTGGAAGAAAACCTGGAATTTTTATTGATGAACAAGGGGATGCCTTGGGCATTCCCAAGCTTTGACGCTTGTACTTCTTGGATATTTCTTGGGGTGACATGCGTGGCATCCCCAAGCTTGAGTCTTAGTCCATCCTTCATCTCATTACTCATTCCTTTCATACACCTGAAATTTTTCGTTCATACAAAACTTCACACAATCTTTATTAGCAACATTGCTGCAATGAAGATAAATAAGTCTTAAGGTTCAGTTCTAACACCAAATAAACTTCCATTAGAACACTAGATACTGTAGAACTTCCCTCAAAAAGCTCAATTCCCCAAAAAAACTCAAGAACGAACCAACAAGAAGAAAATGCAGAAAATGGCAGAAATCTGTCAAAACAGACCAGGAGGTAAAGACGAGTTCTTTCGAAGACCTTCTGTTGCTCCAATCAAAAAGTATTGAACTAAATAAAGTTAGATAACAACCTAGGGAAGAAGCACAAACAATTACGGCTCAATCCAACAGACATATCTCTCTCACGAATATTTACGGTGAAGCACAGAAATCTGTTTCGGGACAGCAACTTTCCCAATTATTACTTCACTCTCATTAGAGGTTACTCTTGGCACAAAAAGCAAATAAAAAAGGATAAGGAGAGGTTATTACAGAGGTAATAACTTCCAAGACTCATCTAAAACTTTTGGGTTATCTCCCAAGAAGTACTTTTCTTTAACGCCTTTAAGTTTGGCATAAGAAGCAAAGAAAGAATCAAGTGTTCTCAAATGAAGAAGCATTAAGACCAACTTTCTTGCCCTTACCTCTCTTATTTTTATTATTAACCTTGGGGAAAATATGATTGTTTGGTGGATAAGAAAGGTGCATGGTCCCCTTTCCCACATCTATTATCGCTCCAAGGAGTTCTAATAGGGACCTTCCAAGTGTAATTTGTCCTTTTCCTGCACATTCAATAACAAGATAAACAATAGAAATCGTTTTCCCAAGAATCTTTGTAAACACTCGTTCAGCTATTCCAATAGGTAATATGGTAGTATTATTAGAAAGAGATATTTCTTTTCCTCTTTCAATAAGCCCCCAAGTATTCAAAGATTTATAAATATCTTTTGGCATGAGGCAGAATTCAGGAATGATATCACAACGAGCTTGAAAAGGTTCAGTGTTCATCTCAATATTTACTGTAGGGAACCACTTTGATGGTTCAGAGTTTAATGGAACATAATTGTGATGCTCCCTAAGCGTATTATAGCAACTTTCTAGGCTAGTAGCACTAGCCTCAAGATTGTTCAACCTAGCAAATATTTTTGCGAAAGAAATATCAGTTTGGCTAGGCATGTTGTAAGCAAGGATCAATTTCTTTATAGCATTAATAGCATCATCCTCATTACATTGGAGGAAATCTCCTCCCACAAAAGAATCTAAGGCATATCTATAGCAAAGAGCAATCCCAAGGTAAAAACTGCTAACGAACAAGCTTTGAGTCATTTTAGGCTCAGTTTTTTCATGTAGATCGGAGATTCTAGACCAAGCTTCCTTGAAACTTTCCTCAATTCCTTGTTTAAAAGTGAAAATCATTTCCTCGGGTGACATAGTGACTGGAGAAAGGCTAGACATAGTGATAACTTAGGATAGGAACTAATTTTTTTGTGTTTTTTAAATAAGAAAGCAAACAAGTAAAACTATTTTTTTGGGTTTTTGAAGAACAAAACAAGCAAACAAAGCAAAAAGAAACTAAGCAAAAAAAATAACAAAGTAAAGAGATTGGTTATGAGGGACTCCCCTTGTGAAGATGTCCTTGAATCCCCGGCAACGGCGCTAGAAAATTGCTTGATGGCTCAATGCACGGCTCCTAGAAAAATGTTTGATGGCGGTGTTGATGTAGAGATCGTTGGGAACCCCAAGAGGAAGGTATGATGAGCACAGCAGCAATTTTCCCTCAGTTATGAAACCAAGGTTTAATCGAACCAGTAGGAGAAAGGAAACACCCCAAAGGTGTTACTAGCTGAGCTTTGGCAGGGCGCACTACCGGTTCTAGTAGCAACATGGACAGAACTTTGTCCCCAACTTGCGATGAGGTTGTCAATCTCACCGTGTTTTGCGGAAAACAAAGGATTAAACCTATCGAATGGAAAGAAGTAAAAGGTTGCAGAAAGTAAACACAAAGCAGTAACAGTTTATAGATTGTATGTAAAGAAAAAGGACGGGGAACCATAGTTCACTAGAGGTGGATCTCCTTAAGATAGATAACATGCTGACTGAACAAATTACAGCGGGGCAATTGACAAACACCGAGAAAGCAATACATGCATATACTAATCATCTTGACTCCTTTGAGAGTTGATTGGGCATTACAACATTATACATGGATGACCCTTGTCAAAGTGCTTCCATTCATCGCCATTAGCTGGATGTCACAGTAAGTAATCGTCTGGCTTGAGAATATCTTCTGCCATCTTGTTTCCTTAGATGTTTGTTCTGACTAAAACAACCTCTTCAATATATCTATAATTGAAAAATATCTCAGAACCTTATAAGGATCTTTCTTCTTTCTATCACAATTTTTCCATCTTAATTCCTTACATACTAGGCATTCATCAAGGTTTTCATAATCCTCCCAGAACAGTACATAGTTATTTTGACAAAAATGGATCTTCTCATATGATAGTCCAAGTACCTTGATGTACTGTTTCATCTCATAAAAGGATTTTGGTAGTCCTTCCCTAGGGATTGACTCGTTGTACACCTTAATCACTGAATCGAAAGCTTTGTTGGTAATCTTGTTGAACGACTTCTCCTTTCGTAATTTCATTACCAGTTCGAATCTTGAGATACCAGAATCAGGGTCCACTGGACACTTGGAATCTTCTATCAGGCCAGAGAAAACTGATCTTTTAAGAGAAGGAGCGCCTTTTTTGCTTGATGTGGGGTACATGTCCCTTAACAAACCAGAAAGGTCCTCATCCTCGATCTGATGAGCTTCAGGCAGATCAGCATCAGCTAGAGGATCAAGAACAGGCTGATCATATGGTTCATCATGTTTAGTCCACCTAATATATGTGCATTGCATCCCATTAACAAATATATGGTCTGTGACTGTGCTCTAACTCAGCATTTTATAATTAAGGCATTGTCGGCATGGGCAAAATACATCCGAGTCACAGTTATGCTGTCTAAGAAACTTCATGAAGTCATTAACACCTTCCCAATATGAAGGTGTTGCTTTTTTCCATTCAGTATCAAATACCTATCCATATGTTGAGGATAGAGAGGGTCAGAAGCTTTCAAGACATTTCACTGAATAGGTTGATTAGAGATCTAATTAACCAAGATATCTGAGCAACCTGATTGAATATAGAACCACAAATGCCACGTAATTTTAGCTTATTTCAGAAATTGAGTGCAGAACTATGTTACATATTTGAGAGAATAGATCGACCGAGCGCAAAATGCCAACAAACAGATCAAGTGCAGAACAATGTCAAACGAACAGATCGAGTACGAAACGACTTATAGGCAATGATTCGAGCGGACTAAGGATATTATAAGCATATTGTAACATCCCAATTTCAGCAACCCTGATTAGTTGTCTAGAATGCAAAAAATCAAGGGGAAAAAAACTTTTTATTGTTGATTGATGTAGTGTTTGCTTGGATGCTTGTCTGTGCTTATACATCTAAATGTGTAACAGTTGATATACTCCTTATCTCAACCCCACTTGACAAAAAACTATTTAACAAAACAGTCTTGGCTCACTTTCCATATTCTCAAATGTTTTGGCATTTCAAAACCTGAGTCAAGATGCCTTTGCAAATCAAACTATTTCCGTAGATTCTGTTGATGAAATTATGGAGATCTATAAGATATAATCTCCTTATGTTTTCAAGACAGAACCTTCAACTACTCTTACCTATAGGTTTTCCAAAACCTTTAATAAAGCTTTTGAATTCTACTCTTGGTAGAGATACCAAGGACTCTTACCTTATTCAAACTCCAACCTTTCAAAATGCCCATCCTTACCTCAAGCTAAGCCTGGTGGTAACCCTAGTAGTAGTTGATTAGCTTGTTAGATGAGTTGCCTTGATCTGTTAAGATGAATTTCCTTGATATGTTGTCTAACTTGTTTGCTTAGGAACTAAAGTGAGTTACCCTAGGAGCTCATCCTATAGGATCAAACTAAACAAATATTACAAAACACTAACCAAGATTCCCAAGCTAGATATGATCTCTAGTTACTAAGTGATCCTCTAAAACCATTAACCAGATCACCTCTGATATTATCTCCTAGAAGTATCCAAGTCAATGTAAACCAACCCCAAGCAGGGATCCTTTCTACTCATTCTACACTTCCACATCATCCATTTGATGATGGTTTGGAACCTTTCAACCTATCTAAAACATGAACTCTTATTCTAGTCAAAAACCCTCAAACTACCAAAGGTGGCTAAGTATGGAAAATTGTTAACAATATTCCATCATTGGGTCTCCATCATTTCCAACCATAGTGAATTTTTGGAAATGAACTTGAACCATCTTGTAAACCATCCTAAGGACTACTAGGGACCACTCTTTCCCTTGGCTAGATCACCTTTCAACCCACTTGTTCTTGATGGTTTTGTAAGCAAGAAAATAATATTTCATGCAAATTTTATCAACGAGCCTAATTGGTCAGAAGATCACACCTTCATCCTACCTTCTTTGTACCAACTCTTTGCATGATTGTGTTGTACACATAAAGGTCTAGCAACACCTACTTCACTTGTTACAAATGGATCCTTGTGCCTCAAAACCCCACAAGATTTTGAAGTCTACTTGATAATCTACTATGGCAACCTTAATTTATTCAATGTTTGGCAGCAATCCTTGGAGAGCTCAAACTTGATCAACCTCAAACCTATGTACCATGGTAATCTAAATAACTTGTTATATCTATCCATATATCCCATGACCCAAGGGGAGCTCTGAGCTCCAAGATCCAACAAGGTTTTGATGGTATGGAAATAACATCACCCTAGATCATTTATTCCTTGTTTCCTACCAAAACCAAGTTGGATTACCATAATCCAAGGTTCCAAATGATGGGTACAACTTGTGTACATGATATACCTTAGATATAAAAATTTCCAAAGGCTTCCCATAATAATTTTTGGCCCAAAAATAATTTAATTCCTTGGTTTAACAAAGAACCCAAAACTTCATCTATAAAGGAAAGTTTCTATTTATCCAAATTACTTTTCCAACTTTAGGAACCTTCGAGGCATATACATCATACCCTACTTTCCTACTTCAAAAATAAATATTGTTTAAGAGTTTCATTAATTCTTTTTGCCCTTTCTCTTAGATGGGAGAAATATAATAATAATTGTTTTAAATACTTTCCTTCTTCAATAAATCTTGGGAAAAATCTCCAATGTGTGAACTCATATCTAGGGCTATCTCAAACCAAAAACACAACTTGTCCACTTCAAAAATCTCAAATAAATTCAATTAAACTGATTCAACACTTTTTGAATAATGGTTTTAAAGTACACCAAAAATCTTTAGAAATTCCCAAACAATTCTTCACGGTGTATCTTGATCCTACCCATCTAGCAGCATCATAAATCCCTGATGATCATCAACTTGGCAAAAAGTGTTTTATGGAAAAACTTGAACTAATACTAAACCCAACCATCCTATTTCACCACCATTTATCATCATAGCACCATGACTACCCTCTGATCGTTCTACACTGTAGCTGGCATCTGTACCACCCCTGGCCTCTTATCCCTTTGTACTTGGAAGCAAAGAGAGAAAGAGAGAGAGAGAGAGAGATAATATCTTGTCATATCTTTCAACCTCTGCTGAAGAAGCCCTTTCTCACTTTTCTGGTCGACTACAGTACCCCCATAGTATCCCTCCAGCAACCAAGCTACATCCCTAGCTGGGCCTACCCTCCTCTCTCCCTCTATTCTCTTATTTGGCCGAAAGCATACAAATGCAAGGAAACTTCACTTGCACTGCTCCTTGACCTCCTGTGACCATACCACCACCCTCTCCACCGCCCCTCATAGCCAACCGTCGACCACCTCCCTCCCCTCTATCCGAACATGGACATGGTTCACCATGCACCACCATATTCTCGGATAAATAGGACAGAGGACACCTAGTCCTCCTCTAGGGCCTCATTTCGTTCCTCCTGCCTCCACATACCTCCCTCCGGTAATTACTCAGCCTCCCTGGCCCAACATGTCCCTAAAGGTGGAGAAGCTTTCTTCTCAGGCTCCCGATGGATCTTGAGCCCAGCGGCGGTATACGGCCTCTTACCTCCCTCTCTCTCTCTCTTAATTGAGATCTCCTCTGTCACAGCTAGCTAACCCACCTATCGTTTTCTTCCTGGATTAACCCATTGTACCAGCTTTGCCGAGCTCCAAAGCCCTCACCACCGGCGGAACTGCATGGACCCACCTACCCTCTAAACAAACCATAGTGCCACCCCTTGTCGGGTTCATCATCGTGGGCCGCGTTGCTCCATCATCTCCCCCTCGCTGGAGGCCTTCCTAGACGCACTCCCGCACCTCCCGAGCCACCGCTAGGGTTTCCGCCCCACGCACCTGATGAAAGGAAGAAGAAGCTCTAGCACCGTCGGGTCATCTTTAGCCCAACGGCGTAGATCTACTGGTACCTGTTCGCTAGCCACCATCACCGACTGGTGGGCCCTGCCCCGCGGGTGTTTGAGCTCTCTTCCCGCGTGCGTCGCAGCCCTCCAGCCCATCCTGTTCCAGATCCGACCCGCATGGTATTTTTCCTCTGCCATTTCTTTTTCTAAATCTCTGGATCTACTAAATGACTGATTGGATTAAATATGTAAGAAAATGTAAAATTCCCCCATTTGTTCAGAAATAAATGTTCATATGTTCCTAAAGGTTTTATCTAACATGCAGAACTAATACTTTGCCAAAAATACTTTTTATTATTTATGGGCCTTTAATCTACTGAAATGTATCCCTTTCCCTAAATAAATTCCATAGTGAGCTATACATGTTCAAATAGGATGAAACAAACTTACCCTAAAAGGGCCTTACTGTACCTATATGTTAGCCTTTATCTCATGTCAAGGTGAATCCTAGTTTTACCCTAGTGAAAATAACAAAATTCATCCATATCTACATTTAGAAAATTCTCTAGGATAGATAATACATATTTTTTGTTGATTCTAAATCTCTATGATGTAGTACACTAAAGCCTATCAAAATCTAGGAGATCAAAAATTATTGAGGCTTTGTTTAACTTTGGTGTATTAAACATCTTTGTCTAGGGTAGTTTCAAACGAAAAATCACTACAGAAGTTGTACAACTCCAAATTGGGGGATTCCAATTTATACAGAAAGATACTTCAAATACCCATCACGTGTCCTTGGAATCATATCAAGAGAATCTAAAGATTTACTTTGGTGAAAAAGACAAATTTACTACAGAATGGACTTTGGGATTTTCCCAAGGGCATTTTGTAATTATTTTGAGATGAATCCAACTCTCAAAAATCTTAAACACCAAAGCCTACCAAAGCCTATGAGGACATATTTATTTGAGGTCCAAAACGTTTCTGGTGATTTATTCACCTAAACTAAAGGTTGTTTTACTAGAAAAATCATAACTAAATATAGAAAATTGATAAAATCATGAAACCATTTTTGGTGGCGTTGTTTTATAAAAAACTATTTGTTGATATCATTTTTGTACATTGATATCATATAGAACCAATCCTTGGCCTTAAACCCCTTATTCAAGTAGTATTTGCCAAATAAATCACAAAAGCAAATCCACAAAGGCAATTACAATATTTGCAAATGCCATGATCTCAAACTATCAAAACCTACTGACTTTAGTATGGTGTTGAATGTTTTTTTGTTGTACTCTAATGGTGCTTGTATGCCTTGTGTTGATTGTGGCTCTGTGTGCTTGCATGTATCCTTTTTGACAACGATAGTTGGGATTATATCGAAGACCCGAAGAAGATTGTTATTATTTGGATATTATGGAATTCCAAGAAGAAGTCTAGGGACATATATTGGCAGATTTCTGATTATAGGAAATCCACCATCTTTCTCATAAGCCTTGTCCTACTATTTTACTTATGCATGTTTTACCTACTGTTTTATGAAAACCGCATTGTTTCATTATATGATGATCTCTACTTGGTAGTGGCTTAGCTGCTCCAGACCATTACGCTTTTGTACTATTAAGTACAACCCCCTTGATTACACCTACGTGACCCTAGTATGGTAGATGGTGTATAACACCATACCCCTTTGGAGACTCTGTTTTAGCCGAAGAAAAACTAGAGGATGGGAAGACCCCCGAAAAAGTTTTACAAAATGTTTATGGCAAAACCTTGGTGAGGTTTGACCTACTAAGAGAAGTTTGAGAAAACAAAAAGTGTTTTGTTTTAAAATATGCTGAAAGATGGACGAAAAAGGTTTACGAAAACGCATCGGTTCTTTGCAGTTTTGCTAGAAAAACTAACCCGTGCAACCACATTACTCTGTAATGGGACAGGGCTGGACTGGAGGTTTACTACTCTGCTGTGGGAATTCTCACAACTTCTTATAAGGGATCAAGTCCCTCGAATTCTGGGCTTCCTTTACAAAAATGGTCAACTCTGGAGGAATGCAGGATCACCCATGTGAGTGACCAGGTGATACTATGAGCCTCTCATGGAAAGTGCCCACTCTGGAGGAGTCGGAATGCACTCTGGTTGGTCCGTGGCCCCGACATCTCGGTGTTGAGAGGAACAACTCATAGGGTAGGGCCTATGCTATAGTGGCATTCGAAAAGTCATGAATGGTTACTCGACCCATAATAAGTGAGGATTAGGGTAGGGTACCCCGATGGTGTGGGTAAAGTGTACAACCTCTAGAGAGTGTAATTCTATTCGAATAGCCATGTCCATGGTCATGGACGGTTGGGAAGGTTGTTGTAGAGCGGTGCTGGTTTTGATTTCAAAAAGGACTTCGGAGAAGCAAAGGCTTTGGAAATATTGTGACCATGGGGATGATCGGAAAGGAAGGAAAGGAGTTGGTCATGGGATGACCGGAAGGAGGAACTAATGGGTGACACAATCCTAGTGTTTTCCACAACTTTTAAAAAGTTTTTCAAAATGCTTTACAAAGTTTTCAGCAAAGATATGTAGATGCTATATCTACAAGAGAAACTATTTGAGAAAAGAACCTCCTACTACCACAGCCATATTGCATATCCGAGTACATTCAAAGTACTCAATGGAATTTTCCTGGATATTAACTTGGTCAGATATCGAGAAGAAAGTAAAGTTGATGACTATGCGAACTAGGACGTTCTCCCAGTTAGTTGCATGTAGGTTAAGGCATGGCTCGGGCTCTACGCTTTGATAGAGTTCCGTTGATGATGATGCATGTAGCCATAATGGGAGCTGAGGTATGACTGGTATACGCTTAAGTAATGGATGTTTACTTTGATACTTGTTGGTTATGTGCCATGACTACTGATCATGGGATCGTGGTGTATGCATAACAGGGATTCTCAGAGGATAAATCCAAGGGCCCCACAAACTTGGTATCAGAGCCATCCTGAATGTAGGAGAACCTTAGTTAGCATGGTCGTTAGACAGGAAAAACTATTTCTAGAAACTCTGGCTTTCGAAAACTACTTTCTGAAAAGCTTTTCAAAAGGTTCTACTTCTTATCCTCTCCTAATTCAAGGTATTTTAAAAATGATTTCCTCCGTCTCTCCTCCAAATTTCAAACCTACGGATTTCAAATAACTAGGATCTAGAATCCGATAAAGACGATAAGGACGAGAGAAAGAGAAGCAACTACCGGTAAACATAAGGAGACTACAACATTTCCCTACCAACGGAATCCTCTTGACTAGAAGAATCAAATGCTACACTATCGAGAAGCGTCAAATGATACAATGAAGGCTCCATCTGCAAGTTAGTGACCCGGACCACAATAACGATGTTACTTAGGATTAATAGTCCTAAGATAGGATTCCCCTATATCGCTAGTAGTTAACTCCTTGGTCCCTATAGTAGACCATGTTTGCTTGCCTAAGTGAATTTTGTGTTGCCCGATTTGTGTTGTTTGTGCTTCTATGTTAGGAAGGGCATTGCGATCCCCTCACCCTATCCGCCTTGTATGTGTGTTCTGGTTTGCTTTGACCTTCGTAAAATGTGACTCGAGGAGCCATAACCCACCTAGTGACTCAGGAAACCCCCATGTTAGCTGTCGGTAATGAGACCCCTACTGACCTCGGGAGTTATGAGAGGAAGAGCATTGCAAGAACCAGGAGTTCGACATCATCATGTTAGAACAACTAGAAGACTCGTCTTCAGTAGGATGGCATACCTCGATCAACTCACCTCTCAAGACTCACCGACAGCGCATCACTCCACTAATCACCTGCCGACCATAGTCAGAATGTCGTCGAAGCCGGAAGTCTACCACCAAAGGATCCCCACCATCCACAGAAACCACCAGAAGTGCCAACCAGAACAAGAAGTGAAGACCTGACTACACTAACCTTCGTCATACTAGAAACTTCCGACACCCCCTAAAAGACTAACTATTCTAGTCGATTTTACCCAAACCGATTAAACTATTCCACATCATAAGGCCAAATTACTCCAAAATCCTAAAGACAAGGATGCATGAAGCCAACGAGTCTACTCCTCCATCGATCATATTCAAGTGAAGACATTTTCTCTGAAGCTATGCGCCCTACCTCGATGGAAGACTGACAAGATGTATCGTTAACCGCTAACCTTCCTAGCACTAACCCTTAAGGACTTGTTAGGAACCCATCCTCAACAAGTTTTGCGCGTTAGAATGTCACTCGGAGACCTCAACTCAAGATCCAAGGAGATACAACCTTCTTCAGCATCATGCCAACACCTTAAGACGGAAAATCTACCACCCTTCTCGAAGACCCGTAGTGAAGCTCTAAGGTGGAAAGACTACGTCTTTCCACTCAAACCCCGAAGACTATCCACCAGAAGATATCTCAGGAAGATTTCCATATCCGACGTCTACCCCTCCCTAGGAATCAACTCGAGAGTAATCAAAACCTCAGAGGCTAGACCTCGTCAATAGCCATCAGTAGTCTACTAGAAATCTCCTAGTACCAAAGAAGCCCCAAATCAGGATAACCTGAATACCTCAGGTCGACCAGACTACAGAACTCGACCAAACTATCCTCCCACAGGTTCGAAGAAGACTATGGAGCCAATATCTAGGAAGATTCCACGAAGATCCTCCTCGGTTACTTCAGTTGAAGACCCACCTGAAGGATTGCTGGATCACTAACCCCTCAGTTCTACCTCATTTAGAGAACTAGCGACCTCAACAAAATTCTATTAGGCTAAGTACGAATAGAGTAGTATATCAACCTCGTAGGACCCAGCTGGCAGACGTGATCGGAAGTTTCCAATGGTGTAAGAAAGGTTGGCGACAGTCTCCAAAACACCATCCGATGACTCCAAGGAGGAAGAAACGGCGTCATCTTCAAGTTACCCTAATTTAATTCTAAGGGGGAAAGACTACGTCTTTCCCACAAAATAGCTTAACCACCCGCCAGAAACAACCTCACTAGTTTGACCCCAAACCATCAAATAGGTTATGACAAGCCTCTAAAGAAACACCATGAATCCTTAGAAAAAACGACATCAAGTTGTGGACTTTACCCTTCGCGAAGTTCCACCTAGAAATAGCTTGCCCAACCAAAACCCTCGAGAGATCGAGCCCGAAAGGAAAATAAGAGCATCCCTTTACCACCAGGACTAGAACCTGCTCAACACTCCGTGCAATCCAAGCAGTCTGAAGCTCAACTTCACCGACACAGTAATCACTTTCCGAGATGAGGATCATAATTCAGTAGGCTTAAGAGACATAGTACTAACTCGAACTCCCAATCCCCTAACCTTACTCTCCCGAATCTTGGGACGAGTTTCTTTTAAGGGGGAAAGGTCTGTAACATCCCAATTTCACCAATCTTGATTAGTTGTCCAGAATGCAAAAAATCAGGTGGAACAAAAACTTTTTCTTGTTGATTGATGCATTGTTTGCTTGACTGCTAGTCTATTCTTATACATCTGAATGTGTAACAGATGATATACTCCTTACCTGAACCCTAGTTGACAAAAACTATTTAACAAAATAGTCTGGGCTCACTTTCCATTTTCTCAAATGTTCTAGCATTTCAAAAGTTGAGTCAAGATGCCTCTGCAAATCAAACTATTTTCATAGCTTCTATTGACGAAATTATGGAGATCTATTAGATATAATCTCCTTATGTTTTCAAGACAAAACCTTCAACTACTCTTATAGGTTTTCTAGAACCTTTTTAAAGCATTTGAATTCTACTCTTGGTAGAGATACCAATGACTCTTACCTTATTCAAACTCCAACCTTTCAAAATGACCATCCTTACCTCAAGCTAATCTTGGTGGTAACCCTAGTAGTAGTTGATTTGCTTGTTAGATGAGTTGCCTTGATCTGTTAAGATGAATTGCCTTGATATGTTGTCTAACTTGTTTGCTTAGGAACTAAAGTGAGCTACCCTAGGAAATCATCCTATAGGATCAAACTAAACTAAGATTACAAAACCCTAAGCAAGATTCCCAAGGTGGATCTGATGTATTTACTAAGTAATCCTCTAAAACCATTAACCAGATCACCTATGATATTATCTCCTTCTAGAAGTATCCAAGTAAAGGTAAACCAACCCCAAGCAAGGATCCTTTCTACTCAGTATACACTTCCAAATCATCCATTTGATGATGATTTTGAACCTTTCAACCCATCAAAAACATGAACTCTTATTCTAGTCAAAAACCCTCAAACTGCCAAAAATGGCTAAGTCTGGAAAACTGCCAACCATCTTTGGGTCTCCATCATTTCCAACCCTAGTGCATTTTTGGAAATGCACTTGAACGGTATTGTAAATCATCCTAAGGAATACCAGCCCCCACTCTTTCCCTTGGCTAGATCACCTATCAACCTTCTTGTTCTTGATGGTTTTGCAAGCAAGCAAATAATATTTCCTGCAAATCTTATCAACTAGCCTACTTGGTCGGAAGCTCAAACCTTCATTATACCTTCTTTCGACCAACTATTTGCATGATTGTGTTGTACTCATAAAGGTCTAGCAATACCTACTTCACTTGTTTGAAATGGATCCTTGTGCCTCAAAAACCCACAAAATTTTGAAGGCTACTTGATAATCTACTATGGCAACCTTAATTTATTCAATGTTTGGAAGCAATCCATGGAGAGCTCAAACTTGATCAACCTCAAACCTATGTACTATGGAAATATACATAACTTGTTATATCTATTCATATATCCCATGACCCAAGGGGAGCTCTAAGCTCCAAAATCCAACAAGGTTTTGATGGTATGAAAATAACATCACCCTAGATCCTTTATTCCTTCTTTCCTACCAAAATCAAGTTGGGTTGCCATAAAACAAGGTTCCAAATGATGGTTACAACTTGTGTACTTCGTATATCTTAGATATAAAAATTTCAAAGGCTTCCCATAATAATGTTTGGCCCAAAAATAATTTAATTCATTGGTTTAACAAAGAACCCAAAACTTGATCTATAAAGGAAAGTTTCTATTTCTCCAAATTACTTCCCCATCTTTAGGCACCTTAGAGGCCTATACATAATACCCTACCTCCCCACTTCAAAAATTAATATTCTTTAAGAGTTTCATTAATTCTTTCTGCCCTTTCTCTTAGATGGCAGAAATAGAATAATAAATGTTTTAAAACTTTCCTTCTTCAATAAATCTTGGGGAAAATCTCTAATGTGTGAACTCATATCTGGGGCTAGCTCAAATCAAAAACCCAACTTGTCCTCTTCAAAAATATCAATTAAACTGATTCAGCACTTTTTGAATAATGCATTTAAAGTACACCAAAAATCTTCAGAAAATTCCCAAACAATTCTTTAGGGTGTATCTTGATCCTACCCATCTAGGAGCATCATAAATCCCACTTGCCAAGATCACTTCTTGAAAACTTTGCTCATGATCATCAACTTGGAAAAAAAAGTGTTTTTATGGCAAAACATGAACTAACACTAAACTCAACCATCCTATTTCACCACCATTGCTCATCAGAGCACCATGACTACACTCTAGTCCTTCTACACTATAGCTGGGAACTGTAGTAACCCTAGACTCTTGTCCCATTGTGCTTGGAAGCAAAGAAAGAGAGAGACATAAATATCTTGTCATATCTTTCAACCTCTGCTGAAGCAGCCCTTTCTCACTTTTCTGGTAGACTATAGTACCCCTCCAGAAACCAAGCAACATCCCTAGCTAGTCCTACCCTCTCTCTCCCTCTATTCACTTGTTTGGCCAAAAGCATACAAATGCAAGGAAAGTTGGCTTGCACTGTACCTCCACTCCTCCTTGACCTCATGTGACCATGCCATGACCCTCTCCACTGCCCCTCATAGCCAACCGTCGACCACCTCCCTCCCCTCTATCCAAACATGGACATGGTTCACCATGCACCACCCCACTCTCAGATAAATAGGCTAGAGGCCACGTAGTCCTCCTCTACACCCTCATTTCGTCCCCCTGCCTCCACATACCTCCCTCCAGGAATTACTCATCCTCCCCAGCCCTGCTTGTCCCTGAAGATGGAGAAGGTTTCTTCTCGGGCTCCTGATGGATCTTGAGCCCCGCAGTAGTATATGACCTCTTACCTCCATCTCTCTTCTTCAATGAGATCCCCTCTATCATAGCTAGCTAAACCCACCTATCGTTTTCTTCCTAGATGAACACACTGTATCGGCTCCGTCGAGCTCCGAAGCCCTCACCACCGGTGCAATTGCATGGACCACCTACCCTCTAAAAAAACCACGGTACCGCCCCTTGTCGGCTTCACCGTGGTGGGCCGCGTCGCTCCATCGTCTCCCCTTGCCGGAGGACCTTCCTAGATGCACTCCCACACCTCCCGAACAACTGCTAGGGTTTCTGCCCGGTGCACCCGGGGAAAGGAAGAAGAAGCACCGGCGCCGTCGGATCGTCTTTAGACCAACGGCCTAGATCTGCTGGTACCTGTTCGCTAGCCACCGTCACCGACTAGCGGGCCCTGCCCCGCGGGTGTTTGAGCTCTCTTCCTGGGCATGCCACATCCCTTGGTGGGCCTATATCCCGCCGTCCAGCCCATCCTGTTCTAGATCTGGCCCGCATGCTATTTTTCCTCTTCCCTTTCTTTTTCTAAATCTCCATATCTACTAAATGACTGATTGGTTTAAATATGTAAGGAAATGTAAAATTCCCCCATTTGTTCAAAAATAAATGTTCACATGTTTCTGATGGTTTTATCTAACATGCGGAACTAATACTTTGTGAAAAAAACTTTTTATCATTTATGGGCATTTAATCTACTAAAATGTGTCCCTTGCCCAAAATAAATTCCAAAGTGAGCTATACATGTTCAAATAGGATGAAACAAACTTACCCTAAAAGTATCTTACTGTACCTATCAGTTAGCCTTTATCTCATGTCAAGGTGAACCCTGGATTTACCACAGTAAAAATAACAAAATCCATCCATATCTACATTTAGAAAATTCTCTAAGATACATAAATATATGTTTTTGGTTAGTTCCAACTCTCTGTGATGTGGTAAACTAAAGCCTATCAAAATCCAGGAGATCAAAATTTATTGAGGTTTTTTTTTAATTTTGGTGAATTAAACATCTTTGTCTAGGGTAGTTTCAATAGAAAAACCACTACAGAAGTTTTACAACTCCAAATTGGGGGATTATAATTTCTAGAGAAAGGTACTTCAAATACCCATCATGTGTCCTTGGAATCATATCAAGAGAGTCTATAGATTTAATCTGGTGAAAAAGACAAATTTACTACATAATGGACTTTGGGATTTTCCCAAGGGCATTCTGTAATTATATTGACATGAATCCAACTCTCAAAAATATTAAACACCAAACCCTACAAAAGCCTATGAGGAAAATTTTATTTGTGGTCCAGAACTTTTCTGGTGATTTATTCACCTAAACTAGAGGTTATTTCACTAGAAAAATCATAACTAAATATAGAAAATTGATAAAATCATGAAACCACTTTTTTGGCCTTGTTTTCTCAACACATATATGTTGATAGTATTTTTGTACATTGATATCATACAGAACCAATCCTTGTCCTTAAACCCCTTATTCAAGTGGTATTTGCCAAATAAATCACAAAAGCAAATCCATGAAGGCGATTAAAGTATTCCAAATGCCATGATCTCAAACTATCAAAACCTACTAACTTTAGTATGGTGTTGAATCTTTGGTTGTTGTACTGTAATGGTGCTTGTATGTCTTGTGTTGATTGTGGCTCTGTTTGCTTGCATGTATCCTCTTTGACGATGATAGTTGCGATTATATCGAAGGCCCGAAGAAGATTGTTAGTATTTGGATATTATAGAATTGTAAGAAAAAGTCCAGGAACATATATTGCCAGATTGCTGATTATAGGTAAGCCACCATCTTGCTTATAAGGTTTGTCCTACTGTTTTACTTATGCATGTTTTACCTGTTGTTTTATGAAAACTGCATTATTTTAGTATATGATGATCTCTACATGGTAGTGGCTTGGCTTCTCCAAACCATTACACTTTTGTACTATTAAGTACAACCCCGTTCATGACACCTACGTGACCCTAGTATGGTAGATTGTGTATAACACCATACCCCTTTGGAGACCCCGTTTTAGCCGAAGCAAAACTAGAGGATGGGAAGACCCCCGAAAAAGTTTTAAAAAATGTTTATGGCCAAACCTTGGTGAGGTTTGACCTACCAAGAGAAGTTTGAGAAAAGAAAAGGGGTTTTGTTTTACAAAATGCTAAAAGATGGAGGAAAAAGGTTTACAAAAACACAACCAGTTCTTTGCAGTTTTACTAAAACAATTAACCCGTGCAACCACATTACTCTGGAATGGGACAGGGTTGGACTGGAAGTTTGCTACTCTGGTGTGGGAATTCTCATAACTACTTATAAGGGATCATCTCCCTCAAATTATGGGCTTCCTTTACAAAAAGGGTCAATTGTTAGATAGTCACCTAGAGGAATGCAGGATCACCCATGTGAGTGACCAGGCGATACTATGAGCCTCTCATTGAAAGTGACCATTCTGGAGGAGTTGGAATGCACTCTAGTTGGTTCGTGGCCCCGACGTCCCGGTGTTGAGAGGAACAACTCATAGGGTAGGGTCTATGCTAGAGTGGCATTCGGAGAGTCTTGATCGGTTACTCGACCCACTATCAGTGAGGATCAGGGCAGGGTACCCAGATGGTGTGGGTAAAGTGTACAACCTTTGCAAAGTGTAAATCTATTCGAATAGCAGTGTCCAAGGTCATGGCCGGTTGGGAAGTTTGCTATAGAGCGGTGCTAGTTTTTATTTCAAAAAGGAATTTGGAAAAGCAAAGGCTTTGGAAATGTTGTGATCAGGGGATGGTCGGAAAGGAAGGAAAGGAGTTGGTCATGGGATGACCAGAAGGAGGAACTAATAGGTGACCCAATCCTAGTGTTTTCCACAACTTTTAAAAAGGTTTTCAAAATGCTTTACAACGTTTTCAACAAAGATATGTAGATGCTATATCTACAAGAGGAACTATTTGAGAAAAGAACCTCTCTTGGAGCCCTCCTAGTACCAAAACCATATTGCATATCCTCTTGTTATTATTATTCTCTTAATGTGATTTGCGAGTACATTCAAAGTACTCACTAGCATTGTCCCAGGGTATTAACTTGGTCAGATATCGAGAAGAAGGTGAAGTTGATGACTATGCAAACTAGGACGTTCTCCCAGTCAGTTGCCTATCGGTTAACGCATGGCTCAGGCTATACGGTTCGATAAAATTCCGCTAACGATGATGCATGCTGCCATAAATGCAGCTGAGGTATGACTTGTATCCACTTAAGTAATGGATGTTTACTTTGATACTTGTGCCAGGACTACTTATCATGGGATCGTGGTGTATGCATAACAGGGAATCTCGAAGTATAAATCCGGTGGCCCCACACGTATCGTGGGGATTGACCAACTGACCTCCAGCCTGTGTGCATCTCGAAAAGGACGGCGCCGCCAACAATGGTGCTAGGCTACCCCGGCTGATAGAAGGACTGTTAATGTTTTGGTGCACGGCATGTTGTTTAGACCGCATGCGCGTCTCCAAAAGAATGGTGCAAAGAGACAGTAGCTGGCTGCTGGAGTGAAGGTGCTAGTTGGAAGGTGTGAGTAGGAATGTTTTGGCACACGTGGGGTATGTGTCCTGGTTGTCAACAATTTTCACGCGAAATATCGGCAAAAAATTTCTCCCTCGTATTTTTCTTCCTTATTAAGGTCTGGAATTTTTATTACTGAGCCCATGAAATTAGCCTATCAGGCCCAAGCATAGCCCAAAACCTTCCAATTCGTCCTTTTCATTGTCTTGTGGGCGCCGACCATAGCGCATTCAGTTTCGGAATGATCCCATGAAGAATAGGGCATCCGCCCCAAGTTAGCCCAGAATATTTTTAATTCGGCCTTTATGGTCATGCCTTTCCCGAACCCCCCAAAAAAAGTTCTGCCTACCTATGTTTTTTTGAAGAAACTATTGCATTACTAGTAAGTTCCACGTATCCTGCACGTGAGACCTAGATAATAGGCATATGACATATCATCACTATATAAAATTATACTAGATAATGCTCAAAAATTATAATTTGATCGACATCTATATAGTATGGGTGTATATTTGGTCCTTTACTTTGTACCATGTATATTTGGTCCTAGAAACAGACCAATGTCAAAACAGCGGACAGGGCTGAAAAAAAAGTCCATCATTCGCACATTTGATTTATAGAGAGGCTAACACATGGGACCCAGCAGGACGACCTTATGGAGATGCTGCATCGAGCAACATTGCCAAGTTCGAAACATGGAGGAGCGAGCAAGAAAAAAGTCCAGTGTGGTAAGAGGATAACATGGAGGACCCAGCATCCTGAATAAACGGCTGATGAAGTGAGCAATGTTATCAAGTTCGACCCGAAAAAATTGTCCAACATACACACGCCTTTTCAGCATCTAGGAACTACTTTTTTAGCGCATGGTCATGGAACAGCTGAGCATAGGCCAGTGAAATTTGAAAAAGGATCCCATGGAGCATAGGCACGAACATTTTAATTCGGCCTTGTCAGGGTCAAGGGACTGCTTAGCACAGCCCAGTGAAATTTAAGAAAGGAGCCCATGGAGTATAGTGCATGTAGATGGACCATGTAGAATAGCCGAAAATATTTTTAATTCGGCCTTTTGAGCATTGCACCCATCTCTTAAAAAAACTCTGCCTCTACCTCTTAAAAAAACTCCGCCTACCCATATTTTTAAGAAACTAGTCCATTATATATGTGGCATTTTATAAATTGAAATTCTAGGAGGCTGCCCTTTTATTTTATAAAATATAAATGCGGACACATGACATCTTTTTGAAAACATTAACACATAACTTCAAGGTACTAAGTAATGTTTAATAATATGTTTTCTATAAATATCTTTGTCGTAGTGGCGACACACATAGTTTATATCTATTGGAAGTCTTGAGTTTTTTCTTCTACTATATTAATATTGCATTACGGGAGGCTAACTTCGCGGACCCACCAACCTGCAGCATCCCTCGAGTTTATTGGTCGGGTTTGAAAAAAAGTTAAATACTTGTATAGAGAGGCTGGCATCAGGGACCTACCTGCCAGAACATACAAGGCTGCATCGGGGAACCACAAGACAGAACATACCAAAAAGCTGACATGGGGGCCCCAGCAGCAAGAACATGCACTGCTGCCACATCGAGCAATGTTGCAAAGCTCAAAACAGCAGACGTAGCCGAAAAATAGGTCTAACATAAACACATTTCATTTAAAGATACACCGACATGTGGGACCCATCAGCGCTACCTTATACAGGTGATGTATCGAGCAACATTGCCAAGTTCGAAACATGGAGGCACGAGCGAGAAAAAAGTCTATTATGCACACATTTCTTCTAATGAGAGACTGACATGAGGGGACCCAGCAGCCTGAAAAACGGCTGATGCAACGAGCAACGTTATCAAGTTCGGAACATGGAGGCACGAGCAGAGAAAAAAGTCAATCATACAACCGATCCTTCTAATGAGAGGCTGTCATGTGGGACCCAACTACATAACCAAACGTCAGATTCATCGAGAAACGCTACCTAGTTAGGAACAGGGTAGCACTAGAGAAGAAAATCCATCATACTCACGATTCTTCTAATGTGAGGCTGATATAAGGAACCCACCAGCACGGCTGATGCAGCGAGCAACGCTATCAAGTTTAGAACACACAGGCGCGATCGAGGAGAAAATTCTATCATACACACGTTTCTTCTAATGAGAGGATGACATGTGGGGCCCAGCAGTGTGATTAAACGGTAGATGCATTGAGCATCACTATCAAGTTCGGAATAGGGTAGTGCGAGCGAAGGAAAAAAATTCCATCATAAACACCTTCTTCTAATAAGAGGATGATATGTGGGTCCCAGCAGTCTGATTAAACGATAGATGCATCGAGTAATGTTATCAAGTTCGGAACAGGGTGGCATGTACGAAGGAAAAAAATTCTATCATACACACGATTCTTCTAATTAGAGGCTGACATGTGGGACCCAACAACCTGACTAAATGGCAGACTCATCGAGCAACGTTATCAAGTTCAAATCAGGGGGACGCGACCAAAAAGGTTGGTCTGCTAAAGACACTGATGTCTGGGACCCACACGCCTCAAAAGGCTTTGGTAAAAAACATTCCTTTTGACTTGGAAATAGAAAATATTTTTCTTAATGCTTAGAAACTCCCACTGGCAACATCGTTTACTACACCAAGATGCACCCATCTACCAAATGTTGGATGTGTAACATAAACAATGATGTCCATGTGGCCATGCACTTCGTTGTTCGAGTTGAAACCCAAGAATTTTCATACATGGTAGGACAAAATTTTGTACTAGTAGCCAAGCTACTTTTTAAGAGATTTATATTTTGGTACCACTCATTCCTTAGTTGTACTCACTTTTTCCCAAACACTAAACGTTTCCTCACTTTTGCTGTAGCATCCAAATTGTCTAACAATTGCAATGCTACTTGCCTAGTCTATATATTGCTACTTCCTACATGTCATTCATTGCATCATCATTATATCATGCTCATGTGACCATTCCACCTTGCATTTGAGCGTCATATAAAACCCCTCTATTTGGTTCTTGTCCCATATGCATTTATATTCTTATTAATTGTGTTTGCCTCTTGATATATTGTATTTGAGTCTTGATAAATTGTTGAATGCCCAAGTTGAGTTGGGGGTATATCTCTTCTTGACTCCACCACCTTTTCTTTGTCACCACCTTATAAATACACCATTCAACCTATATTTGGGAATTTGCATCTCTTTTAGCTTTGTCTAGCTCACATATATAAAGATGGATCCACTTCTATACCATAGGCCATGTTTATGTTTATTATTTTTTTCACAATATAATTGATGAGGATCCAGATGTGGGGTTGCTTATATCTTCATATTGGTTGTTTAAATGGATAGGCATGTTTAAATATCAATGGGACCAAATAAACATCTAGTGGCCCACACACTAGCATGTTCTATTCTTATTAAAATATGCCTAGCTTCATACATTCCATGTGGTATCAAGCTTGTTCTTTAGGTAGCGCCATAATTCAAATATTTTGAATGCATATATGGATTATAGGACCATATAGATTTATAGTTGTTTTTACAATTATAATGATGGCCTTTAATGACTATGCATGGCCCATGCAATGCTCCCTATCATCTTCTTTTTGTTTGAATTCTATTGGATATTGAGGAAAAGCTTGATTGGTTTTCAAGTATAGTAATTTACAATTGCTACGGAAGTGTAGTGGTTTTCACCATTACACCATGCATGTATGCATGGCCCATGCATGAGGCTCTACTTCCCTTCTCTTGGGTTCCATGGTTTTACCATATGGTTTTATCTCAAACCTATGGAATAAAGGAAAGCTTGTGGTAAGCACCTACCATTCCAATCTTCTTACTCCTTTTCAACGTGGGGTTCCTCTTAGTTTGATCATGCATGATTGGGTTCTTAATCAAGTTTTGGAAGGGAGACAAATGAATCAAAAACAAAGGAAAAACCCCATCAACTAAGCATATACCTAAGCTACATCTACACATAGTGCCAAATATGCCATCTAAACATCTGAACCACCCATCCCCCTCTATAGCATTTGCCAAAACTAGCCTAAACCTTCCTCTCTCTTGGTTTGCGTTGATCAAAACACCACCACAACTCACACCGAGCCCCCTCTCCATGGCAAGGCTTGGTCCCTGTAGCTCGACTTCGCCTCTCTCCTCGCTTCCTAGCCAAGCCAGCAGCACCACAGCACGCCTGGTCCCCCTCCCCTCTTCTCAGCTAGAGAAAAGAGAGAGAAGCAAAAGAACCATTGATGCCACTCTTCCTCCCTTTTTGGCATAAAGCTACCAAAGCAACCCATGTGCCTTCCCTCTCCCCCGTACCTACTCAACCACACCAGCAACCACCAGATCGACATCTAGGAAGAATCCCAAGCCCCCATCTACCTGATCTCCAAGCCAACTCGTCCATGTCCATAATCGGCCTTGGTAAACCCTAGTTCCGGCCAACTCTAGGTAGGCAGCAATTGGGAGCGAACAAGGAGAAGCTAGGGGTCGGAGAAGGATCCCCTGCGTCTACTACATCATCCAGTACATGGAGCCTCGCCGGAGCTTCGCCGGAGCAGCATCAGCGTCGCCATGAACCCGAGAAAGCTCAAGCTTGCCATCCGTGGGCCACGCGTCAGATCATGTCTGCCTCGACCTCCGCCACCTACACCGACGCACTCTTGGTGAGCTTCTTGACCTCCCAGACATGGCCTTCCGTCCTCCAATGCTCTGTAGCTCCGCCGCCATCTATCGAACACCCTCCATGCGCCACCGCCGCGCACCGACTTTGCAGCAGCACCCGCCGCCGTCGACCTCCCTCATGGGCCCTTGCATCCGTGGAGATGGTCCACGACACCCTGCACACCACCACACTACCCACGCGCACCAGCCACCACTCCAGCATGTCGTCCCTGATGTCTCCCCGCTGCCAGACATTGCTAGCATTGCCGCGGGTACATGCTGTGCTACCGTCATTTCCCTTGACTTTCGAGCAAGCGTTCTTCACGTGCAGTCGGTCCTAGCTTTAGCCATTGATACCACCATGTAGAGCTATGTACCCTCTTCAAAAATAGCTATCACACGGGTGTTTTGGTGCAGCGTAGATGCCGGAAACATACTCGCAATACTGCTCCGCCGCTCGGGTCTTCTGCCAGAAAATTCAGTCCGGCGAACTATAGTTTCGTCAGATTAAACACCGCAGCAGCCAGCACTTAAACACATCAACCCGTAGCCCATCACCAAACAACTCCAGCCCATCTGGTCGTCAGCCTAGCCCTCAGTTGGCCGAACGTGGAGCGCCACTCCATTTGGCCAACTTTTATTCTGTTGACCCGCGCTGACAGGTTGACCCCACCTGTAAGCCTCTCTACAGTTCACATAGCACCACGACCCACCTGCCGCCCCCACCCCCCCCCCCCCCCCCCGCGCCCCCCACGCCATTTGTCCAACTTTTATTCTTTTGACCCGCGCTGATAGGTTGACCCCACCTATAAGCCCCTGTACAGTCCACACAGCACCACGACCCACCTCTCCCCCCCCCGCCGCTATTTGTCCAACTTTTATTCTTTTAACCCACGCTGACAGGTTCACCCCACCTATAAGCCCCTCTACAGTCCACACAGCACCACGGCCCACCTGTCCATCCCCCCAACACGACCCGTGCTGACATGTTGACCCCACCTGTAAGCCTCTCTACAGTCCACACAACACCACGACCCACCTATCTGTGGCGATGGGTGTACCCAGCCCATGTGAGAAAAACCTCAAACTTTTTCAAATTCAATTAAATTGCCAGAAATTGTTTTAATCTAAATAAATTCATATTTTTTTATATAATTCAAATTTGACAAAATTTTGAAAAGGAAAAGTGGTTCACATTTAAATGTGATTTCAAATATAAATTCATATTTGACCTGGGTCAACCCAATCTAGTCAAACATGTGACTTTGACCCCTTTTAAATTACTTGCAATTAAATAATGTTTCAAATTTATAAATCCAAATTTTGCATATGATATATGTTTATTGATCACAAAAATGTGAGGAATTCAAATATGCCATCCAAAATAATTTTTGAGCAACTTAAATTTCGAAATTATTTAAATGCCAATAAATGCCTTTTTCTAAATAAATCCATAACTTTGATTCCGTAATTCCAAATTTGACAAATAATATGTCTAGATCGATCAGCGTGATGAGCCTGTTCTGATTATGCGTTCCACGATATGAATCGAAGCATGCATCCTATAAATACTTAAAAACCTGAATGATTTATGGGAGTAAAATATGACTCAACAATTAATAAAAATGCTTATTTCTTATTCTCACACCTCACCCATGCCATGCTATGTTATACCATGCAATTGTGCATCATTCCATCATGACATGCCTTGTTTGCTTGATGCATATCAATTATACGATTGTGCAATATATTTATTTTGGCCCTTCTGTGTTTAGTTTTTATTCGGATAGACACTGAGCAAGGAGAATACCAGGAGCCTCAGGAGTATTACCCGGATCCTTCTTATTTGGAAGCAGAACTGCCAGGCAAGCAATTCCCCATGCTTGCATATATATAGTACCTATTCTTCTACCTTACTCTTGCATCATTGAGTCCGATTACATTAAATTGAATCCCATGTACTACATGGCCTTATTTTTAAACCCCACCGAATCGTGTATCCTCAATCCTATGAGCCATTACTACAGGAGTTGTTTGAGCCATGCGAGTCGCCGAATTGCATGTGTAGGGTTTGTGCGTGTCTTTAGATAACGAGGTACCTAAACAACTTAATCTGAGTAGTAATGGGAGAACTAATGAAAGAGGCACCAGTGGGCATTATCTGCTATTTGGTTCTTTTAGCTCACTTGTGTCCCGTAGGACCCCGAGTACTTGGTTCCTGTTCCTTGACTATTTGCACTATCCACATACAGGAGACCCTATGGATCCCCCTTCGCCTGAGCTTGATTCACACTTTATTTCTTAGGGCCACAAACTAGTTTGGGGCTTTATTAATATCATGTACTTATGCCATGATTTACCGCTTTATTTATGATTATGCGTGGAGCACCTGTACTGTTTAAGAATACGGAATGTTTACGCGGTATCGACAAGCCCAGTCACATTTTTGGGTTCCCAATGATTTACAGCCATTGTCGCAAACCCTGAGCCTGTCTCGGAGCTGGCCAACTTCGTTGCGGGTAGCTTATTGGGGTGGCCCCCTGAAATGATTTATGAATCCTGTGAATGCATTGCCTGAGGCCTCGTTGCATTTTATTTGGTTCTTCCCAAGGTTGATCATGTGTGTATTGCTATTTGTGTACCCCTGCAGCGTAAATCTTTCTGAAAGCCGTGTCCGCGGTTATGGACGACTTGGAGCACAGTTTCTTGATCATAGACAAGCATAACTAAAATACCATCTTTTAATTTGACTAAGACATGACTATCAAATAGTGCAATACTCATGGAATGGCTAATAAAATTGCTAGCGGATGGGATGTTCTTCCGCCTTCTTGTCGGTAAGCGAGAAGGAGGACAAGCGATGTTTATTTATGTTGCTTATACAACTATTGTTATTAATTAACGAACATTCGTCCATCTCTGGTTGAGCGGATGTGTAGGGAGTCTCTATAGCTCTTTGTAGATATTACTTTTCACTGCAATTGCGTCACCCCTAGGTCGTTTCCTTTAAATACATTAAGACTTGCTGAGTACCCCTAGGGTATCACACGATAAATATTTAGTTTAGATGGACAGGTATACTCCTAGGAAGGATACTAGGTCGAAGAGGCTGATGACGGTGGCAACGACTATTAGGTATAGAGATTCCGGGAATGGAGATCCGTGAGATCTGTGGGCGGGATGTGCTTACTTTTAGGGCATCTTATGCCAATTTGCTTCTTATCCGTACTCGGATCATGTTTTCCGCTTTCGCTTGATACTCTGTTGCGTGATGTATGACGAGATATCCTAAACTATTATATCTATCTAGGATATTTGGATCTTGCTGTATGGCGTCGAATATTTCAGTTTCTATTGTTTCTAGATGGTGTGACTCTGATGTCTATTGTAAGTCACAGACATACATACTCATTTGTCTATGTCGTGGTCACGTTACCTGTCGCTTACGCCACTCTCTCTAGTCCCGATGTTCTTGAAAGTGGATAGGGTGGTCGGCCGGTACTGTGCCCTGCTCCGCTTCGACGGGCCTACACGTGGGTGGCCTTGGGCCTCCCCGGTAGAATCTCTTATCCACTTTTGGGTTCATCTAGGCTCGTGTTTAGAGTGTAATGTCTGAGGTATTACATTTGCCCAACCTCTTGTCTGAAACTCTGTGTGTTGCTATTCTGTCAATAGCATTGTCCGTCAGACTAACCATTACATGGAGAAGAGTGGGTTTGTGTTGGGTTAGGTCCCGTAGGGGAAACCATCTCTCCACTTATCTAGATCAACGTAGGACCCACAACGTATCCATGTGAGTGTCGGACCCACAACATACCCAGGTTAGCATTGCAAGATGGCAGCCCGATCCATCCCCGTGCTCATGCCATTGCATCCCTTTCTTTTCTCGCACCCCATTCTTCTTCTTCTCTAGTGACAACAACCCTTCTTCGGTTAGCGAGTGATGTCTAGCTTCACTTCAGTCTCCCGTTCGTCATGGCCGTAGTATGGTGGCGTGTCGTTGACATGATGCCCTGACTGCCCATGTGTGGAGCCTTTGAAGCAGTTGACCTGTATGATGGATAATAGTGGCAACTGTGGACGCGATTTTGAAATGCAAGAGTAACCATATAAAGAGAGGGAAGGTTAGATCTCACACCAAATCGTTCTGATTTGTCTCGGTTTTCTTGATATTCCCTCAAATTTGGGATTTAGGGTTCATGTTGCCATTTTTAGATCATGAAGAAATGTGGGCATTTCGAGTGGATCGATGAGTACATTGATAGGCTTCGACTGGAGGAATTGATCGGCGCAACTAGGAAGCTCAATTAGGGGGCGATTGATGTGGAGAATGCGGCCGACTGAGGAGACATTCAGATGATCCGTAATGCAGAACTAGGGGAACTGAAAGGGAACTAAATAAAATTAACAAGAAGTTAAGGCAGTTGATCGATTTGAGGAAGCACGCAAATCTGATGGATGGGAGATTTTTTGTTGTATAATTGCTATGGGATTCTTGTACTTGATGTTCATCAGTCCCTAGAAGTTGTTACAAATTCAGTTAGGCATTCTATGTACTTGTTGTTCATTAGTCTAGCTAGTACTGAATTTCAGATAATTTGGGTGCCTAGGAAAGATGAACTTCAAGCCTTTTCTATGAGGTGAAAGTTGAAATTTAATAAAGTTGTACTTTAATATTGGTGTACATTTAAATGAAATTTTTTCATTGAGTTAGCGTCTCGGTTGCAATCAATTGAATCTATGAGGTGAAAGTCAAACTTTAAGATTTAGGGAGATGAAATTATAAGAAATAAGAAAATGACGCAACTCTTGAACACTTTCAAATTAAGAAATTATACAACTCTTGATGTAAAAGAGAGTTTATCATTTTTAGAGGGTGAAAAGTAATTCATTCACTCAAATCTTTATGTATCATGCATATACCAAAATTATACTTAGGACATGATAATGTTGCTATAAGAAAATCTTGAGACTTTATCATTTTTAGAGAGTGAAAAGTATCGATGGTAAACTCAATGAGTAATTGTACATTCAAATTCATTTGTTGATGGAGTTAAAGTATCGGTGGGAAACTCTTTATTTAGCATAGAGAGAGGGGTGTCCACTAGCCACGATCCACCAAATGAGAAAGGGGTTATCATGCCCATTTGATACAGAGATTCAATGGTTGGTGGGTGCGATCCGCGTCACAATGGCTCAACCAATCACGACGTAGCAGCCAAAGTGAGGACAAATTTGGGCTTTTCTGAGAGTTTGTGACTAAGAGAGAGGGCAAAACTGAGTACCATCAAAATATCAAGGGCACGTAAATAGTAAATAGACTAAGGGGTTCAAATAGAAAATAGAAACAAATTTAAAAATAAAAAATCCATGTTTTGTAAAATGAAATCCATCTTGTCCTACATAAAATTATTTGTAATTCAAATATATACGAGTGTGTCAATTATGACCTCATTCAAATAAACTATATTTTTGGTAAGGATGTTTTGGGAAGGGGTTTGAGTCAAAAGCCATGCACTTTTATAGCTAGTAGGTGATTTTAGAAGTGGTGATTTAGGGTAAAACTTGATTTCTCTATGTTTCTTATGGCTTCCAAGGTGGTAGGTCAGATAAAAGGATTCCATGAGTAGCTGCTGTAACTACCTCGGTGAATTACGCTCTTAGTTACATGCCTGGATGAGCGAAAGTGGTTAAAATAGTACGGTGGGGCCTGGGGCCACTCACGGTAGACCTTTCGGCCGTCCTAGCCACTTTCAGAGCATCGGGACAAGAACGAGCGGCGTAATCGGCAGGCGAAGGGATCAACTACATACACAAGTGAGTATGTATGCAAGCCACATACAACAGTCCTCAGAGCCATTCCATCTAAAAGAAATAGAAATATTGCAACGCCATATGGCAAGAATTCAAATATCCTAGATAGAGATAATATTTTAGGATAGCTCCTCATACATCAAACATCAGACTATCAGGCGGAAGCGGAAAACAAGATCCAAGTACGGATAAGAAGCAAATCGGCATAAGATGCCACCTAAATAAACACATCCCGCCCACAGATCTCACGGATCCCCGTTCCTAGAATCTCTACACCGAGTGATCGTTGCCAACATCATCTGTCTCCTCCACCCAGTATCCCTCTTGCGAGTAAACCTATTCATCTGAATCAAACAATTTATCGTGTGAGACCCTAGGGGTAGTCAGCCAGTCTTTATGCCTCTAAAGGGGACACAACCTGGGGTGACGCAATTGCAGCAAAATATAATAACTAACAAGTCTATAGATACTCGCTAACCATCCGCCTAACCAATGATAGACGGATGTCCGTGAATTAAGAACAACAGTTATAACAGTATAATTAACAGATCCATCCCCCTCCGCGCTTACCAATGAGGAAGCGGACGAACAACCCCCATCCGTTGGCAGTTTTATTAACCATTCCGTGAGTATTGCACTATTTACTAGTCAGGTACTTAGTTAATTTAAAAGTGGTACTTTAGTTAGACTTGTCTATGATCGAGAAACTGTGCTCCAAGTCGTCCATAACCGCGGACACAGCTTTCAGAAAGATTTACCCTGCAGGGGTGCACGAATAGCAACACACACTCGATCAACCTCGGAAAAACCAACTCAAAACCCAACGAGGCATTCACGACAAAGCGATCACAGGATTCAGTAATATTTCAGGAGGCCACCCCATTAAGCTACCCGCAACGAAGCTAGCTGACTCCGAGAAAGACTCAAGGTTTGTGTGGACGGCGGTAAACGACTAGGAACCCGAAAATGTGACTCGGCTTGTCGATACAGCAGAAACGTGTCACGATCCAAAACAGTACAGGTGCTCCACGCACAATCTTAAATAAAGCAGTAACATGGCATAAGTACAGGATAATAATAAAACCCCAAACTCATTGTGGCCCCAAGAAATAAAAATGAATCAAGCTCTGGCTCAGGGGGGTCCATAAGGCCTCCCGGATGTGCATAGTGCGAATAGTCAAGGAACAGGAATCAAGTACTCGGGGTCCAACGGGACACAAGTGAGCATGAAAAACCAAATAGCAGATATTTCTCACCGGTGCCTCTTTCATTAGTTATCCCATTACTACTCAGGTTAAGTTGTTGAGGTACCTCGTTATCCATCAGACACTCACATACCCTACACATGCTTTTCTATGACTCGCATGGCTCAAACAACTCCTGTAGTAATGGCTCATGGGATGGAGGAACAAGCTTCGGTGGGGTTTAAAAGTAAAGGCTATGCAGTACTTGGGATTCAATTTAATGCAATCACGACTCAATGATGCAGGAATAAGATAAGAGGCAATAGGTACTATATGTATGCAAGCATGTGGTAGTGCTTGCCTGGTAGCTCAGTTGAAGCGAGAGATGGATCTGGGTAGTACTGCTTTGTGGGATTATCTACCCAGGTCGAGCCCCATCCATCATTCCCCTTATTCTCATCCACATCTTTTAGTGGTTCTTCTTTGTGGGATTATCTACCCAGGTCGAGCCCCAGCTCGACCACGTGATCAGGGAGAAAGGAAAAGAGCCGAGGCCACTTTTCCATCTACCCCGTGCCCACACGCCCCTCTTTCCTCCCCCCTTGCTTTCCTCCTTCTTCACGGCTTCCCCGTCTCACCCAGATCCACCCCAGGTCGCTGCCTTCCTCTCCTTCCTCTCCCGACGACGCCCAACTCTCTCCGCCAGAACCGCCAGCACCGTCGTCTTCCTCGCGCTCCCGCCGACGTGCTCAACATGGAGGTGAACAAGGAGACCAAGGGCAGTTCCCTGCTTCGCCTCGAACGCGCCGACGAGGACAAGAAGCCCCAGGACCACCGGAACCAGCGCCGCCCGACGCAAACCCTAACCGCCAGGACACCAGCAACCCCGGCGATCCGTTGCGCCTCCGGCCGTGCCACCACCACGGACCACCCCGCGGTGAGTCCCTCTTCCTCCCTGACACCATCTGCCTCACCGTCGCCGTCTAGCATCGCCGATCTTTTCGCCGACCACCCTCGGTGCACTGCCAGACGCTGGTGTCTGCACGCCCCGCGCCGCGCATAGCCTCATCTGGCCGTCTAGCCCCCACCTAACACCAAACCCAAGCCACCGCAGCGGCTACGCCCTCCGCGCGCACGCCTAGATCCCCGGTTCGAACCCCCGTCCCACGCCGCGTGGCGTTTTTCTTCGCCAGTCGTCAGATCGTGAAGAAGAGAAACAGTGCCGCCGCGCGTTTTGCAGAAAACCCCTAGCTTTTTATCTGCTTAACCTGCGCTCCTCGCTAGCCCCACCTGTCAGCCGCCGCGGCCTTCTTTCAGAAAACCCCCCAGCCTGTTAGTATCCTAACCCGCGCTCCAGTTCGGTCCCACCTGCCAGCCTCTGCGAGTTTGTTCACTGTCACGTGGGCCTCAGCCGGTTGGTCCCACCTCGCAGTCGCACGGGCTAGACAGAGCCCCGGTGTGAAAAGTTTTCCGCGCGCGTGTGTCCCGCCAGTGACTGGCCCACCCATCAGTGGCTATGGCTGGGTCGAGCTGGGTAACAAAAGTTTGCCCTGTTGTCTGTTTTAATTAAACCTTTTCAAAATTGAATTAAATTCAAATTCAAATCAGATTTAAATAACTTTTCAAATATAAATCCAAATAATACAAATGATATATGTTTTGGAATCAGAAAAATGTGAGGAACTCAAATATGCCATTCAAAATAATGTTTGAACACTTTAAAATTTCCAGATGATTAAAATTACAATAAAAAATGCCCTTTTCTTAATAAATTAATAACTTTAATTCTACAACTCCAAATTTTGACAAGTAATATGTCTAAATCGATCAGCGCGACAAGCCCTTTCTATCTATGCAGTCCTTGTTCTGAATTGAAGCATGCATCATGTCATTCCTACCAATCTGCACTGTTTATGACAAGAAAATTGGACCAAATAAATAGTAAAATGCTTTATTTCTTGTATCCACACATCACCTTTGCCATGCTACTTTAATGCCATGTAAATTGTGCATCATTCATCATGGCATGCTTGTTTGCTTGTCGCATTTTAATTCATATGTTTGTGCACTTTATTTATGTTGGCCCTTGTTTGTTTGGTTCTTCTTCGAATAGACGCCCAACAGGAGAATTACCAGGAATCACAGGAGTACTACGCAGATCCATCTCTCGCTTCAACTGAGCTGCCAGGCAAGCACTACCACATGCTTGCATACATATAGTACCTATTGCCTCTTATCTTATTCCTGCATCATTGAGTCGTGATTGCATTAAATTGAATCCCAAGTACTGCATAGCCTTTACTTTTAAACCCCACCGAAGCTTGTTCCTCCATCCCATGAGCCATTACCACAGGAGTTGTTTGAGCCATGCGAGTCGTAGAAAAGCATGTGTAGGGTATGTGAGTGTCTGGTGGATAACGAGGCACTTAAACAACTTAACCTGAGTAGTAATGGGATAACTAATGAAAGAGGCACCGGTGAGCAATATCTGCTATTTGGTTTTTCATGCTCACTTGTGTCCCGTAGGACTCCGAGTACTTGATTCCTGTTCCTTGTTTATTCGCACTATCCACATCCGGGAGGCCTTATGGACCCTCCTGAGCCAGAGCTTGATTCATTCTTATTTCTTGGGGCGACAATTAGTTTGGGGCTTTATTACTATCTTGTACTTATGCCATGTTACTGCTTTCTTTAAGATTGTGCGAGGTGCACCTGTACTGTTTTGGATCGTGACACGTTTTCGCTGTATCGACAAGCCCAGTCACATTTTCAGGTTCCCAGTCGTTTACCGCCGTCCACACAAACCTTGGGTCCGTCTTGGAGCCGGCCAACTTCGTTGCGGGTAGCTTAATGGGGTGGCCCCCTGAAATATTTATGAATCCTGTGATTGCTTTGTCGTGAATGCCACATTGGGTTTTGATTTGTTTTTTCCGAGGTTGATCGAGTGTGTGTTGCTATTCGTACACCCCTGCAGGGTAAATCTTTCTGAAAGCCGTGTCCGCGGTTATGGACGACTTGGAGCACAGTTTCTTGATCATAGACAAGTATAACTAAAGTACTGCTTTTAATTTGACTAAGTACTTGACTAGTAAATAGTGCAATGCGAATGGAATGGTTAATAAAACAGCCAACGGATGATGGGGGTTGTTCGTCCGCTTCCTTATTGGTAAGCGAGGAGGAGGATGGATCTGTTAATTATACTGTTATAACTGTTGTTCTTAATTCACGGACATCTGTCTATCATTCGTTAGGCGGATAGTTAGCGAGTATCTATAGAATTGTTAGCTTTTATCTTTTGCTGCAATTGCGTCACCCCAGGTTGTGTCCCCTTTAGCGGCATAAAGACTTGCTGAGTACCCCTAGGGTCTCACACGATAAATTGTTTGATTCAGATGAACAGGTGTATTCGCAATATGGATACTGGGTGGAGGAGACAGATGATGTTGGCAACGATCATTCGTGTAGAGATTCCGGGAACGGGGATCCGTGAGATCTGTGGGCGGAATGTGCTTATTGGCACAGTTTCTATTTCAGAGCATCGGGACAAGAACGAGCGGCGTAATCGGCAGGCGAAGGGATCAACTACATACACAAGTGAGTATGTATACAAGCCACATACAACAGTCCTTAGAGCCATTCCATCTAAAAGAAATAGAAATATTGCAACGCCATACGGCAAGAATTCAAATATCCTAGATAGAGATAATATTTTAGGATAGCTCCTCATACATCAAACATCAGAGTATCAGGCGGAAGCGGAAAACAAGATCCGAGTATGGATAAGAAGCAAATCGGCATAAGATTCCACATAAATAAGCACACCCCCGCCCACAGGTCTCACGGATCCCCGTTCCCGGAATCTCTACACCGAGTGATCGTTGCCAACATCATCTGTCTCCTCCACCCAGTATCCCTCTTGCGAGTAAACCTGTTCATCTGAATCAAACAATTTATCGTGTGAGACCCTAGGGGTACTCAGCCAGTCTTTATGCCTCTAAAGGGGACACAACCTGGGGTGACGCAATTGCAGCAAAAGATAATAACTAACAAGTCTATAGATAGTCGCTAACCATCCGCCTAACCAATGATAGACGGATGTCCGTGAATTAAGAACAACAGTTATAACAGTATAATTAACAGATCCACCCCCCTCCTCGCTTACCAACGAGGAAGCGGACGAACAACCCCCATCCGTTGGCAGTTGTATTAACCATTCCATGAGTATTGCACTATTTACTTGTCAGGTACTTAGTCAATTTAAAAGTGGTACTTTAGTTAGACTTGTCTATGATCGAGAAACTGTGCTCCAAGTCGTCCATAACCGCGGACACGGCTTTCAGAAAGATTTACCCTGCAGTTGTGCACGAATAGCAACACACACTCGATCAACCTCGGAAAAACCAACTCAAAACCCAACGAGGCATTCACGACAAAGCGATCACAGGATTCAGTAATATTTCAGGGGGCCACCTCATTAAGCTACCCGCAACGAAGCTAGCTGACTACGAGACGGACTCAAGGTTTGTGTGGACGGCGGTAAACGACTGGGAACCCGAAAATGTGACTGGGCTTGTCGATACAGCGGAAACGTGTCACGATCCAAAACAGTACAGGTGCTCCACGCACAATCTTAAATAAAGCAGTAACATGGCATAAGTACATGATAATAATAAAACCCCAAACTAATTGTGGCCCCAAGAAATAGAAATGAATCAAGCTCTGGCTCAGGAGGGTCCATAAGGCCTCCCGGATGTGGATAGTGCGAATAGTCAAGGAACAGGAATCAAGTACTCGGGGTCCTACGGGACACAAGTGGGCATGAAAAACCAAATAGCAGATATTTCTCACCGGTGCCTCTTTCATTACTTATCCCATTACTACTCAGGTTAAGTTGTTTAGGTACCTCATTATCCATCAGACACTCACATACCCTACACATGCTTTTCTACGACTCGCATGGCTCAAACAACTCCTGTAGCAATGGCTCATGGGATGGAGGAACAAGCTTCGGTGGGGTTTAAAAGTAAAGGCTATGTAGTACTTGGGATTCAATTTAATGTAATCCCGACTCAATGATGCACGAATAAGATAGAGGCAATAGGTACTATATGTATGCAAGCATGGGGTAGTGCTTGCCTGGCAGCTCAGTTGAAGCGAGAGATGGATCCTGTGATTCCTAATAATTCTCCTACTGGGCGTCTATTCGAAGAAGAACCAAACAAACAAGGGCCAACATAAATAAAGTGCACAAGCATATGAATTTAAATGCGACAAGCAAACATGCATGCCATGGTGAATGATGCACAAATTACATGGCATTAAAGTATCATGGCATGGTGAGGTGTGGGGTACAAGAATAAAGAATTTTATTATCTCTTTAGTCAAGTTTTATTGCCATAGACAGTTCTAATTTTTACATATGGCATGATGCATGCTTCAATTCAGAACAAGGGATGGATAGATAGAACAGGCTCGTCGTGCTGATCGATTTAGACATATTATTTGTCAAATTTGGAGTTATAGAATTAAAGTTATTAACTTATTAAGAAAAGGGCATTTTATTGTAATTTTAATCATCTCGAAATTTTAATGTGCTCAAATAATATTTTGAAAGGCATATTTGAAATCCTCACATTTTTCTGATTCGAAAACATATATCATTTGTATTATTTGGATTTATAACACAACAGTTATTAAAAACAAAAAATAATCATATATAAATCATTTCTGGAAAATTGTTTTCTTTGAAACAGAAATCATACAGACTTTTTGTACTCAAGAAACTTATCCCGTGTCACTGACACGTGGGTCCAGCACTGAGTCAGCACCAGGTGGGGCGCAGCGGGTTTGGGGTCAGCTTTTCTCACCCACGGGGAGTCTACCCGCAGCGACCGACAGACGGGCCCGGCCAGGTGCGGGGCCACTCGCGCGTGCGGCCAGCCGGTGGGCGACACGTGGGAGATCGCTGGCAGGCGCGACCAAAAGCGGAAAAACCCGGGTCCCTAACAGTAAAACGGCAAGGGAGTATGACAGGTGGGCGTCTTGGGACTGCGGGTTGAGGCGGGAAAAAGGGCAGGGGTCTTTCTGCCAAAACGACGACGACGCCGGACTGTCTGCTGTGCGCCGTCAGCAGAGATCAGGGGATCGGCCGGAGTTCTGACGACGATGGCGACTAAACGTTGGCGAATCTCGAAAAGCCGCAAAAAGGAAAACTGAAGAGGGCGGTGCGGGCTACCACTTTTGTTTAGCAAGTACGCACGGAGGCGGACCACAGCGACCGGGATCTGCCAAAGAACAGAGGGTGCGCGAGGGGGTTTTCTGCTGTTCTGATGTTCGGCTGCTGCTACGCGGCGCGCGGCGGTGCACGGAGGCTACTCCGTGGAGCGCGGCGGCGTTGCGGCGAGCTAGAGAGGAAATGGAGATGTCCGGGAAGGAGGAGATACTCACGTGAGTGCGCCCGCGAAGCCGTGGCAACAGGGGTGGCGGGGTACGGTCGCGGTGCTGGCGGTCCGGTCCTTCGGCCACCTCACGGACACGACGGTGACGGCGAGACTCCGGCAATCTACTGGCCACCTCAACTGCGCGGATCGTCGACGGCGAAGCCGGGGAACCTTCCGGCGGTCTTGGCTGGCCTGGGGGGGTAGCAGATCAGAAGAGGGAGGGGTTGGCCGAGCTCGGGCTAGGGTTTGGCATGGCTTCGGCCACGTGAAGAAGAAGAAGGAGGGCTGTGGGGATCTGAAGCTAAGGGGAAGGGTGACGCAAAGAGAGAGGGTGGACGCACATGTGGAGGGTTGGCTGGTTAGGTGAGGAGAAGGAGGGAGGGATCAGGTTGAGCTAGGTTTTTCTTCTCTCTCTCCTTCTTTCTTTGCTAAGCCCTAAAGGGAAGAGAGGGGGACCAGGGGAGAGGGCAGGTCGCTGGTGGGGTCATGCTCAAAGGAGAGAGGGGTAGCTCGGGTCTAGCTAGGTTAACCTCGGCAAGGGGCTCGGGTTGGTGTTAGAATTTGGTTAGGACAAGAAGGGGTTAGGGTTAGGGAAAAGTTAAAAGAGGGAGAAAAGAGGTATGGGTGGAGAGGTAGGGTGTGGGAGAAAGAGAGGTGAGAGGAAGGGAAAAGGAGCTCACAAGGAAAGGATCCACTCCAAAAATCAAATAAAAACCAAAGGAGAACAAATGGTGGTTATGGTTGCATGGCCCATGCAAAGGCATTAATTGCCATGTTTTAATCTTGTGAAAACAATATGATTAAACATGACATTTATACATGTGCATTCCCAAAATATGGAGTAAAGCCAAGCTAAAATAATTAAAGGGATGCTCCATGTGGAATAAAAGGGCATGACCATATTTGAATAAAATTGGGACATGCTAGTGTGTATGTTCCACTAGATATTTAGTAAGCCCAAAAATATCCCAACATGAGCATAAAACAACCCATATGGAAGCTAGAAAAAGGTTCCACTCACAAGGCATGCAAAGGTGGCCATGTGGCTCTCATAAACCAATAATGTGGAAACAATATGGTGCATATATGAGAGCATGTGGAGTTAGAAGTAGATCCATCCCAACCTATATGAGCTAGAGATGAAAACAAAATAAGATGCAAAGCTCACATGTAGTAGGATGGTGGAATTATGGGGTGGTGACAAGAAAGGTGGTGGAGTTAAACAAAAGATATGCCCCCAACTCAACTTGGGCATTAAACAATATATCAATAACGAAATACAATATATCAAGAGGCAAATACAATAAATAATGCATATGAGAGAAGAACCAAATGGAAAAAGGGTTTTATATGATGCTCAAATGCAAGGTGGCATGATGACATGAGCATGATATAATTATGATGCAACAATTATATATAGGAAGTAGCCATTATATTACTAGACCAAGTAGCATTACAATTGTGAGACAAATGGGATGCTACAGCTGCCACTATGTTTTGATCTTCTCTTGAATTTGTTGTGCATAAAATGACTCAATTATCTAGCTAAACCCCATTAGTTGACTCTCTATTGACCAGCCACTGCAGGGTAAAACTGAGTATATTACACGCGCAGTGTTAGTACTCGAGGGTAAAATTGAGTACAACTAAATGTCAGTGTTACTCTCGTGGGTATACTTGAGGGGGAAAATGTGACATACAGTATGCTTCTCGCGGTGCACGGTACAGTAGCAGACGTGTGTCATGGTCAACGGTGCAGTAGCATACACGGTTACATGGTACATCTGGCCAGAGAAGCCCAATGACACCAGCATCATTGACCCATGGTAGGACGTAACTAGGGTTTGCTCCCCTTTCCTTATTCTTCTTCCATTGCCATCATTGGATGCTAGATCTTATGTTGTTATGGTTCGGCCGTGTACATCTAGCGTTCTTAGGTTTTGCCTCTTCTCATTTCAATCCTCTTATGTTAAATCTTGTGTTTCGATGAAATTACATGTTCTCATTTCAGTCCTATTTTATTAGTGCTTTGAGATATAGTTAAGGGATTCCATAGTTAATACTAGTGTCGATCCATTATTGGAATCAATATTTGATTTTTTTAAGATTTGAGGATTGGGGAATTTAACCCACTCATTTAATTTATGCAAATAATCATGGGATCTCAATCGGTTAATTTATGCAAATAATCAAGGTATCTCAATCTTGTCCTTATTACCATCCATGTTACTATTTGTTCCATCATTGTTGCAATTCACTCATAATTTGGTATTGCTATGAAATAGGTGCAGAGAAGCGACATCGGCAGCGATGATGAGTCCAAGCACACCAAGACTCGTCAGGTGCTAAGGAGGGTATTGTCCGTCCAATACGACACCTACTTCGATGGCAACGTCTACAGGTGCCCCTTCAACAAAAGGAGACTGGGCGCAGCCGACTTCAACTGCCTCGTGATGCTTGCCGAGAACGTGAGGTCCTACAACCCCAAGGTCAGCGAGTCTATGAATGTCAACCCCTTCTTCGGTCATCACAAGGCGCTTGGAATTCACCTCTAGTAGGTGGCCATGTAGTGGGTCGCATGCCTCTGATCAAGCCAAAGGTGCCCAAGATCAACCGCCATAGAGAGGAGGTGGAGTCCATTAGGCGATGAACGTGTGTCCTGCTACTTTTGTAAATCAACTTATTTTGTTTATATATATATGTTGTGTATTAGCCGCTGAGCAGCGTATGTGGTGAACCTCATTTAAGTATGATCCATCTCTAATATATCCTATATTGGCTGCTATAAGCAGCTTATCATATTTGTTTTTTTATGAATGTAAGCTGCTGGTGTGATTTGCTACCAGATTGCTCTAGATTTGTGGCTCTAGATTTGCTATTAGATTGCGCAAAAGCAAAGGCCAAAAAGAACGAATGAGCGAATAAAGACAGAAAGAGATGCTACTCTAGATTTGATACCAATTTGAGAAACAAAAGATAGCTATTAGCGAGAGAGAGGAAAAAAGACGCTCTAAAAACTGCCAATTAATGATAAAAAAAAAAGAAAAATGCAAATTTGGGCGAGAGAGACAGAACCCACGCGTGCACACATAACTAATATACGTGGTCGCTACCTACCATCCCACAGGGCCCCACAAGGAGTGGCACCACACATCAGCATAACGGTCCACCTGACGGCAACTCTCGTTCGAGATCTTTGTTAGAGTTTCAGACAAGTGCCTGGGCAAAAGTGAGAAAAAGTTTAGAGCCTAGAAAAACTTAGTGTAACCAACGAAACAAAGGCTCAAACATAAAAATCCTTTTTTAAAAGTTATCAAAACACATGTTTCTCTATGTAGTATGGAGTATGTTATTTTCGTGGAGGTTCAAGAATTCTCAACTATTTTCCTTTTCAAGGAAAAGTGAAAGAAGGAAATGGAGAAGATAAATGAGGCTGCGTGCCATGTCGAGAAATGAAGAAAAAGAAGAGACAAGCAGAGAGAAGAAAATCATAGAGAAATCAAGAGAGGAGCGAAATGAATTGCCTTTTTGTGTGGTCAGGAAGCAAGGCTTTATCCAGTCCCAAGACATTGGGGCCCACCTAGGAAGTGCATCTGAGAACATGTGTGTCTAGCATCATTTTCCCTAGGAAACGTGTGATGAAAGCAGCATTACTAGTACATTTTTGTTTTCAAATTTCAAGCTACGAAAAGTTTACAGGAGTTCTATAGTCCACTTTAGTGAAGTCTCACTTCTGAAGTGACTGAGCATAAGTAGTGGAGTACTATTACTACTATACTCCTAGTAAAAGGCCATAAGTAGCCACCATCGTCGCTGATGCATACCTACTAGAGCAAGTATACATGTACTCGACTACTACTACTAGTAGTACAACTCGAGTAAAAAGCCATGTAGTACTAGAGTACAACTGTACCACCACTATTGCTGCTACTATACTACTTACTCCCTGAAGTTTTAAAAATTAGGACCTATTTTTTATGTATTACTCCTCCGATCCAAATTCTCCTACAATATTATAATTGTATCTAGACAATTGAAACAACCCCACCCCAAAAAAACAAAAATTCCCACAAGAAAAAAATGAAGAAGAGGAACGAGACTGCCATGCTGAGAAACGAAAGTGCCAGAAGAAACAAGTAGATAGAATAAAATGCAGGTTCATGGTGAAGAAATGCATGCAGTCCTCAATCTCTCCCTTATAACACTGTACACTTTGCACCAGGCCCCAGGCTTCTCTATCTCTCGTTAGGAGTAGGCCTTCTTTATCTCTCACGTGGGAAAATCTATTTGTCTAGTACATTACAACATGATAACTGCTTTACTCACCTATCAACTTTCTATAGCCTATACTAAAATCTTGCATTATACGCAAAGCAGAGGCAGAGACACAAAGCACCACATATGTACTAAAGTGCACAGCCTCAGCCGCCGCCGATGCGGCAATACGTACTGATGTAGTACTACTCTATTTCATACAGGAGCATGGTTGTAAGAGGGATCAAGGGACCCCATATTAAATTCCCTTAATGTTGCATAAATAAAACTTGCTAGGTGATAAATTCTGGACTACAGGCACTACGTTAGTGAGACTAGCTTTTCAGGAACAACTCCAACTTGTAAAAGTCTGTGCGCGTCGGTGGATTCCACCAAGAGCTACCCGGTGATGGACGAAGTCAAGCTAGCACCAATAATTGTTGAGTGCCCCCACGACAGCTATGTCACCTTGGTCGCCTACCACAAGCTCGATGACCACAAGATTGTATGCCCATATGGACCATGCAGCTGAACAAAGGTCGGTTGCATGTTCACCGTCTCGCCGGATGCGCTCCTCTTCCACCTCCACTACATCCACCATGTCCAAGTGCATAGGATATCGTACGGAAATCCCCTGGTATATATAGTAGAGATGTTTTTACCGTCCCTTCCACCATACAATGTCATTGTCTGTGGTGATTGATACCTTTGATCTGGATTACGGATGTAGTGTAGCTTATTTTTCCCTAGTAGACCTAGGTTAACGAATCCTCCGGAAGCGAATGCGTAGTGTAGTTATTTCAACGGACCTTCGGTAGTTTTAGAATTCCTTTTGTGTTTTTACTGGACTAATAGCTTGCGCTTTTTTGTTGTTGTCGATGATGGAGAGAGAGGGTCTAGGGCGTTTGGTTTCACCTATAACTGTGCAAAACATCTGATGGACAAAAGATAGAAATAAAGTATGCATGTACTTGTTAGAGCAAGATAAATTATATGTGGGCAGTGCATCCATAATTGCTATTGCCTCCACAACCGCTTATAGCAATAACCTACTAGTCTCATCCGTAGAAGAAAGAGAACTAATGATATGCATAGTGATGTCACCGTTAATTCCAAGTAAATCCCTCACATACAGCTGTACTATCCCTTCTGTCACTAGGGTTCTCAACCTACAAATTAGTCATTACTCATACTACCTATACCTGGATCAATCCTTGGGGTCATGGGTACCTGACAAGTCATTGGATTGAGGCAAGAGAGGATACAATAATCATCATGTCATACAAACTAATACATGACCCCATCTATGATAAATAACATGCACAATTGCTACATGGCTAGGCCGAAGCCCTTAGCCCAAGGAGAATTACTCACACATAGAGATGAGATCAACAATCACAAACATTGTAATGAAAAACATAAGATTGATAGCAACAGTCTTACAATGTCGCCAATCGGAGAAGAGATCTACTATTACAAGTGGTGGAACATGGCTATGGAGATGGAGAAGGGTTTTGAGATCTGGAGGCGGATGGAGATCTGTGGCAGAGATTTTTTAGCGAGGTCTGGCTTGTTTTCTCGTCACCCGAGGCTTCTTTATATAGGGGTCCCTTCACGAAAGTTGTTTTGTTTAACCTAACGGTGGCGGCGCCAACTATATGACCGAAATTTTTGCTCCGGTCATATAGTTTGTCGTTAAAGCATCTTCCTCCATCTTATGGCTCCTGGTTTCTTCTGGTCGTTGGAAATCTCGTATCTTTGGCTTTAATGTAGTGATTCCCTCCTTTAAATGACATTATCTGCGCAAGAAAAATATAAAAGAAAGGATTGCATACCCATCTGAGTATTAGCATTAATGGTAGGGTTTAGAGAGATATTAATCTAAATTATGAACAATATCTAGTTTAAATGTGGACCTAGATGGCTATATTTCAGAGCCATCAACCTCCCCAAGATTAAACTTGATCGTCCCTGAGCAAGAAAACCAAAATCAAAAAGGAATTCAGCATTTAAACTGAAATAACGAGATGGTGATCTTACTCATGATTAGTAGTCTCATGTTTCCTTCACTATATAAATCTGAAAAACTTTAGCATAGATAGAGTAATGGCAAGCATATCATACGGGTTTCATGCATCCTTATAGTGCAGCAAAATTATTGTAAACATGGATGATTCAAATGAGTAAACTTTATTCCATGTCAAGTAATCAACCCATAGCTTGCCTTTGAATAAATAACGTATAATCATGTAAATTAAGAGTGTGAGAGTTGTCATGAAAAGGATATACACTAGAGTATCTCAATTCTCCCACATCAATAAATGAAGACTTTTCAAGCACTACTTTTCTATTCATTGTCCTTCAAGAATTTCAGTTTTTAAGTAATTGAGAGCATGCCAAAGATTTTTATTAGTTTATCGGGCTGTGATGGACACTCGTGGCATCACTAAGGTTTTTATTCCTTTTGCATAATGATTACTCATAATAGCCAGAGGAGTGATTCCATCATGGTTACAACTATCCGGGAGTGCCAAGAATCTTACCCACTATAGCATTGCTGCTACATCTGTTTAATCAACTCATAGCAAAAATCTAGGAGTTTCCTCCATGAAGATCATTCGTAGGCCAGCGGAGTTGTTGGCATCCCATGAAGTTTGACACGCATAAAGCTATATCATTCTTATGATTAACAAGTCAAACTTTGACATGCTCACAAAAATTGTTAAACATTAATTCAATCAAACAAATCCTTTCAAAGAGAGCTATCAAGTCAATCAACATTTTCAGTGGTGTCGAGTATTTCTAGAAATAAGCCTTCAAGATTAAGTACTACAACACCCAAACCTTCAATTGTGAGACTTTTTCTTATTACAATTGTTTAGCAATTGTTAGGCAAGACTTGGTTAATTACGAGGGCTGGAACAATACGTACCCAATTAAATACCCATGCAAGCGAAAATCTTACTGCAATACAAAGACTCCCTCCACCAATATAATATCTGAACATTTACTACTAACTAGCATGGGGTTCTCAAACTTCAAAAGTGCGGAGTCATAAGGCATACCTCTCATGTTTAGTTCCAATTCTCTCTTCCTTTTTTATTTGTTTCTTGGCAACTCAAAGTAGATCACTCTCCTACAAATATATATGAAGACCTCGAGGCGGAAAGAAAAGAAAGAGGGAAATGAAAGATAAATAGAGAAAACTTTTTGTTGTTTTTGAGATAGGGAATTAAAGAATAGAAAATTGGCGACAAAGCTCGGCTAGAAAATTTCGAAAGAAAATAGAAAGAACTAAAAATAAAGTATTGGGGAAACCAACACGAGTGCTTATAAACTCAAATAAAAACACAACTTCTAAAAGAAAGAAAATATACGCAAAATAAAGATACATGAGGAAACTTCCCCAAGCTTAGGCTTTTGCAAGCCCTTCAAATCATTCTGGTGGCGGGAAAAAGTCATTACTCCTGTACGCAAATTGAGTTGAGAGGTTACTAGTTGATTCTTGGATGATCAAAGAGAGGCTATGCGTCCTCTCCATAGTCCCTTCAAGTCCTTGGAAATCTTGGTATGTGGCGAACCGAGTTTGTGGTTTCTCCTCTTGGTAAGGAACTTCTTGCTCCTCCTCTTGGTCCTCATCCTCTTCTGAAATCTCTTCCCCGGATTGGTGTTTGATACATTGCAAATGTATCTATAATTTTTGATGTTCCATGGTTAGTTTTATCCACTTTCTTGTGTTTTGTTCCAACTTTGGAGTAATTTTCATATGATTTCTTGGACTAACCTATTAACAAGACCCACAGTGCCAGCTGCCTGTTTTCTGCTGTTTTCGGTTCCAGGAAAGTCAGAAAATGAATATTCTCGAAATTGGACGGGACAAAAGCCGAAGTGCCTATTTTTCCGGAAGACATCAAGTGCCAGAATGCGAGACGGAGAAGGGCCAGGGCCGGCCACACCACCTGGCTGCGCGGCCAGGCTGGGCCCGCGCCAGGGGGTGGTGTGGTGGCTCCCGGCACCCCCTCGGCCTTCCCTTCCGCCTATAAGATGCCCTCAGGACAAAAATCCTAAGTACCCGATCAAAAATCCACGAAAGAGTCTGTAGCCGCCGTCATCTCAATCCCTAGATTGGGAGGGATCTGAAGCTCTTCTCGGCACCCTGCCGGAGAGGGGAATTCACCCTGGAGGCCTTCTTGATCACCATGCAAGCCTCCGGTGTGATGCGTGAGTAGTTCATCCTTGGACTACGGATCCATGTAGTAGCTAGATGACTGGTTCTCCTCCTTTGTGCTTTCATGCATAGATCTTGTGAGCTCCGTTCATGATCAACATCATCTATTTGTAATTCTGCATGTTGTGTTTGCGGGGATCCGATGGATATTGAGATGCTATTTCATATTGATTATTGATTCTATCATGTCTTTGTTATTTGTGATCTTGCATGCTTTCCGTTGTTAGTAGCTATCTTGGCCTAGTAGATGCTAGCAACTCCAAGAGTTAGTATTTATGCTCGATAGTGGGTTCATGCCTCTGGTAATCTGGGGAAGTGACAGGAATCTCTAAGGTACTAGATGTGATGTTGCTACTAGGGAGAAAACAACAATCCTTTGTTCATAGAACAATCGTATTGTTTACTTTACACGTAGTTCGTAAAGCAATAATCTGTTGCTTGCAACTTAATACTAGAGGGGGTTCGGATGATAACCTGAAGGTTGATTATTAGTCATAGATGCAGTTGGATGGCAATCTATGTACAATGTTGTAATGCCCAATCAAGTCTCAAAGGAGTCAAGATGATTAGTATATGCATGTATTGCTTTCTCGGTGTTTGTCAATTGCGTCGCTATAATTTGTTCACCCAGCATGTTATCTATCTTAAGGAGAGCCACCTCTAGTGAACTATGGATCCCGGTCCTTTTTCTTTACATACGATCTAGAAACTGCTTTGTTCACCCAGCATGTTATCTATCTTAAGGAGAGCCACCTCTAGTGTTTGTCAATTGCGTCGCTATAATTTGTTCACCCACTGCTTTGTGTTTACTTTCTGCAAACTTTTTCTTCTTTCCATTCGATACGTTTAATCCTTTGTTTTCCGCAAAACACGGTGAGATTGACAACCTCATCGCAAGTTGGGTACAAAGTTTTGTGGTAGTGTTGTGCAGGTCTCCACGTTGCTACAAGCACCGGTAGTGCGCCCTGCCAAAGCTCAGCTAGTAATACCTTTGGGAAGTTTCCTTGCTCCTACTGGTTCAATTAAACCTCGGTTTCATAACTGAGGGAAACTTGCTGCTGTGCTCATCATAACTTCCTCTTGGGGTTCCCAACGAGCTCTACATCAACACCGCCATCATGCATTTTTCTGGGCACCGTGCATTGAGCCATCAAGCGATTTTCTGGCGCCGTTGCCGGGGAGTCAAGGACATCTTCACAAGGGGAGTCCCTCATAACCAATCACTTTACTTTGTTGTTTTTGTTTTGCTTAGTTTCTTTTTGCTTAGTTTGCTTGTTTTCTTTATTCAAAAACACAAAAAAATAGTTTTACTAGTTTGCTTTCTTATTTGAAAACACAAAAAAATGACTACTCTTGAAAACACTAAGTTGTGTGACTTCACTAGCACCAACAACAATGATTTTATGAGCACACCTATTGCTCCACCCGTGCCTGAAGATACTTTCTTTGAGATAAAACCGGCTTTACTCAATCTTGTTATGAGAGAACAATTTTCTGGTATTGGTAATGAAGATGCTGCTTCCCATCTAAATAACTTTTTTGAACTTTGTGAGATGCAAAAGCATAGGGATATAGATGGTAATATTATTAAGCTGAAATTGTTTCCTTTCTCTTTGAGAGGAAAAGCTAAAGAATGGTTGAATTCCTTAACTAGGAATAGTATTGATTCTTGGACTAAGTGCAAAGATGCTTTTATTGGAAAATACTATCCTCCTGCTAAGATTATATCCATGAGAAGTGAAATAATGAAGTTTAAACAACTTGATAATGAGCATGTTGCTCAAGCTTGGGAAAGAATGCAATCTTTGGTTAAGAATTGTCCCACTCATGGACTGACTGCTTGGATGATGATCCAAACTTTTTATGCAGGATTGAACTATTCTTCAAGGAACCTATTGGATTCTGCTGCTGGAGGTACCTTTATGACCATCACTTTGGGTGCTGCAACAAAAATTCTGGACAATATGATGGTTAATTATTCTGAATGGCATACTGAGAGAGCTCCGCAAGGTAAGAAGGTAAATTTTGTTGAGGAAACCTCCTCCTTGAGTGATAAGATTGATATTATTATGTCTATTATTGTTAATGGGAAAGCCCATATTGATCCAAATAATGTTCATTTAGCCTCTTTGGTTGCTCAAGAAGAGCAAGTTGATGTGAACTTCATAAAAAATAACAATTTTGGCAACAATGCTTATGGTAATAATGCTTATAGGAATAATTTTGGTAACAACAATTATAAGCCATATCCTCCCAATAATGGTAATGCTTATGGAAATTATTACAACAATAATAGGAGTACTCCCTCTGAACTTGAAGTTATGCTTAAAGAGTTTATTAGTAAACAAACTGCTTTCAATAAAACTATTGAGGAAAAACTCTCTAATGCTGAAAGAAATATAGCATCTTTAGCTGAAGCTCAATCTACTTTGAATAAAATGGATGCTAAACCTGAAACTAATGATAATCCCTTTGCAGCTACTAATGCTATACAAGTAAGAATTGATGAAAATGTTAGACTATTAGCTGAATTACATGCTAAATGGGAAAGAGAACATGAAATTGCTAGAAACATTAGTGTTTCTACTATTACCACCACTAGTGTTGAGGCTAGTAAGTTCTACTACTTTAGATGATAATTTTGATTTTGATCTTGATGGTTGCAATATCTCTGAAGTTATTAAGTTCCTACAAAAGCTTGCTAGAAGTCCTAATGCTAGTGCTATGAACATGGCCTTTACAAAACACATTACTGATGCTCTCATAAAGATTAAAGAAGAAAAGATGAAACATGAAGCTTCTATTCCTATAAAACAAGAGGATGGTTGGGAACCCATCATTAATATGAAAGTGAATGACTTTGATTTCAAAGCTTTGTGTGATCTTGATAGTAGTGTTTCTATTATGCCTAGAAGGATTTATGATATGCTTGATTTGCCTCCTGTTGAAGATTGCTATTTGAATGTCCCACTTGATGATAATGTTAAAAAGAAACTCATGGGGAGTCTTAATGATGTTCTTATTATGGTTAACAATTCCTATGTCCCCGTTGATTTCTATGTTTTGGATGTTGAATACAATGCTTCTTGTCCTATTACTCTAGGAAGACCTTTTCTTAGAACTGTTGGTGCCATCATTGATATGAAAGAAGGCACCATTAAATATCAACTCCCACTCAAGAAAGATATAGAACACCTCCCTAAAAAGAGAGAAAAGATTTCTTTTGCTTCTCCTATGAAAACAAAATTTGGTCTTAATGCTTCTTCATTTGAGAACACTTCATTCTTTCTTTGCTTCTTAAGCCTAACTTAAAGGCGTTAAAGAAAAGTACTTATTGGGAGATAACCCAAAAGTTTTAGATGAGGCTTGGAAGTTATTACCTCTGTAATAACCTCTCCTTATTCTTTTTATTTTCTTTTTTTACCAAGAGTAATCTCTAATGAGAGAGAAGTAATGATTGGGAAAGTTGCTGTCCCGAAACAGATTTCTGTGCTTCACCGTAAAAATTCTTGAGAGAGCTCTGTATGTCGGATTGAGCTGTAATTTTTTGTGCCTCTGACCCAGGTTGTTATATAACGTTCGTTAGTTCAACACTTTTTGATTTGAGCAACAGAAGGTCTTCGAAAAAATTATTCTTTACCTGCTGGTATGTTTTGACAGATTTCTGCCATTTTCTGCATTTGCTTCTTGTTGGTTCCTTCTTGTGTTTTTTTGGGGAATTGAGCTTGTTGAGGGAAGTGCGACAGTAGCTAGTGTTCTAATGAGAGTTTATTTGGTGTTATAACTGAACCTTAAGACTTATTTATCTTAGGTGCACTAATGTTGCTAATAAAGATTGTGTGAAGTTTTGTATGAAGGAACAATTTCAGGTGTATGGAAGGAATGAGTAATGAGATGAAGAATGGACTAAAGCTCAAGCTTGGGGATGCCACGCGTGTCACCCCAAGAAATATCCGAGAAGTACAAGCGTCAAAGCTTGGGGATGCCCAAGGCATCCCCTTCTTCATCAATAAAAATCCCAGGTTTCTTCCAAATGCTTCAAGAAGAAAAAGAAGAAGGGGGACATCGTTGGTGCCACGACATGTGGAAACACGGAGGACGGTGACTCCGCTACCCGTGCCGAAGAACTGACGGCCACCCAATTGGAACCAGCCAAGGGGGCTCCGTCATCGGAACCACTGGTCCCGACGACTAGCGCCCCGACAAGGACGGCCGCGTTGTTTCCGTACTTTATGGCGAAGGTGTTCTTGACAGCGGTGGAAACTCAGTCGCCACAAATTCCAGAGATTGTCAATGAAGACGTTGGGTAACATCGTGGGCGCACATCTTTTGTGTCCCTTCGATGGACGCCAGCGAACTTCATAGCATGCTTGGTGCTGCCATTCAGGTATGTCCAGTTCCCGAGTGCCTGATCGCTGAATTTCAGCGGTTGGGAACTTAAAGTTTCTAGTCATCCAGTCCCCGAGGGTCTAGTCGCTGAATTTTAGCGGCTAGGCACTTAGTATTTTAGTCGTCCAGTCCCCGAGGGTCTAGTCGCTGAATTTCAGTGGCTAGGCACTTAGGATTTTAGTCGTCTAGTCCCAGAGGGTCTAGTCGCTGAATTTAAGTGGTTAGGAACTTAGGATTTAAGTCGTCCAATCACTTAGTGTTGTTTTGTTGGCAGGGCCTGCAAAGGGAATCATCTGATCGGCAAGCCGCAAAGGAACGCCTAGAGCGCGACCTACGTGCAACGCAGGAGGCGAACCGCCGACTCCAAGAAACTGCTGGTGAGTTGTTGCTTCCTTTGGCGAGCTCGAGCCATTACCGGTCATGCGAAACTAACTTGTGGTGCTGAACTAGAAACAACGAAGGAGTGGATTGACTCGCTGGTGAGGGAGCTAGAGGAGGCAAAGGCGTCGATGATCTCTTCTGAGGAGAGCGCCAAGGCTGCAGTCGCCGTGGGAGAGGAGGAACGGAAGGCCTCCATCTTGGTCATCGTCGGGTTGCAGGGTGACCTTGGTGCGCGTGAGAAACATGTGACGGAGAGTTGTCGTAAGCTTCTTGGTGAGTGTCTTCTCTTTCTTTTTCTGTATGCGGAGAGTCCCCAAGCGGATTTGTCCTTAGTGACATTGGGTTTCTGACATTGCAGCCCTGATAGGACAAAACGACCTAGTAGTGCAAACCTTCAACGCCTCACAATGCGTTACTGCGGTGGTGAACGTGACCACCGCCTCGGTGCTGTGCGTCCAAGCCGTGCTTCAAGGGATGTCCCCCACCAAGGTTATTCCTGGGGGGTTGACTGAGGTTTGGTGCTATCTAGAGGAGGCGCCCTCCATCGTCAAGTGGATGGTGCAATCGTCCCTCAGGCACGGGGCCACCACGTCATTGAGCCTTGGACTTGCTCATTTCCCCGACGACTTCGACCTCAACGATATCACCAGCGGTTACCCTTCGGCGACTGGCTCGATGGAGACCTCGAAGGTTCTGACGTTGACCGCCAAGTCTGCTCCATTCACAAAGCGAGTATTGGTGATGGGAGATTTGTTGCCATATCAGGAGACGTTGGTGGTGCCGGGTGACCCCCAGCTGGAGCACCGTGACCTGAAGTCGGAGCAGCCCTTTTGGTCGGCATTGTCGAAGTCGTTGACGACGTACCCAACGAACCTGTGGGAGCCGTTCGTTCGGGTCAAGGGTGATGTTGGCGCTTCTTCGTCGGAGCTTGCAAAATGAGTTGCTGCCCTAAGGGGCTTTCGTAAGTTATGGCGATTGGCCACTTTGTAATGTAAACAATACATATGTATGGAAGTAAGAGGAGTCAGTCGACTCGCAATGCATGGTGAAGTTTGTTCTTTGCTGATTTTTAGGTGAGCGAGTCCCTGAGCGTGTACGCCCTTTATTGGGGTTTACCTCATTTGTGTGTAAGTTTGATTATATTGAATATTTATGTTGGTTGGAGTCGACTCGTCGGGCCAGTTGCTTGGCGACCCCGAGCGTGAGTACGATTGGTATAGGTGAGTCCCCAAGCGTGAGGATCTGGTGCATTGTTCGTAACTCTTCTCTCGCCTGGCTCGGAGAGTCAGTCGCGTGGCGAGTCCAGGGCAGGCTCTCTTACTTGGTGTGTTCCCGAGCCGCGTAGGGGTTATTGTAGACAAGTCCTCGTCCGTGGTACTTAACCGTTTGAGTCGATGTGCGTGAGGATGGGAGGACAGGTCGCAGTGGGATGCGTTTATTGGTTGTCTTGGCCCGACGGGCCAGTCAAGCAAGGTGACTCCAATGGGGGCTCCGGGGTGGCGTGTTCGTGGACAACACAAGGCCCCAATGTGTTCGATGCCCTTGGGCCGCACTACTTAGCCGTGCTGGTCACTCTACCAAAGGTTGACTTCCGTGGGTAGCATATTGTGAAGCATACGAGTGCGATTAGCACAAGAATATGACGAGTAGGCACAATTCGTGTGATCCGACTTTTTATTATGTAGCTGCAGAGTACAAGTTTTAGTTCTATGTGATTGTGGAGGAGGTTTACATTCCATGGCCTCCCAACTTCGAGCTGGCCATCGCCTTGTACATCGATCAGGTAGTAGGCGTCGTTGCCGAGGACTCGCCCTATGGCGAATGGCCCCTCCCATGGGGGATAAAGCTTATGTATGCCCTTCTTGTCCTGGACCAGTCGTAGGACCATGTCGCCTTCCTAGAAGGTGCGAGTCCGGACTTGGTGGTTGTGGTAGCGACGGAGTCCTTGCTGATAGATGGCGGTGCGGGAGCAGGCTAGGTCACGTGCCTCGTCGAGCTGGTCGAACCTGTCTTGGTGGGCGATCTCGCTTGTCGCCTCCACATAACTGACGACCCGAGGCGAGTCGTGATCCAGGTCGGTTGGCATTACGGCCTTAGCGCCTTACACCATGAAGAAGGGCGTGAACCCCGTGGACCAATTGATGGAGGTGCGAATGCCCCATATCATGGAGGGAGCTCTTCGACCCAGCATCCACGGGTGCGCTCGAGGGGCACCTGAAGTCGTGGCTTGTGGCCGTGGAGGATGCTTTGGTTGGCGCGCTCTGCTTGGCCATTTGACTCTGGGTGGGCGACTGAGGCGAGGTCAAGCCGTATGTTATGCGCCTCGCAGAATACCGCCATGGCAACCTTGGCGATGTTGGTGCCGTTGTCTGTTATGATGTTGTGCAGGTAGCCGTACCGGTAGATGAGCTCACGGAGGAACTTGGTGGCGGTCCTGCCGTCGCACTTCTTGATCGGCTTGGCCTCGACCCACTTGGTGAACTTGTCGACTGCGACCAGGAGGTGGGTGAAGCCATATGGGGCCTTCTTGAATGGTCCGACCATGTCCATGCCCCATACGGCGAACTTCCAGGTGATGGGGATGGTCTTGAGTGCCGAACCAGGGACGTGCGTCTGGATGGTGTATTTCTGGCACCCGACACACTGTTGGACGATGTCGATGGCGTTGGCGTGCACAGTGAGCCAGTAGAATCCATGTCGCATGGCCTTGGCGACTACCGATCTGGCGCCGGCGTGATGGCCGCAGTTGCCAGTGTGAATGTCTTGGAGGATCTAGCATCCTTCTTCTGGCTGTACGCAGCGCTGGAATATGCCAGTCACGCTGCTATTTGTGGAGCTCGCCATTGATGATGACGAAGGACTTGCAGCGGCATACTACCATTCATGCCTCTGTCTCATCCGTGGGCAGGACCTTGTGCTCGAGGAAGGCGACGTATGGTGTGGTCCAGTCGCTGGGTTCCATGACCATGGCGAATAGAGCGGGCTCGGGCTACAGGGGTATCCCGATGTCGATCTCCTTCAGCGGGGAGACCGAAGGCTTGTGGATGATGTCGAGGAAGACGCCTGCGGGTGGAGTTTGGTGGGCCGACCTGATGCGGGAGAGGGTGTCGGCCTCCTCATTCTTGCGCCTGTCGATCCACTCGATAGAGTAGCCGGTGATGTGGCCTCCCAGCTGGTCCACCGCTTGGCGGTACGCTATCATGGTGGGGGAGACAGCATCGTAGACCCTAGCGACTTGGTCGGCGACTAGGTCGGAGTCACCATAGCACCGTAGGCTATTGACGTTCATCTCATTCGTGGCCCGCATGCCATGGAGGAGGGCCTCGTATTCGGCCATGTTGTTGGAGCAGGGCGTGAAGGCGAGGTGGAGCACGTAGTGGAGCTTGTCGCCTTTGGGGGAGGTGAGAACGATCCCGGCCCCTGCGCCGTCCGTGTTCTTGGATCCGTCGAAGTGGAGTAACCAGTAATGGAGGTAAGGTACCTTCTCCGGCTGATGTGCCTCTTCCCAATCAGCGAGGAAATCGACCAGAGCCTACGATTTGATCACTTTGTGTGGATCATACTTGATGTTGTGGACGCCAATTTCAACGGCCCACTTAGCGACTCCCCCAGTCGCTTCACGGTTGTGGATAACGTCCTGCAGCGGCGTGGAGGAGACGACCGTGATGGGGTGCTCCTGGAAGTAATGCGAGAGTCGCCCCTAGGCTCTGAATACCGCATACACCAATTTTTGGTACTGTGGGTAGCGTTGTCTTGAGGCCATTAGTACCTCACTAATGTAGTAGACGGGGCGTTGTACATGGCGCTTCTTGCCCTCTTCCGGTCGCTCGATGACCATCACGGTGCTGAAGACTCAAATGGAGGCTGCGACGTAGATGAGCATTTGCTCTTTGTCGGTTGGGGCGGCGAGCAGTGGTGCCGCTAGAAGCACTTCCTTGAGCACTTTCAGCATGTTGTCCGCTTCATCGTCCCATTGGAACATGGGGTTCTTGCGCATCATGCGGTAGAGAGGCATTGTCTTCTCATCGAGTAGAGGGATGAAGCGACTGAGGGCCGCGACCCGCCCGACCAACTTCTGGACGTCGTGTAGGCACTCGGGTTTCCCGAGTGTTGCGATGGTGTCGATCTTGGTGGGATTAGCTTCGATGCCTCATTTGGAGACCACTTACCCTAGGAGCTGTCTGGTGGGCACACCGAAGGTGCATTTCCCTGGATTGAGCTTAATCTTGTATATCCTCAGATTCTTGAAGGTTTCGGCCAGGTCGGCGAGCAGGTCGCTCTTGCGGGTGGATTTTACCACCACGTCGTCGATGTAGACGGGGATGTTGTGGCCAATTTGACTCACAAGGCACTCCTGCATGCATCCTTGATAGGTCGTGCCAGCGTTCTTGAGGCCGAACGTCATGGCGGTGTAGCAGAAGGCACCAAATGGCATGATGAATGCCGTCTTCTTCTCATCCTTGACCGCCATTTTGATCTGGTTATAACCAGAGTATGCGTCGAGGAAGCACATCGACTCAGATCCCACGGTCGAGTCTATGATGTGATCGATGTGCGGTAGGACGAACTCCTCCTTCGGGCAGGCGCTATTGAGGTTGGTGTAGTCGTTACACATTCTCCAGGTGTTGTTCTTTTTGGGAACCAGGACTGGGTTTGCTAGCCACTTGGAGTACTTGATGGTCCGAATGAAGCCTGCGGTGAGTAGACGTTGTACTTCTTCGGCGAGTGCTCTATGGCGCTCTTCATTGAAGGGCCATAGCGACTGCTTCACTGGTCGCACTTGGTCGGTGTTAAGTTTGTGCTCAGCGAGTTCCCTCGGGACACTAGGCATGTCGGATGGTTTCCATGTGAAGATCTCATGGTTCTCACATAGGAACCCGATGAGCGCGCGTTCCTATGCGGGACTCATGTTCGTCCCGATGGTGACCGTCTAGCTGGAGTCGCCTAATACGAGCTCGACGGTGCGGGTGTGCGTGATAACCTTGAAGGTGGAGCTTGCGGCAGTTTGCTTCTTCAGGATGGTGGGGTCGTCCTTGTCGATGTTGCTCGCATATTTCGCAAGCTCGTCCATGTGGTTTGTCTCCGCGGCGATGATGCCGTCGGCGAGCTCGGCGCCTCTGTCCTCGCACTCCAAGGCCATGTTGGGGTCCCCGTGGATGGTGATGATGTCGATTGGCCTCGAGAGCTTCATCATGTTGTAGTCATAGTGCGGGGTCACCATGAATTTGGAGAACGCCTGGCACCCCAGGATGCAGTGGTAGGGGTTGCGTAAGTTTACCAGCTCGAAGACGATCTGCTCGGTGCGGTCGTTTGCTAGTGTGCTGAAGGTGACTAGCAGCGTCACCTTGCCAATCGGGTATGCCTTCTGACTAGGGACAATGCCATGGAAGGTGGTTGTCGTCGACTCGATTGCCGACTCCAGGAGGTGTAGCCTTTTGTGTGTCCAGGTACATGATATTGATGGAGGTTCCACCATCCATCAGCGTCTTGGTCAGCCATTAATCGACCACTTTGGGCCTGACCACTAGGGCGACTCGCCACGGATATTCGATCCTGGGCGCGTGATCTTGGCGACTCCAGGTGATGCTTAGCTCGGACCAGTTGAGGAAGCAAGGGATGTCGACTTGGGTCACCGCATTGATGGCGACTGCGCTAGCGAGCTCCTTCTTCTCGTGTTTGGTGCCCAGCCCTGTGAAGGTGTGTAGCGAGCCGACGACATTGCCGAACACACCAGCATTGCCGTTGTCCCTTGGTGGGTTGTTGTTGCGGTCCTCCCTTGCTCGCCTTGCCTTTTTGATCTCCTTCAGAGAATGGAAGTCCGCGGTGGTGTGGGTGGCATGTTTCCCCTCCCTACTGTGGTAGACACAGGACTGGTTGAGTAATGCAGCCGGGTCGAATTTCGGCTTTGTCGTGTTGCTCGTGGGGTAATTTTCGCTTTCACCGTAGTTTCCGCTGTCACGGCGGAAGTTTTTCGGGTCACGTTGCCTGTAGCCGGTGTTGGCGACAAAGTCGACTCGCCTGTCACCATGTCGCTTGCCAGTGAGGCGAGTGTTGATGTAGCGCATGTCGCGCTATCGCCGGTTGTCGTGGCCGCTGGTGCGGCATCTTCCCCCTGACTCATCGTAGGAGTCCTGGTTGGGGTCCTCCTTCGCGTACCGCTTGGCGATCTCGAGGAGGTCGGTGATGTTGTCGAGCGTCTGGTAGACCATCTTGACCTTAGCGACGAGAGGCTCATACCGGCATGCGTTCTTGAAGCAGTGGAAGTCGGAGGCGTTGATCCACAGTTCCTGCCACCTCTGGATCCAGTGGCGGGTCGACTCACGATGCCCCTGGATTCATCGCTCCAGGTTCTTGATGGTGGTGGCGCGGGTGTAGGAGCCCTCGAAGTGCCTGACGAAGGCGTCGCACATCTCCTCCCACGAGTCGATGTTGTCTGTGGGGAATGTGTTGATCCATTGCCTGGTCGCCCCTCCATCATCAAGGGGAGGTAGCAAGAAGCGAGCAGGTCGGTGTGGCCGACGATTCCCATGGCCATCAGGTACGTGTCTAGCCACACTGCTGGGTCGTACGTTGGATCGTATTTTTCAATCTCCTTGGGCGCCTTGAAGTTGGTGGGGTACTTCTCGCCTCGGATCATTGGTCCAAAGCACTGGGGGCCGACTCGGCTGAGCGATCCCCTTGGTTCAGGGTCGCCGCGGTTGGTGAGGGTGTGCCTCAAGTCGTTGGTCTGGCGCGCTGGACAGGCCTAGTTGTTGATGATGTGTGTCCTTCCGTCGATGGGTTGGCTGTTGGCAGCGACCCTGTTGTTTGCGGGTCGTGGCTCATTGGTGGAGAGCGCGGGGTTGGGGGCCCGTGGTTGGTACAGCAAGGGCTCGGGTGGGGGCAGTTGAGGGTATTGGCGACGGTTGGACAGCCGCTTGAGGTCGCCCTTCTTCCCGATGAATGGGAGTACATCCGCCCCCGCGGGCGACTCCTACTGCTTGCTTCTCAACAGCCCTAGTGAGTAGGGACTTGGCATACTGGATCTGCAGCATGCCCTCTCCTTGGATGTCGAGGTTGGCGACTGTGGCATCTGCCGCGATGCCATTGGAGTGGAGTACAGCGGGAGCCCATTGGCGTCGCAGGCCTGCGGCGAGATGATGATTCGTGGCTGGTCCGGGGGGGTGCAACCAATGGTGGCAGTGGGGCTCCAGTCACCGGTGCGCCAGGTGGTGGGCGGTTGCTCCTGCCGGGCGGCGCGTTCTCGCAGTACTCGCGCTTAGTCGCACGCGCGGGGTCACCCTTGCCGTTGAAGTTCAGGACGCAGCCCTGGATGTTAGGGTTCAGGCGGATCCTGATACGGCGCTGATGGTAGATCGATAGCTCCTGCGCTGTTTCCCACTCGAGGCAGAATTTCTCGCACTCGGCCAGCTCCCTGCGCGATGCCTCCTCCAGTCGCAGGCGGGCTTCCTCAACCTCCGTCGCCATTGGGTTGGCGGAATCGGCATGGAGAATGGATCTGGCGGGGCACTCATGCTGCCCTCCATGTAGATCGCGTTGAAGCGATTGGATCTGGTATGGAAGTCCTCAGGGGACTTCGATCTGGAGTCAGAGTCGAAGATCCCGAGGATGGAGGGGTCCTCGAAGTCCTCAGGGTTAGAGACCCGTGTAATGGACTCCTCCCGTGACGCGATGGTGATAGATCCGGCTACCGAGGAAGGGGTCGTCGAGTCGGTGTCATCGCAGAGGGCCGCGTCGTACGCAGCGGCATCAGTCCCGACCGTGCTGCTGGCGGCCAAGTCATACTCGGTGGCGAGGTGGCTAATCGAGCGGATCTGGACCTCAGAGAGCAGATCACGGCATGGTGGCGAGCCGCCGATGATCACCATTCCTGCGGGGTCAATTGCGTTGGTGAAGCCGACGAACAGGTTGATGGTGCCGATCGGCATCACCAGGCTGTGCGTGATCGGTCGTGACATCGGGATGTAGCTGCTGGGCAGGTTCTACGGGATCCAGCCGCTGGCGATCATGTGTCCAGTGGTGATCGACCGATCGATTGGTGTGTAGGGTCTCGCTGCAGAACTCAAGCCGGACCGGCCATGCCCCACGGTGGGCGCCACTATCGTGGGAATGACCATGGCAGTCGCTACCAGGGGTAGCGATTGATAGGATTGAGGGCAAGAGTTGGTGGCCATCTACGGAGGGATATGGGAGCAGAGACACATGAGTTTACCCAGGTTCGCCCCTCGGAGGGTAAAGACCTACTCCTGCTAGATTGTATTGGTAGCGAGCTAGTTACAGGGTGGAAAGCTCGGCGACTAGGCAGCGAGTCGCTTGGAGGGATGTATGATGGAACATGAGTACAAAGGGAACCCTAGGGAGGTTTATATAGGGGTACCTCGCTAGGCTTTCCAGATATACAACTGAACCAAACAAGGATTCGGGGGACTTAACCTAATCAGACTGGGCTTCAACTATACTTCTAGACCTCCATCTTCTAGTTGCCAGGCTCACTCTCAAGGCCCTTGGCCTAATCGAAACGCCCTGCTAGGCATACCCCATTCGCCATATCCCCATCATAGCCCAACCTAAAGCCAAATGGACTAGGAAAGAGTTATTGAACATTAGTAAACCCGAAGGTTGGAAGACACAAGATGTTGAACCAAGTCTTAGGAATGATCAAAAAGGAAGGTTGAAACATAGATGGAGTTGGATCAAACTAACACCAGGAAATAGTACCGAAGTACTGCTGAAATTTTACTAGAACCACATCTCGGTATCCTGAAGGAAAGACCAACATATTTATGATATCTAAGACAATGAGGAAGTACACCACTAAAAGAATAATTCTTTTCTTACCTTAACTCTAAGGAACCATAAAACCCGCCATGCCTCTATAACATACCCATGTCCACAACTGGTATCAATAGATAGATGATATCAAAAGATAGATAGTTCCAATAGAGAAAGGATCTGGAGAGATATTTCTTCTAGAGATGCACTCTCTATTGCAAAAATAGATGGAAAATGTAATCCGAGAATGAGATGTAATCCAAAGAATTTCCTTTAAGTTTCCACTACGGGAAGGATCTCGAACTTTGAGGACAAAGTTTTATTTGAGGGTGGAAGGCTATAATATCCCGTAGATTATGATACACGAAAATGGGTAGAGGATAGCTGTAGATTATCAAATCATCTACATTATTAATTAAGTCTTAACTTAATTAAGATGGAGGCATACAATTATCAATTCGATATGCAAATTCAGTTTTCACTAGAGATGCAAATCAGACCACATGTATAATTGAGCACAAGGCTCACTAGTGACAAATTCCACTTGTCATGATCCAAAAATAGATCCCAAATAGGAAAATTGGATTCCAAGTTCCATATAGCACAAGCTTCCTTAGAAACCTTGGCCACCAAGGTATCTCATGAGAGCTTGACACCTAGTAGCTTAGTCATCCATGAAAGTGATGAGTCATCACGTGAGGTTTCATCATACCATTAAGGGGGTTGAATATACACATAAATCTAAACTACAACCGAAGGTTGCAGCATTATTAAAGCACAACTCACCCATGCAAACCAGTGAGGTCTCACCATCATATGCATCCTAGGACATTGTAAATAGCCATGCATCCAAGACCCCAAGCCTCACAACTCACGATCATAGCTTGGAGAAAAAACACACACACTCACTTTAGAGAGAGATCAAGAGGGAGGAATGAAGAAAGAACTTGAAGAACAACTTCAAGAACAAGGAGGAGGAGCATCTATAGATATTCACCAAGAAAACTTAGGAATCTACAAAGTTTTTAGTATAATCCATAGGATCGAATATTAGTAGATTAGTGGATAGAGATAAGGATTGATGAGAGATTAGGGGAGTTATTATGCACTGTTTATCAAGCAAATCTAGACAACAAAACAGTTATGTCTAGGTATGCATCTTTCTATTGTCTACACATTTCCTTGGAACCCAATTCATTTTATACATCATATATTCTATCTAAACATCATCCTATACAACTAAATGCTCTTGTGATCATTAAGAACATCAATAACACATCTAAGAACACTAAGAACATCTACAACCACTCACTCCTATTTGTTAGTAGTGAATCCACTAAAATCATCACTTATTAAATTCTTTATAAGTATATTAACTCAAATTTGAGTGACACAAGATCTTATGAAGTAATTTTAAAACACAAAGGAATTGACTTAAGATTTCTCTCAAATGGAAAACCCTAGTGGCTATTCTGCATCATCATCTCAAGAAATGATTAAAGAAATCCTTTATAAATAATCAAGGAATAGATAGAGAGAAAATAATGAGACCATGGAATCATCGGTGAGTCAACATCGCGTGAGGAACCAAAAATCTTACTTCTGCCACATGCAAGTCGAGCTTAGTCCATGTTTTTAGCGATTTCATCATGGTAGATGGCCTTGAAAATGGAAAAAAAGATTTTCCATTGGCCACGGTCAAATGAAGGAAATCGTCGTGGAAGAGACACCTTCTACGACGCTCGACATACCAAACCGTTGCAGACCAAACTCGTGTGATCCGGAGAAGAAGTCAATATCTAGATAGACATTAGTAAGTATGTAGTGAAACTTATGTTCCGGTAAGAACTGTGAACACAAGGAAGTAGAAGTAGTAGAAAATACCTTAAAACTCTCGAGAACATTCACTAGAATGAATCTGTTTGTTCTGCGGCCTTTCTAAGGAAGTGGGTATAGCAACCAAACTGCAGTGGTCAAGTACATGGATTGCCAATAGTTCTAGGAATAACCCAGAATGGTGTGTGATTTTAAGACAAAAGTTGGTAAGATGGCAGTGTATTGAAAGAAGATACCAATATGGTATCACATGTATGGAGAAAGAAAGTAGTAGGGGGACAAGATAGGTTCCAATACAAAAATTAACACCTTGACACACTTTTTACGAAAACCAAGTGTGGACTTTGGTGGACTTACTAGATGGCCGTAAGGCTGTCGAGAACAAATGGATTTTCAAGAGAAAAATAGATGCTGATGGTAATGTTACCGTCTATAAAGCTCGACTTGTCGCGAAAGGGTTCCGAAAAATTCAAGGAGTTGACAACGATGAGACATTCTCACCAGTAGCGAAGCTAAAGTCTGTGAGGGTTTTGTTAGCAACTGCTGCACATTTCGATTATGAGATTTGGCAGATGGATGTCAAAACGGCGTTCCTTAATGGTGACATTGAGGAAGAGTTGTATATGGTACAACCCAAGGGTTTTGTCGATCCTAAAGATGCTGACAAGGTATGTAAACTTCAGCGCTCCATTTATGGACTGAAGCAAGCATCCCGGAGTTGGAATCAACGTTTTGATAAAGTAATGAAAAACTTTGGATTTATACAAACTTATGGAGAAGCTTGTATTTACAAGAAAGTGAGTGGGAGCTCTGTAGCATTCCTAGTACTGTATGTAGATGACATATTGTTGATTCGGAATGATATAGAACTTCTTAATAGCGTCAAAACCTATTTGAATAATAGTTTTTCAATGAAGGATCTTGGCGAAGCGGCATACATTCTAGGCATCAAGATTTATAGAGATAGATCAAGACGCCTAATAGGGCTTTCACAAAGTACATACTTGGACAAAGTTCTAAAGAAGTTTAGAATGGAAGAGAGCAAGAAAGGGTTCGTGCCCATGTTGTCATGTAAGACCTTGAGTAAAACTCAAAGTCCAGCTACGGCAGAAGATAGAGAGAAAATGAATAAAATTCCCTATGCCTCGGCCATAGGTTCTATCATGTATGCCATGCTGTGTACAAGACCGGATATAGCACATGCTGTTAGTTTGACTAGCAGATATCAAAGTGATATTAGAGAGGAACACTGGACAGCGGTCAAGAATATCCTCAAGTACCTAAATAGGACTAAGGATATGGTTCTTTCTTATGGAGGTGATGAACAGCTTGTTGTAAACGGTTACACCGATGCTAGTTGGAACACCGATCCGGATGAGTCAAAGTCACAGTCGGGATACGTATTTATTTTGAATGGTGCTGCAGTGAGCTGGAGGAGTGCCAAGCAAAGCGTTGTGGCGAAATCTTCAACTGAATCGGAATACATAGCTGCTTTGGAGGCTGCACAAGAAGCCATATGGATGAAGGAATTCATTACTGAACTTGGCGTGGTTCCCAGTGTGTTGGACCCGATGGCCATCTACTGTGACAACACAGGTGCCATAGCTAATGCACAGGAGCCAAGGTCACATAGCAAGCTGAAGCACATCAAGCTATGTTTCTACGCAATTCGCGAGTATGTCCGAGATGGTGACATAAAGATTTGCAAAGGACACACTGGTCTGAATGTGGCAGATCCATTGACTAAACCTCTCCCTAGAGCAAAGCATGACCAGCACCAGAACGCCATGGGTGTTAGGTATATTACCATGTAATCTAGATTATTGACTCTAGTGCAAGTGGGAGACTGTTGGGATATTCCCAAGAGGCAATAATAAAAGTGGTTATTATTATATCTTTGTGTTTATGATGAATATTTACATCCCATGCTATAATTGTATTATTAGGAAACACTAATACTTGTGTGTTTTGTAAACATAAAAGAGTCCCTAGTAAGCCTCTTGTTGAACTAGCTTGTTGATTAATTGATGATCATGGTTTCCTGATCATGGACATTGGATGTGATTAATAACAAGGTTACATCATTAGGAGAATGATGTGATGGACACACACCCATAGTAAGCGTAGCATAAGATCAAGTCATTAAGTTCGTATTGCTATAAGCTTTTAAATGCATAGTAACCTAATCCTTCGACCATGAGGTTGTGTTAATCACCATCACCGGATGGGTACTTTGATGACATCAAACACCGCTTCGTAACTGGGTGGTTATAAAGGTGTCATTGGGTATTCTGAAAGTATGTGTAGAAGCTCATGGACCAAGATTGGGATTTGTCCATCCATATGACGGATATATATGCTCTGGGCCCTCTCGGTGGAATGTCATCTAGTTAGCTTGCAAGCATGTGACTGGGTCACAAGGGATGACATATCATGGACCAAGTAAAGAGTACTTGTCAGTAACGAGGTAGAACTAGGTATGGAGATACCGACGATCAAACCTCGGATAAGTAAAGTATTGTGTGACAAAGGGAATTGGTTTCGTATGTTAATGGTTCTATCGATCACGAAGTCATCGTTGAGTATGTGGGAGCCGTTATGGATCTCCAGATCCTGCTGAGGAGAGGTGTCTCTATCATGTCTACATATTCACGAACCGTAGGGTGACACACTTAAGGTTCGAAGTTGTTTTAAGTAGATATGGAATGTGCGTTGGAGACCGAATGTTGTTCGGAGTCTCGGAATGGATCCGGGACATCACGAGGAGATCCGGAATGGTCCAGAGAATAAGATTCATATATAGGAGATCATTTTATGAGATAGGAAATGTTCCGGAGTGTTTGTATGAGGATTCTAGAAGGTTTCGGAATGTTCCGGAAGGTTCTAGAAGATATCTTGGAGTTTGCTTGAAAATCAAGATAGGGATCAAGGAGTCCTGTTGGGTCAAGATAAGGAGTCGTGGGGGAGGAGGATTCCTCCCCACCTCCCCAACCCGCCGGCCCCATAGGAGGGGAGTCCTACAAGGACTCCCCTTCCCTGGCGCGCCCTCCCCTCTTTAAATAGAGGGGCAGGGGCGCCGCCTCCTAAAACACTCTCATAACGTCCAATCTCTGTCGCCTCTCTCCTCCACCATATTCTGCACAGGCATAGGCGAAGCCCTGCAGAATTCTCTACTCCACCACCACCACCACGCCGTCGTGCTGCTGGGATTCCGTGGAGAAGATCTACTACCTCCGCTGCTCGTTGGAACGGGGAGAGGAAGGTCTGCTTCGACTCCGCACGTGTGACCGACTGCGGAAGCGCTGCCGAATCATGGCGCCGAAAGGATCGTCAACTTGACCAAGGGCGGAAGCGCTGCTGGAACGCGACGCTGGAAGGATCGTCTACTTGACCGAAGGCGGAAGCGCTGCTGGAACGCGACGCCGGAAGGATCGTCCACACGATCTTGATATCGGCAAGTGATCGACTACATCAACCACGAGATCTAATCTCGTTAACGCTTTCGGATCTACGAGGGTTAGTTCCCATCTATCTCGTTGCTCATGTCTAATAGATTAGATCTTGGCTTTTATCTAGATTAGATCTAGGTTTTGTTCGTTCTTGCGGTAGAAATTTTTTGTTTTCCATGCTACGAACCCATCAGTGGTATCAGAGCCGTATCTATGCGTAGATCTGTTGCACGAGTAGAACACAATGTTTTTGTGGGCGTTGATGCTTTTGTTGTCGGTGTCTTAGCGTGTACTTTGCATCTTGCGGCATGGTGGGATGAAGCGGCTCGGGCTAACATTACATGTCATCGCACATGAGACTTGCTCCACGCTTGACGTGCAACTTGCTTTGCACAAGTGGCTTTGCGGGTGTCTGTCTCTCCCACCATAGTTAAGATTCAATTTACAATGAGCATCTTGACAACACTTGTATCAATGTTGTGGTCCTTGTTCGTAGGTAAGATCGGTCTTATGCGAAAGCCCCAAACCACGTAAAACATGCAAAGAAAATTAGAGGCATCTAACTTGTTTTTGCAGGGGTTTTGTGATGTGATATGGCCATCATGTGATTGTGATTGTATTTGATGTATGCAATGATCCTTGTTGTAATATGGCAACCGACAGGAGCCTAATGGTTGTCTTTAATTTTGTTAAGACCTGCGTGTCTATTCATCTTGTAATAGCTTTATTCCAAGTAGTTGTAATAGTTGCTGGAGATGATGGACAACCATGAAGTGGCGCCACTGACCTTGACGCAATGCTGGTGATGATGGAGATCATGTTCGTGCTTTGGAGATGGAGATCAAAGGCGCAAGAAGAAAAGGCCATATCATATCACACTAATTATGAATTGCCTGTGATGTTAATCCTTTATGCATCTTGTATTGCTTAGATCGCGACGGTAGCATTATAATATGATCCCTCTCATTAAATATCAAGTAAAAAAGTGTTCACCCTTAGTTGGCACCGTTGCTAAGACTCGTCGTTTCGAAGCATCTCGTGATGATCGAATGTGATAGATTCTACGTGTGCATACAACGGGTGCAAGCCAGATTTGCACATGCGGAAACTAAGGTTGTCTTGACGAGCCTAGCATGTACAGACATGGTCTCGGAACACGGAATACCGAAAGGTAGAGCATGAGTCATATAATTGATATGATGAACATGAAGATTGTTCGCCAATGAAACTACATCTTCTCTCGTGAAGATCGGACTTGGTGTAGTGGACTTGGTTCGTGTAATCACTAAGACAATGTGAGGGATGTTGTTTTGAGTGGGAGTTCACCTAGTTAGTTTAATAATTAAATTTGAACTCAATTTGTCATAAACTTAGTCTAAACTACTTGCAAATTGTTGTAGATTATGGCGACCCCCTCCATCAATTTCAATGCGTTCCTAGAGAAAGAAAAACTTAAGAACAATGGAAGCAATTTCACGGACTGGTTCCGTGGACTGAAGATCGTCCTCAGGGCTGGTCAGTTGACCTATGTGCTCGATGCACCGCTAGGTGACCCACCTGCAGATAATGCCACCGATGACGAAAAGAATGTTTTCACCACTCGGAAGAATCATTACTCCACAGTTCAGTGTGCCATCCTGTACGGTTTAGAAGCGGAGCTCCAACAGCGTTTTGAGCACCACGACCCGTTCAAGATCATTAAGGAGCTCAGGCTAATTTTTGAGACTCGCGCGGCCATGGAGAGCTATGAGGCCTCCGAGAAGTTCTTTAACTGTAAGATGGAAGAAGGAAGCTCCGTTAGCGAGCACGTGCTCACCATGTCTGGGTACGCAAAGAAGCTCCAAGAGTTGGGAATATCGATTCCTAATGAATTGGGGATTCACCGTCTCCTTCAATCACTGCCACCAAGTTACAAGAACTTTGTGATGAACTACAACATGCCATGCATGAACAAGACGTTGCCTGAACTATCGTCCATGCTGAAAACTGCTGAAGTGGAGATCAAGAAGGAGCAACAAGTGTTGATGGTCAATAAGACCACCAATTTCAAGAAACGGGGCAAGCCTAAGAACAAGGGCAACTTCAAGAAGGACGGCAAGAAAGCTGTCGCACCTGCTAAGAAGCCCAAGGCTGGTCCTAAACCTGAAACTGAGTGCTTCTACTGCAAGGGAGCTGGTCACTGGAAGCGTAACTGCCCCAAGTACCTGGCGGATCTGAAGAACGGCAACATCAAGAAGAAAGGTATATTTGATATACATGTTATAGATGTGTATCTTACTAGTAATCGTAGTAGTGCCTGGGTATTTGATACTGGTTCGGTTGCTCATATTTGTAACTCGAAACAGGAGCTTCAGAATAAACGAAGACTGGCAAGAGACGAGGTGACGATGCGCGTTGGAAATGGCTCCAAGGTTGATGTGATCGCCGTCGGCACGCTCCCTCTACATCTACCTTCGGGATTAGTTTTAAATTTAAATAATTGTTATTTGGTGCCTGCGTTAAGCATGAACATTATATCTGGATCTTGTTTATTGCGAGACGGTTACTCTTTTAAGTCTGAGAATAAAGGTTGTTCGATTTATATGAGTAATATCTTTTATGGTAATGCACCTGAGATGAATGGTTTATTCTTACTGAATCTCGATAGTAGTGATACACATGTTCACAACATAGATGCTAAACGAATTAAATTGAATGATAATTCTACATACATGTGGCACTGTCGTCTTGGTCACATTGGAGTGAAGCGTATGAAGAAACTCCATTCAGATGGACTTCTTGAATCACTTGATTTTGAATCACTTGAAAGATGCGAAGCATGTCTAATGGGAAAAATGACTAAGACTCCATTCTCTGGTACAATGGAGCGAGCTATAGACTTATTGGAAATAATACATACCGATGTGTGCGGTCCAATGAGTGTAGCATCGCGTAGTGGATATCGTTATGTTCTCACTTTCACGGATGACTTGAGTAGATATGGGTATGTCTACTTCATGAAACATAAGTCCGAAACTTTCGAGAAGTTTAAGGAATTTCAAAGTGAAGTGGAGAATCATCGTAACAAGAAGATTAAATTTCTGCGTTCTGATCGTGGGGGTGAATATCTAAGTTACGAGTTTGGCATGCATTTAAAGAAATGTGGAATACTTTCACAGTTGACACCGCCGGGAACACCACAGCGTAATTGTGTGTCCGAACGTCGTAATCGAACTCTTTTAGATATGGTTCGGTCTATGATGTCTCTTACAGATTTACCATTATCATTTTGGGGCTATGCATTAGAGACAGCCGCATTCACTTTAAATAGGGCACCATCTAAATCCGTTGAAACGACACCGTACGAATTGTGGTTTGGTAAGAAACCTAAGTTGTCGTTCCTTAAAGTTTGGGGTTGCGAAGCATACGTAAAGAAGTTACAACCTGATAAGCTAGAACCCAAAGCGGAGAAATGCGTCTTCATAGGATACCCTAAAGAAACAATTGGGTATACCTTCTATCATAGATCCGAAGGCAAAGTTTTTGTTGCAAAGAATGGATCCTTTCTTGAGAAGGAGTTTCTCCCTGCACCAATTGAAGAGGAAGCTAATGATAATGATCATGAAACTTCGAACGAAGTTACTACTGAACCTCGCAGGTCAACGAGGGTTCGTACCACTCCTGATTGGTATGACTCTGCCTTGAACGTCATGTTGGTGGACAACGCTGATGACCCTGCGACGTATGAAGAAGCTATGGTGAGCCCAGATTCCGACAAATGGCTAGAAGCCATGAAATCCGAAATGGGATCCATGTACGAAAACCAAGTGTGGACTTTGGTGGACTTACCGGATGGCCGTAAGGCTGTCGAGAACAAATGGATTTTCAAGAGAAAAACAGATGCTGATGGTAATGTTACCGTCTATAAAGCTCGACTTGTCGCGAAAGGGTTCCGACAAATTCAAGGAGTTGACTATGATGAGACATTCTCACCAGTAGCGAAGCTAAAGTCTGTGAGGATTTTGTTAGCAACTGCTGCACATTTCGATTATGAGATTTGGCAGATGGATGTCAAAACGGCGTTCCTTAATGGTGACATTGAGGAAGAGTTGTATATGGTACAACCCAAAGGTTTTGTCGATCCTAAAGATGCTGACAAGGTATGCAAACTTCAGCGCTCCATTTATGGACTGAAGCAAGCATCCCGTAGTTGGAATCAACGTTTTGATAAGGTAATCAAAAACTTTGGATTTATACAAACTTATGGACAAGCTTGTATTTACAAGAAAGTGAGTGGGAGCTCTGTAGCATTCCTAGTACTGTATGTAGATGACATATTGTTGATTCGGAATGATATAGAACTTCTTAATAGCGTCAAAACCTATTTGAATAATAGTTTTTCAATGAAGGATCTTGGCGAAGCGGCATACATTCTAGGCATCAAGATTTATAGAGATAGATCAAGACGCCTAATAGGGCTTTCACAAAGTACATACTTGGACAAAGTTCTAAAGAAGTTTAGAATGGAAGATAGCAAGAAAGGGTTCGTGCCCATGTTGTCAGGTAAGACCTTGAGTAAAACTCAAAGTCCAGCTACGGCAGAAGATAGAGAGAAAATGAATAAAATTCCCTATGCCTCGGCCATAGGTTCTATCATGTATGCCATGCTGTGTACAAGACCGGATATAGCACATGCTGTTAGTTTGACTAGCAGATATCAAAGTGATCCTAGAGAGGAACACTGGACAGCGGTCAAGAATATCCTAAAGTACCTAAATAGGACTAAGGATATGGTTCTTTCTTATGGAGGTGATGAACAGCTTGTTGTAAACGGTTACACCGATGCTAGTTGGAACACCGATCCGGATGACTCAAAGTCACAGTCGGGTTACGTATTTATTTTGAATGGTGCTGCAGTGAGCTGGAGGAGTGCGAAGCAAAGCGTTGTGGCGAAATCTTCAACTGAATCGGAATACATAGCTGCTTCAGAGGCTGCACAAGAAGCCGTTTGGATGAAGGAATTCATTACTGAACTCGGCGTGGTTCCCAGTGCATTGGACCCGATGGCCATCTACTGTGACAACATAGGTGCCATAGCTAATGCGTAGGAGCCAAGGTCACATAGCAAGCTGAAGCACATCAAGCTACGTTTCCACGCTATTCGCGAGTATGTCCGAGATGGTGACATAAAGATTTGCAAAGTACACACTGATCTGAATGTGGCAGATCCGTTGACTAAACGTCTCCCTAGAGCAAAGCATGACCAGCACCAGAACGCCATGGTTGGTAGGTATATTACCATGTAATCTAGATTATTGACTCTAGTGCAAGTGGGAGACTGTTGGAGATATGCCCAAGAGGCAATAATAAAAGTGGTTATTATTGTATCTTTGTGTTTATGATGAATGTTTACATCCCATGCTATAATTGTATTATTAGGAAACACTAATACTTGTGTGTTTTGTAAACATAAAAGAGTCCCTAGTAAGCCTCTTGTTGAACTAGCTTATTGATTAATTGATGATCATGGTTTCCTGATCATGGACATTGGATGTGATTAATAACAAGGTTACATCATTAGGAGAATGATGTGATGGACACACACCCATAGTAAGCGTAGCATAAGATCAAGTCATTAAGTTTGTATTGCTATAAGCTTTTAAATGCATAGTAACCTAATCCTTCGACCATGAGGTTGTGTTAATCACCATCACCGGATGGGTACTTTGATGACATCAAACACCGCTTCGTAACTGGGTGGTTATAAAGGTGTCATTGGGTATTCTGAAAGTATGTGTAGAAGCATATGGACCAAGATTGGGATTTGTCCATCCATATGACGGATAGATATGCTTTGGGCCCTCTCGGTGGAATGTCATCTAGTTAGCTTGCAAGCATGTGACTGGGTCATAAGGGATGACATATCACGGAACGAGTAAAGAGTACTTGTCAGTAACAAGGTAGAACTAGGTATGGAGATACCAACGATCAAACCTCGGATAAGTAAAGTATCGCATAACAAAGGGAATTGGTTTCGTATGATAATGGTTCTATCGATCACGAAGTCATCGTTGAGTATGTGGGAGCCGTTATGGATCTCCAGATCCCGCTGATGGTTATTGGTCGGAGAGGTGTATTCATCATTTCTACATATTCACGAACCGTAGGGTGACACACTTAAGGTTCGAAGTTGTTTTAAGTAGATATGGAATGTGTGTTGGAGACCGAATGTTGTTCGGAGTCTCGGATTGGATCTGGGACATCACGAGGAGATCCGGAATTGTCCGGAGAATAAGATTCATATATTGGGGATCATTTTCTGAGTTAGGAAATGTTCCGGAGTATTTGTATGAGGATTCTAGAAGGTTTCTGAATGTTCCGGAAGGTTCTGGAAGATTTCTTGGAGTTTGCTTGAAAACCAAGAAAGGATCAAGGAGTCCTTGTGGGGCAAGACAAGGAGTCGTGGGGGAGGAGGACTCCTCCCCCCTCCAAATCCGCCGGCCAAGGAAGGGAGGGGAGTCCTACTAGGACTCCCCCTCCCATGGCGCCTCCCTCCTTTAAATAGAGGGGTGGAGGCGCCACCCCCTAGCCCCCCCTCCACTACTCCAAACCTCAGCCGCCTCTCTCCTCCTCCTTTCTTCTGCTCAGGCTTAGGCGAAGCCCTGCAGAATTCTCTACTCCACCACCACCACCACGCCGTCGTGCTGCTGGGATTTCGTGGAGAAGATCTACTACCTCCGCTGCTCGCTGGAACGGGAAGAGGAAGGTCTGCTTCGACTCCGCACGTGTGACCGACTGCGGGAACGCTGTCGGAACGCGGCGCCGGAAGGATCGTCCACTCGATCTTGAGATCGGCAAGTGATCGACTACATCAACCACGAGATCCAATCTCGTAACGCTTTCGGATCTACAAGGGTTAGTACAGATCTATCTCGTTGCACATGTCTAATAGATTAGATCTTGGCTTTTATCTAGATTAGATCTTGGTTTTGTTCGTTCTTGCGGTAGAAATTTTTTGTTTTCCATGCTACGAACCATCCATCTGGACCCAATCATCCATGTAGTAGCTAGATGGTTGGTTCTTCTCCTTTGGGCATTACAACATTATACATACACCATAATCCAACTGCGTCCGATGTGATGCGTGAGTAGTTCATCCTTGGACTATGGGTCCATGTAGTAGCTAGATGGTTGGTTAGTCATAGATGCAGTTGGATTATGGTGTATGTGTAATGTTGTAATGCCCAATCAAATCTCACAGGAGTCAAGATGATTAGTATATGCATGTATGCTTTCTCGATGTTTGTCAATTGCCCCGCTGTAATTTGTTCACCCAACATGTCAACTATCTTAAGGAGAATCACCACTAGTGAACTATGGACCCTGGTCCATTCTTTTACCATCAATCTATAAAGCTATTTATTGTTTTCTATTTACTTTCTGCAAGAAATTACTCTCTTCCACACAATACATTTAATCCTTTGTTTTTAGCAAAACTGGTGAGATTGACAACCTTACAGTAAATTGGGGGCAAAGTTCTGTGGTTGTGTTGTGCAGGATTCAAAGTTGGAAACAACACCTTTGAGGTGTTTCCTTGCTCCTACTGGTTCGATAACCTTGGTTTCATAACTGAGGGAAAACTTGTTGTTTTGCTCATCATACCTTCCTCTTGGGGTTCCACAACGCGCTCTACATATTGAGCAAGTACACCCCACATAAATCTACCCTCCCAAACCTTGACCACCATACCACGTTGATCTGATCCTAGGATTAGATCGACACCACCAACACGCAACATCACTCCCCTGGTCCCCTTCTCTTTCCATTCGAGCTAGAAACTGAGAGAGAGAGGAGTCGCCCAAGCCCCCTCACATTTTTTTGCAAAGATTTAACCATTCCCACGTGAGTCCCTCTCCTCTTCCTTATCTTCCCAACCACTTCACAGCATCTCCAGATCAAGATCTAGCTGCCCAGTTCCTCTCCCTTCCCCATCTTCTTCCTCATAAAGCCATGGCCTAGTACATGTATTCCACATGAACCCTAGCCATTGCCCTCTTGCAAACCGGCGACCTAGAGAGTCCCATGCCGAACCAAAATCTCCAGGAGGTCCCCCTGCTTCCTCTCCTTCATCCTAGACTGTAGGTCGTTGCAGGACCTCGCCGGAGATGCCCAAGCATTGTCATGTCTGTGAGCACACGTATGCACCAGGAACTTCTGGCCGCCAGCTCCCTTGCAGTTCACTGCGGTCATGATCGTACTTGCAAATCTACACCGACACACTCATGGTGAGCTCCCCCATGCCCTATACATGGTCCTAAGCCTCTGTCACTTTCTGTATCGCCGGCCACAGAACCAGATCATCTCCAGGTTTGTCGTCACCGTCGTTTTTGCTGCCCCTAGTCGCTCACCGTGCCACCTCTGTTGGTCTTTATTCATCGAGCGAGCACCTCCTCCATAGTCCGCCTCTATCTCTAATTCTGGTGCCTAGATACTCTCCTACATACCCTATTTCCAGTGAGCCCAAGTTCTCGCCTTATGGTGGCCTATAGTTGATGCCATCATCACCATAAGTCGCCGCCATCGCGCTGCCTTGCTGTCAGATTTAGTTCACCGCTATTGTTTCCTTCATCAGTTCCGCTGGCACTTCTAGTACCTGTGTTCACGGATTTTTTCCGAGCGTTTCAGTCCCTCTCCGACAAACCTTCCTTGAAGAATTTTTTGTTTGATGATCTCCCTACACACCAGAGAAAATGGCCCTCTGAAAGATGCCTCGACGAGCTCGCCGTCGACCTCAAAAATCTATAGAAACCCACGGTCAGAAAAAAACTTAGTTCACCGGTCCGTTTCGGCCTCTGTTCTTCAAATTTTACCTAGCGCTCCACTCTATTTCCGGTGTTGGATCCTAAACAAAAACTGAAGCTCGTGCTATCCTCTACAACTTATGTTGTACGACGTCATGAAATTTTCAACCATTTTCTCACCATCTTCATCCCAAGATCGGCCCAGCTTGCGGTATCGCGATGTAAGAAAATTCAGTTTCGTCGGTTTGTTTGAAACCTTTTATAAAAAGAACCCTAGACTTTCATTCTTCTCAACCCATAGTCCCCCGCGCCGCCATGTGTTAGCCTAGCTCCCCATCACGCACTGGAGCCCAGTCCACACCTTGGCCCCACAAGTCAGCGTCTGTGGCTTGAACCCCTTCGGTGCATGATACGTCCATTTTGCATCACTATTCTATATCATAATTCACTGTTATTCATTGATATATTTCATATTAAGAGATGATACTTATGTAATTTCATCTGTTTTTGCATGGTTGATGACTTTTGGAGCATGGACCGCTGCAGTCAGGATTCTGATGGAAAAGGTGCTGTTTGGAGGCAAAATTCGCGAAGATCATAAAATCCGGGAAAATATATGGAAAATCCTATTTTTCCAGAAGACGAAGGAAGCCAGAAGGAGGAGTGGAGATGGGCCACAGGGGGCCCACACCACCCCCTAGCGCGGGCAAGCCTAGGCCGCGCCACTAGGTGGTGTGGCCGCCCTGGCCCACCTCCATCTCTCCCCTCTAGCGTATATAATCCTCCCGAAAGCATAATACTGGGAGGGCGACCACAGAAAGATTCCACCGCCTCTGCGGGGTGGAAAACACTGAGAGAGAAAGATCTCTCCGGTAGACAGATTTCTGCCAGGGGAATTCCTTCCCGTTGAGGGGAGATCGTTGCCATCAACACCACCATCAAGCTGGACTTCATCATCATCATCACCACCATCATCACCACCAGCACCATCATCTCCATCTCGATATTGCTGTAACAATTGGATTGAATCTTGCATAGTTCTTAGGGGAAACTTTCCCGGTGTTTATTACTCTTTGTAGTTTATGCTATTGATTCAACCGTTGAATTATTGTTTATGTTCAGAGTGTTATACATCATTATTCCATCTCTGATCATGATCCATATGATGTCTTGTGAGTAGTTCGTTTTGTTCTTGAGGACATGGGAGAAGTCATGTTGTTAGTAGTGGAGTTGTGTTGAGAAAGATTCAATAGTTTGATATTTAAGTTGTGGTGTACTTCTTCTAGTGGTGTCATGTGAACGTCGACTACTTGACACTTCACCTATATGGGCCTAGGGGAATGCATTGTGTATTTGGCTACTAATCATAGGGGTTACCGGAGTGACAGAAACCTGAACCCCCGTTAGGAAACCATTGCATAATGGACGTCAAGGTCTTAGAGTTTAAAGCTATGGTTAGGTTCTACCTTAATTACTTTCTTGTACTTACGGATGTTTGCAAGGGGTATAATCACAAGTATTTATTAGTCCTAGGAAGGTCGGTACATTAGCACAGGTTCACCCACACAACACTTAGCAAGCTAAAGAAGATTAATCAAATATATGAAGCGAAAGCACTTGACAAAATTCTCATGTGTCCTCAAGAACGTTTGGTCATCTTAAGTAATACAACCGGCTTGTGCCTGAATAAAGGGTTGGGCCACTTGCTGCATTTATTCTTATTGTCTTTTATTTACTCATAATTTATTTACTTGGTTTATCAAAAACTCCTAAAATCCATTTGCTAAGTATTTCCAGAGAATTCCTGATCCATACCACTAGCCAGCACCTTCTGCTCCTCGTTGGGTTCGACACTCTTACTTATCGAAAATACTGTGATACACCCCCTATACTTGTGGGTCATCAAGACTATTTTCTGGCGCCGTTGCTGGCGAGTGAAGTGCTATTGGAGAGTGGAACTAGTAAAGGAAACTTCTAATGTGAGTATTGTTTACTTCTGTTAGTTTCTTTATTTTCGTTATGGATAATTCAATGAGTTTCTTATTTGGTAAAGCTACTACCACTGCTAAGGTAGTAGATGAACCACCACCTGCTGAGAATGATGCTTTTAAAATACCTACAAGAATTATTGATCATGTTATGGTAACTACTATGTTGGGGATGGATCTGTCCATCCCGGTGATCATTTGCTCTTTATACACGAATTATGCAGGTTGTTCAAGTGTGCAGGCATTACTACAGAAAGTTAAGAAGAAGTTATTCTCATTGTCACTGAAAGGAAGAGCTGAGGAATGGTATAAGATGCTGAAGAATGGTCAAGATCTTGAATGGGAGGAAATAGTGCCTCTCTTTTATTCAAAGTTTTATCCTCCTAGTGAGATTCATAAAGATCAGCATCAAATATACAACTTTCGGCCTCTTGATGGAGAGAGTACAGCTCAAGCTTGGGGGAGACTGAAGTTACTAATGCTCAAATGTCCCATTCATGAGCTCCCCAACAATATTATTATCAATAACTTTTATGCAAGGCTTTCTCTTCATGATAAGGATTTATTGGATGCTTCTTGTGCCGGATCATTCACTCGCATGGAAGAAGAAGCTAAATGCGATCTTCTGGACCGTATTCAAAATAATGCTAAAGCTTGGGAGAATGACAAAGGTAGAAAGTCAGGTATAAATTATGATTATGAATGCATTGAATCTTTTATGGGTACTGATGACTTTCAAAATATTAAAAATGCTTATGGTCTAGACTCTCAAGCTATTGCTTCTTATTTTAAGGCTTTCGCTTCCTACATTGAAGTGCCTAAAAAGAAGTGGAATAAGTATCATGAACCTCATAAAGATATTTCTAAGAGTGTTCCTGCAAGAAATAATGAAGTTTATACTGCTAATCATGTTTTACATGAACCTTATATTGAGAAAATGCGTTTCCCAGTTAAGATAAAGGAACATTCTATGATAGCTAGTATGGTTGATGAAAGTATAAGTAAAGCTATTGAACCTGATAAACAAATGGTTGATGAACCTATAATAGCAAATGTGAAAGACTTTGTTACTAAATATGTAGAAGAGGGACACACTATCCTTTGTAAGGATACCTCTAATATTGTCTCACAAAGTAGTGTTATGAGAGCTAGTATTCATGTGTTTTCTGTTAGGATAAGTGATCATTGTTACGATGGTCCTTGTGATAGTTATATTGGTAAGTTTATGCATGATACTGAAAGTTACTATGAGAGAGGGAAAAGTGTTCTTATGCATCTCAATAATATCATGTTTCCTCGTTTTATGCTGAAATTATTTATGTTGCACTTCTTTTGTCTTCCTATGCTGGTAGCCTCTGCTTTCAACAACTTGTTTGTTTACAAAATTCCCTTGCATAGGAAGTGGGTTAGACTTAAACATGTGTACTTTTTCTTCTTAATGCTCTCTTTCACTTCAATTCATGTTCCTATGTGAGCATCTTCAAAATTATCATCCCCATCTTAATGGCTATAAAGAAAGAGCTTTTTGGGAGACAACCAATTTATTCTTGCTTTCAGTTTGTTTTTTTCTTTGAGTCTTGGAAGTTATTACTTCGGTAATAACCTCTCCTTATCCTTTTTGTTTGGTTTTTGTATTAAGATCAACCTTTAATGAGAGAGAAGTAATATTTGGGGAAGTTGCTGTCCCGAAACAGATTTTTGTGCTTCACCGTAAAAATTCGTGAGAGATATCTGTCTGTCGGATTGAGATGTAATTATTTGTGCTTCTGCCCCAGGTTGTTATTTAACTTTCATTAGTGTTGCAATTTTTGATTTAAGAAACAGAAAAATTTCGAAAAAATTGATCTTTACCTGCTGGTCCGTTTTGACAGATTTTGCCACTCTTGCATTTGCTTCTTTAATCGATTTCTTTTTTGAATTATTTTTGGGTTTTCAGAAGGAGTTGCTACAATAGGTTATGTTTTGATGGTTTTCAGTTGAAATTGGACTCAAAAGGTTTTATCACTTCACTTATACTAATGTTGCTAATGCGAACTGTGTGAAGTTTTGTGTGAAAGAAATTTCCAGGTAGTGGAGATAATGGTGTAATAAGGAAGTGAAAGGTTTCATGACTCAAGTAATAAGTGTATGAAGATGAAGATATTGATGTTATTCAAGTGGTGACTCCGAAAGAATCTACTAAATAACAAATTTATAGACCTGCAGAGTCCGTTTCCAAATAGGTAACAGTTCTGGTAAGAAAAGTTCCACGAAAATACTATCAAACTATATTTTTGTAGTTTTCAATCAATAAGGAAAGCTACGAAGCGAAAAAGGGACGGAAACGGAGCCAGTGTGGCTCACACCACCTTGTGGCACGGGCCCACCCCTGGCCGCGCCACCAGGTGGTGTGGCCACTCCGGACTCCATCTCCGACCCGTTTTCTCCCAGTACCTTCCTTTTGTTGTGAAACTTCGTAATATATAATCCCCCGGATCCCCCGAGGATAAGGGAAAGGAGCCTATGGAGGAACATCTCCAAGACCCCGGGCAAGAGAAGGAGATCAAGAGTGAAGATGAAGAGGAGGCAAAGCACGCCGACACTACCCTTCCAAGCATTGAAGTGGTGGCGAGCCCTGCCAGGATCAGAAGGACTGCACGGATGTCAACTGGAGGGAAGCCTCCGCGACACTGTTTGGCTCCACGAACACCTTCTACAAGAACCAAGAGTCCCTTCCATACCTTTATTCATAACCCTGCAGGAAAAGAAGACCACAAGGAAGGAGAGTGGGGGAAAATCGCAAGAGCTGGGATCCACAATTTGATATGATCATGCACCGTATCGAGCACAACTCGGAGCTGATTTGTACTCTCACCTTCGAGGTTGAGGACATGGGGAAATTAATCAAAGAGCTCATCAAGAGAATACCACCACCACCACTGAAGGAGTAATTCGTCATTAGGTTTGGTATCCCCTTAGTTTGTTCCAAGCTTGGGGGAGTGTCGCGGTGTCATATCACTATCTTCTATATTTTTACCTTTTTAAGTAGAGTCATATCATGAATAGAGAAGTTATCATGTAGGATGGTTTGCATTATGGAAGTGTCGCCTCTCTCGTTAGATATGTATCCCTTGGTGTGAGTAGCCGTTATGGAATATTAATGAGAAGTTCTATCATTTACTCTTTTGCATATCTTATATTAGTTTTCAATTCGTGGTTATATGATTGATCTTGTTGTTAGTATTGGTATCACTCTGGGATCATTGAGTTAATTTAGTTGGTTTTGGCAAACCTGGCTCGGTCAGTAGCAACACTATTTTTGAGAGTTGAATGAAAAAGATAAAAGTACTCTAAAGAAATATAATTTCATCATCTTTCTTTCTTGATTTGCTTATAAGTTTAGTATTATCTAGTTAAGATCTTTTGTGCTTCCAAGGAAGATTGCACGTTTGTTTTTATCACTTTTATGTTTGTTTGTTTCCTTCAACTCTTATACTTGCTACCCAGCCTTGCTAGCCAAAAACCTGTACTGGGAGGGAATACTTCTCGTGAATCCACTTCCTTAAACCAAACTTATGCCATTTGTGTCCACCATACCTACCTATTAGCTCTATTGCTATTCCAAGTAAATTCATGTTTTTATCTACCTTCCAAATTAAACTTGTTATGTGAAAATTAGTGATTAAAGCCCTCACAAACTTGCTGGCACACTTTACTTTCTTGCACTTAATAAACTTGAACCATTGTGCCCATCAATGTTGCGTATATGCTTGCGCTTTGTAAGTTGTGAATTAGCAGAACCATGCTGTCATGGGGAACGCTTTCAACATTGCACTAGTACTTTGTACCTAGTTGATATCATGTTATTTTGTCTATGGATGTCGTCGGTGTGAAATGAAAGGGGAGATGGTAAGTCCATGGAATTATGCATGTGTGTTAGAGAAACGCGTGGGCCGCCGGTATAATCCATGATGTCATGGCAGAAACCTACAGCGTAACCATAACGAGCATCTATGAAGCATTCTTCTTATAAAAAAGGATAGAGATTGAGAAAAAGAGAAAAAGAAAAAAAAGATTATGAAAAGAGGAAAAGAGAGAAAAAAGAACCATATTCCCATGGTAAATAAGAAGATTGCTGAGATGTTTGTTGTCTTCTTGCCTTGTCATTTTGATATGGGGATTCTTCCATATCATCGGGCAAGGGGTACCCCGTTGGCGGTTCTCTATGATACACGTGTGCTTACTATGACAAGAACTTACCGGTGACTAAACTTGAGTAGCATGAAGCGCGGCCCTCGTATTCAAGGGACATGAGATTCTCAATTTACAACTTGTCAAGCATATCCTCATATTTGATCACTTTAACCTTAATCACCTAAAGATGCCTATGATAGGGGCAATGAGAGCTGAAAGCTAATAAGTATCATAATTTTTGGGAGCTCTTTATGAAACTTGCAATCCCTGCTTCCCTTTGCGATGGGACTTTCTTTTACTTTTTAGTTGAGTCAGTAACCTACTCCCTTCTATCTCAGCAAGTATTTTCAGTTGTTGTGTTTCATTCATTCATATGATGATTTATTCAATCATGTTTCTTATGTTCCTTATTTTGCACATTGCTCTTATATTATTGTTTACTACTTTGAAAGCTATCATTGAAAATCAGTTATTTGTGAACTCCAGCAAATTATCAACTATTCTTCGACCAAGATCTAAGTTTGCCATTACGAATTATGATTTACTTTATGTATCTTTATTGTGTTTCCTTTAATCATTGCAAGTTGAGTTATATAATAGTGAGTTGTCTTCTACTATGATCTATGTATTGATGAATGTCATGCTTCTTGTCCGTACTCTTTTTTATCGACTCCTGACTCCATAAACCTGAGGTCATGTTTATTGAGCTCAGTTTCGCTTGGGGACAAGCGAAGTCTAAGCTTGGGGGGGAGTTGATACATCCATTTTGCATCACTATTCTATATCATAATTCACTTTTATTCATTGATATATTTCATATTAAGAGATGATACTTATGTAATTTCATCTGTTTTTTGCATGGTTGATGACTTTTGGAGCATGGACCGCTGCAGTCAGGATTCTGATGGAAAAGGTGTTGTTTGGAGGCAAAATTCGCGAAGATCAGAAAATCCGGGAAAATATACGGAAAATCCTATTTTTCCAGAAGATGAAGGAAGCCAGAAGGAGGAGTGGAGATGGGCCACAGGGGGGCCACACCACCCCTGGCGCGGGTAAGCCTAGGCCGCACCACTAGGTGGTGTGGCCGACCTGGCCCACCTCCAGCTCTCCCCTCTGGCGTATATAATCTCCTGAAACCCTAATATTGGGAGGGCGACCACAGAAAGATTCCGCCGCCTCTACGGGGCAGAGAACACCGAGAGAGAAAGATCTCTCCGGTAGACAGATTTCTGCCGGGGGAAATCCTTCCCGGAGAGGGGAGATTGTCGCCATCAACACCACCATTAAGCTGGACTTCATCGAGATCATCATCATCACCACCATCATCACCGCCAGCACCATCATATCCATCTCCATATTGCTATAACAATTGGATTGAATCTTGCATAGTTCTTAGGGGAAACTTTCTCGGTGTTGATTACTCTTTGTAGTTGATGCTATTGAGTGAACCGTTGAATTATTGTTTATGTTCAGATTGTTATACATCATTATTCCATCTGTGATCATGATCCATATGATGTCTTGTGAGTAGTTCGTTTTTTTCTTGAGGACATGGGAGAGGTCATGTTGTTAGTAGTGGTGTTGTGTTGAGAAAGATTCAATAGTTTGATATTTAAGTTGTGGTGTACTTCTTTCTAGTGGTGTCATGTGAACGTCGACTACATGCCACTTCACCTATATGGGCCTAGGGGAATGCATTGTGTATTTGGCTACTAATCGTAGGGGTTGCCAGAGCGACAGAAACCTGAACACCCGTTAGGAAACCATTGCACAAGGGACGTCAGAGTCTTAGAGTTTAAAGCTGTGGTTAGGTTCTACCTTAATTACTTTCTTATACTTACGGATGTTTGCAAGGGGTATAATCACAAGTATGTATTAGTCCTAGGAAGGTCGGTACATTAGCACAGTTTCACCCACAGAACACTTAGTAAGCAAAAGAAGATTAATCAACTATATAAAGCGAAAGCACTTGACAGAATTCCCATGTGTCCTCGAGAATGTTTGGTCAGCTTAAGTAATACAACCGACTTGTCCTTTGCTGAATAAAGGATTGGGCCACTTGCTGCATTTATTCTTATTGTCTTTTATGTACTTGTACTTTATTTACTTGCTTTAGGAAAAACCCCTAAAAATCTGTTTGCTAAGTATTTGCAGAGAATTCATGATCCATACCACTAGCCAGCACCTTATGCTCCTCGTTGGGTTCGCCACTCTTACTTATGGAAAATACTGCGATACACCACCTATACTTGTGGGTCATCAGTGCAAAAGTCCTAGGAACCATTTTCTAATAAATAAAATTCCAAAAATGGTTATATCTAATTAAATTCATATCTTTTGAAATAATTTGAATTTGCAAAAACTTTAAAAATAAAAAGTAGATTATTTTCAATTGTGAATTCAGATCCATATTCACCAAATGCCAGGATTACCCCTAACTATTCACATTAATGACAATTTTCCCCTTTTCTTCACAAAATGCATTTATATGATTTAAATTAAATAGTTTCAAATAACACATGTTATATATGTTTTGTGATAAAAAAATGCAAAGATTACTAATATGCTATCCAAAATAATTTTTCAGCAGTTAATTTTTTTGAAATAATTTAAATGCTAATTGATGCCTATTCCTTAATAAATTCATAACTTTTAATCCATAACTCCGAATTTGACAAATAATATGTCTAAATCGATCAGGGCAATGAGACCTTTCCAACTATGCATTCCATGATGTCAATTGAATCATGCATCATATAAATATTGAATAATCAGTAATATTTATGCAAGTAAAACTTGTATAATAAATTATGAAAATGCTTTATTCTTCTTCCTACACCTCACCCATGTCGTGCTAGGTTATACCATGCAATTGTGCATCATTCCATCATGGCATATCATGTTTTTCTTGTTGCATATGCTTCATATGTCTGTGCACTTTATTTATTATAGCCCTTTGTGTGTTTGGTTATTATTCCGGATAGACGTCGAGCAAGGAGGTTACCAGGAATCCCAAGAGTATTACCCGGAGCTTGGTTATTCGACGTCTGAGCTTCCATGCAAGAATTTCCCCATGTTTGCATTAGATATAGCACCTATGCCTCTATCTTTATCCTTGCATCATTGTGTTGTGATTCGAATTAAATTGTAATCCCAAGTATTGCACAACCTTTACTTTTAAACCCCACTGAAGCTCTCCATCCTATTAGACTTTACAACTAGAGTTGTTTGAGCCATGCGAGTCGTAGAATTGCATGCGTAGGGTTTCTGCAAGTCTATTATGGATAACGAGGTACCTAAACAACTTAAATTGTGTAGTAATGGGATAACTAAAGAAAGAGGCACATGTGGGCAATATCTGAGATCTGGTTTTTAACCACTCATTAGTGTCCCGTAGGACCCGAGTACTTGATTTGTTTTCCTTGACTATCGCACTATCCACATGTGGGACTATGAATCCCCTTCGCCTAAGCCTGGTTCACATATTATTTTCTTAGGGCCACAATTAGTTTCGGTTTTTACTACTATCCTATACTTATGACATGGTTTACTATTTTATTTACTATTGTTGTGCATGGAGTGTTTACCTGTACTATTTTGGATTGTGCTACGTTTCCACGGTATCGACAAGACTAGTCGCACCTTTGGATTCCTGGATGTTTACATCTGTCGACACAAACCCTGGGTCCATCTCGGAGCCCGACCGACTTTGTTGTGGGTAGCTTAGTGGGGTGGCCCCTGAAATCATTTTTGAATCTTTTTAATGCTTTGTTGTGATGCGTCGTTGCTTTTTATTTGGTTCCCGGGGTTGGTCGCGCGTGTGTTGCTATTTGTGCACCCCTGTAGGGTAAATCTTTCTAAAAGCCGTGTCCACGGTTATAGAATACTTGGAGCACGGTTTCTCGATCATAGACAACTATAACTAAAGTATCATGATTGACTTGACTAAAATATTACTAGTAATTAGTGCAACACTCTTGGAATGATTAATAAAATTGCCTATAGATGGGATATTCTGCTGCCTTCTCGTTCGGTAAGAGAGAAGGAGGATGAGTTACATTTACTTATGTTGTATATATAACTGTTGTTTCCAATTAACGTGCATTCATCTATATATAGTTAGACGGATGTTGTAGCGTGTCTCTATAGAACTGTTTAGATGTTTATCTTTCGCTGCAATTGCGTCACCCCAGGTTATCCCTTTAGTTGCGTAAAGACTTGTTGAGTGCCTCTAGGGTCTCACACCATAATATTGATCAGATTGTCAGTTATACCCCTATGGAGGCTACTACATAGATAGTCATAAGATCGAGGCAACGATCCCCTTGCATAGAGATTATGGGGATGGAGATCTCTGAGATCTGTGGGCGGAAATGTGCTTTGTTCATCTGCATCTTATGCCGATTTGACTCTTAATCCGTACTCGGATCTGTGTTTTCCACATCCTCTTGGTGATTTGATGAGTGAGGTATGAGGATATAATCCTAAAATATTATTACTATCTAGGTATTTGGATCTTGTTGTATGGCATTGCAATATATTTCTATTTCTTTTAGATGGAATTGCTCGGGCATATTGTTGTGTGTCATTGTATACATACTCATTTGTGTATGTTAGACTCGCAGACCAACCGACTATGTTTCTCGCATCTAAAGCTAGAACTATGAAAGTGGGTGGGATGGTTAGCCAGTACTATGCCCTGCTATTGTGGCCTGCTTGTGGGCGGCCTCATGGCCTCCATGATAGTACGTCCTTCATCCACTTTTGGGTTATATCAGCTTGTGTTTAGAGCGTAGGGTCCGGGAGATTACACAAGGTATATCATGAGAGCTTGAAACCTAGTAGTTTAGTCATCCATGCAAGTGATGAGTCACCACGTGAGGTTTCATCCTACCATTAAGGGGGATGAATCTACAAATCAATCCGAACTACAAGCGAAGGTTGCACAATTATTAATGCACGAGTCACCCATGCAAAGTAGTGAGTTGTCACCGTCATATGCATCCTAGGACACTACAAATAGCCATGCACCCAAGACTCCAAGCCTCACAACTGACAATCCTAGCTTGGATAAAAACACACACGCTCACTTTATAGAGAGATCAAGAGGGAGGAAGTAAGCAAGAACTTCAAGAACATGAAGAACAAGGAGGAGGAGCATGTACAGATCTTCACCAAGCAAACTTAGGGATATACAAAGGTTTTAGTCTAATCTCTAGGATCAAATAGTAGTGTATTAGTGGATAGAGAGAAGGATTAGTTAGATATTAGGAGAATTATTATGCAGAGTTTATCAAGCAAATCTGGAGAGCAACACAATTCTATCCAGGTATGCATCTTTCTATCATCTACACATTTCCTTGGAACCCAATTTATTTTCTAGATCATATATTTGATCTAAACATCAACCTATACAACTAAATGCTCTTGCGATCAGCTAGAACACATGTAAGAACACTAAGAACATCTACAACTACTCACTCTATTTGTCAGTAGTGTGTCCACTATAATCATTTATTAAATTCTTTATAGGTATCTTACCTCAAATTTGACTGACACAAGATCTTATGAAGTACTTTTAAATCACAAAGGAATACACTTAAGATTTCTTAGAAAACCCGAGTGGCTATTCCGCATCATCAAATCAAGAAATGATTAAAGAAAGCCTTTACAAATAATCAAGGAATATATAGAGAGAAAATAATGAGACCATGGAATCATCGAGAGTTCAAAATAATTATTTTGAACAAGATTTCATTTGAATGTTTCAACTATTTCTTCTCATATGAAAATTCCTTCCTAAATAGGAAAGTAACCTTTAACATTCTATTTTAAAGATAGGATACAAAACTTCCATACAAATCCATGAGAACATTTTGAATTCTCAAAATAGTTCTTATGCACCCTCCCATTTAAAATGGTGAAATGATAATGGACCTCACATATTGTTATGTGAAGGAAGTATCCATCAAAACCATTTCATTTCAATAGACATTGGTACAAGAAAATTTCTTAAATACAATGAATCAATCCATAAGGATATTTTGACCTCTTGAAATATTTCTAATAATCAAAATCATTTGAAGTGACGAAGTCATATATGAATGACACATATTTTTATGTGATAAAATAATGACGTGAAACCATTCTCTAAACTATTTTGGGATATACCAAAATACTTCTCTATGGCATCCATGAGGATCCACACATTTTAAATAGCCAAGCATTCCAAACTTGAACATATCATTTTTAAAATGGCCAAATATTAATATCATATATTTTTATATAAGAGAAATATTAGCCTAAATCCATTATCCAAAATTATTTTGGGTAATATCAAAATACATATTTGTGGCATTCAGAATGATCCTCATAATAGAATATTCAAACTCCTATTTAAACCTAAGCCAAATTATAAACATAATTCAAATCAAATATTCAAAATTAGAAATAGATAATAGATAATAAAAGAAAAACATTACCTGGATAGATAGCTGGGCTGAAACCAACTGGCCAGCCTAGCAACTATCCTAGAACTAAATCCAACCAACCTTCTCTTGTGTTCGCACTTAAACCCAGCACTGCCAGGAGGTTTTCTACAAAATAACGAAAGAACCGCCACAAATTGCGTCATCTTCGTCCCAGACACCGGCGCACATTGTTTTCGACCTACTCCCATGGCTGCGTCGACTCCACATGACCGAATCGACCTCTAGCGACTATAAATAGCCACAGACACCATCCTAGACCCTCACACTCTCATCCCCCGCAGGCTCTCGCGCAGAATCTCTAGTGACACCCTAAAAATGGACATGCCGGGTAACCACGAGGGAGCTCCTTCTGCACCGTCATGAAGCGATGTCACTCGAGCAAAGTCCCTAATCAAAATTTGGTCAATGCTCGCTTGCCGGAATGGCTTGAGGCGAGTGAATCATGCCCTTCTTCTCCATCGAGCTTTGCCAAAATCTGCGACAAAATTGACTCCTCCGGTGACAACAAGGCTTCAAGGACGGGGTAGCTACCCCCTACGTGAGTTAGTGCGCCTCTAGAGCCCTTTAGTTTCGTATAGATTAGTTTGTAGCATAGGATTGGATAGTTCACTGTAGTGTGATGCCGTAGTAGGTTAATTTAGTCATCCTCTCCGACGATGATTAGGTGTCGGGAGTAGCCCATTTGACTCACGGTGCTTCTAGGCATCGAATGCTACCACTAGTTCATTCTAGATAGGATGGTATAGTAGTTTCCATCGAGCTACCGTGCACCTCCATAGATGATGGTCATCGACATTGACTCCGATGACCTCGTGGTCGATGGAGTACATTGTTAGAATTGCCTTTGTCTTCTCATTTAAGTGGTAGTACCCACGCTTTCTAGAATGCCATAAATCGGCATCACCATGACTTGCCATCACCGGTTAACCTCGCCGTAGAAAAGAAACCAACTTTGATTGGTCATTGCCACTTGGCAGCTGACCTGGCCTTGGACCCACCTATCAGTCTCTATGGATAAATTTCACTCAGTGCAAAATGTTTCAGTTGGTCTACATGTCCCTTGGACCCACCTGTCAGTGACACATGTATAAATCACATTATCAACTTACCAATTTCAAAAAAGACTTTAAATCAAAGAAAAATCATCACTAATTCATGCTAATTTAAAAAATACAAATAATATATCAAAATGTTCTAAATAGTAAAATAAAGCACTTCTGTGGAATAAAAACAAATCAAATTACAAAATCTTCCCATATGTTTTAATAAAACATTTTAAAAATATAATTCAAAAGACAAAATCACCAATTTAAAAATGAAATAAACTAAACCTCATCTTCAAGAATAAAATCAACCACCATTTTATTCCTTGAAGAAAAATAAATCACAAATCAATTATACTCGAGTGGTATATTAAATATATTAATTTAAAAGCAATAAATGGGAAAAATCCAAAAGAAATTGTGATATGCCTAGAAAATAATATTTCTCACTTAGGAATCATGTGATAAATAATTCTTCTTCAATTCTAAAGAACTTGAATGATTTGTGAATTAATAATAAAAGGAATTATAAATGACATGCTCTCTTTCTATAATATAAAATAACCTTTTTCTTTAATATTAGTGGTAACAAGATAAATTGTGAGAGTAAAATAAATCAACCCAAATGTTTTACCTTGAACTCATAATTGTTATAATTTACAGAAAGATAAGAAATACTGAAAAGATCTAATAAGAGAATTTTCTTCGAAAGTAATTCTTTTTGCTAAATAAAGGAAGTTAAAAATGAATTACCTTTGTAAAAACTCTAAACCACTTAAAGGAATGCCAAAATAATAATAAATTATTACTTACAAGTAATAATGCCATGACTTATTCCAAATGAATGTGTTATAGAACTTTCATTAAGATTATTGAATGTGTAAACTCTATTTATTGAGTGAAGTAAACTTGAACCTAATCAAATCCCTAATAAATCACAAACCAAACACTAATACAACCTGTAAATGAAATCATCGTGGAACTAGTAACGAGGGATTGAAGTAAACTTGAACCAAATCAAATCCCTAAGAAATCACAAACCAAACACTAATACAACCTGTAAATGAAATCATCGTGGAACTAGTAATGAGGGATTCGAACGCTTGAATTCCATATATTATACATCCCTAGCATATTGATATCTTCATACATTATTCTTTACTGGACCGATGATGCTACAGTTCCAGTTGGATCTTATGACCGTAGAAGATGATGACTGCAATCAGAAGGCATGTTCATCCTTGCACAACCCTTGTGGTCCTAGGCTTGCATACCATTTGCAAGTGTAGTCTTACATGTCCTTTGAATTATTTTCCAAAAGCCTTTTCAAAACTCTATCACCTACATTAAAAACAAAGTACCATTTTATAAATTAAATGAAATGAAAAAGGGTGGGCAATGGGATCATGGATTGAGATATATGGTTGGGAATCCATGTGGTAGAGATTCCATTGTACCTGGAAAGTTAGGAATTAACAACCAATATAGTTAGTGATTCAAAAGCACCGTATCAACCATGCTAACCACATATCTCAGAATGGGACGCGCAGGTCAGCTAGACCTTCTTCTTTCCATTTGTCCATGTATGCTTAGTCGGGTTATTGTTCTTTGCGGGGAATAACAATGGGTTGGTGCCCATGACATCCTGATCATATTTATCTGGATCGCAACTGAGTGTATTAGAAGGGAGCGTAATTGGGCATAGGTCTAATGACCAAGCCCCATTACAAAAGGTGGGCAGAGGGGTCGTAGAGAGGCTAGTGATTGGCTAATCTTCATATTGTACCTCAGACCAAGGAGTCAGTGACCGGATGGGATCCACCCGCGCGGCAGCCTAGACCAGCGACAGCCCCTTGCCTCCTTTGCGTGGCTTACCTTATTGGGCCCTTTCTCTTTGGGGATTTTCCCATGGAAGTTACCCTATTAAATTTGATTTCAAATATTTCTTTAATATTAATTCTAATAATTAATCAATAAATACATATTATAAAATTCCTCTTGACCCAAAACACCTTTCGGCTTACTCCGAACAACTTCGGTTCCCCCCGGAAACATCCTGGTTCTCTCTCGGAACAGTTTTGGTATTCTCTCTTTCTTACTCAAGTGATTTTGTTATAACCAAAATGACCTCTAAGAATCATTGTTCCCTTAAGTGTGTTAACATGTAGTTCGAGGAAATCACTAAAATGATCGAGACATCTCTCATATCAATGATTAATAGCGGGAACGGGATGCCCATAATGACTCATGTGCATTCCATGATGTCTATTATCATTTGAATAATAAACGCTAAGTCCAATTCCCTTTGTTACTTTCATATATAACTTGTCTGATATCTGGTCATCGGTATTACTATACCTTGTTTAATCTCGTTACCAACAAGTACAATTTTACTCATTCTATGATATTCCATCTCATGACCTAGTCACTGATAAGTTGCTAACATATCTATAATTTTTGATGTTCCATGCTTGTTTTATATATACTTTCTTATGTTTGGCCCACACTTTGGAGTATTTTTATACACTTTCTGGACTAACCTATTAACAAGATGCCACAGTGCCAGTTGCCTGTTTTCTTCTATTTTTGGTTCCAGAAAAGGCAGAAAATAAATATTCTAGGAATTGAACCAGACAAAAGGCAAAGTTGATGTTTTGCCGGAAGACACATAGAGTCCGAAGGAGACACAAAGGGGGGCCACAGGGCAGCCACACCACCCCTTGGCGTGCGCAATCCTAGGCCGTGCCAGGGCATGGTGTGGGCCCCCTGGTCGGCCACCGACCTTGCCCCTTCGCCTATAAGAAGCCCCTGGGACGAAAACCCTAAATCGAACAGCCTCTAGCCACGAAAATTTCCGCAGTGCCGCCGCCACCGAAGGGGAGATTCGGGGGACAGAAAGTCTCTGTTCCGGCACCCTGCCGAGATGGGGAAGTGCCCCCGGAGCCAACTCCATCGATCTCCACCACCATCTCCATCGTCGTTGCTGATTCCTATGATGATGAGGGAGTAGTTCTTCCTCAAGGCTAAGGGTTCTACTGGTAGCTATGTGTTCATCTCTCTCTCTATGCGTGATCATATTGTGATCATGAGCTTTGTAATCAAGTAGATCTACCTTGCTACTCAAGTGCTTTAATAGATCTCTGCTCTCCCCATGTGTGTGAAAGTGATAGCGTGTACACCATGGTGGCAGTTAGGCTAGAGATTACAAATACTTGTTATGAGTTATATTTGGAGTTGGATGTTTGAAATTGTGGTGTTTGTTGGAACCATCTAGTGCTCAAGGTGACAGTGTGGGGTTATCTAGTTGGGGAAAGTGAACTTTGAGGAGTGCTGTTATAGCCCTACCATGGATTAGAGTGTTCAACCGGAGAGTAGTTCAGAGTAGTATCATGAAGAGAAGATATTTATATGAGAGTGTTCACTAGCAAAAGTAGGATCTCTAGGCCTTGTTTCTAAACATTGAAACATCGTTTGCAATTAGATCTCTTACATGTTTGCTTGCTTCCATCTTTATTTCAGTTTGCCTTTAGTCTCTTCCACGCCATCAAGCTATTTTCTGGCACCGTTGTCTTATATCCATACCACTTGTATTTTACTATCTGCTCGCTGAACTAGTGCACCTATACACCTGACAAGTGTATTGGGTGTGTTGGGGGACACAAGAGACTTCTTGTATCTTGATTGCAGGGTTGCTTGAGAGGGGATACCTTTGACCACTTCTTCCCTGAGTTCTATAAACCTTGGGTGATCCACTTAAAGGAAAACTTGCTGCTGTTCTACAAACCTCTGCACTTGGAGGCCCAACAACTATCTACAAGAATAGAAGTGTGTAGACATCAAGCTATTTCCTGGCGCCGTTGCTGGGGAGGTAAGGTAAAAGATACTAACATCCTCTGGTGTGAGTGCTCTAAGTTATTTCCTTTAGATTCTGCAATTTTGTCTTTTTGTTTCTTGTTTTCACTAGTTAGGCTTAATGGAAAATAACAACAAAATTAGAGAGCTTTATAGTATTTATCTTAAGTTAGGACATGAAGTGTTTGAAGAGAAAATTTAAAAACCTATGGAACTTTATTTGCATGCTAATAGCAATGTTATTAGTATGAATTCTTTGGACACCATTATTGCTAATGCTATGGAAAAGTCTAAGCTTGGGGAAGCTAGTTTTTATGAAAATGATCTTTTTAGTTCCCAAGCTTTGGAAGATAGCTATTCTATTGCTTATGATGATACCAAACCTCCAATATATGATGATTACAATGATGAATATGATATTTTCAGTCCACCTACTATTGAGGACAAAATTAATGATTACAATATGCCTCCTATATTTGATGATTATGATGATGAGAATAATAATGATAGTTATTTTGTTGAAGTTGCTCCCACTACAGTTAATAAGAATGACTATGTTTATGTGGAGAGTATTAATTCTTTAGGCATGTGGCTCATGATAAGAATGTTTCATGTGATAATTATATTGTTAATTTTTTTCATGATGCTACTGAAAGTTATTATGCGAGAGGGAAACATGGTTTCATGCATGTCAATAATATTAAGTTTCCCCTCTTTATGTTGAAATCTTGAAGTTGCACTTGTTTTGCTTCCCTATGCTTGTTGCTTTGTGCTTTCATGACTTGTTTCTTTACAAGATTCCTATGCATAGGAAGTGGGTTAGACTTAAATGTGCTTTGAATTTGCTTCTTGATGCTCGCTTTTACTTCAATTCATATTTCTTATGTGAGCATCTTCTCAAATTATCATGCCTAACTTAAAGGTGTTAAAGAAAAGTACTTATTGGGAGATAACCCAAAAGTTTTAGTTGATTCTTGGAAGTTATTGCTTCAGTAATAACCTCTCCTTATCATTTTTGTGTGGTTTTTGTGCCAAGAGTAACCTCTAATGAGAGAGAAGTAATTCTTGGGAAAGTTGCTATCCCGAAACAGATTTTGGTGGTTCACTGTAAAAATTCGTGAAAAATCTCTGTATGTCGGTTTGAGATGTAATTTTTTGTGCTTCTGCCCCAGGTTATTATCCATCTTTCATTCGCTCAACACTTTTTTATTTGAGCAACAGAAGGTCTTCGAAAAATCGGTTTTTACCTGCTGGTCTGTTTTGATAGATTTCTGCCATTATGTGCATTTGCCTCTTAATCTCTTTCTCTTTGAGTTCTCTTTGATCATTTGAACTTTTTAAATTAAGTGCTACAATAGCTTGTGTTTTGATGGAAGTTTTACTTGTGTTGGAACTGAACCAAAAGACTTATTATTTTAAATGCACTAATATTGCTAATGAAGATTGTGTGAAGTTTTGTATGAAGGAAATTTTCAGGTGTAGGGAAAGAATGATGTAATGAGATGAAAAATGTACAAAAGCTCAAGCTTAGGGATGCCACCCCGTGTCACCCCAAGAAATATTCAAGAGCTACAAGCGTCAAAGCTTGGGGATGCCCAAGGCATCCCCTTCTGCATCAATAAAAATCTCAGGTCTTTCTAGACACTTCATTTTTATTGTTTCATGCATAATTGTGTTGTTCTTGGAGCGTCTTGTTTTTTGTTTTTTGTTTTCTTTTGCTTGGTTTGCTGCAATAAGTTGGTTGGATCCCAGCACTTCTTTTGGAGAGAGACACACTCTGCTTTCATTGCCTAGAACACTCTAGTTTTCACTCTTATTGTTCTGGGAGTGTTCTCCTTTGCTAGCACTGCGTTTAGCTTTAGTTGATTCGGATTGGAAAAGAGTAGGAAAGTTCATGATTAAGTGGTAAAAAAAGGAGCTTGTTTTTGAACGTGGCTTATGCTTTGTCATGTCATGCTTGATATTGTTTTGGCTTTATGCTTAGTGATTTTTGCTATAGCATGACATGTTATAAACAATTGAGATTACTTAATGTGCCTTGAAAGAATCATGCGTGGTTTTAGCATATTAAAGCATAATATTGTGGTATTCTCTTTTGATGCTTTATTTGGGTTGACTTGGCGCATGCTCACACCATGTAAGACTATCCCAAGTCACCATAGCCACTATGACCCTTTAGTTTTCAACTTGTAATATCACTTGATGCTTTAATTAATGATGTTTTGTTGATTTGCATGATTATGGCCATTATTGCTCTCTTAGTTGATTGCTCCTAGTCTTTTGCTAGCCTCCAAAACCAAGTATGAGTTCCACTCATGCATCCAACTCCAAATAAAACCAAGTTGTTCCAAAGTGTCCACCATACCTACCTATTAGCATTTGCTATTCCAAGTATATTCATGTTTTTATCTACCTTCTGAACTAAAACTTGTTATGTGAAAAATAGTGATTAAAGCTCTCACGAACTTGATGGCACACTTTACTTTTTTGCATTTAATAATCTTGAACCATTGCGTCCACCTTTGTTGCGTATATGCTTGCACTTTATAAGTTGAAGTTAGCAGAACCATGTATCATGGGGAACGCTTTCAACATTGCACTTATTATTCCGTTGATATCATGATTCTTTTGCTTATGGATCCTGACGGTGTGAAATAAAAGGGGAACTTGTTAAATCATGGAGTTTGTATGTGTGTTAGAGAAACGCCTGGACCGCTAGCCTAAGCCATGCCTAATCATGGTGGAAACTTGTAGCATAACCATAATGAGCACTCTATGAAGCATCCTCAATAAAAACCTATGCAAATAGAAAATAAAAAGATCACCGAGATGATCATTGTCTACTTGCCTTGTCATTTTGATTATGGGATAGCTCCTATATCATGTGCAAGGGGTACCCCATTGGTGGTTCTCTATGATACATATGTACTTACAATGAGAAGAGCTTACTTGTGACTGAAGTTGAGTAGCATGAGGTTTCGTACTCATAAGTAAGGGGCATGAGATTCCAACTTATAACTTGTCAAGCATATCCTCTTAGTTGTGTCACTTTAACCTGAAACACCTAAAGATGCTTATGATAGGGGGCAACGAGAGCTGAAAGATAATAAGTACCAAAATTTTTGGAAGCTCTGTATGAAACTTGAATACCTACTTCCTTCTATGAAGGCCCTTCTTTTAATTTTATGTTGAGTCTCCACCTTCTATCTTTATGCACCCATTTTGAGAGCATAGTGGTCATTCTTAGTTCTATGTGCATTTTCCCAAGACTTGTTGATTGATTCATAACTTTGATATTGCTTGTTCTTAAACTATTTGTATCTAGTCACCCTTATGAACTTTGAAGGTGTCATATGCATTTATGTTTGCTACTCCATGAGGGACAAGCTGAATGCCACAATGCTATGTTTTCTTTATGTGAAACAAACAAACATCTTGCAAAGCATTGTTATTCATGAATATTTAGTTTGTGCATTTTCATGTTACAACATAGTTGCTATGTCTTGTAGTTAGAACTATATCTTTCATGATATGTTAGAGTACTATGATCCCAGCTATCAATGTTCTACAAATACTTTGATTAAGATTGTGATGGTGCATGTCACGTCAAAAATTATTCTTTCTTTTTATCACTTACCTACTTGAGGACGAGCACGAGTTAAGCTTGGGGATGTTGATGCATTGCTAACGTATCTATAATTTTTCATGTTCCATGCTTGTTTTATATCTACTTTCTTATGTTTTCCCCACACTTTGGAGTATTTTTATACACTTTCTAGACTAACCTATTAACAAGAAGCCACAGTGCCAGTTGCCTGTTTTCTTCTGTTTTTGGTTCTAGAAAAGGCAGAAAATCAATATTCTCGGAATTGGACAGGACAAAAGGCAAACTTGATATTTTGCCAGAAGACACATGGAGTCCGAAGGAGAGACGAAGGGGGGCCACAAGGCGGCCACACCACCCCTTGGCGTGGGCATCCCTAGGCCGCGCCAAGGCATGGTGTGGGCCCCCTGGCCGGCCACCGACCTTGCCCCTTCGCCTATAAGAAGCCCCTGGGACGAAAACCCTAAATCGAACAGCCTCCAGACATGAAAAGTTCCGCAGCGCCGCTGCCACCGAGGGGGAGATTTGGGGGACAGAAAGTCTCTATTCCGGCACCCTGTCGGGACGGGGAAATGCTCCCGAAGCCATCTCCATCGATCTCCACCACCATCTCCATCACCGTTGTTGATTCCCATGATGATGAGGGAGTAGTTCTTCCTGAAAGTTAAGGGTTCTACCGGTAGCTATGTGTTCATCTCTCTCTATGCGTGATCACGAGCTTTGTAATCAAGTAGATCTACCTTGCTACTCAAGTGCTTTAATAGATCTCTGCTCTCCCCATGTGTGTGAAAGTGATAGCGTGTACACCATGGTGGCACTTAGGCTAGAGATTACAAATACTTGTTATGAGTTATATTTGGAGTTGGATGTTTCTATGAAATTGTGGTGTTTGTTGGAACCATCTAGTGCTCAAGGTGACAGTGTGGGGTTATCTAGATGGGGAAAGTGAACTTTGAGGAGTGTTGTTATAGCCCTACCATGGATTAGACTGTTCAACCGGAGAGTAGTTCAGAGTAGTATCATGAAGAGAAGATATTTATATGAGAGTGTTCACTAGCAAAAGTAGGATCCCTAGGCCTTGTTTCTAAACATTGAAACACTATTTGCAATTAGATATGTTACATGTTTGCTTGCTTCCATCGTTATTTCAGTTTGCCTTTAGACTCTTCCACGCCATCAAGCTATTTTTTGGCACTGTTGTCTTATATCCATATCACTTGTATGTTACTATCTCTTTACCGAACTAGTGGGCCTATACACCTGACTAGTGTATTTGGTGTGTTGGGGACACAAGAGACTTCTTGTATCTTGATTGCAGGGTTGCTTGAGAGGGGATACCTTTGACCACTTCCTCCCTGAGTTCGATAAACCTTGGGTTATCCACTTAAGGGAAAACTTGCTGCTATTCTACAAACCTCTGCACTTGGAGGCCCAACAATTGTCTACAACAATAGAAGTGCGTAGACATCAGTCACATGTTGCGCAACATTTATGGATTTAATCTCACTGAGTGGGTCCACTTTATCATCCTGTCGGCCTAGTGTATCTTACTGTCACGAAGGGGAACAAATCCCGATCTCGATACATACGCCTCAACATGTTCCTCTAGAATACCCAACATAAACCTTTATGATCACCCTGTTACGGTAGGACGGTTGATGCAATCTAAGAAGCCGCGAGTGACAGTAATTAAACATGATCTCAAGGTCTAAGGATTAGGATACTTCATTTCTAACTATTGCAATGTGAACTTTGTGACTTCATCGTATTGTAATACTTATATCGAGTAAAGTCCATAATGTTCTTCACCAATGATATGACTTCAGTACCAATTGTCAAAATGCTCCATAATCAGGAAACCCTGATCATCAATTGCCCATTGAACTAGTTAAATAGAGGCTACTAGGGACTCTGGTTTGTTTATACCACATGTATACCAATATTTCCGATTGATACAGTTATATCATGGTATAAAACTATTATGATCTAATGAGATATGATAATAAACATCCTTTATTATTTTCCTCTAGGGAATATCTCCTTGAGTCTCACTTGCACTAGAGTACAAATAATCTAGTTCGCATTTGTTACTAATTATAAATTGATATCACATATATATTTTATTGATCATGCTTGCTCATTTAGAAACCTTTCTGTCTATGATCTACTTTACCAGATCCTTATGTTCTTTGCAAATCGTTAATGTATCCTAATTTGACATTATCCTATTATCACATAATATGTCGGAGTATTTTATTTGTCGATAGTGTGAGACTTTGTTTCCTAGTGTTTATAATGAAGGTAGATCAATCAATTAAACATTCAATGTTGTCATGTATGCCAGAAACACACTTGGTTGAAGTCGATATTCTTTAATCCATATCAATTATACCATCTGCTTCAGAAGTAGCCATATAATTCTATATCTATGTTGATCCTAATCGACAATGCATTAACTGCAACTTTGATTCCTGACCTTTCTCCTTACAATTTTGGGGAAAATTTAAATCTGGTTCAGTGATTTATTGAGAATCACTTCTAAAAACATGTTCTTATAACTAAGAACTTTGATCTTCTAATCAGAAACTTTGGGTCACATTACGTCGATTATACAATATGGTTATATGGAAGAAACTATGACTAAGGCATATGAGATACAACACATATATTTTCTTTCTTTTTAACTAATCTTGTTAATACCGAGATTAACTCAATGTTTCTCCTAGTTTCACAAGTAAGAACCACTTTCCTTCCTTGTTCTATTTTGAACTTTCAGAATCTAAACCAGAACATTCTGAAATCTTTTAGAATCTATTTCATTAAAAAATGACAATATTGTCATTAAACGAGTCAGTCTATTTTGATAGATTTTCAATGTTCAATGTTTTGTTCAAACTTCATCCATACAGTATATACTATCTTAAATAAATATTAGTACTGATTACATCATTCATTATATGTTAATCACATATATATGAATGTTTTCATGCTCCCACTCCACCCATTTGATTTCAAGAAATTCTCTTAACTCCCACTCAAAATATGTCATCTACATATTAAGATTTAGATAAGCTATTTAGCTCACAATCAAATTCATGTAAATGAAGGTCTTCATGATAATCTTGGCCATGCCAAAATTATTGGATCATTTATAAAATTGAGAATTCCAGTTACCAGACACTAGCATCCATATAGTTTTAGAAAACCTACTTTTTGTACTAATTACAACTCGTTCTTCAATTTAGTCATTGAAGAACAGGTTGTTTCAGAAAACTTTTACCAATTACCAAACTAGAGTAATTATTGGTGTAAATCCAATAGACTTTAAGCATCGTTACATATCATAGTCATTTTGTTTTGAATTTGTCAAGACATGCTTTGTGATAAATCAAGCTTTTGTGTATTCCTTTGAGTTTCATTTCTTATTTGTAACTTTGCAGTCATTTGGAAGATTAAGTAAAAAAATTACTTAACAAGATCAAGTAACATATTACTTTGCAATCTTAAATGTAACGTAATACGTATTTCATGACTTTTAATCATTACTCGTTCTTAGGCCCATCATGTTTCTTCGTAGTTCATAGGTAAGTCTTGTTCCATTAACATGACAAGTGATTTAACAATATAATTCTACAAACTTGCAAACCATATTCTTAAATCCTACTTTCTTTAGTAAAAGCATCAACTGAAACAATATGATCAACAATCACTAGTTTCTCCTCTATCATAGAGTTCAGTTTGCGGAACATATTATGCTACATCACTCGACAGTTGAAGTTAAGGTTAAATACCTCATTTGATCTTTAACTTTCTTCCACTAACACTTCTATGAGAAAACCCTTTCTGAAGGAAGCACCATGTTAGGCAACACAAGTTTTACCTTCTCTAGTTTTAATCTGGAAGATGTATTCATAGTTTCCTAAGAATACACAAAAGAGTTCTACATATTCGCCACGATTTCGAATTATCAAAATCTCTATAAACTCTATCATATCTTAACTTTTATGGTGTTGTTTCCATGAATCTTTAGATGGTTTCCTATTTATAAAGTGAGCGTTTTGTTATTGATCTAAAATTCTAATGATGATGGTATCCCGAAAAGAGATGATTCCTAGACCATATGCATCTAATAACATATGATTATGATGTCTTAGATGTATCAATACACATTGAAATATCCAATCATCATAATTTATGAAGACATGCTTCACAAGTCCTTATGAAATTTTAACTCAAAATTGCTATCACCTTGATCAAATCATTGAGACTTTGATATTCTTGTTAATTTAATATCCAACTTCATTCTAACGTTCTTTGAACAATTCAAATAGTTTCAGACTCATGTTTTATTTATTAAATACACATATTTACTTAAATTTTATCATGAAGCTTATGAAATAATGATATCTACTATATTGTTGACTTATAATCATCATACATTACATTCAATAATTCAATCCACAGTCCATTTTACTAGAACATGATGTTTTAGTCACCTCACTTAATGATATATGGTTTACTCATGTCAAAAGATCAAGTATCTTAAAAGACTTTATGTTTCATCAAAATAAAACTACCAATATGACTTAAACATTAGTGTCATTCAAAATGATGTCATTATTAAGTTTGAATATCTTTCTGCATTTTCAATGTTTCATAAATGCCTTAAACCAACATCCGAGCAGGTGATCTCTGAATCACCACTATATGCAAATACGATATCCTGTTTTATGGCATTCAAAAGTAAGGCATAAGTCGTTCCTCAAGATTTAGGTACTTAATAATTAGTAAGGTATAGTGCCTGTGAATTCAAAGCCAAAGATAGTTAAGTATCCGACCTTCGGGAGGACTTACCTAAAAAGGAAAGCTAGCAATTCAATGAGTTTGTTTTCTATTGCTATTCCAGGCAAACCATAAGCATTGGTTCCTAGTTGGAACGATGCTTGATGCTTCAGGCCCGCTGCAAGCGCCACTTTAAAATATATTTGTTTGTTGGGCCCTTTTGCCAAGGGGACGCGGTAGATAAATAGTATCCGACCTTTGGGAGGACTTCCCTTAATAAGATAACTAGTTAGAAAAGCCAATCTATCTCTCGCATAAGCGGCTTCCGAGACTTGGACCCGAGGAAGACAAGATCAGTAGAAATAAGTCTATTCCCTTTAGTTAAGGGATACCATTGTAATTGGTATGCCTTAACGGTATGGGATTGATATTGTATGTCTCAATCGCTTGAGAGATACGATAATAGGATAGTCATGTCGGGTCACTGCAATGCCCCACCCCCACGAAGGGGTCATCTCTCTCTCCTCCCTCCGGGATAGGTTTGTTTCTTTTTTTGAGAAGTTTTAAAGAAGGAAATCTAACAGGAAAATCGTTCACAGCCTAGGAAGTATAGCTAATATCTATGTTCCGAGTCCGGATTCTTTGATGTTTGTTACTAAATTCCAGTCATTAGCTAGGAAGAGACAACTTCAAAGACAAAATAGTCCTCTTATTCCAGTACAAGTAGTCGGAATCGATTAAATTCCTTGTTGGGTAAAGATAAGAACAACTCATTCATAACCGTAATGTGATCATAAAAGAAATCATTCATAGAAATAGAATAATTAATTTGTTTCTTATTAATATGAAGTATACTTCTCTTTGCGCTCCCAGGGCATGGCTATTGGCATTCGGTTTTATGATAAGAGCGTAGGACATATTTAATTTCGTAGCTATGCATAAACGTTTGATGATAGCCATATTTAATGTCACGTCAGCGATACACATCGATAGATAACATTGTGATAAGATAGGCAAATGTGTATTCTCGAGGACAAATCACATCAGCGAATATTGAACACCATCTCATCACAACAGCGAATATTGAACACCATCTCTGTGTACATATATTGGAGTCATCAACCATGTCATGTACAGATTGGATTCACTATTTGGCTCTTGATTTCCTAAAAAGCTAAGTTAAACTAGATGATTATTGTAATTAGCCTGACATAGTGCAAAACAAAACTATTTGTAGAAAACACCACGGAAGGTGTATCAATCATATAGAAGGGGTGCCAAGTGGCAGATACAATGCCGATAAAACATCAAGCGACACTACCAACAGAGGTGACAGCTCCTCATGGGAAGGCTAAGCAACTACTCGCCATCTACCCACTCAAAAGGCACCGGCTCAGGGAAGCCAAAATCACTACTACGGAACAATCTAGCTAAGCGCCACTACTCATAGTCCGCTCTAATGTTGCGTTTAATGGGTACCACGGAAGGGCGAGCGGCGTTAAAGACCACGTCATTCCGGTGCCGCCAGATGCACCAGAAGACCAAATGATGGCCGTCCAGAGGTCACGCCGGCTCTCTGGCGGAGCCAACAGCGAAGTCCACCACGGTAGGAGCTCCGTTTCTTGGGTTGGCACCCAGATGGGTTTTTCCCAATCTCGAACCGTCCAAGCCCAGACATCCCTCGCCACAACGCAACCCACCAGCAGGTGTCGGATCGACTCTTGCTGCTGATCCCAAAGGGGACAGGCTGTGGGACGGGGGAGATCCCGACGCTCTAGGCAGTCCCCTGTCCAGCACCGGTCTCTCGAAGCCAACCACGCAAAGAACTTACAACTATAAGGGGCCCGTGATCTCCAAATCTTCTCAGCAACCGGTGCCCTCGTTGTCCCTGCAAAAAAGGCGTTGTAAGCCGATTTGGCCGAATAGGCCCCGTCCTTCGTCCACCTCCACGTGAGGACGTCATCCACACCCGGGGAAAGCTACACGGTGGCCAGAATGCGCCACAAAGTGAAGAATTCCTCCACGGATGCATCCCCTAGGTCGAGGCCGCAATCCAGCAACCACGCCCCCGAGAGTCCCTCACCGTGCGGGCTTTGAGCCAGCGCGACGGCACCACCTTAACCAGGTAGGGGCAATCTCATCCACCCGGGCCCCGAACAACCAACGGTCCGACCAGAAGCATGCGCGCTCACCATTACCCAATGTGAAGCAAGCGGCCACCTCGAAGATCGCCCTAGCTTGCTTCGGAATCTGGAGGTCAAAATCTGACCAAGGCTTTGAGGTGTCTTGCTTTTGGAGCCACGCCCACCGGCATCTCAGAGCGAGGTTGAGCAGATGGAGATTTGGGATCCTGAGGCCGCCAACCTCCTTAGGCGAAGCCACCTTATCCTAGGCCACGAGGCAGTGGCCTCCCTGGGCCTCGCGCCTCCCCTTCCAGAGGAAAGATCTGCATATCTTCCGAAAGGCCACCAAGGTCTCCTGTGCCACGTCCAAAGACATGAGCGCATGCATGGGAATGGTGCTCAGGGTGGTGCCACCAGTATTGTCCTTCCTCCTCGGTTCAATAACCTAGTTGACCAAGGTTGCAGCCTGTTCGCCGCATTATCCACCACATACTGCAACTGAGCCGCGGAGGGTTTACGCAGCCCAAGGGGCAGACCCAGGTATTTACATGGAAGGGCTGCAATCTCCCCCCAAGGATTCCATGCGCCAGCTCCACTTGTTGAGGAGAATACCTAATCGGGTGAATTGAGCACTTGGCCAGGTTCGTGCGCAGCCCTGAAGCTTCCCCGAAGTCCATCACTACTGCCGCGCAGGCCTGAAGGTCCAGCGTCGTTGGCCTAAGGAAGGTCACCACGTCATCCGCGTACATCGAAGTGCGGTGACGAAGGCCTACTTGAATACGGTCTGAGACTATAAGATTGCTCGCTACATGTTTTTACAACAATATAGCTAGAAACCAATAGAATCTACAATAGTATACAAAAAATAAAAGAGCACACATGCGCGCATCAGTCTTATAGAGTAGCCAATTAGCGATGATGCAGTTTGAGTCTTTAAAAGATAAAGGGATTTCTTTTAACAACAGTGTATTGTACAGTCCCCGAGGGGGACATATGATACACGATGATGACACGGACTAACTTGAGAAAAAATGTTTACAAATATTACAATGACCGAGATAACTATTCAATAGCTTGCATAATAAAGCTAGATTCATTGCCGCATGGTCCACTTTCTGTTATGTCAAGATCACGCAAGAGCGATCACCATAGAGTCATCAATGATCTACCGCGAGTCCCAGCTGCATGAGCAACTCAAAGTTGAGAGATTATAGAAAGCTGTTGGCCCAAACTATGAATACGGTAAGAGGAGGAAGAAGGGGAGGCTGAACACACTCAAGAAATTTGGTGCTTGTTCTCTACATTTTTCTCATTCACAATCATCCCTATATATAGGTGCTAGGAGAGGAAACTACAAGTAAGTTACCTAATACATGCTAAGCAACTACATGTATGTACACGGTGTGGTGGACTTGACCCTAGTCAAGTCTCCTCTAGTGGACTTGACCCAAAGTCAGTCAAGCCGTGTGCTTCCAAGAAATTACCTAGCAAGCAACGTGAAACTTCCTAGAAACTACAAGCCTATTCCAACAATCACTCCCTAGGGTTGAGTTCTGGTGACACCTCAACCATGCTGATGCTTGTGCGCAGCTCCGCTAGGCGGACTCGTCCAAGGGGCTTGGTCAGCATGTCGGTGAGCTGATGATCTGTTTGCACGAACTCTATAAAATCCCAAAACTTTAATCAAGGTTATCAAGATCTAAATCACCCAATTTAGGTTTAACAAAAACTTTTTATCATTAAAACAATTAGGAATGCATATGTGTGTTGCATTAATATAGAATTGTTTTGAATTTCCATGTTTGTTTGTTCTAATGGTTGTTAAATAACTCAAACGTGAATTCCACATCATCTAGATCATTCTCAAGCAAAATCCAAAGAAAAAGAAATCAAATGGAATTAATATAGGCAAATGGTCACTTTTGCTATTTTAATCCACTAGGTCACTTTAGGTGTTTCTAGAAGTCAAATTCAATAACTCTTTCCAACCCTTGTTAGTACAAGTAATGATCTACTAAGGCCCATTTTGAAATCTTACAAAAACATTTAAACACTAAATTTCAATGGCATTTGAAAATGGAATCCATTTCATATGCATAGATCCCACTTTTCTAAAAACCACTCAAATGAGTTCACCTTGACAATCCCAAGCAACCACAGATGCTTAAGCATATGACTAACACACCCACCAAAAATCATTTCAAAATTCAATTAAATTTTTTTTGCGGCCATTTTGTCGAACACTTGGCAGGCAAAAATAAATCTACCTAACTAACACTATTTGGATCAATGCTTTATCGAGCCAATTGGGCTCAATCTTGTTCCTTTGTCTCCCCTAGATCTAACCAGACCATAAACAAGCTACCATTTAGCCCCCAGCAGCAGTGCAGCGCCACCTCGACGCCATGATCGCCGGCCAACCATGCCCACATCGCAGTACACAGGCTCGCCCTCTTCCGCCGCACTAGGGAGGTAGGCGTGATCACACCGCCGCCCTTCGTCCCTTCCCCGAGCCGTGCCAGCCCCTGGACCACCGCAAATCACCCGCGCACCGAGCCTCTGCACCATGCACGGAGCACACCAAAGCACCGTCCCCGAAAGGCCCGCACAAGCCACGCCTCGATCCCAGCTTGTGCGTGCATCATCGCCTTAACCCCAGCTTACTCCCAGACAACCCCTCTTCCCGCCACGCGACCAGCAGCCGCCATGAACCCTATCGAGCACCGCCTCTGCCGTGCAGAGCGTTGCCCTTTCCTGACCAAACACCACCGCCCCTAGTGTTGCCATCACATCGTAGCTGACCGCCAGGAGGAAGCGCACCGTTCTCCTACTCCGTCCATGCCTTTAGACCCCTGTATCAACGTCAACGACAAGCTCGCCGTCGTGCCGCACGGTCCCTTTGTCGACCCTATATAAGGATCCCTCCCCAGCCCCAATTCGCCACACTTCAACACTCCCCTCTCACCATTGATCCTTCCCCAACTTTTGCCGGAGCCGCTCGAGCAGCCGTTCACGGAATTTACACCGGAGCCGCTGCAGTAGAGGAGGAAGAGCCCTATCGACTTCGTCCACCCCAGGAGCCGCCGCGACCTCGCCTGAGCCCGCCGTCGTCTCCTCGTTCGATCGCCCCCATCGCCACGTTAGCTGGAGCCCTGGTATGCCCCCACTAGACCCCCAGCGAGCCTCTAGGGTTCTCCCTTGTCGGCAACCAGTTCGTCGTCGATGATGAACCACCACTGTTGATCTAGGTTCTAATCGCACGGTCCACATCTCCCTGTACTGCTTCGCTTTGAGTTGTGCCGCTGACATGTGGACCATGCTTGTCAGCTAACCTCTGTGCTACGGAGTATAACTGGGCCGGCCTATTTTCTTTCCCGCGCTGGCCCTAGAATTCAAATAATGATTTTTCTATTTAGACTTAATCTAGTTTCTATCCACTAGTTTAAAAATCAATTCCGAAAGATCTACAAAACCAATTTGAATGATTCAAATTTTGTTAGAAAGATAATTCAAATATCTATCCAGGACCGTTGGATTTAAATCAATTAGAGGTATAGATCATCTATAGAAAAAATAACAAGACAGAGATTTTTCTACATTCAAACATTTTTCAAAAATCAACCATAATAGCTTTTGAGTTGATTCCAACTCTCAAAAATCACATTTGACAATACCTATCTGAATATATAATAATATTTAGGTTTGCATGCAGTGACTTTGGACTAGTACCAAATTAATGCTATATAGGCATTTCTAGTACCTTTAAATTATTTCAATATTAATCTTAAACTTTATAAAAGGTGATCCAACATTTAAATGACATTCCCATGTATTAGAATATATGGTGATGACATGTGTCCACATGATCCCATATTTTACTTGGAGAATATTAAATCTTAATTAATTTCAATGAGTAGAAATTACTTTTCTCAAATAAAATAAATGGAACTAGTTCATTAAATCTTGTGATGAATGTGATGATGCTAGATCATCAAGTGTGTGCCTTAGTGTGCTAAGTAGACTAGTTAAGTATTTTTTGGTGATTGTGTATTTCGTATGTATTTATAGACGATAGTACCAACCAAGACTACGAGGAGGAGGAGTTCTACCCCGAAGAAGACGAGTAGAATTTCAACCACTTCACCAATCAAGGCAAGCTATTATTGGCAAGCTAAAACTTGCAAGCCATCATTAACAATGCAAGCTAACACTTGCAAGCTATTGTGAGCAAGCTAGAATTAATCAAGATAACCTATGCAATATGCATTAGGCATGCTTTGGTTATACCTTTTGATTCGTACCAATCCCAAGTTTTTCTTACAAGCTTTACTTTCTTTTACTTTACAAAGTTCTTTACTTGTTTATAGATAGCATAAAGAGTATAAAACTTGGCCTATCTAGTTAAAGTTAGATGTCATTCTATGGCATGATATTGAGATTAGCATCCCACATTAGTGAACACTCTTAACTTAGTGATTAGAGCTAAACCAAAAACTTGATCACTTTAGATGGGAATACTTGGTGAAAATGCTTATGAAAACCTTGGAATGATGACTAATTCTATTGAGATGTTTTGACATGTGTTGAGAAACACAAATGGTTTATGACGATGATGAAAATGTTGAGGCATGAGCCTTGGCCCTTTTATAAAAAACTGATGGTTGGGATCGGATGCGATACCATTCCAATTTAATGTACAACCACAATACCTGAATTGGGTAAGGCTTAGCCAGAAGTTTATATGCATTAGTATGAGTTCCCTCGCGGGAGAGGTTTGAGCTGAGGCTACCTCTCACCTATGCAGTGCCCAGGATGGCAGATATCCATGGCTGGGAGGCCAAGCTCATAGGAGAGGTGCTTATACTAGAGTGTGTAAAGGAAAGGTTATGTTTGATTATCTGCATACTAAGTATGATGATTCAGGGTTATCCCTATCAGTTGTATCGAATTTTGTTGTGAAAGTGTACCACCTCTGCAAAGTGTCAAACTATTTGAATAGCCGCATCCGCGGTTATGGATAGTTGGAGTGGCCATACTGTTCCATTGGCAGATGTTTTCAAAATGACTTATGAAATGAATTGTGACATGACTTGACCACAACAGAGTTGTGACTATGAAAACTAAGTTACCACTTAGGTGATTTAGAACTTTATTTTATCTTTCTTTGTTTCTGAACTCAGCTTAGGTTTCAAACTTAACTTTACAAATAAACTTAGAACTTAGCTTTCCTACTAGAACTACTTTACTTGTTAGTGATAGTTTGCGAGTACTTAAAGAGTACTCATGGCTTTTGTCCCTGGCTATTCCCATGGCCAGACTATGAGGAGGACTATTCGGAAGAAGGACAGCAGGATGGCTATGACAAATAGGATCATCTCCCATCGTCAGCATTGCCTGTGACACTAAAGATGGAGTCCACCGCTACGCTTATTATTCCGCTACTTGTTTGTACTAAGACTGGATCATGAGATCCTTTATTTGTGTAAGACCTTATTATGGTTTGTAATGGATGATGTACTGTGATATCCAATCTGTTATATCTCAAAAATGGTAATCCTGGGATTGCGATGTATGGCATAACAGGCATATGGGATTAAAAATCCGGGTGTTGAGAAACTCCAGCTTGATCTTCTTCATCTCCAAGCAGTCTCGGATGAAGTGATACTTCAACTCGATGTGCTTCGAGCGATCGTTGAAGATGGGATTCTTCGCGAGCGAGATGGCCGACTTTTTGTCAACCTTGAGAACCACATGCTCTGCTTCGTTGTTGCTGAACTCTCCTAGCAACCGAGCAAGCTATATTCCCTGGCAAGCAGCCGTGGCAGCAGACACGTACTCTGACTCGTAGCTCGAGATAGCCACGACCTTCTGCTTCTAGGACTGCTAGGTGACTGGGCTGCTCACTAGACAGAATAGCGAGCCAGGCATGTTCTTGCACGAGTCGACGTCCCTAGCCAAGTCGCTGTCGCTATAGTCGACTAGGCATGGTGCTCCTGTGCTTCTTTCGTACCTACATCCGAGTCCCACGGACCCGACGATATAGCGAAGGATGCGCTTGATGGCGGCGAGGTGCTCCTTCGTCGGGGTCTCCATGAAGTGAGACACGAATCCGACTGCGGAAGTTAAATCTGGTCGTGTGTGGACCAAGTATCAGAGGCTCTCGATGATGCTCCGATACTCAGTCGCATCTGTCGCGGGCGTCGTGCTGCATTTGGACAGCTTGAACCGTGGCTGCATGGGCATGTGGCAGGGGTTGGATCCGACCATCCCTGCTTTCTCCAGCAGCTTCTGCGCATAGGCTGACTGTGAGATGACGATCCCTCTTGGCCCTTGTTATACCTCGATTCCGAGGTAGTAGCTCAGCAGCCCGAGGTCGGACATTTGGAATATGCTCTTCATCTCCAACTTGAACTTGTCGATGTCGCTGGAGTTGGAGCTAGTGATCACCAAGTCGTTGACATAGACTCCAATGATGAGACGATTTAGTGTCGCGCCTCGCGAGTACATGTCGTGCTCCGACTCGCATTGTGCAAAGCTGAGCTTGACGAGGCACCTGTCGAGCTTGGTGTTTCATGCCCTTGGCGCTTGCTTGAGGCCATAGAGCACCTTGTCCAGTTGGAGCACCAGGTGCTCCTTCCCTGTCGTAGTGAAGCCCGGTGGCTGCTTCACATACACCTCCTCCTCCAACTCGCCATTGAGGAAGGCTGACTTGACGTCCATGTGGTGGATGTCCCACCCTGCACTTGCAGCAAGGGCCAACAGGAGTCTAATTGACTCGAGTCGAGCCATAGGAGCGAAGACCTCGTCGTAGTCAATCCCGTGCTGCTGTACATAGCCCTTCGCCACGAGGCGAGCCTTGTGCTTAAGGACCGCGCCTTGCGCATCCTTCTTCACCTTGTACACCCACTTCAGGCCGATCGCACGGTGACCTGGTGGTAAGGTGGTGAGTCACCAGGTCGAGTTCTCCTCGATGGCCCTCATCTCTTCCTCCATCGCACGCCTCTAGCTAGCGTCCGACTTGGCCTCACTAAACGAGTCGGGCTCCTCAGTGGCGAGGAAGTGGAGCTCCTCTTCCGGATCCATAGCCGGTCCTACGTCGAGTATGTTATGAAGAGTGCGAAACCGGTACTCGCGGTTGGGTTCATCCTTTGTGTCGAGTGTGCTTGCGTACCTCGAAGGTAGAGAGACGAACTCGACTGCAGTGACAGTCGGAGTTGGTGACTCCATTGTCGAGCTCCCAGTGTCGATGGCGAGCCAGCTGGAGAAGTCACACTCCCCATTAGTGGACTCGGTGAGGGCGGCGAGTCGGAACCAAGATCCACACTCCCGTCACTTGGAGTCGGCAGTGGTGCGAGCACCATGTGCTCGACCGTGAACGTGTCGGCCCTGAAGGTGTTCAGCAGAGTCTCTAGGGAGTTCCAATCCCAGTGCACGCTCTCGTCGAACACAATGTCACGGGTGATGGTGACTTGGTCTGTAGCCGGGTCATAGGTCCGATAATCCTTCATGCTGGTTTTGTAGCCCACGAAGATCATCGGCCTGCTGCTATCGTCGAGCTTCTTCAGCCCGGGTCGCGTCTCTCTGACGTGCACCACATAGCCGAATGTGCGCAGGTAGTTCACATCTGGCTTGCGGCCATGCTAGGCCACGAACAGCGTCTTGCCGTCCACGCTCTTGGTCGGCGACCTATTCAATATGAACATTGACGTCGACACCGCCTCACCCCAGAACTCACCAGGGACTTTCTTGGCCTACAGGAGACTGCAGGTGTCAACACCTGGATTTTTAATCCCAGATGCCTATTATGCCATACCTCGCAATCCTAGGATTACCATTTTTGTGAGACATAACAGATTGAATATCACAGTACATCATCCATTACAAACCATACATAAGGTCTTCCACAAATAAGGATCTCATGATCCAGTCTTAGTACAATCAAGCAGCGAATAAATAGCGTAGCGGTGGGGTCCATCTTCAGAGTCACAGGCAATGCTGACGCTGGGAGATAGTCCTAGTTATCATAGCCGTCCTGATGTCCTTCATCTTGGTAATCTCCTTCATAGTCTGGTCATAGGAATAGCCAGGGACAGAAGCCATGAGTACTCTTTAAGTACTTGCGAACTACTACTAACAAGTAGTATATTTCAGGTTGGAATGCTAAACTCTAAGTTTAACTGTAAAGTTAAGTTTGAAACCTAAGCTGAGTTCAGAAACAAAGAAACATAAAAGAAGTTTGAAAAGCACTTAAGTGGGAACTTAATTGTCATAGTCACAACTCGGTTGTGGTCAAGTCAAGTCACTATTCAGTCCACAATTTGTTTTGAAAACATCTGATAACGGAATAGTATGGCCACTCCAACTGTCCATAACCGCAGACGCAGCTATTCGAATAGTTTGACACTCTGCAGAGGTGGTACACTTTCACCACAAGATTCGATACATCTGTCAGGGGTAACCCTGAATCATCATACTTAGTATGCAAATAATCAAACACAACCTTTCCTTTACACACCCTAGTATAAGCACATCTCCTATGAGCATGGCCTCCCAACCATGACCATCTGTCATCTTGGGCACTACATAGGTGGACAACATTGAGAAGTAGCCTCAGCTCAAACCTCTCCCGCGAGGGAACTAATACTAATGTATATAAACTTTCGGCTAAGCCTTACCCAATTCAGGTATTGTGGTTGTACGATAAAATTGGAATGGTATCGCATTCGAACCCAACCATCAGTTTTATAAAAGGGCTAAGGCTCATGCCTCAACATTTTCATCATCATAAACTATTTGTGTTTCTCAACACATGTCAAAACATCTCAATAGAATGACTCATCATTCCAAGGTTTTCACAAGTCATTTTCACCAAGTATTCCCATCTAAAGTGAATTAAGTTTTGGGTTTTGTTCCAACTACTAAGTTAAGAGTGTTCACCAAGGTGGAATGCTAATCTCAATCTCATGCCATAGAATGACATCTAATTCTAAGTAGTTAGGTCAAGTTTTATACTCTTTATGCTACCTTTAAACAAGTAAAGGACTTTGGTAAAGTAAAGCTTGTAAATAAAACTTGGAATAGGTATAAGTCCAAAATGGTATAACCAAAGCATGCCTAATGCCTTTGCTTAATTTATCTAACTTGCAAGGGTTAGCTTGCATTGTTAAATGATGGCTTGCTAGTATAATACTTGCAAGTGTTAGCTTGCCAAGAATAGCTTGCTCAGTTTACTTGAAGTGCTAGGCTTGCCTTGGGTAGTACAGTGGTTGAAGTTTTCTTCCTCCTCCTCTTGGTAGAACTCCTCCTCGAAAGCTTGGTCGGTACTATCGTCTATAAATACATACGGGATACACAATCACCAAACAATACTTAACTATTCTACTTATCACACTAAGGCACACATTTGATGATCTAGTATCATCACAAACATCATAAGGTTTTAATGAACTAACTTCATCCTTTTTATTTGAGAAAAGTAATTTCTACTCATTGAAAATTAACTAAGATTTAACATTCTCCAATTAAAATATGGGATCTTGTGGACACATGTCATCACCACATATTCTAACATATGGGAATGTGATTTAAGGGGTGGATCACATTTTAATAAGTTTAAGTTTAATAATTAATGATTTAAAGTGACTATAAATGCCTATATAGCATTATTTTGGTACTAGCCAAAGTCACTACATGCAATCCTTAATATTATTACATATTCAGATAGGTATGGTTAAATGTGATTTTTAAGAGTTGGAATCAGCTCAAAAGCTAATATGGTTGATTTTATAAAAATGTTTGAATGTGCAAAAGCTTCTGTTTTGTTATTTTAACTAGGAGAGATTTATAACTCTAAATGATTTAAATCCAACGGGCTTGGATAGATATTTTTAGTAGCTTTCCAACAAAATGAAATCACTCAATTTGGTCTATTAAATTTTCCTGAATTGATTTTTAAACTAAGAGACTGAATTGATTCTAAATCTAAATAGAAAAACCTATATTTAATTTGCGGGCTTAGGCGGCAAACTAGATGGGTCGGCCTAGTGGCGCTCTGTGGCGCAGAGGGCGACTGACGGGGGTGTCTCGCATGTCAGCGGCACTTAAAATCCGAAGCGGTACGGGGCGATCTGGGCCACACAATTAGAACACAGATCGACGGCTCACGGTCGTCATCGATGACGGACTCATCGCCGGCGAGACTGAACCCTAAACGGGCGGTGGGGGTCTACTGGGGACGTACCAGGGCTCCAGCTAGTGCGGCGAGGCGGGCAAATGAACTAGTGGACAACGGCGAGCTCAGGCGAGGTCACGACAGGGGTTGAGGTGGACGGAATCGACGGGAGCTTCTCCTCCTCTACAGCGGCTACCTCTGGTGGAATTCCGATGAACAGCGGCTCGAGCGCTCTGGCAAGAGAGGGGAAATGGTCAGTGGAGAGAGGGGACTGATATGGTGAGAAGAAATGGTGTTGGGGTGGCCTCCTTATATAGGTTCGACGGTGAGGCAGTGAGGCATGGGCGCGGCTCGTCACTGACGGCGAAACAGGGGGCTACTGGCATGGGCAAGGTAGGAAGATGGTGGGCGGTCTGCTGGCGGTCAGCTATGGCGCAATGGCGCGGCTAGGGGTGGTGCCTAACGGTCGGGGTCTTCCCGTGCTCTAGGAGATAGAGGCGGTGCTCGACGCGGCTCCCAACGACTGTGGGTCGCGCGGCGGTGCACGACCGTGTCTGGCGGGGTGCTGGTGTCAAGGCAGAGCGGCGTGCGCGATATGGTGTCGAGGCGCGGTCGGTGGAGTGCTGGCGGTGGTCGCGCTCTGGCACGCTCTGGCTGCACGCAGAGAGAAGGGGCAGCGCTTCCCTGGGGTGGTCCAGTGGCTATATGCGGACGTGGGGTGGACCGTGGGCGGCGGTGAGGTCACGCCTCACTCCCTAGAGCGGCGGAGAAGGGTTGGCGGTCTACTGCGGCTTGGTCACGATCGGCCGATGATCATGGCGTCGGGGATGCGTTGCACTGGCGCCAGGGGCTCGGGATAGGGGTGGTTTTGGTCTGGTTGGGCCTGGGAGACCAAGGTGATCAATGTGCATCAATTGGCTCAACAAGATTTGCTCCTAAACAGTATTATTTAGGCCACTTTTTATCTGCCTGCCAACTGTTCGATCAAATGGCCGCATGAAATTTTATTTGAATTTTTCAAAGATTTTTGGTGGAGTGATTCATCTTATGCTTAAACATCTAGGTTTTCTTAGGATTTTGAAATGGAGTTCATTTGAATGGTTTTTGAAAAGTGGTATCTAGACATATGAACTAGATTCAATTTTCTAATGTCATTTAGATTTAGAGTTTGAAAGTTTTTGGGATGAAACAAAGTGGGCCTTGGTACATAACTACTTGTACTAGCAAGGGGTGCAAAGAACCACAATTGTTTCTGTTTCAAAATGAGTGCTAGGAATAGCCAAAGTGGGTGTGATTAAAATGGAAACCATTTGCTTGTTTAATTCTTTTTGATTTATTTATCTTTGTGATTGGCTTGGGGATGATCTAGATGATGTGTAATTCATCTTAGAGTCATTTTACAATCAATAGATCACTCAATCATGGAAATTCAAAACAACTCCTATTTAAATGCACACACATATGAAAGCTTAAAGATTTTTAAATGGAAAAGTTTTTGTTAACCCTAAATTGGGTAGATTTGATCTAGATCACTTGGATTAAAGTTTTGGGATGTTACAGCAGGCATGCCCACAATCGTCTAGTTGCGGCACTCGACGACACTGTTCTGCTACGGGGAGTAGGGAGCCGTTAGGTGACGCTCCACTCCGAGCTCCGCACAGTACACGGTGAAAGAGCCGGAGGTGAACTCGCCTCCACGATCCATCATTAGGGTCCGCAGCTTGTTGCCAGACTCCAAATCGACTCTCGCCTGGAGTTGGATGATGGCGGCTGCGGCCTCGTCCTTCTTCGAGAGAAGGGCGAGCCACATGTACCGCGTCAGGTCGTCGACTAGGAGGAGGAAGTACCTCTTCCCGCTTGGCGTAGCCGGCGTGATCGGCCGGCAGAGGTCGCCATGGACCAGCTCGAGTCGCTCCTTTTCTTCGTACTTCCCCTACTGCACGAATGAGGCTCGCTGCTGCTTCCTTGCTAGGCAGGCATCGCAGAGCTGGTTCACGTGGTCCCCAAGGGGAAGCCCACGCACCATATCGCTAGTTGGCGCAAGTTGTTGAAGTTGAGGGCCCGAACAGCGCATGCCAAGTCCATGCTGAGTCGACACCAGTGTGTATCGCCAAACACACTAGTTGAGCGAATCGCGCTATCAGCTTGTACAGCCGATTGGCTTCGTGCCTGACCTTCATCAGCAGCTTCCGCTACTGGTCTCGCACTCAGAGGAGTCCGTCCTCAATCAGCACCTGGCAACCGTTCTCGTCGAACTGGCCAAGACTGATGATGTGCGTGTTCAGCCGGGGTATGTAGTACATGCCTGTGATGGCCCGGTGCTTGCCTGACTTGCAGATGAACAACACTATCCCTTGTCCGCAGATGTCCACCGTGGAGCCATCTCCGAACTTGGCGGAGCCGTTGATGGTGGTGTCGAGCTCTGCGAACACGGCGCGATCACCAGTCATGTGATTGGTCGTGCCCGAGTGGAGGTACCAGACGCCCTCCTTGGTGTCCCCCTCTTGCGCCAGGTTGACCTGCGCCTTCTCCTCTAGCACAAGGAGGGTCGACTCCGAGACGGCCGACTCGCCCACATGTCGTCTAGGTGCGAGTGCCTCTCGAGTCTCTATGGCCAGCAGTGAGGGCTGCCGAGCTGGTTTCGCCTCTGACTCCAGGAATCGAGGAGACTATGACTCCTCCTGAGTCGATATATCCCACTGGGCAAAGCAGTGAATCCGAGAGTGCTCCGTTGGAGGGGTCGACTTGCCCTCCGACTCTTCGACCGGTCGAGTCGCTGACTCTGCCACCGGTCGAGACAAGGGTGTCGCCTCCTGTGTGCCCGACTCCACTCTGGAGCGAGTCGACACTTGGAGCTGCGGCGCGGACGCCACATTGCAGGCCTGCATCATGAGCAGCGCCTCATCGTTGTCGTCTCCGCCGCTGACGAGATGAGCCTCCTCGCGCTTCTTCTTGTGGTAATCCCGCGCCGAGTGGCCGGCAATTCCGTAGTAGCGACACGTGTCGCGGTCGTTGGTGCGTCTTTGTGCACCGGCTCTGCCCTTGCCGCGCCCGAGGCCGCGAGGCTTGCCGCCTCTGCCGCATCCGGTTTGGGTGGACGGTGCTCCTTCTCGCAGCTTCATCTGCGCGAACCACTCCTCTTCAGAGAGGAGTAGCTTGCCGGCATGCTTGGCCTCTGGCTCCTCCTGCTCGTAGCGCTCTTCAGAGAGGAGTAGCTTGCCGACATGCTTGGCCTCTGGCTCCTCCTTCGTTCGTAAGCTCCTCTACGGAGATGGTGTCGAGGTCGAGCAAGGTCTCGATGGAACATGCCATCTGCGAGAACATCGAGGGGACGACAGAGAGGAACTTACGAACGAAGTCTGGCTCGCTAAGCTTCACGTCGAGCACCCCAAGCTGTGACACGAGGGACGATAGGCGCATGCCAAAGTCGTCGATGTCCTCGCCGTCATTGAACTTGATGGCCTTGAGCTGCTTCTTCAGCGTCGCAGCCTTTGCCTCACGCACCCGGGTCACCCCGAGCCGCATCGTCTTCACCGCCTCCCATGCCTCCTTCGTTGTCGCCTTGACTACGATGGTGGCGACCATCTCCGACGGAACAGACCGCAGCAGGCACTCCATAGCCATGTGGTCCGTCTCGCGCTCTGGCGTCCCGTCGGTGACGGCGACCCAGAGTTGGCGCGCCTCGAGCATGACATGCATGAGGAGGGCCCAGCTAGCGTAGTTCGTCCGATCTAGCATCGGCCACGAACCACCACTCTCACGGACTACCCGCTGAAAGATCTGCGGGCTCCCGATATCCTTCTTTTCGTGTGCCGCGACGGCGGCGGCATCAGCCAATGCCTTGGTGTTGTCGCCTATCACCGTCGCTTTCTCTCAAACTTAGGCTCTGATACCAATTGTTGGCCCAAACTATGAATACGGTAAGAGGAGGAAGAAGGGGAGGCAGAACACACTCAAGAAATTTTGGTGCTTGTTCTCCACATCTTTCTCATTCACAATCAGCCCTATATATAGGTGATGGAAGAGGAAACTACAAGTAAGTTACCTAATACATGCAAAGCAACTACATGTATGTACACGGTGTGGTGGACTTGATCCTACTCAAGTCTCCTCTAGTGGAGTTGACCCAAAGTCAGTCAAGTCGTGTGCTTCCTAGAAATTACCTAGCAAGCAACGTGAAACTTCCTAAAAACTACAAGCCTATTCCAACAAAAGCTTCCCGTAACCAAGAAGAAAGAAAGATGACACAATAACGTATATCAAAGCAAGCAACAGCAGGAGAGCTACCCAATTGAAAGGAAAAAATAAAGACAGATAGCTTATCTCCACGTATTGAACCAAGTAGCAGCAAGCAGAAGTAGGACAATAAACTAAAATTAGAAATGCTAACACCATATGTTGCCTCCAATTAGACTCACGGAGCTGCAGCATAATTTAAGTAACACAGTGGCAAGCATGCATGCATTGTCAGAAAAGATTGACAGGGAATAGACTACCTCATAATGGTATGCATGTTCGTGTCGATGTGTTATCGATGACATAGACATGCTCAAAGTAAGAACACCCAGCTGCCTCTAACGCAGATGCTCAAGCCCAGATGAATCATCAATGATCAACCGCGAGTCCAATCTGTATGAGCAACTCAAATTTCAGAGATTATAGAAAGCTTCCTGCAAGAAACAAATATGACACAGCAATGTATATTAGAGCAAGCACCAGCAAGAGAACTACCCAATTGACAGGAAAAAATAAAGACAGCTAGCTTATCTCCACATATTAAACCAAGTAGCAGCAAGTAGAAGTATGGCAATAAACTAAAAATAGAAATGCTAACACCATCTGTTGCCTCTAATAGACTCACAGAGCTGCAGACAAATTTGAGTAACAGTGGCATGCATGGGTACTAAAATGTGAGAAAATATTGACATGGAATATACTACCTCATAATACTATGGTATGCTATAGACAGGAAGAAAAGTCTCCAACAGCCGCTGAATCATAGCAAAAAAAATAGTGTTTGCAACTCTTTGTATTCATATGCAAGATGGTAACTAAGAGTAAAAGATGCAAAAAGAGGAGTACCCGTGAACTGATATGTATACTTATATATATACTCTGCTTCAAGATTAGGTAACACCATGACAACTTCAGGCAATATCAAAATTTGGGTTTGCAGACATTGCCCAAAAAACAGGAATTGAAAACAAAAGGCTAAGAAACATGGAAGGCGCACACATGAGGGCAGTTGCAGGTCGACCTGTCGCAAGCAGAGCGGCAGCGGCACAGTAAGTCGAACACAACATAAGCTTCGTAAATACATGCAAATCACTATTAAAAAGGAAAATCAATACATGTGTTCTTCTTCTCCAGGATTACAGACTAAACATGTAAGAAATTATATTTAATGGATCTACTACAGAAGAGAAATGCATCAGTTATAGTGTGTCATTGGTCAGTCAAACGCTAACAACAATAGGAGAATTCCTAATTGGGTAATTACTGTTTTCTCTTATCTACCAATGCAGCTACATATTATCCAACACCCCAATCAATTGTTCATCTAGGAACTTAAAAGTGGGACAGAAAAGGTCCTAAGGTATGAAGATGAGTACCTTCAAGGTTCTGCGATGGTGTGTCGAGTATCTGTCCACCATCTACTGCCGCCCACAACACAGCTCAACAAAAAAATTGCAGCTGTAGGCTGATTCATTAGATAGGCCAAGAAAGCTAGAAAGAGAAAAAAAAAGCTAGCCAGGGAACATAGATAGCAACTTACTCTTTCACACGGTAGGAAGTGTCAGGGGATGATCCCCGGGTAGGCTACGCCAGGCCTAACTGGCCGGCTCCGGGAATGCCTGGCCGGATGGCCGCAACTGGGTGAACCGATCCAACCGGTCCGCCCTCTAGATTTCCCGGTTAGCCCGTCTAGCCGGATGGCCATTTTCACCCGGTCGCCTCGGATTTGGTGGCAAGGCTACAGAGGGGGTGACGCTCCTTGCCAAGCGTGCCCCTGACTCATTGTATCATCAAATAGCCTAGCGCGCCGCCCCTGCCGGCGCTACAAGACAGTTGTGCCAAAGCAGGAAGATAAGCAAGGGGTTGTCGGTTGACTGCTAAACCTCCAGCTGACCGTTAAAGGTTGACTGGGTCCTGGCCCACCGGCTGGACCTTGCCAGCCGGCCCGCTATGTAAACCCAAAGCCCAAACAGTAAACCTTAAAACCCACATTGTAACCCATCTCTCCTAGCCAGTATATAAGGGAGGGTAGAGCTAGGGTTCTAGGTGAGCTCATGTAGATTCAAGTTCATCCTCATAGTTTATTAATTCATCTTCTTCCTCTAGCTCTCCATAGCAGCTAGGGAAACAGCTCAAGGAGCACCTGTACTGGGCATTCGCCCCTAATATAGTAGATCCTTGTAGAGTAGGAGTGTTACCTCGCCAAGATGGCTCCGAACCTGGGTACATCACTGTGTCTGAAGTATCTATGTCCAACCTGTTGCGAGTAGCCACCGATAGCATCTTGATTGTCTCCTCTCATGCCATCCCTGATGGCACTGCCGTGTTCCACACCATGACAGTTGGCGCCCACCATCGGGCACATCGCTTCGGCTGGGGTCATCTTTCGCACGTGACATCCGCTTGTCGTCGGTGAGCGAGTCGCCTCCGGCCTCGTCCTCACTCTCGGCTCCTTCGACAGTGTTGTGGACAACGCATCATGCTTCACCGGGGAGACCTTCCCAAGTGGCGGCTCCGTCATGCACTTCGGTGAGCACTGCGTCTATGTCGCCACCGTCGCCGAGGCTTTCCCTCGTGGAGTCATCACCGTCTCTGGCGGGCCACCCGGCTTTGCCGCTCCGCGCGGTTCCAGCTCAGGTGAAGGTCGTCGCCCGCCCCTCGAGCACACCGTGGGAGGCAACAGCTCCACCTCGCATGGTCCAGATCAGGACCCGCTGACCGCCTCCATCAAGCACCTCCGCAACCCCATCGTCCCTGAGGCAGATCCGGCAGCGGCTATAGCTGCGCTGGAGGCCACGCGCCAAAACCTCCTGCAAGAAGCCAACAAGGTCGCCACCCAACAACAATGGCTAAACGCAACCATGAGCGAGTACAACACTACACACAGCTTTGGCCGCCTGCCTGGTGCCAACCGGCAAATTCCGCCCCAGGGTCGTAACCTTGGTTTGGACCTGGTCCCTGCTGCTGACCCGCATACTCCCGCGGTTCAGCCAGTTTACAATACTCCCGCCAAGAACATGAGGGCCTCGGAGGCGGCCACCGCTGAGTTGAGGCACCATGAGGGCGATGAGCTACACCGCCAGCAGGCGCGCGTCCAGCTCCTCGTAGCCACAACCAACAAGCAGCATGCCGAGGTAGGTCTCAGCCTTGGAGGAAACAGCAAGAGACAGCCACCTCGCCGGATGGCGGATCCGGCAGCTGGTGGCACCAAGGCCTCCTCTCCAAACGGAATGAGGAAGAATAGCCGTCCATGCAGCGGCTCAGCTGGCTGTGGGCATCATCTGCACGAAGTCGCGACGGTCACCAGTAGAAACCACGCTCCGGCTAACGGAGTTGGACAAGGGAAACGTCACCAATTAGTTGACGAAGCCAAAAGAAGCCTCGTGCCGCCCAAGTCCCGCCTGATGGGGCGACTCGGACCACGCGAGCCGAAAACATGCAATGCGCGCACACGCATCGACCTCCTGATACAATCGTGCACGCTGGAGGAGGAAAGTCCAGCCAGCCCAAGATGTTTCAGACCGCGCATCCGAAACAAACTGTTTCCAAAGGGATTTTCACTCTCAAGGGACACATCAAAGTACGACGGTTCAGTCAAGCCAGAAGATTGGCTGGTGGACTATGTCACCGCGGTGAGCATAGCCACCGGCGAGTGGCGGTGCGCTACAGCCCCCTCACGCTCCTCGACTCGGCTAGAACTTGGCTAAGCAGTCTCCCTGACAACAGCATCAACGCCTAGGTCGACTTCGAGGAAGCATTTATTGGCAACTTCACCGGCACCTACAAGTGGCCTGAGCAGCCCCATGAACTCGCCCTCTATGTTCAAGGGAAGGACGGGTCCGACCGCTCCTACCTCACCTGGTGGACAAGCATGCACAACTCCTGTGATGGCGTGCATGAACACCAGGCAATCGAATTATTTATCAACAGCTGCAGAGATGGCACCATGCTCAAGCATAAGCTCAGCCGGGTGGAACCCAAAACCATGGCTCAGGCCATGGCCATTGCAGACAAGTATGCCACCGCTGGCACAGCGATGAAGAAGGCCATTGTGGTGGACGACCAAGGGAAGATGATCGTGTATAACTCCACGGACCGGCGCCAATCAGATGGGCATCATAACATCTCCAGGCAGCATGACCATGATAACCGCCACGGTTAAAGAATGGGCAACCAGCTAGACGACCGGTACGAGTCCAAGCAGGTGGCAGCCATCCAAGAGGATCCGGCTGCGGGCGGCAACCGGAGGCAGAAGCCCAATAATCGACCGCCATGACCCAAGTACACCATCGAATCGATGCTTGATGGGCCGTGAAAGTTTCACAATGGCGGCAACAAGCCTGCTACGCACACAAGTCGCTAGTGCACCTGGACCAAGAAGATGCCCAAGGTTTGCGGATTACCACCACCGCCGCCTCCGCTAGCCGGTGGCCCACAGGACAACCATGAACGCCAGAACCGCCAGGACGAGGAAGATGGTGATTACCCTCGCCGGGTGGGAAACTACCACATTTCCACCAATGAGCCAGAGACAAAGCACAGCACGAGGCACCATGAGGCGGAGGTGAACGCAATCGTTCCCCCCGTTCCCCAGTACCTAAACTGGTCTGAGCAAGAGATCACGTGGAGCGGGAAGGACCAGCCGGCTGTACTGCCTCACCCAGGCTCCTACGCGATGGTCCTGGATCCTATCATTGTCTCTAGAAGCACTCCTGCAGATTTTCACGTGTCCTTGTCGATGGGGGAAGCAGCATCAACCTCCTGTACCACAGCTCGTTGGACCGGCTCGGCATCAGCGAATCTCAACTAGAGCGGTCCAGCACCTCCTTCCACGGAGCCGTCCCAGGTCGATCACATTCGCCCATCGGCAAGATCCGGCTGGACATTATTTTTGACACGGAGGGCAACATCCGCCGCGAGCCCATATGGTTTGAGGTGGTCAACCTCTCCAGAGCATACCACGCCATCCTTGGACACCCAACTCTCACCAAGTTCATGGCGGTTCCGCACTACGCGTACCTCAAGATGAAGCTTCCTGGGGCCAAGGGAGTAATCACCATCGTCGGCTGATACAAGCGGTCGGTGGAATGTGCCATAGACGGCTCCAAGCAAGCCAAGGCCATGATCATCTTGGAGGAGAAGCGCATCATAATGCAGAACATGGCGGCCCTGCAGGTGGAAATGCCGGCTGGCGAGCCAAAGCTAGCCGGAGAGGCACAATTCAAGCCATCCAAGGGCACCAAGAAGATTTTTCTCAATGAGGCTGAGCCGGACAAGTTCGTCCTGGTCGGAGACAGCTTCTATAGCAAATAGGAAAGCGTGATTGTCCACTTCCTTTGTGAGAATTAGGATAGCTTTGCATGATCCCCCCTCCCAAGGACATGCCTAGTGTTCCGAGCGAGCTCGCCGAGCACTCTTTACATGTCAGCCGGATGCAAAGTCGGTCAAGCAATCTCTATGCCGTTTCGCAAAAAAAGAATTGGTGAAGAAATCACCCGGCTCCTAGCAGCCGGATTCATCATGGAAGTATACAACCCGGAATGGCTGGAGAATCCGGTGTTGGTGCTGAAAAAGAACAAGACTTAGCGCATGTGTGTTGACTACACCAGCTGGAACAAGGCATGCCCTAAAGATCCATTCGCCCTGCCAAGGATAGATCAAGTGATCAATTCCACAGTCGGTGCTGAATTGTTGTCGTTTCTACATGCGTATTCTGGCTACTACCAGATCCGGCTGAACCCCTCTGATCAAATAAAGACAACATTCATCACCCCGTATGGGGCTTACTATTATACCACCATGCCATTTGGACTGAAAGATGCAGGGGCAACGTACCAGCGCTATATGCAGAAGTGCCTGCAACCACAGATCGGAAGAAATTTACACACCTACGTTGATGATGTGGTGGTCAAGACAAAGGAATGACGAACACTCCTCGAGGACCGGAAGGAAACATTCGCCAACCTCTGCCGGTTCCAGATGAAGTTGAACCTGGAGAAGTGTGTGTTCGGCATTCTAGTCGGCCAGCTCCTCTCTTTTCTCGTCTCAAAACAAGGAATCGAGGCCAATCCAGAGAAGATCGGTGCAATCGAGCTCATGCAACCGCCGCAGAACCTGCACGACATGCAGAAGTTCACCGGATGCCTGGCCTCCCTCAGCCGGTTCGTCGGCTGGCTGGGGGAGAAGGCACTCCCATTGTACTGGCTCATGAAGAAAATGGACAAGTTTGTCTAGACGGTGTAGGCAGACGAAGCCTTTCGTGACCTTGTAGCACCCCGGTAAAACCACTACTAGAAAATGGCTCGGTGACTTTATTTTGTGCATCATCATGCCCGCATGCTCATGCCATCATGCCACATTGCATTTGAGCATCGTCATGTCATCGTACATGTGGTTGCCGAAAACTATTTTTCTAAAAGGCTAGTTTTGTTTTCTAAATACCCCCATCTTAATTTCAAATCAAAGCCCGATCTCTTCCGGATATTTTGTTTTGCTAAAACTGTTTGCAAATGGTTTTATAAAATAAAAATAAAATAAAATGTTTTTCAGGAGAGACCTCCACCGGCCAGGCCCAAAGGGCCCAACCGGCAGCAGCCTACCACCCCGGCTAATCCTGACCCTAGATCTAAGTCTAGACCAAACCCTAGCCTCAACCTACCCAAACCCTAACCCCTACCCCCGGCCGCCGCAGCGCACGCATCTAACGTCGCGCCGCTGTGGTACACGCACGCACCCGCGCAGCAGAAGCAGCGCGCGCGGCACACCGATCTGCCCAACCCTAGCGCGCGTCACCCTGAACCACTCCACCTAGCAACCAGCAGCCATGGTTAACCCGACGTGACCGACACCACCAGGCCACCCCGCGGGATCGAACCTGCCCCACGTCGCACGCCTCCCAATCCACACCTGCCCCGCAGCTATCTCCTCCCATCCCTGCTCACTCGCGACCACCCTACCTCTACGCTCTCGTTGCCACCACACGCTCCTCGTATCCCCAAGTTCCCTCGCCGCCACCAGCGATGCGCGTACCCTGCTCCTTCGCAATCCCCGCCCTCCTCCTAGCTCGTCTACATGGACGCACGCCGCCACATCTGGCCGCCGCTCGAGCCTCGCCTCTGCCTCGATGGCCCGCGCATGCCGCCTTGTTTCCCCTTCGAGCCGACCACCGTCCCACGCCGACAAGATCGTCATCTTGCCCTCGACCTTGCCGTCTCCCACCGCCGTCGTCGTCGCCCACCTCCGCTCGACCTCAGGCCTGCGAGCCCCGAGATCCGCCCTTCTTCTGAGCATGCTGCTGCCCCCGGCTTCCCTGCTCCCTCCTCGCGATGTTCTCTGCATGCCCTGAAGGTGTGGCCACATCTCTGCCCGTGTCCACGCGCATCTCGGTCACCGTGGACACCTGGCTCGTACCCGAGGTCCTCTGCTTTGCCCTGGACCAGCTCTATGTCTTTTGTACCCGGCATCGGGAGGCCACCCGAAAGAGCTCGTCTCTCCCTTGTTGTATCTATGACCGTGAGGTGTTCGGGCTATTCTTCAAACGACAAGACCAATCTAACGCCGCAACCCGAGATCATCTACGCGGAACGTGATGTTCTCCTTCACGGATCCAAAGACCGTACCCGAAGGTTGCCTACCCAAGACGACAAGTTCTCCAACACGGATTCGATGCGCGAGACCTCGATACCGGACCCGAAGCCCCAACCCGAAGACCGATCCCGCCGAACCCGACCCCCTCCGGAACCCCAAGATCTCCGAACGCATATGTGTGACCCCTATCTGAGACCCCTATATTTTATAATATATGACATTGTCACTTGTTGCATATAAATTGATCATATTGCATACATCTTCATTTGTTTGGGGTATAATGTCGATTCACCTAATTATTAAATATGGAGACTATATGCGGTATTCTAATCTTATACCGACTCCATTTAAAATTATGTAGTGAACTGATGCCATGTTTTGCCTTGTTAATATAACATTTAAATTGCAGGGTACCTAAACAACATGAACCTATTAATTAATTGTCGGGACCCCGGTTCCGTTTAATATCGCCTAGTTGCATTGCATCCTTTCCATGTCATGCATCAAACATGCATCCTGCCCGATCTTCTGCCGTAGTATTAAATAGTGTATCCGGTGTTTCTTCTAATGCTTTGCTTCTTCACGGATTAGGCCATTGAGTGGATGTGAGTGTCGACCCGATCTCCGGTGAATCTTCGACAGTGTTTCCTAGGCGAGCATTCTCCCCCTTTCTAGCTATTTTGCATTTATAGTCTTTATTTTCTCCTATTGATCTATTGTTATCTGTGTCGCGATGCTTTAGTGTTCTGTACCAGATATATTCCGTGTATCCTTAATATTTCCTTGGACACCTCCTATTACCTGTTGTTTGGTAGATAGATGGTCTTGCGAGTCGTAGTCGCTTTCTCAGGTGCGATCCCGTGTTGTGAAGTACCACACAGTTGTTGGAATGTTGTCATATGCTTTACGGTGGAGTTGATCATGACTTTAAATAACACTACTAAATTGTTGGGATAACTAATGAAAGAGGCACCGGTGGGAAATATATGCTATTTGGTTTTTCATGTCCACTTGTGTCCCGTAGGCCTCGAGTACTTGATACATGTTCCTTGACTATCGCACTATCCGCATGTGGGACAATGAATTCCCTTAGCTAGAGCTTGATTCATTTCTTATTTCTTGGGGCCACAAACTAGTTTGGGGTTTTATTACCATCATGTACTTATGCCATGCTTTTCTGCTTTATTTACGATTGTGCGTGGAGCACCTGTACTGTTTTGGATCGTGACACGTTTTCGCTGTATCGACAAGCCCAGTCACACTTTCAGGTTCCCAGTCGTTTACCGCCGTCTACACAAACCTTGGGTCCGTCTAGGAGCCAGCCAACTTCGTCGCGGGTAGCTTAGTGGGGTGGCTCCCTGAAATAATTTATGAATCCTGTGATTGCTTTGTCATGAAAACCTCGTTGGGTTTTGATTTGGTTTTTCCGAGGTTGATCGTGTGTGTGTTGCTATTTTTGCACCCCTCCAGGGTAAATCTTTCTGATAGCCATGTCCGCGGTTATGGATGACTTGGAGCACAGTATCTCGATCATAGACAAGCATAACTAAAGTAGTGCTATAAATTTGACTTAATATGTGACTAGTAATCAGCTTCAGTACAATGGAATGGATAATAAAAGTGCCAACAACTGGTGGAACTGGGGTGTATCGTGTCATGTTATACCTGCCTAGTAAGTATGACAACTCCAATGGATTAAAATAAAAGTGCCAACAACTGCTGGGTTTGGGATGTCACATGCTAATTGTATCTGATTAGTAAGTACTGCAACTACAACTGAATGGTTAAGTAAAACTGCCCCCTACTTATGCTATCATGATGAATCATGCTATCTATATCTGACTAGTAAGTGCTACCACTATAATGGAATGAATAAAAATGCCAACCGTGTGAGTTTCCTCGGCATGACTTCCTCGTTTATTCTTGAGGGGGAAATATCAAGATGGGTATGATTGGTGTTAGTCTCAGGTTGGTTCCTGAATAGGTCTTTCTTATCCCGCACTGATAGCCGACAGTTGTATGGAGTCTCTATAGGTTGTTTAGTGCCTGCTGCGCTACCGCTTCAGTCCACCATACCTCTGTAGGCGAGAGCCGCCGAATTCTAGCCTCGCCGTGTACTGGCCTTAGTACTGACCGCTTCCTTTTTCCTTTGCCCTTTATCGGCACCCCTTTTGTTTTGGCAGGTATAAGTTCGATGTCGTTAGCAGGGTTACCCTTCCGGCTTGGCCTGGGCAGGGTTATGGACGCCATTGGTTATTCTTCGTGGCTCTTAGCCTAATTTGCTTCTTATCCATACTCGGATGTTGTATCGTTTTCAAGGTGATTTGGATCTTTGCGCTGTATATCTGTATTCTTGACTCATGGAGATTGTTGTATATATATGTTCTGTGGGTTCCATCGTGGACTAATGTGTAATGGTATTACTTTATTCTCCACCCGCACGCAAGTGCCTGGTGGGCGTCCTTGAATCGTTTCTATGCGGGTTTGGCGAGAATCGCTGAAACTTGTATAGGGCCGATTCGAGGGTGTTATAAAGTGGTATCAAAGCTCAGCAGTTGCGATATCCCACTGGTCCAGCCTATAGGATAACCTAGCTAACGACCGATGTAGAGTGTCAAAACTATTTTTTTATAAAATAGGTTGGATAGATCTGATTAGGTATGCTTTTATTCCTTACCCCTCTGCAATTCTCTTCTTACCTCTACGTGTTTTGGATCTTCTTTCTTATCTTCTTCGAGTCTAGGATTTCTCGTGGTGGGGTTTCTGTCGTACCTTCAGGGTTTCGATTCCTTCCTTTCGTAACAGTGTTGCTACATCCGGGCTTCGTGCTATATGAGGAATCTCCCTTTGTGTACCTTTCAGTGGACCAAAATCCACTAAAATCTTTCTTTGTATCTTCTTATGTTTCCAAGATGACGACGTCATCTGCATAAGACCCGATGAAGAGTCTGCATCACTCCCTTGTTTTCCAAACGTTGTTTGTCAAGATCTTCAGACTGATTCTGAGAGTTGGTTGCATAATTCTTCTATTCATGTACAGAGTAATGCTTTTAGTGCGGGATGGAGTCGCGACCATACCACTACTCTTATCATTCGCTTTTGTACATTGGATCTGTGGATCAATGTAATTTTACTCCTTCCATAGAAGTTAGAGGTGGCCTTATCTTTCGATACCTTTACCTTCGTCCTTTGTTCTCCGGAGCGTTCTCTCGACGAAGACGAGCAATGTCCCCTTGTTGGTGGTGTCGCCGATTTAAAGATGGAGCAAGAATCTTTGTTAGTGGTGTCGTGAGGATCTAGACGAAGCGAGAAGATTCAAATCATCAGCCTTCTTCCCCCAACCATGAGGCGGATCTCGAGGACGAGATCCATTGTTAGTGGTGTCGAATTGTAGCACCCCGGTAAAACCACTACTAGAAAATGGCTCGGTGTTTTTGTTTTGTGCATCATCATGACTGCATGCTCATGTCATCATGCCACATTGCATTTGAGCATCGTCATGCCATCATGCCACACTGCATTTGAGCATCATCATGTCATCATACATGTGGTTGCCTAAAACTATTTTTCTAAAACGCTAGTTTTGTTTTCTAAATACCCTCGTCTTAATTTCAAATCAAAGTCCGATCTCTTTCGGATATTTTGTTTTGTCTAAAATTGTTTGCAAAAGGTTTTATAAAATAAAAATTAAATAAAATGTTTTTCGAGAGAGACCGCCACCGGCCAGGCCCAAAGGGCCCAACCGGCAGCAGCCTACCACCCCGGCTAATCCGGACCCTAGATCTAAGTCTAAACCAAGCCCTAGCCTAAACCTACCAAAACCCTAACCCCCACCCCACAGCCGCCGCAGCACACACACCCAACGTCGTGCCGCTGTGGCACACGCACGCACCCGCGCAGCAGCAGCAGCAGCGCGCGTGGCACACCAAACCGCCCAACCCGCGCGCGCGTCACCCTGAACCGCTCCACCCCGCAACCACCAGGCCTAGTCAACCTGACGTGACCGACATCGCCAGGCCACCCCGCGGGGTTGAACCTGCCCCACGTCGCACGCCTCCCGATCTCCACCTTCCCCGCATCTATCTCCTCCCATCCCTGCTCGTTCGCGACCACCCTACCTCTACGCTCTCGTTGCCACCACACGCTCCTCCCATCCCCGAGTTCCCCCGCCGCCACCAGCGACGCGCGTACCCTGCTCCTTCGCGATCCCCGCCCTCCTCCTAGCTCGTCTACATGGACGCACGCCGCCACATCTGGCCGCCGCTCGAGCCTCGCCTCTGCCTCGATGGCCCGCGCGTGCCGCCTTGTTTCCCCTTCGAGTCGACCACCGCCCCACGCCGACAAGATCGTCATCTTGCCCTCGACCTTGCCGTCTCCCACCGCCGTCGTCGTCGCCCACCTCCGCTCGACCTCAGGCCTGCGAGCCCCGAGATCCGCCCTTCTTCTGAGCATGCTGCTGCCCCCGGCTTCCCTGCTCCCTCCTCGCGATGTTCTCTGCGTGCCCTGAAGGTGTGGCCACATCTCTGCCCGTGTCCACGCGCATCTCGGTCACCGTGGACACCTGGCTCGTCCCCGAGGTCCTCTGCTTTGCCCTGGACCAGCTCTATTTCTTTTGTACCCGGCATCGGGAGGCCACCCGAAAGAGCTCGTCTCTCCCTTGTTGTATCTATGACCGTGAGGCGTTCGTGCTATTCTTCAAACGACAAGACCAATCTAACGCCGCAACCCGAGATCATCTACGCGGAACGTGATGTTCTCCTTCACGGATCCAAAGACCGTACCCGAAGGTTGCCTACCCAAGACGACAAGTTCTCCAACACGGATTCGATGCGCGAGACCTCGATACCGGACCCGAAGATCGAACCCGGCGCACCAACTTCTTCCTCTCGGACCCGAAGCCCCAACCCGAAGACCGATCCCGCCGAACCCGACCCCCTCCGGAACCCCAAGATCTCCGAACGCATATGTGTGACCCCTATCTGAGACCCCTATATTTTATAATATATGACATTGTCACTTGTTGCATATAAATTGATCATATTGCATACATCTTCATTTGTTTGGGGTATAATGTCGATTCACCTAATTATTAAATATGGAGACTATATGCGGTATTCTAATCTTATACCGACTCCATTTAAAATTATGTAGCGAACTGATGCCATGTTTTGCCTTGTTAATACAACATTTAAATTGCAGGGTACCTAAACAACATGAACCTATTAATTAATTGTCGGGACCCCGGTTCCGTTTAATATCGCCTAGTTGCATTGCATCCTTTCCATGTCATGCATCAAACATGCATCCTGCCCGATCTTCTGCCGTAGTATTAAATAGTGTATCCGGTGTTTCTTCTAATGCTTTGCTTCTTCACGGATTAGGCCGTTGAGTGGATGTGAGTGTCGACCCGATCTCCGGTGAATCTTCGACAGTGTTTCCTAGGCGAGCATTCTCCCCCTTTCTAGCTATTTTGCATTTATAGTCTTTATTTTCTCCTATTGATCTATTGTTATCCGTGTCACGATGCTTTACTGTTCTGTACCAGATATATTCCGTGTATCCTTAATATTTCCTTGGACACCTCCTATTACCTGTTGTTTGGTAGATAGATGGTCTTCCGAGTCGTAGTCGCTTTCTCAGGTGCGATCCCGTGTTGTGAAGTACCACACAGTTGTTGGAATGTTGTCATATGCTTTACGGTGGAGTTGATCATGACTTTAAATACAACTACTAAATTGTTGGGATAACTAATGAAAGAGGCACCGGTGGGCAATATATGCTATTTGGTTAATCATGTCCACTTGTGTCCTGTAGGCCTCGAGTACTTGGTACATGTTCCTTGACTATCGCACTATCCGCATGTGGGACAATGAATTCCCTTAGCTAGAGCTTGATTCATTTCTTATTTCTTGGGGCCACAAACTAGTTTGGGGTTTTATTACTATCATGTACTTATGCCATGCTTTTCTGCTTTATTTACGATTGTGCGTGGAGCACCTGTACTGTTTTGGATCGTGACACGTTTTCGCTGTATCGACAAGCCCAGTCACACTTTCAGGTTCCCAGTCGTTTACCGCCGTCTACACAAACCTTGGGTCCGTGTAGGAGCCAGCCAACTTCGTCGCGGGTAGCTTAGTGGGGTGGCTCCCTGAAATAATTTATGAATCCTGTGATTGCTTTGTCGTGAAAACCTCGTTGGGTTTTGATTTTGTTTTTCCGAGGTTGATCGTGTGTGTGTTGCTATTTGTGCACCCCTCCAGGGTAAATCTTTCTGATAGCCATGTCCGCGGTTATGGACGACTTGGAGCACAGTATCTCGATCATAGACAAGCATAACTAAAGTAGTGCTATAAATTTGACTTAATATGTGACTAGTAATCAGCTTCAGTACAATGGAATGGATAATAAAAGTGCCAACAACTGGTGGAACTGGGGTGTATCGTGTCATGTTATACCTGCCTAGTAAGTATCACAACTCCAATGGATTGAAATAAAGTGCCAACAACTGCTGGGTTTGGGATGTCACATGCTAATTGTATCTGATTAGTAAGTACTGCAACTACAACTGAATGGTTAAGTAAAACTGCCCCCTACTTATGCTATCATGATGAATCATGCTATCTATATCTGACTAGTAAGTGCTACCACTATAATGGAATGAATAAAAATGCCAACCGTGTGAGTTTCCTCGGCATGACTTCCTCGTTTATTCTCGAGGGGGAAATATCAAGATGGGTATGATTGGTGTTAGTCTCAGGTTGGTTCCTGAATAGGTCTTTCTTATCCCTCACTAATAGCCGATAGTTGTATGGAGTCTCTATAGGTTGTTTAGTGCCTGCTGCGCTACCGCTTCAGTCCACCATACCTATGTTGGCGAGATCCGCCGAATTCTAGCCTCGCCGTGTACTGGCCTTAGTACTGACCGCTTCCTTTTTCCTTTGCCCTTTATCGGCACCCCTTTTGTTTTGGCAGGTATAAGTTCGATGTCGTTAGCAGGGTTACCCTTCCGGCTTGGCCTGGGCAGGGTTATGGATGCCATTGGTTATTCTTCGTGGCTCTTAGCCCAATTTTCTTCTTATCCATACTCGGATGTTGTATCGTTTTCAAGGTGATTTGGATCTTTGCACTGTATATCTGTAATCTTGACTCATGGAGTCATTGTTGTATATATATGTTCTGTGGGTTCCATCGTGGACTAATGTGTAATGGTATTACTTTATTCTCCACCCGCACGCAAGTGCCTGGTGGGCGTCCTTGAATCGTTTCTATGCGGGTTTGGCGAGAATCGCTGAAACTTGTATAGGGCCGATTCGAGGGTGTTATAAAGTGGTATCAAAGCTCAGCAGTTGCGATACCCCACTGGTCCAGCCTATAGGATAACCTAGCTAACGACCGATGTAGAGTGTCAAAACTATTTTTTTATAAAATAGGTTGGATAGATCTGATTAGGTATGCTTTTATTCCTTACCCCTCTGCAATTCTCTTCTTACCTCTACGTGTTTTGGATCTTCTTTCTTATCTTCTTCGAGTCTAGGATTTCTCGTGGTGGGGTTTCTGTCGTACCTTCAGGGTTTCGATTCCTTCCTTTCGTAACAGTGTTGCTACATCCGGGCTTCGTGCTATATGAGGAATCTCCCTTTGTGTACCTTTCAGTGGACCAAAATCCACTAAAATCTTTCTTTGTATCTTCTTATGTTTCCAAGATGACGACGTCATCTGCATAAGACCCGATGAAGAGTCTGCATCACTCCCTTGTTTTCCAAACGTTGTTTGGCAAGATCTTCAGACTGATTCTGAGAGTTGGTTGCATAATTCTTCTATTCATGTACAGAGTAATGCTTTGAGTGCGGGATGGAGTCGCGACCATACCACTACTCTTATCATTCGCTTTTGTACATTGGATCTATGGATCAATGTAATTTTACTCCTTCCATAGAAGTTAGAGGTGGCCTTATCTTTCGATACCTTTACCTTCGTCCTTTGTTCTCCGGAGAGTTCTCTCGACGAAGACGAGCATGTCCCCTTGTTGGTGGTGTCGCCGATTTAAAGATGGAGCAAGAATCTTTGTTAGTGGTGTCGTGAGGATCTAGACGAAGCGAGAAGATTCAAATCATCAGCCTTCTTCCCCCAACCATGAGGCGGATCTCGAGGACGAGATCCATTGTTAGTGGTGTCGAATTGTAGCACCCCGGTAAAACCACTACTAGAAAATGGCTCGGTGTTTTTGTTTTGTGCATCATCATGACTGCATGCTCATGTCATCATGCCACATTGCATTTGAGCATCGTCATGCCATCATGCCACACTGTATTTGAGCATCATCATGTCATCATACATGTGGTTGCCTAAAACTATTTTTCTAAAACGCTAGTTTTGTTTTCTAAATACCCCCGTCTTAATTTCAAATCAAAGTCCGATCTCTTTCGGATATTTTGTTTTGTCTAAAACTGTTTGCAAAAGGTTTTATAAAATAAAAATTAAATAAAGTGCTTTTCGAGAGAGACCGCCACAGGCCAGGCCCAAAGGGCCCAACTGGCAGCAGCCTACCACCCCGGCTAATCCTGACCCTAGATCTAAGTCTAAACCAAGCCCTAGCCTAAACCTACCAAAACCCTAACCCCCAACCCACAGCCGCCGCAGCACACACACCCAACGTCGTGCCGCTGTGGTACACGCACGCACCCGCGCAGCAGCAGCAGCAGCGCGCGTGGCACACCAAACCGCCCAACCCGCGCGCGCGTCACCCTGAACCGCTCCACCCCGCAACCACCAGGCCACCCCGCGGGGTTGAACCTGCCCCACGTCGCACGCCTCCCGATCTCCACCTTCCCCGCATCTATCTCCTCCCATCCCTGCTCGTTCGTGACCACCCTACCTCTACGCTCTCGTTGCCACCACACGCTCCTCCCATCCCCGAGTTCCCCCGCCGCCACCAGCGACGCGCGTACCCTGCTCCTTCGCGATCCCCGCCCTCCTCTTAGCTCGTCTACATGGACGCACGCCGCCACATCTGGCCGCCGCTCGAGCCTCGCCTCTGCCTCGATGGCCCGCGCATGCCGCCTTGTTTCCCCTTCGAGCCGACCACCGCCCCACGCCGACAAGATCGTCATCTTGCCCTCGACCTTGCCGTCTCCCACCGCCGTTGTCGTCGCCCACCTCCGCTCGACCTCAGGCCTACGAGCCCCAGTGAGCTCCTGATCGCCGTTGACGTCCCGCGACCATCCTCCCTGCCAGGTCCCGTCGCTGCCATCCTGTGGTCCTCATCGGGCCCGAGCGCAGCCCTTCTTCTGAGCGTCCTACTGCCCCCGGCTTCCCCGCTCCCTCCTCGCGCTGTTCTCCGTGTGCCATGAAGGTCTGGCCGCATCTCTGCCCATGTGCACGCGCATATCGGTCACCATGGACGCCTGGCTCGTCCCAAAGGTCCTCTACTTTGCCCTGGACCTCACCGTCCTTTTCCTTTTGTGCAGCAGACCAACTCTATGTCTTTTGTACCCGGCGTCAGGAGGCCACCCGAAATAGCTAGTCTCTCCCTTGTTGTATCTATGACCGCGAGGTTTTCGTGCTATTCTTCAAACGAGAAGACCAATCTAACGCCGCATGCTGAGATCATCTACGCGGAACGTCATGTTCTCCTTCACGGATCCAAAGACCATACCCGAAGTTTGCCTACCCAAGACGACAAGTTCTCCAACACGGATTCGATGCGCGAGACCTCGATACCGGACTCGAAGACTGAAACCGGCGCGCCAAGTTCTTTCTCTCGGACACAAATCCCCGACCCGAAGACCGATCCCATCGAACCCGACCCCCTCCGAAACCCCAAGATCTCCGAACCCATATGTGTGACCCCTATCTGAGGCCCCTATATTTTATAATATATGACATTGTCACTTGTTGCATATAAATTGATCATATTGCATACATCTTCATTTGTTTGGGGTATAATGTCGATTCACCTAATTATTAAATATGGAGACTATATGCGGTATTCTCATCTTATACCGACTCCATTTAAAATTGTGTAGCAAATTGATGCCATGTTTTGCCTTGTTAATACAACATTTAAATTGTGGGGTACCTAAACAACATGGACCTATTAATTAATTGTCAGGACCCCGGTTCCGCTTAATATTACCTAATTGCATCGCATCCTTGCCATGTCATGCATCATACATGCATCCTGCCCGATCTTCTTTCGTAGTATTAAATAGTGTATCCGGTGTTTCTTCTAGTGCTTTGCTTCTTCACGGATTAGGCCGTTGAGTCGATGTGAGTGTCGACCCGATCTCCGGTGAATCCTCGATAATGTTTCCTAGGTGAGCATTCTCCCCCTTTCTACCTATTTTGCATTTATAGTCTTTATTTTCTCTTGTTGATCTATTGCTATCCATGTCGCGATGCTTTAGTGTTCCATATTAGATATATTCTTTGCAGCCTTTATATTGCCTTGGACACCTCCTATTACCTGTTGTTTGGTAGATAGATGGTCTTGCGAGTCGTAGTCGCTTTCTCAGGTGCGATCCCGTGTTGTGAAGTGCCACACAGTTGTTGGAATGTTGTCATATGCTTTACGGTGGAGTTGATCATGACTTTAAATACAACTACTAAATTGTTGGGATAACTAATGAAAGAGGCACCGGTGGGCAATATATGCTATTTGGTTTTTCATGTCCACTTGTGTCCCGTAGGCCTTGAGTACTTGATACATGTTCCTTGACTATCGCACTATCCGCATGTGGGACAATGAATTCCCTTAGCTAGAGCTTGATTCATTTCTTATTTCTTGGGGCCACAAACTAGTTTGGGGTTTTATTACTATCATGTACTTATGCCATGCTTTTCTGCTTTATTTACGATTGTGCGTGGAGCACCTGTACTGTTTTGGATCGTGACACGTTTTCGCTGTATCGACAAGCCCAGTCACACTTTCAGGTTCCCAGTCGTTTACCGCCGTCTACACAAACCTTGGGTCCATCTAGGAGCCAGCCAACTTCGTCGCGGGTAGCTTAGTGGGGTGGCTCCCTGAAATAATTTATGAATCCTGTGATTGCTTTGTCGTGAAAACCTCGTTGGGTTTTGATTTGGTTTTTCCGAGGTTGATCGTGTGTGTGTAGCTATTTGTGCACCCCTCTAGGGTAAATCTTTCTGATAGCCATGTCCGCGGTTATGGACGACTTGGAGCACAGTATGTCGATCATAGACAAGCATAACTAAAGTAGTGCTATAAATTTGACTTAATATGTGACTAGTAATCAGCTTCAGTACAATGGAATGGATAATAAAAGTGCCAACAACTGGTGGAACTGGGGTGTATCGTGTCATGTTATACCTGCCTAGTAAGTATCACAACTACAATGGATTGAAATAAAGTGCCAACAACTGCTGGGTTTGGGATGTCACATGCTAATTGTATCTGATTAGTAAGTACTGCAACTACAACTGAATGGTTAAGTAAAACTGCCCCCTACTTATGCTATCATGATGAATCATGCTATCTATATCTGACTAGTAAGTGCTACCACTATAATGGAATGAATAAAAATGCCAACCGTGTGAGTTTCCTCGGCATGACTTCCTCGTTTATTCTCGAGGGGGAAATATCAAGATGGGTATGATTGGTGTTAGTCTCAGGTTGGTTCCTGAATAGGTCTTTCTTATCCCTCACTGATAGCCGACAGTTGTATCGAATCTCTATAGGTTGTTTAGTGCCTGTTGCGCTGCCGCTTCAGTCCACCATACCTATGTAGGTGAGAGCCGCCGAATTCTAGCCTCGCCGTGTACTGGCCTCAGTACTGACCGCTCCCTTTTTCCTTTGCCCTTTGTTGGCACCCCTTTTGTTTTGGCAGGTATAAGTTCGATGTCGTTAGCAGGGTTACCCTTCCGGCTTGGCCTGGGCAGGGTTATGGACGCCATTGGTTATTCTTCGTGGCTCTTAGCCTAATTTGCTTCTTATCCATACTCGGATGTTGTATCGTTTTCAAGGTGATTTGGATCTTTGTACTATATATCTGTATTCTTGACTCATGGAGTCATTGTTGTATATATATTTTCTGTGGGTTCCATCATGGACTAATGTGTAATGGTATTACTTCATTCTCCACCCGCACGCAAGTGCCTGGTGGGCGTCCTTGAATCGTTTCTATGTTGGTTTGGCGGGAATCGCTGAAAGTTGCATAGAGCCGATTCGAGCGTGTTACAGACCTCAAGCGCATGCTATCCTTCCCACCAATACTGGCGACCCCCACTTCAAAGGATCCATTGCTAATGTACATTGCAGCTACCAAATGGTCCGTTAGTGTTGCGCTCGTGGTTGAGAGGCCGGAAGAAGGAAAGGAGAAGCCGGTCCAGCGCCCGATGTACTACCTGAGTGAGGCACTCTCACTCTCAAAGCAGAACTACCCCTACTACCAGAAGCTGGTGTATGGCGTTTACATGGCCGCCAAGAAACCGAATCACTACTTCGAAGAGCACTTCATCCGTGAGGTGGCGTTAGCACCACTTTCGGAGATCACCGCAACAGGGATGCCACGGGCCGGGTGGCGAAATGGGCAATAGAGCTCGCCGCCCACAACATCCAGTACGAGCCAAGAACAGTAATCAAGTCTCAAGCCCTAGTGGATTTCCTCGTTGATTGGGCAGAAACCCAATACCTACCGCCGCGCCCTGACTCCACGCACTGGAAGCTGCATTTCGATGGCTCCAAGATGTACGGGGGGCTCTGAGCCGGAGTCGTCATCACCTCTCCAAAAGGAGACCGGCTCGAGTACGTGTTGCAGATCCACTACCGCGCATCCAACAATGTCGCCGAGTACGAAGCGCACGTCCATGGCCTCAAAATGGAAAAAGAGATCGGCATCCGGCGCGTCCTCTGCTTCATCAACTCGGACCTAGTGGTGCAGCAAGTATCAGGAGATTGGGATGCTAAGGACACAAACATGGCCCTATACCGTTTCTTCGTCCAGCAATTGTGTGCCTGCTTCGAGGGGTGCGAGTTCCACCATGTTCCTCGAGCCAAAAACGAGGTCACCAACACACTGGCTCGTGTCGACTCAACAAGGCAAGCAATTCCGCCTGGAGTTTATCTCGAGCACCTACGCAAGCAACCATCACTCCGTCTCTGAAATCCGACTCCATCATACTAGACACGGAACCGGGGACTGCTGGCTCCAAGCAGCCAGAGACTGTCGCAAAGGTCCCGGGGACTGCCGCGTCAAACCTGGGGACTGCCACACCTGCGCAAGCCATCCATCACACCGTCTCTGAAATCCGACTCCATCATACTGGACACGGACCTGGGGACTGCCGGCTCCAAGCGGCCAGAGACTGTCGCAAAGGTCCCAGGGACTACCGCGTCAAACCCGAGGGCTGTCGCACCAACCCAAGGGACTGCCAGGTCGAAGGCCCTGACGCTCTGATGACTGCAAGTGCACAAATCGTTTGTATCTATTTTCGAAATAAAGATATCGATCACACACGGAGCAGGAGTCTAAAGTCTAATAACTCTTTGAACTAAATACTGAAATAGTAATGCTAAATAACATTCTAGGTAACAATATATAATGCGAGTTTTGTGTAAAAGATATTTTTAGGTTTTCAAATAAAAGAACAATAAGTAAACAAAAGCTGTAAGTAAACAAGATCATGCAAGTATGGTTACGAAAGTCTGCAAGATGATGAAAAGATTTCTCAGGAAGTAGTGGATCCACCGCTAGTAATTAGAAAGAGTGATCAAGATTATGATAATGAATAAGATCATTTATGATATGTGTGGGAGGAGATCCATATATGGACGAATAGGCAGCAACCACTGCACACATCATCCTTCATAACCACAGTAGACAATAGTCGACATCAATCAAATTACTGCGCTATTAAGGGACTTTCCCTCGTAGGATGTATCCCATGGCATGGACAATGTTCCGTGAGTTTCCTCGGTTCCCAAGTTGATACGTAAGGAATGACAACAACTTTAGTCACCGTAAGTGCTATCATCCCTCCTCTACCAACAATTAGTTCCCCCATCTAATCCGCAGTGAGGCAAATATTGAGTGGCGTGCTTCACCCAACATCAAGATGAAGGAAATCTAACATAGACACATAATGAACAATATCACATAATAATCTTTATCTCAATTCAATCTCATACTAAGGTTTCTCCATCTCCTCAAGAACAAAGGAAACTACTCACACATGAAGGCAATCAACATCATGGGTAGAATATGGCTGAAGTATGATGATACAATTGAAGACAAGTGCAAATCCAAGATTTAATCTAGAATTACAACAAGTAACCAAAGGGGATCAATGATGGAGAGGTTGTTGATGAAAATGACGATGTAGATCGATGTGGAGGCCTTCAAGATCCTAGTCCCTTCTCCTCTTGTGTGATGGTGATGGTGTAGATCTGATTGGAGGAGCCTATGGCGGTGGGCTCTACCGTGGTGGAGGATATGGCTTCGTCACTCTCTCTTGGCTCTTCTCTCCTTTATATAGGTCTTGGGAGTGCCCTAGGGTTCCCCCAATACCGTCATATGACTTAGGGGGTTCTGAAGCTTCTCTGGGGCGAAATGCCGTCGTTTGCGACCTTTTTCGCAACTATACGGCGGAAAAATATACGGCCGGAAAAATGCTTCCTGTTGTATAGTTGCTCGTCAAACCTTCAGGTTCCGCAGTGTTTTGGGCGCCGTTTCTTCATATGAACTCCGATTTGGGTATTCTTTGGCTCATTGGATTCGTATCGACGAGGGCTACAATCTAGTGGTCTTGGATATTTATTTTGAGAAGTTGGAAAATTCACTTTTTCCAACAACCAAATGGCTAAGTTTGGTCCCTGCAGCTCCTCGATACTATGCTCTCTTTGTTCCTTTTGCCTTTGTTTTATCCATAATCATCATCAACACCTACACACATGTCATAGACAAGGAAAGTGATAAAATTCTACCTAAACTACTAAATGTGCAAACCTCATATGAAAGTAAATGAGAACTAGAAGTCATGCATACAAGGCATAGCTATAGCTGGAAGAAACATGATAAGAGAGATAAATGGCACATTTTATATAGCTGAAAGAGGTGGTATTTCGCAGCCATCACGCTCCCAGCCGGCTCCAGCAACCCGGGGACTACCAACTCCGCTCTTCCACCCTGCAGGCCGCCCAACGAGCACGAGTTGGTCGTGCGCGAGGAAATCAATCTAATCATGCAGACCGTGTACGCCATCAGGGAAACCCCCGCATGGGCCAGGCCGTTCATGAATTTCTTGGCCAAAGGGGAGATGCCCGACGAAGAGGTTGAAATAAGGAAAGTGAAGCGCAGAGCAAGTGCATACACCATCATCAACAACGAGTTGTCCAAGCGCAGCGTCGGAGGAACCTATCAGCGATGTGTGAGCCAGGATGAAGGAATCCAACTGCTGGTGGACATTCACCAAGGAGAGTGCGGCCACCACGCATCATCATAGCCATAGTGGCCAAGGCATTCCGCCACGGTTTCTACTGGCCCACAACGGTAGAAGACGCTGAGTAAATGGTGAAAGCATGCAATGGGTGCCAACGTTTCAGCCAGCAAAAGCACACTCCAGATGCAGTCCTCGAGACAATCCCCATCACCTGGCCATTTGCTGTCTGGGTGCTGGACATGGTCGGCGTCTTCAAAATAGCACGATCCAGCATGACACACCTGCTCGTGGCGGTGGACAAATTCACCAAGTAGATTGAGGCAAGCCCATCAAGGAGCAGGATGGACCAACGGTGATCAAGTTCATTACAGACATCATCACACGCTTCGGCTACCTCAACAGCATCATCACTGACAATGGCACGAACTTCGCCAAAAGGGCCTTCGCGTGCTTTTGTAGAGAAAAGAGCATCCTCCTGGACCATGCTTCTGTCGCGCACCCCCAGTCAAATGGGTAGTGCGAGCGAGCAAACGTCCTGGTGCTAGCCGGCATCAAGCCCCGGCTGATTGAGCCACTAATGAGATCCCCCGGATGCTAGATAGAGGAGCTTATGGCTGTGATGTGGAGCCTGCGCACCATGCCAAACCGCTCCACCGGCTACACATCATTCTTCCTCGTCTATGGAGTGGAGGCAGTTCTGCAAACTGACATTGTTCGACGCACCTTGCAAGTTGTTATAAACAGAGCAGCAAGCAAAGGAAGCACGTGAGGACAGTGTCGACCTCCTCGAGGAGGCACGCGAGCTGGCCTTGTCCAGATCTGCCATCTACCAGCAGAACCTGTACCACTATCACGCTAGCCAGGTCCGCCACGTCTCATTCCAAGAGGGCAACCTCGTACTGCGGCTAGTACAGAACACCAAAGGATGCATAAGATGTCTCCCCCTTGGGAGGGACCATTCATCGTCATTCGAGCACTGCAAAACAAATCGTACTACCTCATCAACGCCCGACAGCCGACAAAGATCAAGATGGACTGTTATGACGAGGAAACTGAGCACCCATGGAATGCGAACCTGCTTTACCCATTGTACACTTAAACAAGAAGTGTATGTATCTTAGTTTTATGTAATGAACAAGTTGACACAGTCTCGGGGATTCCGTAATCATTTGGCATTTTTGCTGCATTATTTTTTTACCCCAGATCCGACGATTTCTCCCGAGGACTCGCCGGGTTGCCCAGGCGGCCGCGCATTCCAAATGGTAAAGTACTTTATATGGCTCTAAGGGCTTAATCTTCGGTTCCGGCTACAGACCGCAATCCGGCTGCCAGTTTAGCAAGAGAAGAAAGCTCGAGGAGCCTTACACGAAAAATCATACGGAAAACAAAAACGTCTGGACGTGCCGGTTGCACTCGCTCATTCTACACCGAAAATAGAAATCCGAAGTATCATGCAGTATGCTCACTAGCTACCCTTTTGGTTCCGGTTGTAGACCGTAACCTGGCTTACAGTCGGGAAGGGCACGGCTTAAACGGCCAATACTCTCTGAGAAAATCACAAAGTTGTTTGCATAGCGCGAAACGGCAAAGTTTCCAACCATAATGAATGCTACAAACTATGTTCTCCTCATACATATCTAACGCAGAAACTACCATTTGTGTTTGTTTTTTTTCACGAATCAAAACCATACCAAGCGCTAGGGTCGGGTGGTGATCACCCCCCGTAGATGACAGAAGGAAGAAGGGAGCTTTGACCCGGCTGGATCCTCCAGTCGGCCCGAACCTCGGGGACTACACCCAGTGGGTGCGCTCCCGCACCGCCACACAGACTTTGAAATGGCAACAACAGAAAGGATCTTTGACATGGCTGGATCCTCTAGTTGGTCCGAACCTCGGGGAGTACACCCAGTGGGTGCGCTCCCACACCCCCACACAAAAGCCGGCAAATGGCAAAGGCAGATCAAACAATTAGAAAGTGCAAACAAAAGAGCGCAAGACAATATTATAACACAAAAAGGAGATGAAGCTCCCATCAGAACTCAGAGAACCACAAGGACAAAATTGTTCACACACAAAGATAAAGGACGAGTTTCAGGCAGTACAAATACTCCTGGCATTCCAGGGATCAGGCCTAGGGCTCAATAGAAGAATTGGAGGTGTCCGTTGGAGGCCAGTTGCAGGAGGCAATGTCGGTGACAACCGGGTCAGAGGCTGGCATAGCCGGGACATCAGTTTGAGCGGGAGCCGAAACAGGGACCCAGCAGAACTCCGCTGCCTCAGCCGGGTTGTTGTATTCATGGTCCAGCTGGACGAAGCTCGAGATCTAGACACTGCAAGAGCGGATATCAGGAACCTCGGTGCGAAGCTAGTCATAGCAGGTCCCTTGCCGGAATCCTCAGGAAAGGCTCCGAAGATCCGCATCCGGATACCAGGACTTGAAAAGCACGAGCACCGTCTCCAAGCCCCCACGTGGAGCCCACTCCGGCGATGCCTCTATGAGATAAACGACATTCCTGAGCTAGGAAGCCAGCGCATCGATGGTGGCGGGTGCGGCACCTTCGGGCCAGAGGTAGGCATAGACATCCAGGCCAGCTTGGCGCAGCCGGTTGGCCTCCTCGCTCACCACCACAACCAGCTCCTCGGGACATAGGTCACGTCCGGCCTCCTCCTCGTGCACGCGAGCGAGAGCTTGATTAGTCGCCTCAGGATATTGAGCTGCACCCGGCCAGATAGTAATTATTACAATCCGGTTACAGTGAACAGAAAGAATTCAGTAGAGAGAAAGGATAACTTACTGATGGTGATCTCAACGATCTGCTTCAGCTTCGCCTCCATAGCCTTCTCCCGAGCCTTCGCCTCCTTCAGCGCCTCCTCCTGCTTTTTTAAAGGTCCTCGAGGTTCTTGAGAGTGTCGGCGTGGATGTCGGGCTTAGACGGCTGCAATCTCCATTTTCTTCTGATACTCCACCAGTTTATTAATTTGACCCTGGCGAGTATTGTTGGAGTATTGCATTCGGAGCACCTCTGCCTTCAGCCGATCCACCTCCCGCTCCCTATCCACTATCATGGTTGTAGGAGGGTACCCTATAGTCAACAAAAACCACGAAAATGCGCGCAACTAGGAAGACATGGCAGAGCAAGCAATCTTATGCCCCAGTCCTTGCGTATTTTTGGTCATCTCAGCAAAAGCTTTCTGTGGAGAAGTAGGAAGCAAATAAGAGAACCACCAAACTAGCTAGAGAAAAGGAACAAAAGCCCGAGGAGATACGTACCTCTAAAGAAGTGCTCAGCACCTTGGCCTCGCCAAGCCCTGCTGCATCACCTCCAACAGGTGGCACGCTCGGTCAAGGGAGACAGGTGCCGACTCGGAGAGCTGGGGCAGGATGGTACCCGGCGTCAGCAAGGCTTGGGTCGACTTGTACCTGGTCAGTAGCACCTCCTCCTTGTTACCGGTAGAGGCCCGTGAAGCCCCCGCCATGATTAGCTCGGCCCTGCCTCCTGCACCGTCGCCTACAGCCGGCTACACGGAGGCTTCTGGAACCACCTCCACAGGCTCCTCTACCTGGTAGGCAGTCTCACTTGTCTGCGTGTCGCGGCCATCCAGGTTCGTCCCAGCCGTTTCACTCCTGGCCAGAAACACTTGGGTGAGCCTGGAGGCGGCCGGGGCAAAGTGTAGGGACGCGGGCGCGGGAGCGGCTGGCGGTGGCACCTCCAGCACGGTCCCTACGGTAGCTCTAGATGGCACGGTAGAGGAGGACGCAGCTAGCTCAGCCGGCCCCTCAGCTACAACTAGAGCCAGGGGACGCAGTGGCGATGAAGGCAGAGCCATCCAACAACATTGCCTTGCTGGATGAAGAAAACAAGACTAAGCTAAATGAAGGACAGGTCAACGATTGTACTGAGAAGAGCAAAGAACATACTCGGCAACGCTCGGCACGACTGCCACGGGCCTTGGCTAGCGAAGCTTCTTCGCGCCACCGGCATCTGGATTGGTGCTAGACGATGCCGCCCGCTTCCCCTGGCCCTTGTCGCGACACGGGGAGCATAAGGCCCGTCGCCGTCGTGTGCGGCTACACAAATATAAATAAAATATCAGCATCCAGCTAAAGAGATAGACCGGTGAACGAACACAAGGAAAAGGCACTCACAGGACGGGTCATTGCATCCCTCGTCATCCCAGGTAGGGAAGCACTCTGGCTCCGTTGGCGGGTACTTCGACGGCTTGAGGTCGACCGAGAAGCTAGGGAGCTCATGGTCACCCATGCCGTCCTCTGCTAGCTATGCCGTAAAAAGCTAATCAAAAGGGGTGGATAAGATACGAGAAGAAATCCTTCGGGAAAAACCCACTAGGTAAGAACAGAAGTCTAACCTTAGGCGACAGGCGGCCCTGGTAATACGGCTGGACGAAGTAGCGCCATCCATCCTCCAAGGCCTCCTTCGAGATGGTGGCGAGCCAATCTCGAAGGGCCTCGTATGGAACCTCCAGCCAAGAAACCCGTGTGGGGTCGTTGGGGACAGACATGTGGCACATCTTGTGTGACCGCTTCATCAGCGGGAGCACCCGGCGAGCCATCCAAGACAAGGCGATGTCCTGGCCGGTTAGCCCCTCCCTGTCCACAAGCTCCTTCACCCGGGCGGACATCTGGTCGATGTACGCCTAGGGGCCCAACCCCCTCGCGGTCTAGGCCTTCCGGGTGGAGGCGACGTTAGCGAAGATCGAAAGCCGGATCTACTCAACCCCAGTGGCATTGCGCACATAGAAGTATTAGCACTGCCACAGCTTCACCGTGTCGGGGATCTTGAGTCGCGGCATGGTGGACGACGGCTGTGGGTAGATCGCGCAGCAGCCGGTCTCCTTCAGAGACTCGTCCTTCTACACTGGCTAGGCCTTGAAATTGAAGAACTTGAGGAAGTTCTCCTCTGGACAAACCCCCAAGAACGATTCATAGCAAGCCACGTGATGCGACATCTGCGCAACGGCGTTCGCCCCCAGATGGTGAAGCTGGAGGTCGAACATACCGAAGAGCTCGAGGAGGAAGTTACTCGCTGGCAAGCCAAAGCCGAGGGTGAAATGTGAAAGGAAGACGAGAGCCTTGCCAGGATGAGGGTTGGGGACGCACTCCACGGGATGAGCCTCCCTCGCCGATACTGGCAGATAAGCTCCTCGGTCACATAGGAGCCGCACCATCCACCGCCCTACTACAGAAGAATGTTTTCAAACGAGGCTGCCGTTGCAGAGAAGCAGGGTCCCGTCGTCACGAGGAGGCACAGCAACGCCTGAAACGATCCCATCCGTTATAGATTGGATCATGTGTTTACCGTGCTAGTACCTTGGATCGATAGATAGCACACATAGTTTTGATAAATAAAAGAGTATCAATGCGTCACATTATTATAACGATTGATCCAAGAATATAAATATTACAAAGTTGCATAGCTCATGGCTAGCTCAAATAATATAGTTCAACAATTAAACAAATAAAAAAAGGCTCCATCACACCACATGCAACACGCTAAGTGGAGATTTGCAACCTAAGCGATAACCTTACTTGTCGTTGAGTAACCTGCAATATGAAAAGTTGCAGCCACAAATGGTCAATACATTTGAATTGTATAGGAAATATGTCACTATTATGTGGACACAATTGGGAACCTATCATATACATGTACACTTTGGCTTGTGGCGTTCGGCCAATTTGCATAAAAAAATTATATAACTTCCCCTTACCTTTCAAAATAGCTTCCTTTCTTTAAAACAATTTTTCTAAGGACATACCAGCATAAAACCCATGTAGAAACAAGATAATTTAGCTTAGTGTGCTGTGCTCCTAAATCCATGTTCACCAACAAGTTTTATTAGAGAAATTGGAATGAGTGAGACTTTTCAACTGTGTCAAGAGAAGTTACTCATAGTTGTCCATTATCGGGGACACAACTCAGCACTTAGTTCTTAAACCATTTGCAGAGGCTAGTACACTTTACCCACAAGACCCAATCAACCCCTTTTGAGAGAAGACCGGGACGAGACCTTTGGGAAACAGAATCATGAGCCTAGCCCTGGATCGTACCATCCTATACACACCTACATCTGCTTGTCACGGTAGGACATGATCCCATAACTTACTCAGTCCAGTTAGAGACCATCCGACATGTGGCAGTACATGGAAGTTACTAATCAAGACTGTATATTATCTCTTTGAAGCATGGGTGGCAATCCCCACCCCCATTCTACCCAGGTGATTCATTGATTAAGTGGTTTTTATTTAAGAAAAACATAACCTTCTCATACACATATGTATCATGAAAACCACCCACGCAACTAATAGCATGGCTAAACAATTCTACAATACGATGGCTCTCAAGGAATCACTGGGGGATCTATGACAATTCTATTGGGTACTCACACCATAGCATATCATATAAGGTAAAACATTTCCAATACATACAAAGCTACTGATATCTAAATGCATAATAAAACAATAGGTGATTTATGATAGTGACACTTGCCTTTAGTCAATGTTCCGTTCACACACTCGTTGCAATCACAATAGTCGCACTCCGGGCAATATACCGTGGAAAAATATAATTGCAGTCAATCATACAGCAGCACAACACAACAAAACAGTATGCATGCATGCCAGAAAAGAAAAACAAAATCAAAAGCTTTTCATATACATATTCTATTAAACAAATAAGCTTTTAATAGGTATCATTGGAATCTGAATACTTTCATCACAAAATAGTTCCATAGAATTTTTAAAACCATGCTACTGGATAGATGATGTTCATAGTTTTCATTTGCCATGTTTTCACCTTAAAAAGGTTTATAGAATAAAAGTTATAGCCAAAATACTCAATTAAGGGACTTAATCATAGATAATTATTTTGTACTATGAAATTTTTAAATAATGCTACAATGAAATATATTACAATTTTCTAAATCTATAGACACCAAATTTGCTAATTTTGGAGTTGTAGATATTTTTATATGAATTAAATACAATTAAATAGATTTAAATAGTCCTGTAAATATTCATTGGGAAAAGTGTAAATTGTATTGCAGAATAAAATTCTTCGTATTTGTGTGAATCCAGGGATATCTTATTTGCATTTTTCGGATAAGGATCCTATTTTATATGAATTTTACAACTTTGCAGCAATCTCTGGCTATTTTGAAAACTGAAATACACACGCAGCCGACAGCTGCGACACGCGGCGCGCTCTGTTTCGCTGCACGCGATGAGATGGCGTGACGTGGCGTCGCTGACACGGATAGCAAAGTGGCACGCCCTGACTGCCTGGTACCCCTTTGCATCAGGTTCAAATCTGCTATGTCCGTGTAGGATCGAGCAGTGCATGACGCGTTCATCCTGGAGCTCACCTACGAGTGGCGGCGTACGGCGGCAGCGGCTCAGAGGGTGGCATTGGCGAGTGCTGTGGTGGTCCTTGGCGGCGTCTAGATAGTCCATGCGAAACGGCGGGCGACGGAGATCTCGTTAGTATCCTATCTAGCGTCTATAGATTCCTTGGTCAGCGACGAAGAGTGGCTGGAACTTGCAGCGATGGTGCTACTCCGACGATGGTGTGGGCGCGCTGTGGTGCTCCTAGGAGATGGGGAAGAAGGTTAGGCGACATGGGAGAACACGGCGAAGAGAATAGGGGAGAAGGGGAGTGCAGCAAGGTCTAGAACCTCAAGATCGAGCTCGATCAGAAGAGGCGGTGGCAGCGAGATTCGGTATGCGAGCTCAAGCATCTAGGGTTCCGAGATTTCAAAAAACCGGAACAAGGTGGAGGGGAATAGATTTATAGAGGGGGAGAAGGAGTCAAATGGAATCGCCTGATTTTGTCGCGAATTCGGTGATGGTTCGGTGTTCATCATGAACACGAGAGAGACGAGAGGAAGCGGATGACCTGCGGGGTCCACCCATCAATGAGAGAGGAGGGGGAGCAGGTGCGGGTTGCTCTGGCCCCCGAGTGGGCCCGCCAGGGCTACTGTGGGCCTCGACTTGCGGGTGCTCTGCGAGTGGGCGACAGATAGAGCTAGGTTGGCTGCCGCTATGCACTGCGCACGCGCGGGTGGGTAGGCACGGGCGGACCCAGTTGATCGGTCTAGTAGATTAGTTTAGGTCTAGTTTTTTTTCTTATTCATTTTCTTTTATTACTTTGTTATTTCTTTTGTAACTTTTGTTATATAGCTCCAAATTAGTTCAAAGCAAAACTCATTTTTTTCTAAAAACCAACATTTCATTTTAGAACTACTAGGAAGTATATCCTGGTCCAAAACAAGGTATCAAACTTTGTATTCTCTAAAAAACCTTAATAGATGTGTATAGGAGAAATCAAAAGGAAATTTGATAAAAAAGGGGTTTTGAGTGAGGAATTTTTGCATGATGCTTTATGGAATGCATAGATGCATGTCATATGTCAATCACCGAATGCAAATTATTTTATGTCCTTTTGCCAAATATGGCTACTTAGGCATTACCAAAATGACATAGGGTTTTATGCAATTGGCCTTATATGGCTAGTATGCAATATTTATAAATACCTTAGGATTTTTAATTTTTTTGAAAATCCATTCACTCAATCACACTCAGCACAAAATTGCAAAACATATCACATACTTATAATGTTCAATTACACAACATGGATACTGCATATTAATATTCAATCAAAATGAAACTAGTGTTGAAAATCATATAAAAGATTCCAAAAATCCAAGAATGAATTTAAAGTCAAAATGAACATATTGAAATAGCAATCCACCATAATTTTGGTAAAGTCATTTTATTCCCTCTATTTAATCATTTATAAGAATGGTGGGATATCTAAAGAATCCAATGGTTGAAAAGAATTTCATTCAAGTTGGATAGTCATGTTAATCCTCTCATACAAAAATGTTATTAAACCATGGTGAAGAGAAATTCAAATTAGTTCTAAAAGTTTCTTTTCACTCATAAATTTCAACAAAGTCAGACAATTCAACCAAAATTCAACCAACCTATTTTATTTATTTCACATTCCAAAATTAGGAGAATTTTGGGATGTGACAGACTACCACCTTTAAAAGGAATCTCGTACCGAGACTCTGGAAGGCTAGAAAGAAATATGGGTTAAGGATCCACTAGGGCACTACCACCCTTAAAAGGCAATTGACTAGATTGCTTCTTGTGGGTTCACCTGACATCGGATTAATTGTCCTTCATGCTTTTATTAACATAATGTCCCTTGCACATTCTGAACTCCATGATTGGTAGATTCTGGACATACACTACTTGAAGTTACAAATCTCTCATGGTGGTCAGTTTTGGGAACGTTTGCTTCATGACACCGTTTAGCGCGCTTCGGGGTTCATCCTTACCGTACATTTCTACATTTAGCAATGAATGCTTTTGTAAAGGTGCAAAATCATACCATTCTAAGATCTAGGCTCAACACCGACTCTCTGCTAAGTTTGAAAGGACACCCAAGATTTGCAAATCCAACATTACAAGAGCGAATAGTAAGAGTATTTGGTATGGGGATCAATCCATCACACACCCAAACTATTACTCTGCATGAGGATAGGGAATCATGGTTTTCTATCACTCGGGCATCCTCACTTTCCTTGTATAAGCTTCCATGGGTATGAACACTCCCATGTATTCTATATCTATGTTGATCCTAATCGATAGTGCATTAAATGCAACTTTGATTCCTAACCTTTCTCCTTACAATTTCAGGGAAAATTTAGATCTGGTTCAGTGATTTATTGAGAATCACTTCTAAAAACATGTTATTATAACTAAGAACTTTGATCTTCTAATCATAAACTTTGGGTCACATTACGTTGATTATACAATATGGTTATATGAAAGAAACTATGACTAAGGCATATGAGATACAACACATATATTTTCTTTCTTTTTAACCAATGTTGTTAATACCGAGATTAACTCCTAGTTTCAGAAGTAAGAACCACTTTCCTTCCTTGTTCTATTTCGATCTTTCGGAATCTAAACCAGAACATTCTGAATTCTTTTAGAATCTATTTCGTGAAAAAAATGACAATATTGTCATTAAACGAGTCAATCTATTTTGATAGATTTCAATGTTCAATATTTTGTTCAAACTTCATCCATACAGTATATACTATCTTAAATAAATATTAGTACTGATTACATCATTCATTATATGTTAATCACATATATATGAATGTTTTCATGCTCCCACTCCACCCATTTGATTTCAAGAAATTCTCTTAACTCCTACTCAAAATATGTCATCTACATATTAAGATTTAGATAAGCTATTTAGCTCACACTCAAATTCATGTAAATGAAGGTCTTCATGATAATCTTGGCCATGCCAAAATTATTTGATCATTTATAAAATTGAGAATTCCAGTTACGAGACAATAGCATCCATATAGTTTTAGAAAACCTACTTTTTGTACTAATTATAACTCGTTCTTCAATTTAGTCATTGAAGAACAGGTAGTTTCAGCAAACTTTTACCAATTACCAAACTAGAGTAATTATTGGTGTAAATCCAATAGACTTTAAGCATCGTAGTCATTTTGTTTTGAATTTGTCAAGACATGCTTTGTGATAAATCAAGCTTTTGAGTCTTCCTTTGAGTTTCATTTCTTATTTGTAACTTTGCAGTCATTTGGAAGATTAAGTAAAAAAATTACTTAATAAGATCAAGTAACATATTACTTTGCAATCTTAAATGTACGTAATACGTATTTCATGACTTTTAGTCATTACTCGTTCTTAGGCCCATCATGTTTCTTCGTAGTTTGTAGGTAAGTCTTGTTCCATTAGCATGACAAGTGATTTAACAATATAATTCTACAAACTTGCAAAACATATTCTTAAATCCTACTTTCTTTAGTAAAAGCATCAACTGAAACAAGATGATCAACAATCACTAGTTTCTCCTCTATCATAGAGTTCAGTTTGCAGAACATATTATGTTACATCACTCGACAGTTGAAGTTAAGGTCAGATACCTCATTTGATCTTTCACTTTCTTCCACTAACACTTCTATGAGAAAACCCTTTCTGAAGGAAGCACCATGTTAGGCAACACAAGTTTTACCTTCTCTGGTTTTAATCTGGAAGATGTATTCATAGTTTTCTAAGAATACACAAAAGAGTTCTACATATTCGCCATGATTTCGAATTATCAAAATCTCTAGAAACTCTAACATATCATAACTTTTATGGTGTTGTTTCCACGAATCTTTAGATGGTTTCCTATTTATAAAGTGAGTGTTTTGTTATTGATCTAAAATTCTAATGATGACGGTAACACGAAAAGAGATAGTTCCTAGACCATATGCATCTAATAACATATGATTATGATGTCTTAGATGTATCAATACATATAGAAATATCCAATCATCATAATTTATGAAGACATGCTTCACAAGTCCTTGTGAAATTTTAACTCAAATATGTTATCACCTTGATCAAATCGTTGAGACTTTGATATTCTTGTTAATTTAATATCCAACTTCATACTAATGTTCTTTGAACAATTCAAATAGTTTCAGACTCATGTTTTATTTAGTAAATACACATATTTACTTAAATTATATCATGAAGCTTATGAAATAATGATATCTACTATATTGTTGACTTATAATCATCATACATTACATTCAATAATTCAATCCACAGTCCATTTTACCAGAACATGACGTTTTAGTCATCTCACTTAATGATATATGGTTTACTCATGTCAAAAGATCAAGTATCTTAAAAGACTTTATGTTTCATCAAAATGAAACTACCAATATGACTTAAACATTAGTGTTATTCAAAATGATGTCATTATTAAGTTTGAATATCTTTCTGCATTTTTCAATGTTTCATAAATGCCTTAAACCAACATCCGAGCAGGTGATCTCTGAATCACCACTATATGCAAATACGATATCTTGTTTTATGGCATTCAAAAGTAAGGCATAAGTCGTTCCTCAAGATTTAGGTACTTAATAATTAGTAAGGTATAGTGGCTGTGAATTCAAAGCCAAAGATAGATAAGTATCCGACCTTCGAGAAGACTTGCCTAAAAAGGAAAGCTAGAAATTCAATGAGTTTGTTTTCTATTGCTATTCCAGGAAAACCATAAGCATTGGTTCCTAGTTGGAATGATGCTTGATGCTTCGGGCCCGTTGCAAGCGCCACTTTAAAATATATTTGTTTGTTGGGCCCCTTTGCTAGGGGACGGGGTAGATAAATAGTATCCGACCTTTGGGAGGACTTCCCTTAATAACATAACTAGTTAGAAAAGCCAATCTATCTCTTGCATAAGCGGCTTCCGAGACTTGGACCCGAGGAAGACAAGATCAGTAGAAATAAGTCTATTCCCTTTAGTTAAGGGATACCATTGTAATTGGTATGCCTTAACGGTATAGGATTGATAGTGTATCTCTCAATCGCTTGAGAGATACGATAATAGGATAGTCATGTCGGGTCACTGCAATGCCCCACCCCACGAAGGGCTCATCTCTCTCTCCTCCCTCCGGGATAGGTTTGTTTCTTTTTTTCAGAAGTTTTAAAGAAGGAAATCTAACAGGAAAATCGTTCACAGCCTAGGAAGTATAGCTAATATCTATGTTCCGAGTTCGGATTCTTTGATGTTTGTTAGTAAATTCCAGTCATTAGCTAGGAAGAGACAACTTCAAAGACAAAATAGTCCTCTTATTCCAGTAAAAGTAGTCGGAATCGATTAAATTCCTTGTTGGGTAAAGATAAGAACAACTCATTCATAACCGTAATGTGATCATAAAAGAAATCATTCATAGAAAATAGAATAATTAATTTGTTTCTTATTAATATGAACTAGACTTCTGTTTGCGCTCCTAGGGCATGGCTATTGGCATTCGGTTTTATGATAAGAGCGTAGGACATATTTAATTTCGTAGCTATGCATAAATGTTTGATGATAGCCATATTTAATGTCACGTCAGCGATACACATCGATAGATAACATTGTGATAAGATAGGCAAATGTGTATTCTCGAGGACAAATCACATCAGCGAATATTGAACACCATCTCATCACAACAGCGAATATTGAACACCATCTCTGTGTACTTATATTGGAGTCATCAACCATGTAATGTACATATTGGATTCACTATTTGGCTCTTGATTTCCTAAAAAGCTAAGTTAAACCAGATGATTATTGTAATTAGCCTCACATAGTGCAAAACAAAACTTTTTCTAGAATACACCACGGAAGGTGTATCAATCATATAGAAGGGGTGCCAAGCGGCAGATACAATGCCGATAAAACGGCAAGTGACGCTGCCAACAGAGGTGACAACTCCTCATGGAAAGGCTAAGCTACTACTCGCCATGTACCCACTCAAAAGGCACCAGCTCAGGGAAGCCAAAATCACTGCTACGGAACAATCTAGGTAAGCGCCACTGCTCATAGTCCGCTCTATTGTTGCGTTTAATGGCTACCACGGAAGGGCGAGCGGCGTTAAAGACCACATCATTCCGGTGCCGCCAGATGCACCAGAAGACCAAAATGATGGCCTTCCAGAGGTCACGCCGGCTCTCTGGCGGAGCCAACAGCGAAGTCCACCACGGCAGGAGCTCCGTTTCTTGGGTTGGCACCCACATGGGTTTTTCCCAATGTCGAAGCGTCCAAGCCCAAAACTCACCTCGCCACAATGCAACCCACCAGCTGGTGTCGGATCAACTCTTGCTGCTGATCCCAAAGGGGACAGGCTGTGGGACGGGGGAGATCCCGACGGTCTAGGCAGTCCCCTCTCCAGCACCGGTCGCTCGAAGCCAACCACGCAAAGAACTTACAACTATAAGGGGCCCGTGATCTCCAAATCTGCTTAGCAGCCGGCGCCCTCATCGTCCCTGCAAAAAAGGCGTTGTAAGCCGATTTGGCCGGATAGGCCCCGTCCTTCGTCCACCTCCACGTGAGGACGTCATCCACGCCCGGGGAAAGCTGCACGGTGGCCAGAACACGCCACAAAGTAAAGAATTCCTCCACGGATGCATCCCCCAGGTCGAGGCTGCAATCCAGCAACAACGCCCCCAAGAGACCGTCCCTCACCATGCGGGCTTTGAGCCAGCGTGACGGCACCACCTTAACCAGGTTAGGGGCGATTGTCGTCGGATTAAGGACACATACGCCATGAGGGGGTCCTCGAGGCGTGCGGAAGAGAGGGGTGTGAGACGTACAGTGTTCCGGGACGGTGTGCACACAAGTTGACCTAGGTTCGAATCCGCCGGCTTTGGACGAACCCTACTCCTGCTATCAATCGAGTAATACGGCAAAGCCGGAATATGGGTTACAAGGGTTTCGCCTGTGTGAGTTGAGATTGTAGACTATTGAGGTGTCTAGTGTTATCTGGTGTTGCCCTAAAGGCTCTCCCTAGGACGACTTATATAGATATCCGGCCTAGGGTTTAGAGGAGAGATCAATCCGGCTATGACTAAGAGTTGGTTACAGAGTACATCTTGAACTACAAGTAACGTTATAGGCCTAAGTCGGTAAGTCTTTTGGGCCCTCCCGTAGCCGGATGGGACTCCGTCTTCTCTCTCTAACTAGGCCGCCCGTGAAGCAAAGCTCTAACCCGAAGTGGGCCACACTGGTCAGTGAGGAACGTTGAGGATACCCGGAAAGTATATCCCCAACAGCAGCCCCCGGAGGCCTCCAAGATCCAAAGTCGGATTTTATCATCGTCTAGCTTGATCTTCGGCTTGCAGAATCTTGAAGGGTTCCTGAAAATTTATAACAAAAAATACGATCCGGGTCTTAAAAGTAAGTCGGACCTTTCAATTAGTTACTCGGATTTTCCAGCTCGCTTTTAAACTAAGCCGGAACTTGGTCTCTAACGCCACCTGACACAAGCATGGTCAAGTCACATCATCTGACAGGCGTTCCGTCAGCACGACCGTTGGTGGGTCCGTGGTTAGCGGAACCGAGGCGCCGTTTCAATGCGTGCGTGGAGATCGAGGCTACGCAATCATCGCGTGAACCCTTCCCAGTTCTTTCCACGACGCGTGGCGGTTACACTGTAGCATTTGCACGAATCTTGGCGCAGGTAGGTAGATATAAGGGGTCCAGATTTTTTCTTCTCCTCTGCACCTGCCTTTCGCCGTTCCTTTCTTCTCAAATCTCCAGCGCGCCTAGAGCCCTTTCGTTTTCCTCCCACAGAGCTCCTAGCGCCGCCACTTTAGGGTCACCCTTTTCCACCGGAGAAAAATGGCTTCATCCTCTTCTTCCTCCCTGGCGGCGGCGGCGACAGCGTCGGCAGAAGCAGCTGCAGAAAAAGAAAGTTTCCGGGGAATCTGGATCCCTTGCACCCTCGACGAGGCGGCCCTCAAGAACGTGGAGAAAGAGGGGCTGCTCGCCGCCGGCGACTGGCGGAGCGGTACCGGCGAAACCATCCCCAATCCGTGCGAGGGCGAGCACGTCCACTTCGGCACCCATCTGGACTGAGGTTTGTCTTTTCCTCCCTCGGAGTTCTTCTCCGAGGTGATTGACCCTTATGGAGTTCAACTCCATAATCTTCCTCCCAACTCCCTTCTAGAGATGAGCGTGTTTGCTGCGCTTTGCGAGGGCTTTCTCGGCATTAGGCCGAGTTTGCTCCTTTTTCGGTATTACTTCCATGTTCGGAGAAATTCTATTACCGCCGGTGTTCCTTATATCACCGGTACTATTAGTTTTTCTGTTAGACGAGAGCGGTCCTATCCCAAAATTGCTGCCAGTGACTCGGTCAAACAATGGCCAGCCACCTTTTTCTATCATAGGTATATTCCGGCTCACGGCAAAGCTACTTCTTTGCCGGCTTTTATCGACGGAGCCGCCACAACCCAGCCTTCTTGGGATGAGGCTGCTCCGGCTCTTAGTGAAAATCTGATCCTCGCTAAGAGGCGGATCGAATATCTTATCAAGCACAACGGTCTGAAGGGATCCGACTTAGTCCAGTGCTGGGTCGCATGTCGGATCCAACCACTTCAGTACATCTTTTACGTGTTTCAATCTTTTAAGTTATATACTGCAATGCTGATATGTTTTCTTGTTTTCAGCTTGCTGATCTCCTCGAGTCGGAGCTTGCTCCACTCGAAGGATATCCTCCTGAGTTTTCTTAGGAGACTAAAGTGGTCCCATTGTCGGACCTTACGCTCAAGAAGCGCAAAGCTCCGACAGTGGCAGTAGGCACAAAGGAAGTACCCGTTGTGAAGAGGTAACTTTCATTCACAATTTCCGCCTTTGTACCTTTCTCGAATTTCTTTCTGAGATGTAATGTTTCCGACTTTACTACACTCTCAGAGCAAAGCCTCTCATCAAGGATAAGGGGAAGGGGATTCCTGCAAAGCCCCTGCGACAGACGAAGCTTACCATAGCTTCCCCTACCACGGCTCCTCCGACTCCTGCCCCTCAACCTTCTGCAACACCGGTGATTACTCCTTCTTCGGTTGTTGCAGAAGATCCGGCTCCTCCAACGGCTCCTGTGATCCTTGGATCGCACACTGACGTCACTGTGGGTGCGTCAACTCAAGATAAGGGTGAACCCTCTTCGGGTAATGATCCCTCGGCTGAAGTCTTCGCCGACAACCTCCTCAGCAACCCTGGACTTGCCAAATTTGGCTTATCCCGGAAATCTGCAGAGGAGATCCAGCGGCTAGCCAAGCAAGTCCTGGACAAAAGCCATCTATCCCCCGAAGAGGAAGCGCAAGAAGCAGAGGACGTCAAGTTCTCTGACCTTCTCGCCCAAGTCCGTCTTCGCGACGAGAGGATCAGGACTGGAGAGCTTCCAACAGCCCCAGTAATTCCTCTTACTCTCGCCGAGAAGGTGGCAGTTGAGGTGAACGCGGGATTAGACAAACTTACCCGCGAACAATATGTAAGTTGGAATTTCCAACTCTTGTTTTTTACTTTATGTTATATCATATCCTCTAGCCCCCAAGCATGAAGTGGGATATAGAAATCCGGGTTTATGCTTTCATTAGGATGCCAAAGAACGAACTAGTGTAGCCCCCAAGGCTCGTGCTGATATTTAGCAAAATATTAGCCCGAGTCTTAAGTAGCTTTTCTGACTTTGTGTATTCTGACTTACAGAAAGTGTATTCCTATAACCAGGAATTGTTAAAAAATGTTTGTGATAAGCAGAGAGAAATCAAAGCTCTCCGGCTTAAAAATGCTGAGCTCAAGTTAGCCGGATGAAGCCAAAGGTAAACATTTCGAGATTCAAACCTTGCCTTTTGCTTTTTCCAATGTCGAATTTTTCTAAACTTTTGTTCTTTTTGTCTTACAGCGTTGGTGAAACAATCCATCGCTATGATTGAAGAGGCCGAGAACCTCAAAACCTTAGTGGTGGAGAACAAGGGACTTCGCCAAGAGCTGGATAAGCTCAAGGCGGATCATGAAAGGAGCATAGCTCAAGTCCTCGAGTCCTCCTCCATGGCTATTGAAGAGCGAGATCTCAAGATTGTTGCTCAAGATAAGGTTATCTCGGACCTCAAGAATGAGGTTGGCAGAGAGAAGGATATCTCCCAGGCACTCCGGGCTGAACTCCAGAGTCTCCGAGAGGAGAAACCCAAGGTTGACGACGTCATACTTGGTATGTTCCATCTATCTGATTTATTCTTTCTTCGACTTTCATCAATGTCAGATTTTCATTGACATGTTGTGTGTATAGGTCCTCTAAACTTGACGGACTCCTCCTCGTCCGAACCCCGCACTCACCGGCTTACCCAAGTTGGTGATCTTATTCATGACTACCGCCAGTCCCTTGAGGACATTGGCGAATCTCTTAGGATTCCGGACATGCCAAGCATGTCGGACTTCCAAGTGCGGGAGAAGGCCAAGGAGATGCTGCAGCTTGTTCGGGACTGGAACATGTCCTACGCGCGGACCGCTGCGCAGAACGCTCTCACCATGGTCATGAGCCACCATGGAAACATGGAGATATGGCAAGTGACCAGAGGGTACTGCAAGGTAGATGAAGACGGCCAGGAGCAGGACCTTCAAGCTATCATGCACTCCTGCGCCGGATATGGGTGCCACGTAGCTGACCTGACCAGCTATGAGGTGCCCTTCTTCACCCGCATGGATACTCCGCCACCTCCTCCAGAAGATGCCGAAGAAGTTTCCGACGATGAACGGACCACCTCAGATCCGGACATATCGGCAAGGTATCAAGGTGGAGTAGCCAGCGAGCCGGTAGATCCTTCAACTCCTCCTGCATCATAGACCAGAAACTATGTATTATTCTGGAAAAAACTTGATGCGATTTGTAAATATTAAGTACTATGATTTTTGTTAGTGCTAAGCTTTTTTATCTATTCAGAACTTTTGTCTTAGATTATTTGTGTGCCTGAAATGTTTGCATAAGCACTTAGAATTTTCTGCCTCAACTTATCGTTTATCTGGCTTTCCGCCTCGTCCCTTTCGTGAGCCGGCTAAACCTTCAGCCGGAAACTTTGCCGAGCAACGGAGCTCAATTGCTAAACCAGTTTAAACTCGGAAACAAAGCCGGCTTCTAGTACCAACAATTCACTACTCGGAAGATACCCGCATCTAGCAATCAGACAAATAACCCAAGTAAAGACTAGAATTTTTAGACTTATACCTGAAGGTAGCAGTTTTAGAATCGGAAATCTAAACCAGAACGAACATGAGCATAAAGTACTTTCAAGCATTCTGGGATTTTCGACTATGACATGATCATTAGGAAATAAGATGGTAAAAACTTCTCAGGAAAACTTTGAAGTAACCAAAACTTTTCTTTCTCACAGAGCATGTACATATGGATAATTACAAAGAAAGATAAAAACTAAGAATAAAAGGGACGTAGATGAGCAATATTCCATGGTCTGTCTAATTCTTCCGGATTTATACTGCGTCCAGCTCTCTTTCTCTTCTTAGTAGCAGGTCTTTCTTTGATTGGCCTCATGTCAGTTAATTAGTACGACCCATTGTGCAATACTCGACTAACCAAAAAGGGCCCTTCCCATATTGGGGAAAGTTTGTGCTTTCTTTGTTGCACAAGCCGGAGAACCAAATCACCTTTATTGAAAGATCTAGTTCGGACTCTTTGGCTATGATATTTGCGTAACTTCTGCTGATAGGCTGTAGATCTCATTTCAGCAACAACGCGAACTTCTTCGACTAAGTTGAGATCATTTTGTCGAGAAATCTCGGCATCCTCTTCAATATACGCGGCCACTCTAGGAGAAGTATGAATCAAATCACTAGGAAGAACTGCTTCTGCGCCATAGACCAAGAAGAAAGGTGTATATCCTGTTGACCTGTTCGGAGTTGTTCGCAAACTCCAAATTACAGAGGGTAGTTCCTCTGCCCAAGCCCCCGCAGCACGTTTCAGTGGTTTCAAGCCTTGTAGAATTAAACCATTTGCTCTTTCGACTTGTCCGTTAGCCTGTGGATGTGCGACTGATGCAATGTCAAGCCGGATATTTTTCCCATCGCAGAATTTAACCAACTCTCCCATGGAAAAATTACTCCCATTGTCCGTGATAATGCTATGCGGATAACCATACCGGATTATAACATTCTTGACAAATCTTTTGGTTGTTGCTCCATCACAACTAGTGTCAGGTTTAGTCTCGATCCATTTCGTGAATTTATCCACCATCACTAAGAGGTGAGTAAATCCACTTGGAGCACGTTTAAAAGGTCCTACCATATCAAGCCCCCAGACCGCAAAAGGCCATGTTATAGGTATTGTTCACAGCTGATCAGCCGGAACATGAGCTTGCTTGGCGTACTTTTGGCAGCCTTTGCATGTCTTGACTAATCGTTTGGCATCTGCCTGAGCTGTAAGCCAGAAAAAACCATGTCGAAAAGCTTTTGCCACTAAAGATTTGGCCGCAGCGTGGTGACCACACTCGCCTTCGTGGATTTCTCTTAAGATTTCCACTCCTTCTTCCGGAGATACACAGCGCTGAAAAACCCCAGAAACACTCCGTTTATGGAGCTCACCTTTAACAATAGTATAGGATTTTGCTCGTCGGATAATCTGTCGGCTCAGCACCTCGTCTTCGGGTAACTTGCCATCTACCAAGTAATCAAGGTAGGGTTGAGTCCAGCTGGGAATTACAGCCAGAACTGCTATTAAAGGTGAGTCGGATTTGGTTGGATATTCCTCATCTACTCCCTTTATCGAGGGAACTTTGAGGTGCTCTAAAAATGCACCATCCGGAACCTCTTTCCGCGCAGAACCTATTCGAGTTAGTGCATCTACTTCCTTGTTTTCTGCTCGAGGGATGTGTTGAACTTCAAACCCCTCGAACGATTTAGATAGATCATCCACGACAGCTTTATATGCTGCCATGTGCTTATTTGCATTACAAATATTCGACACTTGCTGAGCAACAAGATCCGAATCTCCATAACACATCAAACGTCGGATGCCAATATCCTTAGCAATCCGGATTCCATGCAGCAGTGCTTCATACTCGGCAATGTTGTTTGTCGCTGTGAAGTGGATCTGCAGCACATATAAAAGTTTATCTCCTTGGGGTGATTTGAGCACCACGCCAGCCCCCGAGCCTCCCTAGCCTTGGACCCATCGAAAAAGAGGGTCCAATATTCTGACTCCGGGAGGACCATATTCTCCTTGGTCTCTGTCCAATCAGCGACAAAGTCGGCAAGGATCTAGGATTTGATTGCTGTCCGGAGTTTGTACTCAATATCGAAAGCTGCAAGCTCTATGCCCCATTTGGCGACGCGTCCTGTAGCATCGCTGTTATTGCTTATATCTCTCATGGGAGCTTTGCTCACCATGGTAATTGGGTGCTCCTGAAAATAGTGTCGTAACTTACGAGATGCCGGAAAAACACCGTAAGCCAAAGTATGTCGCTGTTTTGATTCCGTCAGGACCTCGCTGACAAAGTACGTCGGACGCTGCACCAGGTGCTCCTGATTTTCTTCTGGTCTCTCCACCACCATAACTGTACTGACAACCCTATTTGTCGCAGCAATGTAAAGCAACATCGCTTCCTGAGGTTCCGGCGCTGCAAGGATAGGAGCAGATGAGAGTACTTTCTTTAGGTCCTGTAGTGCAGCTTCGGCTTCGTCAGTCCAGACAAAATCCTTGGTTTTCTTCAGGAGTTTGTATAATGGTGTGGCTCTTTCACCAAGCCGGCTTATGAATCGACTGACCGTAGCGGTGCAACCAGTTAATCTTTGTACGTCCTTCAGGCGAGTTGGCCTGGAAATGTTGAGAATATCCTTGATCTTGTCACGGTTCACCTCTATGTCTCGTTGAGATACAATAAAACCTAACAATTTTCCGGCTGGTATTCCAAAGAAGCATTTCTTCGGGTTAAGCATGATGTTGTAGTTTCGTAAATTGGCGAACGTCTCCTCTAAGTCGGAAATCAATGTTTCCTTCTTTTTGGACATGACCGCGATATCATCCACCTATGCATGTATATTGCGTCTGATTTGATCATGGAGGCAACGCTGCATCGTGCGCTGGTACGTAGCTCCTGCATTCTTCAGCCCAAAGGGCATCGTAACATAACAGAAGGTTCCGAAAGGGGTTATCAATGAAGTCTTGATTTTGTCAAATTCCTTCATCCGGATTTGGTGATAACCAGAATATGCGTCAAGAAAATAGAGGAGTTCCGAGTCTGCCGTAGAATCGATAACTTGATCAATTCTAGGCAGAGCGAACGGATCTTTTGGACAAGCCTTGTTCAAGGCAGTATAATCAACACACATCCTTAAATCAGTAGTGTCCTTTTTAGGGACCATTACAGGGTTGGCTGACCATTTAGTATGGATGACCTCTTCTATGAATCCGGCTAACTCGAGCCGCGCTAGTTCCTTAGCTATTGCCTTATGCTTTTCATCACCAAACCGTCGTAAGGACTGTTTGACGGGTTTAGCGTTCGGGTTTACATTTAGAGAGTGCTCGGCAAGTTCTCTAGGTACTCCGGTCATGTCAGGTGGCTGCCATGCGAAGATATCTTGATTTGCTCGGAGGAACTTGACGAGCGCGCCTTCCTATGCGCTACTTAGGCCTGCGCCTATCTGGGTCACCTTGGATGGGTCATCATCCTTCAATGGCGTCGTCTTCGTCTCTTCTGATGCCTTGAACTCCGGATTTGGCTTTGTCACCTCCTTCTTCGTCGCGGGCATCTCGGACAGATCTATGCTCTTCTTGATCTCCTGGTACTCCTGGGCGTGCAGCACGGCTTCGGCAAAGGCGGCATTTCCATCCTCGCACTCTCGCGCTTTCTGCGGGTCTCCCCTGATGGTGATCACGCCGTTGGGACCTGGAATTTTCATCATATTGTAAATGTAACACGGACGAGCCATAAAAGCCCAGTAAGCCGGACGTCCGAATATTGCGTGGTATGCGCTCTTGAACGGGACCACTTCGAAGGAAAGTGCCTCCATTCGATAATTTTTTGGTGTTCCAAAAGTAACATCCAAAGTGATCTCTCCCAGGGAATTAGCTTGTCTTCCTGGTACAACCCCGTGAAAAATCACAGAGCTATGGTTAAGCTGTGTTTCCGAGATCTTCATCCGGCGTAGCGTTTCTACATAGAGAATATTGATTCTACTACCACCGTCCATGAGGGTCTTGGAGAAACCATAACCGTCTATAAGTGGATTGACGATTAAGGCGTATTTTCCTCGCCTGTGTAGCTTAGGCGGATGATCAGCACGGTCAAATGTGATTGCCACCTCCGACCAGTCCAAATAATGAGGGACAGCCGGAACTGTTGCATTGAGCTCGTGGAGAACTGCTTTCTTGACCTTTGCTGGTTGAGATCCGAGGAAGGTGACGTAAGTGTCCTTCTTGGTAGGAAACATTTTCTTCCCTTCTGACTTGGGATTTGAAGCATCGGCTTCCTCCATGTCGGAATCTTCCTTGGTCTCTTTTCCTTTTTCGGGATTTTTCTTTCCCTTCTTCCGCTTAGCTTTGTAGCCCGCGGTATCATCTCTCTTGATGTCGTCATTAAAACGACATTCAGCGTTGGTGTGGGACGAGCACCCATTGGCGTCTAAGTGATGCACACATGGGTTATTGGCAATGTCGGCCCAAGTGTAGGTTTTGCCTGGTTGTTGCTCTCCTCTACCTTGGACCCTTGATGTCCCACGGCCACGCCCGCGGCCTCCGCCACGTCCTCCTCGTCCTCCAGCCCCGGAAACAGTAGTGACTACTGCTGTCTCTGCGTTGGGTTTTTCTTCCGAGGTGTTTTTGCGTTTCTGAGCCTGTTGCTTTGTCTTTGCTGACTGAGGTACAGCCAGGATGTTGAGTAATCCCTCTGCATCGTTGTCAGCATCTGCATACTTGCTCGCTATTTATATCATCTCTCCCAGATCAGTAACCTTGTCACACTTCAAGCGATGGCGCAATAATCCAATTGGGAGACCTGAAATAAAAGCTTCAATCGCAGTTTGATCATTTACTACCTCGCAGGAGTTCTTGGTGTCAATCCATCGTCCAAGATAATCTCAGCAAGTTTCTCCGGCTCTTTGGGTGCAACGCTGTAGGTCTCCAACCGTACAGGGCCTCTGATCTGTGCCTTCGAAATTCCGAAAGAACACACTTTGTAAATCATACCAGTTGTGGATGGTGTTTGCCGGACGTTCATTGAGCCATGACCGCGCCATCTTCCGCAACATAAGTGGGAGATATCGGGTTGCGACCAGGCTGTTTCCGCCTTTAGCGATGCAGCAAGCCTGGAAGAAGTCCTGTAACCAGGTGTCTGGCCGAGCAATGCCGTCGTAGGCTTGAATATGTCTTGAGATAGCAAATCCTTCCGGGAATTTTGTAGCTCTGACGCGTAGTCCGAAGCACTTTGGGCCCACGTACACGTCATCGTTTTCGTAGCGCCGAGCCTCTATGTTGGAGTTTATCATGTGCCTTGCGTCGTTCGGGGATAGGGATCGTCCCGAATATCGGCTGTGGCTACGGTGCCTTGGAGCCGGACTTCGGCTTCTGCCACCACCTCCTCCGCCATGTCGTCCTCCTTGACCTCCTTGTGGGCCGTTGTGATAACTGTGTTGTGGAGAGGGTGGTGCAGCTGGGTTGTTTCCGGCTGATCGCCGGCCTCCGTCCGGAGCGTCATTATTCCGGTTCCGGGGAGGTTCTTGACTGTGACGAGCCCCCTGCCGGCTTGTACCAGCGTGGTTTCCGTCGTTGCTTCGTCCGTCGTTCCCACCATGGTAAGGTTCAGCCGGACAGTTTTCATGTCTAGGAGGTGGCATTTTCTGACGATCCTCCTCCCAATGTTTTTCTTTATCTTCTCCCTTTCGGGGAGGATTCCTCGGATTGAGTGCAGCGATTGCGTCTTTCTCGGCTACTGGAGCGACGTTGCTCCAGTTATGTGTAGCTCTGCGGTGCTGCCCCATCGATCCGGTTCTTGAATAATTGTATTCCTTGCGTTCGGGGTTATGATACTGCGCCCGAACATAATGGGATCTTACACCAGCCCATGCCGGATCTGTGCGACATTGGTCGGAATCCGAGACCAGCTTTTGGCTTCCAGACAGGGTGACCTTTTGCTGCTCCAGTCCCTTGCTGAGTAGCTTGATACCCAAACGTATCTCTTCTGGTCCTGGATTAGCTGATAGAATTTCGCGAGCTGCCACAGTATTTTGCACTGGTGTTGGGTAAACCCAATCTCCATTGCTGTCCTTCCGTGGCTTTCCCATCTCATCTCCAAAAAGGACGGCATGGACACATGGGAATTGGTTGTCACCTAGGTGACGCTTCCGTGTCTTCTGATGTAGACGGTACATGTACTCCTTGTTTGACATGCGCTTCTTCTCCACCTCGATGTTTTTGGCTTCATCAAGGAGTTGTTGACGACGCGCTTCTAGGGCTTGGGCCCTTTCATCCAGCTCATCTGCGGTAAGTTCTGCAGCTATAGGGATAGGCGTGGTTAATGCGGCATCGATGAGTTTACGCGCACCTTCAGTGATCACGTGTCCATCCACCGATGCTTCTTTTTTCGGCTCGTCTGGGATAAGTGCTCCATCCGAGTCTTCCTCGTATTCCTCGGCAATCACCTCCTCTGTTAGAGGGTCTTTTGCCGAGGTCTTGTTCTTCTTGTTCTTCTTCTTTGCCTTCTTGGCAGCGCCGGTAGCAAAGACGGCTTGGGGTTCGTTTCCCGGAGTCAAGCCCTGAGCGGTACTTTCGGACATCTGGAGTTCGGGATTGTCTCCGACCTCCATATCATCCTGCGCTTTGGGAGAGTGTTCCCTGGATCCTTCGTCCATGGCTTCTCCGTCTCTTGCAGCTTTGGAGTTGTACTCCTCGTCATATTCCGCGGAGAACTTTCGGAAATCTGCCGACGTCATGGATTTATCCGAGGATGCGGGAACGTCGTTGTTTGTTCCAATTGCCTCCAGCACCGAGTCGGTGTTTTCTCCAGCATCGGCAGAGCCAGATCTGGATCCAACGTATCCGACGAAGTGCGATGCGTGCTTCCTGAGGTACCTTCGGCTTTCGCGATTAACTCTCTCGAAATTTTCAATGGTTTCGAGGATTGCATCTGCGCTAGCGCCTCACAGTATCATACATCTTAGTGTGTACCTGAGGAAAGGCTTGTCTGTCCCGACATCATCAGAGTCGGAATCAGTGTCGTTGATGTGCTCCGCCTGGATTTCGACTACCACGGGTGGGTCGATCTGGGATCCGGCTTCTCTAAAGAGATCCACTCCATATTTGACTTGGTCCACGAGGTTTTCTTCAGGCTCGGATTTCTCCACTATCTCCGCAGCTGGTGCACGCTGGGTGGGATTAGGGTTTTCTGAGATCCGGAACTCTGCCGCCTCCGCGGACAAAGGGGACCCAGAAGTTTCTTGTGCCTCTATCATCACCGCTGGGGTGGGTTCGGCAGGTTCAGCGAAACCGATGTAAACATCGATGTCACCAAAAGACATGATTGTGTAGGCAGTCACGGCCTCCCTAGCCGGAATCCAAGTCTCGTCGAGAACGATGAGAGGGACGTTGCTGGCGTAGAGGATGCGACCGACGGCGATGGTCTCGCCGATTCCGATTCTTGCAGATTCCGCTCGGAACATAGATCCGAAGCTCACTTGCCTCACAGTGGGCGCCAACTGCCGTCGGATTGAGGACAAATACGCCATGAGGGGGTCCTCGAGGCGTGCGGAAGAGAGGGGTGTGAGACGTACGGTGTTCCGGGACGGTGAGCACACAAGTTTACCCAGGTTCGAATCCGCCGGCTTTGGACGGACCCTACTCCTGCTATCAGTCCAGTAATACGGCAAAGCCGGAATATGGGTTACGAGGGTTTCGCCTGTGCGAGTTGAGATTGTAGACTATTGAGGTGTCTAGTGTTATCTGGTGTTGCCCTAAAGGCTCTCCCTAGGATGGCTTATATAGATATCCGGCCTAGGGTTTACAGGAGAGATCAATCCGGCTACGACTAAGATTTGGTTACAGAGTACATCTTGAACTACAAGTAACGTTATAGGCCTAAGTCGGTAAGTCTTCTGGGCCTTCCCGTAGCCGGATGGGACTCCGTCTTCTCTCTCTAACTGGGCCGCCCTTGAAGCAAAGCTCTAACCCGAAATGGGCCACCCTGGTCAGTGAGGAACGTTGAGGATACCCGGAAAGTATATCCCCAACATCAATCTCATCCACCCGGGCCCCGAACAACCAACAGTCCGACCAGAAGCATGCGCGCTCACCATTTCCCAACGTGAAGCAAGCGGCCGCCTCGAAGATCGCCCTAGCTTGCTTCGGAATCTGGAGGTCAAAATCCGACCAAGGCTTTGAGGTGTCTTGCTTTTGGAGCCACGCCCACCGACATCTCAGAACGAGGTTGAGCAGACGGAGATTTGGGATTCCGAGGCCGCCAACCTCCTTAGGCGAAGCCACCTTATTCCAGGCCACGAGGCAGTGGCCTCCTTGGGCCTCGTGCCTCCCCTTCTAGAGGAAAGATCTGCATATCTTCCGAAAGGCCACCAAGGTCTCCTCTGCCACATCCAAAGACATGAGCGCATGCACGGGAATGGCGCTCAGGGTGGTGCGCACCAGTATTGTCCTTCCTCCTCAGTTCAGCAGCCTAGCTGACCAAGGTTGCAGCCTGTTCGCTGCATTAGCCACCACGTACTGCAACTGAGCTGCGGAGGGTTTACGCAGCCCAAGGGGCAGACCCATGTATTTACATGGAAGGGCTGCAATCTCCCCCCAAGGATTCCATGCGCCCTCTCCACTTGTTGAGCAGAACACCTAATTGGGTGAATTGAGCACTTGGCCAGGTTCGTGCGCAGCCCTGAAGCTTCCCCGAAGTCCATCACCACTGCCGCGCAGGCCTGAAGGTCCAGCGTCGTTGGCCGAAGGAAGGTCACCACGTCATCCGCATACATCAAAGTGCGGTGACGAAGGCCTACTTGAATATGGTCTGAGACTGTAAGATTCCTCGATACATGTTTTTACCACAATATAGCTAGAAACCGATATAATCTACAATAGTATACCAAAAATCAAAGAGCACACATGCGCGCGTCAGTCTTATAGAGTAGCCAATTAGCGATGATGCAGTTTGAGTCTTTAGAAGATAAAGGGATTCCTTTTCACAACAGTGTATTGTACAGTCCCCAAGGGCGACATATGATACACGATGATGACACGGACTAACTTGAGAAAAAATGTTTACAAATATTACAATGATTAAGATAACTATTCAATAGCTTGCATAGTAAAGCTAGATACATTGCCGCATGGTCCATTTTCTATTATGTCAATCTCACTCAATAGCGATCACCATAGAGTCATCAATGATCTACCGCGAGTCCCAAATGCATGAGCAACTCAAAGTTGAGAGATTATAGAAAGCTGTTGGCCTAAAGTATGAATACGGTAAGAGGAGGAAGAAGGGGAGGCAGAACACACTCAAGAAATTTGGTGCTTGTTCTCTACATTTTTCTCATTCACAATCATCCCTATATATAGGTGCTAGGAGAGGAAACTACAAGTAAGTTACCTAATACATGCTAAGCAACTACATGTATGTACACGGTGTGGTGGACTTGACCCTAGTAAAGTCTCCTCTAGTGGACTTGACCCAAAGATAGTCAAGTCGTGTGCTTCCAAGAAATTACCTAGCAAGCAACGTGAAACTTCCTAGAAACTACAAGCCTATTCCAACAATCACTCCCTAGGCTTGAGTTCTGGTGACACCTCAACCATGCTGATGCTTGTGCGCAGCTCCGCTAGGCGGACTCGTCCAAGGGGCTTGGTTAGCATGTCGCTGAGCTGATAATCCGTTTGCACGAACTCTGTAAAATCCCAAAACTTTAATCAATGTTATCAAGATCCAAATCACCCAATTTAGGGTTAACAAAAACTTTTTATCATTAAAACAATTAGGAATGCATATGTGTGTTGCATTAATGTAGAATTGTTTTGAATTGCCATGTTTGTTCTAATGGTTGTTAAAAGACTCAAAGGTGAATTCCACATCATCTAGATCATTCTCAAGCAAAATCCAAAGAAAAAGAAATCAAATGGAATTAATAAAGGCAAATGGTCACTTTTCCCATTTCATATGCATAGATCCCACTTTTCTAAAAACCACTCAAATGAGTTCACCTTGACAATCCCAAGCAACCACAGATGCTTAAGCATACGACTAACACACCCACCAAAAATCATTTCAAAATTCAATTAAAATTTTCTTGCGGCCATTTTGTCGAACACTTGGCAGGCAAAAATAAATCTGCCTAACTAACACTATTTGGATCAATGCTTAGCGAGCCAATTGGGCTCAATCTTGTTCCCTTATCTCCCCTAGCTCTAACCGTACCATAAACAAGCTACCATTTAGCCCCCAACAGCAGTGTCGCGCCATCCTGAAGCCATGATCGTCGGCCGACCATGCCCACATTACAGTACACAACCTCGCCCTCTTCCGCCGCACTAGGGAGGTAGGCGTGATCACACCGCCGTCCTTGGTCCCTTCCCCGAGCCGTGCCAGCCCCTGGACCACCGCAAATCACATGCGCACCGAGCCTTTACGCCATGCACGGGGCACACTAGAGGGCCGTCCTCGACAGGACCGCACAAGCCGCGCCTGGCGTCGGATTGAGGACAAGTACGCCATGAGAGGGTCCTCGAGGCGTGCAAAAGAGAGGGGTGTGAGACGTACGGTGTTCCGGGACGGTGAGCACACAAGTTTACCCAGGTTCGAATCCGCCGGCTTTAGGTGGATCCTACTCCTGCTAGCAATCCAGTAATACGACAGAGCCGGAATATGGGTTACAAGGGTTTCGTCTGTGCTAGTTGAGATTGTAGACTATTGAGGTGTTTAGAGTGTTCCCTAAAGGCTCTCCCTAGGACGGCTTTTATAGATATCCGGCCTAGGGTTTACAGGAGAGATCTATCCGGCTACGACCAAGAGTCGGTTACATAGTACATCTTGAACTACAAGTAACATTATGGGCCTAAGTCGGTAAGTCTTCAGGGCCTTCCCGTAGCCGGATTGGACTCCGTCTTTCTCCCTGACTGGGCCGCCCGTGAAGCAAAGCTCTAACCCGAAGTGGGCCACCCTGGTCAGTGAGGAACTGTGAGCATACCCGGAAAGTATATCCCCAATAGCAGCCCCCGGAGGCCTCCAAGATCCAATGTCGGATTCATCATCGTCTAGCTTGACCTTCGGCTTGCAGAATCTTGATGGGTTCCTGAAACTTCACAACAAAAAATACGATCCGGGTCTTAAAAAATAAGTCGGACCTATCAACAGGTTACTCGGATTTTCCAGCTTGATTTCAAACTAAGCCGGAACTTGGTTTCTAACGCCACCTGACACAAGTCATGGTCAAGTCACATCATCTGACAGGCATTCCGTCAGCACGACCGTTGGTGGGTCCGCGGTTTACGGAACCGAGGCACCGTTTCAATGCGTGCATGGAGATTGAGGCGGCGCAATCATTGCATGGGTCCTTCCCAGTTCCTTCCACGACGCGTGGCGGTTACACTATTGCATTTCCACGAATCTTGGCGCAGTTAGGTGGATATAAGGGGTTAGGATTTTCTCCTTCTCCTTCCACCAGTCCTTTGCCTTTTCCTCTCCTCCCAATCTCCCTGCGCGCATAGAGCTCCCATGTTCCTCCCCCACAGAACTCCCAGCGCCGCCCCTTTTAGGTCAACTGCTTCGCCAGAGAAATGGCTTCATCTTCTTCCTCCGGCTTAGCAGCAGCGGCAGCGACGGCGACGACGGAAGTGGTGGCGGAGAAAGAGAGGTTTCGTGGGCTCTGGATTCCCTGTGCGCTCAATGACGAGGGTCTCAAGAATGTGGAGAAGTAAGGGCTCCTTGCCACGGCGACTGGCGGAACGGATTTGAGGAAACCGTCCCCAACCCGTGCGACAGCGAGCGGGTCCACTTCGGCACCCACCTCGACAGAGGTTTGTCGTTTCCTCCCTCGGAGTTCTTCTCCGAGGTGATTGATCATTACGGAGTTCAACTCCATCATCTTCCTCCCAACTCCCTCTTAGAGATGAGCGCGTATGCTTCATTGTGTGAGGGCTTTCTCGGCATTAGGCCGAGTTTGACTCTTTTCCGGTACTATCATGTCCGGAGAAACTCCATTACCGCCGGTGTTCCTTATATCACCGGCACTATTAGTTTTTCGCTTAGACGCGAGCGCGTGTATCCCAAAATTCTAGCTAGTGACTCAGTCAAACAATGGCCAGCCACGTTTTTCTATCATAGCGATATTCTGGCTCCCGGCAAAGCCACTACTTTGCCGGCTTTTGTTGACGGAGCTGCCACGGCCCAACCTTCTTGGGACAAGGCTGCTCCAGCTCTCACCGACGATCTGATCCTCACTAAGAGGCGGATCGAATACTTGATCAAACACAAGGGACTGAAGGGATCCGATTTTGTCCAATGCTGGGTCTCACGCCGGATCAAGCCCCTTCAGTACTATGGAGAATGACTGATGCACTCCATCACGTCATCCAAGAAAGACTCCCTCCGCATCAGCCCCAAATCCTACACCACTCAAGGCTACATAAGCCAGATCAAGTGGCTGATCTGGGAGCGGATTGAGAGGAGAATCCCGGAGGTTTCTCTGGATATGCATACGGCGGAAAACCCCATAGTGCTGGTAAGCTTCCATCAGTACACTTTTTATGTGTTTCAATCTTCGAGTTATACTACAATACTGATATGTTTTCTTATTTTCAGCTTGCCAACCTCCCCGAGTCGGAACTTGCTCCGCTCGAAGGATATCCTCCTGAGTTTTCTCAGGAAATAGAGGTGGTCCCATTGCCGGACCTTGCGCTCAAGAAGCGCAAAGCTCCGATAGTGGCTGTTGGCACAAAGGAGGTACCTGTCGTGAAGAGGTAACTTTCGGTCACAACTTCCGCCTTTGTACTTTACTCAAATTTCTTTCCGAGATGTAACGTTTCCGACTTTACTACATTCTCAGAGCAAAACCGCTCACCAAGGGAAAGGGGAAGGGAATTTCTTCGAAGCCCCTGCGACAGACGAAGCTCACCATAGCTTCCCCTGCCGTAGCTCCTCCGACTCCTGCCCCTCAACATTCTGCAACACAGGCGACCATTCCTTCCCCGGTCGTCGCAGAAGATCCGGCTCCTTCAACAGAGCCCGCGATCTTTGAATCGCAAACTGACGTCACCATGGGTGAGTCAGATCTAGATAAGGGTGAACCCTCTTTGGGTAATGATCCCTCGGCAGAAACCTTTGCCGAAAACCTTATCAGCAATCCAGGACTTGCCAAGTTTGTCCTGTCTCGGAAATCTGCTGAAGAAATCCAACGGCTCGCCAGGCAATGCATGGAGAAAAGTACTTTATCTGCCGAAGAAGAAGCGCAAGAAGCAGAGGATGTCAAGCACTCCAATCTTCTTGAACAAGTGCTTCTTCGCAACGAGAGGATAAGGTCCGGGGAGGTTCCAACTGCTCCTATGACCCCTCTAACTCTCGCTGAGAAGGTTGCCATTGAGGTGAACGCGAGTTTGGATAAACTCACTCGCGAACAATATGTAAGTCGGAATTCCCACTCCTGTTTTTCTTTTATTTCATATCATATCCTCTAGCCCCCAAGCATGAAGTAGGATATATAATCCGGGTTTATGCTTCATTAGGATGCCAAAGAACGAACTAGTGTAGCCCCCAAGGCTCGTGCTGATATTAGCAAAAATATTAGCCCGAGTCTTAAGTAGCTTTCTGACTTTGGTTATTCTGACTTATAGAAAGTATGTTCCTATAACCAGGATTTACTAAAGAATGTCTGTGATAAGCGGAGAGAGATCAAAGCTCTCCAGCTTAAAAATGCTGAACTTAAAGTTGCCAAGGATGAGGCCAAAGGTAAACATTCCGAGACTCAAACCTTGTCTTTGTTATTTTCAATGTCGATTTTTCTGAACTTTTGTTCTTTTTGACTTACAGTGCTGGTGAAACAATCCTGCGCCATGATTTTCACCGGCTTTCCCAAGTCGGTGACCTGCTTCATGACTTCCGCCAATCCCTTGAAGACATCGGCGAAGCTGTCAAGATTCCGGACATGCACAGCATGTCGGATTTTCAGGTGCAGGACAAGGCAAAGGAGATGCCGCAGCTCGTCGAGGATTGGAACATGTCCTACATGCGATCAGCAGCGCAGAACACTCTCACCATGGTCATGAGCCACGATGGAAACATGGAGATATGGCAAGTGACCAGAGGGTACTCTATAGTGGATGAAGATGGCCAGGAGTAGGACATCAAGGCCATTATGGACTCCTATGCCGGATATGGGTGTCATGTAGCTGACTTGACCAGCTACGATACTCCGCCTCCGCCTCCGCCTCCAGAAGAAACAGTAGAAATTTGCGACGATGAACGCACCACCTCCGATCTGGACATCTCGGAACGATATCAAGGCGACGTATCCAGCGAGCCGGCAGCTCCTTCATCTCCTCCTACATCATAGATCAGAAATTTTTGTATTATTCCGGAAAAACATGATGCGTCTGTAAATATGCAGTATTTTAACTTTGCTAGTGCTAAGCTTTTGATCTATTCAGCACTTTTTGTCTTTGAGTTTTTTTTGTGTGCCTAAAATGTTTACATAAGCACTTGTATTATTTCCATCTATACTTATCGTTTATCTGGCTTTCCGCCTCATCCCTTTCGTGAGCTGGCTAAACCTTCTGTCGGAAACTTTGCCGAGCAACGGAGCTCAATTGCTAAACCAGTTTAAACTCGGAAATAAGGCCGGCTTCTAGTACCAAAAATTCACTACTCAGAAAATTCCCGCATCCAGCAATCAGACAAATAACCAAAATAAAGACTAGCAATTTTAGAGTTATACCCGAAGGTAGCAATTTTAAAATCGGAAATGTAAACCAGAATGAACATGAGCATAAAGTACTTTCAAGAATTCTAGGATTTTCGACTATGACATGATCATTCGGAAATAAGATGGTAAAAACTTCTCAGAAAAATCTTGAGGCAACCAAAACTTTTATTTCTCACAGAACATGTACATATAGATGATTACAAAGAAGGATAAACTAAGAATAAAAGGGATGTAGCTGAGAAATATTCCACGGTTTGTCTAACTCATCCAGATTTGTACTGCCTCCAGCTCTCTTTCTCTTCTTAGTAGCAGGTCTTTCTTTGACTGGCCTCATATCAGTTAAGTAGTACAATCCATTGTGTAATACTCGACTAACTAAAAAGGGCCCTTCCCATACTGGAGAAAGTTTGTGCTTTCTTTGTTGCACAAGCCGGAGAACCAAATCACCTTTATTGAAAGATCTATTTCGGACTATCTGGCTATGATACTTGCGTAACTTCTGCCGATAGGCTATAGATCTCATTTCAGCAACGACGCGAACTTCTTCGACCAAGTCGAGATTGTTTTGTCGAGAAACCTCGGCATCCTCTTCAATATACGCGGCCACTCTAGGAGAGGTATGAATCAAATCACTAGGAATAACTACTTCTGTGCCATAGACCAAGAATAAAGGCGTGTATCCTATTAACCTGTTTGGAGTTGTTCGTAAACTCCAAATTACAGAGGGTAATTCCTATGCCCAAGCCCCCACAGCACGTCGTAGTGGTGCTTCGAGTCTCGGTTTTAGGCCTTGTAGGATTAAACCATTTTCTATTTCGACTTGTCCATTAGCCTGTGGATGTGCGACTGACACAATGTCAAGCCGGACATTTTGCTCGTTTAGAATTCAGCCAATTCTCCCATAGAGAAGTTACTCCTGTTGTCCGTGATAATGCTATGCAGATAACCATACTGGATTATAACATCCTCGACAAATCTTTTGGCTGGTGCTCCATCACAACTGGTGACAGGTTTAGCCTCAATCCATTTCGTGAATTTATCCGCCATCACTAAGAGGTGAGTAAATCCACTTGGAGCTCGTTTAAATGGTCCTACCATATCAATCCCCCTGACCGAAAAGCGCCATGCTATAGGTATTGTTCGCAGCTGATCAGCCAGGACATGAGCTTGCTTGGCGTACTTTTGGCATCCTTTGCACGTCTTGACTAATCGTTCGGCATCTGCCTGAGTTGTAAGCCAGAAAATTCTGTGTCTAAAAGCTTTTGCCACTAAAGATTTGGCTGCAGCGTGGTGACCACACTCGCCTTCGTGGATTTCTCTTAAGATTTCCACTCCTTCTTCCGGAGATACACAACGCTGAAAGACCCCAGAAACACTCCGTTTATGGAGCTCACCTTTAACAATAGTATATGATTTTGCTCGTCGGATAATCTGCCGGATCAGCACCTCGTCTTCGAGTAATTTGCCATCTACCAAATAATCGAGGTAGGGTTGAGTCCAGCTGGGAATTACAGCTAGAACTGCTATCAAAGGTGAGTCAGATTTGGTCGGATATTCCTCATCTACTCCTTTTATTGAGGGAACTTTGAGGTGCTCTAAAAAAGCGCCATCCGGGACCTCTTTCCTCGTAGAACCTATCCGTGATAGTGCGTCTGCTTCCTCATTTTCTGCTCGAGGGATGTGTTGAACTTCGAACCCTTCGAATGATTTAGATAGATCATCCACGACAACTTTATATGCTGCCATGTGTTTATTTGCATTACAAGTATCCGACACTTGTTGAGCAACAAGATCCGAATCTCCGTAACACATCAAACATCGGATGCCAATATCCTTAGCAATCCGGATTCCATGCAGCAGTGCTTCATACTCGGCAATATTGTTTGTCGCTGTGAAGTGGATCTGCAACACGTATAAAAGTTTATCTCCTTGGGGTGATTTGAGCACCACGCCAGCCCCCGAGCCCCCTCGAGCCTTAGAGCCATCGAAAAAGAGGGTCCAATATTCTGACTCGGGGAGGATCATGTTCTCCTTCGTCTCTGTCCAATCAGCGACAAAGTCAGCAAGGATCTAGGATTTGATTGTTGTCCGAGGTTTATACTCAATATCGAAACCTGAAAGGTCTATGCCCCATTTGGCGGCGCGTCCTGTGGTGTCACTGTTGTTGATTATATCTCTCATGGGATTTGTGCTCACCATGGTAATTGGATGCTCCTGAAAGTAGTGTCGTAACTTACGAGATGCTAGAAAAACCCCGTAAGCCAACTTTTGATAGTGCGGATACTGTTGTTTTGATTCTGTCAGGACATCGCTGACAAAGTAAGTCAGACGCTACCCCAGGTGTTCCTGATTTTCCTCTGGTCTCTCCACCACCATGACGATACTAACGACTTTATTTGTCGCAGCAAGATAGATTAACATCGGTTCCTAAGGTTCCTGTGCTGCAAGGATAGGAGCACATGAGAGTACTTTCTTCAGGTCTTGTAGTGCAGCTTCAGGTTCGTTAGTCCAACCAAAATCCTTGGTCTTTTTCAGGAGTTTGTATAATGGTGCGGCTCTTTCACCAAGCCGGCTTACAAATCGGCAGACCGCAGCGATGCAACCAGTTAACCTTTGTACGTCCTTCAGGCGAGTTGGCCTGGAAATGTTGAGTATAGCCTTAATTTTGTCTCGGTTCACCTCTATGCCTCTTTGAGACACGATGAAATCTAACAATTTTCCGGCTGGTATTCCAAAGAAGCATTTCTTCGGGTTAAGCATGATGTTGTATTTTCGTAGATTGGCAAATGCTTCCTCCAAGTCGTAAATCAACGTTTACTTCTTTTTGGACATTACCGTGATATCATCCACGTATGCATGTACATTGCGTCTGAGTTGGTCATGGAGGCAACGCTGCATCGTGCACTGGCACGTAGCTCCTGCATTCTTCAGCCCAAAGGGCTTCGTAACAAAACAGAAGGTTCCGAAGGGGGTTATGAATGAAGTTTTGACTTTATCAGATTCCTTCATCTGGATTTGGTGATAACAGGAATATGCGTCGAGAAAACAGAGGAGTTCCGAGCCTGCCGTAGAATCGATAACTTGATCAATTCTAGGCAGAGCGAACTGATCTTTTGGACAAGCCTTGTTCAAGGCAGTATAATCAACACACATCCTTAAATCAGTGGTGTCCATTTTAGGGACCATTACAGGATTGGCTGACCACTCAGTGTGGATGACCTCTTCTATGAATCCGGCTAACTCGAGCCGTGCTAGTTCCTTAGCTATTGCCTTACGCTTTTCATCGCCAATCCGCCGTAGGGACTGTTTGATGGGTTTAGCGGTCGGGTTTACATTTAGAGAGTGCTCGGCAAGTTCCCTAGGTACTCTGGTCATGTCAGATGGCTCCATGCAAAGATATCTTGATTTGCTTGGAGGAACTTGACGAGCGCGCTTTCCTATGCGCTACCTAGGCCTACGCCTATGTGGGTCACCTTGGAGGGGTCATCATCCTTCAACGGTGCTTTCTTCGTCTCTTCTGATGCCTTGAACTCCGGATTTGGCTTTGTCACCTCCTTCTTCTTCGTGGGCATCTCGGACGGATCTATGCTCTTCTTGATCTCCTGGTACTCCTAGGCATGCAGCATGGCTTCGGCAAAGGCGGCATTTACATCCTCGCACTATCGCGTTTTGTTCGGGTCTCCCCTGATGGTGATCACGCAATTGGGACCTGAAATTTTCATCATATTGTAAATGTAACACGGACGAGCCATAAAATCCCAGTAAGCCGAACGTCCGAATATAGCGTGGTACACGCTCTTGAACGGGACCACTTCGAAGGAAAGTGCCTCCATCCGATAGTTCTTTGGAGTTCCAAAGGTAACATCCAAAGTAATATCTCCCAGGGAATTAGCTTGTCTTCTTGGGACAACTCCGTGAAAGATCACAGAGCTATGGTTGAGCTGGGTTTCCGAGATCTTCATCCGGCGTAGCGTTTCGACATAGAGAATATTGATGCTGGTACCACCGTCCATGAGGGTCTTGGAGAAACCATAACCATCAATAAGTGGGTTGACGATTAAGGCGTATTTTCCTTGCCTGTGTAACTTAGGCGCATGATCAGCACGGTCAAATGTAATCGCCACTTCCAACCAGTCCAGATATTGAGGGACAGCCGGAACTGTTGCATTGAGCTCGTGTAGAATTGCCTTCTTGACCTTTGCTGGTTGAGATCCGAGGAAAGTGACGTAAGTGTCCTTCTTGGTGGGAAAAGTCCTCTTCCCTTCCGGCTTGGGATTTGGAGCATCAGCTTCCTCCATGTCGGAATCTTACTTGGTCTCCTTGTCCTTTTCGGGATTTTTCTTTCCCTTCTTCCGCTTAGCTTTGTAGCCCGCGGTGTCATCTCTTTTGATGTCGTCATTGAAACGACATTTAGCGTTGGTGTGGGATGAGCCCCCATTGGCGTCTAGGTGATGCACACATGGGTTATTGGCAATGTCGGCCCAATAATAGGTTTTGCCTGGTTGTTGTTCTCCTCTACCTTGGACCCTTGCAGTCCCACGGCCACGCCCACGGCCTCCGCCGCGTCCTCCGCGTCCTCTAGACCCGGAAACAGTAGTAACCACCGCTGTTTCCGCCCTGGGTTTTTCTTCCGAGGTATTTTTGCGCTTCTGAGCTTGTTGCTTTTGTTGTCTTGCTGACTAAGGCATAGCTAGGATGTTGAGTAATCCCTCTGCATCGTCGTCAGCATCTGCATACTTGCTCACTATTTCTATCATCTCTCCCAAATCAGTGACCTTGTCACACTTCAATCGATGATGTAGTAGACCGATTGGGAGTCCTGCGATGAAAGCTTCAATCGCGGTTTGATTGTTTACTCCTTCACAGTAGTTCTTGGTGTCGATCCATCGTTCGACGTAATCCCGGCAAGTTTCTCCGGCTTTCTGGGTGCAACGCTCTAGGTCTCCAACTGTAAAGGGCCTTTGATATGTGCCTTCGAAATTCCAAAAGAACGCACTTTGCATGTCATACCAGTTATGGATGGTGTTCTCCGGAAGTTCATTGAGCCATGATCGCGCCGTCTTCCGCAACATAAGAGGGAGATATCGGGTTGCGACCAGGCTATTTCCGCCTTTGGCTATGCAGCAAGCTTGGAAAATATCCTGAAGCTAGGTATCTGGCCGAGCAATGCCGTCATAGGCTTGGATATGCCTTGAGATAGCAAATCCTTCCGGTAATTTTGTAGCTCTGATGCATGGTCCGAAGCACTTTGGGCCCACGTAGATGTCATCGTTTTCGTAGCGCCGCGCCTCTATGTTGGAATTGATCCTGTGCCTTGCATCGTTCGGGGATAGAGATTGTCCAAAATGTCGGCTGTGGCTGCGGTGCCTGTTGGAGATATGCCCAAGAGGCAATAATAAAAGTGATTATTATTATATCTTTGTGTTTATGATGAATGTTTACATCCCATGCTATAATTGTATTATTAGGAAACACTGATACATGTGTGTTTTGTAAACATATAAGAGTCCCTAGTAAGCCTCTTGTTGAACTAGCTTGTTGATTAATTGATGATCATGGTTTCCTGATCATGGACATTAGGATGTGATTAATAACAAGGTCATATCATTAGGAGAATGATGTGATGGACACACACCCATAGTAAGCGTAGCATAAGATCAAGTCATTAAGTTCGTATTGCTGTAAGCTTTCAATCACATAGTAACCTATTCCTTCGACCATGAGGTTATGTTAATCACCATCACCGAATGAATACTTTGATGACATCAAACGCCGCTTCGTAACTGGGTGGTTATAAAAGTGTCATTGGGTATTCTGAAAGTATGTGTTGAAGCGCATGAACCCAGATTGGGATTTGTACATCCATATGACGGATAGATATGCTCTGGGCCCTCTCGGTGGAATGTCATCTAGTTAGCTTGCAAGCATGTGACCAGGTCACAAGGGATGACATATCACGGAACGAGTAAAGAGTACTTATCAGTAACGAGGTAGAACTAGGTATGGAGATACCGACGATCAAACCTCGGATAAGTATAGTATCGTGAGACAAAGGGAATTAGTTTCGTATGTAAATGGTTCAATCGATCACGAAGTCATCGTTGAGTATGTGGGAGCCATTATGGATCTCCAGGTCCCGCTGATGGTTATTGATATGAGATGTGTCTCTATCATGTCTACATATTCACGAACCGTAGGGTGACACACTTAAGGTTCGAAGTTGTTTTAAGTAGATATGGAATGTGCGTTGGAGACCGAATGTTGTTCGGAGTCTCGGAATGGATCCGGGACATCACGAGGAGATCCGGAATGGTCCAGAGAATAAGATTCATATATAGGAGATCATTTTATGAGATAGGAAATGTTCCGGAGTGTTTGTATGAGGATTCTAGAAGGTTTCGGAATGTTCCGGAAGGTTCTAGAAGATATCTTGGAGTTTGCTTGAAAATCAAGATAGGGATCAAGGAGTCCTGTTGGGTCAAGATAAGGAGTCGTGGGGGAGGAGGATTCCTCCCCACCTCCCCAACCCGCCGGCCCCATAGGAGGGGAGTCCTACAAGGACTCCCCTTCCCTGGCGCGCCCTCCCCTCTTTAAATAGAGGGGCAGGGGCGCCGCCTCCTAAAACGCTCTCATAACGTCCAATCTCTGCCGCCTCTCTCCTCCACCATATTCTGCACAGGCATAGGCGAAGCCCTGCAGAATTCTCTACTCCACCACCACCACCACGCCGTCGTGCTGCTGGGATTCCGTGGAGAAGATCTACTACCTCCGCTGCTCGCTGGAACGGGGAGAGGAAGGTCTGCTTCGACTCCGCACGTGTGACCGACTGCGGAAGCGCTGCCGAATCGTGGCGCCGAAAGGATCGTCAACTTGACCAAGGGCGGAAGCGCTGCTGGAACGCGACGCTGGAAGGATCGTCTACTTGACCGAAGGCGGAAGCGCTGCTGGAACGCGACGCCGGAAGGATCGTCCACACGATCTTGAGATCGGCAAGTGATCGACTACATCAACCACGAGATCTAATCTCGTTAATGCTTTCGGATCTACGAGGGTTAGTTCCCATCTATCTCGTTGCTCATTTCTAATAGATTAGATCTTGGCTTTTATCTAGATTAGATCTAGGTTTTGTTCGTTCTTGCGGTAGAAATTTTTTGTTTTCCATGCTACGAACCCATCAGTGGTATCAGAGCCGTATCTATGCGTATATCTGTTGCACGAGTAGAACACAATGTTTTTGTGGGCGTTGATGCTTTTGTTGTCGGTGTCTTAGCGTGTACTTTGCATCTTGCGGCATGGTGGGATGAAGCGGCTCGGGCTAACATTACATGTCATCGCACATGAGACTTGCTCCACGCTTGACGTGCAACTTGCTTTGCACAAGTGGCTTTGCGGGTGTCTGTCTCTCCCACCATAGTTAAGATTCAATTTACAATGAGCATCTTGACAACACTTGTATCAATGTTGTGGTCCTTGTTCGTAGGTAAGATCGGTCTTATGCGAAAGCCCCAAACCACGTAAAACATGCAAAGAAAATTAGAGGCGTCTAACTTGTTTTTGCAGGGGTTTTGTGATGTGATATGGCCATCATGTGATTGTGATTGTATTTGATGTATGCAATGATCCTTGTTGTAATATGGCAACCGGCAGGAGCCTAATGGTTGTCTTTAATTTTGTTAAGACCTGCGTGTCTATTCATCTTGTAATAGCTTTATTCCAAGTAGTTGTAATAGTTGCTGGAGATGATGGACAACCATGAAGTGGCGCCACTGACCTTGACGCAATGCTGGTGATGATGGAGATCATGTTCGTGCTTTGGAGATGGAGATCAAAGGCGCAAGAAGAAAAGGCCATATCATATCACACTAATTATGAATTGCCTGTGATGTTAATCCTTTATGCATCTTGTATTGCTTAGATCGCGACGGTAGCATTATAATATGATCCCTCTCATTAAATATCAAGTAAAAAAGTGTTCACCCTTAGTTGGCACCGTTGCTAAGACTCGTCGTTTCGAAGCATCTCGTGATGATCGGATGTGATAGATTCTACGTGTGCATACAACGGGTGCAAGCCAGATTTGCACATGCGGAAACTAAGGTTGTCTTGACGAGCCTAGCATGTACAGACATGGTCTCGGAACACGGAATACCGAAAGGTAGAGCATGAGTCATATAATTGATATGATGAACATGAAGATTGTTCGCCAATGAAACTACATCTTCTCTCGTGAAGATCGGACTTGGTGTAGTGGACTTGGTTCGTGTAATCACTAAGACAATGTGAGAGATGTTGTTTTGAGTGGGAGTTCACCTAGTTAGTTTAATAATTAAATTTGAACTCAATTTGTCATAAACTTAGTCTAAACTACTTGCAAATTGTTGTAGATTATGGCGACCCCCTCCATCAATTTCAATGCGTTCCTAGAGAAAGAAAAACTTAAGAACAATGGAAGCAATTTCACGGACTGGTTCCGTGGACTGAAGATCGTCCTCAGGGCTGGTCAGTTGACCTATGTGCTCGATGCACCGCTAGGTGACCCACCTGCAGATAATGCCACCGATGACGAAAAGAATGTTTTCGCCACTCGGAAGAATCATTACTCCACAGTTCAGTGTGCCATCCTGTACGGTTTAGAAGCGGAGCTCCAACAGCGTTTTGAGCACCACGACCCGTTCAAGATCATTAAGGAGCTCAGGCTAATTTTTGAGACTCGCGCGGCCATGGAGAGCTATGAGGCCTCCGAGAAGTTCTTTAACTGTAAGATGGAAGAAGGAAGCTCCGTTAGCGAGCACGTGCTCACCATGTCTGGGTACGCAAAGATGCTCCAAGAGTTGGGAATATCGATTCCTAATGAATTGGGGATTCACCGTCTCCTTCAATCACTGCCACCAAGTTACAAGAACTTTGTGATGAACTACAACATGCACTGCATGAACAAGACGTTGCTTGAACTATCGTCCATGCTGAAAACTGCTGAAGTGGAGATCAAGAAGGAGCAACAAGTGTTGATGGTCAATAAGACCACCAATTGCAAGAAACGGGGCAAGCCTAAGAACAAGGGCAACTTCAAGAAGGACGGCAAGAAAGCTGTCGCACCTGCTAAGAAGCCCAAGGCTGGTCCTAAACCTGAAATTGAGTGCTTCTATTGCAAGGGAGCTGGTCACTAGAAGCGTAACTGCCCCAAGTACCTGGCGGATCTGAAGAACGGCAACATCAAGAAGAAAGGTATATTTGATATACATGTTATAGATGTGTATCTTACTAGTAATCGTAGTAGTGCCTGGGTATTTGATACTGGTTCGGTTGCTCATATTTGTAACTCGAAACAGGAGCTTCAGAATAAACGAAGACTAGCAAGAGACGAGGTGACGATGCGCGTTGGAAATGGCTCCAAGGTTGATGTGATCGCCGTCGGCACGCTCCCTCTACATGTACCTTCGGGATTAGTTTTAAATTTAAATAATTGTTATTTGGTGCCTGCGTTAAGCATGAACATTATATCTGGATCTTGTTTATTGCGAGACGGTTACTCTTTTAAGTCTCAGAATAAAGGTTGTTCGATTTATATGAGTAATATCTTTTATGGTAATGCACCTGAGATGAATGGTTTATTCTTACTGAATCTCGATAGTAGTGATACACATGTTCACAACATAGATGCTAAACGAATTAAATTGAATGATAATTCTACATACATGTGGCACTGTCGTCTTGGTCACATTGGAGTGAAGCGTATGAAGAAACTCCATTCAGATGGACTTCTTGAATCACTTGATTTTGAATCACTTGAAAGATGCGAAGCATGTCTAATGGGAAAAATGACTAAGACTCCATTCTCTGGTACAATGGAGCGAGCTACAGACTTATTGGAAATAATACATACCGATGTGTGCGGTCCAATGAGTGTAGCATCGCGTAGTGGATATCGTTATGTTCTCACTTTCACGGATGACTTGAGTAGATATGGGTATGTCTACTTCATGAAACATAAGTCCGAAACTTTCGAGAAGTTTAAGGAATTTCAAAGTGAAGTGGAGAATCATCGTAACAAGAAGATTAAATTTCTGCGTTCTGATCGTGGGGGTGAATATCTAAGTTACGAGTTTGGCATGCATTTAAAGAAATGTGGAATACTTTCACAGTTGACACCGCCGGGAACACCACAGCATAATGGTGTGTCCGAACGTCGTAATCGAACTCTTTTAGATATGGTTCGGTCTATGATGTCTCTTACAGATTTACCATTATCATTTTGGGGCTATGCATTAGAGACAGCCGCATTCACTTTAAATAGGGCACCATCTAAATCCGTTGAAACGACACCGTACGAATTGTGGTTTGGTAAGAAACCTAAGTTGTCGTTCCTTAAAGTTTGGGATTGCGAAGCATACGTAAAGAAGTTACAACCTGATAAGCTAGAACCCAAAGCGGAGAAATGCGTCTTCATAGGATACCCTAAAGAAACAATTGGGTATACCTTCTATCATAGATCCGAAGGAAAAGTTTTTGTTGCAAAGAATGGATCCTTTCTTGAGAAGGAGTTTCTCCCTGCACCAATTGAAGAGGAAGCTAATGATAATGATCATGAAACTTCGAACGAAGTTACTACTGAACCTCGCAGGTCAACGAGGGTTCGTACCACTCCTGATTGGTATGACTCTGCCTTGAACGTCATGTTGGTGGACAACGCTGATGACCCTGCGACGTATGAAGAAGCTATGGTGAGCCCAGATTCCGACAAATGGCTAGAAGCCATGAAATCCGAAATGGGATCCATGTACGAAAACCAAGTGTGGACTTTGGTGGACTTACCGGATGGCCGTAAGGCTGTCGAGAACAAATGGATTTTCAAGAGAAAAACATATGCTGATGGTAATGTTACCGTCTATAAAGCTCGACTTGTCGCGAAAGGGTTCTGACAAATTCAAGGAGTTGACTATGATGAGACATTCTCACCAGTAGCGAAGCTAAAGTCTGTGAGGATTTTGTTAGCAACTGCTGCACATTTCGATTATGAGATTTGGCAGATGGATGTCAAAACGGCGTTCCTTAATGGTGACATTGAGGAAGAGTTGTATATGGTACAACCCAAAGGTTTTGTCGATCCTAAAGATGCTGACAAGGTATGCAAACTTCAGCGCTCCATTTATGGACTGAAGCAAGCATCCCGTAGTTGGAATCAACGTTTTGATAAGGTAATCAAAAACTTTGGATTTATACAAACTTATGGAGAAGCTTGTATTTACAAGAAAGTGAGTGGGAGCTCTGTAGCATTCCTAGTACTGTATGTAGATGACATATTGTTGATTCGGAATGATATAGAACTTCTTAATAGCGTCAAAACCTATTTGAATAATAGTTTTTCAATGAAGGATCTTGGCGAAGCGGCATACATTCTAGGCATCAAGATTTATAGAGATAGATCAAGACGCCTAATAGGGCTTTCACAAAGTACATACTTGGACAAAGTTCTAAAGAAGTTTAGAATGGAAGATAGCAAGAAAGGGTTCGTGCCCATGTTGTCAGGTAAGACCTTGAGTAAAACTCAAAGTCCAGCTACGGCAGAAGATAGAGAGAAAATGAATAAAATTCCCTATGCCTCGGCCATAGGTTCTATCATGTATGCCATGCTGTGTACAAGACCGGATATAGCACATGCTGTTAGTTTGACTAGCAGATATCAAAGTGATCCTAGAGAGGAACACTGGACAGCGGTCAAGAATATCCTAAAGTACCTAAATAGGACTAAGGATATGGTTCTTTCTTATGGAGGTGATGAACAGCTTGTTGTAAACGGTTACACCGATGCTAGTTGGAACACCGATCCGGATGACTCAAAGTCACAGTCGGGTTACGTATTTATTTTGAATGGTGCTGCAGTGAGCTGGAGGAGTGCGAAGCAAAGCGTTGTGGCGAAATCTTCAACTGAATCGGAATACATAGCTGCTTCAGAGGCTGCACAAGAAGCCGTTTGGATGAAGGAATTCATTACTGAACTCGGCGTGGTTCCCAGTGCATTGGACCCGATGGCCATCTACTGTGACAACACAGGTGCCATAGCTAATGCGCAGGAGCCAAGGTCACATAGCAAGATGAAGCACATCAAGCTACGTTTCCACGCTATTCGCGAGTATGTCCGAGATGGTGACATAAAGATTTGCAAAGTACACACTGATCTGAATGTGGCAGATCCGTTGACTAAACCTCTCCCTAGAGCAAAGCATGACCAGCACCAGAACGCCATGGTTGGTAGGTATATTACCATGTAATCTAGATTATTGACTCTAGTGCAAGTGGGAGACTGTTGGAGATATGCCCAAGAGGCAATAATAAAAGTGGTTATTATTGTATCTTTGTGTTTATGATGAATGTTTACATCCCATGCTATAATTTTATTATTAGGAAACACTAATACTTGTGTGTTTTGTAAACATAAAAGAGTCCCTAGTAAGCCTCTTGTTGAACTAGCTTGTTGATTAATTGATGATCATGGTTTCCTGATCATGGACATTGGATGTGATTAGTAACAAGGTTACATCATTAGGAGAATGATGTGATGGACACACACCCATAGTAAGCGTAGCATAAGATCAAGTCATTAAGTTCGTATTGCTATAAGCTTTTAAATGCATAGTAACCTAATCCTTCGACCATGAGGTTGTGTTAATCACCATCACCGGATGGGTACTTTGATGACATCAAACACCGCTTCGTAACTGGGTGGTTATAAAGGTGTCATTGGGTATTCTGAAAGTATGTGTAGAAGCATATGGACCAAGATTGGGATTTGTCCATCCATATGACGGATAGATATGCTTTGGGCCCTCTCGGTGGAATGTCATCTAGTTAGCTTGCAAGCATGTGACTGGGTCATAAGGGATGACATATCACGGAACGAGTAAAGAGTACTTGTCAGTACCAAGGTAGAACTAGGTATGGAGATACCAACGATCAAACCTCGGATAAGTAAAGTATCGCATAACAAAGGGAATTGGTTTCGTATGATAATGGTTCTATCGATCACGAAGTCAACGTTGAGTATGTGGGAGCCGTTATGGATCTCCAGATCCCGCTGATGGTTATTGGTCGGAGAGGTGTCTTCATCATGTCTACATATTCACGAACCGTAGGGTGACACACTTAAGGTTCGAAGTTGTTTTAAGTAGATATGGAATGTGCGTTGGAGACCGAATGTTGTTCGGAGTCTCGGATTGGATCTGGGACATCACGAGGAGATCCGGAATTGTCCGGAGAATAAGATTCATATATTGGGGATCATTTTCTGAGTTAGGAAATGTTCCGGAGTATTTGTATGAGGATTCTAGAAGGTTTCTGAATGTTCCGGAAGGTTCTGGAAGATTTCTTGGAGTTTGCTTGAAAACCAAGAAAGGATCAAGGAGTCCTTGTGGGGCAAGACAAGGAGTCGTGGGGGAGGAGGACTCCTCCCCCCTCCCAATCCGCCGGCCAAGGAAGGGAGGGGAGTCCTACTAGGACTCCCCCTCCCATGGCGCCTCCCTCCTTTAAATAGAGGGGTGGAGGCGCCACCCCCTAGCCCCCCCTCCACTACTCCAAACCTCAGCCGCCTCTCTCCTCCTCCTTTCTTCTGCTCAGGCTTAGGCGAAGCCCTGCAGAATTCTCTACTCCACCACCACCACCACGCCGTCGTGCTGCTGGGATTTCGTGGAGAAGATCTACTACCTCCGCTGCTCGCTGGAACGGGGAGAGGAAGGTCTGCTTCGACTCCGCATGTGTGACCGACTGCGGGAACGCTGTCGGAACGCGGCGCCGGAAGGATCGTCCACTCGATCTTGAGATCGGCAAGTGATCGACTACATCAACCACGAGATCCAATCTCGTAACGCTTTTGGATCTACAAGGGTTAGTACAGATCTATCTCGTTGCACATGTCTAATAGATTAGATCTTGGCTTTTATCTAGATTAGATCTTGGTTTTGTTCGTTCTTGCGGTAGAAATTTTTTGTTTTCCATGCTACGAACCATGCCCTATACATGGTCCTAAGCCCTATACATGGTGAGCTCCCCCATGCCCTATACATGGTCCTAAGCCTCTGTCACTTTCTGTATCGCCGGCCACAGAACCAGATCATCTCCAGGTTTGTCGTCACCGTCGTTTTTGCTGCCCCTAGTCGCTCACCGTGCCACCTCTGTTGGTCTCTATTCATCGAGCGAGCACCTCCTCCATAGTCCGCCTCTATCTCTAATTCTGGTGCCTAGATACTCTCCTACACACTGATCTGAATGTAGCAGATCCGTTGACTAATCCTCTCTCTAGGGCAAAGCCTGACCAACACCAAAACGCCATGGGTGTTCGGTATATTACCATGTAATCTAGATTATTGACTCTAGTGCAAGTGGGAGACTGTTGGGGATATGCCCAAGACGCAATAATAAAAGTGATTATTATTATATCTTTGTGTTTATGATGAATGTTTACATCCCATGCTATAATTGTATTATTAGGAAACACTGATACATGTGTGTTTTGTAAACATATAAGAGTCCCTAGTAAGCCTCTTGTTGAACTAGCTTGTTGATTAATTGATGATCATGGTTTCCTGATCATGGACATTAGGATGTGATTAATAACAAGGTCATATCATTAGGAGAATGATGTGATGGACACACACCCATAGTAAGCGTAGCATAAGATCAAGTCATTAAGTTCGTATTGCTGTAAGCTTTCAATCACATAGTAACCTATTCCTTCGACCATGAGGTTATGTTAATCACCATCACCGAATGAATACTTTGATGACATCAAACGCCGCTTCGTAACTGGGTGGTTATAAAAGTGTCATTGGGTATTCTGAAAGTATGTGTTGAAGCGCATGAACCAAGATTGGGATTTGTCCATCCATATGATGGATAGATATGCTCTGGGCCCTCTCAGTGGAATGTCATCTAGTTAGCTTGCAAGCATGTGACCAGGTCACAAGGGATGACATATCACGGAACGAGTAAAGAGTACTTATCAGTAACGAGGTAGAACTAGGTATGGAGATACCGACGATCAAACCTCGGATAAGTATAGTATCGTGAGACAAAGGGAATTAGTCTCGTATGTAAATGGTTCAATCGATCGCGAAGTCATCGTTGAGTATGTGGGAGCCATTATGGATCTCCAGGTCCCGCTGATGGTTATTGATATGAGATGTGTCTCTATCATGTCTACATATTCACGAACCGTAGGGTGACACACTTAAGGTTCGAAATTGTTTTAAGTAGATATGGAATGTGCGTTGGAGACCGAATGTTGTTCGGAGTCTCGGAATGGATCCGGGACATCATGAGGAAGATCCGGAATGGTCCAGAGAATAAGATTCATATATAGGAGATCATTTTATGAGATAGGAAATGTTCCGGAGTGTTTGTATGAGGATTCTAGAAGGTTTCGGAATGTTCCGGAAGGTTCTAGAAGATATCTTGGAGTTTGCTTGAAAATCAAGATAGGGATCAAGGAGTCCTGTTGGGTCAAGATAAGGAGTCGTGGGGGAGGAGGATTCCTCCCCACCTCCCCAACCCGCCGGCCCCATAGGAGGGCAGTCCTACAAGGACTCCCCTTCCCTGGCGCGCCCTCCCCTCTTTAAATAGAGGGGCAGGGGCGCCCCCTCCAAAAACGCTCTCATAACGTTCAATCTCTGCCGCCTCTCTCCTCCACCATATTCTGCACAGGCATAGGCGAAGCCCTGCAGAATTCTCTACTCCACCACCACCACCACGCCGTCGTGCTGCTGGGATTCCGTGGAGAAGATCTACTACCTCCGCTGCTCGCTGGAACGGGGAGAGGAAGGTCTGCTTCGACTCCGCACGTGTGACCGACTGCGGAAGCGCTGCCGAATCGTGGCGCCGGAAGGATCGTCAACTTGACCAAGGGCGGAAGCGCTGCTGGAACGCGACGCCGGAAGGATCGTCTACTTGACCGAAGGCGGAAGCGCTGCTGGAACGCGACGCCGGAAGGATCGTCCACACGATCTTGAGATCGGCAAGTGATCGACTACATCAACCACGAGAACTAATCTCGTTAACGCTTTCGGATCTACGAGGGTTAGTTCCCATCTATCTCGTTGCTCATGTCTAATAGATTAGATCTTGGCTTTTATCTAGATTAGATCTAGGTTTTGTTCGTTCTTGTGGTAGAAAATTTATGTTTTCCATGCTACGAACCCATCAGTGCCTTGGAGCCGGACTTCAGCTTCTGCCACCACCTCCTCCGCCTCATTGTCATCATTGTCCCCCTTGGGAGCCGTCGTGATGACTGCTTGGTGGAGAGGGTGGGGCAGCTGAATTGTTTCCGGCTGATCGCTGGCCTCTATCCGGAGCGTCATTATTCTGGTTCCAGGGAGGGTCTTCACTACGATGAGCCCCCTTCTAGCTCGTGCCAGGTTTCCGTCGTTCCTTCGTCCGTCATTCCCACTACGATGAGGGTCAGCCGGACGGATTGTATGTCTAGGAGGTGGCATTTTTTGACGATCTCCTCCCGACGTTTCTCTTTATCTTCTCCCCTTTGATCGTTAGACTCTCGTCGGGGAGGGTTTCTCGGATTCAGTACAGCAATGGCCTCTTTTTCGGCAGCTGGAGCGACGTTGCTCCAGTTACGCGTAGTTCTGTAATGCTGTCCTGACGATCCGGTTCTTCAATAATTGTCTTCCCGGTGTTCGGGGCGATGATACTGCTCCCGGACCTGATGGGGTCTTACGTCAGCCCATGCCGGATCAGTGCGACATTGGTCGAAATCCGATACCAGTTTTTGACTTTCGGACAGGGCGACCTTTTGCTGCTCTAGTCCCTTATTGAGTAGTTTGATACCCAAACGGATCTCCTCTGGTCCTGGATTAGCCGATAAAATTTCCCGGGCCGCCACAGTATTCTGTACTAGGGTTGGATATACCCAATCTCCTTTGCTATCTTTCCGTGGCTTCCCCATCTCATCCCCGAAAAGGACAGCATGGACATGTGGGAATTAGTCGTCATTGGTGTGACGCTTCCGTGTCTTCTGATGCAACCGAGACATGTAGTCCTTAGTTGCCATGCGTTTCTTCTCCCCCTCGATATTTTTGGCTTCATCAAGGAGTTGTTGATGACGCACTTCTAGGGCTTGGGCCCTTTCGTCCAGCTCTTCAGCAGTTGTAGGGATAGGTGTAGTTAGTGCAGCATCGATGAGTTTACATGCACCTTCGGTGATCACGTGTCCATCCACCGATTCTTCTTTTTTTGGCTCTTTTGGGATAAGTGCTCCATCCGAGTCTTCTTCGTATTCCTCGGAAATCACCTCCTCTTTCAGAGGGTCTTTTGCCGAGGTCTTGTTCTTCTTGTTCCTCTTCTTTGCCTTCTTGGCAGCGCTGGTAGCAAAGACGGCTTGGGGTCCGTTTCCTAGAGCCAAGCTCTGATCGATACTTTCGGACATCTAGACCTCGGGATTATCTCCGACGTCCATGTCATCCTACGCTTTGGTAGAGTGTTCCCCGGATCCTTCATCCATGGCTTCTCCTTCCTCTGCAGCTTTGGAGTTGTACTCCTTTTCATATTCTGCGGAGAACTTTCGGAAATCTGCTGACGTCATCGATTCATCCGAGGATGCGGGTACGTCGGCGTTTGTTCCAATTGCCTCCAACACAGAGTCGGTGTTTTCTCCAGCATCGGAAGATCCGGATCCGGATCCCACATATCCTACGAAGTGCGATGCGTGCTTCCTGAGGTACCTGCAGCCTTCGCGATCAGCCATCTCGAAACTCTTAATGGTCTCGAGGATTGCGTCCGCGCTTTCGCCTTGTAGTATCATGCGTCTGAGTGTATACCTTAGGAAAGGCCTGTCCGTCTCGGCGTCATCGGAGCCGTAATCAGTGTCGTTGTTATGCTCCTCCTGAATTTTGACTTCCACGGGTGGGTCGATCTGGGATCCGGCCTCTCGAGGGAGATCCACTCCAGATTCGACTTGAACCGCTAGGTCATCTTCAGGCTCAGATTTCTCCACTATCTCTGCAACTAGTGCGGGCTGGGTGGGATTAGGGTTTTCTGAGATCCGGAACTCTGTGGACAAAGGGGACCCAGAAGATTATTCTGCCTCTATCACCACCGTTGGGGTGGGTTGGGCAGGTTCAGCGAAACCGATGTAAACATCGATCTCGCCAAAAGACATGATTGTGTAGGCAGTCACAACCTCCCTATCCGGAATCCGGGTCTCGTCGAGAACGATGAGAGGGACGTTGCTGGCATAGAGGATGCAACCGACGGCGATAGTCTCGCAGATTCCGATTCTTGCAGATTTGAAGCTCACTTGCCCCATGGTGGGCGCCAACTATCGTCGGATTGAGGACAAGTATGCCATGAGGGGGTCCTCGAAGCGTGCGGAAGAGAGGGGTGTGAGACGTACGGTGTTCCGGGACGGTGAGCACACATGTTTACCCAGGTTCAAATCCGTCGGCTTTGGAAGGATCCTACTCCTGCTAGCAATCCGGTAATACGGCAGAGTCGGAATATGGATTACAAGGGTTTCGCCTGTGCGAGTTGAGATTGTAGACTATTGAGGTATTTAGAGTGTTGCCCTAAAGGCTGTCCCTAGGACAGCTTATATAGATATCCGGCCTAGGGTTTACAGGAGAGATCTATCCAGCTACGAGTAAGAGTCGGTTATAGAGTACATCTTGAACTACAAGTAACATTATGGGCCTAAGTCGGTAAGTCTTCTAGGCCTTCCCGTAGCCGGATTCGACTCCGTCTTTCTCCCTGAGTGGGCCGCTCGTGAAGCAAAGCTCTAACCCGAAGTGGGCCACCCTAGTCGGTGAGGAAATGTGAGGATACACGGAAAGTATGTCCCCAACAGCGCCTCGATCCCAGCTTGCGCGTGCATTATTGCCTTAACCCCAACTCACTCCCAGACAACCCCTCTTCCCGCCGCGTGACCAGCAGCCGCCGTGAACCCAATCGAGCACCGCCTCTGCCGTGTAGAGCGTCGCCCTTTCCCGACCAAACGCCACCGCCCCTAGCGTCGCCATCACATCGTAGCTGACCGCCAGGAGGCAGCGCATCGTTCCCCTACTCCGCCCATGCCTTTAGACCCCTGTATCAACGTCACTGACGAGCTCGTCGTCGAGCCGCACGATCCCTTCGTCGACCCTATATAAGGAGCCCTCCCCAGCACCAATTCGCCACACTCCAACACTCCCCTCCCACCATTGATCCTTCCCCACCTTTCGCCGGAGCCGCTCGAGCAGCCGTTCACCGGAATTTACACCGGAGCCACCGTAGCAGAGGAGGAAGAGCCCTGTCAACTTCGTCCACCCCACGAGTCGCCGCGACCTCGCCTGAGCCCGCCGTCACCTCCTCGTTCGATCGCCCCCATCACCACGTTAGCTGGAGCCCTGGTAAGGCCCCACTAGACCCCGAGCGAGCCTCTAGGGTTTCGTCTCGTCGGCGACCAGTTCGTCGTCAACGATGAACCACCACTGTGACCTAGGTTCTAATCGCACGGTCCACATCTCCCCGTACCGCTTCGCTTTGAGTTGTGCCGCTGACATGTTGACCCCGCTTGTCAGCTACCCTCTGTGCTGTGGAGTATAACTGGGCCAGCCCATTTTCTTTCCTGCGCTGGCCCTAGAATTCAAATAATAATTTTTCTATTTAGACTTAATCTAGTTTCTATCCACTAGTTTAAAAATCAATTCAGAAAGATCTATAGAACCAATTTGAATGATTCAAATTTTGTTAGAAACATAATTCAAATATCTATCCAAGACCATTGGATTTAAATACATTACAGTTATAGATCACCTATAGAAAAACTAACAAGACAGAGACTTTTCTACATTCAAACATTTTTCAAAAATCAACCATAATAGCTTTTGAGTTGATTCCAACTCTCAAAAATCACATTTGACAATACCTATCTGAATAAGTAATAATATTTAGGTTTGCATGCAGTGACTTTGGACTAGTACCAAATTTCTATATAGGCATTTCTAGTCACTTTGAAATATTTAAATATTAGTCTTAAACTTTATAAAAGGTGAACCAACATTTAAATCACATCCCATGTATTAGAATATGTGGTGATGACATGTGTCCACATGATCCCATATTTTAATTAGAGAATATTAAATCTTAATTAATTTCAATGAGTAGAAATTACTTTTCTCAAATAAAATAAATTAAACTAGTTCATTAAATCTTGTGATGAATGTGATGATACTAGATCATCAAGTGTGTGCCTTAGTGTGCTAAGTAGACTAGTTAAGTATTGTTTGGTGATTTTGTATTTCATATATATTTATAGACGATTGTATCGACCAAGTCTACGAGGAGGAGGAGTTCTACGCCCAAGAAGACAAGAAGAATTTCAACCACTCCACCAATCAAGCCAAGCTATTATTGGCAAGCTAAAACTTGCAAGCCATCATTAATAATGCAAGCTAACACTTGAAAGCTATTGTTAGCAAGCTACAATTAAGCAAGATGCATTAGGCATGCTTTGGTTATACCTTTTGATTCATACTAATCCCAAGTTTTGCTTACAAGCTTTACTTTCTTTTACTTTACAAAGTTCTTTACTTGTTTATAGATAGCATAAAGAGTATAAAATTTGGCCTATCTAGTTAAACTTAGATGTCATTCTATGGCATGAGATTGAGATTAGCATCCCACATTAGTGAACACTCTTAACTTAGTGATTAAAGCTAAACCAAAAACTTGATCACTTTAGATGGGAATACTTTGTGAAAATGCTTATGAAAACCTTGGAATGATGAGTAATTCTGTTGAGATGTTTTGACATGTGTTGAGAAACACAAATGGTTTATGACGATGATGGAAATGTTGAGGCATGAGCCTTAGCCCTTTTATAAAAACTGATGGTTGGGTTTGGATGCGATACCATTCCAATTTTATCGTACAACCACAATACCTGAATTGGGTAAGGCTTAGCTGGAAGTTTATATGCATTAGTATGAGTGCCCTCGCGGGAGATGTTTGAGATAAGGTTACCTCTCAATGTTTTCCACCTATGCAGTGCCCAGGATGGCAGATGGCCATGGCTGGGAGGCCAAGCGCATAGGAGAGGTGCTTATACTAGAGTGTGTAAAGGAAAGGTTATGTTTGATTATCTGCATACTAAGTATGATGATTCAGGGTTATCCCTAATAGATGTATCGAATTTTGTTGTGGAAGTGTACAACCTCTGCAGAGTGTCAAACTATTCGAATAGTCGCGTTCGCGGTTATGGTTAGGTGGACTGGCCATACTGTTCCGTTATCAGATGTTTTCAAAATGACTTATGAAATGAATTGTGACATGACTTGACCACAACAGAGTTGTGACTATGAAAACTACGTTTCCACTTTAGTGATTTAGAACTTTATTTTATCTTTCTTTGTTTCTAAACTCAGCTTAGGTTTCAAACTTAACTTTACAAATAAACTTAGAACTTAGCTTTCCTACTAGAACTACTTTACTTGTTAGTGATAGTTTGCGAGTACTTGATGAGTTCTCATGGCTTTTGTCCCTAGATATTCTCGTGGCCAGACTATGAGGAGGACTATTCAGAAGAAGGACAGAAGGACGGCTACGACAACTAGGATCATCTCCCCTCGTCAGCATTGCCTGTGACACTGAAGATGGAGTCCACCGCTACACTTATTATTCCGCTACTTGTTTGTACTAAGACTGGATAATGAGATCATTTATTTGTGTAAGACCTTATTATGGTTTGTAATGGATGATATATTGTGATATCCAATTTGTTATGTCTTGCAAAAATGGTAATCCTCGGATTGCGATGTATGGCATAACAAGCATCTGGGATTAAAAATCCGGGTGTTGACAAGTTGGTATTAGAGCCATCCTAACCATAGGAGACCCTAGTTAGAATGGACGTCCGAACAAAAGCTTAGTTTCAAAACAAAAGTGAGTATTTGTGAAAATCTATTTCCCCTCTTACCTTTGAGATTCTTTCAAAAAGATTCATGTTCCTCAAAAACTCTTACATTACTACATAAAATTTGACACACTTGATCACCTCACTAACTTTCTCATCCTAAATTCTTATAGATGGAAGTTCAGTACTACAAGTTCTACCAGTTGGAAAACGGAGGCCAAATGATCTTTGAGAGGATCTTGATGCACTGTCTGAGTACCTTGAGCGTCCGCATCCGGAATTCTTTGGAGCTCAACTCAACGACCACCCAGGAGGAGATTTACAATGGCTGATAGTTGCTGATCTTCGAGGCAAGATGGAGGCACCACTTTCCGAGAAGATTCAATTCACCGTGAGAGAGAACAACTGGCTAGATGGATTAGCCAGGGCAATGCATGAAGCTCTCGCTCGTCTTAGCGCACAGAATGTCCACTTGATCCAGGGAACCCGCTTTTCTCACTATGCAAGGCGTGATTCTATGGGAATGCCTCTGGAGATGCCAAGTCACCCGGAGTTGAAGCGCCAGGTGGAGAACCTCGACTGGAGAATGCTCGAGAGTACGCCAACCACAACCGTGCCATTTCCACCCAGAAGGCCCAGACTTTCTCACTGCTCGTCAAGGATCGTCAGTCACTTCGCCATCAACGTGCAAAGAAGGATCGCACTGTCGACCGTCTTTGCAAGAAGGTGGCCGACCTCAAGAAGACCATCAAGGAGCAAGAAGCTCAGCTTGCAGCAAAAGAGGAAGAAGAGGAAGAAGGTGAAGACATCCAGGGGGATATTCACTCGTACCTCAGCAATGATGATGACTACCTGGAGGATGATGCCATGGACTTCTACACCGACGATGATGACTCCTACTTTATCGATGATGAGTAGATGCACTAGAGCACTATCGTAGGAGTGAGAAGTATCAGTCCCATTATATCTTAGCTTGTAGAATGGCTCTTAAAACCATCTATTTTCCTTTTGTTGTGTGTGTGTGTGTTTGTATCGTGTGCTTTGCTTGAATGAATGAAAATAAGTTAGTTTCCAAACCTTAGTTAAACTCAAAGTTTTAGTTTTGAAACCAAAACCATAAACCTTAGAACTTTCCCTCTTACCCCATTATCTATCTCAATCTTCAGATGACTCGTGGAAACCAAGGAGGGAGCAGCTCATCGCAGGACCCAATGCTATAGATTCTGCAGACGCTAATTGCAGACCGCGAAGCTCGTAGGGCAGAGCGCCAAGCAAATCTAGCCACCCTGCAGCAGATCGCCGAGATGGCTCACAACAATCAGGGCCATGGAAATCAGGACCATCATGGATCCAAACTACAAAACTTCTAGAATACCAATCCCCCAATCTTTAGCAAGTCTAAAGACCCGCTGGATGCTGATGATTGGTTACAGACCATGGATAATAACTTAGAAGTCGCAGGAGTAGATGTCAACGAGAAAGTTCTATTTGCCACCCACTATCTGGCAGGAGATGCAAGAGCGTGGTGCAACAGCACCCGCACAATGAACCATGGTCAAGTGATGACGTGGGAAGCCTTCAAAGTCAAGTTCAGTCGCACCCATGTGCCGGAGGGTTTAGTCACCAGAATGAGGGATGAATTCAGAGAATTAAAGCAAGGCAGAATGACTGTAGTGGAGTACCGTGACAGGTTTTTGTCCCTCACTAGGTATGCACGTGATGAGATCAACACTGAAGCCAAGAAGGAGAGATTCATGAACGGACTACATGATGACAGACGGTGCTAGTCAACATCCGTTTTGAGGATCTCGAAGAGCTAGTCGACTCTACCATTCAGATGGAAGGGAAGATCAATCAAGCAAATGACAATCGCAAACGTCGGATGATGCACCAAGCTGGGTCACATAGTGCCCAGAAGTATCGCCCTAACCCGTCTGCCGGATATGCCCCGCGGAACAATAGACCCCAATGTCTCGTCCAAGTTACCCCAACCGTAGCGGAGGAAATTTAAAGTCCAGAGGAAACAACAACAACCACCCCGGCAACTCCAACAACTTCAACCATGGACCGCCCAAGTCCAACAACAACAACAACACTGCGCCAGGGACTGGAAGCAATGCCATGCCTGTTGCAGCAAAAGACAAGTCCCATATTACTTGTTTTGAGTGTGGAGTGAAGGGTCACTACTCCAATGAGTGTCCCAAGAAGATTGCCGCCACTGCCAATGTGAATTCCCTAGCTCAGCAGTAGCGTCGTGTTCAGCCCGGAAGAAATTCGCCCCAGGGAACCCTCAAAACCGCAATGGCCGTCTCTTCCACATGAACACCGAAGAAGCCCAAGAAGCGCCTGATGTTGTGCTGGGTATGTTTTCTATTAACTCGGTATTAACAAGAGTGTTGTTTGATTCGAGAGCATCGCACTCGTTTGTTACCGAAGAATTTTCATGCACTAGTAAGATTCACCCAACCAACTTGAAGCATGTCATGATAGTTCAAATACGTGGTTCAACCACCAAAGATAGAAAAATTTGCAAGGCTGTGCCTATCAGAATACATGGGATAGATTTTTATGCCAATCTAATAGTGCTTGGAACCAAAGGTTTGGAAGTAGTACTAGGAATGGATTGGATGTCGGTGAATAGGGGATTGATCGACTATGCCAAGAAAGCCATCAACATGACCAGTAGCTCTGGAGTATAAGTAGAGTATATATCTGAAACCTTGCCCCGTCAATTCAAGTGCAACAAGAGTCTAGCCCTACCCTCCATAGACCAAATCAGAGTAGTCTGTGAATACCCCGATGTATATCCAGATGAATTGCCCGGTATGCCCCCAGATCGGGATATTGAGTTCATTATTGAACTAATTCCTAGAACCGGACCCATAGCTCAGAGACCCTATAGCATGAACCCCTCAGAGTTAGTGGAGCTGAAAAAGCAATTGGATGCTATGCTGGCGAAAGGTTTGATTAAACCGAGTGCATCGCCATGGAGATCACCCGTTCTATTCGTCCACAAGAAAGACGGAGAAAACCGTTTGTGCACAGATTACAGGAAGCTGAATGATGTCACCATCAAAAATAAGTACCCTTTGCCAAAGATAGAGGATCTATTTGATCAGTTGGCTGGTGCCAAAGTGTTCTCTAAGATCGATCTTAGGACTGGTTATCACCAACTTAAGATTCATGCAATGGATATTCCAAAGACCGCCTTTACCACAAGATATGGATTATATGAGTATACAGTCATGTCTTTTGGATTAACCAATGCTCCCGCTTATTTCATGAATCTCATGAATAAGATCTTTATGAATTTTCTAGATAAGTTTGTTGTTGTGTTTATCGACGATATTCGTATCTACTCCAATTCAGAAGAAGACCATGAGCAACATCTGAGAATCATCCTTGAAACCCCTAGAGAGCATCAGTTGTATGCTAAGTTCGGCAAATGTGAGTTCTGGCTGAAAGAAGTAGCATTACTCGGACATATTGTGTCGGTAGAAGGAGTCGCTATTGATCCCGCCAAGATCAAAGATGTTGAAGAATGGGAAGCCCCAACCACTCAAACCCAAGTCCGTGCATTTCTCAGATTAGCTGGATATTACCGCAAGTTCGTAGAAGGATTTTCGAGCATCGCAAGACCAATGACCCAATTGTTGAAGAAGTACAAGAAGTTTGAATGGACCGACAAATGTGAAGCAAGTTTCCAAGAGCTCAAGAAGAGATTGATTTCAGCCTCAATATTGATTATGTCAGATATCAAGAAGCCGTTTGATGTGTATTGTGATGCATCCAAGATTGGTCTCGAATGTGTATTGATGCAAGAAGGCAAAGTCATCGCATATCTGTCTCGACAACTGAAGCAACATGAGCAGAACTACCCTACCCATCATCTTGAATTAGCAGCTATAGTTTTAGCTTTGAAGACATGGGGTCATTATCTTATGGGTAATCGCTGTGAGATTTACTCATATCACAAGAGCTTGAAGTATATTTTCACTTAGAAGGAGCTAAATATGAGGCAAAGGAGATGGATAGAGTTAATCAAGGATTATGACCTTGACATTCACTATCACCTCGGCAAAGCCAATGTGGTAGCGGATGCTCTTAGCAGATTGCCGTGTAGGTTAAACACCATGATCAAGGAAAAGCAACCAAGTTTGCATGAAGAGTGGGGGCAATTTAGAACTGAGCTAGTTAGCAAAGGATTTTTAGCTAGCATTGAACTTCAACCCACTTTGATTAGCCAAATCAAGGAAGCCAAAAGGGAAATGCAAGTATCGATAGAATCGTCGTATTGGTACAGGAAAGGTACCTGGATTCACGAAAGACGAAGAAGGAGTTCTGTGGTACAAAGGACATATCTGTGTACCCGTAGATTCGGAACTGAAGCAAGTTATCATGCAAGAAGCTCATGATACTCTTTATTCTATCCACCCCAGAGGAACGAAGATGTATCAAGATTTGAAGGAGCAAATTTGGTGGCACAAGATGAAGAGAGAAATCGGAAGCTACATCACCAAGTGTGATATCTGTCAGAGAGTCAAAGCAGAACATCAGAGACTCGCAAGACTGTTGCAACCATTGCAGATTCCAGAATGGAAATGGGATTCCATCGGAATGGACTTTATCACCGGTTTGCCTACTTCTAGTGGGGGAAATGACTCAATCTGGGTCATAGTTGATAGACTGTCCAAGGTAGCCATTTTATACCTGTCAAGACCACCTACCAGAGTTCGAAGCTAGAAGAGCTGTACATTGCTAGAATCGTTAGTTTGCATGGAACCCCCAAGACCATAGTATCGGATCGAGGAACCCAATTTACCTCGAGATTTTGGCAGAAAGTCCAAGAAGGATTAGGAACCAAGTTGAATTTCAGCACAGCTTATCACCCGCAGACCGATGGACAAACTAAAAGAGTTAACCAAATCTTAGAAGATATGTTAAGAGCTTGTGTGTTAGAGTATGGATCAAAATGGGAAGATTGCCTGCCTTTCGCGGAATTATCATACAACAACAATTATCAAGCTAGTTTGCAAATGGCCCCATTTGACTTCTTATATGGAAGGAAGTGTCGTACCCCTTTGAATTGGTCGCAAGTAGGAGAGATTCGGATTTTTGGACCCGACATCCTACGAGAAGCCGAAGAGAAGGTTCACAAAGTCCGTGAGCACCTCAAGACCGCCCAATACAGACAAAAAAGTTATGCTGGCAAGAGACGTAGAGACCTGACTTTCAATGTCGGGGATTTTGTGTATCTCAAAGTTTCGCCATTGAAAGGAACGCAACATTTTAGTCTGAAAGGAAAGTTACCCCCAGATATATCGGACCCTTCAAGATTCTGAATCATCGAGGAGAAGTATCGTATCAACTGGAACTACCAGAAGAGATGTCTGCCATCCACAATGTATTCCATATCTCGTTACTTCGCAAATGCTTGGAAGTGCCAGAGAAGACAGATGTTTTCAAGAACATCGATCACCGAGCCGTTGATATCAACAAGGATCTGACGTATCATGAAGTGCCCATCCGTATCTTGGAAGAAGCTTACAGAACCACCAGGACTAGGAGTATCAAATTTCTCAAGATCCATTGGAGCAACCATACCGAAGAAGACGCCACTTGGGAGCGAGAAGATTACATTAGGACTGAGTTTCCGGATCTCTTTAGTTCCTAGTTTTCTTTCTTAAATCCCGAGACAAGATTTTGTTTAAGGGGGGAAGGTTTGTAACATCCCAAAACTTTAATCAAGGTTATCAAGATCCAAATCACCCAATTTAGGGTTAACAAAAACTTTTTATCATTAAAACAATTAGGAATGCATATGTGTGTTGCATTAATATAGAATTGTTTTGAATTGCCATGTTTGTTTGTTCTAATGGTTGTTAAATGATTCAAAGGTGAATTCCACATCATCTAGATCATTCCCAAGAAAAATCCAAAGAAAAAAAATCAAATGGAATTAATAAAGGCAAATGGTCACTTTGCCATTTTAATCCACTAGATCACTTTAGGTGTTTCTAGAAGTCAAATTCATACAGAAACAATTCTAACTCTTTGCACCCCTTGTTACTACAAGTAATGATCTACCAAGGCCCACTTTGAAATCTTACAGAAACATATAAACACTAAATTTAAATGGCATTTTAAAATGGAATCCATTTCATATGCATAGATCCCAATTTTGTAAAAACCACTCAAATGAGTTCACCTTGACAATCCCAAGCAACCACAGATGCTTAAGCATATCAATAACACACCCACCAAAAATCATTTCAAAATTCAATTAAAATTTTCTTGTGGCCATTTTGTCGAACACTTGGCAGGCAAAAATAAATCTACCTAACTAACATTATTTGGATCAATGCTTTGTCGAGCCAATTGGGCTCAATCCTGTTCCCTTGTCTCCCCTAGCTCTAACCAGACCATAAAAAAGCTACCATTTAGCCCCCAGCAGCAGTGCCGCGCCACCCCGACGCCATGATCGTCGGCTGACCATGCCCACGTCGTAGTACATAGACCCGCCCTCTTCCGCCGCACCAGGGGGTAGGTGCGATCACACCGCCGCCCTTGGTCCCTTCCTCGAGCCGTGCCAGCCCTTGGACCACCGCAAATCACCCGCGCACCGAGCTTCTGCGCCATGCACGGAGCACACCAGAGCATCGTCCCCGAGAGGCCCGCACAAGCCACGCCTCGATCCCAGCTTGCGCTTGCAGCATCGTTTGAACCCCAGCTCACTCTCAGACAACCCCTCTCCCCGCCACGCGACTAGCAGCCGCCATGAACCGCGTCGAGCACCGCCTCTATCGCGTATAGCGTCGCCCTTTCCCGACCAAACGCCACCGCCCCTAGCGTCGCCATCACGTCGTAGCTGACCGCCAGGAGGCAGCGCACCGTCCGCCTACTCCGCCCATGCCTTTAGACCCTTGTATCAACGTCACCGATGAGCTCGCCATCATGCCGCACGGTCCCTTCGTTGACCCTATATAAGGATCCCTTCCTAGCACCAATTTTGCCGGAGCCGCTCGACCAGCCGTTCACCGGAATTTCCACCGGAGCCACCGCAACAGAGGAGGAAGAGCCCCATCGACTTCGTCCACCCTAGGAGCCACGACCTCGCTTGAGCCCACCGTCGTCTCCTTGTTCGATTGCCCCCACTGCCATGTTAGCTGGAGCCATGTTAAGCCCCCATTAGACCCCCACCGAGCTGCTAGGGTTCCGTCTCGTCGGCGACCAGTTTGTCGTCGACGATGAACCACCACCGTTGATCTAGGTTCTAATCGCATGGTCCACATCGCCCCGTACTGCTTCGCCTTGAGTTGTGCCGCTGACATGTGGACCCCGCTTGTTAGCTGCCCTATGTGTTGTGGAGTGTAACTGGGCCGGCCCATTTTCTTTCCCGCGCTGGCCCTAGAATTCAAATAATGATTTTCTATTCAGACTTAATCTAGTTTCTGTCCACTAGTTTAAAAATCAATTCAGAAAGATCTACTAAACTAATTTGAATGATTCAAATTTTGTTAGAAAGATAATTCAAATATCTATCCAAGACCGATGGATTTAAATCAATTAGAGTCATAGATCACCTATAGCAAAAATAACAAGACAGAGAATTTTCTACATTCAAACATTTTTCAAAAATCAACCGTAATAGCTTTTGAGTTGATTCCAACTCTCAAAAATCACATTTGACAATACCTATCTGAATATATAATAATATTTAGGTTTGCATGCAGTGACTTTGGACTAGTACCAAATTAATGCTATATAGGCATTTCTAGTACCTTTAAATTATTTAAATATTAATCTTAAACTTTATAAAAGGTGATCCAACATTTAAATCACATTCCCATGTATTAGAATATGTGGTGATGACATGTGTCCACATGATCCCATATTTTAATTGGAGAATGTTAAATCTTAATTAATTTCAATGAGTAGAAATTACTTTTATCAAATAAAATAAATGGAACAAGGTCATTAAATCTTGTGATGAATGTGATGATACTAGATCATCAAGTGTGTGCCTTAGTGTGCTAAGTAGACTAGTTAAGTATTGTTTGGTGATTTTATATTTCGTATATATTTATAGACGATAGTACCAACCAAGACTATGAGGAGAAGGACTTCTACCCCGAAGAAGACGAGTAGAATTTCAACCAGTTCACCAATCAAGGCAAGCTATTATAGGCAAGCTAAAACTTGCAAGCCATCATTAACAATGCAATATAACACTTGCAAGCTATTGTTAGCAAGCTAGAATTAATCAAGATAACCTAAGCAAGATGCATTAGGCATGCTTTGGTTATACCTTTTGATTCATACCAATCCCAAGTTTTTCTTACAAGCTTTACTTTCTTTTACTTTACAAAGTTCTTTACTTGTTTATAGATAGCATAAAGAGTATAAAACTTGGTCTATCTAGTTAAACTTACATGTCATTCTATGGCATGAGATTGAGATTAGCATCCCACATTAGTGAACACTCTTAACTTAGTGATTAGAGCTAAACCAAAAACTTGATCACTTTAGATGGGAATACTTTGTGAAAATGCTTATGAAAACCTTGGAATGATGACTAATTCTATTGAGATGTTTTGACATGTGTTGAGAAACACAAATGGTTTATGACGATGATGAAAATGTTGAGGCATGAGCCTTATCCCTTTTATAAAAAACTGATGGTTGGGTTCGGATGCGATACCATTCCAATTTTACCGTACATCCACAATACCTGAATTGGGTAAGGCTTAGCCGGAAGTTTATATGCATTAGTATAAGTTCCCTCGCAGGAGAGGTTTGAGCTGAGGCTACCTCGCAATGTTGTCCACCTATGCACTGCCCAGGATGGCAGATGGCCATGGCTGGGAGGCCAAGCGCATAGGAGAGGTGCTTATACTAGAGTGTGTAAAGGAAAGGTTATGTTTGATTATCTGCATACTAAGTATGATGATTCAGGGTTATCCCTAATAGATGTATCGAATTTTGTTGTGGAAGTGTACAACCTCGGCAGAGTGTCAAACTATTCGAATAGTCGCGTTCGCGGTTATGGTTAGGTGGACTGGCCATACTGTTCCGTTATCAGATGTTTTCAAAATGACTTATGAAATGAATTGTGACATGACTTGACCACAACAGACTTGTGACTATGAAAACTACGTTTCCACTTTAGTGATTTAGAACTTTATTTTATCTTTCTTTGTTTCTAAACTCAGCTTAGGTTTCAAACTTAACTTTACAAATAAACTTAGAACTTAGCTTTCCTACTAGAACTACTTTACTTGTTAGTGATAGTTTGCGACTACTTAATGAGTACTCGTGGATTTTGTCCCTGGCTATTCCCGTGGCCAGACTATGAGGAGGACTATCCGGAAGAAGGACAGCAGGATGGCTACGATAACTAGGATCATCTCCCATCATCAGCATTGCCTGTGACACTAAAGATTGAGTCCACCGCTACGCTTATTATTCTGCTACTTGTTTGTACTAAGACTGGATCATGAGATCCTTTATTTGTGTAAGACCTTATTATGGTTTGTAATGGATGATGTACTGTGATATCCAACCAGTTATGTCTCGCAAAAATGATAATCCTGGGATGCGATGTATAGCATAACAGGCATCTGGGAATAAAAATCTGGGTGTTGACAAACTCCAGCTTGATCTTCTTCATCTCCACGCAGTATCAAATGAAGTGATACTTCAACTCGATGTGCTTCGAGAGATCGTTGTAGACGGGATTATTCGCGAGCGAGATGGACGACTTGTTATCGACCTTGAGCAAGACCTGCTTTGCTTCGCTGTTGCTGAACTCCCCTAGCAACCGAGCAAGCCATATTCCCTAGCAAGCAGCCGTGGCAGCAGACACATACTCTGACTCGCAGCTCGAGATAGCCACGATCTTCTGCTTCTGGGACTGCCAGCTAACTGGGCTGCTCCCCAGAAAGAATAGCGAGCCGGACATGCTCTTGCACGAGTCGACATCCCCAGCCAAGTCGCTGTCGCTATCATTGACTAGACGTGGTGCTCATGTGCTTCTTTCGTACCTACATCCGAGTCGCATAGACCCGAGATATAGCGAAGGATGCGCTTGATGGCGGCGAGGTGCTCCTTCGTCAGGGTCTCCATGAAGCGAGACACGAATTCAACTGCGAAAGTTAAATCCGGTCGCGTGTGGACCAAGTATAGAGGCTCTCGACGATGCTCTGATACTCAGTCACATTTGTCGCGGGCATCGTGCTGCATTTGGACAGCTTGAACCATGGCTGCATGGGCATGTGGCAGGGGTTGGATCCGGCCATCCCTGCTTTCTCCAGCAGCTTCTGCGCACAGGCTGACTGTGAGATGACGATCCCTCTTAGCCCTTGTCGTACCTCGATTCCGAGGTAGTACCTTAGCAGCCCGAGGTCGGACATTTGGAATATGCTCTTCATCTCCAACTTGAACTTGTCGATGTCGCTGGAGTTGGAGCTAGTGATCACCAAGTCATTGACATATACTCCAATGATGAGCCGATTTAGTGTCCTGCCTCGCGAGTACATGCCGTGCTCCGACTCGCATTGCGCGAAGCTGAGCTGGACGAGGCACCTGTCGAGCTTGGTGTTTCATGCCCTTGGTGCTTGCTTGAGGCCATAGAGCGCCTTGTCCAGTAGGAGCACCAGGTGATCCTTCCCTGCTGTAGTGAAGCCCGGTGGCTGCTGCACATATACCTCCTCCTCCAACTCGCCGTTGAGGAAGGCTGACTTGACGTCCATGTGGTGGACGTCCCACCCTGCACTTGCAGCAAGGGCCAGCAGGAGTCGAATTGACTCGAGTCGAGCCATAGGAGCGAAGACCTCGTCGTAGTCGATCCCGTGCTGCTGTACATAGCCCTTCGCCACGAGCCGAGCCTTGTGCTTAAGGACCGCACCTTGCGCATCCTTCTTCACCTTGTACACCCACTTCAGGCTGATCGCACGGTGACCTGGTGGTAAGCTGGTGAGTCGCCAGGTCGAGTTCTCCTCGATGGCCCTCATCTCTTTCTCCATCGCACGCCTCTAGCTGGCGTCCGACTTGGCCTCACTAAATGAGTTGGGCTCCTCAGTGGCGAGGAAGTGGAGCTCCTCTTCCTGATCCATAGTCGGTCCTACGTCGAGTACGTTATGAAGCGTGCGAAACTGGTACTCGATGTTGGGTTCATCCTTTGCATCGAGTGTGCTTGCGTACCTCGAAGGTAGCGAGACGAACTCGACTCCAGTGACAGTCGGAGTTGGTGACTCCATTGTCGATCTCCCAGTGTCGATGGCGAGCCGGCTGGAGAAGTCACACTCCCCGCTGGTGGACTCGGCGAGTCCGAACCAAGATCCGCACTCCCATCACTTGGAGTCGGCAGTGGTGCGAGCACCATGTGCTCGACCGTGAACGTGTCGGCCCTGAAGGTGTTCACCAGAGTCTCTGGGGAGTTCCAATCCCAGTGCACGCTCTCGTCGAACATAGCATCGCGGGTGATGGTGACTCGGTCTATAGCCGGGTCATAGGTCCGATAATCCTTCATGCCGGTTTTCTAGCCCACGAAGATCATCGGCATGCTGCTATCGTCGAGCATCTTCAGCCCGGGTCGCGTCTCTCTAACGTGCACCACATAGCCGAATGTGCGTAGGTAGTGCACATATGGCTTGCGACCATGCCAGGCCATGAACGCCGTCTTGCCGTCCACGCTCTTGGTCGGCGACCTATTCAATATGAACGCTGACGTCGACACCACCTCACCCCAGAACTCACCAGAGACTTTCTTGGCCTTCAGGAGACTGCAGGTGTCAACACGCGGATTTTTAATCCCAGATGCCTATTATGCCATACCTCGCCATCCTAGGATTACCATTTTTGTGAGACATAACAGATTGGATATCACAGTACATCATCCATTACAAACCATACATAAGGTGTTACACAAATAAGGATCTCATGATCCAGTCTTAGTACAATCAAGCAGCGGAATAACTAACGTAGCGGTGGGGTCCATCTTCAGAGTCACAGGCAATGCTGACGATGGGAGATAGTCCTAGTTATCATAGCCGTCATGATGTCCTTCATCTTGGTAATCTCCTTCATAGTCTGGCCATAGGAATAGCCAGGGACAAAAGCCATGAGTACTCTTTAAGTACTTGCAAACTAATACTAACAAGTAGTATAGTTCAGGTAGGAATGCTAAACTCTAAGTTTAACTATAAAGTTAAGTTTGAAACATAAGCTGAGTTCAGAAAGAAAGAAAGATAAAAGAAGTTTGAAAAGCACTTAAGTGGGAACTTAATTGTCATAGTCACAACTCGGTTGTGGTCAAGTCAAGTCACAATTCAGTTCACAAGTTGTTTTGAAAACATCTGGTAACGGAACAGTATGGCTATTCGAATAGTTTGACACTCTATAGAGGTGGTACACTTTCACCACAAGATTCGATACATCTGTCAGGGGTAACCCTGAATCATCATACTTAGTATGCAGATAATCAAACATAACCTTTCCTTTACACACCCTAGTATAAGCACCTCTACTATGAGCATGGCCTCCCAACCATGAGCATCTGTCATCTTGGGCACTACATAGGTGGACAACATTAAGAGGTAGCCACAGCTCAAACCTCTCCCGCGAGGGAACTAATACTAATGCATATAAACTTCCGGCTAAGCCTTACCCAATTCAGGTATTGTGGTTGTATGGTAAAATTAGAATGGTATCACATCTGAACCCAACCATCAGTTTTATAAAAGGGCTAAGGCTCATGCCTCAACATTTTCATCATCATAAACTATTTGTGTTTCTCAACACATGTCAAAAAATCTCAATAGAATGACTCATCATTCCAAGGTTTTCACAAGTCATTTTCACCAAGTATTCCCATCTAAAGTGAATCAAGTTTTGGGTTTTGTTCCAACTACTAAGTTAAGAGTGTTCACTAAGGTGGGATGCTAATCTCAATCTCATGCCATAGAATGACATCTAATTCTAAGTAGGTAGGTCAAGTTTTATACTTTTATGCTACCTTTAAACAAGTAAAGGACTTTGGTAAAGTAAAGAAAGTAGCTTGTAAATAAAACTTGGAATAGCTATAAGTCCAAAATGGTATAACCAAAGCATGCCTAATGCCTTTGCTTAATTTATCTAACTTGCAAGGGTTAGCTTGCATTGTTAAATGATGGCTTGCTAGTATCATACTTGCAAGTGTTAGCTTGCCAAGAATAGCTTGCTCAGTTTACTTGAAGTGCTAGGCTTACCTTGGGTAGTGCAGTGGTTGAAGTTTTCTTCCTCCTCCTCTTGGTAGAACTCCTCCTCCTCCTTGAAACCTTGGTCGGTACTAACGTCTATAAATACATACATGATACACAATCACCAAACAATACTTAACTATTCTACTTAGCACACATTTGATGATCTAGTATCATCACAAACATCACAAGGTTTTAATGAACTAACTTCATCCTTTTTATTTGAGAAAAGTAATTTCTACTCATTGAAAATTATCTAAGATTTAATATTCTACAATAAAAATATGGGATCTTGTGGACACATGTCATCACGACATATTCTAACATATGGGAATGTGATTTAAGGGGTGGATCACATTTTAATAAGTTTAAGTTTAATAATTAATGATTTAAAGTGACTATAAATGCCTATATAGCATTATTTTCGTACTAGCCAAAGTCACTGCATGCAAACCTTAATATTATTACTTATTCAGATAGGTATGGTTAAATGTGATTTTTGAGAGTTGGAATCAGCTCAAAAGCTAATATGGTTGATTTTATAAAAATGTTTGAATGTGCAAAAGCTTCTGTTTTGTTATTTTAACTAGGAGAGATTTATAACTCTAAATGATTTAAATCCAACGGGCGTGGATAGATATTTCCAGTAGCTTTCCAACAAAATGGAATCACTCAATTTGGTTCAATAAATTTTCCTGAATTGATTTTTAAACTAAGGGACTGAATTGATTCTAAATCAAAATAGAAAAACCTATATTTGAATTTGTGGGCTTAGGCGGCAAACTAAATGGGTCGGCCTAGTGGCGCTCTGCGGCGCCGAGGGCGACAAACAGGGGGGTCTCGCATGTCAGCGGCACTTAAAACCTGAAGCGGTACGGGGCGATCTGGGCCACACGATTAGAACTTAGATCGACGGCTCACGGTCGTCGTCGACGACGGACTCGTCGCCGGCGAGACTGAACCCTAAACGGGCGGTGGGGGTCTACTAGGGACGTACCAGGGCTCCAGCTAGTGCGGCGAGGCGGGCAAATGAACTGGTGGACAACAGCGAGCTCAGGCGATGTCGCGGCAGGGGTTGAGGTGGACGGAATCGACGGGAGCTTCTCCTCCTCTGCAGCGGCTACCTCTGGTCGAATTACGACGAACGGCGGCTCGAGCGGCTCCAGCGAGAGAGGGGAAATGGTCAGTGGAGATAGGGGAGTGAGATGGTGTGAAGAAATGGTGTTGGGGTGGCCTCCTTATATAGACTCGACGGTGAGGCAGTGAGGCATGGGCGCGGCTCGTCGCTGACGGCGAAACAGGGGGCTACTGGCGTGGGCGAGGTAGGCGGATGGTGGGCGGTCTGCTGGTGGTCAGCTATGGCGCAATGGCGCGGCTAGGGGTGGTGCCTAACGGTCGGGGTCTTCCCGCGCTCTAGGAGATAGAGGCGGTGCTCGACGCGGCTCCCGACGACTATGGGTCGCGCGGCGGTGCATGACCGTGTCTGGCGGGGTGCTGGTGTCGAGGCAGAGCGACATGCGCGATATGGTGTTGAGGCGCGGTCGGTGGAGTGCTGGCGGTGATCGCGCTCTAGCGCGCTCTGGCTGCACGTAGAGAGAAAGGGCGGCGCTGCTCTGGGGTGTTCCAGTGGCTATCTGCGGCCGTGGGGTGGACGGTGGGCGGCGGTGAGGTCACGCCTCACTCCCTGGAGCGGCGGAGAAGGGTTGGCGGTGTAATGTGGCTTGGTCACGATCGGCCGGCGATCATGGCGTCGGGGCTGTGTTGCACTGGCGCCAGGGGCTCGGGATAGGGGTGGTTTTGGTCTGGTTGGGCCTGGGGAGACCAAGGTGATCAATGTGCATCAATTGGCTCGACAAGATTTGCTCCTAAACATTATTAGTTAGGCCACTTTTTATCTGCCTGCCAACTGTTCGATCAAATGGCCGCATGAAAGTTTTATTTGAATTTTTCAAAGATTTTTGGTGGAGTGATTCATCTTATGCTTAAACATCTAGGTTTGCTTGGGATTTTGAAATGGAGTTCATTTTAATGGTTTTTGAAAAGTGGTATCTAGACATATGAACTAGATTCAATTTTCTAATGTCATTTAAATTTAGAGTTTGAAAGTTTTTGGGATGAAACAAAGTGGGCCTTGGTACATCACTACTTGTACTAGCAAGGGGTGCAAAGAACCACAATTGTTTCTGTTTAAAAATGAGTGCTAGGAATAGCCAAAGTGGGCTATGTGATTAAAATGGAAAAAGTGACCATTTGCTTATTTAATTCTTTTTGATTTATTTATCTTTGGGATTGGCTTGGGGATGATCTAGATAATGTGTAATTCATCTTAGAGTCATTTTATAATCAATAGATCACTCAATCATGGAAATTCAAAACAACTCCTATTTAAATGCACACACATATGAAAGCTTAAAGATTTTTAAATGGAAAAGTTTTTGTTAACCCTAAATTGGGTAGATTTGATCTTGATCACTTGGATTAAAGTTTTGGGATGTTATAGCAGGCCATGCCCACAATCGTCTGGTTGCGGCACTCGACGACAAAGTTTTGCTACAGGGAGTAGGGAGCCGTCAGGTGACGCTCCACTCCGAGCTCCGCACACTACACGGTGAAGGAGCCGGAGGTGAACTCGCCTCCACGATCCATCCTTAGCGTCTGCAGCTTGTTGTCGGACTCCAAATCGACTCTCGCCTGGAGTCAAATGATGGTGGTTGTGGCCTCGTCCTTCGTCGAGAGAAGGGCGAGCCACATGTACCGTGTCAGGTCGTCGACTAGGAGGAGGAAGTACCTCTTCCCGCTTGGCGTAGCCGGCGTGATCGGCCGGCAGAGGTCGCCATGGACCAGCTCGAGTCGCTCCTTTTCCTGGTACTTCCCCTGCTGCGTGAATGAGGCTCGCTGCTGCTTCCTTGCTAGGCAGGCGTCGCAGAGCTAGTTCACGTGGTCCACGAGGGGAAGCCCACGCACCATATCGCCAGTTGGCGCAAGTTGTTGAAGTTGAGGTGCCCGAACCGCGCATGCCAAGTCCATGTTGAGTCGACACCAGTGTGTATCGCCAAACACACTGGTTGGGCGACTTGCGCTATCAGCTTGTACAGCCGGTTGGCTTCGTGCCTAACCTTCATCAGCAGCTTCCGCTGCTGGTCTTGCACTCAGAGGAGGCCGTCCTCGATCAGCACCTAGCAACCGTTCTCGTCGAACTGGCCTAGACTGATGATGTGCGTGTTCAGCCGGGGTATGTAGTACACCCCTGTGATGGCCCGGTGCTCTCCTGACTTGCAGATGAACAACACTGTCCCTTGTCCGCAGATGTCCACCGTGGAGCCATCTCCGAACTTGGCGGAGCCATTGATGGTGGTGTCGAGCTCTGCGAACACGGCGCGATCACCAGTCATGTGATTGGTCGTGCCCGAGTTGAGGTACCAGACGCCCTCCTTGGCGTCCCCCTCTTGCGCCAGGTTGACCTGCGCCTTCTCCTCTAGCAGAAGGAGGGTCGACTCCGAGATGGCCGACTCGCCCACATGTCGTCTAGGTGCGAGTGCCTCTCGAGTCTCTATGGCCAGCAGCGAGGGCTGCCGAGCTGGTTTCGCCTCTGACTCCAGGAATCGAGGAGACTATGACTCCTCCTGAGTCGATAGATCCCACTGGGCAAAGCAGTGAATCCGAGAGTGCTCCGTTGGAGGAGTCGACTCACCCTCCGACTCTTCCACCGGTCGAGTCGCTGACTCTGCCACCGGTCGAGACAAGGGTGTCGCCTCCTGTGTGCCCGACTCCACTCTGGAGCGAGTCGACACTTGGAGCTTCGGCGCGGATGCCACATTGCAGGCCTGCATCATGAGCAGCGCCTCATCGTTGTCCGCTCCGCTGCTGACGAGATGAGCCTCCTCGCGCTTCTTCTTGTGGCAATCCCACGTCGAGTGGCCGACAATTCCGCAGTAGCGACATGTGTCGCGGTCGTCGGTGCGTCTTTGTGCACCGGCTCTGCCCTTGCCGCGCTCGAGGCCGCGAGGCTTGCCGCATCCGGTTTGGGTGGACGGTGCTCCTTCTCGCAGCTTCATCCGCGCGAACCACTCCTCTTCAGAGAGGAGTAGCTTGCTGGCATGCTTGGCCTCTGGCTCCTCCTGCTCGTAGCGCTCCCCAGCCGCCTTGAGCCGGCCGATAAGCTCCTCTACGGAGATGGTGTCAAGGTCGAGCAAGGTCTCGATGGAACATGCCATCTGCGGGAACTTCGAGGGGACGACAGAGAGGAACTTATGAACGAAGTCTGGCTCGCTAAGCTTCACGTCGAGCACCCCAAGCTGCGACACGAGGGACGATAGGCGCATGCCAAAGTCGTCGATGTCCTCGCCGTCATTGAACTTGATGGCCTCGAGCTGCTTCTTCAGCGCCGCCGCCTTTGCCTCACGCACCCGGGTCACCCCGAGCCGCATCGTCTTTACCGCCTCCCATGCCTCCTTCGTTGTCGCCTTAACTACGAGGGTGGCAACCATCTCCGACGGAACAGACCGCAGCAGGCACTCCATAGCCGTGTGGTCCGTCTCGCGCTCTGGCGTCCCGTCAGTGACGGCGACCCAGAGTTGGCGCGCCTCCAGCATGACCTGCATGAGGAGGGCCCAGCTAGCGTAGTTCGTCCGATCTAGCATCGGCCACGAACCACCACTCTCACGGACTACCCGCTGAAAGATCTGTGGGCTCCCGATATCCTTCTTTTCGTGTGCCGCGGCGGCGGCGGCATCAGCCAATGCCTTGGTGTTGTCGCCTATCACAGTCGCTTTCTCTCAAACTTAGGCTCTGATACCAATTGTTGGCCCAAACTATAAATACAGTAAGAGGAGGAAGAAGGGGAGGCAGAACACACTCAAGAAATTTTGGTGCTTGTTCTCCACATCTTTCTCATTCACAATCAGACCTATATATAGGTGATGGGAGAGGTAACTACAAGTAAGTTACCTAATACATGCTAAGCAACTACATGTATGTACACGGTGTGATAGACTTGATCCTAGTCAAGTCTCCTCTAGTGGACTTGACCCAAAGTCAGTCAAGTCGTGTGCTTCCTAGAAATTACCTAGCAAGCAACGTGAAACTTCCTAAAAACTAAAAGCCTATTCCAACAAAAGCTTCCCGTAACAAAGAAGAAAGAAAGATGACACAATAACTCGTATATCAAAGCAAGCAACAGCAGGAGAGCTACCCAATTGAAAGGAAAAAATAAAGACAGATAGCTTATCTCCACGTATTGAACCAAGTAGCAGCAAGCAGAAGTAGGACAATAAACTAAAATTAGAAATGCTAACACCATATGTTGCCTCCAATTAGACTCACGGAGCTGCAGAATAATTTAAGTAACACAGTGGCAAGCATGCATGCATGACTCAAATGTCAGAAAAGATTGACAGGGAATAGACTACCTCATAATGGTATGCATGTTCGTGTCGATGTGTTATCGATGACATAGACATGCTCAAAGTAAGAACACCCAGCTGCCTCTAACGCAGATGCTCAAGCCCAGATGAGTCATCAATGATCAACCGCGAGTCCAATCTGTATGAGCAACTCAAATTTCAGAGATTATAGAAAGCTTCCTGCAAGAAAGAAATATGACACAGCAATGTATATTAGAGCAAGCACCGGCAAGAGAACTACCCAATTGACAGGAAAAAATAAAGACAGCTAGCTTATGTCCACATATTAAACCAAGTAGCAGCAAGTAGAAGTATGGAAATAAACTAAAAATAGAAATGCTAACACCATCTGTTGCCTCTAATAGACTCACAGAACTGCAGACAAAGCTGCAGACAAATTTGAGTAACAGTGGCATGCATGGGTACTAAAATGTGAGAAAATATTGACATGGAATATACTACCTCATAATACTATGGTATGCTATAGACAGGAAGAAAAGTCTCCAACAGCCGCTGAATCATAGCAAAAAAAATAGTGTTTGCAACTCTTTGTATTCATATCAAGATGGTAACTAAGAGTAAAAGATGCAAAAAGAGGAGTACCCGTGAACTGATATATATACTTATATATATACTCTGCTTCAAGATTAGGTAACACCATGACAACTTCAGGCAATATCAAAATTTGGGTTTGCAGTCATCGCCCAAAAAACAGGAACTGAAAACAAAAGGCTAAGAAACATGGAAGGCGCACACATGAGGGCAGTTGCAGGTCGACCTGTCGCAAGCAGAGCGGCAGCGTCACAGTAAGTCGAACACAATATAAGCTTCGTGAATACATGCAAATCACTATTAAAAAGGAAATTAATACATGTGTTCTTCTTCTCCAGGTTTACAGACTAAACATGTAAGAAATTATATTTACCCGTGCGTTGCTACGGGTCGTCTCAGTTTTTTTGCCACACACGCGAGCTGACTTTAAACGAACTAATGTAAATAATAAAATTGCCCATCTCCTATAATCTTGTTTGAACAAACCTTCTTCATATCTTTCAGGGCTACAACGGTTTCTTCGGTACCACCGGTTGCCAGGAGAGAGGGACAGAGCATGTGCACATACTATGATGAATTTTTTTCACATTATGTTTTTGGTCACTTTCCAACAACAATCCCATGTGTTTTAAGTTGGTGCTTTATTTCAAAACTTTGGAAATATTTATTTTTATTCCATTCATGAATCATCATCTCTAAAAGTTAAAATTTAGCCTGCAACAATTTAAATGTGTTCATGAAGCTAAGTTCCAGCATAATCATGATCCAATCTGATAAGGAAAGTGGCACAGCATGGAGGGACTATAGTATCGCATCTACCGATATTCAGGCTCCTACACAGCAACATATGCAGATATCTTACAAAGATACTTACGCAGTGCCGGAGCAAATGCAGTAGGCCCTGTGAGTTAATTGTTCATTGTCCAGCTCAGTAATGTACATCCTTGAGCCATGGGTAGCGGCACAAGCAAAACAAAATTGCAGGGGATTAGCTCTAGGGCTGTCCTGGTTGAGATGACGGCATGAAGTCCTGTAATCTGGAGCAGCAACCATGAAGCTAGAGATGGGTGGCCTGGGATGTGCGGATGCGCCAGTGGACCGAACTGATGGCGGATGGAACGGCCTGCAGCAATATATTCCCTCCCGGCTCCCTTCATTCTGCTCTGTCGTTTATCTGCATCCACCGTTGATTTCGGAAGTCCCAGCTCGCCATAGCAACAAACAACGCCCAAATCTATCTACAATCGAGCTCGTAATTATCTCCATTCTCTGCTCTCGACCTGGAAGTCCCGAGCTGCCGCAGTGCTGTAGAGAAGGGCGCGGCGGCAGGGACGGACGCGAGCTAGGTGGCAACGCCGTGTCGGGGTGGAGGGGTCGGGATGAGCTGGGCGGCAGCGCCAGGCAGAGAGGTCGCGACGCCGACCCCCGAGCTGCCGCAGTGCTGCAGAGAAGGGCGCGGCGGCAGGGACGGAGGCGAGTTATGCGAGCGTGTCGGGGCGGAGAGGTCGGGTTCAGTTAGCGGTGGCTCCCTTGTAATATTCTCATATAGCCAGGGGCAGAACAGTCCCAAAAAAAGTGGACGGAAAGACCAACCTACCTCTAAACTTTTTATAGTAAAGATATTTAATGGATCTACTACAGAAGAGAAATGCATCAGTTATAGTGTGTCATTGGTCGGTCAAACGCTAACAACAATAGGAGAATTTCTAATTGGGTAATTACTGTTTTCTCTTATCTACCAATGCAGCTACATATTATCCAACACCCCAATCAGTTGTTCATCTAGGAACTTAAAAGTGGGACAGAAAAGGTCGTAAGGTATGAAGATGAGTACCTTCAAGGTTCTGCGATGGTGTGTCGAGTATCTGTCCACCATCTACTGCCGCCCACAACACAGCTCAACAAAAAAAGTGCAGCTGCAGGCTGATTCATTAGATAGGCCAAGAAAGCTAGAAAGAGAAAAAAAGCTAGCCATGGAAGATAGATAGCAACTTGCTGTTTCGCACGGTAGGAAGTGTCGGGGGATGATCCCCGGGTAGGCTACGTCAGGCCTAACTGGCCGGCTCCGGGAATGCCTGGCCGGATGGCCGCAACCGGGTGAACCGATCCAACCAGTCCGCCCTCTAGATTTCCTGGTTGGCCCGTCTAGCCGGATGGCCGTTTTCACCCGGTCGCCTCGGATTCGGTGGCAAGGCTACAGAGGGGGTGACGCTCCTTGCTGAGCGTGCCCCTGACTCTTTGTATCATCAAATAGGCTGGTGGGCCGCCTTTGCCGGTGCTACAAGACAGTTGTGCCAAAGCAGGAAGCTAAGCGAGGGGCTGTCGGTTGACCGCTAAACCTCCATCTGACCGTTAAAGGTTGACTGGGTCCTAGCCCAACGGCTGGACCCTGCCAGCCGGCCCGCTATGTAAACCCAAAGCCCAAATAGTAAACCCTAGAACCCACATTGTAACCCATCTCTCCTAGCCAGTATATAAGGGAGGGTAGAGCTAGGGTTCTAGGTGAGCTCATGTAGATTTAAGTTCATCCTCATAGTTTATTAGTTCATCTTCTTCCTCTAGCTCTCCATAGAAGCTAAGGAAATAGCTCAAGGAGCACCTGTACTGGGCATTCGCCCCCAATATAGTAGATCCTTGTAGAGTAGGAGTGTTACCTCGCCAAGATGGCTCCGAACCTGGGTACATCGCTGTGTCTGCGGTATCTGTGTCCAACCTGTTGCGAGTAGCCACCGATAGCATCCTCATTGTCTCCTCTCATGCCATCCCCGATGGCACTGCCGTGTTCCACACCATGACAGTTGGCGCCCACCATGGGGCACATCGCTTCGGCTGGGGTCATCTTTCGCACCTGACTTCCGCTTGTCGTCGGTGAGCGAGTCGCCTCCGTCCTCGTCCTCACTCTCGACTCCTTCGACAGTGTTGTCGACAACGCATCATGCTTCACCGGGGAGACCTTCCCAAGTGGCGGCTCCATCATGCACTTCGGTGAGCACCGCATCTACGTCGCCACCGTCGCCGAGGCTTTCCCTCGCGGAGTCATCACCGTCTCTGGCGCACCACCCAGCTTTGTCGCTCCGCGCGGTTCCAGCGGCAGCGTCGAGGTCATGTTGGCTGACTCAGGTGAAGGTCGTCGCCCGCCCCTCGAGCGCAACGTGGTAGGCAACAGCTCCACCTCGCATGGTCCAGATCAGGACCCGTTGACCGCCTCCATCAAGCACCTCCACAACCCCATCGTCCCTGAGGCAGATACGGCAGCGGCTATAGCTGCGCTGGAGGCCACGCGCCAAAACCTCCTGCAAGAAGCCAACAAGGTCGCCACCCAACAGCGACGGCTAAACGCAACCATGAGTGAGTACAACACTGCACACAGCTTTGGCCGCCTGCCTGGTGCCAACTGGCAGATTCTGCCCCAGGGTCGTAACCTTGGTTTGGACCTGGACCGTGCTGCTGACCCGCGTACTCCGCGGTTCAGCCAGTTTACAATACTCCCGCCAAGAACATGAGGGCCGCGGAGGCGGCCACCGCTAAGCTGAGCCACCATGAGGGCGATGAGCTACGCCGCCAGCAGGCGTGTGTCCAGCTCCTCGTAGCCACAGCCAACAAGCAGCAAACCGAGGTAGGTATTAGCCTTGGAGGAAACAGCAAGAGACAGCCACCTCGCCGGATGGCGGATCCAGCAGCTGGTGGCACCAAGGCCTCCTCTCCAAACGGAGTGAGGCAGAATAGCCGTCCATGCAGTGGGTTAGCTGGCTGTGGGCATCATCTGCACGAAGCCGCGGCGGTCACCAGTAGAAACCACGCTCCGGCTAACGGAGCTGGACAAGGGAAACGTCACCAACCAGTTGACGAAGCCGAAAGAAGCCTCGTGCCGCCCAAGTCCCGCCTGACGGGGCGACTCGGCCCACGCGAGCCGGAAACATGCAATGCGCGCACACGCATCGACCTCCTGATACAATTGTGCACGCTGGAGGAGGAAAGTCCAGTCGGCCCAAGATGTTTCAGACCGCGCATCCGGAACAAACTGTTTCCAAAGGGATTTTCACTCTCAAGGGACACATCAAAGTACGACGGCTCAATCAAGCCAGAAGATTGGCTGGTGGACTATGTCACCACGGTGAGCATAGCCACCGGCGAGTGGCAGTGCGCTACGTCCCCCTCATGCTCCTCGACTTGGCTAGAACTTGGCTAAGCAGTCTCCCTGACAACAGCATCAACGCCTAGGTCGACTTCGAGGAAGCATTTATTGGCAACTTCACCGGCACCTACAAGTGGCCTGAGCAGCCCCATGAACTCGCCCTCTATGTTCAAGGGAAGGACGGGTCCGACCGCTCCTACCTCACCTGGTGGACAAGCATGCACAACTCCTGTGAGGGCGTGCGTGAACACCAGGCAATCGAATTATTTATCAACGGCTGCAGAGATGGCACCATGCTCAAGCATAAGCTCAACCGGGTGGAACCCAAAACCTTGGCTCAGGCCATGGCCATTGCAGATAAGTATGCCACCGCTGACACGGCGATGAAGAAGGCCATTGTGGTGGACAACCAAGGGAAGATCATCGTGTATAACTCCACGGACCGGCGCCACCCGGGTGGGCATCATAACAACTCCAGGCAGCACGACCACGATAACCGCCACGGCTAAAGAATGGACAACTAGCTAGACAACCGGTACGGGTCCAAGCAGGTGGCAGCTGTCCAAGAGGATCCGGCTGCGGGCGGCAGCCAGAGGCAGAAGCCCAATGACCGGCCGCCATGACCCAAGTACACCATCGAATCGATGCTTGATGGGCCGTGAAAGTTTCACAATGGCGGCAACAAGCCTGCTACGCACACAACTCGCTAGTGCACCTGGACCAAGAAGATGCCCAAGGTTTGCGGATTACCACCACCACCACCTCCGCTAGCCGGTGCCCACATGACAACTATGAACGCCAGAACCGCCAGGACGAGTACGATGGTGATTACCCTCGCCGGGTGGGAAACTACCACATTTCCACCACCAAGCCAGAGACAAAGCACAGCACGAGGCACCGTGAGGCGGAGGTGAACTCAATCGTTCCCCCGTTCCCCAGTACCTAAACTGGTCTGAGCAAGAGATCACGTGGAGCGGGAAGGACCAGCCGGCTGTACTGCCTCACCCAGGCTCCTACGCGATGGTCCTGGATCCTATCATTGTCTCTAGAAGAACTCCTGCAGATTTTCACGTGTCCTTGTCGATGGGGGCAGTAGCATCAACCTCCTGTACCAGAGCTCGTTGGACCGGCTCGGCATCAGCGAATCTCAACTAGAGCGGTCCAGCACCTCCTTCCATGGAGCCGTCCCAGGTCCATCGCATTCGCCCATCGGCAAGATCCAGTTGGACTTTATTTTCGGCACGGAGGGCAACATCCGCCGCGAGCCCATATGGTTTGAGGTGGTCAACCTCTCCAGAGCATACCACGCCATCCTTGGACACCCAACTCTCACCAAGTTCATGGCGGTTCCGCACTACGCGTACCTCAAGATGAAGCTTCCTGGGGCCAAGGGAGTAATCACCATCGCCGGCTGCTACAAGCGGTCAGTGGAATGTGCCACAGACGGCTTCAAGCAAGCCGAGGCCATGATCATCGCGGAGGAGAAGCGCATCGTAATGCAGAACATGGCGGCCCTACAGGTGGAAATGCCGGCTGGCGAGCCAAAGCCAGCCGGATAGGCACAGTTCAAGCCATCCAAGGGCACCAAGAAGATTTTTCTCAATGAGGCTGAGCAGGACAAGTTCGTCCTGGTCGGAGACGGCTTCTATAGCAAATAGGAAAGCGCGATTGTCCACTTCCTCCGTGAGAATTAGGATATCTTTGCATGATCCCCCCCAAGGACATGCCTAGTGTTCTGAGCGAGCTCGCCGAGAACTCTTTACATGTCAGCCGGATGCAAAGTCGGTCAAGCAATCTCTATGCCGTTTCGCAAAAAAAATTGGTGAAGAAATCACCCGGCTCTGAGCAGCCGGATTCATCATGGAAGTATACCACCCGGAATGGCTAGAGAATCCGGTGCTGGTGCTGAAAAAGAACAAGACTTAGCGCACGTGTGTTGACTACACCAGCCGGAAAAAGGCATGCCCCAAAGATCCATTCGCCCTGCCAAGGATAGATCAAGTGATCGATTCCACATGCGGCGCTGAACTATTGTCGTTTCTACATGCGTATTCTGGCTACTGCCAGATCCGGCTGAACCCCTCTGATCAAATAAAGACAACATTCATCACCCCGTATGGGGCTTACTATTATACCACCATGCCATTTGGACTGAAAGATGTAGGGGCAACGTACCAGCGCTTCATGCAGAACTGCCTGCAACCACAGATCGGAAGAAATTTACACGCATACCTTGATGATGTGGTGGTCAAGCCAAAGGAATGACGAACACTCCTCGAGGACCTGAAGGAAACATTCGACAACCTCTGCTGGTTCTAGATGAAGTTGAACGTGGAGAAGTGTGTGTTCGGCATTCTAGTCAGCCAACTCCTCGCTTTTCTTGTCTCAAAACAAGGAATCGAGGCCAACCCAGAGAATATCGGTGCAATCGAGCTCATGCAACCGCCGCAGAACCTGCACGACATGCAGAAGTTCACCGGATGTCTAGCCTCCCTCAGCCGGTTCGTCGGCTGGTTGGGGGAGAAGGCACTCGCATTGTACCGGCTCATGAAGAAAATGAACAAGTTCGTCTGGATGGCGCAGGCAGACGAAGCCTTTCGCGACCTTGTAGCACCCCGGTAAAACCACTACTAGAAAATGGCTCGGTGATTTTATTTTGTGCATCATCATGACCGCATGCTCATGTCATCATGCCACATGGCATTTGAGCATCGTCATGTCATCATACATGTGGTTGCCTAAAACTATTTTTCTAAAAGGCTAGTTTTGTTTTCTAAATACCCCCATCTTAATTTCAAATCAAAGCCCGATCTCTTCTGGATATTTTGTTTTGTCTAAAACTGTTTGCAAAAGGTTTTATAAAATAAAAATAAAATAAAATGTTTTTGGGAGAGACCGCCACCGGCCAGGCCCAAAGGGCCCAACCGGCAGCAGCCTACCACCCTGGCTAATCCAGACCCTAGAGCTAAGTCTAGACCAAACCCTAGCCTAAACCTACCCAAACCCTAACCCCTACCCCACAGCCGCCGCAGTGCACGCACCCAACGTCGCGCCGCTATGGTACACGCACGCACCCGCACAGCAGCAGCAGCACGCGCGGCACACCGATCCGCCCAACCCTAGCGCGCGTCACCCTGAACCGCTCCACCCCGAAACCACCAGGCCTGGTCAACCCGACGTGACCGACATAACCAGGCCACTCCGCGAGATCTAACCTGCCCCACGTCGCACGCCTCCCGATCCCCACCTGCCTTGCATCTATCTCCTCCCATCCCTGCTCGCTCACGACCACCTTGCCGCTATGCTCTCGTTGCCACCACACGCTCCTACCATCCCCGAGTTCCCCCGCTGCCACCAGCGACACGCATGCCCTGCTCCGTCACGACCCCCGCCCTCCTCTTAGCTCGTCTACATGACCGCATGCCACCACGTCTGGCCGCCGCTCGAGCCCCGCCTCTGCCTCGATGGCCCGTGCCGCCGCCTTGTTTCCCCTTCGAGCCGGCCGCCGGCCCGCGCCACCAAGATCGTCATCCTGCCCTCGATCTTGCCGTCCCACACCCCCGTCGTCGTCACCCACCTCCGCTCGGCCTCTGGCCCGAGAGCCCCAGCAAGCTCCTGATCACCGTCGACTTGCCACGACCATTGTCCCTGCCAGGTCCCATCGCTGCCATCCCGTGGTCCTCGTCGAGCCCGAGCGCCGCCCTTCTTCTGAGCGTGCTGCTGCCCCCGGCTTCCCTGCTCCCTCATCGCGATGTTCTCCGTGTGCCCTGAAGGTCTGGCCGCATCTCTGCCCGTGTGCACGCGCATCTCGGTCGCCGTGGATGCCTGGCTTGTCCCCGAGGTCCTCTGCTTTGCCCTGGACCAGCTCTATATCTTTTGTACCCGGCGTCGGGAGGCCACCCGAAAGAGCTAGTCTCTCCCTTGTTTTATCTATGACCGTGAGGTGTTTGTGCTATTCTTCAAACGAGACGACCAATCTAACGCCGCAACCCGAGATCATCTATGCAAAACGTGATGTTCTCCTTCACGGATCCAAAGACCGTACTTGAAGGTTGCCTACCCAAGACGACAAGTTCTCCAACACGGATTCGATGCGCGAGACCTCGATACCGGACCCGAAGACCGAACCCAGTGCGCCAAGTTCTTCCTCTCAGACCCGAAGCCCCAACCCGAAGACCGATACCGCCGAACCCGACCCCCTCCGGAACCCCAAGATCTCCGAACCCATATGTGTGACCCCTATCTGAGACCCCTATATTTTATAATATATGACATTGTCACTTGTTCCATATAAATTGATCATATTGCATACATCTTCATTTGTTTGGGGTATAATGTCAATTCACCTAATTATTAAATATGGAGACTATATGCGGTATTCTAATCTTATACCGACTCCATTTAAAATTGTGTAGCGAACTGATGCCATGTTTTGCCTTGTTAATACAACATTTAAATTGCAGGGTACCTAAACAACATGAACCTATTAATTAATTGTCGGGACCCCGGTTCTGTTTAATATTGCCTAGTTGCATCGCATCCTTGCCATGTCATGCATCATACATGCATCCTGCCCGATCTTCTGCTGTAGTATTAAATAGTGTATCTGGTGTTTCTTCTAATGCTTTGCTTCTTCACGGATTAGGCCGTTGAGTGGATGTGAGTGTCGACCCGATCTCCGGTGAATCTTCGACAGTGTTTCCCAGGCGAGCATTCTCCCTCTTTCTACCTATTTTGCATTTATAGTATTTATTTTCTCCTATTGATCTATTGCTATCCGTGTCGCCATGCTTTAGTGTTCCATACCTGATATATTCCGTGCAGCCTTTATATTTCCTTGGACACCTCCTATTACCTGTTGTTTGGTAGATAGATGGCCTTGTGAGTCGTAGTCGCTTGCTCAGGTACGATCCCGTGTCGTGAAGTACCACACAATTGTTGGAATGTTGTCATATGCTTTACGGTGGAGTTGATCATGACTTTAAATACAACTACTAAATTGTTGGGATAACTAATGAAAGAGGCACCGGTGGGCAATATAAGCTATTTGGTTTTTCATGTCCACTTGTGTCCCGTAGGCCTCGAGTACTTGATACCTGTTCCTTGACTATCACACTATCCGCATGTGGGACAATGAATTCCCTTAGCTAGAGCTTGATTCATTTCTTATTTCTTGGGGCCACAAACTAGTTTGGGGTTTTATTACTATCATGTACTTATGCCATGCTTTTCTGCTTTATTTACGATTGTGCGTGGAGGACCTGTACTATTTTGGATCGTGACACGTTTTCGCTGTATCGACAAGCCCAGTCACACTTTCGGGTTCCCAGTTGTTTACCGCCGTCTACATAAACCTTGGGTCCATCTCGGAGCCGGCCAACTTCGTCGCGGGTAGCTTAGTGGGGTGGCTCCCTAAAATAATTTATGAATCTTGTGATTGCTTTGTTGTGAAAACCACGTTGGGTTTTGATTTGGTTTTTCTGAGGTTGATCGTGTGTGTGTTGCTATTTGTGCACCCCTCTAGGGTAAATCTTTCTGAAAGCCGTGTCCGTGGTTATGGACGACTTGGAGCACTGTATCTCGATCATAGACAAGCATAACTAAAGTAGTGCTATAAATTTGACTTAATATGTGACTAGTAATCAACTTCACTACAATGGAATGGATAATAAAAGTGCCAACAACTGGTGGAACTGGGGTGTATCGTGTCATGTTATACCTGCCTAGTAAGTATCGCAACTCCAATGGATTGAAATAAAAGTGCCAACAACTGATGGGTTTGGGATGTGACATGCTAATTGTATCTGATTAGTAAGTACTGCAACTTCAACTGAATGGTTAAGTAAAACTGCCCCCTACTTATGCTATCATGATGACTCATGGTATCTATATCTGACTAGTAAGTGCCGCCACTATAATGGAATTAATAAAAATGCCAACTGTGTGAGTTTCCTCGGCATGACTTCCTCGTTTATTCTCGAGGGGGAATATCAGGATGGGTATGATTGGTGTTAGTCTCAGGTTGGTTTCCAAATAGGTCTTTCTTATCCCTCACTGATAGCCGACAGTTGTATCGAGTCTCTATAGGTTGTTTAGTGCCTGTTGCGCTGCCGCTTCAGTCCACCATACCTATGTAGGCGAGAGCCGCCGAATTCTAGCCTCACCGTGTACTGGCCTCAGTACTGCCCGCTTCCTTCTTCCTTTGCCCTTTATTGGCACCCCTTTTGTCTTAGCAGGTATAAGTTCGATGTCGTTAGCAGGGTTACCCTTCCGACTTGGCCTGGGCAGGGTTATGGACGCCATTGGTTATTCTTCAGGGCTCTTAGCCCAATTTGCTTCTTATCCGTACTCGGATGTTGTATCATTTTCAAGGTGATTTGGATCTTTGCACTGTATATCTGTATTCTTGACTCATGGAGTCGTTGTTATATATATATGTTCTGTGGGTTCCATCGTGGACTAATGTGTAATGGTATTACTTCGTTCTCCACCCGCACGCAAGTGCCTGGTGGGCGTCCTTGAATCGTTTCTATGCGGGTTTGGCGGGAATCGCTGAAACTTGTATAGGGCCGATTCAAGGGTGTTACAAAGTGGTATCAAAGCTCAGCAGTTGCGATACCCCACTGGTCCAGCCTATAGGATAACCTAGCTAATGACAGATGTAGAGTGTCAAAACTATTTTGCAAAATAGGTTGGATAGATCTGATTAGGTATGCTTTTATTCCTTACCCCTCTGCAAATTCTCTTCTTACCTCTACGTGTTTTGGATCTGCTTTCTTATCTTCTTCGAGTCCAGGATTTCTCGTGGTGGGGTTTCTATCGTACCTTCAGGGTTTCGATTCCCTCCTTTCGTAATAGTGTTGCTACATCCGGTCTTCATGCTATATGAGGAATCTCCCTCTGTGTACCTTTCAGTGGACCAAAATCCACTAAAATATTTCTTTGTATCTTTTATGTTTCCAAGATGACGACGTCATCTGCATCAGACCCGATGAAGAGTCCGCATCACTCTCTTGTTTTCCAAATGTTGTTTGTCAAGATCTTCAGACTAATTCTGAGAGTTGGTTGCATAATTCTTCTATTCATGTACAGAGTAATGCTTTGAGTGCGGGATGGAGTCGCGACCATACCACTACTCTTATCATTCTCTTTTGTACATTGGAACTATGGATCAACGCAATTTTACTCCTTCCATAGAAGTTAGAGGTGGCCTTATCTTTTGATACCTTTACCTTCGTCCTTTGTTCTCTGGAGCGTTCTCTCGACGAATGTGAGCAATGCCCCCTTGTTGGTGGTGTCGCCGATTTAAATATGGAGAAAGAATCTTTGTTAGTGGTGTCGTGAGGATCTAGACGAAGAGAGAAGATTCAGATCATCAGCCTTCTTCCCCGTACCATGAGGAGGATCTCGAGGACGAGATCCATTGTTAGTGGTGTCGAATTGTAGCACCCTGGTAAAACCACTACTAGAAAATGGCTCGGTGTTTTTGTTTTGTGCATCATCATGACTGCATGCTCATGTCATCATGCCACATTGCATTTGAGCATCGTCATGTCATCATGCCACATTGCATTTGAGCATCATGTCATCATACATGTGGTTGCCTAAAACTATTTTTCTAAAAGGCTAGTTTTGTTTTCTAAATACCCCCGACTTAATTTCAAATCAAAGCCCGGTCTCTTTCAGATATTTTGTTTTGTCTAAAACTGTTTGAAAAAGGTTTTATAAAATAAAAATAAAATAAAATGTTTTTCGGGAGAGACTGCCACCGGCCAGGCCCAAAGGGCCCAACCGGCAGCAGCCTACCACCCCGGCTAATCCTGACCCTAGATCTAAGTCTAAACCAAACCCTAGCCTAAACCTACCCAAACCCTAACCCCCACCCCACAGCCGTTGCAGCGCACACACCCAACGTCGCGCCGCTGTGGTACACGCAGGCACCCGCGCAGCAGCAACAGCAGCACGCGCGACACACCAATCCGCCCAACCCGCGCACGCGTCACCCTGAACCGCTCCACCCCACAACCACTAGGCCTGGTCAACCTGACGTGACCGACACCGCCAGGCCACCCCGCGGGATCAAACCTGCCCCATGTCGCATGCCTCCTGATCTCCACCTTCCCCGCATCTATCTCCTCCTATCCCGGCTCGCTCGCGACCACCCTACCTCTACGCTCTCGTTGCCACCACACGCTCCTCCCATCCGCGAGTTCCCCCGCCGCCACCAGCGACGCGCGCACCCTGCTCCTTCGTGATCCCCGCCCTCCTCTTAGCTCGTCTACATGGACGCACGTCTGCCCGCTGCTCGAGCCCTGCCTCTGCCTCGATGGCTCGCGCCGCCGCCTTATTTCCGCTCCGAGCCGGCCACCGCCCCGCGCTGCCAAGATCGTCATCCTGCCCTCGACCTTGCCATCCCCCACCGCCGTCATCGTCGCCCACCTCCGCTTGACCTCAGGCCTGCGAGCCCCAGCGAGCTCCTGATCGCCATCGACGTCCCGCGACCATCGTCCCTGCCAGGTCCCGTCGCCGCCGTCCCACGGTCCTTGTCGAGCCTGAGCGCCGCCCTTCTTCTGAGCATCCTGCTGCCCCGGGCTACCCTGCTCCCTCCTCGCGTTGTTCTCCGCGTGCCCTGAAGGTCTGGCCGCATCTCTGCCTGTGTGCACGCGCATATCGGTCACCTTGGACGCCTGGCTCGTCCCTGAGGTCCTCTACATTGCCCTGGACCTCACCATCCTTTTTCTTTTGTGCAGCAGACCAAATCTATGTCTTTTGTACCTGGCGTCAGGAGGCCACCTGAAAGAGCTAGTCTCTCCCTTGTTTTATCTATGACCATGAGGTGTTCGTGCTATTCTTCAAACAGGAAGACCAATCTAATGCCGCACGCCGAGATCATCTACACGGAACGTCATGTTCTCCTTCACGGACCTGAAGACCGTACCCGGAGGTTGCCTACCTAAGACGACAAGTTCTCCAACACGGATTCGATGCACGAGACCTCGATACCAGACCCGAAGACCGAAACCGGCGCACCAAGTTCTTTCTCTCGGACCCAAAGCCCCGACCCGAAGACTGATCCCGCCGAACCCGACCCCCTCCGGAAACCCAAGATCTTCGAACCCATATGTGTGACCCCTATCTGAGACCCCTATATTTTATAATATATGACATTGTCACTTGTTGCATATAAATTGATCATATTGCATACATCTTCATTTGTTTGGGGTATAATGTTGATTCACCTAATTATTAAATATGGAGACTATATGCGGTATTCTCATCTTATACCGACTCCATTTAAAATTGTGTAGCAAACTGATGCCATGTTTTGCCTTGTTAATAAAACATTTAAATTGGGGGGTACCTAAACAACATGAACCTATTAATTAATTGTCAGGACCCCGGTTCCGCTTAATATTACCTAATTGCATCGCATCCTTGCCATGTCATGCATCATACATGCATCATGCCTGATCTTCTACCGTAGTATTAAGTAGTGTATCCGGTGTTTCTTCTAGTGCTTTGCTTCTTCACAGATTAGGCCGTTGAGTGGATGTGAGTGTCGACCCAATCTCCGATGAATCTTCGACAGTGTTTCCTAGGTGACCATTCTCCCCCTTTCTACCTATTTTGCATTTATAGTCTTTATTTTCTCCTGTTGATCTATTGCTATCCGTGTCGTGATGCTTTAGTGTTCCATACCAGATATATTCCGTGCAACCTTTATATTGCCTTGGACACCTCCTATTACATGTTGTTTCGTAGATAGATGGTCTTGCGAGTCGTAGTCGCTTGCTTAGGTGCGATCCCGTGTCGTGAAATACCACACAGTTGTTGGAATATTGTCATATGCTTTACGGTGGAGTTGATCATGACTTTAAATACAACTATTAAATTATTGGGATAACTAATGAAAGAGGCACCAGTGGGCAATATATGCTATTTGGTTTTTCATGTCCACTTGTGTCCCGTAGGCCCCGAGTACTTGATACCTGTTCCTTGACTATCGCACTATCCGCATGTGGGACCATGAATCCCCTTAGTCAGAGCTTGATTCATTTCTTATTTCTTGGGGCCACAAACTAGTTTGGGGTTTTATTACTATCATGTACCTATGCCATGCTTTACTGATTTATTTACGACTGTCCGTGGAGCACCTGTACTATTTTGGATCGTGACACGTTTTCGCTGTATCGACAAGCCCAGTCACACTTTCGGGTTCCTAGTCGTTTACCGCCGTCTACACAAACCCTGGGTCCATCTCGGAGCCGGCCAACTTCGTCGCCGGTAGCTTAGTGGGGTGGCCCCCTGAAATAATTTATAAATCCTGTGATTGCTTTGTCGTGAAAGCCTCGTTGGGTTTTTATTTGGTTTTTCCAAGGTTGATCGTGTGTGTGTTGCTATTTGTGCACCCCTACTGGGTAAATCTTTCTGAAAGCCGTGTCCGCGGTTATGGACGACTTGGAGCAGAGTATCTCGATCATAGACAAGCATAACTAAAGTAGTGCTATAAATTTGATTTAATATGTGACTAGTAATCAACTTCACTACAATGGAATGGATAATAAAAGTGCCAACAACTGGTGGAACTGGGGTGTATCGTGTCATGTTATACCTGCCTAGTAAGAATTGCAACTCCAATGGATTGAAATAAAAGTGCCAACAACTGCTGGGTTTGGGATGTCACATGCTAATTGTATCTGATTAGTAAGTACTGCAACTACAACTGAATGGTTAACTAAAACTGCCCACTACTTATGCTATCATGATGACTCATGCTATCTATATCTGACTAGTAAGTGCTGCCACTATAAGGGAATGAATAAACATGCCAACCGTGTGAGTTTCCTCGGCATGACTTCCTCGTTTGTTCTCGAGGGGGAAATATTAGGATGGGTATGATTGTTGTTAGTCTCAGGTTGGTTCCCGAATAGGTCTTTCTTATCCCTCTCTGATAGCCGACAGTTGTATCGAGTCTCTATAGGTTGTTTAGTGCCTGCTGCGCTGCCGCTCCAGTCCACCATACCTATGTAGGCGAGAGCCGCCGAATTCTAGCGTCGCCGTGTACTGGCCTCAGTACTGACCGCTCCCTTTTTCCTTTGCCCTTTTTCGGCACCCCTTTTGTTTTAGCAGGTATAAGTTCGACGTCGTTAGCAGGGTTACCCTTCCGGCTTGGCCTGGGCAGGGTTATGGATGCCATTGGTTATTCTTCAGGGCTCTTAGCCCAATTTGCTTCTTATCCGTACATGGATGTTGTATCATTTTCAAGGTGATTTGGATCTTTGCACTGTATATCTGTATGCTTGACTCATGGAGTCGTTGTTGTATATATATGTTCTGTGGGTTCCATCGTGGACTAATGTGTAATGGTATTACTTCGTTCTCCACCCGCACGCAAGTGCCTGGTGGGCGTCCTTGAATCATTTCTATGCGGGTTTGGCGGGAATCACTGAAACTTGCATAGAGCCGATTCGAGCGTGTTACAGACCTCAAGCGCATGCTATCCTCCCCACCAATACTAGCGACCCCCACTGCAAAGGATCCAATGCTAATGTACATTGCAGCTACCAAATGGTCCGTTAGTGTTGCGGTCGTGGTTGAGAGGCCGGAAGAAGGAAAGGAGCAGCCGGTCCAGCGCCCGATGTACTACCTGAGTGAGGCACTCTCACTTTCAAAGCAGAACTACCCCTACTACCAGAAGCTGGTGTATGGCGTGTACATGGCCGCCAAGAAACCGAAGCATTACTTCCAAGAGCACTTCATCCGTGTGGTGGCGTTAGCACCACTTTCGGAGATCATCGCAACAGGGATGCCACGGGCCGGGTGGCCAAATGGGAAATAGAGCTCGCCGCCCACAACATCCAGTACGAGCCAAGAACGGTAATAAAGTCTCAAGCCCTAGTGGATTTCCTCGTTGATTGGGCAGAAACCCAATACCTACCGCCACGCCTTGACTCCACGCACTGGAAGCTGCATTTCGATGGCTCCAAGATGTACGGGGGGCTCTGAGCCGGAGTCGTCATCACCTCTCCAAAAAGAGACCGGCTGGAGTACGTGTTGCAGATCCACTACCGCGCATCCAACAATGTCGCCGAGTATGAAGCGCACGTCCTTGGCCTCAAAATGGCAAAAGAGATCGGCATCCGACGCATCCTCTTCTTCGGCAAATCGGACCTAGTGGTGCAGCAAGTATCGGGATATTGGGATGCTAAGGACACAAACATAGCCCTATACCGTTTCTTCGTCCAGCAATTGTGTGCCTGCTTCGAGGGGTGCGAGTTCCACCATGTTCCTCGAGCCAACAACAAGGTCACCGACACACTAGCTCGTGTCGACTCAACAAGGCAAGCAATTCCGCCTGGAGTTTCTGTCGAGCACCTGCGCAAGCCACCATCACGCCATCTCCGAAATCCGACTCCATCATACTAGACACGGACCCGGGGACTGCTGGCTCCAAGCAGCCAGAGATTGCCGCAAAGGTCCCGGGGACTGCCGCGTCAAACCCGGGGACTGCCACACCTGCGCAAGCCATCCATCACACCGTCTCCGAAATCCGACTCCATCATACTGGACGCGGACCCATGGACTGCCGGCTCCAAGCGGCCAGAGACTGTAGCAAAGGTCCCAGGGACTGCAGCATCAAACCCGGGGGCTGTCACACCAACCCAAGGGACTGTCGGGTCGAAGGCCCTAACGCTCTGATGACTGCAAGTGCACAAATCGTTTGTAGCTAGTTTCGAAATAAAGATATCGATCACACAGGGAGCAGGAGTTTGAAGTCTAATAACTCTTTGAACTAAATACTGAAATAGTAAGGTTAAATAACGTTCTAGGTAACAATATAAAATGCGAGTTTTGTGTAAAAGATATTTTTGGGTTTTCAAATAAAAGAACAATAAGTAAACTAAAGCTATAAGTAAACAAGATCATGCAAGTATGATTACGAAAGTCTGCAAGATGATGAAAAGATTTCTCAGGAAGTAGTGGATCCACCGCTAGTAATTAGAAAGAGTGATCAAAATTATTATAATGAATAAGATCATTTATGATATGTGTGGAAGGAGATCCATATATGGACGAATAGGCAGCAACCACTGCACACATCATCCGTCATAACCATAGCAGACAGCAGTCGACATCAATCAAATTACTGCGCTATTAAGGGACTTTACCTCGTAGGATGTATCCCATGGCATGGACAATGTTCCGTGAGTTCTCCTCGGTTCCCAAGTTGATACGTAAGGAATGACAACAACTTTATAGTCACCGTAAGTGCTATCATTCCTCCTCTACCAACAAGTAGTTCCCCCCATCTAGTCCTCTGTGAGGCAAATATTGAGTGGCGTGCTTCACCCAACATCAAGATGAAGGAAATCTAACATAGACACATAATGAACAATATCACATAATAATCTTTATCTGAATTCAATCTCATACTAGGGTTTCTCCATCTCCCCAAGAACAAAGGAAACTACTCACACATGAAGGCAATCAACATCATGGATAGAATATGGCTGAAGTATGATGATACAATTGAAGACAAGTGCAAATCCAAGATTTAATCTAGAATTACAACAAGTAACCAAAGGGGGTCGATGATGGAGAGGTTGTTGATGAAAATGAAGATGTAGATCAATGTGGAGGCCTTCAAGATCCTAGTCCCTTCTCCTATTTTGTGATGGTGATGGTGTAGATCTGATTGCAGGAGCCTATGGTGGTGGGCTCTACCGTGGTGGAGGATATGGCTTCGTCACTCTCTCTTGGCTCTTCTCTCCTTTATATAGGTCTTGGGAGTGCCCTAGGGTTCCCCCAATACCGTCATCTGACTTAGGGGGGTTCTGGAGCTTCTCTAGGGAGAAATTCCGTCGTTTGCATCCTTTTTTGCAACTATACGGCGGAAAAATATACGGCAGGAAAAATGCTTCCTGCTGTATAGTTGCTCGTCAAACCTTCAGGTTCCGCAGTGTTTTGGCCGCCGTTTCTTCATACGAACTCCGATTTGGGTATTCTTTGGCTCGTTGGATTCGTATTGACGAGGGCTACAAGCGGAAAAATATACGGCCGGAAAAATGCTTCCTGCCATATAGTTGCTCGTCAAACCTTTAGGTTCCGCAGTGTTTTGGCCGCCGTTTCTTCATACGAACTCCGATTTGGGTATTCTTTGGCTCGTTGGATTCGTATTGACGAGGGCTACAATCTAGTGGTCTTGGATATTTATTTTGAGAAGTTGAAAATTTCACTTTTTCCAACAACCAAATGGCTAAGTTTGGTCCCTGCAGCTCCTCGATACTATGCTCTCTTTGTTCCTTTTGCCTTCGTTTTATCCAGAATCATCATCAACACCTACACACATGTCATAGACAAGGAAAGTGATAAAATTCAACCTAAACTACTAAATGTGTAAACCTCATATGAAAGTAAATGAGAACTAGAAGTCATGCATACAAGGCATAGCTATAGCTGGAAGAAACATGATAAGAGAGATAAATGGCACATTTTATATAGCTGAAAGAGGTGGTATTTCGCAGCCATCACGCTCCCAGCCGGCTCCAGCAACCCGGGGACTACCAACTCCGCTCTTCCACCCTGCAGGCCGCCCAACGAGCCCGAGTTGGTCGTGCGCGAGGAAATCAATATGATCATGCAGACCGTGTACGCCATCAGGGAAACCCCCGCATGGGCCAGGCCGTTCATGAATTTCTTGGCCAAAGGGGAGATGCCCGACGAAGAGGTCGACGTAAGGAAAGTGAAGCGCAGAGCAAGTGCATACACCATCATCAACAACGAGTTGTCCAAGCGCAGCGTCGGAGGAATCTATCAGCGATGTGTGAGCCAGGATGAAGGAATCCAACTACTGGTGGACATTCACCAAGGAGAGTGCGGCCACCACGCATCATCATAGCCATAGTGGCCAAGGCATTCCGCCACGTTTTCTACTGGCCCACTACGGTAGAAGACGCCGAGTAAATGGTGAAAGCATGCAATGGGTGCCAACGTTTCAGCCAGCAAAAGCACGCTCCAGATGCGGTCCTCAAGACAATCCCCATCACCTGGCCATTTGTTGTCTGGGTGCTGGACATGGTCGGCGTCTTCAAAACAGCACGATCCAGCATGACACACCTGCTCGTGGCGGTGGACAAATTCACCAAGTAGATTGAGGCAAGCCCATCAAGGAGCAGGATGGACCAACGGTGATCAAGTTCTTTACAGACATCATCACACGCTTTGGCTACCTCAACAGCATCATCACTGACAATGGCACGAACTTCGCCAAAAGGGCCTTCGCGTGCTTTTGTAGAGAAAAGAGCATCCCCTGGACCTTGCTTCTGTCGCGCACCCCCAGTCAAATGGGCAGTGCGAGCGAGCAAACGGCCTGGTGCTAGCCGGCATCAAGCCCCGGCTATTCGAGCCACTAATGAGATCATCGGATGCTAGATAGAGGAGCTTATGGCTGTGCTGTGGAGCCTGCGCACCATGCCAAACCGCTCCACCGGCTACACATCATTCTTCCTCGTCTATGGAGCGGAGGCTGTCCTGCAAACTGACATTGAGTTCGACGCACCTTGCAAGTTGTTATAAACAGAGCAGCAAGCAAAGGAAGCATGTGAGGATAGTGTCGACCTCCTCAAGGAGGCACGCGAGCTGGCCTTGTCCAGATCTGCCATCTACCAGCAGAACCTGTACCACTATCACGCTAGCCAGGTCCGCCACGTCTCATTCCAAGAGGGCAACCTCGTACTGCGGCCAGTACAAAACACCAAGGGGATGCACAAGATGTCTCCCCCTTAGGAGGGACCATTCATCATCATCCGAGCACTGCAAAACAAATCGTACTACCCCATCAACGCCTGACAGCCGACAAAGAACAAGATGGACCGTTCTGACGAGGAAACTGAGCACCCATGGAATGCGAACCTGCTTCACCCATTGTACACTTAAACAAGAAGTGTATGTATCTTACTTTTATGTAATGAACAAGTTGACACAGTCTCGGGGATTCCGTAATCATTTGGCATTTCTTGCTGCATTATTTTTTTACCCCAGATCCGACGATTTCTCCCAAGGACTCGCCGGTTGGCCCAGACGGCCACGCATTCCAAATGCGAAGTACTTTATATGGCTCTAAGGGCTTAATCTTCGGTTCCAGCTGCAGACCGCAATCCGGCTGCCAGTTTAGCAATAGCAGAAAGCTCGATTAGCCTTACACGAAAAATCATGCGGAAAACAAAAGCGTCTGGACGTGCCGGTTGCACTCGCTCACTCTACACCGAAAACAGAAATCCGAAGTATCGCGCAGTATGCTCACTAGCTACCCCTTTGGTTCCGGTTGTAGACCGCAACCTGGCTCACGGCCGGGAAGGGCACGGCTTAAACGGCCAATGCTCACTGAGAAAATGACAAAGTTGTTGGCATAGCACAAAACGGCAAAGTTTCCAACCATAACGAATGAGCTACAAACTATGTTCTCCTCATACATATCTAACGCAGAAACTACCATTTGTGTTTGTTTTTTGCACGAGTCAAAACCACGCCAAGCGCTAGGGTCGGGTGGTGATCACCCCCCGCAGACGATAGAAGGAAGAAGGGAGCTTTGACCTGGCTGGATCCTCTAGTCGGCCCGAACCTCGGGGACTACACCCAGTGGGTGCGCTCCCGCACCCCCACACAGACTTGCAAATGGCAACAATAGAAAGGATCTTTGACCTGGGTGGATCCTCTAGTCGGTCCGAACCTCGGGGAGTACACCAAGTGGGTGCGCTCCCACACCCCCACACAAAATCCCGCAAATGGCAAAGGCAGATCAAACAATTAGAAAGTGCAAACAAAAGAGCGCAAGACAATATTATAATACAAAAAGGAGATGAAGCTCCCATCAGAACTCAGAGAACCACAAGGACAAAATTGTTCACACGCAAACAGATAAAGGACGAGTTTCAGGCAGTACAAATACTCCTGGCATTCTAGGGATCAGGCCTAGGGTTCAATAGAAGAATTGGAGGTGTCCGTTGGAGGCCGGCTGCAGGAGGCGATGTTGGTGAAGACCGGGTCGGAGGCTGGCATAGCCGGGGCATCAGTTTGAGCGGGAGCCGGAACAGGGCCCTAGCAGAACTCCGTTGCCTCAGCCGGGTTGTTGTATTCCTGGTCCAGCTGGACGAAGCTCGAGATCTAGACACTACAAGAGCGGATATCAGGAACCTCGATGCGAAGCTAGTCATAGCAGGTCCCTTGCCGGAATCCTCAGGAAAGGCTCCGAAGATCCGCATCCAGATACCAGGACTTGAGAAGAACGAGCACCATCTCCAAGCCCCCATGTGGAGCCCACTCCAGCGATGCCTCGATGAGATAAACGATAGTCCTGAGCTAGGAAGCCAGCGCGTCGATGGTGGCGGGTGCGGCACCTTCGGACCAGAGGTAGGCGTAGACATCCAGGCCAGCTTGGCGCGGCCGGTTGGCCTCCTCGCTCACCACCACAACCAGCTCCTCGGGACATAGTTCGCGTCCGGCCTCCTCCTCGTGCACGCAAGCGAGAGCTTGATTAGTCGCCTCAGGATATTGAGTTGTACCCGGCCAGATAGCAATTATTACAAACCGGTTACAGTGAACAGAAAGAATTCAGCAGAGAGAAAGGATAACTTACTGATGGTGATCTCAACGATCTGCTTCAGCTTCGCCTCCACAGCCTTCTCCCGAGCCTTCGCCTCCTTCAGCGCCTCCTCCTTCTTTTTTAAAGGTCCTCAAGGTTCTTGAGAGCGTCGGTGCGGATGTCGGGCTTAGCCGGCTGCAATCTCCATTTTCTTCTGATACTCCACCAGTTTATTAATTTGACCCTGGCGAGTATTGTTGGAGTCTTGTATCCGGAGCACCTCCACCTTCAGCCAATCCACCTCCTGCTCCCTATCCACTATCATGGTTGTAGGAGGGTACCCTATAGTCAACAAAAACCACGAAAATTCGCGCAACTAGGAAGACATGGCAGAGCAAGCAATCTTATGCCCCAATCCTTGCGTATTTTTGGTCATTTCAGCAAAAGCTTTCTGTGGAGAAGTAGGAAGCAAATAAGAGAACCACCAAACTAGCTAGAGAAAAGGAACAAAAGCCCGAGGAGATACGTACCTCTAAAGAAGTGCTCAACACCTTGGCCTCGCCAAGCCCTGCTCCATCACCTCCACCAGGTGGCGTGCTCGGTCAAGGGAGACAGGTGCCGACTCGGAGAGCTGGGGCAGGATGGTACCCGGCATCAGCAAGGCTGGGGTCAACTTGTAGCCGGTCAGTAGCACCTCCTGCTTGTTACCGGAAGAGGCCCGCGAAGCCCCCGCCACGATTAGCTCAGCCCTGCCTCCCGCACCGTCGCCTGTAGCAGGCTACACGGAGGCTTCTGGCACCACCTCCACGGGCTCCTCTACCTGGTAGGCAGTCACACTTATCTGCGCGTCGCGACCATCCAGGTTCGTGCCAGCCATCTCACGGCCGGCCAGAAACACCTGGGTGAGCCTGGAGGCGGCCGGGGCAAAGTGCAGGGACGCGGGCGCGGCCGGCGGTGGCACCTCCAGCACGTTCGCTACGGTAGCTCTAGCCGGCACGGTAGAGGAGGACGCAGGTAGCTCAGCCGGCCCCTCAGCTACAACTAGAGCCAGGGGGACGCAATGGTGATGACGGCGGAGCCATCCAACGAAATTGCCTTGCTAGATGAAGAAAACAAGACTAAGCTAAATGAAGGACAGGTCAACGATTGTACTGAGAAGAGCAAAGAGCATACTCGGCAACACTCGGCATGACTGCCACGGGCCTTGGCTAGCGAAGCTTCTTCGCGCCACCGACCTCTGGATTAGTGCTAGACGACGCCACCCGCTTCCCCTGGCGCCGCGACACCGGGAGCAGAAGGCCCGTTGCCGTCGTGTGTGGCTACACAAATATAAGTAAAATATCAGCATCCAGCTAAAGAGATAGACTAGTGAACAAACATAATGAAAAATCACTCACAGGACGGGTCATTGCATCCCTCGTCATCCTAGGTAGGGAAGCACTCTGGCTCCGTTGGCGGGTACTTCGGCGGCTTGAGGTCAGCCGAGAAGCTAGGGAGCTCATGGTCACCCATGCCATCCTCTGCTAGCTATGCCGTAAAAAGCTAATCAAAAGGGGTGGATAAGAGACGAGAAGAAATCCTTTGGGAAGAACCCACCAGGTAAGAACAGAATACTAACCTTAGGCGACAGGCGGCCCTGGTAATATGGCTGGACGAAGTAGCGCCATCCATCCTCCAAGGCCTCCTTCGAGATGGTGGTGAGCCAATCTCGATGGGCCTCGTATGGAACCTCCAGCCAAGAAACCTGTGTGGGGTCGTTGGGGACAGACAAGTGGCACATCTCGTGCGACCGCTTCATCAGCAGGGGCACCCGGCGAGCCATCCAGGACAAGGCGATGTCTTGGCCGGTCAGCCCTTTCCTGTCCACCAGCTCCTTCACCTGGGCGGACATCTGGTCGATGTCCGCCTAGGCGCCCAACCCCCTCGCGGTCTAGGCCTTCCGGGTGGAGGCGACGTTAGCGAAGATCGAAAGCCGGATCTAGTCAACCTCAGTGGCATTGCGCACATAGAAGTATGAGCGCTGCCACAGCTTCACCGTGTCGGGGATCTTGAGTCGCAGCATGGTGGACGACGGCCGTGGGTAGATCGTGCAGCAGCCGGTCTCCTTCAGAGACCCGTCCTTCTACACCGGCTAGGCCTTGAAATTGAAGAACTTGAGGAAGTTCTCCTCTGGACAAACCCCCAAGTATGATTCATAGCAAGCCACGTGATGCGACATCTGTGCAACGGCGTTCGCCTCTAGATGGTGAAGCTGGAGGTCGAACATACCGAAGAGCTCGAGGAGGAAGTTACTCGTCGGCAAGCCAAAGCCAAGGGCGAAATGTGCAAGGAAGACGACAGCCTTGCCGGGCTGAGGGTTGGGGACGCACTCCACGGGATGAGCCTCCCTCGCCGGTACTTGCGGATAAGCTCCTCGGTCACATAGGAGCTGCACCATCCACCGCCCTGCTCCAGAAGAATGTCTTCAAACGAGGTTGCCCTTACAGAGAAGCATGGCCCCGTCGTCACGAGGAGGCACAACAATGCCTGAAACGATCCCATCCGTTATAGATTGGATCCTGTGTTTACCGTGCTAGTACCTTGGATCGATAGATATCACACATAGTTTCGATAAATAAAAGAGTATCAATGCGTTACATTATTATAAGGATTGATCCAAGAATATAAATATTACAAAGTTGCATAGCCCATGGCTAGCTCAAATAATATAGTTCAACAATTAAACAAATAAAAAAAGGCTCCATCACACCACATGCAACACACTGAGTGGAGATTTGAAACCTAAACAATAACCTTACTTGTCGTCGAGTAACCTGCAATCTAAAAAGTTGTAGCCACAAATGGTCAATACATTTGAATTGTATAGGAAATATGTCACTATTATGTGGACACAATTGGGAACCTATCATATACATGCACACTTTGGCTAGTGGCGTTCGGCCAATTTGCATAAAAAAATTATATAACTTCCCCCTACCTTTGAAAATAGCTTCCTTTCTTTAAAACAATTTTTCTAAGGACATACCAGCATAAACCCATGTAGAAAGAAGATAATTTAGCTTAGTATGCTCCTAAATCCATGTTCACCAACAAGTTTTATTAGAGAAATTGAAATGAATGAGACTTTTCAACTGTGTGAAGAGAAGTTACTCATAGTTGTCCATTATCGGGGACACAACTAAGTACTTAGTTCTTAAACCATTTGCATAGGCTAGTACACTACCCACAAGACCCAATCAACCCCTTCTGAGAGAAGACCAGGACAAGACCTTTGGGAAAGAGAATCATGAGCCTAGCCCTGGATCGTACCATCCTATACACACCTACATCTGATTGCCACGGTAGGACATGATCCCATAACTTACTCAGTCAAGTTAGAGACCATCCGACATGTGGCAGTACATGGAAGTTACTAATCAAGACCGTATATTATCTCTTTCAAGCGTGGGTGGCAATCCCCACCCCCGTTCTACCCAGGTGATTCATTGATTAAGTGGTTTTTATTTAAGAAAAAACATAACCTTCTCATACACATATGTATCATGAAAACCACCCACGCAACTAATAGCATGGCTAAACAATTCTACAATACGATGGCTATCAAGGAATCACTGGGGGGATCTATGACAATTCTATTGGGTACTCACACCATAGCATATCATATAAGGTAAAACATTTCCAATACATACAAAGCTAGTGAAATCTAAATGCATAATAAAAAAATAGGTGATTTATGATAGTGACACTTGCCTTTAGTCGATGTTCCGTTCACACACTCGTGGCAATCACAATAGTCGCACTCCGGGCAATATACCGTGGAAAAATATAATTGCAGTCAATCATACAACAGCACAACACAACAAAATAGTATGCATGCATGCCAGAAAAGAGAAACAAAATCAAAATCTTTTCATATGCATATTCTATTAAACAAATAAGCTTTTAATAGGTATCATTGGAATATGAATACTTTCATCACAAAATAGTTCCATAGAATTTTTAAAACCATGCTACTGGATAGATGATGTTCATAGTTTTCATTTTCCATGGTTTCACCTTAAAAAGGTTTATAGAATAAAAGTTATAGCCAAAATACTCAATTAAGGGACTTAATCATAGATAATTATTTTGTAGTATGAAATTTTTAAATAATGCTACAGTTAAATATACTACAATTTTCTAAATCTATAGACACCAAATTTGCTATTTTTGGAGTTGTAGATATTTTTATATGAATTAAATACAATTAAATAGATTTAAATATTCCAGCAAATATTCATTGGGAAAAGTGTAAATTTTATTGCAGAATAAAATTCTCCGTATTTGTGTGAATCCAGGGATATCTTATTTGGATTTTTAGGATAAGGATCCTATTTTATATGAATTTTACAACTTTGCAGCAATTTCTGGCTATTTTGAAAACTAAAATACACACGCAGCCGACAGCTGTGACACGCGGGGCGCGCTGATTCGCTGCATGCAATGAGATGGCGTGACGTGGCATCGCTGACACGGATAGCCAAGTGGCACGCCCTGACTGGCTGGTACCACTTTGCATCAGGTTCAAATCTGCTCCGTCCGTGTAGGATCGAGCGGTGCATGACGCGTTCATCCTGGAGCTCACCTACGAGTGGTGGCGTACGGCGGCAGCGGCTCATAGGGTGGCATTGGCGAGTGCTGTGGTGGTCCTTGGCAGCGTCTAGATAGTCCACGCGAAACGGCGGTCGATGGAGATCTCGTTAGTATCCTATCTAGCGTCTATAGATTCCTTGGTCAGCGGCGAAGAGCGGTTGGAGCTTGCGGCGATGGTGCTACTCCGACGACGGCGTGGGCGCGCTATGGTGCTCCTAGGATATGGGGAAGAAGGTTAGGCGACATGGGAAAACAAGGCGAAGAGAATAGGGGAGAAGGGGAGTGTAACGAGGTCTAGAACCTCAAGATCAAGCTCGATCAGAAGAGGCGGTGGCGGCGAGATTCGGTCTGCGAGCTCAAACATCTAGGGTTCTGAGATTTCAAAAAACCGTAACAAGGTGGAGGGGTACATATTTATAGAGGGGCGAAGGAGTCAAACGGAATCGCCTGATTTTGTCGCGAATTTGGTGATGGTTCGGTGTTCATCACGAACACGAGAGAGACGAGAGGAAGGGGATGACCTGCGGGGTCCACCCATCAGTGAGAGAGGAGGGGAGCAGGTGTGGGTTGCTCTGGCCCTCGAGTGGGCCCGCCTGGGCTATTGTGGGCCTCGGCTTGCGGGTGCTCTGCGCGTGGGCGACAGATAGAGCTAGGCTGGCTGCCGCTATGCACTGCACACGCGCGGGTGGGTAGGCACGGGCAGATCCAGTTGGTCCGTCTGGTAGGTTAGTTTAGGTTTAGGTTTTTTCTTATTCATTTTATTTTATTACTTTCTTATTTCTTTTGTAACTTTTGTTATATAGCTCCAAATTAGTTCAAAGCAAAACTCAAATTTTTCTAAAAACCAACATTTCATTTTAGAACTACTAGGAAGCATATCCTGGTCCAAAACAAGGTATCAAACTTTGTTTTCTCTAAAAAACCTTAATATATGTGTATAGGAGAAATCAAAAAGAAATTTGATAAAAAAGGGGTTTTGAGCGAGGAATTTTTTGCATGATGCTTTATGGAATGCATAGATGCATGTCATATGTCAATCACCGAAACGCAAATTATTTTATGTCCTTTTGCCAAATAGGGCTACTTAGGCATTACCAAAATGACATAGGGTTTTATGCAATTGGCCTTATATGGCTACTATGCAATATTTATAAATAGCTTAGGATTTTTAATTTTTTTGACAATCGGTTCACTCAATCACACTCAGCACAAAATTGGAAAACATATCACATACTTATAATGTTCAATTACAGAACATGGATACTGCATATTAATATTCAATCAAAATGAAGAAGTCATATTATCTGCTCTCTTATGAAACTAGTGTTGAAAATCATATAAGAGATTCCAAAAATCCAAGAAATGAATTTAAAGTCAAAATGAACATATTGAAATAGCAATCCACCATAATTTTGGAAAAGTCATTTTATTCCCTCTATTTAATCATTTATAAGAATGGTTGGATATCTAGAGAATCCAATGGTTGAAAATAATTTTATTCAAGTTGGATAGTCATGTTAATTCTCTCATACAAAAATGTTATTAAACCATGGTTAAGAGAAATTCAAATTAGTTCTAAAAGTTTCTTTTCACTCATAATTTTCAACAAAGTCAAACAATTCAACCAAAATTCAACCAACCTATTTTATTTATTTCACATTCCAAAATTAGGAGAATTTTGGGATGTGACAGACTACCACCTTTAAAAGGAATCTCGTCCCGAGATTCTGGAAGGCTAGAAAGAAATATGGGTTAAGGATCCACTAGCGCACTACCACCCTTAAAAGGCAATTGACTACATTGCTTCTTGTGGGTTCACCTGACATCGGATTAATTGTCCTTCATGCTTTTATTAACATAATGTCCCTTGAACATTCTGAACTCCATGATTGGTAGATTCTGGACATACACTACTCGAAGTTAAAAATCTCTCATGGTGGTCAGTTTTGGGAACGTTTGCTTCATAACACCCATTAGCGCGCTTCGGGGTTCATCCTTACTGCACATTTCTACGTTTAGCAGTGAATGTTTTTGTAAAGGTGCAAAATCATACCATTTTAAGATCTAGGCTCAACACCGACTCTCTGCTAAGTTTGAAAGGACACTCAAGATTTGCAAATCCAACATTATAAGAGAAAATAGTAAGAGTATTTGGTATGGGGACCAATCCATCACGCACCCAAATTATTACTCTGCATGAGGATAGGGAATCATGTTTTTCTATCACTCGGGCATCCTCACTTTCCTTGTAGAAGCTTCCATGGGTATGAACACTCCCATGTATTCCATCTACAAGGCTACTATAAGAACTAAGCTATCGATGCTCCGAACTTTTAGGTTTCGTAATCTACGGCATAACATCCTTTGCAACACTTCATACTTCCACATCCTTTTGTTGCATTAGATGAACTATTATCCTTTTGTAGATGAATTATGTTATAAAACTTTCCACTTAATCCTTCTCCGTGTACTCAACACATCATTCTAGCTCCAAGGGTTTAAGATAGGGAAGAATAGATTCTAAGGAAAGAAACTACCAAGGAAATGACCCTACCCATGCAAACAAGCTCGTACAACAACAATCAGACAAGCATACAACCAAGAAATCAACCCACAAGAAAACACTTGAATAACAACATTACAGGGATCTAACTTAGCAGTATATAACCATAAAGTAGTTTAAAAACGTTGGGAACAATACTACAGTAAAATAGAGGAACATATAAGCAATAAACAGAATCTGTCAAAATAGTAATGCAAGCTTCGCGAATTTTCTGACCGACTTAAACTAGCTAGGAATTTTAGCCAATTTTTGTACAGGTAGTATAGGTAATTATGCTCCATATCCTAAAATATGAGATCAATCAGAATTACCTATAAGAAACAAAAAATCATGCGGTAAAAAGTGTCAAGCAGAAAACTGCAACTAAATAACTCACGAATTTTAAACTTTTCCTTCCATTAATGCATTGTAAAACATCTCGAAAATCCTGGGACCTTAATGTTTCTAAAACAACAGTTCCAAAACAAGGTATCACACCATATATTTCAATTCAAACAAGCAAACCAGTAATATTGTCATACCACATAAGTTAGTAAGATCAATACTCTAACACGATAGCGCTGATCTCCTAAAGAGATATACATGGTGGTCTATATCTACTAAAACTCGATGAGATATACATTTAGGTCATCCTACTTGTTCTTTTAGTTATAGCCCAACTCTCATATAGGGGTTTGCTTTATAGGAAAACTTCTAATAATATTCTTCAATTCCAATAGTCTTCATGGTAGGTCATCTCTTCTACTAGTCAAAAGAATGGACATCTATAATTTTTGGATCAAGAAGAGATTTTGGAAAACATAGTCAAAGATTACAAGAATTCTAATAAGTAGAAATATGTAGTTATCCTAATAGAGGTCTCGTATTTATAATCCGTTTCTAAGGTCAGTCAACATAAAGCTCTGATACCATCCGAAGCAATCCAATCTATTATAATTGGATTTTGTGTTTACCGTGATAGTCCCTTGGATCAATTAGCTAGCACACACAGTTTTGATGAATAAAAGAGTATCAATGCGTCACATTATTACAACTATTGATCCAAGAATATAAATATTACAAAGTGGCATAGCTCATGGCTAGCTCAAATAACATAGCTCAACAAGCAAACAAATAATAAACACTCCATCACGCCATAGGCGACACGCTAAGTGGAGATTCGCAACCTAAACGATAACCTTAATGGTCAATACATTTGAATTGTATTGGAAAGACGTCACTGTTATGTGGGCACATAATATGAGAATACGAGACGGAAAAGGGCCAAAGGGCGGCCAGGCTTGGCCCGTGCCAGGGGGTGGTGTGGCCAGCCAAGGCACCCCCTCGGTGTCAACACCCGGATTTTTAATCCTAGATGCCTGTTATGCCATACATCGCAATTCCAGGATTACCATTTTTGCGAGACATAACAGATTGGATATCACAGTACATCATCCATTACAAACCATATAAGGTCTTACACAAATAAAGGATCTCATGATCCATTCTTAGTACAATCAAGTAGCGGAATAAATAGCGTAGCGGTGGGGTCCATCTTCAGAGTCACAGGCAATGCTGACGATGGGAGGTGATCCTAGGTTTCGTAGCCGTCCTGCTGTCCTCCTTCGAGGTAGTCCTCCTCATAGTCTGGCCATAGGAATAGCCAGGGACAAAAGCCATGAATACTCTTTAAGTACTCGCAAAGTACCACTAACAAGTAAGATAGATCTAGTAGGAGTGCTAACTCTAAGCTTATTTGTAAGGTTAAGTTTGAAACCTAAGCTGAGTTCAAAAACAAAGAGAGATAAAATAAGTTTGAAAAACACCTAAGTGGGAACTTAGTTGTCATAGTCACAACTCTGTTGTGGTCAAGTCATGTCACCATTCATTTCATAAGTCATTTTGAAAACATTTTACAACGGAACAGTATGGCCACTCCAACTGTCCATAACCACTGACACGGTTATTCGAATAGTTTGACACTCTGCAGAGGTGGTGCACTTTCACCACAAGATTCGATACATCTGTCAGGGATAACCCTGAATTATCATACTTATTATGCAGATAATCAAACATAACATTTCCTTTACACACTCTAGTATAAGCACCTCTTCTATGAGTATGGTCTCCCAACCATGACCATCTGTCATCCTGGGCACTACATAGGTGGACAACATTGAGAGGTAGCCTCAGCTCAAACCTCTCCCGCGAGGGAACTAATACTAATGCATATAAATTCCGGCTAAGCCTTACCTAATTCAGGTATTGTGGTTGTACGGTAAAATTGGAATGGTATCACATCCGAACCCAACCATCATTTTTTGTAAAAGGGCTAAGGCTCATGCCTTAACATTTTCTCAATCATCATAAATCATTTGTGTTTCTGAACACATGTCAAAACATCTCAATAGAATGACTCATCATTCCAAGGTTTTCACAAGTCATTTTCACCAAGTATTCCCATCTAAAGTGATCAAGTTTTGGTTGAGCTCCAACTAGTAAGTTAACAGTGTTCACTGAGGTGGGATGCTAATCTCAATCTCATGCCATAGAATGACATCTAAATCTAACTAGATAGGTCAAGTTTTATACTCTTTATGCAACCTTTGAACAAAATAAAGGACTTTAGTAAAGTAAAGAAAGTAAAGCTTGTAAATAAAACTTGGAGTAGGTATAAGTCAAAAGGTATAATCAAAGCATGCCTAAGGCATTTGCTTAGGTTATCTAGCTTAATTCTAGATTGCTAACAATAGCTTGCAAGGATGATCTTTCATTGTTAATGATGGCTTGCATTGGTTGTTGAAGTGGTTGAAATTATCTTCCTCCTCTTCTTGGTAGAACTCCTCCTCCTCGTAGACTTGGTCGGTACTATCGTCTATAAATACATACGGAATACACAATCACCAAACAATGCTTAACTAGTCTACTTAGCACACTAAGGCACACATTTGATGATCTACTATCATCACAAGAATCACAAGTTTTAATGAACTAGTTTATTTTATTTTATTTGAGAAAAGTAATTTCTAGTCATTAAAATTAACTAAGATTTAATATTCTCCATTTAAAATATGGGATCATGTGGACATGGGATCATGTGTACACAGGTCATCACCACATATTCTAATATATGGTAATGTGAATTAAAGGTTGGATCACATTTTAATAAGTTTAAGTTTAATAATTAATGATTTAAAGTGACTAGAAATTCGTATATAGCATTATTTTGGTACTAGTCCAAAGTCACTGCATGGAAACCTTAATATTATTACATATTCAGATAGGTATAGTTCAATGTGATTTTTGAGAGTTGGAATCAACTCAAAAGCTATTATGGTTGATGTTATAAAAATGTTTGAATGTGCAAAAGCTTCTGTTTTGTTATTTTTACTAGGAGCGATCTCTAACTCTAAATGATTTAAATCCAACGGTCTTGGATAGAGATTTTCATTATATTTCCAACAAAATTGGAATCACTCAAATTGGATGTGTAGAACTCTCTGAATTGATTTTGAAACTAAGGAACAGAACTAAGTCTAAGTTTAAAAAGAAAAATCCTAATTTGAATTAACTAGGTCATGCGAGAAACTAATTGGGCCGGCCCAGATTCACTGTATGGCGCAGAGGAATGCTGACTGGTGGGGTCCGCCTATCAGTGGCTCATTACACGTGAAGCGGTACGGGGCGATACGGACCGCAGGATTAGAACTAGTCAACGGCTCACGGTCGTCGTCGACGACGTACACGTCGCCAGCGAGACTGAACCCTAGCTGCTCGGTGGGGCTGCAGTGAGGACGTACCGGGGCTCCAGCTAGTTCGCCGAGGCAGGCAAATGAATGAGTAGATGACGGCGAGCTCAGGAGAAGTCGCGGCACAGGCTGAGGTCGACGAAATCAACGGCAGCGTCTCCTCCTCTGCTGCCGCGGTCTCCGGCTCAATTCCAGCGACAGGCTGCTCGAACTACTCCGGCGAGAGGTGGGGAAGGAATGGTCGAGAGAGGGGAGTTGAATGGTGTGGCGATTGAGGCTGGGGAAGGCTTCCTTATATAGGCTCGAGGAGGGGACCGAAGGGGCGACGGCAAGCTCGTCGGCGATGACGATACAGGGTGCTATCAGCATGGGCGGCATAGGCCGATGGTTGCTTGCCTCCTAGCAGTCCTCTAAGGCTTTATGGCGCAGCTAGGGGCGGTGGCAATCGGTCAGGAGCGTTCCCGGCGAGTGTGGGTTGAGTGGCGGGTTACGGCCGTGTCTGGCGGGGTGAGGTGGTCGAGGCGGAGCGGCGTACACGGTCTGTGGTCAAGGCGCGGTCTGTGGCGTGCTGGCAGTGAAGGCGCTCTGGCGTGCTCTCGCGCGGTGCAGAGAGGCATGGGCGCGAGCGAGTGGAGGTGGTCCAAGGGCTGGATGTGGCCCAGGGGTGGACAGGGGAGTGCGGTAGGGTTGGGCAGAGCTAGTGGTGGTGCTGGAACGGCGCGACGCGGTCTAGGGAGCATTGCCCACGTTCGACCAGCGGTGACCAAAAACGGGCGGCGCGACACTACTGCTCTAGGCCGGTTAGTAGCTTAGTTATTGGCTGGTTAGAGTTAGGGGAGACAAGGGGACCAATGGGAGACCAATTACTCAACAAAGCATTGATCCATCAATAGTGTTTGTTAGGCAGAAAATTTGTGCATGCCACCTGTTCGACCAAATGGCCGCAAGAAGAAAACTTTTGAATTCTGAGATTGAAATTTTGTGGATTTGTTTGTCACATGCTTAAGCATCTCTGGTTGCTTGGGATTGTGAAGTTGAGTTCATTTGAGTGGTTTTTGAAAAAGTTTGATCTAGACATATGAACTAGATTCCATTTTCAAATGTCATTTAAAATTTGAGTTTGAATGTTTTTGGGAGAACACAAAGTGGGCCTTGGCACATCACTACTTGTACTAGCAAGGGGTGCAAAGATCCACAATTTTCTCTGTTGGAATTTGAGTGCTAGGAATAGCCAAAGTGGGCTAGGTGAATAAAATGCCAAAAGTGACCATTTCCTTTATTTAATTCTTTTTGATTTTGTTTTCTTTGGTTTTTGCTTGGGAATGATCTAGATGATGTGACATTCATCATAGAACCATTTTACAACCATTAGAACAAACAATAATGGCATTTCAAACAACTCCTATTTTAAATGCACACACATATGAATGCTTAAAGATTTTAAATGGAAAAAGGTTTCGTTAACCCTAAATTGGGTAGATTTGATCTTGATTAACCTTGATTAAATATTTGGGATGTTACAAACCTTCCCCCCTTAAACAAAATCTCGTCCCGAGATTTAAGAAAGAAAACTAGGAACTAAAGAGATCTGGGAACTCAGTCCTAATGCAATCTTCTTGCTCCCAAGTGGCTTCTTCTTCGGTATGTTTGCTCCATTGAATCTTGAGAAATTTGATACTCCGGGTCCTGGTGGTTCTGTAGGCTTCCTCCAAGATACGGATGGGCACTTCACGATACGTCAGATCTTTATTGATATCAACAGGTCGGTGATCGATGTTCTTGAAAACTTTGGTCTTATCCGGCACTTCTAAGCATTTGTGAAGTAACGAGATATGGAACACATTGTGGATGGCAGACATCTCTTCAGGCAGTTCTAGTTGATATGATACTTCTCCTTGGCGATTCAGAATTTTGAAGGGTCCAATATATCTGGGGGCTAACTTTCCTTTCAGACTAAAACATTGGCATCCCTTCAATGGTGAAACCTTGAGATACACAAAATCTCCGACATTGAAAGTAAGGTCTCTCCTTCTCTTGTCAGCATAACTCTTCTATCTGGATTGGGCAATCTTGAGGTGCTCACGGAATTTGTGAACCTTCTCTTTGGCTTCTCGGAGAATGCCGGGTCCAAAATCCGACTCTCTCCTACTTGCGACCAATTCAAAGGGGTACGACACTTTCTTCTGTATAGGAACTCAAATGGGGCCATTTGCAAACTGGCTTGATAACTATTGTTGTATCAGAATTCTGCGAAAGGCAGACAATCTTCCCATTTTTATCCATACTCTAACACACAAGCTCTCAACATATCCTCTAGAATTTGGTTGACTCTTTCAGTCTGTCCATCGGTTTGCGGGTGATAAGCAGTGCTGAAATTTAACTTGGCTCCTAATCCTTCTTGGACTTTCTTCCAAAATCTCGAGGTAAATTGGGTTCCTCGATCTACTATGGTCTTGGGGGTTCCATGTAGACTATAAATTCTAGCAATGTACAACTCTGCTAGCTTCGAACTCTGGTAGGTTGTCTTGACAGGTATAAAATGAGCTACCTTGGACAGTCTATCAATGATGACCTAGATTGAGTCATTTCCCCTACTAGAAGTAGGCAAACCGGTGATAAAGTCCATTCCGATGGAATCCCATTTCCACTCCGGAATCTGCAATGGTTGCAATAGTCCTGCGGGCCTCTGATGTTCCGCTTTGACTCTCTGACAGATATCACACTTGGCGATGTAGCTTCCGATTTCTCTCTTCATCGTGTGCCACCAAAATTGCTCCTTCAAATCCTGATACATCTTTGTTCCTCCAGGGTGGATAGAATAAAGAGTATCATGATCTTCTTGCATCATAACTTGCTTTAGCTCTGAATCTCCTGGCACACAGATACAGCCTTTGTACCATAGAACTCCTTCTTCATCTTCGGTGAATCCAGGTACCTTTCCTATACCAATACGACGTTTGATTATGTCGATACTTTCATTTCCCTTCTGGCTTCCTTGATTTGGCTAATCAAAGTGGGTTGAAGTTCAATGCTAGCTAAAAATCATTTGCTAACTAGCTCAGTTCTAAACTTCTCCAACTCCTCATACAAACATGGTTGCTTTTCCTTGATCATAGTGTTTAGCCTACACGGCAATCTGCTAAGAGCATCCGCTACCACATTGGCTTTGCCAGGGTGATAGTGAATGTCAAGGTCATAATCCTTGATAAACTCTATCCATCTCCTTTGCCTCATATTCAGCTCCTTTTGAGTGAAAACATACTTCAAGATTTTGTGGTCTGAGTAAATCTCATAGCGATTACCCATAAGATAATGACGCCATGTCTTCAATGCCAAAACTACGGCTGCTAACTCAAGATCATGGGTAGGATAGTTCTGCTCATGCTGCTTTAGTTGTCGAGACAGATATGCGATGACTTTGCCTTCTTGCATTAATACACATCCGAGACCAATCTTGGATGCATCACAATACACATCAAATGGCTTCTTGATATCTGGCATGATCAATATTGGGGCTGAAATCAACCTCTTCTTGAGCTCTTGGAAACTTTCCTCACATTTGTCGGTCCATTCAAACTTCTTGTCCTTCTTCAACAATTGGGTCATGGGTCTTGCTATGCGCGAAAATCCTTCTACGAACTTGCGGTGATATCCTGCTAATCCGAGAAATGCACGGACTTGGGTTTGAGTGGTTGGGGATTCCCATTCTTCAACGTCTTTGATCTTGGCGAGATCAACAACGACTCCTCCGGCAAACACAATATGTCCTAGGAATCCTACTTCTTTCAGCCAAAACTCACATTTGCTAAAGTTGGCATACAACCGATGCTCTCTAAGGGTTTCAAGGATGATTCTTAGATGTTGCTCATGCTCTTCTTCTGACTTGGAGTAGATAAGGATATCGTCGATAAACACAACGACAAACTTATCAAGAAAATTCATAAAGATCTTATTCATGAGATTCATGAAATAAGCAGGGGCATTGGTTAATCCAAAAGACATAACCGTATACTCGTATAATCCATAACGAGTAGTAAAGGAGGTCTTTGGAATATCCATTGCACGAATCTTAAGTTGGTGATAACCAGTCCTAAGATCAATCTTAGAGAACACATTTTCTCCAGTCAACTGATCAAATAGATCCTCTATCTTTGGCAAAGTCTTGTTTTTGATGGTGACGTCATTCAGCTTCCTGTAATCTGTGTACAAACGGTTGCCTCCATCTTTCTTGTCGACGAATAACACTGGCGATCTCCATCGTGATGCGCTTGGTTGAATCAAGTCGGTTGCCAACATAGCATCCAACTGCTTCTTCAATTCCACTAACTCTAAGGGGTTCATACTATAGGGTCTCTGGGCTATGGGTCCAGTTCCGGGGATTAGTTCGATAATAAAATCAATATCCCTATTTGGGGGCATACCTGGCAATTCATCTGGGAATACGTCAGGGTATTCACACACTACTCTGACTTGGTCAATGGTGGGTAGGGCTAGACTCTTGTTGCACTTGAATTGACGGGGTAAGGTTTCAGATATATGCTCTACTGAGACTCCAGAGCTACTAGTCATGGTGATGGCTTTCTTGGCACAGTCAATCAATCCTTTATGCTTTGACATCCAATCCATTCCTAGTACTACTTCCAAACCTTTGGTTCCAAGTACTATTAGATTGTCATAAAAATATATCCCATGTATTCTGATAGGCACAACTTTGCAAATTTTTCTAGCTTTTGTAGTTGAACCAGGTATTTGAACTATCATGACATGGTTCAAGTTGGTTGGGTGAATCTTACTAGTGCATGCAAATTCTTCGGTGATAAATGAGTGCGATGCTCCAGAATCAAACAACACTGTTGCTAAAACTGAGTTGACAGAAAACATACCCATCACTACATCTGGCGCTTCTTGGGCTTCTTCGGTGTTCATGTGGAAGAGACGGCCATTGCGGCTGTGAGGGTTCCCTGGGGCGAATCTTCTGCCTGGTTGAACATGACGCTGCTATTGAGCTAGGGCATTCACATTGGCAGTGGCGAAAATCTTCTTGGGGCACTCATTGGAATAGTCACCCTTCACTCCACACTCGAAACAAGTAATCTGAGACTTGTCTTTCGCTGCCACGGGCACAAAATTGCTTCCAGTTCTGGGTACGGTGTTGTTGTTATTGTTGTTGTTGTTGTTCTTGGGAGGGGCATGGTTGAAATTGCTGGAGTTTCCGGGGTGATTTATGTTTCCTCTGGACTTCACATTTCCTCCTCTATGGTTGGGGTAGCTTGGGCGAGGCATTGGGGGTCGATTGTTCCGCGGGGCATATCCGGCAGACGGGTTGGGACGGTACTTATGGTGACTGTTGGAACCATCTTGGTGCATCATCCGAAGTTTGCGGTTGTCGTTTGCTTGATTAATCTTCCCTTCCATCTGAATGGCAGAGTCGACTAGCTCTTTGAGATCCTCGAAACGGATGTTGACAAGAACAGTCTGCATCTCATCATGCAGTCTGTTCAGGAATCTCTCCTTCTTCTTGGCATCCGTGTTGATCTCATCAGGTGCATACCTAGCAAGGGACAAGAATCTGTCACGGTACTCCACTACAGTCATTCTTCCTTGCTTCAATTCTCTGAATTCATCTCTCATTCTGGTGACTAGACCCTGCGGCACGTGAGTGCGGCTGAACTTGATCTTGAAGGCTTCCCATGTCATCACTTGACAGTGGTTCATTGTGCGGGTGCTGTTCCACCATGCTCTTGCATATCCTGCCAAATAGTGGGTGGAAAAAAGAACTTTCTCGTTGGCATCCACTACGGCTACCTCTAAGTTGTTCTCCATTGTTTGCAACCAATCATCACCATCTAGTGGGTTCTCTCAAGTACTAAAGATTGGGGGATTGGTATTCTGGAAGTTTTTCAGTTTGGATCCATGATGATCCTGATTTCCATGGTTCTGATTGTTGTGAGCCATCTGGGCGATCTGCTGCAGTGTTGCTAGATTAGCTTGGCATTCTGCCCTACTAGGTTCACGGTCTGCAATGAGAGTCTGCAGAATCAGCAGCATTGTGTCTTACGATGAGCTTCTCCCTCCTTGGTTTCCACGAGTCATCTGAAGATTGAGATAGATAAAGGGGTAAGAGGGAAAGTTCTAAGGTTCATGGTTTTGATTTCAAAGCTAAAACTTTGAGTTCGACTCAGGTTTTGCAACTAACTTCTTTTCATTCATTTAAGCAAAGCACACGATACGAACACACACACACCACAACATCAAAGGAAAACAGATGGTTTTAAGAACCATTCTGTAAGCTACGATACAATGGGACCAATACTCCTCACTCTACGATAGTGCTCTAGTGCATCTACTCATCATCGATGAAGTCGGAGTCATCATCGTCGGTGTAGAAGTCCACGGCATCCTCCTCTAGATAGTCATCATCATTGCTGAGGTATGAGTCAATATCGCCTTGGATATCTTCACCCTCCTCTTCTTCTTCCTTTGCTGCAAGCTGAGCTTCTTGCTCCTTGATGGTCTTCTCGAGGTCAGCCACCTTCTTGCGAAGACTGTCGATGGTACGATCCTTCTTTGCGCGTTGACAGCAAAAAGACTAACGATCCTTGAGGAGCAGTGAGAAAGTTTGGGCCTTCTGGGCGGCAAAGGCGAGGTTGTGGTTGGCGAACTCTCTAGCATTGTCCAACTCCTTCTGTCTGTCGTACGGTAGGAAGTCGAGGTTCTCCACTTGACGCTTAAATATTGGATGACTTGGCATCTCTAGCGGCATTCCCATGGAATCACGTCTTGCATAGTGAAAAAAGCGGGTTCCTTGGATCAGGTTGACACTCTGGGCACAAAGAGGAGCGAGAGTTTCATGCATCGCCCTGGCTAATCCATCTAGCCAGTTGTTCTCTCTCACTGAGAACTGAATCCTCCCAGATACTGGTGCTTCTATCTTGCCTCGAAGATCAGCAGTTACTAGCCATTGTAAATCTCCTCCTGGTGGACCCGGGAGTTGAGCTCCAAGAAATTACAGATGCGGACGCTCCAAGAACTCAGACAGTGAATCAAGATCCCTCTCAAAGATCAGTTGGCCTCCGTTGCCCAACCGGTAGAACTTGCTGAATTGGGCTTCCATCTATAAGAATTTAGGATGAGAAAGTTAGTGAAGTGATCAAGTGTGTCAAAAATTTATGTAGTAATGTAAGGATTTGGAGGAACATGAATTTTTTTGAGAGAAAGAATTCCCAAGAGTAAGAGGGGAAATACTTTTCATAAATACTCACTTTGGTTTTTTTGAAACTAAGTTTTTGTTCGGACGTCCATTCTAACTAGGGTCTCCTATGGTCAGGATGGCTCTGATACCAACTTGTCAACACCCGGATTTTTAATCCCAGATGCCTGTTATGCCATACATCGCAATCCTAGGATTACCATTTTTGCGAGACATAACAGATTGGATATCATAGTACATCATCCATTACAAACCATATAAGGTCTTACACAAATAAAGGATCTCATGATCCAGTCTTAGTACAATCAAGTAGCGGAATAAATAGCATAGCGGTGGGGTCCATCTTCAGAGTCACAGGCAATGCTGACGATGGGAGATGATCCTAGTTGTCGTAGTCGTCTTACTATCCTCCTTCAGGGTAGTCCTCCTCATAGTCTGGCCATAGGAATAGCCAGGGATAAAAGCCATGAGTACTCTTTAAGTACTCGCAAACTACCACTAACAAGTAAGATAGTTCTAGTAGGAGTGCTAACTCTAAGCTTATTTGTAAGGTTAAGTTTGAAACCTAAGCTGAGTTCAGAAACAAAGAAAGATAAAATAAGTTTGAAAAACACCTAAGTGGGAACTTATTTGTCATAGTCACAACTCTGTTGTGGTCAAGTCATGTCACCATTCATTTCATAAGTTATTTTGAAAACATCTGACAACGGAACAGTATGGCCACTCCAACTGTCCATAACCACGAACGCGGCTATTCGAATAGTTTGACACTCTACAGAGGTGGTACAATTTCACCACAAGATTCGATACATCTGTCAGGAATAACCCTGAATCATCATACTTAGTATGCAGATAATCAAACATAACCTTTCCTTTACACACTCTAGTATAAGCACCTCTCCTATGAGTATGGCCTCCCAGCCATGACCATCTGTCATCCTGGGCACTGTATAGGTAGACAACATTGAGAGGTAGCCTCAGCTCAAACCTCTCCCGCGAGGGAACTAATACTAATGCATATAAACTTCCGGCTAAGCCTTACCCAATTCAGGTATTGTGGTTGTACGGTAAAATTGGAATGGTATCGCATCCGAACCCAACCATCAGTTTTTTTAAAGGGATAAGACTCATGCCTTAACATTTTCACCATCATCATAAACCATTCGTTTTTCTCAACACATGTCAAAACATCTCAATAGAATGACTCGTCATTCCAAGGTTTTCACAAGTCATTTTCACCAATATTCCCATCTAAAGTGATCAAGTTTTGGTTGAGCTCCAACTACTAAGTTAAGAGTGTTCACTAAGGTGGGATGATAATCTCAATCTCATGCCATAGAATGACATCTAAATCTAACTAGATAGGTCAAGTTTTATACTCTTTATGCAACCTTTAAACAAAGTAAACAACTTTAGTAATGTAAAGAAAGTAAAGCTTGTAAATAAAACTTGGAGTAGGTATAAGTCAAAAGGTATAACCAAAGCATGCCTAAGGCATTTGCTTAGGTTATCTAGCTTAATTCTAGCTTGCTAACAATAGCTTGCAAGGGTGATCTTGCATTGTTAATGATGGCTTGCATTGTTAATGATGGCTTGCCTTTGTTGGTTCAGTGGTTGAAATTCTCTTCCTCCTCTTCTTGGTAGAACTCCTCCTCCTCGTAGACTTGGTCGGTACTATTGTCTATAAATACATACGGAATACACAATTACCAAACAATTCTTAACTAGTCTACTTAGCACACTAAGGCACACATTTGATGATCTATTATCATCACAAGCATCACAAGTTTTAATGAACTAGTTTCTTTTATTTTATTTGAGAAAAGTAATTTCTACTCATTGAAATTAACTAAGTTTAATATTCTCCATTTAATATATGGGATCATGTGGAGACATGTCATCACCACATATTCTAATACATGGGAATGTGATTTAAAGGTTGGATCACATTTTAATAAGTTTAAGTTTAATAATTAATGATTTAAAGTGACCAGAAATGCCTATATAACATTATTTTGGTACTAGTCGGAAGTCACTGCATGCAAACCTTAATATTATTACATATTCAGATAGGTATGGTTCAATGTGATTTTTGAGAGTTGGAATCAACTCAAAAGCTATTATGGTTGATTTTATAAATATGTTTGAATGTGCAAAATCTTCTGTTTTGTTATTTTTACTAGGAGAGATCTCTAACTCTAAATGATTTAAATCCAATGGGCATGGATAGATATTTTCATTATCTTTCCAACAAAATTGGAATCACTCAAATTGGATGTGTAGAACTCTCTGAATTGATTTTCAAACTGAGGGCATAACTAAGTCTAAGTCTAAAAAGAAAAATCCTAATTTGAATTAACTAGGTCATGCGAGAAACTAATTGGGCCGGCCCAGATTCACTCTATGGCGCAGAGGAATGCTGACTGGTGGGGTCCGCCTGTCAGTGGCTCATTACACGTGAAGCGGTACGGGGCGATACGGACCGCGGGATTAGAACTAGATCAACGGCTCACGGTCGTCATCGACGACGAACACGTTGCCGGTGAGACTGAACCCTAGCGGCTCGGTGGGGGTGCAGTGGGGACGTACCGGGGCTCTAGCTAGTGTGGCGAGGCGGGAAAACGAATGAGTAGACGACGTCAATCTCAGGCGAAGTCGCGGCAGAGGCTCAGGTGGACGAAATCAACGACAGCGTCTCCTCCTCTGCTGCGGCGGTCTCCAGCTCAATTTCGGCGAGAGGATGCTCGAACTACTCCGGCGAGAGGTGGGGCGGGACTGGTGGAGATAGGGGAGTTTAATGGTGTGCCGATTGAGGCTGGGGAAGGCTTCCTTATATAGGGTCGAGGAGGGCACCGAAGGGGCGACGACAAGCTCGTCGGTGACGATGATGCAGGGTGCTATCGGCATGGGCGGCGTAGGCGGATGGTGGCTTGCCTCCTAGCGGTCCTCTAAGGCTTTATGGTGCAGCTAGGGGCGGTGGCAATCGGTCAGGAGCGTTGCGTGCTCTAGGAGAAAGAGGTGGTGCTCGACGCAGTTCCCGACGAGTGTGGGTTGAGCTGTGGGTTACGGCCATGTTTGGCGGGGTGAGGGGGTCGAGGCGGAGCGGCGTGCGCGGTCTGTGGTTGAGGCGCGGTATGTGGCATGCTGGCGGTGAAGGCGCTCTGGCGTGCTCTGGCGCGATGCAGAGAGGCATGGGCGCGAGCGAGTGGAGGTTGTCCAGGGGCTCGCTGTGGCCCATGGGTGGACAGGGGAGTGCGGTAGGGGTGGGCGGAGCTAGTGGTGGTGCTGGAATGGCGCAATGCGGTCTGGGGAGCTTTGCCCATGTTCGGCCGGCGGTGACCAAAAACGGACGGCATGGCACTACTGCTCTAGGCCGGTTAGTAGCTTAGTTATTGGCTGGTTAGAGTTAGCGGAGACAAGGGGACCAAAGGGAGGCCAATTACTCGACAAAGCATTGATCCATCAATAGTTTTTGTTAGGCAGAATATTGTGCATGCCACGTGTTCGACTAAATGGCCGCAAGAAGAAAACTTTTGAATTGTGAGATGAAATTTTGTGGAATTGTTTGTCACATGCTTAAGCATCTCTAGTTGCTTGGGATTGTTAAGTTGAGTTCATTTGAGTGGTTTTTGGAAAGTGTGATCTAGACATATGAACTAGATTCCATTTTCAAATGTCATTTAAAATTTGAGTTTGAATATTTTTGGGAGATCACGAAGTGGGCCTTGGCACATCACTACTTGTACTAGCAAGGGGTGCAAAGACCCATAATTGTCTCTGTTGGAATTCGAGTGCTAGGAATAGCCAAAGTGGGCTAGGTGAATAAAATGGCAAAAGTGACCATTTCCTTTATTTAATTCTTTTTATTTCTTTTTCTTTGGTTTTTGCTTGGGAATGATCTCAATGATGTGACATTCATCATAGAACCATTTTACAACCATTAGAACAAACAATAATGGCATTTCAAACAACTCCTATTTTAAATGCACACACATATGAATGATTAAAGATTTTAAATGGAAAAAGTTTTCGTTAACCCTAAATTGGGTAGATTTGATCTTGATTAACCTTGATTAAAGATTTGGGATGTTACACTCGGCCTCTCCTTCCGGCTATATATTGCCTCTGATACGGAAACCCTAAGTACCTGATCAAAAATCCACGAAAGAGTCTGTAGCCGCCGTCAACTCCATCCCTAGATCAAGAGGGATCTAAAGCTCTTCCCGGCACCCTACCGGAGAGGGGAATTCACCCTGGAGGCCTTCTTGTTCATCATGCAAGCCTCCGGTGTAATGTGTGAGTATTTCATCTCTGGACTACGGGTCCATGTAGTAGCTAGATGGCTGGTTCTCCTCCTTTGTGCTTTCATGTTTAGATCTTGTGAGCTCTATTCATGATCAAGATCATCTATTTGTAATTCTACATGTTGTGTTTGCTGGGATCCGATGGATATTGAGATGCTATTTCAAATTTATTATTGATTCTATCATGTCATTGTTATTTCTGATCTTGCATGCTTTCCGTTGTTAGTAGCTATCTTGGCCAAGTAGATGCTAGCAACTCCAAGAGTTAGTATTTATGCTCGATAGTGGGTTCATGCCTCTGGTAATCTGGGGAAGTGATAGAAATCTCTAGAGTACTAGATGTGTTGTTGCTACTAGGGAGAAAACAACAATCCTTTTTTCATAGAACAATCGTATTGTTTACATTACATGCAATTCGTAATGCTATTATCTGTTGCTTGCAACTTAATACTGGAGGGGGTTCGAATGATAACCTGAAGGTGGATTATTAGTCATAGATGCAGTTGGATGGTGGTCTATGTATAATGTTGTAATGCCCAATTGAATCTCAAAGGAGTCAAGATTAGTAGTATATGCTTGTATGCTTTCTCGATGTTTGTCAATTGCCCCGCTGTAATTTGTTCACCCAACATGTCATCTATCTTAAGGAGAGCCACCTCTCATGAACTATGGACCCCGGTCCTTTCTTTTACTTTCAATCTATAATCAATTGTTTACTGCTTTGTGTTTACTTTCAGCAAACTATTACTTCCTTCCATTTGATACGTTTAATTCTTTGTTTTCAACAAAACCGGTGAGATTGATAACCTCATCGTAAGTTGGGGACAGAGTTCTGTGGTTGTGTTGTGCAGGTCTCCACGTTGCTGCTGGCACCGGTAGTGCGCCCTGCCAACGTTCAGCTAGCTACACCTTTGGGCACCGGTTGTGTTGTGCAGGTCCCCAGCGAGTTCGTTAATACACGAGTCAGCAAGTATTTTTCTGGCGCCGTTGCCGGGGAGTCAAGAAGAAGGAGCTCCCACGTCAACCTCGCGCCATCAAAGTATTTTTCTAGCGCCGTTGCCGGGGAGTCAAGGACATCTTCACAAGGGGAGTCCCTCATAACCAATCTCTTTACTTTGTTATTTTTGTTTTGCTTAGTTTATTTTTGCTTTGTTTGCTTGTTTCTTTACCAAAAACACAAAAAAATTTGTTCCTACTATAGTTGGTATTTTTGTTGGTCTGTTATTGTCTTGCTTTATCATGCTTACTATCAATGGTTGGTTTCTTTGGAACTGAATCTAATTGGCAAGGTGGGTTCACAGAAGAACAAAAATATTATTATAAGGAACACGGCTTGTCACAAAAAGGGAAACTCTTATGGGAACAAATTGATAAATTGAATACAATTGCTAGAAACGTGTGCTCTACTTTTAATGTTACTTATTGCGTTGATAAATCTTGTTGCTATAGGAGGTATAAACACCTCCCTTTTCAATGTGAGTATAATGATAATGTTACCATATCTTCTTATGTTAAAGGAAATTATGACTTTTATGATGTGGAACAAATTGAAGAATTTATTGCTTGGAAGGGTGCATTTGAGCTTGCTAGTTTGCTTGAAAATACTGATGATGCACCTTATAAATATGAGGTTTATGATATACTTCAATTTTTCTTTTATAATTACAAGGAAGAAAATGGCTATATTCTTGAATATCTTAATAGATGCTCTCCACCAGCGGAAGAGACTAATGCCTTGTAGGAGCCTATGGAAGAAGAAATTGCTGAAACTGGAAGCTCATTGGATGAAAAAGAGGAGGAGAGTGATGATCAAGAGGAGGAAGAATGGATCTACCCATTCCTACCTTCTAATGAGAGTAACTCTTTACCCCTTACAATATTTGATTGTCCCCCATGCTTACTAAAGGAGGATGAATGTTATGTTCCTGAGGATTCTTTTGAAAATATTTATAATAAAGCTCTAGTGCTTGTAGATCATGAAAAGCATTCTTTATGTGATAGTTATATTGTTGATTTTATTCATGAGGCTACTGAAAATTATTATGAGACAGGAAAATATGGTTGTAGAAGTTTTCATGGTACTGAAACACCTCTCTATTTGCTGAAAGTTTTGAAGTTACTCTCGTTTTATCTTCCTATGCTTGTCACTTTGTTCTTTGTGAATTTATTTGCATACAAGATTCCTATGCATAGGAAGTGGGTTAGACTTAAATGTGTTTTGAATTTGCTTCTTGATGCTCTATTTTACTTCAATTCATATTTCTTATGTGAGCATCTTCTCAAACTATCATGCCTAACTTAAAGGCGTTAAAGAAAAGTACTTATTGGGAGATAACCCAAAAGTTTTAGATGAGTCTTGTAAGTTATTACTTCTGTAATAACCACTCCTTATCCCTTTTATTTGCTTTTTGTGCCAAGAGTAACCTCTAATGAGAGGGAAGTAATGATTGGGAAAGTTGTTGTCCTGAAACAGATTTATGTGCTTCACCACAAAAATTCGTGTACAATCTCTGTACGTCCTTTTGAGGCATGAATTGTTGTGCTTCTGACCCAGGTTGTTATCTAACTTTCGTTAGTTCAACACTTTTCGATTTGACCAACAGAAGGTCTTTGAAAAAATTCGTCTTTACCTACTGGTCTGTTTTGACAGATTTCTACCATTTTCTGCATTTACTTATTGTTGGTTCCTTTTTGATTTCTTTTAGGGAATTGAGATTTTTGAGGGAAGTGCTACAGTAGCTTGTGTTTTAATAGAAGTTTTATTGGTGTTAGAACTGAACGTAAAAGACCTATTATCTTGAGTGCACTAATGTTGCTAATAAAGATTGTGTGAAGTTTTGTATAAAGGGAAAATTTCAGGTGTATGGAAGGAATGAGTATTGAGATGATGAATGGACTAAAGCTCAAACTTGGGGATGCCACGCGCATCACCCCTAGAAATATCCAAGAAGTAAAAGCGTCAAATCTTGGAGATGCACAAGGCATCCCCCTCCTCATCAATAAAAATCTCAGGTTTCTTCCAAACGCTTCATTTTTATTGTTTCATGCACAGTTGTGTTGTTGTTGGAGCGTCTTCTTTTTTGTTTTCTTTTTGGTTTTTCATTTGCTTGGTTTTCTTAGTTTGCTGAATAAATTGGTTGGACCTCCTCTTTCATACATTGGTTTTCAAATAGTTTGGTTTGGATTGGGAAAGAGTAGGAAAGTTCATGCTTAAGTGGTAAAGAGAGCTTGTTTTTGACTGTGCCCTATGCTTTGTCATGCTATGCTTGATATTGTTTTGGCTTTATGCTTAGTAATTTTTGCTGTAGCATGACTTCTTATAAACAATTGAGATTGCTTAATGTGCCTTTGAAGATACATGCGTTGTTTTAGCATATTAAAGCATAGTATTGTGGTATTCTCCTTTGATGCTTTATTTGGGTTGACTTGGCGCATGCTCACACCATGTTATGACTATCTCAAGTCACCATAGCCTTTATGATCCTTTAGTTCTCAACTTGTAGTATCACTTTATGCTTTGATCAATGATGTTTTGTCGCTCTACATGATTATGGCCATTATTGCTCTCTTAGTTTGTCGCTCCCAGTATTTTGCTAGCCTCCGCAACCAAGTATGAGTTCCACTCATGCATCCAACTCCCTAAACCAAGTTATTCCAAAGACTCCACCATACCTACCTATTAGCATATGCTATTCCAAGTATATTCATGTTTTGTTTTACCTTCCAAATTAAACTTGTTACGAGAAAACTAGTGATTAAAGCTCTCACGAACTTGATGGCACACTTTAATATTCTTGCCCTTAATAAACTTGAACCATTGTGTTGTCTATGTTGTATATGCTTGCACTTATTTGTTGGGGATTAGCAGAACCATGCTGTCATGGGGAACGCTTTTAACATTGCACTGGTACTTTGTACCTAGTTGATATCATGATCTTTTGTCTATGGATGTCGTCGGTGTGAAATGAAAGGGGAATTTGTAAGTCCATGGAGTTATGTATATGTGTTAGAGAAATGCCTGGGCCGCTGGTATAATCCATGCTGACATGGTGGAAACATACAACGTAAGCATAATGAGCTGTCTATGAAGCATTCTTCTTATAAAAAAAGAAATTATGAAAAGAGGAAAGAGAGAAAAAAAGCACCAAATTCCCATGGTAAATAAGAAGATTGCTGAGATGCTCGTTGTCTGCTTGCCTTGTCATTTTGATATGGGGATTCTTCTGTATCATCGGGCAAGGGGTACCCCATTGGTGGTTCTCCATGATACACATGTACTTACGATGACAAGAACTTACCGGTGACTAAACTTGAGTAGCATGAGGAGCGGCCCTCGTATTAAAGGGACATGAGATTTATAACATATACTTCGTCAAGCATGTACACCATAGTTTGTTCAATTTAACATTAATCACTTCAAGATGCTTATGATAGGGGCAATGAGAGCTGAAAGCTATTAAGTACCATAATTTTTGGAAGATCTTTATGAAACTTGAATCCCTACTTCCTTCTATGAAAGCCTTTGTTCCACTTATATATTGAGTCTCCACCTTCTATCTTTATGCACCTACTTTGAGAGGATAGTGGCCATTCTTAGTTCTATGTGCATTGTCCCAAGACTTGTTGATTGATGCATACCTTGATATTGCTTGTTTTAAACTATTTGTATCTAGTCACTCTTATTAACTTTGAAGGTGTCCTATGCATTTATGTTTTCTAATCTATGAGGGACAAGCTGAATACTACTATGCTATGTTTTCTTTATGTGAAACAAACAAACGTCTTGCAAAGCATTGTTATTGATGAATCTTTTGTTTGTGCCTTTTCATGTTGCAACATAGTTTCTTTGTCTTATTTCTAGAACTTTGTCTTTCATGTTATGATTGAAGTACTATGATCCCAGCTTTGAATGTTTTACAAATATTTTAATCAAGTTTATGATGGTTCATGTCACCTCAAAAATTATTCTTTCTTTTTATCACTTACCTACTCGAGGACGAGCAGGAGTTAAGCTTGGGGATGTTGATACATTGCAAATGTATCTATAATTTTTGATGTTCCATGCTTGGTTCTATCTACTTTCTTATGTTTTGTCCACACTTTGGAGTACTTTTAATATGATTTCTTGGAGTAACCTATTAACAAGAGCCATAGTGCCAGCTGCCTGTTTTCTGCTATTTTTGGTTCCAGGAAAGTCAGAAAATGAATATTCTTGGAATTGGACGGGACAAAAGCCAAAGTCATTATTTTACTGGGGGACACCTGGAGCCATAATACGAGACGGAGAAGGGCCAGAGGGTGGCCACACCACCTGGCCGCACGGCCAGGCTTGCCCCGCGCAAGGAGGTGGTGTGGCTAGCCCAGGCACCCCCTCGGCCTCTCCTTCCGCCTATATATTTCCTCTGATACGGAAACCCTAAGTACTCGATCAAAAATCCACGAAAGAGTCTATAGCCGCCGTCATCTCCATCCCTAGATCGGGAGGGATCTGAAGCTCTTCCTCGCACCCTGCTGGAGAGGGGAATTCACCCTGGAGGCCTTCTTCATCATCATGCAAGCCTCCGGTGTGATGCGTGAGTAGTTCATCTCTGGACTACGGGTCCATGTAGTAGCTAGATGGCTGGTTCTCCTCCATTATGCTTTCATTTCTAGATCTTTTGAGCTCCGTTCATGATCAAGATCATCTATTTGTAATTCTGCATGTTGTGTTTGCGAGGATCCGATAGATATTGAGATGTTATTTCAAATTGATTATTGATTCTATCATGTCTTTGTTATTTGTGATCTTGCATGCTTTCTGTTGTTAGTAGCTATCTTGGCCATGTAGATGCTAGAAACTCCAAGAGTTAGTATTTATGCTAAATAGTGGATTCATGCCTCTGGTAACCTGGGGAAGTGAAAGAAATCTCTAAGGTACTAGATGTGCTTTTGCTACTAGGGAGAAAACAACAATCCTTTGTTCATAGAACAATCGTATTGTTTACATTACACGCAATTCATAATGCAATTATCCGTTGCTTGCAACTTAATACTGGAAGGGGTTCGGATGATAATCTGAAGGTGAATTATTAGTCATAGATGCAGTTGGATGGCGGTCTATGTATAATGTTGTAATGCCCAATCGAATCTCAAAGGAGTCAAGATGAGTAGTGTATACTTGTATGCTTTCTCGATGTTTGTCAATTGCCACGCTGTAATTTGTTCACCCAACATGTCATCTATCTTAAGGAGAGCCACCTCTAGTGAACTATGGACCCCGTCCCTTTCTTTTACTTTCAATCTACAATCAATTGTTTGCAGCTTTCTGTTTACTTTCTACAAACTATTACTTCCTTCCATTCGATACGTTTAATCTTTGTTTTCAGCAAAACCTGTAAGATTGACAACCTCAATGCAAGTTGGGGACAGAGTTCTGTGGTTGTGTTGTGCAAGTCTCCATGTTGCTGCTGGGACCGGTAGTGCACCCTGCCAACGTTCAGCTAGCTACACCTTTGGGGTGTTTCCTTGCTCCTACTGGATTGATAACCATGGTTTCATAACTGAGGGAAACTTACTGTTGTGCTCATCATACCTTCCTCTTGGGGTTCCCTAATGAGCTTGTTAATACACGAGTCAGCAAGTGGTACTAGCCACGCTTTCTAGAATGCCATAAATCGGCATCACCACCACTCGCCATCACATGTCAACCTCACCGTAGAAAAAAAACTGACTTTGATTGGTCATTGCCACTTGGCAGCTGAACTGGCCTTGGACCCACCTATCATTCTCTGTGGATAAATTTCACTCAGTGCAAAATGTTTCAGTTGGTCAACATGTCACCTGGACCCACCTGTCAGTGACACATGTATAAATCACATTATCAACTTAGAAATTTCAAAAAAAAACTTTAAATCTAACAAAAATCATAACTAATTCATGCTAACTTAAAAATACAAATAATATATCAAAATGTTCTAAATAGTAAAATAAAGCACTTTTGTGTAATAAAAAAATCAAATTACAAAATCTTCCTATATGTTTTAATAAAACATTTATAAAATATAATTTAAAAGAAAAAATCACCAATTTAAAAATGAAATAAACTAAACCTCGTCTTCAATAATAAAATCAACCACCATTTTATTCTTTGAAGAAAAATAAATCACAAATCAATTATACTTGAGTGGTATATTAAATATATTAATTGAAAAGCAATAAATAGGAAAAATCCAATAGAAATTCTTATATGCCTAGAAAATAATATTTCTCACTTGATAAATAATTCTTCTTCAATTATAAAGAACTTGAATGATTTGTGAATTAATAATAAAAGGAATTATAAATGACATGCTCTCTTTCTATAAAATAAAATAACCTTTTTCTTTAATATTAATGGTAACAACATAAAATGTGATAGTAAAATAAATCAACCTAGATGTTTTACCTTGAACTCACAATTGTTATTATTTAAAGAAAGATAAGAAATATTGAAAAGATCTCATAAGAGAATTTTCTTCAAAAGTCATTCTTTTTGCTAAATAAAGGAAGTTAAAAATGAATTACCTTTGTAAAAACTCTAAACCACTTAAAGGAATGCCAAAATAATAATCAATTATTACTTACAAGTAATAATGCCATGATTTATTCCAAATGAATGTGTTATAGAACTTTAATTAAGATTATTGAATGTGTAAACTCTATTTATTGAGTGAAGTAAACTTGAACCTAATCAAATCCCTAAGAAATCATAAACCAAACACTAATACAACCTATAAATGAAATCATCGCGGAACTAGTATATTGATATCTTCATACATCATGGAGAAGGGATTAGAACGCTTGAATTTAATATATTATACATCCCTAGCATATTGATATCTTCATACATTATTCTTTACTCGACCGATGATGCTACACTTCTAGTTGGATCTTATGACCGTAGAAGATGACTGCAAAACCTGCAATCAGAAGGCAAGTTCATCCTTGCACAACCCTTGTGAGCCCAGGCTTGCATACCATTTGCAACTGTAGTCTTACATGTCCTTTGAATTATTTTCCAAAAGCCTTTTCAAAACTCCTATCACCTACATTAAAAACAATGTAACATTTTATAAATTAAATGAAATGAAAACTGGAGGGCAATGGAATCATGGATTGAGATATATGGTTGGGAATCCATGTGGTAGATATTCCATTGTACCTGGAAAGTTAGGTATTAACAACCAATATAGTCAGTGATTCAAAAGCGTCGTATAAACCATGCTAACCACATATCTCAGAATGTGACGCGCAGGTCAGCTAGACCTTCTTCTTTCCATTTGTCCATGTATGCTTAGTCGGGTTATTGTTCCTTGCGGGGAATAACAATAGGTTGGAGCCCATGACATCCCTATCATATTTCTCACGATAAAAACTGAGTGTGTTAGAAGGGAGGGTAATTGGGCATAGGTCTCATGACCAAACCCCGTTACAAAAGGTGGGCGGCGGGGTCGTAGAGAGGCTAGTGATTGGCTAATCTTCATATTGTAGCTCAGACCAAGGAGTTAGCGGCCAGATGGGATCCACCCGCGCGGCAGCCTAGACCGGCGACAGCTCCTTGCCTCCTTTGGGTGGCTTACCTTATTGGGCCCTTTCTCTTTGGGGATTTGGCCCATGGAAGTTACCCTATTAAACTTAATTTCAAATATTTAGTTAATATTAATTCTAATAATTAATCTATAAATACATATTATAAAATTCCTCTTGATCTGAAACACCTTTCGGCTTACTCCGAACAACTTCGGTTCCTCCCGGAAACATCCTAGTTCTCTCTCAGAACAATTTTGGTATTCTCTCTTTCTTACTCAAGTGATTTCATTATAACCAAAATGACCTCTAAGCATCATTGTTCCCTTAAGTGTGTTACCAGGCGGTTTGGGGAAATCAGAGAAATGATTGAGACACCTCTCATATCAATGATTAATAGCGGGAACGGGATGCCCATAATGACCCCTGTGTATTCCATGATGTCTATTATCATTTGAATAATAAATGCTAAGTCCAATTCCCTTTGTTACTTTCATACATGACTTGTCTGATATCTAGTCATCGGTATTACTATACCCTGTTTAATCTCGTTACCAACAAGTATAATTTTACTCATTCTATGATATTCCATCTCGTGACCTAGTCACATGTTGCGTAACATTTATGGATTTAATCTCACTGAGTGGGTCCACTGTATCCTCCTGTCGGCCTAGTGTATCTTAGCGTCATGAAGGGGAATAAATCCTGATCTCGATACATACGCCTCAACATGTCCCTCTAGAATACCCAACATAAACCTTTATGATCACCCTGTTACGGTAGGACGGTTGATGCAGTCTAACCAGCCATGAGTGACAGTAATTAAACATGATCACAAGGTCTAAGGATTAGGATACTTTGTTTCTAACTATTGCAATGTGAACTTTGTGACTTGATCGTATTGCAATACTTATACTGGGTAAAATCCATCATGTCCTTTACCAATGATATGACTTCGGTACCAATTGTCAAAATGCTCCATAATTAGGAAACCTTGATCATCAGTTGCCCATTGAACTAGTTAAATAGAGGCTACTAGGGACTCTGGTTTGTTTATACCACATGTATACCAATATTTCTTATTGATATAGTTATATCATGGTATAAAACTATTATGATCTAATGAGATATGATAATAAACATCCTTTATTATTTTCCTCTAGGGAATATCTCCTTCAGTCTCACTTGCACTAGAGTACAAATAATCTAGTTTGCATTTGTTACTAATCATAAATTGATATCACATATGTATTTTATTGATCATGCTTGCTCATTTAGAAACCTTTCTGTCTATGATCTACTTTACCAGATCCTTATGTTCTTTGCAAATCGTTAATGTCTCCTAATTTGATATTATCCTGTTATCACATAATATGTCGGAGTATTTTATTTGTCGATAGTGTGAGACTTTGTTTCCTAGTGTTTATAATGACGGTCGATCAGTCAATTAAACATTCAATGTTGTCATGTATGACATAAACACACTCGGTTGAAGTCGAAATTATTTAATCCATATCAATTATACTAACCGCTTCAGAAGTAGCCATATAATTCTATATCTATGTTGATCCTAATCGACAGTGCATTAATTGCAACTTTGATTCCTGACCTTGCTCCTTTCAATTTCAGGCAAAACTTAAATCTGGTTCAGTCATTTACTGAGAATCACTTCTAAAAACATGTTCTTATAACTAAGAACTTTGCTCTTCTAATCATAAACTTTGGGTCACATTATGTCGATTATACAATATGGTTATATGGAAGAAACTATGACTAAGGCATACGAGATACAACACATATTTTTTCTTTCTTTTTAACCAATGTGGTTAATACCGACTCCTAGTTTCGCAAGTAAGAACCACTTTCTTTCCTTGTTCTATTTCAAAATTTCAAAATCTAAACCAGAACATTCTGAAATCTTTTAGAATGTATTTCACGAAAAAATGACAATATTATCATTAAACGAGTCAATCTATTTCGATAGATTTTCAATGTGCAATGTTTTGTTCAAACTTCATCCATACAGTATATACTATCTTAAATAAATATTAGTACGGATTACATCATTCATTATATGTTAATCACATATATATGAATGTTTTCACGCTCCCACTCCACCCATTTGATTTCAAGAAATTCTCTTAACTCCCACTCAAAATATGTCATCTACATATTAAGATTTAGATAAGATATTTAGCTCACACTCAAATTCATGTAAATGAAGGTCTTCATGATAATCTTGGCCATGCCAAAATTATTTGATCATTTATAAAATTGAGAATTCTAGTTACGAGACACTAGCATCCATATAGTTTTAGAAAACCTACTTTTTGTACTAATTACAACTCTTTCTTCAATTTAGTCATTGAAGAACAGGTAGTTTTAGCAAACTTTTACCAATTACCAAACTAGAGTAATTGTTGGTGTAAATACAATAGACTTTAAACATCGTTACATAATGTAGTCATTTCGTTTTGAATTTGTCAGGACATGCTTTGTGATAAATCAAGCTTTTGAGTTTTCCTTTGAGTTTCATTTCTTATTTGTAACTTTGTAGTCATTTGGAAGATTAAGTAACATTTGTACTTAATAAGATCAAGTAACATATTACTTTGCAATCTTAAATGTAACGTAATACATATTTCATGACTTTTAGTCATTACTCGTTCTTAGGCCCATCATGTTTCTTCGTAATTCGTAGGTAAGTCTTGTTCCATTAACATGACAAGTGATTTAATCATATAATTCTACAAACTTGCAAAAGATATTCTTAAATCCTACTTTCTTTAGTAAAAGCATCAACTGAAACAATATGATCAACAATCACTAGTTTCTCCTCTATAATAGAGTTCAGTTTGCGGAACATATTATGTTACATCACTCGATAGTTGAAGTTAAGGTCAAATACCTCGTTTGATCTTTCACTTTCTTCCACTAACACTTCTATGAGAAAACCCTTTCTCAAGTAAGCACCATGTTAGGAAACAGAAGTTTTACCTTCTCAGGTTTTAATCTGGAAGATGTATTCATAGTTTCCTAAGAATACACTACCGAGTTCTACATATTCGCCATGATTTCGAATTATCAAAATCTCCAGAAACTCTAACATAACTTGTCAACACCTGGATTTTTAATCCTAGATGCCCGTTATGCCATACCTCGCAATCCCAGGATTACTATTTTTGCGAGACATAATAGATTGGATATCACAGTACATCATCCATTACAAACCATACATAAGCTCTTACACAAATAAGGATCTCATGATCCAGTCTTAATACAACAGACAGCGGAAATAAAAGATAAGCGTAGCGGTGGGGTCCATCTTTAGGGGCACAGACAATACTAACGAAGGCAGATAGTCCTAGTTATCATAGCCGTCCTGCTGGCCATCATCTTGATAGTCTCCTTCATAGTCTGGCCATGAGAATAGCCAGGGACAAAAGCCAAGAGTACTCTTTAAGTACTCGCAAACTACCACTATCAAGTAGGATAGTTCTAAAGTTAAAGTGCTAACTCTATGTTTAACTATAAAGTTAAGTTTGAAACCGAAGCTGAGTTCTGAAGCAAAGAAATATAAGATAAAATTCTAGAATCACTTAAGTTGGGAAGCTATTGTCATAAACACAACCCTGTTGTGGTCAAGTCAAAGTTCATCATTCAGTTCATAAGTTGTTTGGAAAACATCTGACAACGAAACAGTATGGCCATTCCAACTGTCCATAACCGCGGACGCGGCTATTCGAATAGTTTGACACTCTGTAGAGGTGGTACACTTTCACCACAAGATTTGATACATCTGTCAGGGATAACCCTGAATCATCATACTTAGTATTCAGATAATCAAACATAACCTTCCCTTTACACACCCTAGTATAAGAACCTCTCCTATCAGCATGGCCTCCCAACCATGACCATCTGTCATCTTGGGCACTGCATAGGTGGAAAACATTGAGAGGTAGCCTCAGCTCAAACCTCTCCCGCGAGGGAACTAATACTAATGCATATAAATTTCCAGCTAAGCCTTACCGAATTCAGGTAGTGTGGTTGTACGGTAAATTTGGAATTGTATCGCATCTGAATCCAACCATCAGTTTTATAAAAAGGGTTAAGGCTCATGCCTCAACATTTTCATCATCATAAACCATTTGTGTTTCTCAACACATGTCAAAACATCTCAATAGAATGACTCATCATTCCAAGGTTTTCATAATTCCTTTTCACCAAGTGTTCCCATCTAAAGTGACTCAAGTTTTTGATCTACTCTAAACTACTAAGTTAAGAGTGTCCACTAAGGTGGAAAAGATGGGTTCAATCTCATGCCATAGAATGACATCTAAAGGGGTTCTAACTAGGTCAAGTTTTATAATCTTTATGCTACCTTCAAAACAAGTGAAGAACTTTGTGTAAACTAAGGAAGGTAAAACTTGTAACTAAGACTTGGGGTAACTAATAGTGAAAAGGGGTGTGATCAAAGCATGCCTAAAGCATCTTTGCTAAATCATCTAGTTTGATCCTAGCTTGCTAAGCAGGAAACTTGCAAGGGTTAGCTTGCATTGTTAAAGGTGGCTTGGAAGTACAACTTGCAAGGGTTATCTTGGATAGTGCTAGCTTGCCTTGGTTGGTGCAGTGGTTGAAGTTTTCTTCTCCTTCTTCTTGGCAGAACTCCTCCTCGAAATCTTGGTCGGTACTATCGTCTATAAATACATACGGAGTACACAATCACCAAACAATACTTAACTAGGCTAAATAGCATTCTAAGACACACATTTGATGATCTATTATCATCACAAGCATCACAAGTTTAAATCACTAGTTTCATCTTTTTAATTTAGAAAAGTAATTTCTACTCATTGAAAACTTAACTAAGATTTAATATTCACCACTTAAAATATGGGATCATGTTGACACATGTCATCACCACATATTCTAACATGTGGGAATGAGATTTAAAGGTTGGATCAATATTACTTTGGTTCAAGTTTATTATTTAATGATTTAAAGTGACTAGAAATCCCTTTATAGCATTATTTTGGTACTAGTCCAAAGTCACTTCATGTAAACCTTAATATTATTACATATTTAGATACATATGATGAAATGTGATCTTTGAGAATTGGAATCAACTCAAAAACTAACTTGGTTGATTTTATAAAAATGTTGCAAGGTGCAAATGCTTCTGTTTTATTATTTTTATTAGGAGATATCTATAACTCTAATTGAATTAAATTGAATGGGCTTGGATAGATCATCTTAATAAATTTCTGGCAAAATTGATTTCATGGAAAATGGATTTGTAAAACTCTCTGAATTAATTTTTAAACTAGAGGACAGAAACTAGATTCAACTTAAAAAGAAAAAACCAAATTTGAACGGCTGGGCTAGCGCGGGAACGAACATGGGCCGGCCCAGTGGCGCTCCGCGGCGCGGGGCTCAACTGACAGGGGGGTCCCGCTGGTCAGCGGCACTTAACATGCGAAACGGTACGCACGCTGTGGACCGTAGGATTAGAAGGGGAATCTACGGCTGAGGTTCGTCGTCGACGACGAACGAGTCGCCGGCGAGCTCGAACCCTAGCGGCTCGCTGGGGGTCTACCGGGGACATACCAGGGCTCCAACAAGGTCAGTGAGGTGGGTAGACGGGCTAGAAGACGACGGTGAGGCGAGACGCGGTTGCGGTGGAGCTTGGGGTGCCCTAAATCGTAGGCGCCCTTCTCCTCCTGCTGCGGCGGCTCCGGCTCCAATTCCGGCGAGGCAGAGCTCGAGCGGCATCAGCGAGAGGTGGGTGAGGTTCAGTGAGAGGTGGGGATTGAGTGAGTGTGGAGAAATAAGGGTGGGGAGGCCGGCTTATATAGGCCCGACGGTGAGATCGAGCGGTGTGGGCAGGCGACTCCGGCGAAGGCGACACACGGGGCTAGCAGCGTGGCTCGAGGTAGGGGACGGTGGCCTGTCTCCTGGCGGTGCGCTGAGGCCTAAAGGCGCGGCAAGGCGAGCTCTGTGCTAGTCGGGGGCGTCACACGCTCTGGGCGGCAGAGGCGGCGGGTTCGACGGCGAGCGGTGGCTAGGGTGCATTGGACGGCCAGCGGGGATGTCTGGGGTGTTCCCTAGGTCATGGCGGAGCGGTAGGCACGGGCTGCGGCCGAGGGGCGGTCTATGCACGCGGGGACAAGGCGTGCTCTGCGGGCGGCGTCGGCATGGTCGACCAACTCCGGGCGCGGCGGTTCTTGGCCGTTCTGGTCTTTGTCTTTGGGATGGGGCTGGTTGGACTGTGGCGGTGGACCACTGGCTAGCGTGTAGACATGGCGAGAGAGGGGGAGCGGTGTGCTGCTGCGAGGGCCAAGTTGGCCGGCAAGGTGCTCTCGGCATGGCATTGCAGTGCAGCTAGGAGGTAGGAGGAGTATTGGTGTTGGTCTGGTTAGACTTGGAGGAGACAAGGGTGATCAAAGCACTCCAATTTGCTAGACAAGATCAACCCTAAAACAGTAATAGTTAGGCCACTTTGATCTTGTCCACAAGGTGTTTCATAGAATGGCCGAAAGCGAAAAACTTTTAAATTTTGGGTGGTCTACACTAGTGCTAGGTAGTCTCTGGTTGCAAGGGTTTTGAAAGTGGAGCTCATTTTGATGGTTTTTCAAATAGGGGTGATCTATGCATATGCATTGAATTCAATTTTCCAATGCCTTTTAAATATAGTGTTTGAATGTTTTTAGCATATCAAAAGGTGGTCCTTGGTACCTCATTATGTGTACTAGCAAAGGGTGCAAAGATCATGAATTGTTTCTATTAAGAAATGAGTGCTAGGAACACTCAAATAGTGTAGTGGATTAAAATGGCCAAAATGACCATTCCTCCTTTTTAATTGTTTTTGATTTCATTTTCTTTAGGAAAAGTTTGGGAATGATGTAGATGATGTTTAAATCACCTAAGAAACATTTTACAAGCAATGGATCACAGAACCATGTTAATTCAAATCAATTCTTAATTTAAATGCACATACACATGAATGCTTTTATTTTTAATTTGGCAAGGTTTTTCTTAACCCTAAATTTGATGATTTAGATCTTGATAAGCTTGGATTGAAGTTTTGGGATGTTACAAAACTTCCCCCCTTAAACAAAATCTCGTCCTGAGATTTACAAAGAAAACTAGGAACTAAAGTGATCTGGGAATTTTGTTCTGATGTAATCTTCTCACTCCCAAGTGGCTTCCTCCTCGGTATGGTTACTCCACTGAATCTTGAGAAACTTGATGCTCCTAGTTCTGGTGGTCCTATAGGCTTCTTCTAAGATACGGATGGGCACTTCCCGATAGGTCAGGACATTGTTGGTTTCCACAGCTCTGTGATCGATGTTCTTGAAAACTTCAGTCTTCTCGGGCACTTCCAGACATTTGCAAAGAAACGAGATATGGAACACATTGTGGATGGCTGACATCTCTTCAAGCAGTTCCAGTTGGTACAATACTTCTCCTCGATGGTCCAGAATTTTGAAGGGTCCGATATATCAGGGGGCTAACTTTCCCTTCAGACTAAAGCGTTGAGTTCCCTTTAGTGGTGAAACCTTGAGATATACAAAATCTCCGACATTGAAAGTCAGGTCTCTCCTTCTCTTGTCAGCATAACTCTTCTGTCTGGATTGAGCGGTCTTAGGTGCTCATGGAATTTGTGAACTTTCTCTTCTGCTTCTCGGAGAATGTTGGGTCCAAAGATCTGACTCTCTCCTACTTGCGACCAATTCAAAGGGGTACGACACTTTCTTCCGTATAGGAATTCAAATTGTGCCATCTTCAAACTAGCTTGATAACTGTTGTTATATGAGAATTCTGCGAAAGGCAAGCAGTCTTCCCATTTTGACCCATATTCCAACACACAAGCTCTAAGCATATCCTCTATGATCTGGTCGACTCTCTCAGTCTGTCCATTAGTTTGCGGGTGATACGCTGTGCTGAAGTTCAACTTGGTTCCTAATCCTTCCTGAACTTTCTGCCAAAATCTTGAGGTAAACTGGGTTCCTCGATCTGATACTATGGTCTTGGGGGTTCCATGCAGACTAACAATCCTAGCAATGTATAGCTCTGCTAGCTTTGCACTCTGGTAGGTAGTCTTGACAGGTATAAAGTGGGCTACCTTGGACAGTCTATCAACTATGACCCAGATTGAGTCATTTCCCCTACTAGAAGTAGGCAAACCGGTGATAAAGTCCATTTCGACGGAATCCCATTTCCATTCCGGAATTTGCAATGGTTCCAACGGTCCTACCTGCTTTGACTCTTTGACAGATGTCACATTTGGCGATGTAGCTTCCGATTTTCCTCTTCATCTTGTGCCACAAAAATTGCTCTTTCAAATTCTGATACATCTTTGTTCCTCCGGGGTGGATAGAATAAAGAGTATCATGAGCTTCCTTCATGATAACTTCCTTCAGCTCCAAATCTGCTGGCACACAGATACGTCCTTTGTACCATAGTACACCTTCTTCATCTTCGGTGAATCCAGGTACCTTTCCTATACCAATACGACATTTGATTCCGTCCATACTTTCATTCCCCTTCTGGGATTCCTTGATTTGGCTAATCAAAGTGGGTTGAAGTTCAATGCTAGCTAAGAATCCTTTGCTAACTAATTCAGTCCTGAACTGCTCCAACTCTTTGTACAAACTTGGTTGCTTCTCCTTGATCATGGTGTTAAGCTACATGGCAATCTGCTAAGAGCATCCGCTACCACATTGGCTTTGCCAGGGTGATAGTGAATGTCAAGGTCATAATCCTTGATTAACTCTATCCATCTCCTTTGCCTCATATTTAGCTCCTTCTGAGTGAAGATATACTTCAAGCTCATATGATCTGAGTAAATCTCACAGCGATTACCCATCAGATAATGACGCCATGTCTTCAATGCTAGAACCACAACTGCTAGCTCAAGATCATGGGTCGGATAGTTCTGCTCATGCTGCTTCAGTTATCGAGACAGGTACGTGATGACTTTGCCTTCTTGCATCAATACACATCCTAGACCAATCTTGGATGCGTCACAATACACATCAAACGGCTTCTTGATGTCTGGCATGACCAATATTGGGGTTGATATCAATCTCTTCTTCAGCTCCTAAAAAATGGCTTCACATTTGTCTGTCCATTCAAACTTCTTGTCCTTCTTCAAAAATTGAGTCATTGGTCGGGCTATGCTCAAGAATCCTTCTACGAACTTGCGGTAATATCCCGCTAATCCGAGAAATGCACGGACTTGTGTTTGAGTGGTTGGGGCTTCCCATTCTTCGACATCTTTGATCTTGGCGGGATCAATAGAGACTCCTCCGGCAGACACAATATGACCTAGGAATCCTACTTCTTTCAGCCAAAAATCACACTTGCTGAACTTGGCATATAACTGATGCTCTCTCAGGGTTTCTAGGATAACTCTCAGATGTTTCTCATGCTCTTCTTCTGACTTGGGGTAGATAAGGATGTCGTCGATAAACACAACTACAAACTTATCTAGGAAATTCATAAAGATCTTATTCATGATATTCATGAAATAAGAAGGGGCATTGGTTAATCCAAAAGACATAACCGTATACTCTTATAAACCATAGCGAGTAGTAAAGGCGGTCTTCGGAATATCCGTTGCACGAATCTCAAGTTGGTGATAACCAGTCCTAAGATCAATCTTTGAGAATACCTGAGCTCCGGTCAACTGATCAAATAGATCCTCTATCTTTGGCAAGGGGTACTTGTTCTTGATGGTGACATCATTGAACTTTCTGTAATCTGTGCACAGACGGTTGCCTCCATCTTTCTTGTCAAACGAATAACACTGGTGATCTCCATGGCGATGCACTTAGTTGAATCAAGCCTTTCTCTAACATGGCATCCAACTGCTTCTTTAGTTCCACTAACTCTGAGGGGTTCATGCTATAGGGTCTCTGGGCTATGGGTCCGGTTCCAGGGATTAGTTCGATAATGAACTCAATATCCCTATCTGGGGGATACCTGGCAATTCATCTGGGAATACGTCGGGGTATTCACAGACTACTCTGACTTGGTCTATGGTGGGCAGGGCTACACTCTTGTTGCGCTTGAATTGACGGGGTAAGGTTTCAGAGATATGCTCTACTGTTACCCCAGAACTACTGGTCATGGTGATGGCTTTCTTAGCACAGTCTATCAGTCCTTTATGCCTTGGCATCCAATCCATACCTAGTACTACTTCCAATCCTTTGGTTCCAAGTACAATTAGGTTGGCATAAAAATCTATCCCATGTATTCTGATAGGCACAGCTTTGCAAATTTTTCTAGCTTTGGTTGTTGAACCGGGGATTTGAACTATCATGACATGCTTCAAGTTGGTGGGATGAATCTTACTAGTGCATGCAAATTCTTCGGTGACAAATGAATGCGATGCTCCCGAATCAAACAATACTCTGGCTAAAACTGAGTTGACAGAAAACATACCCAGCACTACATCTGGCGCTTCCTGGGCTTCTTCTGTGTTCATGTGGAAGAGACGGCCGTTGCAGTTGTGAGGGTTCCCTGGGGCAAATCTCCTTCCTAGTTGAACACGACGTTGCTGCTGCGCTGGGGCATTCACATTGGCATTGGCTGCAGTCTTCTTGGGACACTCATTGGAGTAGTGACCCTTCACTCCACACTCAAAACAAGTGATCTGGGACTTGTCCTTGACTGCGACAGGCACAGCATTGCTGCCAGTTCTGGGTGTAGTGTTGTTGTTGTTGTTGTGGATCTTGGGAGGTGCATGGTTGAAGTTGTTGGCATTACCGGAGTTGTGATTGTTTCCTCCGGACTTCACATTGCCTCCGCTACGGTTCGGATAGATTGGGCGAGACGTTGGGGGTCGGTTGTTCCTTGGTGCATATCTCGATGAATGGTTGGGGCGGTACTTCTGGTGACTACTAGATCTAGACTACCGCATCATACGACGCTTGCGGTTGTCGTTTGCCTGGTTAATCTTCCCTTCCATCTGAATGGCAGAGTCGACTAGCTCTTCGAGATCCTAGAAACAGATGTTGATGAGGACAGTCTGCATCTCATCATGCAGTCCGTTCAGGAATCTCTCCTTCTTCTTGGCCTCCATGTTGATCTCATCCGGTGCATATCTGGCAAGTGACAGGAATTGGTCACGGTATTCCACCACAGTCATTCTTCCTTGCTTCAATTCGCGGAACTCATCTCTCATTCTGTTGACTAGACCTTGCGGCACGTGGGTGCGGTTGAACTTGACTTTGAATGCTTCCCATGTCATAACTTGACCATGGTTCATATTGCGGATGCTATTCCACCAAGCTCTTGCATCTCCTGCCATATAGTGGGTGGCGAAGAGAACTTTCTCATTCTCATCAACTCTTGCAACTTCTAAGTTGTTTTCCATGGTTTGTAACCAGTCATCAGCATCTAATGGGTTTTCAGAAGTGCTAATGATTGGGGGATTGGTATTCTGAAAGTTCTTCAGCTTGGATCCTTGATGATCCTGATTTCCATGCCCTTGGTTGTTGAGAGCCATCTGGGCGATCTGCTGCAATGTTGCTAAGTTGGCTTGGCGTTCTGCCCTGCTTGCTTCACGGTCTGCGATGAGATTCTGCAAGATCTGCAGCATTGGGTCTTGCGACGAGCTGCTCCCTCCTTTGTTTCCACGAGTCATCTGAAGATTAAGATGGATATAGGGGTAAGATGGAAATTCTAAGGTTCATGGTTTTGGGTTTTCAAAGCTAAAACTTTGAGTTAGACTCAGGTTTTTCAACTAACTTCATTTCATTCATGCAAGCAAGCACACGATACAACACACACCACAACAATCAAAGGGAAAACAAATGGTTTGAAGAACAATTCTGTAAGCTACGATACAGTGAGACCGATACATCTCATGCTACGACAGTGCTCTAGTGCATCTACTCATCGTCGATGAAGTCGGAGTCCTCATCATCAGTGTAGAAGTCCACGGCATCTTCCTCCTGAAAGTCATCATCATTGCTGAGGTAAGAATCCATGTCTCCCTCGATGTATTCACCCTCATCTTCTTCTTACTTGGCGGCAAGCTGAGCTTCCTGCTCCTTGACGGTCTTCTCGAGGTCGGCCACCTTTTTGGTGAGATCCTTCTTGGCACGCTGGCGGCGAAGAGACTGGCGATCCTGGACAAGCAGTGCGAAAGTCTGGGCCTTCTGGTCGGCAAAGACACGGTTCTGGTTGGCTAACTCTCTGGCATTGTCCAGATCCTGCTGTCTGTCATGAAGCAAGAAGTCAAGATTCTCCACTTGACGCCTCAACTCTGGGTGACTTGGCATCTCCATCAGCATTCCCATGAAGTCACGTCTTGCATATTGAGCAAAACGGGTTCCTTGGAACTTGTTGGCGCTGAGGGAATAGAGACGTGCGAGAGCTTCATGCATTGCCCTGGCTAATCCATCTAGCCAGTTGTTCTCTCTCATGGAGAACTAAATTTTCCCAGAAGTTGGTGCTTCAATGCTTCCTCTAAAAACTGCGGTGACTAGCCACTTTAGGTCTCCTCCTGGGGGTCCTGGAAGTTGAGCTCCAAGAAACTCCGGATGTGGGCGTCCCAGTAACTCTGACAGTGAGTCCAAATCCCTTTTGAAGATCAGCTGACCTCTGTTTCCCAACTGGTAAAACTTGCTGAACTGAGTCTCCATCTACAAGAATTTAGGATGAGGAAGTTAGTGAAGTGATCAAGTGTGTCAAATTTTAAGTAGTAGTGTAAGAATTTTGAGGAACATGAATTTTTGAAAAAGAGTGAATCCACAAGGATAAGAGAGGAGGTAGTTTTTCATAAATACTCACTTTGGTTTGGAAACTAAGTTTTTGTTTGAACGTCCATTCTAACTAGGGTCTCGTATGGTCAGGATGGCTCTGATACCAACTTGTCAACACCCGGATTTTTAATCCTAGATGCCCGTTATGCCACACCTCGCAATCCCAGGATTACCATTTTTCCGAGACATAACGGATTGGATATCACAGTACATCATCCATTACAAACCATACATAAGGTCTTACACAAATAAGGATCTCATGATCCAGTCTTAATACAACAGACAGTGGAAATAAAAGATAAGCGTAGAGGTGGGGTCCATCTTCAGGGGCACAGGCAATACTAACGAAGGCAGATAGTCCAGTTATCATAGCCGTCCTGCTGGCCATCATCTTGATAGTCTCCTTCATAGTCTGGCCATGAGAATAGCCAGGGACAAAAGCCATGAGTACTCTTTAAGTACTCGCAAACTACCACTAACAAGTAGGATAGTTCTAAAGTTAAAGAGTTAACTCTATGTTTAACTGTAAAGTTAAGTTTGAAACCGAAGCTGAGTTCTGAAGCAAAGAAATATAAGATAAAATTCTAGAATCACTTAAGTTGGGAAGCTATTGTCATAAACACAACCCTGTTGTGGTCAAGTCAAAGTTCATCATTCAGTTCATAAGTTGTTTGGAAAACATCTGACAACGAAACAGTATGGCCATTCCAACTGTCCATAACCGCGGACGCGGCAATTCGAATAGTTTGACACTCTGCACAGGTGGTACACTTTCACCACAAGATTCGATACATATGTTAGGGATAACCCTGAATCATCATACTTAGTATGCAGATAATCAAACATAACCTTCCCTTTACACACCCTAGTATAAGCACCTCTCCTATGAGCATGGCCTCCCAACCATGACCATCTGTCATCTTGGGCACTGCATAGGTGGACAACATTGAGACGTAGCCTCAGCTCAAACCTCTCCCGCGAGGGAACTAATACTAATGCATATAAATTTCTAGCTAAGCCTTACCTAATTCAGGTAGTGTGGTTGTACGGTAAATTTGGAATGGTATCACATCTGAATCCAACCATCAGTTTTATAAAAAGGGTTAAGGCTCATGCCTCAACATTTTCATCATCATAAACCATTTGTGTTTCTCAACACATGTCAAAACATCTCAATATAATGACTCATCATTCCAAGGTTTTCATAATTCCTTTTCACCAAGTGTTCCCATCTAAAGTGACTCAAGTTTTTGATCTACTCTAAACTACTAAGTTAAGAGTGTCCACTAAGGTGGAAAAGATGGGATCAATCTCATGCCATAGAATGACATCTAAAGGGGTTCTAACTAGGTCAAGTTTTGTAATCTTTATGCTACCTTCAAAACAAGTGAAGAACTTTGTGTAAACTAAGGAAGGTAAAACTTGTAACTAAGACTTGGGGTAACTAATAGTCAAAAGGGGTGTGATCAAAGCATGCCTAAAGCATCTTTGTTAAATCATCTAGTTTGATCCTAGCTTGCTAAGCAGGAAACTTGCAAGGGTTAGCTTGCATTGTTAAAGGTGGCTTGCAAGTACAACTTGCAAGGGTTATCTTGGATAGTGCTAGCTTGCCTTGGTTGGTGCAGTGGTTGAAGTTTTCTTCTCCTTCTTCTTGGTAGAACTCCTCCTCGAAAGCTTGGTCGGTACTATCGTCTATAAATACATACGGAGTACACAATCACCAAACAATACTTAACTAGGCTAAATAGCATTCTAAGACACACATTTTATGATCTATTATCATCACACGCATCACAAGTTTAAATCACTAGTTTCATCTTTTTAATTTAGAAAAGTAATTTCTACTCATTGAAAAATTAACTAAGATTTAATATTCACCACTTAAAATATGGGATCATGTTGACACATGTCATCACCACATATTCTAACTTGTGGGAATGAGATTTAAAGATTGGATCAATATTAATTTGGTTCAAGTTTATTATTTAATGATTTCAAGTGACTAAAAATGCCTTTATAGCATTATTTTGGTACTAGTCCAAAGTCACTGCATGTAAACCTTAATATTATTACATATTTAGATAGATATGATGAAATGTCATTTTTCAGAATTGGAATCAACTCAAAAGCTAACTTGGTTGATTTTATAAAAATGTTGCAAAGTGTAAATACTTCTGTTTTATTATTTTTATTAGGAGAGATCTATAACTCTAATTGAATTAAATCCAACGGGCTTGCATAGATCATCTTAGTACCTTTCTGGCAAAATTTATTTCATGCAAAATGGATTTGTAAAACTCTCTGAATTAATTTTTAAACTAGAGGACAGAAACTAGATTCAACTTAAAAAGAAAAAACCAAATTTGAACGGCTGAGCTAGCGCGGGAACAAACATGGGCCGGCCCAGTGGCGCTGGTCAGCTGACACGGGGCTCAGCTGACAAGGGGGTCCCGCTGGTCAGCGGCACTTAACACGCGAAACGGTACGCGCGCTGTGGACCGTACGATTAGAAGGGGGATCTATGGCTAAGGTTCGTCGTCAACGACGAATGGGTCGCCGGCAAGCTCGAACCCTAGCGGCTCGGTCGGGGTCTACCGGGGACGTACCAGGGCTCCAGCAAGGTCGGCGAGGCGGGCAAACGGGCTGAAAGACGACGGCGAGGCGAGGCGCGGTTGCGGCGTAGCTTGGGGTGCCCTAAATCGTAGGCGCCCTTCTCCTCCTGCTGCGGCGGCTTCGGCTCCAATTCCGGCGAGGCAGAGCTCGAGCGGCGTCGGCGAGAGGTGGGTGAGGTTCAGTGAGAGGTGGGGAGTGAGTGAGTGTGGAGAAATGAGGCTGGGGAGGCTAGCTTATATAGGCCCGACAGTGAAACCGAGCGGTGTGGGCAGGCGATTCCGGCGAGGGCGGCACATGGGGCTAGCGGCGTGGCTCGAGGTAGGGGACGGTGGCCTGTCTCCTGGCAATGCGCTGAGGCTTAAGGGCGCGGCAAGGCGAGCTTTGTGCTGGTCGGGAGCGTCACACGCTCTAGGCGGCAGAGGCGGCGGGTTCGACGGCGAGCGGTCGCTGGGGTGCGTTGGGCAGCCAGCGGGGATGTCTGGGGTGTTCCATAGGTCATGGAGGAGCGGTAGGCGTGGGCTATGGCCGAGCGGTGGTCTGTGCATGCGGGGACTAGGCGTGCTCTACGGGCGGCGTCAGCATGGTCGACCAGCTCCGGGCACGGCGGTTCTTGGCCGTTCGGGTCTCTGTCTTTGGACTGGGGCTGGTTGGACGGAGGCGGTGGACCACTGGCTAGCGTGTAGACATGGCGAGAGAGGGGGAGCGGTCTGCTGCTGCGAGGGCCAAGTTGGTCGGCAAGGTGCTCTCGGCATGGCATTGCAGTGCAGCTAGGAGGTAGGGGGAGTGTTGGTGTTGGTCTGGTTAGACTTGGAGGAGACAAGGGTGATCAAAGCACTCCAATTTGCTAGACAAGATCAACCCTAAAACAGTAATAGTAGGCCACTTTGATCTTGTCCACAAGGTGTTTGATAGAATGGCCGAAAGAGAAAAACTTTTGAATTTTGAGTTCAAAAATTTTGGGTGGTCTACACTAGTGCAGGTAGTCTCTGGTTGCAAGGGTTTTGAAAGTGGAGCTCATTTTGATGGTTTTTCAAATAGGGGTGATCTATGCATATGCATTGAATTCAATTTTCCAATGCCTTTTAAATATAGTGTTTGAATGTTTTTAGCAGATCAAAAGGTGGGCCTTGGTTACTCATTATGTGTAATAGCAAGGGGTGCAAAGGTCATGAATTGTTTCTGTTAAGAAATGAGTGCTAGGAACACTCAAAGTAGTGTAGTGGATTAAAATGGCCAAAATGACCATTCCTCTTTTTTAATTGTTTTTTATTTGATTTTCTTTAGGAAAAGTTTGGGAATGATGTAGATGATGTTTAAATCACCTAAGAAACATTTTACACGCAATGGATCACAGAACCATGGCAATTCAAATCAATTCCTAATTTAAATGCACATACACATGAATGCTTTCATTTTTAATTTGGCAAAGTTTTTGTTAACCCTAAATTTGATGATTTAGATCTTGATAAGCTTGGATTGAAGTTTTGGGATGTTACATATCATAACTTTTATGGTGTTGTTTTCATGAATCTTTAGATGGTTTCCTATTTCTAAAGTAAGTGTTTTGCTATTGTTCTAAAATTCGAATGATGACGGTAACCCGAAAAGAGATAATTCCTAGACCATATGTATCTAATAACATATGATTATGATGTCTTAGATGTATCAATACAGATTGAAATATACAATCATCATAATTTATGAAGACATGCTTCATAAGTCCTTATGAAATTTTAACTCAAATATGTTGTCACCTTGATTAAATCATTGAGACTTCGATATTCTTGTTAATTTAATATCCAACTTCATTCTGACGTTCTTTGAACAATTGAAATAGTTTCAGACTCATGTTTTATTTAGTAAATACACACATTTACTTAAATTTTATCATGAAGCTTATGAAATAATGATATCTACTATATTGTTGACTTATAATCATCATGCATTACATTCAATAATTCAATCCACAATCCATTTTACTAGAACACGACGTTTTAGTCATCTCACTTAATGATATATGTTTACTCATGTCAAAAGATCAAGTATCTTAAAAGACTTTATGTTTCATCAAAATGAAACTACCAGTATGACTTAAACATTAGTGTCATTCAAAATGATGTCATTATTAAGTTTGAATATCTTTCTGCATTTTTCAATGTTTCATAAATGCCTTAAACCAACACCCGAGCAGGTGATCTCTGAATCACCACTATATGCAAATACGAGATCTTGTTTTATGGCATTCAAAAGTAAGGCATAAGTCGTTCCTTAAGATTTAGGTACTTAATATTTAGCAAGGTCTAGTGCCTATAAATTCAAAGCCAAAGATAGATAAGTATCCGACCTTCGGGAGGACTTCCCTTAATAAGGAAATCTAGCAATTCAATGACTTTGTTTTCTCTTGTTATTCCAGGAAAATCATAAGCATCGGTTCCTAGTTGGAAACGATGCTTGATGCTTCGGGCCCGCTGCAAGTGCCACTTTAAAATATATTTGTTTGTTGGGCCCCTTTGCCAAGGAGACGGGGTAGATAAATAGTATCCGACCTTTGGGAGGACTTCCCTTAATAGGATAACCAGTTAGAAAAGCCAATCTATCTCTTGCCTAAGCGGCTTCCGAGACTTGGACTCGAGGAAGACAATATTAGTAGAAATAAGTCTACTCCCTTTAGTTAAGGGATACCATTGTAATTGGTATGCCTTAACGGTATAGGATTGATAGTGTCACTTGAGAGATACGATAATAGGATAGTCATGTCGGGTCAGTGCAATGCCCCACCCCGCGAAGGGCTCATCTCTCTCTCCTCCCTCTGGGATAGGTATGTTTCTTTTTTTCAGAAGTTTTAAAGAAGGAAATCTAACAGGAAAATCGTTCACAGCCTAGGAAGTATAGCTAATATATAGTAAATTCCAGTCATTAGCTAGGAAGAGACAACCGTAAAGACAGAATAGTCTTCTTATTCCAGTAAAAGTAGTCGGAATCGAATAAATTCTTTGTTGGGTTAAGATAAGAACAACTCATTCATAACCGTATGGTGATAATAAAGAAATCATTCATAGAAATAGAAACAATTAATTTGTTTCTTATTAATATGAACTAGACTTCTCTTTGCGCTCCTAGGGCACGGCTATTGGCATTCGGTTTTATGATAAGAGCGTAGGACGTATTTAATTTCGTAGCTATGCATAAACCTTTGATAATAGCCATATTTGATGTCACGTCAGCGATACACATCGATAGATAACATTGTGGTAAGATAGACAAATGTGTATTCTTGGGGACAAATCACATCAGCGAATATTGAACACCATCTCATCACAACAGTGAATATTGAACACCATCTCTGTGTACATATATTGGAGTCATCAACCATGTCATGTACAGATTGGAGTCACTATTTCGCTCTTGATTTCCTAAAAAGCTAAGTTAAACCAGATGATTATTGTAATTAGCCTGACATAGTGCAAAACAAAACTTTAATACGGTATGAGACTGTAAGATTGCTCGCTACATGTTTTTACAACAATATAACTAGAAACCGATAGAATCCACAACAGTACACAAAAAATCAAAGAGCACACATGCGCGCATCAGTTTTACAGAGTAGCCAATTAGCGATGATGCAGTTTGAGTCTTTAGAAGATAAAGGGATTTTCTTTTCACAACAGTATATTGTACAGTCCCAGAGGACGACATATGATACACGATGATGACACGGAGTAACTTGACAAAAAATGTTTACAAAGATTACAACGACTGAGATAACTATTCAATAGCTTGCATAGTAAAGCTAGATGCATTGCCGCATGGTCCACTTTCTGTTATGTCAAGCTCACTCAAGAGCGATCACCATAGAGTCATCAATGATCTAGCGCGAGTCCCAGCTGCATGAGCAACTCAAAGTTAAGAGATTATAGAAAGCAGTTGGCCCAAACTATGAATACGGTAAGAGGAGGAAGAAGGGGAGGCAGAACACACTCAATAAGAAATTTGGTGCTTATTCTCCACATCTTTCTCATTCACAATCAGCCCTATATATAGGTGATGGGAGAGGAAACTACAGGTAAGTTACCTAATACATGCTAAGCAACTACATGTATGTACACAGTGTCGTGGACTTGACCCTAGTCAAGTCTCCTCTTGTGGACTTGACCTAAAATCAATCAAGTCGTGTGCTTCCTAGAAATTACCTAGCAAGCAACGTGAAACTTTCTAGAAACTACAAGCCTATTCCAACAATCACTCCCTAGGCTTGAGTTCTGGTGACACCTCAACCATGTCGATGCTTGTGCGCAGCTCCGCTAGGCGGACTCGTCCAAGGGGCTTGGTCAGCATGTAGGCGAGCCGATGATCTATTTGCACAAACTCCAGCTTGATCTTCTTCATCTCCACGCAGTCTCGAATGAAGTGATACTTCAACTCGATGTGCTTCGAGCGATCGTGGAAGACGAGTTTCTTAGCGAGCGAGATGGCCGACTTGTTGTCGACCTTGAGCACGACCTGCTCTGCTTCGCTGTTGCTGACCTCGCCCAGCAACCGAGCGAGCCAGATTCCCTGGCAAGCAGCCATGACAGCAGCCACGTACTCTGACTCGCAGCTCGAGATAGCCACGATCTTCTGCTTCTGGGACTGCCAGGTGACTAGGCTGCTCCCCAGAAAGAATAGCGAGCCGGACGTGCTCTTGCGCGAGTCGACGTCCCCAGCCAAGTCGCTGTCGCTATAGCCGACTAGGCGTGGTGCCCCTATGCTTATTTCATACCTACATCCGAGTCACACGGACCCTACGATGTAGCAAAGGATGCGCTTGACGGTGGCGAGGTGCTCCTCCGTCGGGGTCTCCATGAAGCGAGACACGAATCCGACTGCGAAAGTCAAATCCGGTCGGGTGTGGACCAAGTATCGGAGGCTCCCGACGATGCTCCGATACTCAGTCACGGGCGCCGTGCTGCACTTGGACAGCTTGAAGCGTGGCTCCATGGGCACGTGGCAGGGGTTGGATCCGTCCATCCCTGCTTTCTCCAGCAGCTTCGGCGCATAGGTTGACTGTGAGATGAGGATCCCTCTTGGCCCTTGTCATACCTCGATTCCGAGGTAGTAGCTCAGCAGCCTGAGGTCGGACATTTGGAATATGCTCTTCATCTCTAGCTTGAACTTGTTGATGTCACTGGAGTTGGAGCTAGTGATCACCAAGTCATCGACATAGGCTCCAACGATGGCCGAGTTGGTGTCGCACCTCGTGAGTACATGCCGTGCTCCGACTCGCATTGTGCGAAGCCGAGCTTGACACGAGGCACCCGTCGAGCTTGGTGTTTCATGCCCTTGGCGCTTGCTTGAGGCCGTATAGCGCCTTGTCCAGTCGGAGCATTACGTGCTCCTTCCCTGCTATAGCGAAGCCCGGTGGCTATTGCACATACACCTCCTCCTCCAACTCGCTATTGAGGAAGGCTGACTTGACGTCCATGTGGTGGACGTCCCACCTCGCACTTGCAGCAAGGGCCAGCAGGAGTCGAATTGACTCGAGTTGGGCCGCAAGAGCGAATACCTCGTCGTAGTCGATCCCGTGTTGTTGTACATATCCCTTCGCCACGAGGCGAGCCTTTTGCTTAAGGACCACGCCTGGCGCATCCTTCTTCACCTTGTACACCCACTTCAGGCCGATCACACGGTGACCTGGTGGTAAGGTTGTGAGCCGCCATGTCAAGTTCTCCTCGATGGCCCTCATCTCTTCCTCCATCACACGCCTTTAGCTGGCGTCTGACTTAGCCTCACTGAACGAGCCGGGCTCCTCAGTGGCGAGGAAGTGGAGCTCCTCTTCCGGCTCCATAGGAGGTCCTACATTGAGTACGTTCTGCAGCGTGCGGAACCGGTACTCGAGGTTGGGGTCATCCTTTGCATCGAGCATGCTTGCGTACCTCGAAGGTGGTGAGACGAACTCGACTCCGGTGACAGTCGGAGTCAGCGACTCCGCTGTCGAGCTCCCTGGTGTCGATGGCGAGCCGGCTGGAGAAGTCACACTCCCCGCTGGTGGACTTGGTGAGGGCAGCGAGTCGGAACCAAGATCCGCACTCCCGTCACTTGGAGTCGGCAGTGGTGCGAGCACCATGTGCTCGACCGTGAACGTGTCGGCCCCGAAGGTGTTCACCAGAATATCTGGGAGTTCCAATCGCAGTGCGCGCTCTCGTCGAACACAACATCGCGGGTGATGGTGACTCGGCCTGTAGCTGGGTCATAGGCCCGATAACCCTTTGTGCCGGCTTCGTAGCCCATGAAGATCATCGGCCTGCTGCGATCGTCGAGCTTCTTCAGCCCGGGTCGCGTCTCTCTGACGTGCACCACATAGCCGAATGTGCGCAGGTAGTGCACATCTGGCTTGCCGCCATGATAGGCCTCGAACGGCCTCTTGCCGTCCATTCTCTTGGTCGGCGACCTGTTCAGGATGAACACTGACGTCGACACCGCCTCACCCCAGAACTCACCGGGGACTTTCTTGGCCTTCAGGAGACTGCAGGCCATGCCCACAATCATCTAGTTGCGGTGCTCGATGACGCTGTTCTGCTGTGAGGAGTAGGGAGCTATCAGGTGACGCTGCACTCCGAGCTCCGCACAGTACGCGGTGAAGGAGCCGGAGGTGAACTCGCCTCCACGATCCGCCCTTAGCGTCCGCAGCTTGTTGCCGGACTACGAATCAAATCTCGCCTAGAGTCGGATGATGGCAGCTACGGCCTCATCCTTCGTCGAGAGAAGGGCGAGCCACATGTACCGCGTTAGGTCGTCGACTAGGAGGAGGAAGTACCTCTTCCCGCTTGGCATAGCCGGCATGATCGACCCGCAGAGGTCGCCATGGACCAGCTCGAGTCGCTCCTTTCCCTGGTACTTCCCCTGCTACGCGAATGAGGCTCGCTGCAGCTTCCCTGCTAGGCAGGCGTCGCAGAGCTGATTCACGTGGTCCACGAGGCGAAGCCCATGAACCATATCGCCTTTCGCCAGTTGGCGCAAGCTGTCAAAGTTGAGGTGCGCGAACCGCGCATGCCAAGTCCATGCTGAGTCAACACCAGTGTGTATCGCCAAACACACTGGTTGGGCGACTCACGCTGTCAGCTTGTATAGCCGGTTCGCTTCGCGCCTGACCTTCATCAACAGCTTCCGCTGCTGGTCTTGCACTCGGAGGAGGCCGTCCTCGATCAGCACTTGGCAACCATTCTCGTCGAACTGGCCCAGACTGATGATGTGCGTGTTCAGCCGGGGTATGTAGTACATCCCGGTGTTGGCCCGGTTCTCGCCTGACTTGCAGATGAACAACACTGTCCCTTGTTTGCAGATGTCCACCGTGGAGCCATCTCCGAACTTGACGGAGCCGGTGATGGTGGTGTCGAGCTCTACGAACACGGCGCGATCACCAGTCATGTGATTGGTCGTGCCCGAGTCGAGGTACCAGACGCCCTCCTTGGCGTCCCCCTCTTGCGCCAGGTTGACCTGCGCCTTCTCCTCTAGCAGAAGGAGGGTCGACTCTGAGACGGCCGACTCGCCCACCTGTCGTCTAGGTGCGAGTGCCTCTCGATTCTCTACGGCTAGCAGCGAGGGCTGTCGAGCTGGTGTCGCCTCCAGCTCCAGAAGTCGAGGAGACTCTGAGTCCTCCTGAGTCGATAGATCCCACTGGGCAACCCAGTGAATCCGAGAGTGCTCTATTGGAGGGGTCAACTCATCCTCCGACTCTGCCACCGGTTGAGTTGTTGACTCTGCCACCGGTCGAGACAAGGGTGTCGCCACCTATGTGCCCGACTCTGCTCTAGAGCGAGTCGACACTTGGAGCTGCGGCGCGGACGCCATAGTGCAGGCATGCGTCATGAGCAGCGCCTCATCGTTGTCGGCTCCGTCGTGCACAAGATGAGCCTCCTCGCGCTTCTTCTTGTGGCAATCCTGCGCCCAGTGGCCGGCAATTCCGCAGTAGCGACATGTGTTGCGGTCGTCGGTGCGTCTTTGTGCACCGGCTCTGCCCATGCCACGCCCGCGGCCGCGAGGCTTGCCGCCTCCGCTGCAGTCCGGTTTGGATGGACGATGCTCCTTCTTGCAGCTTCATCCACGCGAACCACTCCTCTTCAGAGAGGAGTAGCTTGCCAGAATTCTTGGCCTCCGGCTCCTCCTGCTCGTAGCGCTCCTCAGCCGCCTTGAGCCGGACGATAAGCTCCTCTACGGAGATGGTGTCGAGGTCAGGCAAGGTCTCGATGGAACATGCCATCTGCGAGAACTTCGAGGGGACGACAGAGAGGAACTTACGAACGACGTATGGCTCGCTAAGCTTCACGTCGAGCACCCCAAGCTGCGACACGAGGGATGATAGGCACATGCCAAAGTCGTCGATGTCCTCGCCGTCGTTGAACTTGATGACCCCGAGCTGCTTCTTCAGCGTCGTCACCTTTGCCTCACGCACCCGGGTCACCCCAAGCCACATCGTCTTCACTGCCTCCCATGCCTCCTTCGTCGTCGCCTTGACTACGAGGGTGGAGACCATCTCCGACGGGACAGACCGCAGCAGGCACTCCATAGCCGTGCGGCGCGTCTCGTGCTCTTGCGTCCCGTCGGTGACGGCGACCCAGAGTTGGCGCGCCTCCAGCATGACCTGCATGAGGAGGGCCCAGCTAGCGTAGTTTGTCCGATCTAGCATCGGCCATGAACCACCACTCTCACGGACTACTTGCTGAAAGATCTGCGGGCTCCTGATATCCTTCTTCTCGTGTGCCGCAGCGGCGGCGGCACCAGCCAATGCCTTGGTGTTGTCGCCCATCGCCGTCGCTTTCTCTCAAACTTAGACTCTGATACCAATTATTGGCCCAAACTATAAATACGGTAAGAGGAGGAAGAAGGGGAGGCAGAACACACCCAAGAAATTTTGGTGCTTGTTCTCCACATCTTTCTCATTGCTGGGAGAGGAAACTACAAGGAAGTTACCTAATACATTCTAAGCAACTACATGTATGTACACGGTGTGGTGGACTTGACCCTAGTCAAGTCTCCTCTAGTGGACTTGACCCAAAGTTAGTCAAGTCGTTTGCTTCCTAGAAATTACCTAGCAAGCAACGTGAAACTTTCTAGAAACTACAAGGCTATTCCAACAAAAGCTTCCCGCAACCAAGAAGAAAGAAAGATGACACAACAACGTATATCAAAGTGTAACTACCTCGGTGATTACGCTCTTAGTTAATGCCTGGATGAACGAAAGTGGTTAAAATAGTACGGTGGGGCCCAGGGCCACTCACGGTAAACCTTTCGGCCGTCCTAACCACTTTCAGACAACGGGACAAGAACGAGCAGCGTAATCGGCAGGCGAAGGGATCAACTACATACACAAATGAGTATGTATGCAAGCCACATACAACAGTCCTCAGAGCCATTCCATCTGAAAGAAATAGAAATATAGCAACGCCATACGGCAAGATCCAAATGTCCTAGATAGATATAATAATTTAGGATAGCTCCTCATACATCACACATCAGAGTATCAGGCGGAAGCGGAAAACAAGATCCGAGTACGGATAAGAAGCAAATTGGCATAAGATGCCCCATAAATAAACACATCCCGCCCACAGATCTCACGGATCCCTGTTCCGGGAATCTCTAAACCGAATGATCATTGCCAACATCATCTGTCTCTTCCACCCAGTATCCATCTTGTGGGTACACCTGTTCATCTAAATCAAACAATTTATCGTGTGAGACCATAGGGGTACTCAGCAAGTCTTTATGCCACTAAAGGGGACACAACCTGGGGTGACGCAATTGCAGCAAAAGATAATACCTAACAATTCTACAGATACTCGCTAACCTTCCGCCTAACCAATGATAGACGGAAGTCCGTGAATTAAGAACAACAGTTATAACAGTATAATAACAGATCCATCCTCGTCCTCGCTTACCAACGAGGAAGCGGACGAACAACCCCCATCATCCGTTGGCAGTTTTATTAACCATTCCGTGAGGATTGCACTATTTACTAGTCAAGTACTTAGTCAATTTAAAAGCGGTAATTTAGTTATACTTGTCTATGATCGAGAAACTGTGCTCCAAGTCGTCCATAACCGCGGACACGGCTTTCAGAAAGATTTACCCTGCAGGGGTGCACGAATAGCAACACACACTCGATCAACCTCGGAAAAACCAAATCAAAACCCAACGAGGCATTCACGACAAAGCAATCACAGGATTCAGTAACATTTCAGGGGGCCACCCCATTAAGCTACCCGCAACGAAGTTGGCCAGCTTTGAGACGGACCCAAGGTTTGTGTGGACGGCGGTAAACGACTGGGAACCCGAAAATGTGACTGGGCTTGTCGATACAGCGAAAACGTGTCACGATCCAAAACAGTACAGGTGCTCCTCTCACAATCTTAAATAAAGCAGTAACATGGCATAAGTACAGGATAGTAATAAAGCCCCAAACTAATTGTGGCCCCAAGAAATAAGAATGAATCAAGCTCTGGCTCAGGGGGTCCATAAGGCCTCCCGGATGTGGATAGTGTGAATAGTCAAGGAACAGGAATCAAATACTCGGGGTCCTACGGGACACACGTGAGCAGGAAAAACCAAATAGCAGATATTTCTCACCGGTGCCTCTTTCATTAGTTATCTCATTACTACTCAGGTGAAGTTGTTTAGGTACCTCGTTATCCATCAGACACTCACATACCCTACACATGCTTTTCTACGACTCGCATGGCTCAAACAACTCCTGTAGTAGTGGCTCATGGGATGGAGGAACAAGCTTCGGTGGGGTTTAAAAATAAAGGCTATGCAGTACTTGGGATTCAATTTAATGCAATCGCGACTCAATGATGCAAGAATAAGATAGAGGCAATAGGTACTGTATGTATGCAAGCATGTGGTAGTGCTTGCCTGGTAGCTCAGTTGAAGCAAGAGATGGATCTGGGTAGTACTCCTGTGATTCCTGGTAATTCTCCTGCTGGGCGTCTATTCGAAGAAGAACCAAACAAACAAGGGCCAACATAAATAAAGTGCACAAGCATATGAATTAAAATGCGACAAGCAAACAAGCATGCCATGATGAATGATGCACAATTTATATGGCATTAAAGTAACATGGCAAGGGTGAGGGGTGAATACAAGAAATAAAGCATTTTGGCATTTATTTAACCAAGTTTTATTGTCCTAAACAGTTCAGATTTTTAATAACAACATGATGCATGCTTCAATTCAGAACAAGGACTGCATAAATAGAACGGGCTCGTCGCGCTGATCGATATAGACATATTATTTGTCTAATTTGGAATTATAAAATAAAAGTTATTAATTAATTAAGGAAAAGGGCATTTTATTGTAATTTTAATCATCTAGAAATTTTAAAGTGTTCAAACATTATTTTGAATGGCATATTTGAATTCCTCACATTTTTCTGATTCCAAAACATATATTATATGTATTATTTGGATTTGTATTTTAAAAATTATTTGAATCTGAATTGAATTTGAATTTAAATCAATTTGAAAAAAGGTTTAATTTAAAATAGACTCAGGAAACTACTTTTGTTACCCAGGCAATTCTAGCCTCAGCCGCTAACGGGTGGGCCTTGTGCTGACTGGGCCACGCGCAGGAAAAACTTTTGTCACAGGGCTCTGGCTAGCCACTGAGACTGCGGGGTGGGGCCAACTGACGCAGGCCCACGTGACAGCGGTGAAGAGGGCTGAGGCTGACAGGTGGGGACTCGCTGGACTGCGGTTACGGCATGAGAAAGCGGAGGGGCTTCCTGCAAGATTACTAGTGCGGCTGGCAGGTGGGGTCTCCAGGAGCGCGGGTTGCAGGAATCAAAAAGGTGGGGGGCTTAATGTAAATTTTCCACAGGCCCGTACTGTTCTTCGTCTTCGCGGTCTGACGGACAGTGTGCGCGCGGCGCGGAGTGGGGATTCGATCCCGGGACGCGGGCGTGCGCGCGGAGGGGGCTAACCGGTGCGGCTGGCTCGGGTAGCTGACAGGGAGGTAGGCGCGGCCTAGTTATGGTGCTGCGCGGCGTGGGGAGGCTGCAGACGGCGGCGAGCTCTGGCACGCGGCGGGCGTTCGACGAAACGATCGGCGGCGCTAGACGGTGTCGGTGGAGCGGAGGTTGTCAGGGAGGTCGAGGAACTCACCGCGGGCTCGACGGCGGGCGCGGATCGGGGCGAGGAGCGGCGGAGCGGCGAGATCGCTGGCGCTCCGGCGGCTAGGGTTTCGTCGGGATGACGAGGATCTGGCGGCCCTGGGAGCTTTTCCTTCGCGTCAGCGTGGACAGGGCGTCGTAGAGGAACCTCCTCGAGCTTCCAGGCCACCTCCAGGTCGAGCTGCACGGCTGGAATGACGGGGACGAGGTGGTGCTGGCGGCGACCGGCAGCAGATGTTGTTGTCGGGGAGGAAGAAGGAGAAGAGGAGGGGCAGCTCGGGGCAGATCTGGAGAGCCAGAAGAGTCGTGTGGAAGGAGGAAAAAAGAGGGAGAGGGAGGAGGCCAGCTGTGGCAGGGGGGTAGATAAAGGTGGCCTCGGTGCCACCTTTTTCTTCTCTCTCACGTGCTGGCTCGAGCTGGGGCTCGACCTGGGGCTGGTAGGCACGGCAGGGTGGCTGCAGGGTGGATCAGGACGGCGTGGTGGCTGCAGGGTGGGGCTAGAACACGGTGGAGAAAAGAGAGAAGGGAGAGGGTGGTTAGCTCGGGCTAGGTCTAGATGGGACTCGGGTTAGGGCTTGCTAGGTTAGGGTGAGGGTTAGGGTTATCTGAGGTGGGCCAGGGAGAGAGAGGGAGCTCAGGTGGTGCCCATGGGAGAGAGAGAGATAGAGATAGAGAGAGGCTTAGGGTTTAGTGTAAATTAGGTGTAAAAGAATAAGAGAGTAGCTAGGTTTGATTTTTGTTAGGTTTTAGATTGTTAACACTTGTGCAAAAGGCCAACCTAAGTGGAGCATGATGAGTGCTTGAAGTATCATGAGGTGAAGGTGAAAGAGAATTCCAAGAAAAAGGAAAAGAAAGGAATGATGGAATAGGCCTCATATGGTTCATGCATGGAGAAAATAAAAATAAGAGAAAATGATATGGATGAGACTATGAGGATGGTGGAATGGTAGGAGATGGTTTCCCAAGATAGGATCCATTAAATCAAAAGAAAAACCAATGGAGTAAAAGGTGGTGAAGAAGTGTGCATGGCCCATGCAAAATAATAATGCCACGATTTATTTTGTGAAAATAATAATAATATTATGGCATTATTCTCATGGATTTCCGAGGAATGGAATAAAGCCAAGCAAAAGAATTTAAAAGACTAGATCCACCCTATTGCCCACGAGCTAGATAAAACCAAAATAAAGACAAAAAAGCTCATGAACTAGTAGGATGGTGGAATTATAAAGTGGTGGAAAGAAAAGATAATGGCGGTGAATAAAAGATATGCCCTCAACTCAACTTGGGCATTTAGACAATATATCAATAACCAAATACAATATCAAGAGGCAAATACAATTAATAATGCATGTGAGAGAAGAACCAAAAGAAAAGGAGTTTTATATGATGATAAAATGCAAGGTGACATGATGACATGAGCATGATATAATTATGATGCAACAATAATATATATGAAGTAGCCAATGTCTTACTAGGACAAGTAGCATTACAATTGTTAGACAATTAGGATGCTACACAAAGCAAGCAAGAGCAAGAGAGCTACCCAATTGAAAGGAAAAAATAAAGACAGATAGCTTAGATAGCCTATCTCCACGTATTGAACCAAGTAGCAGCAAGCAGAAGTAGGACAATAAACTAAAATTAGAAATGCTAACACCATATGTTGCCTCCAGTTAGACTCACGGAACTGCAGACAAATTTAAGTAACACAGTGGCAAGCATGCATGCATGACTCAAATGTCAGAAAAGATTGACAGGGAATAGACTACCTCATAATGGTATGCATGTTCGTGTCGATGTGTTATCGATGACATAGACATGCTCAAAATAAGAACACCCAGCTACCTCTAACGCAGATGCTCAAGCCCAGATGAGTCATCAATGATCAACCGCGAGTCCAATCTGTATGAGCAACTCAAATTTCAGAGATTATAGAAAGCTTCCTGCAAGAAAGAAATATGACACAGCAATGTATATTAGAGCAAGCACCAGCAAGAGAACTACCCAATTGACAGGAAAAAATAAAGACAGCTAGCTTATCTCCACATATTGAACCAAGTAGCAGCAAGTAGAAGTAGGCAATAAACTAAAATAGAAATGCTAACACCATCTGTTGCCTCTAATAGACTCACAGAGCTGAAGACAAATTTGAGTAACAGTGGCATGCATGGGTACTAAAATGTGAGAAAATATTGACATGGAATATACTACCTCATAATACTATGGTATGCTATACTCCCTCCGTTTTAAAATATAAGATGTTTTAGTATACACTACTTTAGGTTCATTTAGATTTGGAGTGAACCTAGACATTAAAAGGGATCTAGATATACTACTTTTACAAAACTAAAACATCTTATTTTTGAAACGGAGGGAGTAGACAGGAAGAAAAGTCGCCAACAGCCGCTGAATCGTAGCAAAAAAATAGTGTTTGCAACTCTTTGTATTCATATGCAAGATGGTAACTAAGAGTAAAAGATGCAAAAAGAGGAGTACCCGTGTACTGATATATATAATATATATATGTATATATATATATTATATATATACTCTGCTTCAAGATTAGGTAACACTATGACAACTTCAGGCAATATCAAAATTTGGGTTTGCAGACATTGCCCAAAAAACAGGAATTGAAAACAAAAGGCTAAGAAACATGGAAGGCGCACACATGAGGGCAGTTGCAGGTCGACCTGTCGCAAGCAGAGCGGCAGCGGCACAGTCAGTCGAACACAATATAAGCTTCGTAAATACATGCAAATCACTATTAAAAAGGAAAATCAATACATGTGTTCTTCTTCTCCAGGTTTACAGACTAAACATGTAAGAAATTATATTTAATGGATCTACTACAAAAGAGAAAACATGTAAGAAATTATATTTAATGGATCTACTACAAAAGAGAAATGCATCAGTTATAGTGTGTCATTGGTCTGTCAAACGCTAACAACAATAGGAGAATTTCTAATTGGGTGATTACTGTTTTCTCTTATCTACCAATGCAGCTACGTATTATCCAACACCCCAATCAATTGTTCATCTAGGAACTTAAAAGTGGGACAGAAAAGGTCCTAAGGTATGAAGATGAGTATCTTCAAGGTTCTTCGATGGTGTGTCGAGTATCTGTCCACCATCTACTGCCTCCTACAACACAGCTCAACAAAAAAAGTGCAGCTGCAGGCTGATTCATTAGATAGGCCAAGCAAGCTAGAAAGAGAAAAAAAGCTAGCCAGGGAAGATAGATAGCAACTTGCTGTTTCACACGGTAGGAAGTGTCGGGGGATGACCCCAGGTAGGCTACGCCAGGCCTAACTGGCCGGCTCCGAGAATGCCTGGCCGGATGGCTGCAACCGGGTGGACCGATCCAACCGGTCCGCCCTCAAGATTTCCCGGCTGGCCCGTCTAGCCGGATGGCCGTTTTCACCCGATCGCCTCGGATTCGGTGGCAAGGCTACGGAGGGGGTGACGCTCCTTGATGAGCGCGCCCCTGACTCCTTGTATCATCAAATAGGCTGGCGCGCCGCCCCTGCCGACGATACAAGACAACTGTGACAAAGCAGGAGCGAAACGAGGGGCTATCGGTTGACCGCTAAACCTCCAGCTGACCGTTAAAAGTTGACTGGGTCCTGGCCCACCGGCTGGACCCTGACAGCCGGCCCGCTATGTAAACCCAAAGCCCAAAGAGTAAACCCTAGAACCCACATTGTAACCCACCTCTCCTAGCCAGTATATAAGGGAGGGTAGAGCTAGGGTTCTAGGTGAGCTCATGTAGATTCAAGTTTATCCTCATAGTTTATTAGTTCATCTTCTTCCTCTAGCTCTGCATAGCAGCTAGGGAAACAACTCAAGGAGCACCTGCACTGGGCATTCGCTCCCAATATAGTAGATCCTTGTAGAGTAGGAGTGTTACCTCGCCAGGAGGGCTCCGAACCTAGGTACATCGCTGTGTCTGCAGTATCTGTGCCCAACCTGTTGCGAGTAGCCACCGATAGCATCCTGATTGTCTCCTCTCATGCCATCTCCGATGGCACTGCCGTGTTCCACACCATGACAGTTGGCGCCCACCATGGGGCACAGCGCTTCGGCTGGGGTCATCTTTCGCACGTGACTTCCGCTTGTCACCGGTGAGCGAGTCGCCTCCGGCCTCGTCCTCACTCTCGGGTCCTTCGACTGCGTTGTCGACAACGCATCATGCTTCACCAGTGAGACCTTCCCAAGTGGCGGCTCCGTCATGCACTTCGGCGAGCACCGCGTCTACGTCACCGCCGTCGCCGAGGCTTTCCCTCGCGGAGTCATCATTGTCTCTGGCGCGCCACCCGGCTTTGCCGCTCCGCGCGGTGCCAGCGGCAGCGTCGAGGTCATGATGGACGGTTCAGGTGAAGGTCGTCGCCCGCCCCTCGAGCGCAACATGGGAGGAAACGGCTCCACCTCGCATGGACCAGATCAGGACCCGCTAACCGCCTCCATCAAGAACCTCCGCAACCTCATCGTCCTTGAGGCACATCCAGCAGTGGTTACAGCTGCGCTGGAGGCCACGTGCCAAAACCTCCTAGAAGAAGCCAACAAGGTCGCCACCCAACATCGATGGCTAAACGCAACCATGCGTGAGTACAACACCACACATAGCCTCGCCCGCCTGCCCGGTGCCAACCGGCAGATTCCGCCCGCGGGTCATAACCTTGGTTTGGAGCTGGACCGTGCTGCTGACCCGTGTACTCCCGCAGTTTAGCCAGTTTACAGCACTCCCGCCAAGAACATTAGGGCCGCGGAGGCGGCCAACGCTGAGCTGAGCCACCTTGAGGGCGATGAGCTACGCCGCCAGCAGGCGCGCGTCCAGCTCCTCATAGCCACCGCCAACAAGCAGCAGACCAAGGTAGGTCTCAGCTTTGGAGGAAACAGCAAGAGACAGCCACCTCGCTGGATGGTGGATCTGGCAGCTGGTGGTAGCAAGGCCTCCTCTCCAAACAGAACGAGGTAGAATAGCCGTCCATGCAGCGGGTTAGCTGGCTATGGGCATCATCCGCATGAAGCCGCGGCGGTCACCAGTAGAAACCACACTCCGGCTGATGGAGCTGGACAAGGGCAACGTCACCAACCGGTTGACGAAGCCAAAAGAAGCCTCGTGCTGCCCAAGTCCCGCCTGACGGGGCGACTCGGCCCACACGAGCCGGAAACACGCAATGCATGCACACGCATCGACCTCCTGATACAATCATGCGCGCTGGAGGAGGAAAGTCCAGCCGGCCCAAGATGTTCCAGACCGCGCATCTGGAACGAACTGTTTCCAAAGGGATTTTCACTCTCAAGGGACACACCAAAGTACGACGGCTTAGTCAAGCCAAAAGACTGGCTGGTGGACTATGTCACCACGGTGAGCATAGCCACCGGCGAGTGGCGGTGCGCTACGTCCCCCTCATGCTCCTCGACTCAGCTAGAACCTGGCTAAACAGTCTCCCTAACAACAGCATCAACGCTTAGGTTGACTCCAAGGAAGCATTTATTGGCAACTTCACCGGCACCTACAAGCGGCCTGAGCAGCCCCATGATTTCGCCCTCTGTGTTCAAGGGAAGGACGGGTCCGACCGCTCCTACCTCACCTGGTGGACAAGCATGCACAACTCCTGTGAGGGGGTGCGTGAGCACCAGGCAATCGAATTCTTTGTCAACGGCTGTAGAGATGGCACCATGCTCAAGCATAAGCTTAGCTGGGTGGAACCCGAAACCATGGCTCAGGACATGGCCATTGCAGACAAGTATGCCACCGCTCACACGGCGATAAAGAAGGCCATTGTGGTGGACGACCAAGGGAAGATCATCGTGTATAACTCCACGGACTGGCGAAAACCAGATGGGCATCATAACAACTCCAGGCAGCACGACCATGATAACCGCCATGGCAAAAGAATGGACAACCAGCTAGACATCTGGTATGGGTCCAAGCAGGTGGCAGCCGTCCAAGAGGATCTGGCTGCAGGCGGCAGCCGAAGGCAGAATCCCAATGACCGGCCGCCACGACCCAAGTACACCATTGAATCGATGCTTGATGGGCCGTGAAAGTTTCACAATGGCGGCAACAAGCCGGCTACGCATACAACTCGCCAGTGCACCTGGACCAAGAAGATGTCCAAGGTTTGCGGATTACCACCACCGCCGCCTCCGCTAGCCGGTGGCCCACAGGACAACCATGAACGCCAGAACCGCCAGGACAAGGACGATGGTGATTACCCTCGCCGGGTGGGAAACTACCACATTTCCACCACCGAGACAGAGACAAAGCACAACACGAGGCACCGCGAGGCGGAGGTGAACGCAATCGTTCCCCCCGTTCCCTAGTACCTAAACTGGTCTGAGCAAGAGATCACGTGGAGCGGGAAGGACCAGCCGGCTGTACTGTCTCACCCAGGCACCTACGCGATGGTCCTGGATCCTATCATTGTCTCCAGAAGCACTCCTACAGATTTTCACGTGTCCTTGTCGATGGGTGCAGCAGCATCAACCTCCTGTACCATAGCTCGTTGGACCAGCTCGGCATCAGCAAATCTCAACTAGAGCGGTCCAGCACCTCGGAGCTGTCCAAGGTCCATCGCATTCGCCCATCGGCCAGATCCGGCTAGACGTCATTTTTGGCATGGAGGGAAACATCCACCGCGATCCCATATGGTTTGAGGTGGTCAACCTCTCCAATGCATACCACGCCATCCTTGGACACCTAGCGCTCACCGAGTTCATGGCGGTGCCGCACTACGCGTACCTCAAGATGAAGCTTCCTGGGCCCAAGGGAGTAATCACCATCGCCGGCTGCTACAAGCAGTCGGTGGAATGTGCCACAGACGGCTCCAAGCAAGCCGAGGCCATGATCATCGCGGAGGAGAAGCACATCATCATGCAGAACATGGCGGACTACAGGTGAAATGTCGTCTGGTGAGCCAAAGCCAGCCGGAGAGGCACAGTTCAAGCCATCCAAGGGCACCAAGACGATTTTTCCTAATGAGGTTGAGCCAGACAAGTTCATCTTGGTCGGAGATGGCCTCTATGGCAAATAGGAAAGCGCGATTGTCGACTTCCTCCGTGAGAATCAGGATATATTCACATGATCCCCCCAAGGGCATGCCTAGTCTTCCGAGCGAGCTCGCCGAGCACTCTTTACATGCCAGCCGGATGCAAAGTCGGTCAAGCAATCTCTACACCGTTTCGCAAAAAAAACAATTGGTGAAGAAATCACCCGGCTCCTAGCTGCCGAATTCATCATGGAAGTATACCACGCAGAATGGCTGGAAAATCTGGTGCTGGTGCTGAAAAAGAACAAGACTTAGTGCATGTGTGTTGACTACAGCAGCCGCAACAAGGCATGCCCCCAAAGATCCATTCGCCCTGCCAAGGATAGATCAAGTGATCGATTCCATAGCCGGCGCGAACTATTGTCGTTTCTACATGCGTATTCCGGCCACTACTAGATCGAGCTGAACCCCACTGATCAAATAAAGACAACATTCATCACCCCATATGGGGCTTACTATTATACCACCATGCCATTTGGACTGAAAGATGCAGGGGCAACGTACCAGTGCTGCATGTAGAAGTGCCTGCAACCGTAGATCGGAGGAAACGTACACATCTACGTTGATGATGTGGTGGTCAAGACAAAGGAATGAGGAACACTCCTTGAGGACCTGAAGGAAACATTCGCCAACCTCTATCGGTTCCAGGTGAAGTTGAACCTGGAGAAGTATGTGTTCGGCATTCTAGCCGGCCAGCTCCTCGGTTTTCTCGTCTCAAAACGAGGAATCGAGGCCAACCCGGAGAAGATCGGATCAATCGAGCTCATGCAACCGCCGCAGAACCTGTGCGACATGCAGAAGTTCACCGGATGCCTAGCCTCCCTCAACCGGTTTGTCCGCTGGCTGGGGGAGAAGGTGTAGCATCCCAATTGTCTAACAATGGTAATGCTACTTGGTCTAGTAATATAATGGCTACTTCCTATATATAATTGTTGCATCATAATTATATCATGCTCATGTCATCATGCCACTTTGCATTTGAGCATCATATAAAACCCTTTTTCTTTGGATCTTCTCTCATATGCATTATAAATTGTATTTGCCTCTTGATATTGTATTTGGTTATTGATATATTGTTTAATGCCCAAGTGGAGTTGGGGGCATATCTTTTATTCCACTCCTCCATTTTTCTTTGTCACCACCTTATAAATTCTACCACCCTAATTACCCATGGGCTTTTATTTTATTCTTGCCACTCAATTTAGCTCTTGTGGTTTAGTGTGGATCCAATCCCTTTTTCTTTTGCTTGGCCTTTATTCCACTCTTGGGAATGCATAAGAATAATGCCATATTATTATTATTGTTTTCACAAAATAAAACATGGCATTTAATATTTTGCATGGGCCATGCAACCATCACCACCATGTGTTCACCTTTGGTTTTTATTTGTTTTATGAGTGGATTATCTTCTTAAGCTTCCCCTTCCTCTAAATCATTTTTTTCACCTTAATCTTGTATTCTTGCCATGTGCCATCAAGCCTCTCTCACATGTGGTATGCCATGCATGATCATGTGAGGTACCTTCCTTACCTCTTCTCCTTCTCACATGATCATGCCATATTAAAGAGAACCCTAAACCATTATTTTCTCTCTTCCACCTTCTCTCTCCTTAGCCATCACCCAAACCCCAACCTTTGGCTGCTCTTTATTTTGATCATGCTCAAACCCTAACCTAGCTTTTCCTCCTCACCTCCCTAGCTCTAACCCCTCTCTAATCTGAGCCCCCTCCCTAGCTAGACCCGAGCTACCCTCTTCATTTCCTTGGCAAGGACTCCACCAGCCACCACATGCCATCTTCCCTGGTCCCCTCCCTTCTTCCTTAGCAAGACAACAAGAGAGAGAGAAGAGAGAGATCAACCGAGGCCCTCTACTTTGCCAAAAAGTGCACCACTTCCATGTGCCTCTCCCCTCTCTCCCTTATCACACCAACCTCCCAAGCACATCTCAGGTCGAGACCTGGAGCCCCAAGCACCCCACCTTCCTCCCTCCTTCCACCACCAGAAGGCCATAGCCACCTCCTAGCAAAACCCTAGCCACCTCGGCCAAGATCGAGATCTGCGCGCCCTGGTGTTCTCCAAGCCCAGCCAGGAGCACCGTCGGGGTCATCTGCTTCCCCTTCTTCTCCTCGTACCAGCCCGGGGCCAAAGCCTCGCCGGAATAAGCCTAGCGACGCCGTGCACCGCGGCAACCCGAGACCGTCGTCCGCGAGCCCGGCGCCAGATCCCCTCCACCTCCGCGCGTACGACCACGCCGGCGACACCGCGGTGAGCCCATGCACCTCCCAGACATGGTCCCCCTCTCCCTCCTGCATCGTAGCTCCGCCGCACTCCGTCGAACGCTCTTCATGCCGCCGCGTGCCGTGCGCGGGCTAGCAGCAACAGCCTCAGATCCCTCTGGCCCTCTGTTCCTCGTCGAAGCCCGGCCAGCACAGCCACCCCCTATAGATGCCCCCTGCACGAAAGATGTAGCCCGATGTCCCCTCTTCGTTTTTCATTTTTGGGGCGACGCATTTCGTCCAGCGTATGCGTCGCCACCGTCGACGGAAGATGGCTAGATCTGCCGCCGGCAGAACCTTGTCCGTCAGCGCGCAGCAGCAGCCGATGCCCTTTTGCACTTGACCCCTGCCCTTTTTCCTGCCTAAACCCGCAGTCCCGGGAGCCCCACCTGTCAGCCCCGGTGTATTCTTGCACGAAAGCCCCCGCGGTCTGGAGATTCTTCGCCCGCGCTGCCCTGGATCGCCCACGTGTCAGCCGTCTGCTGGCCCGCGCGCGTGCGTGGCCCCGCGTCGTGACCGGCCCACCCGTCAGTCGCATTGGTTAGGCAGAGCCGTGGTGGAAAAAGTCATATGCGCGCTGTGTGGCCCAGTCAGCCGCTGGTCCACCCGTCAGCGACTGGGGCTGGGTTTGTCTGAGTATAAAACGTTTTCTATTTTTCTGTTTTAAAATAAACTTTTCCAGAAATTGTTTAAATTCAAATTCAAATCAGATTTTAAATAAATTTTAAATTATAAATCCAAATAATACATATAATATATGTTTTTGAATCAGGAAAATGTGAGGATTTCAAATATGCCATTCAAAATGTTGTTTGAACACTTTAAATTTTCGAGATGATTCAAATTACAATAAAATGCCCTTTTCCGTAATAAATCAATAACTTTAATTCTATAACTCCAAATTTGGCAAATAATATGTCTAAATCGATCAGCGCGACGAGCCCGTTCTATCTATGCAGTCCTTGTTCTAAATTGATGCATGCATCATGTCATTATTAAAAATCTGAACTGTTTATGGCAATAAAATTTGACTAAGTAAATAATAAAATGCTTTATTTCTTGTACCCACACCTCACCCTTGCCATGCTACTTTAATGCCATGTAATTTGTGCATCATTTATCATCGCACGCTTGTTTGCTTGTCGCATTTTAATTCATATGCTTGTGCACTTTATTTATGCTGGCCTTTGTTTGTTTGGTTCTTCTTTGAATAGACGCCCAGCAGGAGAATTACCAGGAATCACAGGAGTTCTACCCAGATCCATCTCTCGCTTCAACTGAGCTGCCAGGCAAGCACTACCACATGCTTGCATACATATAGTACCTATTGCCTCTATCTTATTCTTGCATCATTGAGCCGCGATTGCATTAAATTGAATCCCAAGTACTGCATAGCCTTTACTTTTAAACCCCACCAAGCTTGTTCCTCCATCCCATGAGCCATTACTACAGGAGTTGTTTGAGCCATGCGAGTCGTAGAAAAGCATGAGTAGGGTATGTGAGTGTCTGCTGGGTAACGAGGTACCTAAACAACATAACCTGAGTAGTAATGGGATAACTAATGAAAGAGGCACCGGTGAGCAATATCTGCTATTTGGTTTTTCATGCTCACTTGTGTCCCGTAGGACCCCGAGTACTTGATTCATGTTCCTTGTTTATTCGCACTATCCACATCCGGGAGGCCTTATGGACCCCCCCCCCCCCCGAGCCAGAGCTTGATTCATTCTTATTTCTTGGGGCCACAAAGTAGTTTGGGGCTTTGTTACTATCTTGTACTTATGCCATGTTATTGCTTTATTAAGGTTGTGCGTGGAGCACCTGTACTGTTTTGGATCGTGGAATGTTTTCGCGGTATTGACAAGCCCAGTTACATTTTCGTGTTCCCAGTCGTTTATAGCCATTGACACAAACCTTGGGTCTGTCTCGGAGCTGGCCAACTTCGTTGCGGGTAGCTTAATGGGGTGGCCCCCTGAAATATTTCTGAATCCTGTGATCGCTTTGTCGTGAATATCTCGTTGGGTTTTGAGTTGGTTTTTCCGAGGTTGATCGAGTGTGTGTTGCTATTCGTGCACCCCTGCAGGGTAAATCTTTCTAAAAGTCATGTCCGCGGTTATGGACGACTTGGAGCACACTTTCTCGATCATAGACAAGTATAAGTAAAGTACCGCTTCTAATCTGACTAAGTACCTGATTAGTAAATAGTGCAATACTCATGGAATGGTTAATAAAACTGCCAACGGATGATGGGGGTTGTTCGTCCACTTCCTCGTTGGTAAGCGAGGAGGAGGATGGATCTGTTAATTATACTGTTATAACTGTTGTTCTTAATTAACGGACATCCGTCTATCATTGGTTAGGCGGATGGTTAGCGAGTATCTATAGACTTGTTAGTTATTATCGTTTGCTGCAATTGCGTCACCCAAGGTTATGTCCCCTTTAATGGCATAAAGACTTGCTGAGTACCCCTAGGGTCTCACACGATAAATTGTTTGATTCAGATGAACGGGTGTATTCGCAAGATGGATACTAGGTGGAGGAGACAGATGATGGTGGCAACGATCATTCAGTGTAGAGATTCCGGGAACGGGGATCCGTGAGATCTGTGGGCGGGATGTGTTTATTTATGTGGCATCTTATGCCGATTTGCTTCTTATCCGTACTCGGATCTTGTTTTCCGCTTCCGCCTGATACTCTGATGTGTGATGAATGAGGAGCTATCCTAAAGTATTATCTCTATCTAGGATATTTGAATCTTGCCGTATGGCATTGCAATAATTTCTATTTCTTTCTAGATGGAATGGCTCTGAGGACTGTTGTATGTGGCTTGCATACATACTCATTTGTGTATGTAGTTGATCCCTTCGCCTGCCGATTACGCCGCTCGTTCTTGTCCCGATGATCTGAAAATGGTTAGGACGGCCGAAAGGTCTACCGTGAGTGGCCCCGGGCCCCACCGTACTATTTTAACCACTTTCGTTCGTCCAGGCAGGTAACTAAGAGCGTAATTCACTGAGGTAGTTACAATTGGTATCAGAGCCATCCCGCCCTTCAGGGTCTCAGCCAAAATGGTCGTTGTCAGTTTAGAAAATATTTTTGGTAGTTATGTATACTAGGGAAAAACAAAACGTGAGAGGAGGACTGCTTCCATTTTTCTTCTTACCCACCCACCCACCCTTTTCTGGTAAGGAAGTGTAACATTTTCAATCCTCTTCTAAAATTCAAACTAGGATTCACGTGTTCTGGGTTCCGTAGTACCATAGGTTGTGTGTGTGTGTGTGTGAATTCCTTGTCTATCTGTTGCATCCAAATGTTATCACTATCTGCCTTTTGGTTATCAACTGTTGGTACATTCCATACCGACAGGACTTTGTAAACCGACGCGATCTATCAGATTCGTTGTATACCGATGCGATCTATCTTACTCTTTGTTATCCGACGTTATCTTGTTGGGGTGTTCTTTTTCGTAGTTACCAATCTTTAGGTTCACCTTAAGAAGAAGGTGTTGGGATATGTGTTTTGATGATTCATGTGCGGAGTAATGATTTGAGTGCGGGATGGAGTCGCGACTATACCACTACTTTTATCATTTGCTCTTGCATATTGAACTAGTAGAGTTACTAATCTTAATTCGTGAAGTGGTTTTGTGCATATAGTGGTATTTTAATGCCGAAATTTGCGGAAAATTTTTCTTTGTTAGTTTGTGTACCACACTCCTTGTTTAGTCGTGTGCGTTATGCTTATTATCTTCTAGTTGCCTTGAACTTTGTTGATATTCTAATATCATCTCAGTGAATTGCATCCTTTAATCTTGGTTAATTCCATTTTGGTACTATTTTGGATTATTATCATTTTCCATTATAGTATTGACTTGTGTTTTATATCAATCACAGGATGGCACCACCACGCCGTTCTGAGGAGGACATACCACCTAAACTGGGGGCTGCGTTGGTAAGTATTGCAAATGCTTTGGGCGCTATGCAGGAGAACCAGCAGCGCTTCGAAGAAAGCGTGAGGAGGAATGAGTTTGTTCCGCTACCTCCACCTCCCAAGCGAGGAGACATCAAGAGTTTTCTCAAGTTCAACCCAGGCCAATTTGAGGTGTCTGATCAGCCACTTGATGCGGATGATTGGCTGCGTCAAGTGTCAAGGTTGCTGATGACTGTGGATGTTCCCGAGCAAGAATGGGTCAAATGTGCCACTCACCTTCTGAAGGGAGATGCAGCTCTCTGGTGGGAAAATTACCTCAAGGCAGATCTCTCTGGTTTTCAGCCTACTTGGGAGCAATTCACTGCTGCTTTCAAAGAGTAATATCTGTCAGAAATTGTCATGGAAAGGATGAAGGAAGTGTTTCTCAACCTCAAGCAGGGCACTGACAATGTCAACACCTACATCAGAAACTTCATGAACCTTTCTCGGTATGGTGGCGATGAGATCTCTGATGACAAGAAAAAGCAAAAGAGGTTCCGGCAAGGCCTCAATGCTTCCATCAAGTATGCAGTCACTCATGCAAGGCCGGCATCTTTTCTGGAACTCCAACATACAGCTCTGCCGGAAGAAGCAAGTAGGGAAGTGTTTGAGGAGTCAAAGAAACACAACCTTGATGCAGCAAGCTCTTCAGCTATGACAGCTCCTTCTAAGCGTTGTGTCTGGGTTCCTAACACCCCACCGTCGCTCCCTGCTCCACCAAGACCATCAAGCTACGCAACAAGGCCACCAAACTCCTTCACTGCGACTCCCAGGGGCTACAACCACAACTACCCTGGAGCGCCTGGCGGAGTCCCTGGCTACGTTGCTCCACGTCCACCTGGTGCTTGTTATACTTGTGGAAACACTGGGCATCAGCACTGGAATTGTCCTATGAACAACAAAGCTCTTCCACCACCACCTCCAAGACCTGCGGCAAGTTCTCCGATGGTTCCTGCACCTCCACCTAGGGCTCTCAACATCAACACTAAGCCCGGGTCTACGGTTGCTCGTGCCAACTGTGTCAACGTCGCTCAAGCTGAGCATGCACCTGGAGTTGTCATGGGTATGCTTCCTGTTAACTCAGTTCCTGCACGAGTTTTTTTTTATTCTGGTGCTTCACATTCTTTCGTTTCTCACAAATTTGCAAATGAGCATGAGCTTGTTATAGACCAGCTAGATAAAAAGTTAATGGTTCGTTCTCCCGGGGCAAGAATGTTATCTACCAAAATCAGCCATGGCAATCAAATTGAGATTGATGGTTCTTCTTTTCTGGCCTCATTGATCCTTCTGGGCAACTCTGACATTGATGTTATCTTGGGCATGGATTGGTTAACAGCAAATGCAGCTGTGATTGATTGCGCTGAACGTTCGGTTTCTCTGAAAATTCCTGAAGGCCATATAGTCTATTCTCCAAGTCTGACTCCTACAATTCTGCTTTACTCTTTGGCGGCTCTGAATGATGATGCTATGGAAGGTATTCAGAGTGTTCCTGTAGTCTGCGAGTTCCCGGATGTCTTTCCTGAAGAGTTGCCAGGTATGCCTCCAGATCGTGAGGTTGAGTTTGTGAATGAACTTGAACCTGGTACCTCTCCTATTTCCAAGCAGCTTATAAAATGGGTCCTGCTGAGTTGGCTGAACTCAAACGTCAGTTGGATGAACAAGAGAAGTTGGGTTTCATTCAGCACAGTACTTCTTCTTGGGGTAGCCCAACCATCTTTGTGAAGAAGAGCGACAAGACGGATAGACTTTGTGTTGACTATCGGGCACTCAATGCTAAAACCATCAAGAATAAATATCCCCTTCCGCGGATTAATGATCTCTTCGATCAGCTAGCTGGGGCAGTGGTATTCTCTAAGCTTGATTTGAGAAGTGGATATCATCAAATCAAGATCCGCAAGGAAGATGTTCCTAAAACAGCTTTCACCACCCGCTATGGCCTGTACGAGTACATGGTCATGTCTTTCGATCTCACCAACGCACCTGCCACCTTTTCGAGGCTTATGAACTCGGTTTTCATGGAGTATCTTGATAAGTTCATTGTGGTCTATCTGGATGACATTCTAGTCTATTCTAAGTCAAAGGAAGAACATGAAGAACACCTTCGGTGTGTCCTAAACAAGCTTCGTGAGAACCGCCTGTATGCAAAGTTCTCCAAGTGTGAGTTTTGGCTGCCTCAAGTCACCTACCTTGGTCACGTCATCTCTGCCAAGGGCATTGCCGTCAACCCAGAAACTATTAAGATAATTATGGACTGGCTTCCACCCATAAATGTCAAAGAAGTCCGAAGTTTCCTTGGTTTTGCCAGTTACTCCCGTCGCTTTGTTCAAAACTTCTCAAAAATTGCGAAGCCTCTTACCGATCTCCTCAAGAAAGGCCAGAAATACCTTTGGACTCCTGCATGTCAAGCAAGCTTTGAAACACTCAAAGAGAAGCTCACTTCCACACCAGTCTTAGTTCCTCCAGATACATCAAAGCCTTTCCAGATATTCTGTGATGCCTCATTGCAAGGATTGGGTGCGGTCCTTATGCAAGAAAAACAAGTTGTTGCTTATGCATCTCGTCAGTTGAAGACGCATGAGATCAATTATCCTACACATGACCTCGAACTCGCAGCAGTTGTCTTTCTTTGAAAGTATGGAGGCATTACTTGCTTGGCAACCATTGTGAAATCTTTTCTGATCACAAGAGTCTGAAGTACATATTCACACAGCCTGATCTCAACCTTCGTCAGAGGAGGTGGATTGAAACAATCAATGATTTCGATTTGACCATCAACTACACTCCGGGCAAAGCTAATGTCATGGCCGATGCTCTCAGCCGAAAAGCTTATGTCAACAACCTCATGGTGGAAGAACAACAGCCTCTCTTGTGCGAGGAATTCCGCAAGCTCAACCTTGAAATTGTGGATCAAGGGTATCTTCAAAACCTTCTGGCAACACCTCTCTTGGAAGAAAAAGTTCGTTCCATTCAACTTGGTGATCCTTACACTAAAAAGATCATCTCCAACATTCAGCTTCCGAAGTATGAGTCTTTCCACGTCGATGACCAAGGCACTCTTTTCTTTGAACACCGGATGTTTGTTCCGAACTACCTGGGTTTAAGAGAGCAAGTTCTCAAGGAGGCGCATGATTCTGTTCTTTCTATCCACCCTGGCAGCACTAAGATGTACATGGACTTGAAAACACAATATTGGTGGCCTGGTTTGAAACGATATTGTGCCAAGTATGTCTCGGAGTGTGATGTTTGTCGCAGAGTTAAAGCTATCCATCAGAAACCTTCCGATCTTCTACAGCCATTGAAGCCCCTGGAATGGAAATGGGAGAAAGTAGAGATGGACTTCATCACTGGTTTTCCAAGGTGGCAGAAGGGCAACAATGCAATCTTTGTTGTCATTGACATGCTTTCCAAAGTAGCTCACTTCTTTCCTGTCAAGGAAACAATTTCTGCAATTCAGTTGGCTGAGCTCTATATCAACATAATTGTCTCTCTGTATGGGGTTCCTCTTGAAATCAGTTCAGACCGTGGAAGCATCTTCACTTCCAAGTGCTGGGGAAGTTTCCAAAATGCTTTGGGAACAAAATTGAACTTTAGCACAGCTTACCACCCTCAGTCGCAAGGACAAGTTGAAAGGATCAATCAGATTCTGGAAGATATGCTCCGTGCTTGCGTTATCTCTCTCGGCATGAAGTGGGAAGAATGTATTCCTTATGCTGAATTCTCTTACAACAACAGTTGCCAGAAAAGTCTAAAGATGGCACCATTTGAGGCTCTCTATGGTCGCAAATGCAGAACTCCGATTGGTTGGTCGGGCGCAGGTGAAAGAATATTGTTTGGCCCCGACATTGTAACTCAAGCGGAGGAGAAAGTTCACATCATTCTTGAAAATCTGAAGATTGCTCAAAGTCGCTAGAACAGCAATTATGACAGAAAGCACACGGACATGGAGTATGTCCCGGGTGATCTCGTTTACCTTCGTGTCACTCCCATGAGAGGCACGCACCGCTTTGGTATCAAAGGAAAGCTGGCTCCTAGATACATTGGTCCGTTCAATATTCGTGGAAGAAGAGGAGAAGTTGCTTATGCTCTTGAGCTCCCTGAACAACTCAAAGTCCATGATGTTTTCCACATCTCTCAACTAAAGAAATGCTTCAAGGATCCCGGCAGGACCGTGGACCATGAACTCATTAATCTCCAAGAAGATCTGTCTTATCAAGAACACCCCACAAAAATCCTCGAAGTCGCAAAAGAAGGACTCGCAACAAGTCCATCAAGTTCTGCAAGGTGCTGTGGTCGCACCATTCCGTTGATGAAGCCACTTGGGAACGTGAAGATGAGCTCCGTGCCAAGTATCCTACCCTCTTTGAGTCTTCTTCTTCCTAGAATCTTGGGGCGAGATTCCTGTTTAGAGGGGGAGAGTTGTAGCATCCCAATTGTCTAACAATGGTAATGCTACTTGGTCTAGTAATATAATGGCTACTTCCTATATATAATTGTTGCATCATAAATATATCATCCTCATGTCATCATGCCACTTTGCATTTGAGCATCATATAAAACCCTTTTTCTTTGGATCTTCTCTCATATGCATTATAGATTGTATTTTCCTCTTGATATTTTATTTGGTTATTGATATATTGTTTAATGCCCAAGTGGAGTTGGGGGCATATCTTTTATTCCACTCCTCCATTTTTCTTTGTCACCACCTTATAAATTCCACCACCCTAATTACCCATGGGCTCTTATTTTATTCTTGCCACTTAATTTAGCTCATGTGGTTTAGTGTGGATCCAATCCCTTTTTTCTTTTGCTTGGCCTTTATTCCACTCTTGGGAATGCATAAGAATAATGCCATATTATTATTATTGTTTTCACAAAATAAAACATGGCATTTAATATTTTGCATGGGCCATGCAACCATCACCACCATGTGTTCTCCTTTGGTTTTTATTTGTTTTATGAGTGGATTATCTTCTTAAGCTTCCCCTTCCTCTAAATCATTTTTTTTCACCTTAATCTTGTATTCTTGCCATGTGCCATCAAGCCTCTCTCACATGTGGTATGCCATGCATGATCATGTGAGGTACCTTCCTTACCTCTTCTCCTTCTCACATGATCATGCCATATTAAAGAGAACCCTAAACCATTATTTTCTCTCTTCCACCTTCTCTCTCCTTAGCCATCACCCAAACCCCAACCTTTGGCTGCTCTTTATTTTGATCATGCTCAAACCCTAACCTAGCTTTTCCTCCTCACCTCCCTAGATCTAACCCCTCTCTAATCCGAGCCCCCTCCCTAGCTAGACCCGAGCTACCCTCTTCCTTTCCTTGGCAAGGACTCCACCAGCCACCACATGCCATCTTCCCTGGTCCCCTCCCTTCTTCCTTAGCAAGACAACAAGAGAGAGAGAAGAGAGAGATCAACCGAGGCCCTCTACTTTGCCAAAAAGTGCACCACTTCCATGTGCCTCTCCCCTCTCTCCCTTATCACACCAACCTCCCAAGCACATCTCAGGTCGAGACCTGGAGCCCCAAGCACCCCACCTTCCTCCCTCCTTCCACCACCAGAAGGCCATAGCCACCTCCTAGCAAAACCCTAGCCACCTCGGCCAAGATCGAGATCTGGGCGCCCCGGTGTTCTCCAAGCCCAGCCAGGAGCACCGTCGGGGTCATCTGCTTCCCCTTCTTCTCCTCGTACCAGCCCGGGGCCAAAGCCTCGCCAGAATAAGCCTGGCGCCGCCGTGCACTGCCGCAGCCCGAGACCGTCGTCCGCGAGCCCGGCGCCAGATCCCCTCCACCTCCGCGCGTACGACCACGCCGGCGACACCGCGGTGAGCCCCTGCACCTCCCAGACATGGTCCCCCTCTTCCTCCTGCGCCGTAGCTCCGCCGCACTCCGTCGAACGCTCTGTGCGCCGCCGCGTGCCGTGCGCGGGCTGGCAGCAACAGCCTCAGATCCCTCTGGCCCTCTGTTCCTCGTCGAAGCCCGGCCAGCATAGCCACCCCCTATAGATGCCCCTGCACGAAAGATGTAGCCCGATGTCCCCTCTTCGTTTTTCATTTTTGGGGCGACGCGTTTCGTCTAGCATATGCGTCGCCACCGTCGACGGAAGACGGCCAGATCCGCCGCCGGCAGAACCTTGTCCGTCAGCGTGCAGCAGCAACCGATGCCCTTTTGCACTTGACCCCCTGCCCTTTTTCCCGCCTAAACCCGCAGTCCCAGGAGCCCCACCTGTCAGCCCCGGTGTATTCTTGCATGAAAGCCCCCACGGTCTGGAGATTCTTCGCACGCGCTGCCCTGGATCGCCCACGTGTCAGCCGTCCGCTGGCCCACGCGCGTGCGTCGCCCCGCGTCGTGACCGGCCCATCCGTCAGTCGCATTGTTTAAATTCAAATTCAAATCAGATTTTAAATAACTTTCAAATTATAAATCCAAATAATACATATAATATATGTTTTTGAATCAGGAAAATGTGAGGATTTCAAATATGCCATTCAAAATGTTGTTTGAACACTTTAAAGTTTCGAGATGATTAAAATTACAATAAAATTCCCTTTTCCGTAATAAATCAATAACTTTAATTCTATAACTCCAAATTTGGCAAATAATATGTCTAAATCGATCAGCGCGACGAGCCCGTTCTATCTATGCTGTCCTTGTTCTGAATTGAAGCATGCATGATGTCATTATTAAAAATCTAAACTGTTTATGGCAATAAAATTTGACTAAGTAAATAATAAAATGCTTTATTTCTTGTACCCACACCTCACCCTTGCCATGCTAATTTAATGCCATGTAATTTGTGCATCATTCATCATGGCACGCTTGTTTGCTTGTCGCATTTTAATTCATATGTTTGTGCACTTTATTTATGTTGGGCTTTGTTTGTTTGGTTCTTCTTCGAATAGAGGCCCAGCAGGAGAATTACCAGGAATCACAGGAGTTCTACCCAGATCCATCTCTCGCTTCAACTGAGCTGCCAGGCAAGCACTACCACATGCTTGCATACATATAGTAACTATTGCCTCTATCTTATTCTTGCATCATTGAGCCGCGATTGCATTAAATTGAATCCCAAGTACTGCATAGCCTTTACTTTTAAACCCCACCAAGCTTGTTCCTCCATCCCATGAGCCATTACTACAGGAGTTGTTTGAGCCATGCGAGTCGTAGAAAAGTATGAGTAGGGTATGTGAGTGTCTGCTGGGTAACGAGGTACCTAAACAACATAACCTGAGTAGTAATGGGATAACTAATGAAAGAGGCATCGGTGAGCAATATCTGTTGTTTGGTTTTTCATGCTCACGTGTCCCGTAGGACCCCGAGTACTTGATTCATGTTCCTTGTTTATTCGCACTATCCACATCCGGGAGGCCTTATGGATACCCCCTGAGCCAGAGCTTGATTCATTTTTATTTCTTGGGGCCACAAAGTAGTTTGGGGCTTTGTTACTATCCTGTCCTTATGCCATGTTACTGCTTTATTAAGGTTGTGCGTGGAGCACCTGTACTGTTTTGGATCATGGAATGTTTTTGCGGTATCAACAAGCCTAGTCACATTTTCGGGTTCCCAGTCGTTTACAGCCATTGACACAAACCTTGGTTCCGTCTCGGAGCCGGCCAACTTCGTTGCGGGTAGCTTAATGGGGTGGCCCCCTGAAATATTTCTGAATCTTGTGATCGCTTTGTCGTGAATTCCTCGTTGGGTTTTGAGTTGGTTTTCTGAGGTTGATCGAGTGTGTGTTGCTATTCGTGCACCCCTGCAGGGTAAATCTTTCTGAAAGCCATGTCCGCGGTTATGCACGACTTGGAGCACACTTTCTTGATCATAGACAAGTACAACTAAAGTACCGCCTCTAATCTGACTAAGTACCTGATTAGTAAATAGTGCAATACTCATGGAATGGTTAATAAAACTGCCAACGGATGATGGGGTAGTTCGTCCGCTTCCTCGTTGGTAAGCGAGGAGGAGGATGGATCTGTTAATTATACTGTTATAACTGTTGTTCTTAATTAACGAACATCCGTCTATCATTGGTTAGGCGGATGGTTAGCGAGTATCTATAGACTTGTTAGTTATTATCGTTTGCTGCAATTGCGTCACCCCAGGCTGTGTCCCCTTTAGTGGCATAAAGACTTGCTGAGTACCCCTAGGGTCTCACACGATAAATTGTTTGATTCGGATGAACAGGTGTATTCGCAAGATGGATACTGGGTGGAGGAGACAGATGATGGTGGCAACGATCATTTGGTGTAGAGATTCCGGGAACGGGGATCCGTGAGATCTGTGGGCGGGATGTGTTTATTTATGTGGCATCTTATGCCGATTTGCTTCTTATCCGTACTCGGATCTTGTTTTCCGCTTCCGCCTGATACTCTGATGTGTGATGTATGAGGAGCTATCCTAAAGTATTATCTCTATCTAGGATATTTGAATCTTGTCGTATGGCGTTGCAATAATTTCTATTTCTTTCTAGATGGAATGGCTCTGAGGACTGTTGTATGTGGCTTGCATACATACTCATTTGTGTATGTAGTTGATCCCTTCGCCTGCCGATTACACCGCTCGTTCTTATCCCGATGATCTGAAAATGGTTAGGACGGCCGAAAGGTCTACCATGAGTGGCCCCGGGCCCCACCGTACTATTTTAACCACTTTCGTTCGTCCAGGCAGGTAACTAAAAGCGTAATTCACCGAGGTAGTTACAATTGGTATCAGAGCCATCCCACCCTTCAGGGTCTCAGCCAAAATGGTCGTTGTCAGTTTAGCAAATATTTTTGATAGTTATGTATACTAGGGAAAAACAAAACGTGAGAGGAGGACTGCTTCCATTTTTCTTCTTACCCACCCACCCACCCTTTTATGGTAAGGAAGTGTAACGTTTTCAATCCTCTTCTAAAATTCAAACTAGGATTCACGTGTTCTGGGTTCCGTAGTACCATAGGTTGTGTGTGTGTGTGTGAATTCCTTGTCTATCTGTTGCATCCAAATGTTATCACTATCTGCCTTTTGGTTATCAACTGTTGGTACATTCCATACCGACAGGCCTTTGTAAACTGATGCAATCTATCTGATTCGTTGTATACCGATGCGATCTATCTTACTCTTTGTTATCCGACGTTATTTTGTTGGGGTGTTCTTTTTCGTAGTTACCAATCTTTAGGTTCACCTTAAGAAGAAGGTGTCGGGATATGTGTTTTACTGATTCATGTGCGGAGTAATGATTTGAGTGCGGGATGGAGTCGTGACCATACCACTACTTTTATCATTTGCTCTTGTATATTGAACTAGTAGAGTTACTAATCTTAATTCGTGTAGTGGTTTTGCGCATATAGTGGTATTTCAATGCCGAAATTTGGGGAAATTTTTTCTTTGTTAGTTTGTGTACCACACTCCTTGTTCAGTCGTGTGCGTTATGCTTAATATCTTCTAGTTGCCTTGAGCTTTGTTGATATTTTAATATCATCTCAGTGAATTGCATCCTTTAATCTTGGTTAATTCCATTTTGGTACTATTTTGGATTATTATCATTTTCCATTATAGTACTGACTTGTGTTTTATATCAATCACAGGATGGCACCACCACGCCGTTCTGAGGAGGACATACCACCTAAACTGGGGGCTGCGTTGGCAAGTATTGCAAATGCTTTGGGCGCTATGCAGCAGAACCAGCAGCGCTTCGTAGAAAGCGTGAGGAGGAATGATTTTGTTCCACTACCTCCACCTCCCAAGCGAGGAGACATCAAGAGTTTTCTCAAGTTCAACCCACGCCAATTTGAGGTGTCTGATCAGCCACTTGATGCGGATGATTGGCTGCATGAAGTGTCAAGGTTGCTGATGACTGCGGATGTTCCCGAGCAAGAATGGGTCAAATGTGCCACTCACCTTCTGAAGGGAGATGCAGCTCTCTGGTGGGAAAATTACCTCAAGGCAGATCTCTCTGGTTTTTAGCCTACTTGGGAGCAATTCACTGTTGCTTTCAAAGAGCAATATCTGTCAGAAATTGTCATGGAAAGGATGAAGGAAGTGTTTCTCAACCTCAAGCAGGGCACTGACAATGTCAACACCTACATCAAAAACTTCATGAACCTTTCTTGGTATGGTGGCGATGAGATATCTGATGACAAGAAAAAGCAAAAGAGGTTCCGGAAAGGCCTCAATGCTTCCATCAAGTATGCAATCACTCATGCAAGGCCGGCATCTTTTCTGGAACTCCAACATACAGCTCTGCAGAAGAAGCAAGTAGGCAAGTGTTTGAGGAGTCAAAGAAACACAGCCGTGATGCAGCAAGCTCTTCAGCTATGACAGCTCCTTCTAAGCGTCGTGTCTAGGTTCCTAACACCCCACCGTCACTCCCTGCTCCACCAAGACCATCAAGCTACGCAGCAAGGCCACCAAACTCCTTCACTGCGGCTCCCAGGGGCTACAACCACAACTACCCTGGAGCGCCTGGCGGAGTCCCTGGCTACGTTGCTCCACGTCCACCTGGTGCTTGTTATACTTGTGGAAACACTGGGCATCAGCACTGGAATTGTCCTACGAACAACAAAGTTAATCCACCACCACCTCCAAGACCTGCGGCAAGTTCTCCGATGGTTCCTGCACCTCCACCTAGGGCTCTCAACATCAACACTAAGCCCGGGTCTACGGTTGCTCGTGCCAACTGTGTCAACGTCGCTCAAGCTGAGCATGCACCTGGAGTTGTCATGGGTATGCTTCCTGTTAACTCAGTTCCTGCATGAGTTTTGTTTGATTCTGGTGCTTCACATTCTTTCGTTTCTCACAAATTTGCAAATGAGCATGAGCTTGTTATAGACCAGCTGGATAAAAAGTTAATGGTTCTTTCTCCCGGGGCAAGAATGTTATCTACCAAAATCAGCCATGGCAATCAAATTGAGATTGGTGGTTCTTCTTTTCTGGCCTCATTGATCCTTCTAGGCAACTCTGACATTGATGTTATCTTGGGCATGGATTGGTTAACAGCAAATGCAGCTGTGATTGATTGTGCTGAACGTTCGGTTTCTCTGAAAATTCCTGAAGGCCATATAGTCTATTCTCCAAGTCTGACTCCTGCAATTCAGCTTTACTCTTTGACGGCTCTGAATGATGATGCTATGGAAGGTATTCAGAGTGTTCCTGTAGTCTACGAGTTCCCGGATGTCTTTCCTGAAGAGTTGCCAGGTATGCCTCCGGATCGTGAGGTTGAGTTTGTGATTGAACTTGAACATGGTACCGCTCCTATTTCCAAGCGGCCTTATAAAATGGGTCCTGCTGAGTTGGCTGAACTCAAAGGTCAGTTGGACGAACAAGAGAAGTTGGGTTTCATTTAGCACAGTACTTCTTCTTGGGGTAGCCCAACCATCTTTGTGAAGAAGAGAGACAAGACTGATAGACTTTGTGTTGACTATTGGGCACGCAATGCTAAAACCATCAAGAATAAATATCCCCTTCTGCGGATTAATGATCTCTTCGATCAGCTTGCTAGGGCTGTGGTATTCTCTAAGCTTGTTTTGAGAAGTGGATATCATCAAATCAAGATCCGCAAGGAAGATGTTCCTAAAACAGCTTTCACCACCCGCTATGGCCTGTTCGACGTACACGGTCATGTCTTTCGGTCTCACCAACGCACCTGCCACCTTTTTGAGGCTTATGAACTCGGTTTTCATGGAGTATCTTGATAAGTTCGTTGTGGTCTATCTGGATGACATTCTAGTCTATTCTAAGTCGAAGGAAGAACATGAAGAACACCTTCGGTGTGTCCTAAACAAGCTTCGTGAGAACCGCCTATATGCAAAGTTCTCCAAGTGTGAGTTTTGGCTGCCTCAAGTCATCTACCTTGGTCACGTCATCTCTGCCAAGGGCATTGCCGTCAACCCAGAAATTATTAAGACAATTATGGACTGGCTTCCACCCATAAATGTCAAAGAAGTCCGAAGTTTCCTTGGTTTGGCCAGTTACTGCCGTCGCTTCGTTCAAAACTTCTCAAAAATTGCGAAGCCTCTTACCGATCTCCTCAAGAAAGGCAAGAAATACCTTTGGACTCCTGCATGTCAAGCAAGATTTGAAACACTCAAAGAGAAGCTCACTTCCACACCAGTCTTAGTTCCTCCAGATACATCAAAGCCTTTCTAGATATTCTGTGATGCCTCATTGCAAGGATTGGGTGCGGTCCTTATGCAATAAAAACAGTTTGTTGCTTATGCATCTCATCAGTTGAAGACGCATGAGATCAATTATCCTACACATGACCTCGAACTAGCAGCAGTTGTCTTTGCTTTTGAAGTATGGAGGCATTACTTGCTTGGCAACCGTTGTGAAATCTTTTCTGATCACAAGAGTCTGAAGTACATATTCACACAGCCTGATCTCAACCTTCATCAAAGGAGTTGGATTGAAACAATCAATGATTTCGATTTGACCATCAACTACACTCCGGGCAAAGCTAATGTCATGGTCGATGCTCTCAGCCGAAAAGCTTATGTCAACAACCTCATGGTGGAAGAACAACAGCCTCTCTTGTGCGAGGAATTCCGCAAGCTCAACCTTGAAATTGTGGATCAAGGGTATCTTCAAAACCTTCTGGCAACACCTCTCTTGGAAGAAAAAGTTCGTTCCATTCAACTTGGTGATCCTTACACTAAAAATATCATCTCCAACATTCAGCTTCCGAAGTATGAGTCTTTCCACGTCGATGACCAAGGCACTCTTTTCTTTGAACACCGGATGTTTGTTCCGAACTACCCGGGTTTAAGAGAGCAAGTTCTCAAGGAGGCGCATGATTCTGTTCTTTCTATCCACCCTGGCAGCACTAATATGTACATGGACTTGAAAACACAATATTGGTGGCCTGGTTTGAAACGATATTGTGCCAAGTATGTCTCGGAGTGTGATGTTTGTCGCAGAGTTAAAGCTGTCCATCAGAAACCTTCCGGTCTTCTACAGCCATTGAAGCCTCCGGAATGGAAATGGGAGAAAGTAGAGATGGACTTCATCACTTGTCGCAGAAGGGCAACAATGCAATCTTTGTTGTCATTGACAGGCTTTCCAAAGTAGCTCACTTCTTTCCCGTCAAGGAAACAATTTCTGCAATTCAGTTGGCTGAGCTCTATATCAACAGAATTATCTCTCTGTATGGGGTTCCTCTTGAGATCAGTTCAGACCGTGGAAGCATCTTCACTTCCAAGTTCTGGGGAAGTTTCCAAAATGCTTTGGGAACAAAATTGAACTTTAGCACAGCTTACCACCCTCAGTCGCAAGGACAAGTTGAAAGGATCAATCAGATTCTGGAAGATATGCTCCGTGCTTGCTATTATCTCTTTCAGCATGAAGTGGGAAGAATGTCTTCCTTATGCTGAATTCTCTTACAACAACAGTTGCCAGAAAAGTCTAAAGATGGCACCATTTGAGGCTCTCTATGGTCGCAAATGCAGAACTCCGATTGGTTGGTCGGGCGCAGGTGAAAGAATATTGTTTGGCCCCGACATTGTAACTCAAGCGCAGGAGAAACTTCACACAATTCTTGAAAATCTGAAGATTGCTCAAAGTCACCAGAACAGAAATTATGACAGAAAGCACACGGACATGGAGTATGTCCCGGGTGATCTCGTTTACCTTCGTGTCACTCCCATGAGAGGCACGCACCGCTTTGGTATCAAAGGAAAGCTAGCTCCTAAATACATTGGTCCTTTCAAAATTCGTGGAAGAACAGGAGAAGTTGCTTATGCTCTTGAGCTTCCTGAACAACTCAAAGTCCATGATGTTTTCCACATCTCTCAACTGAAGAAGTGCTTCAAGGATCCCGGCAGGACCGTGGACCATGAACTCATTAATCTCCAAGAAGATCTGTCTTATCAAGAACACCCCACAAAAATCCTCGAAGTCGCAAAAACAAGGACTCGCAACAAGTCCATCAAGTTCTGCAAGGTGCAGTGGTCGCACCATTCCATTGATGAAGCCACTTGGGAACGTGAAGATGAGCTCTGTGCCAAGTATCCTACCCTCTTTGAGTCTTCTTCTTCCTAGAATCTCGGGGCGAGATTCCTGTTTAGTGGGGGAGAGTTGTAGCATCCCAATTGTCTAACAATGGTAATGCTACTTGGTCTAGTAATATAATGGCTACTTCCTATATATAATTGTTGCATCATAATTATATCATGCTCATGTCATCATGCCACTTTGCATTTGAGCATCATATAAAACCCTTTTTCTTTGGATCTTCTCTCATATGCATTATAAATTGTATTTGCCTCTTGATATTGTATTTGGTTATTGATATATTGTTTAATGCCCAAGTGGAGTTGGGGGCATATCTTTTATTCCACTCCTCCATTTTTCTTTGTCACCACCTTATAAATTCCACCACCCTAATTACCCATGGGCTTTTATTTTATTCTTGCCACTTAATTTAGCTCATGTGGTTTAGTGTGGATCCAATCCCTTTTTCTTTTGCTTGGCCTTTATTCCACTCTTGGGAATGCATAAGAATAATGCCATATTATTATTATTGTTTTCACAAAATAAAACATGCCATGCAACCATCACCACCATGTGTTCTCCTTTGGTTATTATTTGTTTTATGAGTGGATTATCTTCTTAAGATTCCCCTTCCTCTAAATCATTTTTTTCACCTTAATCTTGTATTCTTGCCATGTTCCATCAAGCCTCTCTCACATGTGGTATGCCATGCATGATCATGTGAGGTACCTTCCTTACCTCTTCTCCTTCTCACATGATCATGCCATATTAAAGAGAACCCTAAACCATTATTTTCTCTCTTCCACCTTCTCTCTCCTTAGCCATCACCCAAACCCCAACCTTTGGCTGCTCTTTATTTTGATCATGCTCAAACCCTAACCTAGCTTTTCCTCCTCACCTCCCTAGCTCTAACCCCTCTCTAATCCGAGCCCCCTCCCTAGCTAGACCCGAGCTACCCTCTTCCTTTCCTTGGCAAGGACTCCACCAGCCACCACATGCCATCTTCCCTGGTCCCCTCCCTTCTTCCTTAGCAAGACAACAAGAGAGAGAAGAGAGAGATCAACCGAGGCCCTCTACTTTGCCAAAAAGTGCACCACTTCCATGTGCCTCTCCCCTCTCTCCCTTATCACACCAACCTCCCCAGCACATCTCAGGTCGAGACCTGGAGCCCCAAACACCCCACCTTCCTCCCTCCTTCCCCCACCAGAAGGCCATAGACACCTCCTAGCAAAACCCTAGCCACCTCGGCCAAGATCGAGATCTGCGCGCCCTGGTGTTCTCCAAGCCCAGCCAGGAGCACCGTCGGGGTCATCTGCTTCCCCTTCTTCTCCTCGTACCAGCCCGGGGCCAAAGCCTCGCCGGAATAAGCCTAGCGCCGCCGTGCACTGCCGCAGCTCGAGACCGTCGTCCGCGAGCCCGGCGCCAGATCCCCTCCACCTCCGCGCGTACGACCACGGTGAGCCCCTGCACCTCCCAGACATGGTCCCCATCTTCCTCCGCGTCGTAGCTCCGCCGCACTCCGTCGAACGCTTTGCGTGCCGCCGCGTGCCGTGCGCGGGCTAGCAGCAACAGCCTCAGATCCCTCTGGCCCTCTGTTCCTCGTCGAAGCCCGGCCAGCACAGCCACCCCCTGTAGATACCCCTGCACGAAAGATGTAGCCCGATGTCCCCTCTTCGTTTTTCATTTTTGGGGCGACGCGTTTCGTCCAGCGTATGCGTCGCCACCGTCGACGGAAGATGGCTAGATCCGCCGCCGGCAGAACCTTGTTCGTCAGCGCGCAGCAGCAGCCGATGCCCTTTTGCACTTGACCCCCAGCCCTTTTCCCGCCTAAACCCGCAGTCCCAGGAGCCCCACCTGTCAGCCCCGGTGTATTCTTGCACGTAAGCCCCCGCGGTCTGGAGATTCTTCGCCCGCCCTGCCCTGGATCGCCCACGTGTCAGCCGTCCGCGGGCCCGCGCGCGTGCGTGGCCCCGCGTCGTGACCGGCCCACCCGTGAGTCGCATTGGTTAGGCAGAGCCACGGTGGAAAAAGTCCTCTACGCGGTGTGGCCCAGTCAACCGCTGGTCCACCCGTCAGCGACTGGGGCTGGGTTTCTCTGAGTATAAAACGTTTTCTGTTTTTCTGTTTTAAAATAAACTTTTGCAGAAATTGTTTAAATTCAAATTCAAATCAGATTTTAAATAACTTTCAAATTATAAATCCAAATAATACATATAATATATATTTTTGAATCAGGAAAATGTGAGGATTTCAAATATGCCATTCAAAATGTTGTTTGAACACTTTAAATTTTCGAGATGATTAAAATTATAATAAAATGCCCTTTTCCGTAATAAATCAATATCTTTAATTCTATAACTCCAAATTTGGCAAATAATATGTCTAAATCGATCAGCGCGACGAGCCCGTTCTATCTATGCAGTCCTTGTTCTGAATTGAAGCATGCATCATGTCATTATTAAAAATCTGAACTGTTTATGGCAATAAAATTTGACTAAGTAAATAATAAAATGCTTTATTTCTTGTACCCACACCTCACCCTTGCCATGCTACTTTAATGCCATGTAATGTGTGCATCATTCATCATGGCACGCTTGTTTGCTTGTCGCATTTTAATTCATATGCTTGTGCACTTTATTTATGTTGGCCTTTGTTTGTTTGGTTCTTCTTCGAATAGACGCCAAGCAGGAGAATTACCAGGAATCACAGGAGTTCTACCCAGATCCATCTCTCGCTTCAACTGAGCTGCCAGGCAAGCACTACCACATGCTTGCATACATATAGTACCTATTGCCTCTATCTTATTCTTGCATCATTGAGTCACGATTGCATTAAATTGAATCCCAAGTACTGCATAGCCTTTACTTTTAAACCCCACCAAGCTTGTTCCTCCATCCCATGAGCCATTACTACAGGAGTTGTTTGAGCCATGCGAGTTGTAGAAAAGCATGAGTAGGGTATGTGAGTGTCTGCTGGGTAACGAGGTACCTAAACAATATAACCTGAGTAGTAATGGGATAACTAATGAAATCGGCCTCGGTGAGCAATATCTGCTATTTGGTTTTTCATGCTCACTTGTGTCCCGTAGGACCCCGAGTACTTGATTCTTGTTCCTTGTTTATTCGCACTATCCACATCCGGGAGGCCTTATGGATACCCCCTGAGCCAGAGCTTGATTCATTTTTATTTCTTGGGGCCACAAAGTAGTTTGGGGCTTTGTTACTATCCTGTCCTTATGCCATGTTACTGCTTTATTAAGGTTGTGCGTGGAGGAGGATGGATCTGTTAATTATACTGTTATAACTGTTGTTCTTAATTAACGGACATCCGTCTATCATTGGTTAGGTGGATGGTTAGCGAGTATCTATAGACTTGTTAGTTATTATCGTTTGCTGCAATTGCGTCACCCCAGGTTGTGTCCCCTTTAGTGGCATAAAGACTTGCTGAGTACCCCTAGGGTCTCACACGATAAATTGTTTGATTCGGATGAACAGGTGTATTCGCAAGATGGATACTGGGTGGAGGAGACAGATGATGGTGGCAACGATCATTTGGTGTAGATATTCCGGGAACGGGGATCCGTGAGATCTGTGGGCGAGATGTGTTTATTTATGTGGCATCTTATGCCGATTTGCTTCTTATCCGTACTCGGATCTTGTTTTCCTCTTCTACCTGATACTCTGATGTGTGATGTATGAGGAGCTATCCTAAAGTATTATCTCTATCTAGGATATTTGAATCTTGTCGTATGGCGTTGCAATAATTTCTATTTCTTTCTAGATGGAATGGCTCTGAGGACTTTTGTATGTGGCTTGCATACATACTCATTTGTGTATGTAGTTGATCCCTTCACCTGCCGATTACGCCGCTCGTTCTTGTCCCGATGTTCTGAAAATGGTTAGGACGGCCGAAAGGTCTATCGTGAGTGGCCCCGGGCCCCACCGTACTATTTTAACCACTTTCGTTTGTCCAGGCATGTAACTAAGAGCGTAATTCATCGAGGTAGTTACAGAAGGCACTCCCATTGTACCAGCTCATGAAGAAAACAGACAAATTCATCTGGACGGCGCAGGCAGACGAAGCCTTCCGCAACCTCAAGCGCATGATATCCTCCCTACCAATACTGGCGGCCCCCACTGCAAAGGAGCCAATGCTAATGTACATTGCATCTACCAAACGGTTTGTTAGTGTTGTGTTTGTGGTTGAGAGGCCGGAAGAAGGAAAGGCGCAGCCGGTCCAGCGCCCGATGTACTACCTGAGCGAGGCACTCTCACTCTCAAAGCAGAACTACCCCTACTATCAGAAGCTGGTGTATGGCATGTACATGGCCGCCAAGAAACCAAAGCACTACTTCCAAGGGCACTTCATCCGGGTGGTGGCGTTAGCACCACTTTCAGAGATCATTGCAACAGGGATGCCATGGGCCGGGTGGCGAAATGGGCAATAGAGCTCTCCGCCCACAGCATCCAGTACGAGCCAAGAACGGCAATCAAGTATCAAGCCCTAGTGGATTTCCTTGTTGATTGGGCAAAAATCCAATACCTACCGCCGCGCCCTGACTCCACGCATCAGAAGCTGCATTTTGATGGCTCCAAGATGTACGGGGGACTCAGAGCCGGAGTCGTCAGCACCTCTCCGAAAGGAGACCTGCTGGAGTACATGCTGCAGATCCACTAGGGTGCATCCAACAACGTCACCGAGTACGAAGCGCACGTCCATGGCCTCAAAATGGCAAAAGAGATCGGCATCTGGCGCATCCTCTGCTTCGGCAACTCGGACCTGGTGGTGCAGCAAGTATCAGAAGATTGGGATCCTAAGGACACAAACATGGCCATATACTGTTTCTTCGTCCAGCAACTGTGTGCCTCCTTCGAGGGGTGTGAGTGCCACCATGTTCCTCGAGCCAACAACGAGGCCGTCGACACACTGGCTCGTGTCGACTCAACAAGGCAAGCAATTCCGCCTGGAGTTTCTCTCGAGCACCTGCGCAAGCCACCATCACGCTGTCTCCGAAATCCGACTCCATCATACTAGACGCGGACCCAGGAACTGCTGGCTCCAAGCAGCCAGAGACTGCCGCAAAGGTCCCGGGGACTACCGCGTCAAACCCGGGGACTGCCACACCTGCGCAAGCCATCCATCACACCGTCTCCGAAATCTGACTCCATCATACTGGACATGAACCCGAGGACTGCCAGATCCAAGCGGCCAGAGACTGCCGCAAAGGTCCCAAGGACTTCCGCGTCAAACCTGGGGACTGCCGCACCAACCCAAGGGACTGCCGGGTCGAAGGCCCTGACGCTCTGATGACTGAAAGTGCATAGGTCGTTTGTAGCTAGTTTTGAAATAAAGATATCGATCACACAGGAAGCAAGAGTCTGAAGTCTAATAACTCTTTGAACTAAATACTGAAATAGTAATGCTAAATAACATTCTAGGTAACAATATAAAATGCGAGTTTTGTGTAAAAGATATTTTGGGTTTTCAAATAAGAGAACAATAAGTAAACTAAATCTGTAAGTAAACGAGATCATGCAAGTATGATTATAAAAGTCTGCAAGATGATGGAAAGATTTCTCAGGGAGTAGTGGATCGACCGCTAGTAATTAAAAAGAGTGATCAAAATTATTATAATGAATAAGATCATTTATGATATGTGTGGGAGGAGCTACATATATGTACGAATAGGCAGCAACCACTGCACACATCATCCGTCATAACCACAACAGACAACAGTCGACATCAATCGAATTACTGCACTATTAAGGGACTTTACCCCGTAGGATGTATCCCATGGCATGGACAATGTTTCATGAGTTCTCCTCGGTTCCCAAGTTGATACGTAAGGAATGACAACAACTTTATAGTCACCGTAACTGCTATCATCCTTGCTCTACCAACAAGTAGTCCCCCCCCCATCTAGTCCTTAGTGAGGCAAATATTGAGTTGCGTGCTTCACCCAACATCAAGATGAAGGAAATCTAACATAGACACATAATGAAAAATATTACATAATAATCTCTATCTCAATTCAATCTCATACTAGGGTTTCTCCATCTCTCCAAGAACAAAGAAAACTACTCACACATGAAGGCAATCAACATCATGGATAGAATATGGCTGAAGTATGATGATACAATTGAAGACAAGTGCAAATCCAAGATTCAATCTAGAATTACAACAAGTAACCAAAGGGGATAGATGATGGAGACATTGTTGATGAAAATGACGATGTAGATCGATGTGGAGGCCTTCAAGATCCTAGTCCCTTCTCCTCTTGTGTGATGGTGATGGGGTAGATCTGATTGGAGGAGGCTATGGCGGTGGGCTCTGCCATGGTGGAGGATATGGCTTCGTCACTCTCTCTTGGGTCTTCTCTCCTTTATATAGGCCTTGGGAGTGCCCTAGGGTTCCCCCAATACCGTCATATGACTTAGGGGGGTTCTGAGCTTCTCTAGGGCGAAATTCCGTCGTTTGCGACATTTTTCGCAACTATACGGCAGGAACTATTCGGCCAGAAAAATGCTTCACGTCGTATAGTTGCTCGTCAAACCTTCAGGTTCCGCAGTGTTTTGGCTGCCGTTTCTTCATACGAACTCCGATTTGGGTGTTCTTGGGATCGTTGGATTCGTATCGACAAGGGATACAATCTAGTGGTCTTGGATATTTATTTTGAGAAGTTGGAAAATTCACTTTTTTCAACACCCAAATGGCTAAGTCTGGTCCCTGCAACTCCTCAATACTATGCTCTCTTTGTTCCTTTTGACTTTGTTTTATCCATAATCATCATCAACACCTACACACGTGTCATATACAAGGAAAGTGATAAAATTCGACCTAAACTACTAAATATGCAAAGCTCATATGAAAGTAAATGAGAACTAGAAGTCATGCATATAAGGCATAGCTATAGCTGGAAGAAACATGATAAGAGAGATAAATGGCACATTTTATATAGCTAAAAGAGGTGGTATTTCACAGCCATCACACTCCCAGCCGGCTCTAGCAGCCCGGGGACTACCAACTCCGCTCTTCCACCCGGCAGGCCGCCCAACGAGCCCGAGCCGATCGTGCGCGAAGAAATCGAGCTAATCATGCAGACTGTGTACGCCATCAGGGAAACCCCCGCATGGGCTAAGACGTTCATGAATTTCTTGGCTAAAGGGGAGCTGTCCAACGAAGAGGTCGAGGTAAGGCAAGTGAAGCGTAGAGCAAGTGCATACACCATCATCAACAACGAGTTGTCCAAGCACGGTGTCAGAGGAATCTATCAGCGATGTGTGAGCCAGGATGAAGGAATCTGGCTGCTGGTGGACATTCACCAAGGTGAGTGCGGGCACCACACATCATCGTGAGCCATAGTGGCCAAGGCATTCTGCCATGGTTTCTACTGGCCCACTGCGGTAGAAGACGCTGAGTAAATGGTGAAAGCATGAAATGGGTGCCAACGTTTCAGCTAGCAAAAGCACACTCCGGCTGCGGTCCTCAAGACAATCCCCATCACCTGGCCATTTGCTGTATGGGTGCTGGACATGGTCGGTGCCTTCAAAACAGCGCGATCCGGCATGGCACACTTGCTCGTGGCGGTGTACAAATTCACCAACTAGATTGAGGCAAGCCCATAAAGAAGCTGGATGGACCAACAGTGATCAAGTTCTTTACATACATCATCACACGCTTTGGCTACCCCAACAACATCATCACTAACAATGGCACGAACTTCGCCAAAGGGGCCTTCGCGCGCTTTTGTAGAGAAAATGGCATCCTCCTCGACCTCACTTCTGTCACGCACCCCTAGTCAAATGGGCAGTGCGAGCGAGCAAATGGCCTGGTCCTAGCCGGCATCAAGCCCCGGCTGATTGAGCCACTAATGAGATCCCTGGATGCTGGATAGAGGAGCTTCTGGCTGTGTTGTGGAGCCTACGCACCATGCCAAATTGCTCCACCGGCTACACATCATTCTTCCTCGTCTATGGAGCGGAGGCAGTCCTGCCAACTGACATTGAGTTCGACGCACCTTGCAAGTTGTTATACACAGATCAACAAGCCAAGGAAGCACGTGAGGATAGTGTCGACCTCCTCGAGGAGGCACGCGAGCTGGCCTTGTCCAGATCTGCCATCTACCAGTAGAACCTGCACCGCTATCACGCTAGCCAGGTCCGCCACATCTCATTCCACGAGGGCGACCTCGTACTGCGGTTAGTACAGAACACCAAGGGGATGCACAAGATGTCTCCCCCTTGGGAGGGACCATTCATCGTCAGCCGAGCACTACAAAACAACTCATACTACCTCATCGACGCCCGACATCCGGCAAAGAACAAGATGGACCGTTCTGACGAGGAAACTGAGCACCCATGGAATGCGAACCTGCTTCACCCATTGTACACTTAAACAAGAAGTGTATGTATCTTACTTTTATGTAATGAACAAGTTGACACAGTCTCGGGGACTCCGTAATCATTTGACATTTCTTGCTGCATTATTTTTTAACCCGGATCCGGCGATCTCTCCTGAGGACTCGCCGATTGGCCTAGACGGCCATGCATTCCAAATGGCGAAGTACTTTATATGGCTCTAAGGGATTAATCTTCGGTTTCGTCTGCAGACCGCAATCCGGCTACTAGTTCAGCAAGAGCAGAAAGCTCGAGGACCCTTACACGAAAAATCATAAGGAAAACAAAAACGTCTGGACGTGCCAATTGCGCTCACTCGCTCTACACCGATAACAGAAATCAGAAGTATCGTGCAATATGCTCACTAGCTACTCCTTTGGTTCTGTCTGTAGACCGCAACCCGGCTCACGGCCGGGAAGGGCAGGCTTAAACGTCCAATTCTCACTGAGAAAAGGACAAAGTTGTTGGCATAGCGTGAAATGACAAAGTTTCCAACCTTAACGAATGAGCTACAAACTGCGTTCTCCTCATACATATCTAACGCAGAAACTACCATTTGTGTTTGTTTTTTTCACGAGTCAAAACCCCACCAAGCGCTAGGGCCGGGTGGTGATCATCCCCCGTAGACGGCAGAAGGAAGAAGGGAGCTTCGACCTGGCTGGATCCTCCAGTCGGCCCGAACCTCAGGGACTACACCTAGTGGGTGCGCTCCGGCGCCCCCACACAGACCTACAAATGGCAATAATAGAAAGGAGCTTCGACCTGGTTGGATCCTCTAGTCGGTCCGAACCTCGGGGAGTACACCCGGTGGGTGCGCTCCCACGCCCCCACACAAAATCTCACAAATGGCAAAGGCAGATCAAACAATTAGAAAGTGCAAACAAAAGAGCGCAAGACAATATTATAACACAAAAAGGAGACGAAGCTCCCATCAGAATTCAGAGAACCATAAGGACAAAATTGTTCACACGCAAATAGATAAAGGACGAGTTTCAGGTAGTACAAATACTCTTGGCATTCCATGGATCAGGCATAGGGCTCAATAGAAGGATCGGAGGTGTCCGTTGGAGGCCGGCTGCAGGAGGCGATGTCGGTGACGACCGGGTCGGAGGCTGGCATAGCTAGGGCATTAGTTTGTGCGGGAGCCGGAACAGGGGCCCAACATAACTCCACTGCCTCAGCCGGGTCGTTGTATTCCTGGTCCAGCTGGATGAACCTCGAGATCTAGACACTACAAGAGCGGATATCAGGAACCTCGGTGCGAAGCTAGTCATAGCAGGTCCCTTGCTGGAATCCTCAGGAAAGGCTCCAAAGATCCGCACCCGGATACCAGGACTTGAGCAGCGCGAGCACCATCTCTGAGCCCCCGCGTGGAGCCCACTCCCGCGATGCCTTGATGAGATCAACGACAGTCCTGAGCTGGGCAGCCAGCACGTCGATGGTGGCGGGTGCGGCACCTTTGGGCCAGAGGTAGTCTTAGACATCCAGGCCAGCTTGGCGCAGCCGGTTGGCCTCCTCGCTCACCACCACAACTAGCTCCTCGGGACACAGGTCGCGTCCGGCCTCCTCCTCGTGCACGCGAGCGAGAGCTTGATTTGTCGCCTCAAGATATTGAGCTGCACCCGGCCAGATAGCAATTATTACAAACCGGTTATAGTGAACAAAAAGAATTCAGCAGAGAGAAAGGATAACTTACTGATGTCGATCTCAACAATCTGCTTCAGTTCCGCCTCCACAGCCTTCTCCCGAGCATTCGCCTCCTTCAGCGCCTCCTCCTGCTTTTTGTAAAGGTCCTGGAGGTTCTTGAGACCGTCGGCGCGGCTGTCGGGCTTAGCCGGTTGCAATCTCCATTTTCTTCTGATACTCCACCAGTTTATTAATTTGACCCTGGCGGTATTGTTGGAGTCTTGCATCCGGAGCACCTTTGCCTTCAGCCGATCCACCTCCTGCTCCCTCTCCACTATCATGGTTGTAGGAGGGTGCCTGATAGTCAACAAAAACTACGAAAATTCGCTCAACTGGGAAGACATGGCAGAGCAAGCACTCTTACGCCCCAGTCCTTGCGTATTTTTTGTCATCTCAACAAAAGCTTTCTGTGGAGAAGTAGGAAGCAAATAAGAGAACCACCAAACTAGCTAGAGAAAAGGAACAAAAGCCCGAGGAGATACTTACCTCTAAAGAAGTGCCTAGCGCCTTGGCCTCGCCAAGCCCCTGCTCCATCACCTCCACTAGGTGGCGTGCTCGGTCAAGGGAGACAGGTGCCGACTCAGAGAGCTGGGGCAGGATGGTACCCGGCATCAGTAAGGCTGGGGTTGACTTGTAGCCGGTCAGTAGCACCTCCTCCTCGTTACCGATAGCGGCCCGTGAAGCCCTCGCCATGTTCAGCTCGGCCCTGCCTCCTGTGTTGTCACCTACAGCCGGCTGGATGGAGGCTTCTAGCACCACCTCCATAGGCTCCTCCACCTGGTAGGCGGTCACACCCATCTGCGCGTCACGGCCATCCAGGTTCGCGCCAGCCGTCTCACGCCCGGCCAGAAACACCTGGGTGAGCCTGGAGGCGGCCGGGGCAAAGTGCAGGGACGCGGACGCGGCCGGCGGTGGCGCCTCCAACGCGGTCGTGACGGTAGCTCTAGCCAGCATGGCAGAGGAGGGCGCAACCGGTTCAGCCGGCCCCTCAGCTGCAACCAGAGCCAGGGGACGCAGTGGCGATGACGGCGGAGCCGTCCAACAACATTGCCTTGCTGGACGAAGAAAACAAGACTAAGCTAAACGAAGGACAGGTCAACGATTGTACTCAGAAGAGCAAAGGAACATACCTGGCAACGCTAGGCACGGCTGCCGCGGGCCTTGTCCGGCGAAGCTTCTTTGCACCACCGGCATCTGGATCGGCGCTAGACGACGCCGCCCGCTTCCCTTGGCCCTTGCCACGACACCGGGAGCAGAAGGCCCGTCGCTGCCATGTGTGGCTACACAAATATAAGTAAAATATCAGCATCCGGCTAAAGAGATAGACCAACGAACAAACATATCGAAAAAGCACTTACAGTACGGGTCCTCGCATCCCTCATCATCCTAGGTGGGGAAGCACTCTGGCTCCGTTGGCGGGTACTTCGGTGGATTGAGGTCAGCCGAGAAGCTAGGGAGCTCATGTCACCCATGCCATCCTCCGCTAGCTGTGCCGTAAAAAGCTAATCAAAAGGGGTGGATAAGAGACAAGAAGAAATCCTTCGGGAAGAACCCACCAGGTAAGAATAGAAGACTAACCTTAGGCGACAGGCGGCCCCGGTGATACAGCTGGATGAAGTAGCGTCATCCATCCTCCAAGGCCTCCTTCGAGAGGGTGGCGAGCCAATCTCGAAGGGCCTCGTATGCCACCTCCAGCCGAGAAACCCGTGTGGGGTCGTTGGGGCCAGACAGGTGGCACATCTTATGCGACCGCTTCATCAACGGGAGCACCCGGCGAGCCATCCAGGACAAGGTGATGTCCCGGCCGGTCAGCCCCTCCCTGTCCACCAGCTCCTTCACCCGGGCGGACATCCGGTCCATGTCCGCCTGGGCGCCCAACCTCCTCGTGGTCTAGGCCTTCCGGGTGGAGGCGATGTTAGCGAAGATCGAAAGCCGGATCCAGTCGACCTCAGTGGCGTTGCGCACATAGAAGTATGATCGCTGCCACAGCTTCACCGTGTCGGGGATCTCAAGCCGCGACATGGTGGACGACGGTCATGGGTAGATCACGCAGCAGCCAGTCTCCTTTAGTCACCCGTCCTTCTACACCGGCTAGGCCTTGAAATTGAAGAACTTGAGGAAGTTCTCCTCGGGACAAACCCCCAAGTACGATTTGCAGCAAGCCACGTGATGCGACATCTGCTCAACGGCGTTTGCCCTGAGATGGTGAAGCTGGAGGTCGAACATACCGAAGAGCTCGAGGAGGAAGTTACTCGCCGGCAAGCCAAAGCCGAGGGCAAAATGTGCAAGGAAGACGACAGCCTTGACGGGCTGAGAGTTGGGGACGCGCTCCAACGGGATGAGCCTCCCTCGCTGGTATTTGCGGATAAGCTCCTCGCTCACATAGGAGCCGCACCATCCACCGCCCTGCTCCGGAAGAATGTCTTCAAACGAGGTTGTCGTGGCAGAGAAGCAGGGTCCCGTCGTTGCGAGGAGGCACGACAGTGCCTGAAATGATCCCATCCGTTATAGATTGGATCCTATGATTACCGTGCTAGTACCTTGGATCGATAGCTAGCACACATAGTTTCGATAAATAAAAGAGTATCAATGCGTCACATTATTATAACGATTGATCCAAAAATATAAATATTACAAAGTTGCATAGCTCATGGCTAGCTCAAATAATATAGTTCAACAGTAAACAAATAATAAAGGCTCCATCACGCCACAGGCAACACACTGAGTGGAGATTCGCAACCTAAACGATAACCTTACTCGTCGTCGAGTAACCTGCAACATGAAAAGTTGCAGCCACAAATGGTAAATACATTTGAATTGTATAGGAAAGATGTCACTATTATGTGGACACAATTGGCAACCTATCATATACATGCACACTTTGGCTAGTGGAGTTCAGCCAATTTGCATAAAAAATTATATTACTTTCCCCTACCTTTGAAAATAGCTTCCTTTCTTTAAAACAATTTTTCTAAGGACATACCAGCATAAACCCATGTAGAAACAAGACAATTTAGCTTAGTATGCTCCGAAATCCATGTTCACAAACAATTTTTATTAGAGAAATTGGAATGAATGAGACTTTTCAACTACGTCAAGAGAAGTTACTCACAGTTGTCCATTACCGGGGACACGGCTAAGTACTTAGTTCTTAAACCATCTGCAGAGGCTACTACACTTTACCCACAAGACCCAATCAACCCCTTTTGAGAGAATACCGGGACGAGACCTTTGGGAAACAGAATCATGAGCCTAGCCCTGGACCGTACCATCCTATACACACCTACATCTGCTAGTCACGGTAGGACATGATCCCATAACTTACTCAGTCAAGTCAGAGCCCATATGACATGTGGTAGTACATGGAAGTTACTAATCAAGATTGTATATTATCTCTTTGAAGCGTGGGTGGCAATCTCCACCCCCATTCCACCGAGGTGATTCATTGATTAATTGGTTTTTATTTAAGAAAAAACATAACCTTCTCATACACATATGTATCATGAAAACCACCCATGCAACTAATAGCATGGCTAAGCAATTCTACAATGCGATGGCTATCAAGGAATCACTGGGGGATCTATGACAATTTTATTGGGTACTCACACCATAGCATAGGATATAAGGTAAAACATTTCCAATACATGACAAGCTACTGAAATCTAAATGCATAATAAAACAATAGGAGATTTATGATAGTGACACTTGCCTTTAGTCGATGTTCCGTTCACACACTCGTTGCAATCACAATAATCGCACTCCGGGCACTCTACCGTGGAAAAATATAATTGTAGTCAATAATACAGCAGCACAACACAACAAAACAGTATGCATGCATGCTAGAAAAGAGAAACAAAATTAAAAGCATTTCATATGCATTTTCAATTAAACAAATAAGCTTTTAATAGGCAAAGTTTTGAGCTCTCTCCAAATATTTTTAGATAGAGGGAACAAGACACATCAACGAGTCGGGATGGCTCTCACGTTCCCCACGCTCCCCACGACGGTGGCACCGACCTCACCGGCGGTGACTGAGTGGAGGCAGGCGATTTTCAGATGCACAGGTACGGGGGATCTGGCTCCACATAGATCAGGTGCGATCGAGGTAGTTGGCGCGCATATTGCGTTGTTCGATGAAACAGGGCAACGTCTCACGCCCCGATCTAGATTGCCCTGCCTGTCACGTACGGGCATCGTGTGCGGTGTGGTATTTGGCATGTTCTGGTCGGCCCGCGGAGAGATGTGCGGAGGCACCGACACGATCGTGCCGGCGCTCCGCCCTATGTGCGGGCGTGTCGGACGATCGTGGTCGGCGGTTGTGCGTGGCGTCGTATCTCTTTAGGTGGACCACCCGTACGCGAGGGCCACCCAGCAGAGGATATGGTTCAAGGGGGTGCGGCTGCGGAGGTGAGTCAGAATCCGAGAGGGGAATCCAGATCGTTGGGCGGTCCGAGGATCTCTCTTAACCCAAGGTTGGAGGGGGTGGGCAGAGTAGTGTTTATTCAGCCGCCTCCTTCGTCACCTCCCACGATCCCCCAACCCGCAAATCCTGTCGTGTGGAGAGCCACCAGATCTAGAGATAATAGGTCGTTTGCGCAGGTTGTGGTAGATTCGCCACCGACGATGGATCGCCGGTACCAGGGCTCGAGGAGATCTCCTTTCCATCGTCAAAATCGACATGTTCCCTATGCGAACAGATCGTGATTTGACGATGATGCAGGTCGTCAGTTAGGGGATAGGCGTCTGCCAGATGCTCGTCGTCGTGATGGAGGGTGGATCAGAGAACAGGAGAGGCGGAGGGATGAAGAACGCCGGTGGGAGGAGGACCGCCTGGAAGATGAACGGAGGCAGGCGGAAGAGGTGGCAAGGGAGGAGAATCGGCGCCGTGATGAAGCCGCTAGGGTTGCGAGGGCTGAGGCTCAACGGCGTGAGGATCTAGCAAGGGAGAGGGCTTTGTTGGAGGCTCGCCGTAGAGAAGATGAACAAGCCAGAAACCAGAGCAGATGGAGTCATCGGCCGGAGATGCACAGAGATTCTCACTCCATGGCGTCAGATTCGTCATTCAGGGGGAGAACAGGTAATACTACAGACATTTCCTCTCGTCGTCCTGCTCCGGTGTTTGCTCAAACTGTTGAACAACCACCTGTGGTCAGAAACCCTATGCCGGCGTCTGTCAGTGTCAGTAGATCTGCTGCACCAGAGGTAATTCCCCATGTTCGTGCTAATCCCTCTGTGAGTATTCCTAGCTCGATTCCGGTGAGCACACCATCTGTTGCTGCCAATTTCTCTGCTTCTCTACCTCTGGTTGGTCAGTCTGAGGCTGTGGCCACAACACTGGTGGGGTCCTCTGTACCTGCACCGGTTGTTGCTGTGTCTGTGAATCAACAGAGGGTAGTGGAGGTTAGCAATTTCCCACTGACGAACACACATAATGTGGAAGTGCAGGAATGTGAGAACTGTGGGAAGAATCACAACATTTTGGTCTATCAAGAGAGAAAGCCGTGGGAGTATGTACCTTTATTTTTTGGGAGCACTGATTTTGATCAGGGGTTTTATTCAATTCCAGTAACTGAATCATCCATCCAGTCTCTAGATAATTTGAACTTGGCTCATATCACGGTTGTCAGAGGGGATGTTACTGGGAGAGACCTGGAGAGGGAATTTCAGGCTTGGGCATATTCAGTTGGCTCTGGCTGGAGGTTTACTGCAAGGCCGATTAATGATGTGGAATTTCTAATGAGATTTCCCTCGGCGAAATCTATTGATGATTTCCACTTTGGGAAGGATTTTATGAAAACAATCCCTGATGTTGTGATTGAGTTGTCAAAATGGACTGGTGACCTAAATCCTGTGGAGTGGATGGAGGAAGCCTGGTTCAGAATAGTGGGCATCCCTATGAAATACAGGGAGGTCTCAACTATTTTCTATGTGGCTTCTTTGATAGGTAAACCCCTGGGAATGGACAGAAACAGTCTTAGGAATCTGGCATATGTTAGGGTTAGAGTTGCATGTCTGGATGTCACCTTGGTGCCTAATACAAGGAGAGGGGATATGAAAGGTGGTTTGTATGAATTCAAATATACCAGGGAGATTTTTGCTCCTGGAGAAGTGCCAGCTATACCTATTTCTGTCAATGTAGGTGGGGAAGATGCTCAACCTGCTGTTAATGCTCCTAAAGAAAGTAGCAGACATGTGCTCACAGTGGCTAATGTTGATAGGGTTAGATCTAGTCTAGGGGCAAATGCTGCTGCAGCTGGTGCATCTGGTGAGGGGGGTCAGACCAACAGGGATCTTCCATAGTGTGCTGACTGGGAGAAAGGGAAGGGTCCTAGGGAAGAGGATAGGGAGTCCACAGATACAGGGGACATGTCCTTTGGTGCTAGGGTGGCTCAAGTTTGGCCAAGTGGTAATCTTGCAAGGGGTATTGTGATTAGTAATAATAGTGGGGCAATTGTTGTTAGTCAGAATCAACAGGTGGAGGGAGGTGTTGGTAGCAATATGCAACGGAGAGCTCTGATTGAACCAGTTCAGAACCAGGAAATGGGAGAAGTGCACCTGGAAGTTGCTCAAGCTTTGGCTCCTCAGGAACTAGGGGCAGTGGTTAACCCTGATGATCCTATTGGTGGAGGTCAGTCTTTCCAGGACTTTGTGCAAGATCTGCTGTAAAATAAGAGTAGTGATAAGTATTATGAACATAAGAAAATGTATGGCCATCTGTTGGAACAAATTGAGGAGGAGCAGGGAGGTGCTGAGGAAGATGATGATAGCAGTGTAGATGGGTCTGATGAGCATGATACCTCTTCTGCTGAAAGTGGTGCTGATGTGGAGAATAATCCACCTACTATTCATGCACTAAATGCTGGGGTAGGGGTGGAGCAGGTACAAGAGCAGGTGGGGGCTTCACAACCTGAAAACTTGACTCGGGAGAGTCAGAGTTCTCAGCAGGAATCTCAGGGGAAGGATGTTGAAAAAATCGAAACAAATGTGGAGGATCCTTTGGTAAGAAGGAGTGAAAGGCTGGCTACTCAGGGTGGGGATTTGAATATGAATGAAGGTTCCATGGCTCAAGCTTCGCAGAGAGATCTGTCAGGTACTAACTTGTCCCTTTTTAATTCCTTTGCTATGTTGGATGATGAAGATATTATTGGTAGAGATTTAGAAATGGGGGTAGGACATTCTTCTCTGAGTTTTGAGTTTATTAATTCTCTTAAAGATTTAGAGATAGCTAGACATAAACTAGCTGATAAGAAAAAAGGGGAGGGTGATGAGGTTGTTGATCAGATGGGACAAGTAGAGTATCTTGAGTGGAGAGATGGTGAGGAAGAGGATGTTGAGTTTACTGCTATGATTTCTAGGAAGAATAAAAAAAGAGAAAGTCAGGTGGAAATTTGAAGATTGGGCAAGGTAAGTTAAAAGCAACTGTTGTGAAGGTTAACAACTATCACCCTATGAGTGGTGTTGTAACTGGAACAAGGGAGAGGAAAAAAGTATCATGATAGGTGCCATTATAAATTGCAGGGGTGTGGGTAAGAAAGGTATGAGTTCCTATCTGAACAATCTGATGCAGAGGGAACGGCTGGATTTTGTTGGTTTACAGGAGACAATGAAGAAAGATTATTATGATGGATTTTTTAGGAAATTTGATCCTATGAATCAATTTTCTTGGAGTTGGCAGCCTTTTGTGGGGAAATCTGGTGGTATCCTGGGGGGCATACGTTCCTCCAGGTTTGTCAAATGTGATTCTTCAGTGGGAAAGTTCCATGTTAAGTTGAAAGTATATGACCTGGATAAGCAGACTCATTGGCACCTGGTGGTGGTGTATGGGGCTGCACAAAATGAATATAAGGAGGAATTTTTGATTGAATTGGCTGATATTTGCAGGGATCCGAGTATTCCTCTGCTAGTTGGAGGGGATTTTAACATCATGAGATTTATCTCTGATAAAAACAAGGTCCATGTCCTAAGTACATGGAGTCACATGTTTAATTCTATAATAAATACTTATGGTATGAGGGAATTGCAGATGTTAGGTGGACAATTCACCTGGACCAACAATCAAGTTGTTCCTACCTTGGAAAAGCTGGATAGGATTCTTGTTTGTCAAAAGTGGGAAAGCTTGTTTCCTTTGACAACAGTTCATAAGTTGTCTAGAGAGATCTCTGACCACAGTCCTTTGCTTCTGGATACGATGGAAGGGCAAGCGGGTGGAAAGAAAGAGTTTAGATTCGAGAAAAGTTGGTTGGGAAATGCTGAGTTTGTGGATAGGGTAAAAAAGGTGTGGAGTAAACCTGTCAGAAGCAAAAATAGTTTGGATAGGCTGCAGAAAAAACTGAAGAATGTCAGGAATGATCTGAAAGGCTGGGGTGTGCATATCAGAGGTCAGGAGAAAAAACATAGAAAGCAGTTGGATGAAGAGCTGAAGGAGTTAGAAGAGATTGACGAACTCATTCTACTTAATAAAGAGCAACAGATAAGGAAATCTCAAATTCAGAAGGAACTTTTAGAAGTTTATGAGAAGGAAGAGCAGTATTGGCAACAGAGATCAAGAGATAATTGGCTCCTGAAGGGTGATAGTAATACTGAATATTTTCACAGAGTAGAAAATGGAGTCAGGAGGAAAAAAGGATCTTTTCTATGCAGGATGGGGAAAGGCAGATTCAGGGGACCTATGATCTCTTGAAACATGCCACTGATTGTTATAAGAAGTTGTTTGGCCCTGCTGATGGTTTTGCTATTAGGCTGGCAGACAACAACTGGACTGCTGAGGAAAAACTTAATGAAGCAGATAGAGAAATATGGGGAGACCTTTCTCAGAGGAGGAGATTAAAGATGTAATTGAACAGATGGAAAAAAATAAGACTGCTGGCTCTGATGGTTTGCCTGTAGAATTCTATCAATTCTGCTGGCAAATTATCAAACAGGACATTATGGAGGTTTTTGATGATTTTCATTCTCACAAAATTGATCTGGCAAAAATCAATTATGGGATCATCACTTTGCTGCCTAAGAGTGAGGTGGATGACATTATTCAGAAATTTGGACCTATTTGTTTGCTACAGGTTATTTTCAAAAAATTTACAAAGGCTTTGACAGTCAGAGTTGAACCTGTGATGCAGAAACTAATTGAAACTTGTTAGACAGCTTTCATTAAAGGAAGATATATAGCTGATGGGGTCACCCTGCTGCATGAAATTTTGAAAGAGGCTACATTTCAGAAGCAACAAGGGGTGGTTCTGAAGTTGGACTTTGAAAAAGCATATGATAAAGTCAACTAGGATTTCTTGTTTCATTGTTGTAAGCAGAAAGGGTTTGATGATGATTGGCTGATTTGGTTGAAAAGTGTTGTTACTCAAGGAACTCTCGGTGTGAAAATCAATGATGAAGTTGGACCCTATTTTGGGAGCTATAAAGGTGTGAGACAGGGTGATCCTTTTTCTCCATTCATGTTTAATATGGCAGGGGATTGTCTGGCCAAGATGGTACTGAATGCACAGGCGGGAGATTTGTTCACTGGGCTTGCTGATAATCTATTTGTAAAAGGTATAGCCATTCTGCAGTATGCTGATGATACCATTTTATTCATTAATGATGATATGGAGGGTGCCAGGAATTTGAAACTGTTTTTATACATGTTTGAAGCAATGTCTAGGCTCAAGATCAATTTTGAGAAAAGTGAGTTGATGATGGTCTTGGAAGATGATACAAAGCAGGAGATGTATGCTACTTTGTTTAACTGTCAGAAAGGGGAATGGCCTATGAAATATCCGGGTCTTCCTGTGGGTAGTAGGAAATGCTCTGTATCTGATATGAGATTCATAGGAGATAAACTGGGTAAAAAGATGGATGGATGGATGGGAGGTGCATTATCTGTGGGTGGTAGATATATCAAAATTACTTCCTATATTTCCAGTGTGGCAGTGTATCCCATGTCTATGATCCTCTTGCATAAGGCAAATGTGGAGGAAGTGGAAAAGCATACCAGATCTTTCTTCTGATATGGTAAAGCAGGAAGAAAGAAATACCAGCTTGTTAAGTGAAAATATGTGTGCAGACCTAAGAAAAAAGGGGGCCTGGGGATAAAGAACATTAGAATTTTCAATATCAGTCTGATGTGCAAGTGGTGGTGGAGGTTAGAATCTGAACATGGTCCATGGCAAATGTTTGTGAGGAAGAAATACCTTGGCAGTGGAGGAATCTTCTCCATCAAGCATAAACAAAAGGACTCTGCTTGCTGGGCTGATCTGTTGAAAGTCAAAGAAATTTACATGTCTGGGAGAAGAATGGTGGTGGGGAATGGGGTGCGAACAGATTTCTAGGGGGGCGCATGGTGCCTAGATATACCTCTAAAAAAGAAATTTCCTGAGTTGTTTGAGATAAGTAGACAGCAAAATGTGACTATTGCTGAGATGGCTGGAAGAAACTGGCACTGTTCTTTTAGGAGATGGTTGGACAGGGATAAGCAGGTGCAGTACAAAATTATGCAGGGGATGTTGACTGGATTTTCGTTGACGGGTGATGAGGATAAACCAAGATGGTTGTGGACAAAGTCAGGGGTGTTTACTGTTAAATCGATGTATAATCATCTAGCAAATGGGGGTGTGGACAAGAGTTTTAAACACCTGTGGAAGGCAAAAATTCCTTTGAAGATTAAAATTTGGTTGTGGCTTATCTGGCATAATGCAATTCCTTCCAAAGATAATATGAAAAAAAGAAAGTGGGAGGGTGACACAATTTGCAGATTGTGTGACCAGGAAGAATCTATAAGGCATCTTTTCTTCTCCTGTCCTGCGGCCAGATATGTTTGGAGTGTGGTAGCAAAATCTGTGGATGCTGATACCAGACCTGGATCCTTTTCTCAATATTTTTGGTGGATAGTCAGGTTTTTGGCTGTGAGTCGTAATATTCAGATAACAGCTATTGCTGCTATCTGTTGGGCTATATGGAATCTTAGAAACAGAGCGTGTTTTGAACACAAACTAATCAAGTCCCCTGTGGATCTAGTGATGTATGCTTGTGTCTTTTTGAAACATTAGGCAGGTCTTCATGATGCTGAGGAAGGGGAGATGCTGCGAGAAGGAGCTGAGATTTTGTAGAGGAATGCGCTGGGTGACACTGAAGGCATGGATAGGGCGAGGGTGCCTCTGCTGGGGCTGCCATCGGTTAGCTGCAAACGTCCCAGATCTCCAGCTGATGAGCAGGAAGAAGATTGAGGAAAAAGGGGGAGTTAATTGCCTTTTGCAGAAAACGCTTGTGGTATCAGATTGGAGTGTTCTTTTGGCATGTGTTTGCCTTGCTTTGGTCCTGGTATCTGTGGTGCTTAGTCGGGATAGCTTAAAAAACACTAGCCTCATCTGTGGCAGTGATCTTGCATCTCTCTCTCTCTCTCTGTCTACATCTTCTATTTTGGGGTAGCTAGTTGTAGAAAAACATCTTTGTTTTGGTTGACAAAATTTAGCTCCCAGGAGCATGAACCTGAGGTCTGTGGATGTTTGGTGTGTGATGTTTGTTCCGTTATCGGTTGATAGTGGAACCCGACCCCTATGTGATGGGGGTTGTATGGGAAAAAAAGTTTTTAATAGGTATTATTGGAATCTGAATACTTTCATCAGAAAATATTTCCATAGAATTTTTAAAACCATGCTACTAGATAGATGATGTTCATAGATTTCATTTGCCATTGGTTACACCTTAAAAAGATTTATAGAATAAAAGTTATAGCCAAAATACTCAATTAAGGGATTTAATCATAGATAATTATTTTGTACTATGAAAATTTTAAATAATGCTACAGTGACATATATTACAATTTTCTGAATCTATAGACACCAAAATTGCTAATTTTGGAGTTGTAGATATTTTTCTATAAATTAAATACAATGAAATAGATTTAAATACTCCAGCAAATATTCATTGGGAAAAGTGTAAATTTATTGCAGAATAAAATTCTCCGCATTTGTGTGAATCCAGGGATATCTTATTTGCATTTTTCGGATAAGGATCCTATTTTCTATAAATTTTACAACTTTGCAGCAATTTCTGGCTATTTTGGTTGTTGGTTGTGGTTGTTGGTTTTGTCTGTTGCGGTGCTTGGTTTCATCACGTCGCTCGTCCGCCCGGGCTAACCAAGCCTGAGGAGGGATCTTTCTGGCTTTCCCTTCCCTAAACTATCAAACCTCGAGTCGTGTGCGTGTAGTTCGTTCCAACAATTGCTGAGCGAGATCGTGACCGATCAAAAAAAAAGTATCCAGACCAGACCGGACTCCTCTATCTTTATTCTCTGAGTATTTAAATATAGGAACGATAGATTGGAATCCAAGCTTACGAGTGAAATCACGATCACGAGCTAGCGAATTAGGGATTGGACAAGATATAAAACAAGAACCACGGTGGGTGGCCACCACGACGTCGATGACACGAGGTCGGGGGCGAGGTGGGTAAGTAGAGCGCTCCGACGGCAAGGAAGTGCTCCGCTCTTCCTCCCCGGCCGGAATCAGGGATTTCGGCGTGGCTACGATGACCGTACGTGATCAGTACGTCAGGGAGGAGGCAGTGAAGAGGCTCGGCGCTGACACCGTCAACGCCGAGATAAATCCCTACGTGGGCGCCATGCATGGCATCATTACCACGACGTGCGTCGATATTGCCATGCGCCGGTAGTTCGCGCTCCTCAGACCCCACGGCAAGATCGTTTTGTTCGCGTACCTGACAAGACCCTACAGGCAGTCCTTCCCTGGTAATCTTCCCTATTTGATGCGATTGAAAATGGGACAAGACTATTGCTGGGAGCCACATGGCGTGCATCAAGGAGAAGCAATAGATGCTCGAGTTCGCCCGCCGAACATGGTGTGACGGCAGATGTCGAGGTGAACACGACCATGGAGCGTCTGGCCAAGCGAGATATCAGGGTGCCGCTTCGTCATCGACCACCACCTGGAAGACTACGGTGTGCACAGCGCGATTCTGCCGCTCCTGGCCCGCATTATCCTGGTACGCCTTGCAGCGGCCGTCCGTCATCCCTCCTGGCTATCTATTTGATGACTCCCCGCTTCTAGATCCTCCGACGCATGACGGTTGGCAGCCCACACGCATCAAACAAAAAGACAATTCGTAAGTGTGAGAAGTTCAGAGAATTTTTGCATGCACATGGCAACGTTGCCTGTGGAGCTCCTCAATGATATTTCTAGCCAGTAGTGGTGAGAGGCAGGCGTGCACAGCAGCGGGTGTTGTCCGTAATGCAGGTGCTGCGGCCTGCAGATGGCTCCTTTTTTATGATGATTGATAGGGTGTTGATGCGTTGATGCATGCTATCTAGAAGCAATTTTTGGTTGCTAGCTTCCATTCTCAGTTTGCAATCGAAGGAAAAAACTGTCCATCTTTGGCATAGCCAATGCTTTTAGTCGGTTAGTCCGTGGTGTTCTTGTCTTTCTGGTCCAAAATTCCTCTATGTCCTCTGCTCTTGTGCGTCACGAGACGAGATTGCCATTGCTAGCTCGAGCTCGAAGATTAAGACGGATGGGTCTGAGGAGGGTGCCTCGAAGGCGATCATACTTGTTGGGGCTCGTGTTAGGGCGCCTTAGAGATAGCCGGGTCGATGATTCTGCATATTGTGGTATTGTGCTGTAAGTACAAAAATGATTTTTCAGGTTGGAGATAATGCAGAAGTAGTACAAACAGACAAAAGCAAAGCAATAGCTGAATGTGGCTGACACTGGGAGTAAAAGTTTGTGCAAGCTAACCATGTGACTGATGTGTGTGTTGCGTACGAGGCTGAGAGACAGAGAGGGGGAAGCAATAGCTATAGTGCTGACTGCTGAGTCTGTCGGGGAGGCCGAGGATGAAGAAGTGATACAAGGAGGAGGTGTAAAAAAGCATCAGCGAAGCGAGATTGCGAAACGACGGCATTGATTATTTGGTTGAACATGTATTAATGCAATTTTCTTTCTTTGCCAAGGCTGTCAATATGAACTACAGGTATGCGTCCACATGCGTCCACATGTTCAGCTTATGCTTGTGATTATTATTCCAGTATATAAAAAAGCAAATTGTATGTGGCTTAAAAATGACCCGTAGCAACGCATAGTAGCAACGCATAGGCCTGTTTGCTAGTAATATAATAATAAAAATAATAAAGGACAAAGTGTTTCTTGGGTCCAACATTTTTTTAACTTAACCCTCCACGTGCAGTGAATTAATAACGGTTTGTTTTATACACGAGAACATGTCTTCTTTCCAATCCCAATCCCTCTAAAAAAAGATCCGATATTTTCCTGCCTCAGGCTGCCAGGTACCGTCCCGTCAAAGAAAAGCACGTATGTGGGCTTCCCTTATGCCATGGGTCGAGGCACCTGTCCCTATAGGCCTAGGGACCAACTGCAAATGGTGCACTCGTGTAATCAAATCAAACCTGCCACAGTTTATGATTTAGTCCCACACTGTTGCCTTAAAATGAGCTCCACCTGTTTATATACGGATCCCTTCTGCAGAGTATCAGCAAGGAATCTGCAAGCAGCAATAAAACGAGGTTGATTGTGGGCTCATTAAATAGGATCCGTGTAATTGACAATATGATTGTGTAATAGAACGGGATGGATTTGTGGGCTAATAGAAGATTGAAGATTGAAGAAAAATGGCTGCCTAATTTAGAGAGTGGAATTGGTGGGCTAATTAAACCTGATATTGTGAGCCAGGCTCTGAACTTGCCATGCGCTACCTTCTCTAAACCTGCCGGTGAAGACCATAATGTGTTGGAATTCTGAACCTCCTGTTGGAGACCATAGAATTGGAATAAACCTATTCAGAATCTACTTCCTAAATCAGGATTGATTGGGGGTCGCCCTCTCCATTGATTATTTTCTCTCTTTTTGCCGTTACACTAATGTAATATTGTGTTTCTTCTTATTCCTACAAAAAGTAGATGTGTCGATTGTATTATATTTCAGGAGATCCTATGTGGAAAATCGGCAGTTTTGCTGTATAAAATTACTGAAGTTTGTTGCTGCACTCGTTAGTCCAGAAAAGATCAGTTTGTTTATCCGAAAAGTACACATTATTTTATGATTTTTGTGGTACCATGTGGAAGTTTTTCTATTTTTATTTCAAGAAAATTGGCCCATTTGCATGGGAATTTGTAATGTACATGAATATGAATCAATTTCTCTATGACTAGAAAATATTTAATTAAAATCAAGCGTAGCCAGGCACGAGATTTTTACTAATAACCCAAAAGTGGACGAAGGACGTACTTCTGTGGAGGCCATCAAAACACCCACAAGCAGGCCCACCAAAGATGACTAGGGCGCGGTACCGGGCAACAATCCCAGCCACTTTCATGGTTATTGCTTCTTGTGCGAGAAATGTGACCGGATAGTCTGCGAGTCAGGTGTACACAAATGAGTAGGTACACCAAAACGACATACAAGAGTATATTAGAAGATATCCATCTAGAAAAATAGAAATATATTGCAACGCCATTACGGTAAGATCCAAATATATAGATAGTAGTAATAATATTTTTGGATTACATCACTCAACCAAACATCAGGCAGAAGCGGAAGCAGAAATCCGAGTTCGGATTAAGAGTCAAATCGGCATAAGATGTCACGAAGAAAGCACATTTCTGCCCACAGATCTTAGAGATCCTCATCCCCAGAATCTCTACTCAAGGGATTCGTTGCCTGAAGTATCGACCTCATTAACGTAGAAGCCTCCATATGGGTATACATGACAATCTGATCAACAGAGTATGAGACCCTACGGGCACACTCAGCAAGTCTTTATGCAACTAAAGGGATTAACCAGGTTGACGCAATTGCAGCGAAAGAGAAAGTATGTAAACAGTTGGCGTGGGAATGACCACAGCAGTCGCTACCAGCGGTAGCGATTGATACGATTGGGGACAAGAGCGAGTCGCCATCTGCAGTGCGAGATTGGGAGCAAACACGAGAGATTTACCAAGGTTTGGTCCCCCGTAGGGTAAAGACCTACTTCCTGGATTGCTAGTGAGTTGATTACAAGATCGGCGAGCTCGACGGCTAGACAGCGAGTCGCTTGGATGGGGTAGCTAATAACACATGAGTATACAGGGTACACTAGGGAGGTTTATATAGGGGCACCTTGCTAGGGTTTACAAGATTACAACCGAATTAGTTTAGGTTTCGGAGGATATGACCTAATTCGGCTGGGCTTAACTAGAGTCTTGGGCCTTCCGCTTCTAGTCGTCGGGCTTCAGGCCCGCTCGCCATGGGCCTAAGTCAGTCGAACTGGCCTTCTGGGTATACCCCAATTGCATATCCCCATCAGTAGTCCCCGAGTGAGATGGGGGTTTGGTGGAGGTGTCAACTTGGTAGTCGGAGTAAGCGAGTCCAGGTGGACGCCCAGTCGAATCGGCGGTGAACTCCTCCAATGAAGGGAAAAGTCTACCTGTGTGTCTTTAGTCGCAGCTTCAGCGAGTAAAAATATGCTCGAGTCGCCTCGCCCAAATGATTGGAATGGGGAAGCAAGCGAATTGAGTGACCAATTTGGTCGAAGTTGGACCATCAGCTCAGTCAAACTAGCTGTTGGGTAACTCCAAAGGTAACTATAGCGGAATTACCGCGAAGTAACGGCTATCCCGAGACTGTCAGGTGGCACCACTTTATAAGGAGAGCGACGAAGGGAAGTGCGGACCTTCCTCACATTTCTCCAACTCCTCCCATCTTCAACTCCCAGAACCATCTCCAATCTAGAATTTCCATACCAAGATTGATGGCACCCACGAAGTATCTGTGGGGCGAGTCCAAGTGCACCACGGCCGTCCTAAAGTCGTTCCAAGAGGCTGAGATCCTTGCTAAGGGGAACTAGCGGATTCCCGCGGTCGGCGAGACTGAACCAAAGTCGTGGCCGGGGATTTCATCTGCTTCCTCAGCCACCTAGAAAGGGGATTGGGGGTTTCCAACCTCGATCTTCTTCCGCCGATTCTGCGCCTACTACGTCATCAAGCCTTTTGATCTAGGGCCTCAAAGCATCGAACAACTCACCATCTTCGTCATGTTCTACGAATACTACTTGTGGTTCCTCCCCTACTTCCCCCTTTGGCTAGAATTGTTCCACGGCCACGTCAGCCGTGAAGGGAAGGGCGGATTCATCCTAGCAGCGGGCGGCGTGACCATCCAGCTGAAGCCCATTGCCAAGTTCTTGAAGTTGCTATTATCAAATAAGGCGGCAAATGAGTGGAAGAAGTATTGGTTTTATGTGAAGTAATCCACCCCCGCTAGTGAAGTGTCGATCCCGACATACACTGCGGAAAGGAGCGAATCGCGCAGGCTATCGGTGGATAAGCTCCCCAGCGACCAAAAGATGGCCATGGCCGAGATGCTGTCTCGGATCAGGAAGCTGGAGGATGAAGGATTGGAGACCATCAACCTATACAACTGTTGGCTTGTGCGATGATTGGTCCCACTAGCCACCCGATCCCACTAGATGTACCAGTACACCAGGCCAGAGGACCCAACAAGATCGAGCAGTGAGCCGTGGGAGTCAGAGGACTGCATCGCGGCTCTGAAGAAGATCATCGAGGCAGAGTTTACCAATACGAAGGCCGGGCTAGCTCCATACACTAATGGAAAGTGGAAAGCTCCTCCGGTAAATTCCCTTATCTTTGTAGTCGTAGTTTTGTAGTCACTTGACTGAATCGAGTTGCTAATCCCTTATATCTTTCAGCTTTTCTAGGTTCTCTAGAACTGGCTTCCTTCACTCGACGAAGAAGTCCCCGAGGAACTCGAAGAGGAAGAAGAAGGCTCCGAGAGAAAGGAGGAAGCAGTGGAGGCGAAACAACCCTCCTCCGCGGCTCAAAAGACCTGTAGACAGAAGAGGAGTGACATCGAGGCTAGTCGTAGACTCGAGGAGTTTAACCGCGACATGGAGCTCATCGACGAGCACAACTCACAGAGAGTGCCTACTCTGACCAAGCCCGATCTGAAGACAAGGCCGCTAGCAAAGTCGGCGGCCAAATTGGTGGACACATTAGAGTCGGAAGGCGAGTCCGATGATAAGGAGGCCGCAGACGCGGCAAAGGCACCAGAGGATCTAGGTCCAATGATGCAGCTATGGGGTCTGAGGTCCCGGTCGCGACGAAAGGACCAAGCACCCCGACAACACTAGAGCCGGAAGTCCAGGAGGCCGCGGGATCGGCGACTCCACCGAAAAAGGAGGCGGAGGAGGCACCAGCATCGAAGGAGCCAGAGGTCCCTACGGCAACATCCAAGTCGGAGAAGAAGCCCGTGGCGAAGTGGCAGGCGAGTTTGCTTGAAAGGGGGCTGACTCGTTCGATAGGCCCCGAGATAGAGAAGCCCCTGCATATCAGCACGGGCATGCGCTTCATTCTAGTCTCTAAGTAAGCACTTTGGTTTCTTATTTGTCACAGTTTATTGTTCTGAAATTTCTTAGCCGCTGATCATCGTGAACTCGCAGGGACGACCCCAAGAAGATAAATCATACCACGGTGCCAAGGTTCAACCGACCAACACAGAAGCTATGGGCAGTCCTTCTGAGAAGAGGAAGGGAGAGACCGCCAAGGCGAAGGATGGAGTCGCGAAGAAGAAGAAGAAGAAGACCGAGCTAGAAGAAGCGGCTGACTCAGGCTCGAAGGAGGGCAACGTCGTGATCTCTCTGAAAGGGGAAGCACCGCAGGAGCGGAGCCGGCCAAGGTCGACCTGCCTCTAGAGGAATCCGCACCGGCGACTGGCACACCAGGGGCGGTAACCATGACCTTCCCACGGTTCATGGTGAAGGCCTCAGCCACGGCGACTGATACGCAATCGCCATCAATCGTTGAGGTGATTGACAGTAGTGTCAAGCAACATCCTGGGTGTAGGGCGTTTTCGATACCTTCAATGAATGCAGTCGAGCTCCACCGCATGTTGGGTGAAGCCCTCTAGGTATGTCCATAGAATTGGAATAAACCTATTCAGAATCTACTTCCTAAATCAGGATTGATTGGGGGTCTCCCTCTCCATTGATTATTCTCTCTCCTTTTGCCATTTCACTAATATAATATTGTGTTTCTTCTTACTCCTACAAAAATTAGATGTGTCGATTGTATTATATTTCAGGAGATCCCTTGTGGAAAATCGGCAGTTTTGCTGTATAAAATTACTGAAGTTTGCTGCTGCTGCACTCGTTAGTCCAGAAAAAATCAGTTTGTTTATCCGAAAAGTACACTTTATTTTCTGAGTTTTGTGGTATCATGTGGAAGTTTTTCTATTTTTATTTCAAGAAAATTGGCCCATTTCCATGGGAATTTGTAATGTACATGAATATGAATCAATTTCTCTATGGCTAGAAAATATTTAATTAAAATCAACCCGTAGCAAGGCATGAGATTTTTACTAATAACCCAAAAGTAGATGAAGGACGTACTTCCGTGGGGGCCATCAGAACAGCCACAAGCAGGCCCACCAAATATGAGCAGGGCGCGGTACCGGCCAACAATCCCATCCACTTTCATGGTTATTGCTTCTTGTGTGAGAAATGTGACCGGCTAGTCTGTGAGTCAGGTGTACACAAAATAGTAGGTACACCAAAACGACATACAAGAGTATATTAGAAGATATCCATCTAGAAAAAATAGAAATATATTGCAACGCCATTATGGTAAGATCGAAATATATAGATAGTAGTAATAATATTTTTGGATTACATCACTCAACCAAACATCAGGCGGAAGCGGAAGCACAAATCCGAGTTCGGGTTAAGAGTCGAATCGGCATAAGATTCCACGAAAAAAGCACATTTCTGCCCACAGATCCCAGAGATCTCCATCCCCAGAATCTCTACTCAAGGGATTCGTTGCCTGAAATATCGACCTCATCAACGTAGTAGCCTCCATATGGGTATACATGACAATCTGATCAGCAGAGTAGGAGACCCTACGGGCACACTCAGCAAGTCTTTATGCAACTAAAGGGATTAACCAGGTTGACGCAATTGCAGCGAAAGAGAAAGTATGTAAACAGTTGGCGTGGGAATGACCACAACAGTCGCTACCAGCGGTAGCGATTGATACGATTGGGGACAAGAGCGAGTCGCCATCTACAGTGCGAGATTGGGAGCAAACACGAGAGATTTACCAAGGTTTGGTCCCCCGTAGGGTAAAGACCTACTTCCTGGTAGATTGTATTGCTAGTGAGTGGATTACAAGATCGGCGTGCTCGACGGCTAGGCAGCGAGTCGCTTGGATGGGGTAGCTAATAACACGTGAGTATACAGGGTACCCTAGGGAGGTTTATATAGGGGCATCTCGCTAGGGTTTACAAGATTACAACCGAATCAGTGTAGGTTTCGGAGGATATGACCTAATTCGACTGGGCTTAACTAGAGTCTTGGGCCTTCACGTTCTAGTCGTCGGGCTTTAGGCCCACTCGCCATGGGCCTAAGTCAGTCGAATTGGCCTTCTGGGTATACCCCAATTGCATTTCCCCATCAGTAGTCCCCGAGTGCGATGGGGGTTTGGTGGAGTTGTCAACTTGGTAGTCGGAGTAAGCGAGTCCAGGCAGATGCCCAGTCGAATCGGCGGTGAACTCCTCCAATGAAGGGAAAAGTCTACCTGTGTGTCTTCAGTTGCAGCTTCGGCGAGTAAAAATACACTCGAGTCGCCTCGCCCAAACAATTGGAATGGGGAAGCAAGTGAATTGAGTGACCAATTTGGTCGAAGTTGGACCGTCAGCTCAGTAAAACTAGTTGTTGGGTAACTCCAACAGTAACTACGGCGGAATTACCGCGAAGTAACGGCTATCCCGAGACTATCGGGTGGCACCACTTTATAAGGAGAGAGACGAAGGGAAGTGCGGACCTTCCTCACATTTCTCTGCCTCCTCCCATCTTCAACTCCCAGAACCATCTCTGATCTAGAATTTCCAGACCAAGCGATCCTCTATTGATGGCACCCATGAAGTATCTGTGGGGCAAGTCCAAGTGCACCACGGCCGTCCTAAAGTCGTTCCAAGAGGCCGGGATCCTTGCTAAGGGGAACTAGCGGATTCCCGTGGCCGGCGAGACTGAACCAAAGTCGTGGTTGGGGGAGTTCATCTACTTCCTCAGCCACCTAGAAAGGGGATTGGGGGTTTCCAACCTCGATATTCTTCCGCCGGTTCTGCGCCTACTACGTCATCAAGCCTTTTGATCTAGGGCCTCAAAGCATCGAACAGCTCACCATCTTCGTCACGTTCTACGAATACTACTTGTGGTGCCTCCCCTACTTCCCCCTTTGGCTAGAATTGTTCCACGGCAGTATCAGCCGTGAAGGGAAAGGCGGATTCATCTTAGCAGCGGGCGACATGACCATCCAGCTGAAGCCCAATGCCAAGTTCTTGAAGTTGCTACTATTGAATAAGGCGAAAAATGAGTGTAAGAAGTATTGGTTTTACATGAAGGAATCCACCCCTGCTAGTGAAGTGTCGATCCTGACATACACCGCGGAAAGGAGCGAACCGTGCAGGCTATCGGTGGATAAGCTCACCAGCGACCAAAAGATGGCCATGGCCGAGATGCTGTCTCGGATCAGGGAGCTGGAGGATGAAGGATTGGAGACCATCAACCTATAAAATTGTTGGCTTGTGCGGTGATTGGTCCCACTAGCCACCCGAGCCCACCATATGTACCAGTACACCAGGCCAGAGGACCCAACAAGATCGAGCAGTGAGCCGTGGGAGTCAGAGGACTGCATCACGGCTCTGAAGAAGATCATCGAGGCAGATTTTACCAGTACGAAGGCCGGGCTGGCTCCGTACACTGATGGAAAGCGGAAAGCTCCTCCGGTAAGTTCCCTTATCTTTGTAGTCGCAGTTTTGTAGTCACTTGACTAAGTCGAGTTGCTAATCCCTTTTGTCTTTCAGCTTTTCCAGGTTCTCTAGAACTGGCTTCCTCCGCTCGATGAAGAAGTCCCCGAGGAACTCGAAGAGGAAGAAGAAGGCTCCGAGAGAAAGGAGGAAGTACTGGAGGCGCAAGAACCCTCCTCCGCGGCTAGAAAGACCCGCGAACAGAAGAGGAGTGACATCGTGGCTAGTCGTAGCTTTGAGTAGTTTAACCATGACATGGAGCTCATCGACGAGCACAACTCACAGAGAGTGCCCACTCTGACCAAGCCCGATCCGAAGACAAGGCCGCTGGCAAAGTCGGCGGCCAAATTGGTGGCCACATTAGAGTCGGAAGGCAAGTCCGATGACGAGGAGGCCGCAGATGCGGCAAAGGAACCAGAGGACCTAGCTCCAATGATGCAGCTACGGGGTCTGAGGTCCCGGTCGCGGCGAAAGGACCAAGCACCCCGACAACACTGGAGCCGGAAGTCCAAGAGGCCGCGGGACCGGCGACTCCACCGACAAAGGAGTCGGAGGAGGCACCAGCATTGAAGGAGCCAGAGGTCCCTACGGAAGCATCCCAATCAGAGAAGAAGCCCGTGGCGAAGCGGCATGCGAGTTTGCTGGAAAGGGGGCTGACTCGTTCGGTAGGCCCCGAGCTAGAGAAGCCCCTGCATATCAGCACGGGCATGCGCTTCATTCTGGTCACCAAGTAAGCACTTTGGTTCCTATTCGTCACAGTTTATTGTTCTGAAATTTCTTAGTCGCTGATCATCGTGAACTCGCAGGGGCGGCCCCAAGAAGATAAATCATCCCACGATGCCAAGGTTCAACCGACCGACACAGAAGCTATGGACGATCCTTCTAAGAAGAGGAAGGGAGAGACCGCCAAGGCAACGGATGGAGTCGCGAAGAAGAAGAAGAAGAAGAAGACCGAGCTAGAAGAAGCGGCTCACTCAGGCTCGAAGGAGGGCGACGTCGTGATCTCTCTGGAAGAGGAAGCACGCGGGATCCGAGCCGGCCAAGGTCGACCTGCCTCTAGAGGCATCAGCGCTGACGACCGGCACGCTAGGGGCGGTAACCGTGACCTTCCCGCGGTTCATGGTGAAGGCCTCAGCCACGGCGTCTGATACACAATCGCCATCAATCATTGAGGTGATTGACAGTAGTGTCAAGCAATGTCCTGGGTGCAGGGCGTGTCTGATGCCTTCATTGGATGCAGTCGAGCTCCACCGCATCTTGGGTGAAGCCCTCTAGGTATGTCCAGTCCCCGAGGGTCTGGTCGCTAAATTTTAGCGACTAGACACTTAAAATATTCGATCCTCCAGTCCCTGAGAGTCGAGTCGGTAGGAAGTGACGAGTCAAGTCTTGATGCTAAAATGTTCCGTTTTCTGTTGATGGTGCAGCATGAGTCCGTAGAGTAGTGAGCTGCGCTAGAGCGAGTGGAGCACGACCTGCGACTGGCCCAGGAAAGCAACCGGCTCCTCCAAGCTGCTGCAGGTTCGTTTTTTGGTCTTGACACACTTTGGAATCTTCTAATTGCCTCTTGTTAACTAGTCGTTTCTTGAATGTAGGTGACCATGCCGCCGTGCTTGCCAAGGCTCGCGAAGGCTATGTGCCTGTCACTGACATGGATGATGTGAAGGCCACTTCGACCACATCAGAAAAGAAGGACAACGCATTGGCGAAGGAGCTGGAGTTTGCGAAAGCAGGGATGACCTCCTCCGAGGAGAGGGTGAAGGCCGTGGTTGCAGCAGTAGAGGGGGAGCATATGGCATTCGACTCCACCATCGTGGGGTTATAGGGAAGTTCTCTGCCCTTGAAAACTTCGTCATGGAGAAGTTCTGCAAGCTCCTTGGTATCTCTTATGGTTTCTTTCGATTTGCAAGTAGCGCTTCATTGAACATGTCGAGTCCCCGAGCGGGGGATTCCCCGAGCATTTCTGATGCTGGAGCTTGATTTGCTGATGTTGTGAAGATGTTACAGGCCAAGGAGATCCTACCGTGCAAGTGTTCAACGCCGAGCAGTGCGTGACAACGGTGCTGAATGCGGCCACGACATCGGCGATGTGCGTCCAGGCCTTCCTCCAAGGCATCTCTCCCACCAAGGTGATTCCTGGAGGTTTGATGGAGGTGTGGAGGTACCTCGAAGAGGCGGCCGCGGTTGTCGTGTGGATGGCGCGGTCCGCGTTCTGACACGGAGCCACCATAGTATGGAGCCTTGGGAACGCCCATTTCTCGGACGACTTTGACCTTGACAACGTCACCAGCGGGTATCCCTCGGTGACCGGCAAGGTGGAGATCTCCGATGTCCTTGTGCTAAACACGAAGGTCGCTCCATACGTGGAGAGTGTGTTGGCGATGGGCGATCTCCTGCCGTATCAGGAGATGCGAGTGGCGCCAAATGACGCCGAGCTGGCGCATTGCGACCTTCAATCGGAGTGACCGTTTCAGTCGTCGATCGCTAAGTCGCTGACGACCTACCCGATGAACCCGTGGAAGCCCTTTGTGAGGGTCAAGGGCGCGGATGGTGCCTCTTCGTCGAAGCCTGCAGAATGAGAGATTAGTCTGAAGTGTAAGTTTATGTGACGACTGGTCTTTTGTACATTTTTTGTTGGTGAACAATATTTTTTTCACTTGGTAATATTTTAATCGACTTGCATGAAATCACGGAGTTTGTCGCTTATCTCTTGGTTGTTTGAATTGTGCGAGTCCCCAAGCGTATTCGCTATTGGATTTTAGTCATGAATGTATTCTTATCGTTGGCGATGTGTGTTAGAAGTTGTTCAAGTAGCTTAAGTCAACTTGCCGTGGCTCGCGGAGCCAGTCGCGTCGACCCCAAGGGGTACTCTACTTAGTATTTTCCCTGAAAGCGAGCAGGTTCATTTTAGCGAGTCACCGAGTGTGGTACTTAACTGTTCGAATCGTATGCCCAAGCTAGGTAAGGACGTGGTGCGTTGTTCGGTGTGTAGCACGTCTCTCCTCCTGGCTCGGAAAGCCAGTCACTCGGCGAGTCCATTGCACGCTCTCATACTTGGTGTGTTCCCTATCTGCGTGTAGGTTCGTTTTGGAACAAGTCCCCGAGCGTGGTACTTAACCGTTTAAGTCGTTCTGCGCAAGGGTGAGGAGGACAAGCTGTTGTGGGAAGCACAACCGGTCATCTTGGGCCGGAGAGCCACTCGAGCTAGCCGACTCTGATGGTGGCTCCAGGTTGGCGTTTTCATGGACGGTGTAAGACTCGAATTATTTCCGGTGCCCTTGAACCGCACTACTTAGCCTTGGCGGTCACTCGACCAAGGGTTGACTACCATGGTTAGCGTATTGTTGTATGTACAAGTGCGATTAGCACAAGGAATGGCAAGTAGACACAATTTATGTGGACATTATTTGTATTTCATCATTGGTATAGTTGAGTACAAGCTTGAGTTCTATGTATAGAACTTTCGGAGGAGGTTCACGTTCCATGGACGCACGACGTTGAGCTGGCCATAGCCTCGTATATCGATGACGTAGTAGGCGTTGTTTCCTAGGACTCGTCCTATGGCGAATGCACCCTCCCATGGGGGAGAGAGCTTATGCATTCCCTTCTTGTCCTGGATGATTCGTAGGACAAGATCACCCTCCCGGAAGGTGCGAGTGTAGACTCGGTGGTTATGGTAGCGGCGGAGACCTTGCTTGTAGATGGTGGTGTGGGAGCGAGTCAGGTTGCGTGCTTCATCGAGCAGGTCGCTCCTGTTTTGACGGGCGACTTTGTTGTCCTCTTCCGCGTAGTGGGCGACTCGAGGCGAGTCATGCTCCAGGTCAGCGGCATGACGGCTTCAGCGCCGTGCACCATGAAGAAGGGGGTGAACCCTGTTGATCGGTGGATGGAGGAGCGAATGCCCCATAGCACAAAGGGGAGATCTTTGACCTAGCATCTTGGCGTCTGCTCGAGGGGGACCTGCAGTCTTGGCTTGAGGCCATGGAGGACGCTCTGATTAGCATGCTCGGCTTGGTCGTTCGACTCCGGGTGGGCGACTGAGGCGAGGATTCGGATGTCGTGCTCCTCACAGAAGTTATCCATGGCACCCTTGGCGAAGTTGGTGTCCTTATCAGTGATGATGTCGTGCGGGTAGCCATACCGATAGATCATCTCGCGAAGGAACTTGGTGGTGGTCTTTCCGTCGCATTTCTTGATGGGCTTCGCCTCGACCCACTTTGTGAATTTGTCGATTGTGACCAGGAGGTGGGTGTAGCCTGATGGGGCGGTTTTGAACCGACCCACCATGTCGATGCTGCAAACGATGAATGGCCATGTGATGGGGATGGTCTTGAGAGCTGAACTAGGGATGTGCGTCTATTTGGCGTATTTCTGGCACCCGACGCAGCGTTGGACGATGCCAATAGCGTTGGTGTGTGCGGTGAGCCAGTAGAAGCCATGGCACACGGCTTTGGCGACTAGCGACCTTGCACCAACAGGGTGGCCTCTATAGCCAGTGTGGATGTCTTGTATGATCTTGTGACCCTCTTATGGTTGTACGCAGCGTTGGTACATGTCTGTCATGCTGCACTTGTGGATCTCGCCGTTGATGATGACCAAGGACTTGCATCGGCGCACGATCATCTGCGCCTCAGTCTCGTGCTTGGATAGGATCTTGTGCTCGAGGTAGGCAACGTAAGGTCAGATCCAGTCGCTAGGCTCCGTAATCATGGAGACCTGAGCGGACTCGGGCTGTAGCGGTATCCCAATGTCGATATCCTTTGGAGGGGAGACCGGCAGCTTGTCGATGATGTCGAGGAAGACGCCCGAAGGTGGAGTTTGGCGAGCCGATCCGACGCGTGAGAGTGTGTTGGCGTCCTCATTTTTCTGACGGTTGATCCACTCGACAGAGTAGCTAGCGAAGTAGCCCCCCATCTAGTCCACTGCTTGGCGGTATGCTATCATGCTGGGGGCGACTACATCGCAGGTTCCAGCGACTTGTGCCGCAACGAGATCGGAGTCGCCGTAGCACTAGAGGCGATTGATGTTCATCTCCTTGGCGGCTCGCGTGCCGTGGAGGGCCTCGTATTCAGCCATGTTATTGGTGTAGGGCATGAAGTTGAGTTGCATCACATATCGGAGTTTGTCGCCCTTGAGGGAGGTGAGGATTATACTAGCCCCAGCGCCGTCTGCATTCTTTGATCCATCAAAGTGGAGGGACCAATAGTGGAGGTATGGCAGCGTCGTGGGTTGTTGCGCTTCTTCCCAGTCGGCGAGGAAGTCAGCTAGAGCTTGCGACTTGATGGCCTTGCACGGCTTGTACTTGATGTTGTGGAAGCCGATTTCGACGGCCCACTTGGAAACTCGCCCAGTCACGTTGCGATTACGGATGATGTCCTATAGCAGGGCAGAGGTGAAAACCGTGATAGGATGCTCATGGAAATAGTGAGGGAGCCTTTGTTGGGCTCGGAAGACCATGTGGACCAGTTTCTGGTACTGCGGGCAGTCCTGCCTCGACTCAGTGAGGACCTCACTGATGTAGTAGATAGGGCACTGTATGAGGCGCTTCTTGCCCTCCTCAGGTCGCTCGATGACCATCACGACGCTGATGACTCGACTGGAGGTCGTGACGTAGACGAGCATTGGCTCCTTGTCCATGGGAACGACGAGTGTTGGCGCTACGAGTAGAACTTCTTTCAGCGCTTTCAGCGTGTTGTCGGTTTCGCTGTCCCACATGAACATGGGATTCTTCCGCATCAAACGGTAGAGAGGCATTGCCTTCTCACCGAGCCGGGGGATGAAGCGACTCAGGGCCATGACTCGCCCTGCCAGCTTTTGGACATGGCGTAGGCACTCGGGCTTCCCGAGTCATGTGATGGTGTTGATCTTGGAGGGGTTGGCATTGATGCCACGTTTGGAGACCACGTACACCACGAGCTGGCCGGTGGGCACGCTGAATGTGCACTTCTCCGGGTTGAGCTTGATCTTGTACTTCGGCAGATTGGCAAAAGTTTCGGCCAGGTCAGCAAGTAGGTCGCTCTGGAGAGTCGACTTCACCACCATGTCGTCGATGTAGATGTGGATGTTGTGGCCAATTTTGCTCGTTAGGCACTCCTGCATGCACTATTGGTAGGTCATGTCGGCGTTCTTGAGGCCAAACGTCATCGCGGTGTAGCAAAAGGCTCTAAACGGCATAATCAAAGCCGTTTTCTCCTCATACTCGACGGCCATCTTAATCTGGTTGTAGCCAGAGTATGCATCGAGGAAGCACAACGACTCGGACCCCGCGGTCGAGTTGATGATCTGGTCGATGCGCGAGAGGACGAACTCCTCCTTTGGGCAGGTGTTGTTGAGGTTGGTGTAGTCAATACACATCCTCCAGGTGTTGTTCTTCTTCAGAACTAGGACTAGATTGGCTAGCCACTTGGAGTACTTGATGGGCCGAATGAATCCTACGGCGAGTAGCCGCTGCACTTCTTCGGCGATTGCGTGGCGGTGCTCTTCATTGAAGGGCTGCAGCGACTGTTTGATAGGTCGTGCCTTCGGGTCAGCGTTTAGCTTGTGCTCAGCGAGTTCCCTCAGGATACCAGGCATGTCAGATGGCTTCCATACAAAGATGTCGTGATTCTCATGGAGGAACTCGATGAGCGCAATTTCCTATGCGAGGCTCATGTTGGTTCCCACGGTGATCTTCTAGCTCTAGTCGCCTGGGACGAGCTCGATGATGCGGGTGTGTGTGGAGGCCTCGAAGGTTACCTGTGCAACGCTAGCCGAGGTGGGCTTCTTCAGGATCGTCAGGTCGTCCTTGTCGATGTTACTCACGTATTTCGCGAGCTTGTCCACGTGGTTTATTTCCTCGGCGATGACAGTGCCGGCGAGCTTGGCACCGTTGTCCTCGCATTCCACGGCCATATCGGGGTCGTCATGGATGGTGATGATTCCCCGCGGCCCTGAGAGCTTCATCATGTTATAGGCATAGCGAGGGGCGCCATAAACTTGGTGACCGCTTGTCGCCCTAGGACATAGTGGTAGGGGCTGCGGAAGTTCACCAGCTCGAAGACGAGCCACTCAGTACGGAAGTTGGCTGGTGTGTTGATGGCTCCCAAGTGCAGAAGATCAATTGCAGTAAACGGTTGTCGAACCCACGAGGAGCTGAGGGTATTGGTTAGCAAATTTGACAAAGAAAATAATAGAAAATGCAGTAGATTTGGTGTTTTGGGTTTGTAGTTTGCAAGAATATAAAGTGTTGAAAGTAAATAGCAATAAGTAAATGTTGTAAATGCGAGAAAGCCCAATCCTCTATGAAGCAAGAGGACAAGCTCAAATGTGTGTGTGAACTTATATGTGACAAGCGTTCTCGAGGGCAACATGGATTTACTTAGCATAAATATTTCTACACAATATGGTGAATATGTTGTCAAGTTTAATTCCCTTAGGGCGGAGCCTAATTAGGTGCAGCCACAAGTATGAGCTAAATACACCACTTATGATGGGTCCTAGAGCCATTCACATGAACATCTAAGAACCATTAAGATATAAATGTCCCACCATAGCAATAAGTTCACTGGTCCCCGGCATATAATCCCTCCAATGCAACTCAAAGTATTGGAAAAAGATTTCTGTCAATTCCGTCCCTTCTAACCCTTATCATTGCATCAAAGTATTCTCCTATGAGCCCATATAGGTGAAGTAATATGCAGTCGGCGTTCTCATAAAACCATCATAGAACAATATAAAAGATAAAAACTGGACCACATACTCATTGCACATTATATGGAAAGCATAGACAATTCATCCTATGCCCTCAGGAACATGGGGATCTACTCATAAGTGGCAAACATGATATGGATCAGTAACATATGCGATACAACACAATATAAAAATATAATCTCTCCACCAAATAAAGACAAGATGCCAATCACAAACATATAAATAGCCCTGACGAGGGGTCACCTCGGCAATGCCCATGGTGATGGACTTGGGGTTTCGCGGAAAGAGAACGCTGGGGATTTCGTCGGATGTCATGAAAACAATGAAGACAAAGTCGCCTAAATATTGGGAAAACACTCTATTACAAGTTGTCCTCTAGGTTTCGGTGTCTATTGTCTAGATCTAAAGTTGGGTGTAACGTCTATCGTGTTGTGTTCTCTCATTGGCCCCTCCTAGCCTTTATATATGAGGAGGCCAGGTCTCGGGTACCAATACGAGTTGGGTTACAAGTTTGAGTTTGTATCTAGTCTAGTCTTGGACTTTCCTTGTCTTGTATCACTAGGAGTATGTATCCTTGTAGACTTCGTATCAGCCAAACCGTCATGGGCCTCATGGATCTTGACAAATCTTCGGGTGAGGCTTCCGTTGGGCCACACCATATATACCAATAATAGACACCCGAAGGGTTATGCCCATGTCAGTAGCCCCCGAGGCTATGTTCGGATGCTCGCGTCCGAGCATAGGCTCAAAGTCCTTTTTAGTATGCTCAGAAGGTAAACTCGAAGATTTCTTCGGATGCGTGAACTTGTCAATGTCTTGTTTGGATGATGCAATGGCTGACGTTGTCTTGTTCTTGAAGTGATGTCAACATTTTCATCGGGTGCTCCCGATGGGAGTAACCTTTGAGGCTACACTCGGGTAGACTCAAAGTTATGCTTCTTCACTGCAGATATTCTTCCGTCGACTCTTGTTTGGAGGATTTCTGTTTTTTGTATCTGGTATGCGGCTAGCGCTCCCGATGGGAGTAGCCCCAAGGCTATGTTCGGGTGTTTGCACCAGAGCATAGGCTCAAAGATCTTCTTTATCCGAGAATTTCTCCGTGTAGCTAAAATAGGGACCCTGGAAAAAGACATGTATATTATGTAAAGTCAGCCGAAAATATAGCTTGTTGTAATTTCTTCCGGATGTGTGAATTTAGAACTTGATATATTTGGAACTTTATATATTTTTGCCGATGGCTATGGCATTTGTGTCCCTCGCGAGACCTTTTCGTTAGCCTGATGCCCATTGGGCTGGATCAGCTACTCGTGTTTTTGACGTATTTCATGGCGGAGCCGAAGAATTTTTAATTTGTACTGAGTAGCGAAGCCCCCGAGTATCAGAGTATGATTATGTAATAATTTATTCGACTGAGCCCCCCAGGATCGGGTGTAATGGAGTAATGAAAAATAGACTCGGTTCAGAGAACTTAGCTGGGTGCGCGAAGGTGATCTTCATCCGTAGAATTTCTCGACTCGGGCCTTAATTTTTATCGGGTGACCATAAGCTCAGAAATCTTCTTCATCCGAGGAGGTACTCAACTCGGGTTTTAGCGTAAGTTGACGCGAGTGGCGTTTAGTCGACTCAGTTGAAGGACCCGATAAAATAGCCCGATATAGCCGATATCCTTGCAAAAAATATAAAGAATTATAAAGTACTTGCATCTTGTAAAGAATATCGTCTTTCAATTTGTCATAATATTTTTTGGTGCCATCGGACCCGACACTTTTGCACTGTAATGCGAGATCTTTTTGTTATCCTGACGTCCTTAGTCTCAGTACCTTGCTGACCTGTCAGTTGGGCTGCAACTGGGTCGGAGTTTAAGGATTCGACGCTCAGGCAGAATCAACTATTCAGGAAATCACGTATAAGGTGCTTGAGTGCACAAAGTCGATGACACTTAGTTTACCCGAAGAGGGTATAGCCCCCAATTGTTTCAAGTGCGATTAAAAAATAAAATAAAGAAATCAACTCTAAATTAAAAAAAACTTAGTTTTATTAGTAGTTGTCGTAGACGAAGTAGGTGCAGCTGCGAACGATGTCGACGTGGTAGTGAGTCGCGTGGTGGATGAAGTCAATGCGGTAGTGGGTCTCGCGGTGAACTTAGTTGACACAACAGAGACGTGCGGTATTTTTTTTTTTTTGTATTAACTTCGAGTCCAAATATAGCATCCGAGTGTAGAGCTGGCGGCAAGGTGATCGTAGAAACGAGTTGACGCAACGTGGGCTCTTCCGTTCGGGTCATGTGGTCGTCTGTATGCAGCCGAAATTGCATGCCTTTACATAGAAAGTAAATCCAAGAACCAAAGCTTGACTCTAAATCCAAAGCTGATTGATACTGAGAGTTCGTGTTGATGGGAGATCTTTTTTTCTGATCAAAGCCAAAACCGAAACAACTGGTGTACCGCTTGGTGCGATCTGATTTTTTGCTTTCCGTTTGAACCAGTTGACGCGAGCACGTCAGGCCCCTTGCATGTATGTGTGTCACGTGACGTGAATCCTATATATACTTATAAAACTGTAATCTGGCAGCTCCTGGTGCTGTGCTCCATTGCGGAATCGAAAGCGCGTCCTTTACTTTTAATTTTTCTCTGGTGATTTCCTGGATAGTCCCAACTGCCCAGTCCGAGCTGCATGTTGCCGCTGTCTGGTGCACTTCGACTCGAACCAGACATGGCGTGATTTTCTTTTTTCTAATCTGATGAAGTCTTTTGCAAGCGTAACATCTCAACTTTGCTTGTCTTCTTCGCCTTTTTTGATCAGTGCTTCGACTTCCATTGATGATCCGATGGAAAGTTCCGGTTCTTCTGTTGGCGTAGCTTTATGGGTGGGCGGGTGTGGATTTTTTTTTGGCAAGTTGATGCTTGGTAGAGAGCGTTCCGCCGAATTCGTGTTTCCAACGTTTAGGTTTTACACAGACGGCGCCAATTAATGAGGGGTCACCTCAGCAATACCCATGATGATGGACTTGGGGTTTCGCGGAAAAGAGAACGCTGGGAATTTCGTCGGATGTCAGGAAAATAATAAAGACAAAGTCGCCTGAATATTGGGAAAACATTCTATTACAAGTTGTCCTCTAGGTTTCGGTGTCTATTGTCTAGATCTAAAGTTGAGTGTAACGTCTACCGTATTGTGTTCTCTCGTTGGCCCCTCCTAGCCTTTATCTATGAGGAGGCTAGGTCTCGGGTACCAATATGAGTTAGTTACAAGTTTGAATTTATATCTAGTCTAGTCTTGGACTTTTCTTGGCTTGTATCACCTGGAGTTTGTATCCTTGTAGGCTTCGTATCCGCCAAACCGTCGTGGGCCTCATGGATCTTGGTAAATCTTCAGGTGAGGCTTCCGTTGGGCCACACTATATATACCAATAATAGACACTCGAAGGGTTATGCCCATGTCAAGCCCTTAAAACAATATCCAGGATTCAATCAATCACAAACTATGAGGGAAACTAGATGGATCTTGGAGATGGTGATGATGATAGTGTTTGTGAAGATGTTGATGGAGAGGACCCCTCCCCTATGCCTAGGAGGAGTGGTGATGACGATGACGTTGATTTCCCCCTCACTGGAGGATCCGTTGTAGCAGGATTTGCCCCCTCCTAGAGTAGGAGAGGACGTTTTCCTCTGCCACCACCTCTGTAAATTGTGAGAAAAATATGGCGTAGGTTTTCTAGCGATACGTAAGCGTCTATAAAAACAAGGAGCCAAGACGACACTCGAGGTCCGAAAGAGCATGGGTGGCATGCCCGGGGGGTGGGTGCGCCACCTGGTCTTTTTCAGGCCTCGTTGCTCCTCTTGCTTCATTCTTTTGCCCAAGTTGATTCTCCAGGTGAAAAACTTATCTGGTATTTTTTTCTTCGATTTATTAACATCCAGAAGGTCATGTAATGGCAAAAACATGAAAAAGGAGGTGTTCTGCCTTCCAGAAATTAAATACCAATAAAAGGGACTTTGTAGAAAAGTCTCGTAAATCATGTAAGTATGCATAAATAATGATGGATCATGGTAAATATGATTCTAAACAGTGCATATAAGTCCTAAAAATGATGATGCAAAATGGAAGTATCAACTCCCCTAAGCTTAAACCTTTGCTCGTCCTCAAGCAAATAAGCAAATAGATCATTATCATGCAGCAATGAGTTTATGGCTGACAAGAAAATACAAGCATGGCATCATCAACTTATGCATATTCACTTTTCCAAAAGAAATATGAACTAACTACCATGCAAATGTGGGCTACATAGATAGACATTATGATTTACCCATTTCTTTTGAACAAAAACTAACCATTACATGTTGGACAATTGAATAAGTCTCAAATTTATCATATAGTTCGCTATTTGCAATAGCTTTGCATGACTTTTTACCAGCTTTTAATTTAACTTTTGGATATGCCTTTGCAATAAAGATAAGTTTCTCATAAAACTAATAGTGAAAAAGAGAATTGCTTAAACAACCAGATAGACATGACTATTTTGACTTTTGTTAAGAACTTTCACCACTTTTTGCATGGCATCAGTTAATGGTCTTGCTCTCTTAGTAACCAATATAAACCTTATTCATGGGTCTTTCAATCATGTCATATGCTCTAAACAACCTTTGTCTTTCACTTTTTATGGCTAGCCGAATCTTCGGGTGCCTACCTTTCAAACACTTATCCATAGAGCATATGTATTGAAATTTCCATGACAACCATTCAGTTTACTCGTTGATTACTAAGTAGAACAAGAGTATCTCATATCCCCTTGTCATTCTACACTTTCTAACTATTTATTTTATAAGACTCCCTATCTCACCACAAATTCACAATGTTCCTTTTTTCAAAGTGTTGCTTCCTTTCCATGGATCTTTCCTTATTTGCAAGTTCAGCTTGTTGAGTAATTCTATGCTTGTCCAACATGCTCAAGTTAATTTAGTTAAAGGAAAGATGTAAGTGAAATTTCTACATATGGTGCGCACATCTGCATGAGTGTTACCCATAAATTCCAAACAAGATAATCATGGATGACACCATACTTTATATTTTATTCAAAACCACTCAATCAAGGATACATGATAATGCTCTAAGAGATCTTTAAACTCTAGTAAAAATCAATACCTAATGGTTGCAAGAAAAAACCTCCTAATGATTACGAACTATATGCAAATATTACAAATAAAAATCATAAGGTATGGCGGAACTCCCCCAATCTTAGATGTTTGCCGCCGGTCCACTAGAGAATGGCCTTCAAGACCTCATCATTAGTGGTGCTTCTGACCTTCAATAAGACTACGTGCAACCTTTTGTTGACTGCCACTTGATCTTCCCGCTTGGTCTTGTAATCATGGACCTATTTTCCATCTTTTCTATAATCTCAATGCAACCTGCAAAGGTTGCTTGCATGTTCCTGAAGAACTTTGTGTTTACCGCCTCCTCGTTAGCCTGCAAAAGTGCAATGTGACGGCGAGAGACAGAAAAACACCTCTCTTCAACAACAAGTTGTTGATGTAGTGAATCGATCCATGCTTGAAGATTTGGGTTAGCCATGTCCCTGAAGCGAGGTTCTTCAATCTCCCTCATCCTTCTAGCTCCATCTTCAAGCTGGTTTCTCTAGATGACATTGTTCCTCCGTCCTTCCCCTCTCCATGGAGCTTTGCTTCTTGGTGGAGGACTCCACTCCAGAGTTCTGATGGGTGCACAAGGGGATCCTCCATCTGGCGTGCTCCAGCTTGAAGACATTACCTGGCGCCAGGTAAGATCTGGAAGAAACCGGTAGAAAACATGGTTTGCTCGAAAAAGACTCGATGCAGATCAGCAGAGAGGAGTATATATAGATGGTTTTTAGGGTAAGACGAAGCATTGGGGAAGAAACAGAGGCGAATCAGACTTCGGAAGAGGGAAAGACCTCGGGTGGCGCGCCTAGGGGTGGGCATGCCACCTGGTCTATTTCCCTCCTCGGGACTCTATTTTATCCAATTCTTTTGCAATACACATTAATTTTCCAAAATAATAAATTTCCTAAAATATGAAGATATTCCGAGATCGTTACGCACCTCTTTTTGACTTTTGGTGATTTTTGGTATCTGGCAGGGGATAAATTTTTTCAAGTATAGCCTCCAGACTTTGGAGATTCATTACGTCAACCTTTCCTGCAAATGTTTGTCCTGCAATATAATGTTTAAGACGTTGTCCATTAATGACATGAGGTTTACCGTTGAAGTCTCCATGAAGACGAATGGCTCTGGAGCAGTACACCTCATGTACAACTAATGGACCCTGCCACCCTTGAAGCTAACTTTTCTGCAAAAACCTTAAAATGAGAGTTGAACAATAATACTTGATCTCCTATTTTGAATTCCTTTCTTTTTATTTTCTTATCATGCCAAAATTTTACTTTCTCTTTAAATAGTCTAGCACTTTCATATGCTTCATACCTCCATTCAGCTGACAAGCTTAAGTCAAGAATTCTTTTCTCTCCAGCAGTTTTAAAATCAAAGTTGAGTTGTTTAACAACCCATCTAGCTTTATGTTCTAATTCTACTATAAGATGACATGCTTTTCCATAAACCACTTTATAAGGAGACATACCCATAGGATTTTTTAAAGTAGTTCTATAAGCCCATAAAGCATCATTAAGTTTAGTTGGCCAATCAGACCTTGCTTTATTGACTATCTTCTCCAATATCAGTTTATGCTTAGTTCAACTTGCCCACTGGTTTGAGGATGATATAGAGATGGAATTCTATGATTAACACCATATTTAGCTAGAATTTTTCTAAATACCCCATGAATAAAATGAGAACCACCATCAGTAATTAAAAATCTAGGTACTCCAAACCTGGGAAAGATGATGTCCTTAAGCATCTTCATTGTTGTGGCATGGTCTGCACTTTTTGTTGGAATTTCTTCAACCCACCTTGTAACATAATCCACTACAACCAAGATATGAGTATGTTTTGTTTTTGATGGGGGAATGGTCCCATGAATTCAAATCCCCATATATCAAATGGTTCAAGAGGCAGTGAATAATTCATAGGCATTTCATTTATCTTACCGATATTTCCAACACATTGGTAGTTGTGACAAGCTTTAACATAACTAGCACAATCTTTAAACAAAGTAGGCAAATAAAAACCAGATTGTAATACCTTTCTAGCAGTGCGGTCTCCTGGATGATGTCCTCCATAAGGGTTGTCATGACAATCCTTTATGATAGCCTGCTGCTCAAACTCAGGGACACTACGCCCAATAATACCATCTACACTTTTCTTATAGAGAAATGGGTTGTCCCAAAAATAATGCCTAATATCATAAAAGAATTTCTTTCTTTGTTGGTATGTGAAATGTGGTGGAATAACTTTTCCAACAATGAAATTAGCATAGTGAAGCTACTCTAGCAGTAGACACATTAATGTTTACCAGTTGTTCATTTGCAAAGCTATCATTAATAGGAATAGGATCTACCGGAATGTTTTCCATTCTAGATAAATGATCAGCTACCGGGTTGTCCTCACCTTTCCTATCTACAATACGTAGGTCAAATTCTTGTAGTAAAAGAACCCATCTTATAAGTCTAGGCTTAGCATCTTTTTTGTTCATAAGGCATTTAATAGCAGCATGATTGGTGTGTACTATTGATGGGTTCGTAGCATGGAAAACAAAAAATTTCTACCGCAAGAACGAACAAAACCTAGATCTAATCTAGATAAAATCCAAGATCTAATCTATTAGATATGTGCAACGAGATAGATAGGAACTAACCCTCGTAGATCCGAAAGCGTTAACGAGATTAGATCTCGTGGTTGATGTAGTCGGTCACTTGACGATCTCAAGATCGTGTGGACGATCCTTCCGGCATCGCGTTCCGGCAGCGCTTCCGCAGTCGGTCAAGTGGACGATCCTTCCGGCGCCGCGTTCGGGCAGCGCTTCCGCAGTCAGTCACACGTGCGGAGTCGAAGCAGACCTTCCTCTCCTCGTTCCAGCGAGCAGCGGAGGTAGTAGATCTTCTCCAGGGAATCCCAGCAGCACGACGGCGTGGTGGTGGTGGTGGAGTAGAGAATTCTGCAGGGCTTCGCCTATGCCTGTGCAGAAGAAAGGAGGAGGAGAGAGGCGGCAGAGATTGGAGTTATGGGAGAGGGGTTGGAGGGGGCGCCCCTGCCCTTCTATTTAAGGGGGGAGGGCGCCTTGGGGAGGGGGAGTCCTTGTAGGACTCCCCTCCTCTAGGGCCGGCGGATTGGGGAGGGGGGAAGAGTCCTCCTCCCCCACGACTCCTAGTCTTGACCCACCAGGACTCCTTTGATCCCTTCCTTGGTTTTCAAGCAAACTCCAAGAAACCTTCCGGAACATTCCGAAACCTTCTAGAACCCTCATACAAATACTCCGGAACATTTCCTAACTCAGAAAATGATCCCCAATATATGAATCTTATTCTCCGGACAATTCTGGATCTCCTCGTGATGTCCCGAATCCAATCCGAGACTCCGAACAACATTCGGTCTCCAACGCATATTCCATATCTACTTAAAACAACTTCGAACCTTAAGTGTGTCACCCTACGGTTCGTGAATATGTAGACATGACAGAGACACATCGCCTATCAATAACCATCAGCGGGACCTGGAGATCCATAATGGCTCCCACATACTCAACGATGACTTCGTGATCGATTGAACCATTTACATACAAAACCAATTCCCTTTGTCACGCGATACTATACTTATCCGAGGTTTGATCGTCAGCATCTCCATACCTAGTTCTACCTCGTTACTGATAAGTACTCTTTACTCGTTCCGTGATATGTCATCCCTTGTGACCCAGTCACATGCTTGCAAGCTAACTAGATGACATTCCACCGAGAGGGCCCAGAGCATATCTATCCGTCATATGGATGGACAAATCCCAATCTTGGTCCATGCGCTTCAACACATACTTTCAGAATACCCAATGACACCTTTATAACCACCCAGTTACGAAGCGGCATTTGACGTCATCAAAGTACCCATCCGGTGATGGTGATTAACACAACCTCATGGTCGAAGGATTAGGTTACTATGCATTTAAAAGCTTATAGCAATACGAACTTAATGACTTGATCTTATGCTACGCTTACTATGGGTGTGTGTCCATCACATCATTCTCCTAATGATATAACCTTGTTATTAATCACATCCTAATGTCCATGATCAGGAAACCATGATCATCAATTAATCAACAAGCTAGTTCAACAAGAGGCTTACTAGGGACTCTTATATGTTTACAAAACACACAAGTATTAGTGTTTCCTAATAATACAATTATAGCATGGGATGTAAACATTCATCATAAACACAAAGATATAATAATAATCATTTTTATTATTGCCTCTTGGGCATATCTCCAACAACTATTACCTTAGAGTCTACAATGTAAGGTCTAAACTTTTCACATGCAAAAGGTACAACCAAGAACTCCTTTTAAATTGTAGCATAATTTCTTTGGGCGCCATCAAGAGTTTTACTAGCATAATATATCACATTAAGTTTCTTATCAACTCTTTGGCCTAAAACAGCTCCTACATCATAATCACTAGCATCACGTATGATTTCAAATGGCAAATTCCAATTAGGAGGTTTAATTATAGGAGCACTTATCAAAGCATTCTTTAAAATATCAAAATACTCTACATAATCATCATTAAAATAGAATGGAACATCTTTTTGCAAAAGATTTGTTAGAGGCTTGGATATTTTTGAGAAGTCTTTGATAAACCTTCTATAGAAATCAACATGCCCAAGAAAGCTTCTTATACCTCTTATATCCCTAGGATATGGTAGCTTCTCTATGGCTTCTATCTGCGCGATCCACTTCAATGCCTCTACCTGAAACTTGGTGTCTAAGAACAACACCTTCTATCACCATGAAATGGCATTTATCCTAATTTAGGACTAAGTGTTGGCCCTCACAACACTGCAAAACTTTGTTAAGATTGAATAAGCAGTTTTCAAAAGAGGTACCATTCACAGAAAATTCATCCATGAATATTTCCATAATTTTCTTAATATAATCAGCAAATATAGCATTCACGGATCTTCGAAAAGTAGCAGGAGCATTGCACAAACCAAATGGAATTCTCCTATAAGCATAAGTACCAAAGGGACATGTGAAAGTAGTCTTCTCTTGATCATCCTTGTGTACCGAATCATATGCTCATGGTCTAACAATAACTCTCTAAGGTGCTCATATCACGTGCGTGGAGCTTGTTTAAGCCCATAGAGCGCCTTATCAAGCTTGTAGATGTGGTTTGGAAAGTTGGGATCCTCGAATCCTAGGAGTTGCTTGAAATAAACCAACTCATGCAATGGACCATTTAGAAAAGCACTTTCCACATCCATTTGTTGTAACTTAAAATTAAGATGTGCAACATATGCAAGAAGGATACGAATGGACTCAAGGAGAGCCACGGGAGCATAAGTCTCTCCATAATCAATGCCTTCAACTTGGGAGAACCCTTGTGCTACCAATCTTGCCTTGTTCCTCACAACAATACCATGTTCATCTTGCTTGTTCTTGAATATCCATTTATTGCCAATAACATTGCGGCACTCCTTGGGCTTTTCTACTAACTTCCATACTTTGTTTCTCTTGCAAGTTGTTTAGCTCCTTGTGCATTTCTTATAGCCAATCCGAATCTTCAAGAGCTTCCCACACTTTCTTTGGCTCCACCATGGATATATGAGCTTGATGCTCACCAAAATGCTTCAATTGAGCTCGAGTAGACATAGCACTCCTTAGATCACCTAGAACATTCTCAAGAGTGTGGTCTCTTGTTTCCAACACTCTGTCCACTCTAACTTTGCGATGAGTTTCAATCTCCTTGTTGTTTCTTGTGTGGATCACTTCATCATTTTGATCCTCGTCTTGACCTTCATTTTGACCTTGATCAATAATGGGTTCAGCTTCATCAACATGAGGTATAGGTTGATCTTCGTCTTGATTAGGCATGCTACTTGAAAGGCTTCAAGATGATCTTGCAAATGACTGAATGAATCTGCCTTGAGCAACTGACTGCACAGGGCTGGACAATCCAGTCAGTGGCGAGACTGGACCATCCATCCTAGAGCTTCTTGTATGATTAACATGGTGAGGGTTCTCAGCTTGTCTTTGGCTTGGGTCATCCTTACCCTCAATAACAGGAGCTTGTTGAAGTTGTGAAGATGAGGGACCACTTGAGTAGAGCATAGTTCTTCTTGATCCGCTACAAGGGGTCACTCAACAGGGTGGATGAATCCCGCACCCATTCTTCTTGTGGCATCTTGAGGTATTTCATCATCTACTTCACAAACATCAACATGCCCTGCTTGGGGGGCATCATATTCTTCGAAAACCACACTACAAGATTCTATGACAATTCCGGAGAGTTTATCATAGATTCTGTAAGTGTGGGAATCGAGACCATAGCCAACAAAAATACCCTCTAAAGCTTTGGAATCAAATTTGGACAAATGAACACCTTTTATGAGATAGAAACACTTACAACCAAACACCCGAAAGTATGAAATGTTGGGATTGTTACCAATAAGTATTTCATATGGTATCTTTTTCAACTCTTTGCGGAGGTAGAGCCGATTTGATGCATGGCATACGGTGGAGATTGCCTCCGCCCAAAAATTATAAGGAGACTTAAACTCCACCAACATGGACCTTGCCATATCCATTAATGTCCGGTTCTTCCTATCAGCTACACCATTTTGTTGAGGGGAATATGCAGCAAAATATTGATGTTTTATCCCCTCATCACTAAGAAAACCATTTAATGTGTAGTTCTTGAACTCGGTGCCATTGTCACTTCTTATTGTTAACACGGGCACATTGTATTGATGTTGAACCATATTGATGAAGTTGATGAAGTATTGTTGGGTCTCACTCTTCAACTTGAAGAAGTATACCCATGAATATCTTGAGTAGTCATCAATAATCGCCAAGCAATATTTCTTCCCACCAAGCCTAGCATGAGACAGAGGACCAAAGAGATCCACATGAAGGAGCTTCAAGATCCTCTTTGACTTTATAACGTTATTTGGCTTGTGGGGAGAATCAGCATCTTTCCTTCAACACAAACCCTGCAAACATGATCTTTGGCAAAACAAACATTTTCTAGTTTCACAATATGGCCACCCTTGTGGAGGCTTTGCAAAGTTCTCGTATTGACATGGGCTTGTCGGCGATGCCATAACCAACCCACATCGGCCTTTCCGAATAAGCACATCACACTTGTAGTGGTTTTTCCTAAAAAGTCCACCACATACCAGTCATTTTCAACATGCCCAACGAAAGCGACATTTAGAGTCTTGCTCAAGAAGAGGACCACAATATCATTATCAATAAAAACGACAAAACCCATCTTGCTAAGGGCACAAACTGAAAGTAAATTAGAGCCAATAGTCTCAATAAGCCTGACGTCCACGAGAGTAACATCATGTGCAACCACAACTTTACCAAGACCCATTACCTGAGATTTTGACTTATCGGCATATGTGACAGTTATATGATCTTGATTTGCCCTTATATCCATCATTATTGCCTTGCTTCCGGTCATATGAATTGTGCAACCAGTATCAAGCACACACTTTGACCCTCCTGAAGCATAGTTCTACAAAAGATCAAGCTAGTTTTTAGGTACACATTTTTAAATGGGTCCTCTTTTGTTAGTGACAAGGGTCTTTGGAACCCAAATAGACCAAGCAATATAAACATCAAATGGACCAACATATTGTGCATAAACATCACCATAAGAATTACACATTAAGACATAGTGAGGGTTACCACTTCCCGCAAAGTCATCTTGTGACATAGTTTTGCCACTTGGGGTATTACTACCCATAATGGTCTTGTCTTTTGCTTGTGCGGGCTTGGCCTTCTTCTTGTTCTTCTTCTTCTTCTTCTTGGCTTTGGATACATAGCCAAGACCTCTTTTCTCATTATTTGACCTTTGGTTGCTCAAAAGGTCATCAAGAGACTTGTTACCTTTGGGGAAGGTGGCCTTAGCAAGCTTCCCCTTCAACCTAGCATTTTCTTCAAGGATGTCTGTACTACTAGAGGGAATGAAAGCACTAGGTGAAGCAACATTAGTCAATTGAGTTTAAAGTTGTTCATGATACTTTGTGAGAGTCAAGAATTCACTTTCCAAGACCTTGTGAGTCTTGTTAAGTCTCTGAAAATCCTCGGTAAGTTTTTCATGAACAACATCAAACTCAATCTTGTCCTTTTTAGCCTTTTTGTACTTAGCAATGGCATGATCATGTTCCTTAATTAGTTTAGCAATAATTTGATCATTTGCCTCATCAAGGCCTTCAAGTTTTTCTCCAAGCGACACCCTAGTCCCTTGCTCTTCTTCTAGGAAATTAGTAAGAGCATCCATCTCAAGTATGTGCTCTCTCCCAAGTTTGCATCTCTCATCAAGAAGTTCTTGCGTGTGATCGAGTTGATTCAAGAGATTCACAAAGTGTTTCTTGTTCTTCCCTTGCAATTTAGTCATGAAAGTATCGAATGCAACTAGTTCCTCCTTCACCTCAAGAGTTATATCATCATCCATTACATCATTGATAATAGAGGTGGAGAGAGGAGATGGTAATACCTCCCATCCTCTTTCCATAAGGCAAGTGACGTTCTTGTTAGATATATTCTCATTTGGTGAATCAAAGAGGGAGAAGGTGGATGTAGAGGTAGTGGCAATGGCAGCCACACCATTCATTGTTTCTTCTTCTTCCTCCTCCTCTTCATCGTCGGAGGAGACCTCTTCTATCAATGCAATGTTACCGGACTTCTTGTTGGTGGCATTCTTCTTGTTGAAAGGCTTCTTGAAGGGAGCCTTTGGATTTTTCTTCAATATGAGTGCACCACCATTATCTTCTCTCTTCTCATATGGACATCCGACAACAAAATGATAGCGGTCACCACAGTTGAAGCAAGTTCTCAGTCTTATAGTATTTTATTTTCTACCACTTGGGTTTCTTCTGCCAAAAGTTTCTCGCATAGAAGGCCATATATTCACCATGATCAACCTTGACATCTTCAGGGTGGCTCATCGAGAGTGCATCATCACTACCTTCTTCTTATTCTTCATACTCGAAAGCTTTAGCCTTCAAGGAAAGATTGACACCACTTCTCATTCTAATGGCACGAGCCCGGGCATCTTTGGCATTCTTGGCAGCAACCTTGAAGGCAGCCATCTCTTGCATAACTTCATTGGAGGTCATGAGATGGTAGTTGTGTCTTCCTTGGACACTCTTCAAGTCAGTGGGCTCAAAGGGCATGAGGGCACTCAGATACTTTCTCTTGATCCAAGCATCATCAATATGAGAGTCACCAACATTTCTGAAGGCGGTGGCAGTGGATTTGAGTCTTCGATACATGTCTTCATGATCCTCACCATCCTTCATATAGAATCCTTTGGCTTCATTTCGCAAAGCATTATATCTATCTATTATCATGCTCTCATTCCCAACAATTAAATCAGTGAGAGCATCCCAAGCTTCCTTGGTGGTATTAAAGTGCTCAATGTGGGGAAAGTCCTTTGGCCCCAATCCAAGTTGAATCATGTGCAAGGCGGTGGCATTGAGTTGACTATTGACCACTTCCCTTCTTGTCAAGTGGGTTGGATCCTCAATTTTGAGTCCTTCTTCAATAATGGTCCACAAGTCAATGCAAGAGCTATGCACATGAGATTTCATCAAAACTTACCGTTGAGAAAAAGAATGTGCTGCTAACTTGGGTGGGTCACCTCTATTATTTATATGGAGATGAGAGATCAGGGGATCGGGAGAGTACCATCCGAGAACCGCATTGTGCTCTTCCTCCCCATCACCCTTTTTGGTGGTAGATTTAGTGGAATTATGTTCATCCCCCACTTCTTCACCTATTGGCTTAACCAGAGCATTTACCTTAGGGTTAAGAGGTGTTTCCTCTTGAGAGGGAGGTGGTGAGGCTGACTTTTCCTTAACAAGTTGCTCAACTAGTTGACGCAACCATTGGATTTCGTTGCCCAAGGTACAGCTCAAGGTTGTTTCCAACTTCTTGTGATCTACCATGGTCACCTAAGTGCTAGCCTCACCCTCTCCACCTTCCTCTGGTTTACCCATATTCTCTTAGGCAGTTAAGCCCAAATAAAGAGCCAATGCTCTGATACCAATTGAAAGGATCGTATGGGCACCTAGAGGAGGGGGTGAATAGGTGCTACTTCAAATTTTACTCTTTTTCAAATTAGGGTTTGACACAAAAGGTAAATTCTCTAGATATGCAACTAAGGTGAATTTACCTATATGTCACACTAGCACACCTAAATAAGCAAGAGCAAGATATAAGTAAGGTGCGGTAAACGATAGAAGTAATCGAAATGTAGCACGTAGAGACACAAGGTTTATTTCCCACGGTTCTTTACTTTTGAGGGGAAGTACGTCTATGTTTGGAGAGGGGGTGGTATCAAACCACCAGCGCCACGAGAGGCCTCCCTTGTTCTTCGGTGAACCTCACCCCAACGGGATCGATTCATGCTTCCACTATATCGGCAACCTTCAAGGTGGTAGCAAGCACCCTTACAACAAGTTCGAGGCACACATCCACAACTTAATTGGAGGCTCCCGAATCCAAGAAAGTTGTCACAACAATCAAATACAAGCTTATAAGAACCAAAACAAGGCTTAGGGTTTCCAATGAAACCCTAGAGTAAGGAGCCCTCAAGTGAATGAGGGGGCAATGAAGATCTCTATTGGCGAAGCTGTAGATCAAGGCCTCCTCCTTCGATTCCCCAAAGATTAGCGACTTTGGGTGGTTGGATGAAGAAATCTTGGAGTTTTGGTTCCTCTAATGGTGATGCTTTTCTTTTCTGGAACGAGCAGCTGGAGGTAGAAGATCAGGTCCTCTATTTATATCCTCCACTGATGCTGACCGTTTTCTGCCCATTAGAGGACTTCCACACCAGAGATTCCTATCTGCAGGCCGGAGACTCCGGTCTACACCGGAGATTCCGTCCCGTCTCCGGTCCATCTCCGGACCGCCTATTAGAATGTCATGGGCCTAGTCTTGTCTCTCACTCCAGGGACTTGGCAGGAACTCCGGTCCAGGGACACCGGAGACTCTAGTGTTTTCACACCGGAAACTCCGATCAGATACACCACACCGGAGATTCCGGCCAACATCCGATATGTCTCAGGATCCCCACACAGAATGACCCTGGGCTGCATCTCGAATCCACTCCGGTGACTTGTGGGGAAACTCCGGACCACATCGGAGACTCCGGCCTGGACACACCGGAGAGTCCGGTCTTGATTCTCCAGGAAACATTTGTTTTATCCAGGGATTTTCCCACTATGTTATGGCCTTTTCTCTTTTCATTAGATTGACCTCTAGACATTAACACACAGTAAAATGATCCTCATGTTGTTAACAAACACCAAAACAAATTAGGACAATAAATTTCCTTTCAGAATGTATTCAGCGAGCCGGCCACGTGGCTGAATCCACTAGTGTTACCATTGTCCCTTGGTAGGTCATCGTTGGCTCCTTCCTTGGCTCTCCTTGCCTTCTCGATCTCTTTGAGACAGTGGCAGTCAGCGGTGGTGTGGGTGGCAGGCTTCCCCTCCCTATTGTGATAGACACGGGGATGGTTGAGCAGGGTGGCAGGGTCGAATTTCAGCCTCGCCATGTTGTTGGCTTGGTAGTTGCCACCGCCGCAACGGTAGTTCTTAGGGTCGCGTTGTCCGTAGTTGGTGTTGGCAACAAAGTCAACTTGTCCGTCACCGCGGCGCTTGCCGGTGAGGCGAGTGTTGCTATAGCACAGCTCGCGGTGCCTGCCGTTGTTGTGGCCACCTGAGCGACGTCTCCCACCTGACTCATTGTCTTAGTCTTGGTTGGGGTCCTCCTCTGCATAGCACTTGGCGATCTTGAGGAGGTCGGGGATGTTGTTGAGCGTTCGGTAGACCCTATTGATCTTAGCCACCAAAGGTTCATACCGGCACGCGTGCTTGAAGTAGTGGTTCGCCGTGTCCGGTTGGGTGCTGAGGCATTGATCCACATGTCCACCCAGTGGCGAGTCGACTCGCGTGGTCCCTGGATGTAGTGCTCTAGGTCCTCGATGGTGGTGGCGTGGGTGTAGGAGCCCTCTAAGTGCCGGGTGAAGGCATCTCGCATGTCCTCTCACGAGTCGATGTTGTTCTCGGGGAGGGTGTTGATCCATTAGCGAGTCGCTCCCTCCATCATCACGAGAGGTAGTGAGCAGCGAGTAGATCCGTGTGGCCGACGATCCCCATTGCTATGAGGTACGTATCAATCCACACCGCCGGATCCTATGTGGGGTCGTACTTCTCGATGTCCTTCGGTGCTTTGAAGGTGGAGGGGTACTTCTCGCCTCAGATCATTGGTCCGAAGCACTCCGGGATGATTCGGCTAAGGGAGCCTCTGGCTTAGGCTCGTGGTGGGAGAGGGTGTTCCTCAAGTCGTGTTGCTGGTGAGCTCACCAGGCTTGGTTGTTGATGATGTGGGTCCGCGCATCGATCGGCTGATCGTTGGTGGCGACTATGTTGTGCATAGGCCGTGCCTCGTTGGTGCAGAGTGCGGGGTTTGCTGCCCGTGGTTGGAGCTACAGGAGCTCGGGTGGGGGGCAATTGACGGCGTTGGCAACTATTGGGTGGCCGCGCGACTGCCGGACGAGTGGGATTATATCCGCCCCAGCGGGTCGATCCCTGTGACTTACTACTCGACAGCCCTAGCAAGTAGGGCCTGGGAGTATTTGACCTACAGCATGCCCTCTCCTGTGAGGTTGAGGTTTGTGACTGCGGCATGTCCCGCATTGACATTGTCCATTGGGGTGGAGTAGAGCGGGAGCCTGTTGGCATCGCGCGCCTGTGGGGAGATTAGGATCCACGACTGCTCTAGAGGAGGCGAGTGGCGGGGTGGTGCTGGAGCTTCGGTCGCAGGCGCCCGATTGGTGGGTGACCGCTGCCGGGTGGCACGTTGAGGAAGAGCTCGCACTCGGCCGCGCGAGTGGGGTCGTGTTAATTGTCGAAGTTTAGGGAGCGGCCCTGAATGGTAGGGTTCAGGCGGCTCCTGATGCGGTGTTGGAGATAGAGCAATAGCTCCTGCGTCGTTTGTTGCTGAAGGCAGAACTTGTCACGCTCGGCTTGTTCCCTAACCTTGGTCGCCTCTAGCTGTTGGCGGTACTCCTCGATCTCTTCCACCGTCGCTGTCGGTGGGATGGGTGTGGAGAAGGGATCTGGCAGCACGTTGGTGCTACCCGCCATGTAGATGGTGTTATAGTGATTGGATCTGGTCCACGCCTCGTCAGAGGACTCCGATCCGGAGTCAGAGTCGAAGAGCCCAAGGGAGGTTTCCTCAAAGTCCTTAGCGTTAGAGAATTGGGTGATGAAGTCTTCGTGCGATGCGGCGGTGATGGATTCGGCAGCCAAAGCAAGGGCCGCCAAGTCGGTGTCATTGCGGAGAGCCGCGTCAGTCCTGGCCGCACCGCTGGTGGCCGAGTCGTACTCGAAGGCGAGGTAGGTGATGGATCGGACCTGCTCCTCCAAGAGTAGATCGCGTGGTAGCGATCCACCGATGATCGCCATTTCCACCGGGTCGATGGCGTCCATGAACCCGATTAAGAGATTGATGGTACTGACTGACATCACCGCACCGCGAGTGACCGGGCATGGCACCGGGATGTACCTGCTCGGCAGGATCTGGAGGAATTCGCTGCTAGCAACCACACAGCTAGTGGTGATTGGCCGATTGACCAAAATGTAGGGTCTCGCTGCAGATCTCAGGCTTGACTGGCATGCCCCACGGTGGGCACCATTGTTGTGGGAATGACCATGACAGTCGCTACCAGGGATAGCAATTGATACGATTGGGGGCAAGAGCGAGTCGGCATCCACGATGCAATATTTGGAGCAAACACGAGGGATTTACCCAGGTTCGCCCCCCGTAGGGTAAATACCTACTTCCTACTAGATTGTATTGTTGGTGAGTGGATTACAAGATCAGCAAGCTCGGTGGCTAGGCAGCAAGCTCGGTGGCTAGGCAGCGAGTCGCTTGGATGCAGTAGCTAATAGCACATGAGTATACAGGTTACCCTAGGGAGGTTTATATAGGGAACCTCGTTAGGGTTTACAAGATTACAACCAAATCAGTTTAGGTTTCGTAGGATTTGACCTAATCCGACTGGGCTTAACTAGAGTCTTGGGCCTTCAGCTTCTAGTCACCGAGCTTTGCCTCTAGTCGCGTTCTAGTCGTCGTGCCTGCAGGCCTACTCGCCATGGGCCTAAGTCAGTTGAACTAGCATTCAGTGTATACCCCGATTGGCATATCCCCATTAACAGTTCTATTGAGACACGCTACAACATCTGCCGTTGTTGGGGGGATATGTCGTGGTGGTGGCATGGCAGATGCCATGGATAGGCTAAAGATGGGGCCAATGAGTGCTAGGGGAATCCAGGGAGGGGAAACGTGGTGATTCCATGCACAGGTTCTTGTATTTCCTCTAAGAATGGTGAATACAAGTGCTCCTCGATCTGTTCGTGAGAAGGAGACTATGTCACTTACTCCCCACAACCTTGCTCCAGAGTTCTCACTTAGAAAGAGAAAATGATCGATCCCTCTCTATGGAGGCCCCGATGCTACTTATATAGGGGAGCCCGGGTTACAAAGTTAGGGCACACGTGGCAGCATATTCCCCGAATATTCCCCTTAGTTAAAGCTAGATGCTTCTTTATTCCCTTTAACGGATCGTCTGGGCTTTGGATGTAACCCACAACATAATCCTTGCCTTTAAGCGTCACCAGACACGAGCTACATCAGCCGTCATTGCTCGCGTCATCTTGGTCGCCCCTGTCCCGCTGGTCCTCCCTTCTGCTTTGCTTTGCTCACGCTACAGCTAATAGAGCCACCTTTTGACCAGCGGGAGATTCCTTCCTTCTCTTGGAAGCCATACGATAGTCCTGCTAGCACGTGGATAACCCGGCTACGAGGGTACCTGCATAATAGACAGACAAACATGGCCAGCATATATTTTATGCCAGTCGGGCTAAGGCTAGGGAGATGCCCCACGGGCCGGGTTACTCCGTAGGTCGGCCTGCCTTGAGGTGACCCGGCCAACACTTGCTTTGACTGTTTCGTACCTCGGCTAACTCGGCCTTTATACCCCGGCGTTACCCTACCCGGTGGTATCCCCCCAACATTAGTCCCCGAAGCTGGTGTGGTCTTAGCAACTTTGGTTGTTAAGGCCACAGCAGGTTCCCATTTCTAGATCCTTGCCTCTTTGGCCGAGTTACCCCGTAATCCGGAGTTTTTTCTCTTGCGCTCCCTTGGCTCATTCCGAGTTATTCCTTGCTGGTCGGGTCTTTTGCTTGCTTATCCGGGTTACCTTTCCTTCTCTCGTACACTTCCCCACGTCCTACATGGAGGGTAATCATCATTTTGCCTCATTTTAAGGGCCACGCCCATTTATTGCGCCAGTTACTGTTCCAATGTCAGGAATAACTGTTGTGCATGTCCCTTCACTACAGCGCCTTATTAACCGTAACACCACGTCGTGTCATGGGATCTTCTGCTCCTTGTGGCCCTTGTTGTGGCCATGCTCTGATTGGTTGATTCGGTTGCACACACGATCGTTGCGTGTGGTAGGGCAACCGCAAAGGATCCCACTACGCGCCCTCTTGCGCGGTTAAGGAGGGGCCTGGGGAAATCTTGGGGAAGTTCCCCACATATCACGCGCTCCCCTACCTCCTTTCTCCTTTGCTGCAACTCCACCGCCACCGCTGCTTCTTCGCCATTGCTACGCCGCCGTGACCATGCTTAGCAGCTCCTCGTGCCTGCGCTACCGCTTCCGTTCAACGTCTTCACCATGGGGCCCTGTGCTTCCAGGTTCCCCGCCACAGTTACCTCTACTCCGATCTTGTCCTCTAGGACCTCAACTTCGCCATGACTGAGGAAGAAGCTGTCGTGGTCGCTCCGTAGGAGGAGGAAGACGAGGGTCGTGAGCGCGGCTGCTAGGATGGTGCGTTCGTCTGCGAGGACGACTTGGATTGGGTTTACACCATGCACCGCATCCCCACCGGTGTCGCCTGCGCCTCGCCGCCGACGAGGTTTCTCCCTCTCCCAATCCAGGGGAGTATGTTGTTTTCCTTTCCCACTTGTAGTGCGGCTTCTGCCTCTTTCTTTCTGATTTATTTTTTGATTTCATCTCCACATACCAATTGCAACCACACCATCTCCATGCCAATGCCATCACCTCTCTCTCCTCTTTTGCCTCCAGCATAGAGGGGTATGTCGGCCTCTAGCCATCCAAAGAGATGTGGATCAAATTCTTCGGTCTGCGGAAGAACATCGTTCCAGACAAACATCTCACTCTGGCGGAGAAGCATCTGACCCAGTGTGGGGCAGCCTCCATCTCTCCCTGCAAGGGCTCTGCATTCCCCCGGGTCACCGGGCTCGAGTCTTGCAAGGGCTAGGCCCGGACTTTCTTCTATGTTCTGAACACCACGGACGAAGATTTGATCTGGCTCCTCCCCTTCAAGCTTGGAGTCCCGGACACTTCTTTGTAGGAGAACATTTCCAAGCGCCCCACAGCTCTGGTGAACCAGGTTGACCGCCGGATCAAGGAGCTGCTCAAGGAGAATCTACGGGCGGGGGGGGGGATATCATGATCACCTTCGTTCGAAGCCGGGTCTCCCCCTGCAGAAACACGTTCACAAGATCTTCTACTTGAGCGGCCCCCTCGACCCCCACCAGACTTCCTCCTTCGAGCCCGATAATTCAGCGATATACCGTCGGGTTAAGGCCATTTTCAACGTGGAGAAGGAATTCTCCGAGGCTTGGGAGTGGGGGCTTGCGCCCTACACCCGGGACAACCCTCCTCCAAAGGTAAACTTCTTACTTACAGTTTTTCTGGGTCTTCTCGTTATGACGGACAACTTTCTTAACTTAACCCCTCATGTTTTATTCTCAGTGATTTCTCCAGCAGCCACTAGAAGATGGCCAGGAGCTGGCGAGCAAGTGGCTGCCGGACCGCGCCGAGGAGGACAAGGTGGAGCCTGATCCGGAGACTTTTCTGCCCACTCCACACACCATCAAACGCACCTCTGGTAAGGCCTCTTCTTTAAGGGATTGGCCGGATGACGATGACTCGGATGTTGAGCTTCTTGAGGTACTTGACTCGGTGCCCATCTCTTACGCTTTCCTGGTTATGTTCGAATCTTCAGCTAACCCGGCCGGTCAGGTCCACGAGGTTCCCCCTTGCCTCAAGTGGTCTGGTCCCTGCTCCCTCCCAAAAGCGTGCGGCTACCTCGGCCGCAGCTTCGGAGGTGCCACCGCCCAAGAAGAGGCAGAAGAAGTCCAGGGTGAAAGCCTCGGCCAAACCAGCGGCCAAGAGCACGGTCCGGAGGGAACCCAAACCTCGGGCCCCTCCAACCTTGGATGAGTAAGTCTTTCTGTGTCCGCTCTTGGGTTTTTCCATTTCTACCTTTCCCTTTGCTTCTTATCTGTTTTATTTTTCTCTTCTTGACTTGGTGCTCTTTTATTTTCTAAAGCTCCTAGGGTCATTCCCCAGAGCGGCTCCGACATTGCCTCTCTGATCTAGAGCAGCCCTTCTCCCCCACGCGATGACGACGCTCGCCCGCTCGTCCCTATCCAAGAGAGCTCCACGGCTGCGCCTGATCAAGGCTGTTCTAGTCATGAGGAGGGCAATGTCGGTGCGGGGGTTAGTGGGGCACCTCAGGATACGGCTATGTTGGATCATCCTAGCTCCTCTTCTCCGGTGCTAGCGCCCAGCTCTGAGGTGCTAGTCTCATCGGCAACATCCCAAACAAGTTTTTCTTTAGCTCCAGTTTCCTCTGAAGCAGCAGCACCAGCAGCACCAGCAGTACCAACAGCACTAGCATCAGCAACACCACCAGCACCAGTACCAGCAGCACCACCAGCACCAGCACCAACAACATTAGCAGCAGCACCAACATCATCAGTAGCAGCACCAACAACCTCCACTAAGCCTCCAAAGAGGAAAGCTCCGTCAACTCCCTCTAGATCAACGGTGTCCATTGCAGACATTTTCTAGCCAGCTTCCTAGGCTCTGTCCGGATCAGCAGCCTCTGATCTTCCGCCGCGTCCTCCGTCATCGTCAAGCTCAAGAAAGCTGCCAGACCAGCCAAGGGCATCACTTTTGGGTCTCCCGCTGCCGGATCAGAGGGTAGTAGGCAGCTGGTCCTGCATACCAGCCCTGTTGCAGCTCAATCTGCAAGGCGATAAGCCCACGTCAAAGTCTTGGTGGCGAGTCACTCTCCCAGCGGCGAAATTTACAGTCCACTGCTCCTAGAGTACGTGAATAACTGGAACAACGCTGAATTTATCGATCCTAAGGATGATCTACCGGAGAAGTTCAGCCCAGCAGAGTTCAGCGCCCAGATGAACTTCGCCACCAAGGCCATCTCTTTGGCTGGCCGGATGATGGAGGTAACCCTTTTCTTCTTGTGCGGTACTTTATATGCATGAGTACTTATAGATATATCCCCTAGTCCCTGAGCCTCCGAGGGTGTAACTTGTTACTTGTTCGGATGCTCCTAGAGAACTTAGTTTTCGTCCGTAGCAATTTCAAATAGTGATAAAATCAGAGCCGGGCTAAGTTCCACTTGGCCCGGATCTTCTAAACTTCGAGTATCCACACACCTAGAGCCGGGTTAAGTTCCACTTGGCCCAGATCTTGTAAACCTCTAATATCCACACACCTAGAGCCGAGTTAAGTTCCACTTGGCCTGGATCTTGCAAACTTCGCATATCCACACACCTAGAGCCGGGTTAAGTTCCACCTGGCCCGGATCTTGTAAACTTCGAATATCCACACACCTAGAGCCAGGTTAAGTTCCACTTGGCCCGGATCTTGTAGACTTCGAATATCCACACACCTAGAGTCGGGTTAAGTTCCACTTGGCCTGGATCTCGTAGACTTCGAATATCCACACACCTAGAGCCGGGTTAACTTCCACTTGGCCCGGATCTTGTAGACTTTGAATTATTTTTTCTTTGCCTGTGAACTAACCTCGTCTTTGCTTTTTTCATATCACCACTAACCGCCGAACTGCTGAATTCCAGCGCCTGCTGGACTCTTACAAAGATGTTCGCGCGTGTTATGGCAAACTCTTGGAGGAGCACCAGAAGAAGGGTAATTTTTCTTACTTAACACTTTTCCTTTTTCCACTTTCGTTCCTTCGAGTTATCCGTGATCCGTATTAACTTGTTATTCGAACCATGCAACCGAGGTTGAGACTGAGAATATCATCATGCGGAAAAATCTGGCTAAAATCCAAGGTATCTTATCTTGTTCACACAATCATTGCGCGCTCTTTTCTTGACTCGGTAGATATTTATACTTCGGCTCCACCGGATTAACCCACTGTTGCAGTTGCTCTTGAAGACAGTCTACCTATACCTGATATGATGAAAAAATTTCTCGAACAAGCAGGGAAGCATCAGGCTGAACTAAAGAAGAAGGACGACGAGATAGCTCGGTTGCGCCTCCAAGACTCGGAAATTACTCGGCTGAATGCTGAAATCTAGAGGCTTAAGGACCTCCATAAGTCCAAACTGGAGAAGGCTGACCAGGAGTTTGCAGAGGAAAAAGAGCGTCTAACCATGCAAATTTCTAAGGAATAGAATTTATTGCAGGAAGCCGACATCAAACTTACGTCGGTGACCTCATAATACAAGAAACTCCAGGCCCACAACACCAATGTCCATGCCGAGCTTCAGCATCTCCTTTTCCAGATTGCCCGTGAGTTCCTTTCCCTTGCTCAACTTTCATTTCTCCGGACTTAGTGCTTTTGCTCACTGTTTCCTCTATTCTATTCTCAGGCAAGTTTCTAGAAGGTGATACTCTTGCTGCTGCTGCTGTAGCCCGGTCCCGTGAGCAACGTGGTATTCCCACAGGTCCTGCTGACGGGCCAATCCCTTATGATACAGAGGACCTGCTGGCGAGCCTCTTTGCTCGCATGGAGCTAGTGAAGAACTATGGCGCAAACATAATGTCGGCGGCAATGCGGATGTTCAACTCCCTCTGGCCCACTGAGCCCACTCCCAAAGGAAATGCGGATTTCATAGTCAAATTGATGGAGTGCAATACTCAGGTGAACCTGTGGCGAGAATCTACCGCACGAGCCGGGGCTGAGATCGTGATGTAGTTCGTCATGTCATGGTATGAAGGAATAGACTTGGGGTTGCTCACCCGCATGTGCACCGGATCTAAGTGGTCCGAAGATCCGCAGTTCGTTGCTCGTTGCAAAGCCTACTCTAACAAGCTTATCCAGTACTCCGTCTACCATGCTTGGAACGAGGGGCCAAGCTACCTTGATGTATTTGATGACGAAATTGCTTCTGAGGGTGAAGAAAACGAGGGAAGTGAGGACGAGGCCTCCGAACTTGGTGACAAAGATGAAGATCCGAAGGACGGAGAGGCCAACCCCGAGGATGAGGCCGAGGCTAGCACCCCGCCCACAAATTCCGAAGTACCTCCTCCTTCGACCAATGATTCGGCTTCTGCCCCTACTCCTTGAAATCACTTAACCGTATTTGTTAGATCCCCGGAATGCCGGGTGAAAATGTGTTTAAGTACTTTGGTTTAGTTTTGCTACAGTTTGTCTTGTTTGCAACTAAGTTTTCAATGTCGGATTATCGTGGGTGAAGTCCCCAAGTTACCTTTTCTTGTTCTCCGAATTTTTGACTCGGCTCGCGTCTATCTTGATTCGATTTTTTGACTTACGAGTCCGAGGTTCAAAAAATTGACTTAACAATACTTGAAATTTGAGATTAGCTCAAAATAATCCGGCGTCAGATGAATAAAGTAAACACAGGGTTAGTCCGAATAACAAATGTCGGCTCACTCAAGTTCTTTTCCTTAGTCGTTTTTCATGTGCTTTGCAATTCCAAACTTGTTCTCTTGCTTGCCATGAAGAAAATTCTTGTTGGACAGCAGCGAAGTCGAAGAGTTGGGTTTTTGGTGCTCGCACATTACTAATCCGGCTAAGACATAAGCGACTTGATCTAGCCGACATATAAAATATGAAAGCAAGAAGAACAATTATTAGGGCAGTCCCCGAGTCTCTGCTTGGGGTGCCGAAGTTTTATTAATAACCTCATTGCCGACATATGAGTAGCTCGGATACATTCACCTCTTTGTCAGGTGTAAAAGGGACGAAGTAGTGCTACATTCCACGGTCGCTTAGATTCCTCTCAGGACCTGTTCACCTTGTTCTTTTCTTGTGGTTGTGCATCAATAAGATAGTAGGAATCATTGTGCAAAGCTTTGCTTACAATGAAAGGTCCTTCCCATGGAGGGGATAATTTATGCATGCCAACAGTGCGCTACACCAACCGGAGTACCAGATCACCTTCCCGGAAAACTCGGGGGTTTATTTTCGGGCTATGGTAGCGTCAGAGATTTTGCTGATATATGGCGGATCTGGACAAGGCCAGTTCTCACGCTCTTCCAGCGGGTCAACATCATTTTGCCAGGCTTCACGCACTTTGGCTTCTGTGTATTGGGTGACCCTTGGAAAATCATGCTCTATGTCGGCTGGTAATATAGCTTCTGCTCCATATACTAGAAAAATGGCGTATAGCCTAGTGATCGATTCGGAGTTGTTCTTAAAATCCATAGTACTGCTGGTAGTTCTTCTATCCAGCACCCCGCTGATCTTTGCAGTGGCTCTATGAGCCAGGGTTTTATCCCGGACAATACCAGTCCGTTGGATCTTTCCACTTGCTTGTTCGATGCGGGGTGGGCCACTAAGGCTAGATCTAGTCGGATCTTCTTTTCTTGGAAAAACATCGCAAATGCTCCTTCAGCGAAATTTGTGCCATTATCAGTTATGATACTGTGGGGGTAGCCATATCTCAGGATTATATCCTTGAGAAACTTCACCGGTGTTGCCCCATCACATTTCCTGATTGGCTTTACTTTGATCCATTTAGTAAATTTATCCACCATAACTAAGATATGGGTCATTCCTCCTTTAGCCGGCTTAAATGGCCCTACCATGTCTAGGCACCATATAGCAAATGGCCAAGTAATGGGGATAGTTTTGAGTTCTGACATTGGTAGATGGGTTTTTATGGCGTATCTCTGATAGCCATTGCATTTTCTCACCAAATCTTCTGCTTGCTCCAAAGCACTTGGCAAATAAACTCCATGCCGGAAGGATTTTTCCACTAATTATCTTGAAGATGCTTGGTGACCACATTCTCCTTGGTGGATATCCCGGAGTATGTCAAGTCCTTCCTCCGGGTCAATGCACCATTGTAGTATTGTGGTTACACTTCTCTTGTATAGTTTGACATTAATAATGGTATATGCATTTGCTCTTCTCTGGATCTGCCTTGAGAGTACCTCATCACCTGGCAAGATTCCCTCTTTTAGGAAGTCAAATATTGGCTTGGCCCAAGTGGGTATAGCTCTGATGGAGAAAGGTTCCTCATCAATTTCCATTGCATCCACCGACATAACTCCGGCTGGGTTCGGCTGACCAGGACCCGGGTTTACTGAGGCAGTCCCCGGGTTTGCCGAAGAAGTCCCCGGGTTTGCTGAGGTGCCTCCCTAATCTATTTCCATTGGTGTAGCTTCTGACCCGGAGAATGCCAGGATATAAATTGATTCGTATTCGGGCGACAGCGTAATAGATGGTTTTCTTAAGTGTTCCAACGCAACATTTGGCGGGATTGGTTGCCGGGATGAGCCCAACTTAGACAGTATGTCGGCTGCCTCGTTTTTAATCCGAGGTATGTGATGGAATTCACATCCCTCGAAGAATCCGCTTATCTTTTGCACATGGAACCTGTAAAGGGCCATGTTGGCGTATAAGGCATCCTAGTTGCTAGATACTTGCTGCCATGGGTATACCCTATAGGTGCTCGAGTTCGGTATATACGGTCCAGATACGGCAGAAGCCCGCGGAGTTGCCAAGGCCCAAATGGAGAATTCGAGTGGCCCACGGACTCTTGATAGCTTGCGAGACAAGAAGAAGCTTAAGATAGAAAGTTTAAAGGGAAAACCCTAATCTGTAACCAACTCGACCTACTACCCGAGACCTAGCCTGTCTATATAAAAGCTAGGAGGGGGCGGCAAGGAGGACACACACAACCCTAGTTTCCACAACTCTGGCCAGATTGCATCTGCGTGCCCCTGTAATCTTCGATTCCTTCATTAATTCCAAGATCAGACAAGCAGGAGTAGGGACCTCTACGAGGCCTAAACCTGGGTAAAACTTGCATCCCTATGTGCTTGTTTGCTAGCCGACTGATGCCTCTAGCGCTCCCTCCTTCTCCAAAACCCAAGTCCATAACAATGGGCATTGACGAGTTAAACCCTCGTCAATTGGTGCCGTTTGTGGGAATTGGGAGTGCTATGTCGCGGATTCTTCGGCCCCATAAACCGTGATCTACAACTCCGCAACATTGGAGATTCGCCAACTCTTCAGCGCGTTTGACTTCACCGTCCACACGCCGGCAACTCGCCCGGATTTCGAGTTCGTGGGCGATGGAATCAGTCTGGCGATTGGGAGCTTCCGCTTCTAGGTTGGCCAGATGGGCATGCTTCGCATGCCTGACCAACCAACGGCACCCGCGATTGCTCCACCATCGTGGTTCCCGCCGCCAATCGGCACCCTTAGTGAGCTCAACACATCAGTAGCAGTTGGAAGTACAGACAGCGACAGCAGTCGCGGATCCGATCTAGGTGATCTGGCCAGAAAAGATGGAGCCTACGGCTCCGGATCTGAAAGTTGCGGGAGCAACAACTTCCCCAACCACTTCATGTATGCAGTCATCAACGCAGGAGACACTACCGCCAATCGCGAAAACGCTGGCACCGGCACTGGCATCGGACCGCCCAATGGCAGCATGCCCAACGGCACCGGATCGCCCAACGGCGATCCACCCAATGGCGACCCCACCAATGGTGGCAACGGCGCGCCCGTCAACAATGGAGCGGGAGTCGAAGCGCCAATCATGGTGAACGAACACACATGAGAGTGTGTCATGATTAAACTCAACGACAACGAGTGGGCCCGTTGCCGAGAAGCCCTGCGAGGCAATCCTCTGCCCCCAACACGCCGCAAGACATGTTGATGGGCTAGCATTGTCTACTAAAGGAGGAATACAGACGCCAGCTACATGCAATCGCGCAACTCGAGGCTTGTAAAAAGGCGGCGGATGAGTCGAGTCTTCGACGAGCTGGGCTCTCCTCCCACGGAGGATCCTCCTCCAAAGGCAACGAGTACGTGGCCAACAAGAGGTGATCTTGGATGGCCCATCTCACCGAGAAAGAACGCATAGAAGCTGCAAAAGTCCTCGACTTCAGCTCTATGACAGTCGACACACGGGGCAACGTGGTCCCAAAAACACCGCAAGCCGCGGTGACAGCGGACACCATGTACCTCCTCAACAACCAGCCGCCAACTGGAGATCCACGAGCTGCCATGCATCAATCTATGATCGCGGGCTTGGGGCTAATCGAGGACGCCCTTAACAAAGAGCCAATGCCGGAGCCAAAGAAAGGCAAAGCTCTGGCAAAACACTATTCCTCGCCCTCGTCCAGCGATGACAGTCATGATCTGTCTCGGTGTTGCAGATCACGGCGGCACAATCGCGACTACGATGCGCGCGATGACCACATGCAGCGCAAAATTGACAAATCAAGGGCCACATGCGCTTGTTCGACTGACTTAGAAGAGGACGAGACTGAACTCTGCGGCGCCAGATCCTTCAGTAGGGCCATCAGGCAGAAGTGAATGCCTAAAGGATTCAAGCTACCATCAGAGAACCCAAAATTCGACGGTCTACAGGACTCGAAAATCTGGTTGGAGGACCACATCTCCTCCGTCAAGCTACACAGCGGGAGTCGAAGCACGACCATGCAATGCCTGCAGCTACAGCTGCAGGGCGCCACCCGCGCATGGCTCAACAATCTCCCACGCGGATCCATTCGCAACTGGGAAGAGCTGGTCTACAACTTCGTGCACAATTTCAAGGGCACCTACAAAAGGTCAGCATCAATCGAAGAGCTGAGGAGTTGCCAGCAAAGGTCGGGCGAATCGCTATGCTCGTATATCCTAAGGTGGTCCATCATCAAGAATTCCGCAGAAAACATCTCAGAAGACCGCACAATTGACGCGTTCAATGGCAGCGTTCGCCGCATAAATCTCAGGGAGGAGTTGGGCCACTCGAAGCCCAAAACAATCGACCACCTGATGGAAATTGCAAATCGGTGGGCCGGCGGAGAGGATTCGGGAAAAATTGCACCTACTCCGACGATGATGACCTCGGGCGCAGACGCGACCGTCGAGGCAAGCCGCGAATGCGCATCTACGATGACCGCGATGACGTCAACTTGGTCGCAGTCGGCTACGCCGACAAACGTGACGACAACTGCAATAGCGGCTATCATAGCGGTGGATACCGCAACTCCGGGAAAACCACGCAGGTGTGGCAGCACTGCACTCACGAAGAGGCACCCGCAACAACCATCGAGGACAAACTATCCGGGCCATGAAACGTGCACTTCTACATCGACAAGCACGATGTCAAGAAGAAATCAAGCCACCTTCTCAAGGACTACCGTGAATTCCTCAAACTCCACGAGGGCCTGGCTCGGATGAACCGTGATGCGGTCAACAGGGGCTATGGAGCTTCCCCAGGCGATGTGGCACATGGATCTTGTCCACCACCAACCGGACCACCACCACCCACGGCCGCACCGATCCAGCATCATGGAGGCGAACCATACCCACGAGTTGTGGGCAACATGGGGATGATCCAAAAAGGACGTCCCTCAAATCGAGTGTAGAAGGCCATCATTCGCCAAGTCAACTTGGCGATAAACTCTCCACCTTTCACCACTGAGTACCTCAGTGGAAGCGACTCCTGCATCACCTTCGACAGGCATGACCACCCGCGCCAAGTTCCCCATCCAGGCCACTGTCCCCTCGTACTCAAGGCGCAGATTGGCGGTTTCGACATGAGTCGCGTCTTCATGGATGGCGGCAGCGACATTAACCTCATGTTCGCGAGTACCTTGCGTGCGATGAGGATCCCTCTGACGTGTCTAGAAGTTTGAGACACGACGTTCCACGGCATCGTCCCAGGGAAAGGCATATATCCCTTGGGCAAAATCAACCTCGATGTCTCTTCGGCATGCCACAAAACTTTCGGCGAGAATCCATCGACTTCGAGGTCGTCGATTGGCCTTCACAGTACCACTGAATCCTCGGATGTGTCGCGTTCGCGAGGTTCATGGGAGTACCGCACTACGCCTACCTGCAGATGAAGATGTCGGGTCCAAACGGCGTAATCACAATCAATGGCAACTTAGAGAGGTCTGACAACTACGACAGGGAATTCAACAGAATCTCCCAGTCCTTCGGCATGCAGGAGGAACTCGCAAGATTAAAGGAGTCGAGAGATAACAGTCTGCCTCTCGTGAGCAGGCCAAGTTCACCCGACCTGTCCTTCGACTCGTCGGTGCACACGAAGAAAGTCCAGGTCCACCCAACGGACCTGACCAAGACGGCCCTCATCACCAACAACTTGAGTTCTGCATAGGAACTCGCGCTCGTCGAATTTCTCCGTGAGCACTGGGAGATCTTCGCCTAGTGTCCAGCGAACATGCCAGGAGTCCCCAGGGAATTTGTCGAGCAGTCACTCAAAGTAAACCCAGACATAAGGCCAGTCAAGCAGACAATTCGGTGACTGTCTGAACCAAGAGAAAAGGTAATCGGAATGGAGATCAACAGACTCCTCGACGCCAAATTCATACACGAGATCAAGGATAGCACTTGGCTCGCCAACACGGTGCTTGTGCCTAAAAACGAGACAGATATCCTGCGATGTGTGTGGACTTTACATCCCTGAATAAGCACTGCCCAAAGGATCACTTCATGTTGCCGCGAATCGACTAGATCATCGACTCCACTGTGGGATGTGAACGCCTCTGCTTCCTCGACGCCTACTCAGGCTACAATCAAATTCAAATGAAGGAGGAAGACCAAGAGAAAATGGTGTTTACGATGCCCTTCATCGTGTTATGTTACTACACAATGCCCTTCGGGCTAAAAAATGTAGGAGCCACCTATCAGCGGTGCATGCAGGCCTACCTCAAGAATCAACTTGGTCGCAACATCCAGGTCTACGTTGATGACATCGTCATCAAAACAAAAGAGGAAGCCTCGCTAATCGACGATCTACGCGAAACCTTCGCCAACCTAGACCACTACCGGATCAAGCTCAATCCGGACAAATGCGCCTTCGGCGTACCATCTGGGCAACTACTCGGGTATCTCATCTCCGCGAGCGGGATCAAGGCGAACCCGAAGAAAATAAAATCCATACTGGCCATGGAGAAGCCAAAGAATGTAAGAGGCATCCAGCGGCTGGCTAGGCGAATCGCGGCGCTCAGTTGATTCATCAGTCAAAATGGGTGAAGAGGCACTGCCCTTCTACCAACTTCTCCGCAAAACTGACAAGTTCGAGTGGACAGACGAGGCGCAAGAAGCATTCGAAGACCTCAAACGTCTACTATCCACTTCGCTAGTACTGGTAACGCCTCGTGAAAAGGAGCCACTGCTGCTCTACATTTCCGCCACCAACCAGGTAGTCAGCACGGTGCTCGTGGTGGAACGAGCCGAGGAAAACAAGGTCCATGGGGTCCAGCGCCTAGTCTACTACCTCAGCGAGGTGCTCACGCCAACAAAATAGCGGTACCCGCACTATCAGAAGTTGGCGTACAACGTCTTCATGACAGCCAGGAGACTGCGCCACTACTTCCAGGAGCACCCAATCGTGGTGGTCAATGCGCCCCGCTCGGGCATATCCTAAACAGCCCTGATGCCACCGGACGAGTCGCGCTTTGGGGAATCGAGCTGTCTCCACAAGATATTACATACAAAAAGCGCGACGCGATCAAGTCGCAAGTCCTCCCTGATTTCCTCGTGCACTGGATGGACAACCAACTCCCCAAAAACCCAGATATGTCTTATCTCTAGACAATGCACTTCGATGGGTCCAAACGAAAGGACGGGGTCGGCGAAGGTGTCATACTGACATCACCCTAGGGAGACAAGCTGAAATACATTCTGCGATTGCAGTTCATGGCCTCCAACAATGAAGCTGAGTACGAGGCCCTAATCCATGGGATGCGGATGGCGAAAGCCTGCGGCGCCAAGAGGATCATCATCTACGGCGACTCCAAACTGGTGGTGAACGAAACAATGCATGAGTGCAACGCACTAAGCGACAACATGATTGCCTATCGTGACCTCTACGACACACTCGAAGGGGACTTCGATGGATATGAGCTGCGGCATGTAGGCCACAAAAGCAACGAAGAGGCGGACACACTCGCCAATATTGGCTCCACCTACGCCCCCATACCACCTGGGCTATTTCTCGAGCATATCTGCGAACGCTCCATCAAGCCAAAGGCTCTAGAGAAGAAAGGAAGCGTGTCAACAGACTCAGGGGCTATGCCACCAAATGAGCCAATGGCACTCGACGACCTGGAACTCGACACAGGACTCGAAGGACCAATGGGCATCATGATGATCGAGCCATCTTGAACTCAACCCTACATCACATATCTTCTCAGCAAGAGGCTGCCTGATGACCCGACTAATGAGCGACACATTGCACAATGGTCCAAGGCATTCGCCGTCATCAACGGCAAACTATACAAGTGCAGCATCACAGGAGTACTCCAACGGTGTGTCTCCAATGGGGACGGAAGGGCCGCCCTCCTCGACATCCATGAAGGGACCTGCGGGCACCATGCTGGCAGTCGCGCCCTCGTCGCTAGAGCTCTACGAGCTGGATTCTAGTGGCCCACGGCCATGCGCGACGCCAAGGATATCGTCCAGTGCTGCAACGCTTAACAGCGATTCACGGACAAACCGCACGCACCCGGCGCAGAACTCCGGCCAATACCATTGGCTTGGCCCTTCGCGCAATGGGGACTCGACATGGTCAGCAAGCTCCCAAAATCCTCACGAGGAGGTTACGTATACCTCTTGGTCGCAATCGACAAGTTCACCAAGTGGATCGAGGCCATTCCGGTGACAAACCAATCAGGAGCTAGCGCCGTTAAGTTCTTCGAGTCCATTGTCTACCGCTTCGGAGTGCCACATAGCATCATCCCAGACAATGGGACGAACTTCACCTCCAAGGAGTTCCAGGAATTCTGCAAAAACCTAGGAATCCACATAAGCTACACCTCGGTAGATCACCCATAGACCAACAGTCAAGTCGAAAAGGCCAACATCCTCGTCTGCGGTGGAATCAAGAAACGACTCCTCCGGCCACTCGAACAAGCCGCCGGATGCTGGCAAGATGAGCTGCAATCCGTACTCTGGAGCTTGCGCACAACTCCAAATAGCGCCACGGGATACACCACATTCTTCATGGTGCACGGCGATGAAGTGGTGTGATACATTGCAAATGTATCCATAATTTTTGATGTTCCATGCTTGGTTTTATCTACTTTCTTGTGTTTTGTCCACACTTTGGAGTACTTTTCATATGATTTCTTGGACTAACCTATTAACAAGAGCCACAGTGCCAGCTGCCTGTTTTCTGCTGTTTTGGTTCCAGTAAAGTCAGAAAATGAATATTCTCGGAATTGGACGGGACAAAAGCCAAAGTCGCTATTTTACTGGAAGGCATCTAGAGCCAGAGTACGAGACGGAGAGGAGCCAAGGGGCCACCACACCACCTGGCCGCGCGGGCTAGGCCTGGTCGCGCCAGGGGGTGGTGTGGCCAGCCCAGGCACCCTCTCGGCCTCTCCTTCCGCCTATATATTGCCTTCAGGACCAAAAACCCTAAGTACCTGATCAAAAATCCACGAAAGAGTCTGTAGTCGCCGTCATCTCCATCCCTAGATTGGGATGGATCTGAAGCTCTTCCCGGCACCCTGCTGGAGAGGGGAATTCACCCTGGAGGCCTTCTTCATCACCATGCAAGCCTCCGGTGTGATGCGTGAGTAGTTCATCCTTGGACTACAGATCCATGTAGTAGCTAGATGGCTGGTTCTCCTCCTTTGTGCTTTCATGTTTAGATCTTATGAGCTCCGTTCATGATCAAGATCATCTATTTGTAATTCTACATGTTGTGTTCGCGGGGATCCGATGGATATTGAGATGCTATTTCAAATTGATTATTGATTCTATCATGTCTTTGTTATTTGTGATCTTGCATGCTTTCCGTTGTTAGTAGCTATCTTGGCCAAGTAGATGCTAGCAACTCCAAGAGTTAGTATTTATGCTCGATAGTGGGTTCATGCCTCTGGTAATCTGGGGAAGTGACAGAAATCTCTAAGGTACTAGATGTGTTGTTGCTACTAGGGAGAAAACAACAATCCTTTGTTCATAGAACAATCGTATTGTTTACTTTACACGCAGTTTGTAAAGCAATAATCTGTTGCTTGCAACTTAATACTGGAGGGGGTTTGGATGATAACCTGAAGGTGGATTATTAGTCATAGATGCAGTTGGATGGCGGTCTGTGTATAATGTTGTAATGACCAATCAAGTCTCAAAGGAGTCAAGATGATTAGTATATGCTTTTATGCTTTCTCGATGTTTGTCAATTTCCCCGCTGTAATTTGTTAAACCAGCATGTTATCTATCTTAAGGAGAGCCACCTCTAGTGAACTATGGACCCCGGTCCTTTTTTTACATACAATCTACAAACTGTTTACTGCTTTGTGTTTACTTTCTACAAACTATTACTTCCTTCCATTCGATACGTTTAATCCTTTGTTTTCAGCAAAACCGGTGAGATTGACAACCTCATCACAAGTTGGGGACAGAGTTCTGTGGTTGCGTTGTGTAGGTCTCCACGTTCCTGCTGGCACCGGTAGTGCGCCATGCCAACGTTTAGCTAGCTACACCTTTGGGGTGTTTCCTTGCTCCTACTGGATTGATAACCTTGGTTTCATAACTGTGGGAAACTTACTGTTGTGCTCATCATAACTTCCTCTTGGGGTTCCCCAACGAGCTCGTTAATACACGAGTCGGCATGGTGCTACCCACAGAAGTACGCTACAAAGCCCCACGGGTGGTCGCCTACAATAAGCAGGAGTCAACTCTCGCACTCGAAGACTCCGTCGACCTTCTTGATGAGGCACGAGAAATCGCAGTGGAAAGGTCAACGATCTACCAGCAAAGCATCCGCAACTACCACAGCAGAAGGCTATGCCCAAAATCCTTCGTCGAAGGAGACCTGGTCCTATGACTCAAGCAACAAGGGCATCTCAAGCTCGAGTCTCCAAGGGAGGGACCTTACGTGATTACAGAAGTAATCCCAGGTGGCACCTATCGCCTTAAAGATTTCAAGACAGGAGTCGCATACTCCAACCCCTGGAACGTCGCACACCTGCGTCATTTCTACCCCTAGTCGTTTTTAATTACAAAGAAGGCTATACAACTAGGCTACTTAGCCACACATTGTACCTCGTACTATTCTGCGAATAAATAAAGCTAAGTGCCCCGAAACTCTATGTTTTCCCTCATTTTTCTGGCAATCTTATCACTCAGGGGCTACGCCGCCCTTTACATACTCATTCTACGAACAAGTCGCAGTATCCCGAGTAGCTGACACAACATCAATTGAACCCTTGATAAAACACCAACCCAGTTGCAACGCACCTGACAGGTTGGCAAGGTGCTGAGATAACATAAGTCAGGCTGACGAAAAGGAACTGCAGAGTCCAAATACACTCGCAAAACATATAAGCTAGCAAGCTCTTTACATATCAATAGAAATTAATTACATCCAACATATCCATATGAACTTCACAACACTTGTACAATTATGCGCAGGATACAAACTAAAGCTATTGCGGCAAACAGAAGAACGTTCGTCTGCTCCTCCAAGAAGTCGACGATTTCTTCTGCGCGGCGATCAACTGCTTGGTAATGTGAAACCATGTTCTAGGTCGAACCTTCCGGCGGGGTCAGCGGCCTAGTAGCAACAGCTGCAACGTCTACATCTGGCCTATGCAGTCGCACCAGCGACAAAGTAGCCTTGGCATCAGCCACTAACTGCTGCCGCACACACTCGTAAACTGCACTCAGATCTTGGAACTTCGCCAGAAGAGCCAACGGGCTTGAAGGGACGGCGTCCAGCAGAAACATCATCTAGTAGATATGCCTAAGGCACGACTACGCCTTCTTCAAAAAGTGGAGTACTCAAGAAGCACGATCCTGCAGGGTCGCAAGTGTGATCGCACGATCATGGTCCACCCAAAAGTACCCACTCACCGGAAGTTTCTCCTAGGTCAGGTCATTCATTCGAATGGCAATCCGGTCTTTCTCATCCTGCGGATGACGAGAACTGACAACTACACCAAGCAAAAAGGGAAAAGTATGAAGACAAAGCATGGCTGAGACTGACTAAAAGAAAAGATAAGAGGGAAAAAAGCTAACACTTGAACTGATCGCCCAGCTGCGTCACCTCCTCCAATAGATACTGCTCGCGGGCGGTAGCCTTCTCTGCCCTTGATTTCCATACATCCGCGCTACCATGGAGGATGGGAAACTCACGTTCCAGTTGCTTAACACGATCACACAGTCGCGAAAGCAGGGACAACGCATCCACCCTTGAACGCGGTTGCGCCAAGGTCTCATCAGTGGGTGGTGGATCAAGAGGATCACTCGAGGGACCACTCGACGTACCCTATCATAAACCAAGCAAGATAAAAAAATAAGGGACCAAGAATACATTGGCAAAAGGCATAGACGCATTCAAGCTCAGCAAAAGTCTCGACTCGGACACTTCCATAAAAGCATTGTTCCAACACAGAAGCTAAAACTACAACTATTACAAGATAGCTACTAAGGAGCAGCCTGCTTCTTCGACTTCGACTTGGACTTCGGGGGCCTCGTCGAATCTGTGGCGGTCTCCGACGCCATAGACTTTCCAGTGCTGGCCCTTGTTGTCGCAGCCTTCGTCGCATTCTTTGCTCGCTGCAACTCCTCGGAGTACTTGGCGACTGTACTGATGAGCTGCGGGCCATATTTACCACATAGAGTAGCGAAGGGAGCAAAAACTACCCGTTGGCCATCCGCCCCGACGGGCATCGCCTTGGAAATCATGGCGGGATCCACCTCCACGCCATGGGCTTGCACCATTGCGAGTGCCATAGTGGCGCCGACGGACTGATGAGAGTTACCGAAGTCCATGGGAATACCCCCAGCAAGGGATTCCGCTAGGTCCTCCAGGTTGTCGAGCAGCTCAGCCTTGGGGGTTAGATCCCTGCGTATGTGACTGAGCACAGTCTTGGCCTTCGTCATCGTCCCTTGAAGAGAAGCGTTGCGGTCTTTGACTACGGCGACTGCACCAGCCAATGCATCGTCACGACAAAGGGCCTGGGCGTCAAAGCTCGGGCCGCCGGCATCTACATAAAGAAAACTGTTGGTACAAAACCACGATGTCGAAACAAGAAACAAAGACAAGTCAGCTGAAAGAATACTTGAGAGGGACTTAGCAATCGAGACAAGCTCCTCCTCGAGCAACTTCTCCCTCTCGGCATTGGAGGAACGCAAGTCTTCTTCGCGCTTCCACAAGTCCTCCTCGCGCTTTTGCGATTCCTCCAAGGCCGTGATTGCTTCATCATCACTCTTCGTCGCCGCGGCAAGCGCCTTCTCAAATGAAGCGGCATGGCGCAGAAGTTCGTTATACTGAACTACAAGAGGGGATGTATCATCAATCGCATCCAGAGACTTCACCAAGGCAAATACAAAGCCAATACTAACCTTCAACACGATGGCGATTGTCCAGTCGCGCATGTTGTCGACCCATCTCCAGGACTTGCTCCGCCAGGCGGGCAGCCTCCTTCAAGATGAGTTGTATTAGAAGAAAACAAAAAGTTCAGCAATAGCACCAAGTATATATTCGACTGCCAACACAGCAAAGAGATGCTTAAATGGTCCTTTAGAGACTCCGAAGATGACTGCCGCGCAGTCGTTCGGTAACAATCTAGTGTTCCCCAGCATGTGGGGAATTCGAAGTATTGTGCCCGGAGTGGGCCGCCAATGGAGGAGAAGAAGATCGTTCGGCCACCTCTTTGGCCTTGGAGTCAGTGACTCCGGATTCCTTCAAAAATTGGATGTCGCCAGAAGACGACGTTGCCACTTGACTATAACGCATCCAGCAGAAACTTCAGGGAACGCAACTCCAAGAAGAAATTAAGACAAAGTCGAAAATTTGCCTGTCAAATTTGTCAAAATCGAAGGTTTGCTCCTCCGACTCCAACGATTCCTTTGGCAGTTGTAGCTTCTTCTGGACAGGAGGAGCCACGGACCGCACAGGAACACTAGGGATTGGCTCCTCTACACCAACAAAAGGGCCTTATGGGGTCGACAGCGACGAAGCATCCGAGTCCTTGTTGCGGGAGAGCTTGCGAGTGTCTAGGTCGCTGGGGGGGCTCCCTCCTCCTCTTCAATTAGGACGGTCGACTCCGACTCGTCCTCTTCATCCACTTCACGAGGAATAACCCCTTCAGGAAGAGGGGCCAAATTGGGAGACACCTTCCAATCCTGCATTTAAAAGATAATTTATTATTCATCAAGAACTTAACGGCAATCGACAAAGAAAGCTACTTCATAGTACAATTCTACCTCAGGAGGAGGGTTAGAGGCGTCGAAAGGAGGCACGACTGGTTTCCCTAGGAGAACCTCCTTGGCAGTATACTTCGTCACCAATCGTAGCCTCTTATCTACTTCACCCGCAGAAATGCCATCGGCAGATTCACGAGTGGCATCGTTCGCACCAGCCCATCGGCACACGGGGTGGAATCTGGCCTGCAGAGGTTGGACACGATGGCGCAACCATGTGCGAATGAGGGCAGCGCCTCCCTCTTCTTTACTTATGCGACTCTGGAGGTCACAGACGTGCTTGTACTGCACTTCCGTCTCCTCGGACTCGACAGACATCACTATGTTCTTCCAAGAACGCCTCCTCTTGCACGGCGTCGTGGGATCGAAGCGCGCGAGTCCGTAGTGCTCTCCGTCGGCCTTCTGGTCACGGATGTAGAACCACTTGGCTCTCCACCCTTGGACGGACGCCGTTGTAACAACCTCGGACCCTACGCTCTAAGTTCAAGCCTAGATGAACCAAAAGTGGTTAAAATAGTACAGCGGGGGCCTAGGGGCCACCCACGTGTAGACCCGTCGGCCGCCCTAACCACTTCCAAGAACATCGGGACAAGAGCGAGCGGCGTAGGCAACAGGCGAAGAGATCAAATACATACACAAGTGAGCATGTATGCAAGCTACCTTACAACAGTTCTCAGAGCCATACCATCTAAAAGAAATAGAAATATTGCAATGCCATACGGCAAGATCCAAATATCCTAGATATAGATAATAGTGTAGGATAGCTCCTCATACATCAATCAACAGAGTATCAAGCGGAAGCGGGAAAAAAGATCCGAGTACGGACAAGAAGCAAATCGGCATAAGATGCCACATAACTAAGCACATCCCGCCCACAGATCTCGCGGATCCCCATCCCCGGAATCTCTACACTGAGTGATCGTTGCCAACATCATTTGTCTCCTCCACCCAGTATCCATCTTGCGAATACACCTGTTCATCTGAATCAAACAATTTATCGTGTGAGACCCTAGGGGTACTCAGCAAGTCTTTATGCCTCTAAAGGGGACATAACCTGGGGTGATGCAGCAAAAGAGAATAACTAACAAGTCTATAGATACTCGCTAACCATCCGCCTAACCAATGATAAACGGATGTCCGTTAATTGGAAACAATAGTTATAACAGTATAAAGTAACAGATCCATCCTCCTTCTCGGTTACCAACGAGAAAGCAGACGAACAAGCCATCCGTTGGCAGTTTTATTACTCATCCCATGGATATTGCACTATTTACTAGTCAGATATTTAGTCAAATTAAAGTTCGTACTTTAGTTATACTTGTCTATGATCGAGAAACTGTGCTCCAAGTCGTCCATAACCGCGGACATGGCTTTCAAAAAGATTTACCCTGCAGGGGTGCACAAATAGCAACACACACACGATCGATCTCGGAAAAACCAAATCAAAACCCGACGAGGCTTTCACGACAAAGCAATCACAGGATTCATAAAATATTTCAGGGGGCCACCCCAATAAGCTACCCGCAACGAAGTTGGCTGGCTTCGAGACGGACCCAGGGTTTGCGACAATGGCTGTAAACGACTGGGAACCCGAAAATGTGACTGGGCTTGTCGATACCGCGAAAACATTATGCATTCTTAAACATTACAGGTGCTCCACGCACAATCTTAAATAAAACCATAAAGCATGGCATAAGTACAGGATAGTAATAAAGCCCCAAACTACTTTGTGGCCCTAAGAAATAAAGTACAAATCAAGCTCTGGCAAAGGGGATTCATAGAGTCTCCCATATGTGGATAGTGCGAATAGTCAAGGAACAGGTATCAAGTACTCGGGGTCCTACGGGACACAAGTGGACATAAAAACCAAATGACAGATATTGCCCACCGGTGCCTCTTTCATTAGTTATCCCATTACTACTCAGGTTTAGTTGTTTAGGTACCTCGTTATCTATCAGACAATCACATACCCTACACATGTTGTTCTACGACTCGCATGGCTCAAACAACTCCTGTAGTAATGGCTCATAGGATGGAGGAACAAGCTTCGGTGGGGTTTAAAAGTAAGGCTATGCAATACTTGGGATTCAGTTTAATGCAATCGCGACTCAATGATGCAAGAATAAGATAGAGGCAATAGGTACTATATGTATGCAAGCATGTGGTAGTGCTTGCCTGGCAGCTCAGTTGAAGCAAGAGGTGGATCTGGGTAGTACTCCTAGGATTCCTGATATTTCCCCTGCTCGGCGTCTATTCGAAAGAAGAACCAAACAAACAAGGGCCAACATAAATAAAATGCACAAGCATATAAACAAAATGCGACAAGCAACCAAGCATGCCATGATGAATGATGCACCAATTACATGGCAATAATGTAGCATGGCAAGGGCGAGGTGTGGGGACAAGAATAACTCATTTTATTAATTATTTGGTCAAGTTTTATTGCCATAAACAGTTCTGGTTTTTAATAATGACATGATCCATGCTTCAATTCATATCAGGGAATGCATAAACAGAACAGGCTTGTCACGCTGATCGATTTAGACATATTATTTGTCGAATTTGGAGTTATAGAATTAAAGTTGTTAATTAATTAAGAAAAAGGCATTTTTATTCCAATTAAACAATTTCGAAAATTTAAATTAGTCCAACATTATTTTGGATGGCATATTTGAATTCCTCACATTTTTATGATTCAAAAACATATATCATTTGTATTATTTGGATTTATTAATAAAAATTTATTAAAAACTGGATTTAAAACATTTAAACAAATTCTGGAAAAGATTTTTAATAAAACAGAAAAGAACAAAGGCTTTTTACACTCAGAGGAAGCTAGCCACCGTCACTGACAAGTGGGGCCTGCGCTGACACAGCGCTCCGTGACACAGCGGTTTGGACGGGAACTTTTGTCACCGGCTCAGACTTACCCACGGTGGCCGACACGCGGGCCAGGGTCAGGCGCGGGGTGTAGCATCCCAATTGTCTAAAAATTGCAATTCTACTAGCCTAGTCTAGATAATGCTACCTTCCTACATATAATTGTTGCATCATCATTATATGATGCTCATATCATCATGCCACCTTGCTTTTGAGCATCATATAAAATCTTTCTATTTGGTTCTTATCTCATATGCATTATTAATTGTAGTTGCCTCCTGGTACATTGTATTTGGTTCTTGATAAATGCTTGATGCCCAAGTTGAGTTGGGGGCATATCTTTTAACTATTACATCACCCTTGCCACCTCCCCTTATCTCCACACACTTTTCCACCATTCCTTTTATATATGGGCAAATGCATTTCTCCCTTTGATATTTATCTCCAGCTCATGTATAGTTGGTATGATTCCATTCTATTCCTCATACTTCCAAACTTGATCTAATATTGTTTTCACAATATTAATGTGGGAGCTACCTTGTCCCCTTTGGATGTTATGTGCGTAGAACTCCTTCATAAGCTTCCATATGGTTTGAATTTGAATAAATGCTCATGTGAGAATTTAATTGTGGCTATATTTTGCCTAGTAGATCACACACACAAGCTTGGCCACCATTTCTTCATGCATGATCTTTTATTTAGTCCATGTGGTAAAATAGCTCTGTTTTCTTTTGTTGATCCTTATTTCAAAATTTGGGAATCTTTCTTATATAATTGCCATGAGATATTCTAGTGGTTTTCACTACTAGAGGGGGGCATTTGCTATTCATGCATGGGCCATGCAAGATCTCTACCATCTTCTTTTCTTTGGGTTTTTCTTAGATTCTTGAGTGGAGCATTCCTTTCTCTTTAGCTCTATTCCTTTGCTCTTACACAAACCCTCATCTCACATACGTGCACATACATTTTTGTTTTCACAAAAATGCCACATGCATGTACTTCTTTGTTGCATGCAATATAACTCTCCACTCCTAGTCACATAAAATAACCACACCCTATGTGGCTTTCTCTCTTGTTTTAAATACCTTTGAATTCTTGCTTAGTTTTAAAATGTGTTCTAAACCTAGTCTCTCATCTTGGTTCAAAACCTCTCTTGTGCACACATGTTACACCCATACCTTTTTTCTTCTTCTTTTAACCTTCCCTACCGAACCCCTTTTTTTCTCTTGTTGTTTGGAACCAGGCCGAGCCACCACCCCGAACCTTTCTCTATGTTGCCAACCAGACCTGCCATCTGATCAAACCTGACCCCTCCCTGGTTCCTTCCTTCTCTCACATCGATAACAAGCAAAGAGAGAGGGGAGAGTACCTAGTCTACCGATCCCTCTCTCCCTCCCTTTTCACCTTTTTGGGGCAAAGCCACCACCACCACCATGTGAGTCTCTCTCTCTCCCATCCTTTCTTCTCTTGGCAAAAACTCCACATCGACCCGCCCCTCTCTCCTTTGATCAGCACCCCACCAGCGACTTGGGCCTCTCCCCTGGTCCCTCTCATGCCTCTTTAAGGAAACAAAGAGAGAGAAGAGAGTAGACAGCAGCGGATCACCCTCTCTCATGCCACACTCGAGCCTCCCTCTCACCTTTTTGGAAAAGCTACCACCCCACCCCATGTGACCTTCTCCCACCTGCCATCCACCCTCTTCCACATCCTGCAGATACCTGGATAGAGATCTGCAGCCCCATCTCCCCTCTCCCTCTTCTTCCTGCCCAAGAACACTCCCAGGGCACCAAAACCCTAGCCACGACCCCCTCTGTCCTTCTTCGTTCAAGTGGACGCCGAGCCGATCCGGGAGCACCAGGACACTCCCCGGGTTCCTCTTCTTCGTCCTGTACATGACCCCCCGCCAGGAGCTCGCCGGAGAAGCTGCAGGACGCCAGTGGCCGCATGTCCCAGGAGCTCGCTGTGCACGAGCCCCGCCGCTGATCCAGTTCTCCCCGAGCATGCTATCTGCACCAGTAGGCCGCCAGTGAGTTCCTCTCCTGCCAGACATGGTCCCTCCTTCCTATATCGCCCTCCCCTGCCGCTGACTCGCTGCGTCGCGCCTTGCCGCTTGCAGCCGCGCGCCTCCGGAACAGCAGCAGCTCCGCTGCAGAAAACCCCTATGTTTCCGTCCAAATACCGGCGTCCTCGGTCCACCTCCGGCGACACTTCCTGAACAAAAATCATAGCCCCACCACCCCTCTTTCCATCGAGCCCGAGTTTGCCGAAAACGGTGATCTACAGCTGTAACTACCTCGGTGAATTACGCTCTTAGTTGCATGCCTGGATGAGCGAAAGTGGTTAAAATTGTACGGTGGGGCCCAGGGGCCACTCACAGGTAGACCTTTCGTCTTTCCTAACCACTTTCAGAACATCGGGACAAGAACGAGCGGCGTAATCGGCAGGCGAAGGGATCGACTACATACACAAGTGAGTATGTATGCAAGCCACATACAACAGTCCTCAGAGCCATTCCATCTAAAATAAAAGGAAATATTGCAACGCCATATGGCAAGATCCAAATATCCTAGATAGATATAATAGTTTCGGATAGCTCCTCATACATCAAACATCAGAGTATCAGGCGGAAGCGGAAATAAAGATCCGAGTACGGATAAGAAGCAAATCGGCATAAGATGCCACATAAATAAACACATCCCGCCCACAGATCTCATGGATCCCCGTTCCCGGAATCTCTACACCGAGTGATCGTTGCCAACAGCATCCGTCTCCTCCACCCAATATCCATCTTGTGAGTACACATGTTCATCTGAATCAAACAATTTATCGTGTGAGACCCTAGGGGTACTCAGCAAGTCTTTATGCCTCTAAAGGGGACATATACCCGGGGTGACGCAATTGCAGCAAAAGATAAATAACTAACAAGCCTATAGATACTCACTAACCATCCGCCTAACCAATGATAGACGGATGTCCATTAATTAAGAACAACAGTTATAACAGTATAATAAACAGATCCATCCTCCTTCTCGCTTACCAACGAGAAAGCGGACGAACAACCCATCCGTTGGTAGTTTTATTAACCATTCCATGAGTATTGCACTATTTACTAATCAGGTACTTAGTCAGATTAAAAGCGGTACTTTAGTTATACTTGTCTATGATCAAGAAACTGTGCTCCAAGTCATCCATAACCGCGGACACGGCTTTCAGAAAGATTTACCCTGCAGGGGTGCACAAATAGCAACACACACTCGATCAACCTCGGAAAAACCAACTCAAAACCCAACGAGGCATTCACGACAAAGCGATCACAGGATTCAGAAATATTTCAGGGGGCCACCCCATTAAGCTACCTGCAAGGAAGTTGGCCGGCTCCGAGACAGACCCAAGGTTTGTGTCAATGGTTGCAAACGACTGGGAACCCGAAAGTGTGACTGGGCTTGTCGATACCGCGAAAACATTCCACGATCCAAAACAATACAGGTGCTCCACGCACAATCTTAAATAAAGCCGTAACATGGCATAAGTACAGGATAGTAATAAAGCCCCAAACTACTTTGTGGCCCCAAGAAATAAGAATGAATCAAGCTCTAGCTCAGGGGGGTCCATAAGGCCTCCTGGATGTGGATAGTGCGAATAGTCAAGGAACAGGAATCAAGTACCCGGGGTCCTACGGGACACAAGTGAGCATGAAAAACCAAATAGCAGATATTGCCCACTGGTGCCTCTTTCATTAGTTATCCCATTACTACTCAGGTTAAGTTGTTTAGGTACCTCGTTATCCATCAGACACTCACATACCCTACGCATGTTTTTCTACGACTCGCATGGCTCAAACAACTCCTATAGTAATGGCTCATGGGATGGAGGAACAAGCTTCGGTGGGGTTTAAAAGTAAACGCTATGCAGTACTTGGGATTCAATTTAATGCAATCGTGACTCAATGATGCAAGAATAAGATAGAGGAGGTACTATATGTATGAAAGCATGTGGAAGTGCTTGCCTGGCAGCTCAGTTGAAGCGAGAGATGGATCTGGGTAGAACTCCTGTGATTCCTGATAATTCTCCTGTTGGGCGTCTATTTGAAGAAGAACCAAACAACCAAGCGCCAACATAAATAAGTGCACAAGAATATGAATAAATGCGACAAGCAAACAAGCATGCCATGATGAATGGTGCACAATTTACATGGCATTAATGTAGCATGGCATGGGTGAGGTGTGGGGACAAGAATAATTCATTTTATCATTTATTTGATCAAGTTTTATTGCGATAAACAGTTCTGATTTTTTAATAATGACATGATGCATGCTTCAATTTAGAACAAGGAATGCATAGATAGAACGGGCTCGTCGCGCTGATCGATTTAGACATATTATTTGTTGAATTTGGAGTTATAGAATTAAAGTTATTAATTTATTAAGAAAAGGGCATTTTATTTGTAATTTTAATCATCTCGAAAATTTAAAGTGGTCAAACATTATTTTGAATAGCATATTTGAATTCCTCACATTTTTGTGATTCAAAAACATATATCATATGTATTATTTGGAATTATAATTTAAAAGTTATTTAAAACAGATTTGAATTTGAATTTAAACATTTTCTGATATTGTTTTATTAAAATAGATATTCGAAAAGGTTTTTGGCACCCAGCCAGTTCTAGCCCCAGCCACAGAAAGATGGGGCCTGATGCACCGCAGGCCCACGTGACAAAGGCGGGCCAGGCGCGGCACAGGGGGACTGCGGGTTGAGTAACAGAAAGATCGGGGGCCTTTTCGTAAGACTGCAACCACGGTTGACAGGTGGGGTTAGGGTGGAGCGCGGGGTGACAGAATCAAAAATTATGGTACCTTTTTGTAAATAGACCACAGCGGCCGACAGGTGGGTCCGCAGGGACCACGGGTTGAGGCAAAAGGGAGTGGAGGGTTTTTTGCAAAGTGCCAACGAACCACTGTTTCTCTTCTCGTTCGTTTGACGATACTGACAGAGCGCACGCGACAGAGCACATGGCGCGGGACGGGGGTTCGAACTCGTGACCGAGCACGCGCGCGGCGGCGGCTACCGCTGCGGTGGCTTGGGGTTTGGTGTTAGGAGGGTAAAGGGGCGCTAGGTGAGGCGTGCTGTGGCGCGGCGACGAGCCGAAGCAGCGGCCACCGGCGCACAGAGCATGCTTGCTAAAACGAACGGCAAGACCAGAGGGTGTTAGAGAGGGAGGGGATGTCAGGGAGGTGGGTCAGCTCACCGCGAGTTCGACGGAGAGGTCGGATCGGAACGGGGAGCAGCAGGACGACGGCGTTGCAGGCGCACCCGGAGCTAGGGTCTCCTTCAGGTGCGTCGGTGTGCAGCGTGGCTGGGCCTTCTCCTCCTCGCTGCGGTGTACAGGGGCGACGCAGAGGGACGACTGGTTCTCCTCGACCGCCAAGATCGCCACGCCACCGGCTTGTAACGAGTGGGTGGGGTAGAGGCCGACGGTGAGGTCGTCGGGGTGTGAGAGAGAGGGCGTAGCAGGCAGGTGGTAGGGAGGAGAAGGGCGAGGCCCTGGTAGATCTGGGCGTCGACGGCAGAGAGGAGGGAGTGGGTAACGCTGAGAGGGAGAGGGGAGATGCCGTGGGGAATCGGTGGAGTAGAGATGGCTTCGGCCACCTTTTCTCCTCCTCCTTCACGTGCTCGTCCTGGGGGTTGGGTGTGGCTGCAGGGACTGCCAGGTGGGCTAGGTCGAGGTCAAGGAGGGGACTGGCTCGGGTGCCCCTTTGTGGCAGAGAGAGAGAAAGGTGAGGGGGTAGGCTCGGGTGGTAGAGCAAGGGTGGGTGGCTAGGGTTTAGGAGGGGCTCGGGTTATGGTTGGGTCGAGCCCAGGGTGGCTCGGCATGGAACCAGGTGGGGATTCGGGTTAGGGTGTGAGGGTGGTAAGGTGGTGAGGTGAGTGCACTAGTGTTTAGGGGTATGGAGGGGATGGAGAGGATTAAGGAGAGGTAGGGGTAGGCTTAGGTTTGAGTTGGGGTTTAGCTATGTAGAGAGAGGGGGGAAGTGACTCATGGGCACATGTATGCACAGATGCATGTGTAGATGATGGACAAGGTGGAAGGGATAGATGTAGGAGGTAGGGTTTTGGAGAGAGTTGAATCACCAAAGAAGTTTGCATTAAGAAAAAGGGAGAAACCAAAAAGGACCAAAATAGAGAGAGAGGTGGAATGGAAAGTGGGCTTGCATGTCCCATGCATGTGTAATAAATGCCATCTTTATTCTTGTAAAAACATTAACAAAGTCCCATGACATTTATTCATATGCATTCCCTAATATGGAGTAAGGTCAAGCAAAAAGGAATTGAAAAGAAGATCCCATGTGGAGTAGATGGAGATGATCATATTTGAACATAATTGGGACTTGCTGGTGTGTGTATTCCACTAGATGTTTAATAGTCTCAAAATATTCCAACATGAGCACACATTCATAATGATCCCATATGGAAGCTTGAAAAGGGGTACCACTCACAAGGCATGCAAAGGTGGCTCCACATATCAAAAATGTGAAGACAACATGATGCTTGCATGGAAACATGTGGAGTGGTAAAAAGGATCCATCCCCACCCACACGAGCTAGATTTAAATGCCAAAGGAAAAGTAAAGCTCATGGATAATTGGGATGGTGGAATTATAAGGTGGTGACAAAGAAAGGTGATGGAGTTGAATAAAAGATATGCCCCCAACTCAACTTGGGCATCAAGCATTTATCAAGAACCAAATACAATATATCAAGAGTCAAATACATTTACTAATGCATATGAGAGAAGAACCAAATGAAAAGGGGTTTTATATGATGCTCAAATGCAAGGTGGCATGATGACATGAGCATTATATAATTATGATGCAACAATTATATGTAGGAAGTAGCCATTATATTACTAGACCAAGTAGCATTACATATGTTAGACAAATGGGATGCTACAACTCTCCCCCACTAGACAGGAATCTCGCCCCGAGATTCTAGGAAGAAGAAGAAGACACGGAGAGGGTAGGATACTTGGCACGGAGCTCATCCTCGCGTTCCCAAGTGGCTTCATCAACGGAATGGTGCGACCACTGCACCTTGCAGAACTTGATGGACTTGTTGCGAGTCCTTCTTTCTGCGACTTCTAGGATTTTTATGGGGTGTTCTTGATAAGACAGATCTTCTTGGAGATTGATGAGTTCATGGTCCACGGTCCTGCCAGGATCCTTGAAACACTTCTTGAGTTGAGAGATATGGAAAACATCATGGACCTTGAGTTTTTCAGGGAGCTCAAGAGCAGAAGCAACTTCTCCTCTTCTTCCACGAATTTTGAAAGGACCGATGTATCTAGGAGCCAGCTTTCCTTTGATACCAAAACGGTGCGTGCCTCTCATGGGAGTGACAAGAAGGTAAACGAGATCACCCGGGACATACTCCATGTCCGTGTGGTTTCTGTCATAGTTTCTCTTCTGGCGACTTTGAGAAACCTTCAGATTTTCAAGAATGATGTGAACCTTCTCCTCCGCTTGAGTTACAATGTCGGGGCCAAACAATGTTCTTTCTCTTACGCCCGACCAACCAATCGGAGTTCTGCATTTGCGACCATAGAGAACCTCAAATGGTGCCATCTTTAGACTTTTCTGGAAGCTGTTGTTGTAAGAGAATTCAGCATATGGAAGGCATTCTTCCCACTTCATGCCGAAGGAGATAGCGCAAGCACGGAGTATATCTTCTAGAATCTGATTGATCCTTTCAACTTGTCCTTGCGACTGAGGGTGGTAAGCTGTGTTGAAGTTCAATTTTGTCCCCAAAGCATTTTGGAAACTTCCCCAGAACTTGGAAGTGAAGATGCTTCCACGGTCTGAGCTGATCTCAAGAGGAACTCCATACAGAGAGACAATTCTGTTGATATAGAGCTCAGCCAACTGAATTGCAGAAATTGTTTCCTTGACGGGAAAGAAGTGAGCCACTTTAGAAAGCCTGTCGATGACGACAAAGATTGAATTGTTGCCCTTCTGTGACCTTGGAAAACCAGTTATGAAGTCAATCTCTACTTTCTCCCATTTCCATTCCGGAGGCTTCAATGGCTATAGAAGACCGGAAGGTTTCTGATGGACAGCTTTAACTCTACGGCAGACATCACTCTCTGAGACATACTTGGCACAATATCGTTTCAACCCAGGCCACCAATACTATGTTTTCAAGTCCATGTACATCTTAGTGCTGCCAGGGTGGCTAGAAAGAATAGAATGATGCGCCTGCTTGAGAACTTGCTCTCTTAAACCCGGGTAGTCCGGAACAAACATCCGGTGTTCAAAGAATAGAGTGCCTTGGTCATCAACATGGAAGGACTCATACTTCGGAAGCTGAATGTTGGAGATGATCTTTTTAGTGTAAGGATCACCAAGTTGAATGGAGCGAACTTTTTCTTCCAAGAGCGGGGTTGCCAGAACGTTCAGAAGATACCCTTGATCCATAATTTCAAGGTTGAGCTTGCGGAATTCCTCCCACAAGAGAGGCTGTTGTTCTTCCACCATGAGGTTGTTGACATAAGCTTTTCGGCTGAGAGCATCGGCCATCACATTAGCTTTGCCCGGAGTGTAGTTGATGGTCAAATCGAAATCATTAATTGCTTCAATCCACCTCCTCCGACGAAGGTTGAGATCAGGTTGTGTGAAGATATACTTCAGACTCTTGTGATCAGAAAAGATCTCACAACGGTTGCCAAGCAAGTAATGCCTCCATACTTTCAAACCAAAGACAACTGCTGCGAGTTCGAAGTCATGTGTAGGATAGTTGACCTCATGCGTCTTCAACTGTCGAGAGGCATAAGCAACAACTTGTTTTTCTTGCATAAGGACCGCACCCAATCCTTGCAATGAGGCGTCACAGAATATCTAGAAAGGCTTTGATGTATCTGGAGGAACCAAGACTGGTGTGGAAGTGAGCTTCTCTTTGAGTGTTTTAAAGCTTGCTTGACATGCAGGAGTCCAAAGGTATTTCTTGCCTTTCTTGAGGAGATCGGTAAGAGGCTTCGCAATCTTCGAGAAGTTTTGAACGAAGCGACGACAGTAACCAGCCAAACCAAGGAAACTCCGGACTTCTTTGACATTTATGGGTGGAAGCCAGTCAACAATTGTCTTAATAGTTTCTGAGTTGACGGCAATGCCCTTGGCAGAGATGACGTGACCAAGGTAGGTGACTTGAGGCAGCCAGAACTCACACTTGGGGAACTTTGCATACAGGCGGTTCTCACGAAGCTTGTCTAGGACACACCGAAGGTGTTCTTCATGTTCTTCCTTTGACTTAGAATAGACTAGAATGTCATCCAGATAGACCACAACGAACTTATCAAGATACTCCATGAAAACCGAGTTCATAAGCCTCGAGAAGGTGGCAGGTGCATTGGTGAGACCGAAAGACATGACCGTGTACTCGTACAAGCCATAGCGGGTGGTGAAAGCTGTTTTGGGAACATATTTCTTGCGAATCTTGATTTGATGATACCCACTTCTCAAATCAAGCTTAGAGAAAACCACAGCTCCAGCTAGCTGATCGAAGAGATCATTAATCCGCGGAAGGGGATATTTATTCTTGATGGTTTTAGCATTGAGAGCCCGATAGTCAATACAAAGTCTATCAGTCTTGTCTCGCTTCTTCACAAAGATGGTTGGGCTACCCCAAGAAGAAGTACTGTGCTGAATGAAACCCAACTTCTCTTGTTCATCAAGCTGACATTTGAGTTCAGCCAACTCAGCAGGACCCATTTTATAAGGCCGCTTGGAGATAGGAGCGGTACCAGGTTCAAGCTCAATCACAAACTCGACCTCACGATCTGGAGGCATACCTGGCAACTCTTCAGGAAAGACATCTAGGAACTCACAGACCACCAGAACACTCTGAATAGTTTCCATAGCATCAACATTCAAAGCCGCCAAAGAGAAAAGCTGATTGCAGGAGTCAGACTTGGAGAATAGACTATATGGCCTTCAGGAATTTTCAGAGAAACCGAACGTTCCGCACAATCAATCACAGCTGCATTTGCTGCTAACCAATCCATGCCCAAGATAACATCAAGGTCAGAGTTGCCCAGAAGGATCAATGAGGCCAGAAAAGAAGAACCACCAATCTCAATTTGATTGCCATGGCTGATCTTGGTAGATAACATTCTTGCCCCGGGAGAAAGAACCATTATCTTTTTATCCAGCTGGTCTATAGCTAGCTCATGCTCATTTGCAAATTTGTGAGACACAAATGAATGTGAAGCACCAGAATCAAACAAAACTCATGCAGGAACTGAGTTAACAGGAAGCATACCCATCACAACTCCAGGTGCAAGCTCTGCTTGAGCGACGTTGACACAGTTGGCACGAGCAACCGTAGACCCGGGCTTGGTGTTGATGTTGAGAGCCCGAGGTGGAGGTGCACGAACCATAGAAGAACTTGCCGCAGGTCTTGGAGGTGGTGGTGGAAGAGATTTGTTGTTCATTGGACAATTCCAGTGCTGATGCCCAGTGTTTCCACAGGTATAACAGGCACCAGGTGGACGTGGAGCAGCGTAGCCAGGGACTCCGCCAGGCGCTCCAGGGTAGTTGTGGTTGTAGCCCCTGGGAGCCGCAGTGAAGGAGTTTGGTGGCCTTGCCACATAGCTTAACGGTCTTGGTGGAGCCGGGAGCGACGGTGGAGTGTTAGGAACCCACACGCGGCGCTTAGAAGGAGCTATCATAGCTGAAGAGCTTGCTGCATCGCGGCTGTGTTTCTTTGACTCCTCAAACACCTGCCTACTTGCTTCTTCCTGCAGAGCTGTATGTTGGAGTTCCAGAAAAGACCCCGGCCTTGCATGAGTGATTGCATATTTGATTGATGCAATGAGCCCTTGCCTGAACCTCTTTTGCTTCTTCTTGTCATCAGAGATCTCGTCGCCACCATACGGAGAAAGGTTCATGAAGTTTCTGAAATAGGTATTGACATTGTCATTGCCCTGCTTGAGGTTGAGAAACACTTCCTTCATCCTTTCCATGACAATCTCTGACAGATATTGCTCTTTGAAAGTCGCAGTGAATTGCTCCCAAGTAGGCTAAAAACTAGAGAGGTCTGCCTTGAGGTAATTGTCCCACCACAGAGCTGCATCTCCCTTCAGAAGGTGAGTGGCACATTTTACCCATTCTTTCTCAGGAACATCCGCAGTCATCAGCAACCTTGACATTTCACGCAGCCAATCATCAGCATCAAGTGGCTGATCAGACACCTCAAATTGGCGTGGGTTGAACTTTAGAAAACTCTTGATGTCTCCTCGCTTGGGAGGTGGAGGTAGCGGAACAAACTCATTCCTCCTCACACTTTCTTCAAATCGCTGCTGGTTCTGCTGCATTGCTCCCAAGGCATTGGAAATACTTGCCAACGCAGCCCCCAGTTCTAGTGGTATGTCCTCCTCAGAATGGCGTGGTGGTGCCATCCTGTGATTGATATAAAACACAAGTCAGTACTATAATGGAGAATAATAATAATCCAAAATAGTACCAAAATGGAATTAATCAAGATTAAAGGATACAATTCACTAAGATGATATCAAAATATCAACAAAGTTCAAAGTACCTAGAAGATATTAAGCATATCGCACACGACTGAACAAGGAGTGTGGTACACAAGCTAATCAAAGAAAAAAATTCCGCAAATTTCGGCATTAAAATACCACTATATGCGCAAAACCGCTTAACGAATCAAGATTAGTAACTCTACCAATTCAATATACAAGAGCGAATGATAAAAGTAGTGGTATGGTCGCGACTCCATCCCACACTCAAATCATTACTCCGCACATGAATCAGTAAAACACATATCCCAACACCTTCTTCTTAAGATGACCCTAAAGATTAGTAACTACGAAAATGAACACCCCAAACAAGATAACGTCGGATAACAAAGGGTAAGACAGATCGCACTAGTATACAACGAATCAGATAGATCGCGTCGGTTTGCAAAGGCCTGTCAGTATGGAATGTACCAACAGTTGATAACCAAAAGGCAGATAGAGATAACATTTGGATGCAACAGATAGACAAGGAATTCACACACACACACACACAACCTATGGTACTACGGAACCCAGAACACGTGAATCCTAGTTTGAATTTTTAGAAGAGGATTGAAAACGTTACACTTCCTTACCAGAAAAGGGTGGGTGGGTGGGTAAGAAGAAAAATGGAAGCAGTCCTACTCTCACGTTTTGTTTTTCCCTAGTATACATCACTACCAAAATATTTGCTAGACTGACAACGACCATTTGGCTGAGACCCTGAAGGGCGGGATGGCTCTGATACCAATTGTAACTACCTCGGTGAATTACGCTCTTAGTTGCATGCCTGGATGAGCGAAAGTGGTTAAAATAGTACGGTGGGGCCCAAGGGCCACTCACAGGTAGACCTTTCGGCCGTCCTAACCACTTTCAGAACATCGGGACAAGAACGAGCGGTGTAATCGGCAGGCGAAGGGATCAACTACATACACAAGTGAGTATGTATGCAAGCCACATACAACAGTCCTCAGAGCCATTCCATCTAAAAGAAATGGAAATATTGCAACGCCATACGGCAAGATCCAAATATCCTAGATAGATATAATAGTTTCGGATAGCTCCTCATACATCAAACATCAGAGTATCAGGTGGAAGCGGAAATAAAGATCCGAGTACGGATAAGAAGCAAATCGGCATAAGATGCCACATAAATAAACACATCCCGCCCACAGATCTCACGGATCCCCGTTCCCAGAATCTCTACACCGAGTGATTGTTGCCAACATCATCCGTCTCCTCCACCCAGTATCCATCTTGTGAGTACACCTGTTTATCTGAATCAAACAATTTATCGTGTGAGACCCTAGGGGTACTCAGCAAGTCTTTATGCCTCTAAAGGGGACATATACCTGGGGTGACGCAATTGCAGCAAAAGATAAATAACTAACAAGCCTATAGATACTCGCTAACCATCCGCCTAACCAATGATAGACGGATGTCCGTTAATTAAGAACAACAGTTATAACAGTATAATTAACAGATCCATCCTCCTCCTCGCTTACCAACGAGGAAGTGGACGAACAACCCCCATCATCCGTTGGCAGTTTTATTAACCATTCCATGAGTATTGCACTATTTACTAATCAGGTACTTAGTCAGATTAAAAGCGGTACTTTAGTTATACTTGTCTATGATCGAGAAAATGTGCTCCAAGTCGTCCATAACCGCGGACACGGCTTTCAGAAAGATTTACCCTGCAGGGGTGCACAAATAGCAACACACACTCGATCAGCCTCGGAAATCCCAACTCAAAACCCAACGACGCATTCACGACAGAGCGATCACAGGATTCAGAAATATTTCAGGGGGCCACCCCATTAAGCTACCCGCAACGAAGTTGGCCGGCTCCGAGACGGACCCAAGGTTTGTGTCAATGGATGTAAACGACTGGGAACCCGAAAGTGTGACTAGGCTTGTCGATACCGCGAAAACATTCCACGATCCAACACAGTACAGGTGCTCCACGCACAATCTTAAATAAAGCCGTAACATGGCATAAGTACAGGATAGTAATAAAGCCCCAAACTACTTTGTGGCCCCAAGAAAAAAGAATGAATCAAGATCTAGCTCAGGGGGGTCCATAAGGCCTCCCGGATGTGGATAGTGCGAATAGTCAAGGAACAGGAATCAAGTACTCGGGGTCCTATGGGACACAAGTGAGCATGAAAAACCAAATAGCAGATATTGCCCACCGGTGCCTCTTTCATTAGTTATCCCATTACTACTCAGGTTAAGTTGTTTAGGTACCGTGTTATCCATCAGACAATCACATGCCCTACACATGTTTTTCTACGACTCGCATGGCTCAAACAACTCCTGTAGTAATGGCTCATGGGATGGAGGAACAAGCTTCGGTGGGGTTTAAAAGTAAAGGCTATGCAGTACTTGGGATTCAATTTAATGCAATCGTGATTGAATGATGCAAGAATAAGATAGAGGCAATAGGTACTATATGTATGCAAGCATGTGGTAGTGCTTGCCTGGCAGCTCAGTTGAAGCAAGAGATGGATCTGGGTAGAACTCCTGTGATTCCTGATAATTCTCCTGCTGGGCGTCTATTCGAAGAAGAACCAAACAAACAAGGGCCAACATAAATAAAGTGCACAAGCATATGAATAAATGCGACAATAAAACAAGCATGCCATGATGAATGATGCACAATTTACATGGCATTAATGTAGCATGGAATGGGTGAGGTGTGGGGACAAGAATAATTCATTTTATCATTTATTTGATCAAATTTTATTGCGATAAACAGTTCTGCTTTTTAAATAATGACATGATGCATTCTTCAATTCAGAACAAGGAATGCATAGATAGAACGGGCTCGTCGCGCTGATCGATTTAGACATATTATTTGTTGAATTTGGAGTTATAGAATTAAAGTTATTAATTTATTAAGAAAAGGGCATTTTATTTGTAATTTTAATTATCTCGAAAATTTAAAGTGGTCAAACATTATTTTGAATAGCATATTTGAATTCCTCACATTTTTCTGATTCAAAAACATATATCATATGTATTATTTGGAATTATAATGTAAAAGTTATTTAAAACAGATTTGAATTTCAATTTAAACATTTTCTGATATTGTTTTATTAAAATAGATATTCGAAAAGGTTTTTGGCACCCAGCCAGTTCTAGCCCCAGCCACAGACAGGTGGGGCCTGATGCACCACAGGCCCACATGATAGAGGCGGGCCAGGCGCGGCACAGGGGGACTGCGGGTTGAGTAACAGAAAGACCGAGGGCCTTTTCGTAAGACTGCAACCGCGGCTGACAGGTGGGGTTAGGGTGGAGCACGGGGTGATGGAATCAAAAATTACGGTACCTTTTTGTAAATAGACCACAGCGGCCGACAGGTGGGTCCGCAGGGTCCGCAGGTTGAGGCAAAAGGGAGTGGGTTTTTTTTTGCAAAGTGCCAACGAACCACTGTTTCTCTTCTCGTTCGTTTGACGATACTGACAGAGCGCACGCGACAGAGCACATGGCGCGGGACGGGGGTTCGAACTCGTGACCGAGCACGCGCGCGGCGGCGGCTACCGCTGCGGTGGCTTGGGGTTTGGTGTTAGGAAGGTAAAGGGACGCTAGGTGAGGCGTGATGTGGCGTGGCGACGAGCCGAAGCAGCGGCCACCGGCGCACAGAGCATGCTTGCTAAAACGAACGGCAAGACCAGAGGGTGTTAGAGAGGGAGGGGATGTCAGGGAGGTGGGTCAGCTCACCGCGAGTTCGACGGAGAGGTCGGATCGGAACGGGGAGCAGCAGGACGACGGCGTTGCAGGCGCACCCGGAGCTAGGGTCTCCTTCAGGTGCGTCGGTGTGCAGCGTGGCTGGGCCTTCTCCTCCTCGCTGCGGTGTACAGGGGCGACGCAGAGGGACGACTGGTTCTCCTCGACCGCCAAGATCGCCACGCCACCGGCTTGTAACGAGTGGGTGGGGTAGAGGCCGACGGTGAGGTCGTCGGGGTGTGAGAGAGAGGGCATAGCAGGCATGTGGTGGGAAGGAGAAGGGCGAGGCCCTGGTAGATCTGGGCGTCGACGGCAGAGAGGAGGGAGTGGGTAACGCAGAGAGGGAGAGGGGAGATGCCGTGGGGAATCGGTGGAGTAGAGATGGCTTCGGCCACCTTTTCTCCTCCTCCTTCACGTGCTCGTCCTGGGGGGTTGGGTGTGGCTGCAGGGACTGCCAGGTGGGCCAGGTCGAGGTCAAGGAGGGGACTGGCTCGGGTGCCCCTTTGTGGCAGAGAGAGAGAGAAAGGTGAGGGGGAGGCTCGGGTGGTAGAGCAAGGGTGGGTGGCTAGGGTTTAGGAGGGGCTCGGGTTATGGTTGGGTCGAGCCCAGGGTGGCTCGGCATGGAACCAGGTGGGGATTCGGGTTAGGGTGTGAGGGTGGTAAGGTGGTGAGGTGAGTGCACTAGTGTTTAGGGGTATGGAGGGGATGGAGAGGATTAAGGAGAGGTAGGGGTAGGCTTAGGTTTGAGGTAGGGTTTAGCTATGTAGAGAGAGGGGGGAAGTGACTCATGGGCACATGTATGCACACATGCATGTGTAGATGATGGACAAGGTGGAAGGGATAGATGTAGGAGGTAGGGTTTTGGAGAGAGTTGAATCACCAAAGAAGTTTGCATTAAGAAAAAGGGAGAAACCAAAAAGGACCAAAATAGAGAGAGAGGTGGAATGGAAAGTGGGCTTGCATGTCCCATGCATGTGTAATAAATGCCATTTATTCTTGTAAAAACATTAACAAAGTCCCATGACATTTATTCATATGCATTCCCTAATATGTAGTAAGGTCAAGCAAAAAGGAATTGAAAAGAAGATCCCATGTGGAGTAGATGGAGATGATCATATTTGAACATAATTGGGACTTGCTAGTGTGTGTATTCCACTAGATGTTTAATAGTCTCAAAAATATTCCAACATGAGCACACATTCATAATGATCCCATATGGAAGCTTGAAAAGGGGTACCACTCACAAGGCATGCAAAGGTGGCTCCACATATCAAAAATGTGAAGACAACATGATGCTTGCATGGAAACATGTGGAGTGGTAAAAAGGATCCATCCCCACTCACATGAGCTAGATTTAAATGCCAAAGGAAAAGTAAAGCTCATGGATAATTGGGATGGTGGAATTATAAGGTGGTGACAAAGAAAGGTGATGGAGTTGAATAAAAGATATGCCCCCAACTCAACTTGGGCATCAAGCACTTATCAAGAACCAAATACAATATATCAAGAGTCAAATACAATTACTAATGCATATGAGAGAAGAACCAAATGAAAAGGGGTTTTATATGATGCTCAAATGCAAGGTGGCATGATGACATGAGCATTATATAATTATGATGCAAGAATTATATGTAGGAAGTAGCCATTATATTACTAGACCAAGTAGCATTACATATGTTAGACAGATGGGATGCTACAACAGCCCTCGGAATCTTCTTCCGAACGTCGGCATAGCTTGCTGTACGAGCGGTTGTTTGTCCATCAGTCTGAACCGACTAGATCGCCTCTGTTCCTCGCTGTTTTCCGACCGATGCAGACCTTCTCCGGCGACGACTCGTGAACAAAAGATGAATCCCTTGATCCCCTCTACACTTTTGCTCTTTGCGGTATCGCCAAATTCGTTTTGGATCGATCGCAATCGTCTCGCGAAGATCGATCCAGCTAGCTCTTGTTTTGGATCGAGTTTTCGGTTTGTCGGGCTTTTACACAAAACCCCCGGCAGTTTTTTGTCTGTCACGGACAAGTCCCTCCGCAGCCCTTTAGGCCCGCCAGTCAGAATCCCAACACTTTTACAACCTAGTGCCCAAGCTTCCTAGTCTTCCACCCGCAGTCCCCCGGATCCGCCACGCGTCCAGCCCCAGCTAGCGCACATGCGCGGTGGACCCGCCGTTCCCCAGTCCCACTTGTCATCCCCCGCGGCTGGCTGATCCCGCGGTGAGAAAAGCCCCGCGCAGCCTGCTACGCCCCACCTGTGCTGAGTCAGCGGCTGGCCCACCTGTCAGCGTCAGCGGCTAGTTTCCTCTATGTGCAAAATGTCTGATCTTTTTCTGTTTAATAAAAATGATTTCAGAAATTGTTTAAATGATTTTAAATCCAGAAATGAATAACTTTTAATTGACAAATCCAAATAATACAAATGATATATGTTTTTGAATCAGAAAAATGTGAGGATTTTAAATCTGTCATCCAAAATACTGTTTGACTAATTTAAATTTTCGAAATTGTTTAATTGCAATAAAAATGCCCTTTTCTTAATTAATTAATAACTTTAATTCTATAACTCCAAATTTGACAAATAATATGTCTAAGTCGATCAGCGCGAAGAGCCCGTTCTGTTTATGCATTTCATGATCTGAATTGAAGCACACATCATGTCATCATTAAAAATCAGAACTGTTTATGGCAATAAAACTTGACCAAATAAATAATAAAATGATTTATTCTTGTCCACACACCTCACCATGCCATTCTACATTATTGCCATGTAAATTGTGCATCATTCATCATGGCATGTTTGTTCGCTTGTCGCATTTTATTTATATGCTTGTGCACTTTATTTATGTTGGCCCTTGTTTGTTTGGTTCTTCTTCCGAATAGACGCCGAGCAGGGGAAATATCAAGAATCCCAGGAGTACTACCCAGATCCATCTCTCGCTTCAACTGAGCTACCAGGCAAGCACTACCACATGCTTGCATACATATAGTACCTATTGCCTCTATCTTATTCTTGCATCTTTGAGTCGCGATTGCATTAAATTGAATCCCAAGTCCTGCATAGCCTTTAGTTTTAAACCCCACCGAGCTTGTTCCTCCATCCCATGAGCCATTACTACAGGAATTGTTTGAGCCATGCTAGTCGTAGAACAGCACGTGTAGGGTATGTGAGTGTCTGCAGGATAACGAGGTACCTAAACAACTTAACTGAGTAGTAATGGGATAACTAATGAAAGAGGCACCGGTGAGCAATATCTGCTATTTGGTTTTTCATGCTCACTTGTGTCCCATAGGACCCCGAGTACTTGATTCCTGTACCTTGACTATTCGCACTATCCACATACAGGAGACTCTATGAATCCTCCTTTGCATGAGCTTGATTCACACTTTATTTCTTGGGGTCACACAGTAGTTTGGGGCTTTATTACTATCCTGTACCTATGCCATGTTTTACTGCTTTATTCAAGATTGTGCATGGAGCACCTGTACTGTTTTGGATCATGGAATGTTTTCGCGGTATCGACAAGCCCAATCACACTTTCGGGTTCCCAGTCATTTACAGCCATTGACACAAACCTTGGGTCCGCCTCGGAGCCTCGGAGAAGTTGCTTATGCTCTTGAGCTCCCTGAACAACTCAAAGTCCATGATGTTTTCCACATCTCTCAACTCAAGAAGTGCTTCAAGGATCCCGGCAGGACCGTGGACCATGAACTCATCAATCTCCAAGAAGATCTGTCTTATCAAGAACACCCCACAAAAATTCTTGAAGTCGCAGAAAGAAGGACTCGCAACAAGTCCATCAAGTTCTGCAAGGTGCAGTGGTCGCACCATTCCGTTGATGAAGCCACTTGGGAACGTGAAGACGAGCTCCGTGCCAAGTACCCTACCCTCTTTGAGTCTTCTTCTTCCTAGAATCTCAGCGCGAGATTCCTGTTTAGTGGGGGAGAGTTGTAGCATCCCAATTGTCTAACAATTGTAATGCTACTTGGTCTAGTAAGATAATGGCTACTTCCCATATATAATTGTTGCATCATAAATATATCATGCTCATGTCATCATGCCACCTTGCATTTGAGCATCATATAAAACCTGGTTCTTTGGTTCTTCTCTCATATGCACTATTAATTGTATTTGCTTCTTGATATTGTATTTGGTTATTGATATATTGTTAAAATGCCCAAGTTGAGTTGGGGGCATATCCTTTATTTCAATTACACCACCTTTCTTTGTCACCACTTTATAATTCCACCATCCTATTAGTCCATGAGCTTGTTTGTCTTTCTTTTGATTTAATCTAGCTCATGTGGGTGGGGTGGATCTAGTCTAACATTTCTTTTGCTTGGCCTTTTCTCCACATCTTGTGAATGCATAAGAATAATGCCATATCATTACTTTTGTTCTCACAAAAATTAATCATGGCATTTAATATTTTGCATGGGCCATGCAGCCTTCATCACCACCTTTTATTTCATTGGTTTTTCCTTTGATTTAATGGATCTTTTCTTTGTAGACCATCTCCTTCCGTTCGACCATCCCCATATCCTCATCAATATCATTATTAATTTTAATTTCTTCATGCATGATCAAATGAGGCTCATTCTACATATCACTTTTCTCTCTCTTTTTCTTGATTTCTCCTCCACCTTAGCTTATGCTAGATCATGCCCCACTTTCCTCTTGGTATGGTCTCATAAACAAATTTTACAACCTAAACACCTAATAAAATCTAACCTATCTTCCTCTCTCTATTTTTTTTTCTCCTAACCCTAGTTCTACACTAAACCCTAACCTTAGCCTCTCTCTCTCTCTCTTCTCCATATCTCTCTACCAGGCTAGCCCACCCCACTAGCTCTCTCTCTCTACTTCTTGCCGAGGCTAACCTCCATGCCACCTAAAGCCCTAACCCGAGCCACCCTCCCTAATATGCCCTAGCTAAACCTGGGCTACCCCTCTCTCCTTTGAGCGTGCCCCACCAGCTCCATCGCATGCCTTCCCCTGGTCCCCTCTCTCCCTCTCAGCAAAGCAACAAGAGAGAGAGGAGAAGAAGTCACCGAGGCCCTTTTTCTTTACCTTGCCAAAAGTTGAAACACCCCATGTGCCTCTCCCCTCTCTCCTTTATCACACCAACCTCCCCAGCACCACCTCAGGTCGAGACCTGGAGCCCCAGACACCCCACCTTCCTCCCTCCTTCCTCCACCAGAAGTCCATAGCCACCGCCTAGCAAAACCCTAGCCACCTCGGCCAAATTCGAGACCTGCGCGTCCTGGTGTTCTCCAAGCCCAGCCAGGAGCGCCGACGAGCTCATCTGCTTCCCCTTCTTCTCCTCGTACCAGCTCGGGACCCGAATCTCGCCAGAACAAGACTGGCGCCGCCGTGCACCGCGGCAACCCGAGACCGCCGTCCGCGAGCCACGCCGACGATCTGGCCCGCCTCGAGCACGCCTGTCTGCACCGGTTGGTCACTGGTGAGCACCTCTACCTCACGGACATCTCCTTGTCCCTTCTGGCTCGCCGTAACGCCGCCGCGCTCCATCGAGCAGCCTTCGTGCACCGTCGCGCGCCGCGCTCTGGCAGACAGCCGCAGCCGCATCTGTAGTAGCTATCGTCCTGCCTCTGTTCCCCGTCGTGTCCCGCGCGCCATGGACCTCCTCCAGCGATGCCACCTGAACGAAAAATGTAGCCCGATGTCCCCTCTTTGTTTTTCGTTTTTGGGGCGACGTGTTTCATCCAGCGTATGCGTTGCCACCGTCGTCGGAAGATGGCCAGATCCGCCGCCGGCAGCACCGTGTCCGTCAGCGCGCAGCAGCAGCCGATGTCGTTTTGCACATGACCCCCTCCCCTTTTTCCCGCCTAAACCCGCAGCCCCAAGAGCCCCACCTGTCAGCTCCGGTAAAATCTTGCAAGAAAACACCCACGTTCTGGAGATTCTCTGCCCGCGCAGCCCCGGACCGCCCATGTGTCACGCCCCTGCTGGGCGACGCGCGCGCGTGGCCCCGCTGAGCTCGACCCCACCTGTCAGCGGTTGCGGCTAGGGGAGGCCCCAGTGAGAAAAGTTGACGGCGCGTCTTTCCCGCGCGCTCAGCGCTGGCCCACCCGTCAGTGGCTGGGGCTGAATTCGCCTGAGTATAAAAATTATTTTCCATTTTCTGTTTTCAATTAACATTTCCAGAAATTATTTAAATTCAAATCCAAATCAGTTTTCAAATAACTTTTACTATACAGATCCAAATAATACAAATGATATATGTTTTTGAATTAGAAAAATGTGAGGAATTCAAATATGCCATTCAAAACAATGTTTGAACACTTTAAAATTTCGAGATGATTAAAATTACAATAAAATGCCCTTTTCCTTAATTAATTAATAACTTTAATTCTACAACTCCAAATTTGACAAATAATATGTCTAAATCGATCAGCGCGACGAGCCCGTTATATCTATGCAGTCCTTGTTCTGAATTGAAGCATGCATCATGTCATTATTAAACATCTGAACTGTTTATGACAATAAAATTGGACCAAATAAATAATATAATGTTTTATTCTTGTATTCCACACCTCACCATGCCATGTTACTTTAATGCCATGTAAATTGTGCATCATTCATCATGGCATGCTTGATTGCTTGTCGCATTTTAATTCGTATGCTTGTGCACTTATTTATGTTGGCCCTTGTTTGTTTGGTTCTACTTCGAATAGACGCCCAGCAGGAGAATTACCAGGAATCACAGGAGTACTACCTAGATCCATCTCTCGCTTCAACTGAGCTGCCAGGCAAGCACTACCACATGCTTGCATACATACAGTACCTATTGCCTCTATCTTATTCTTGCATCATTGAGTCGCGATTGCATTAAATTGAATCCCAAGTACTGCATAGCCTTTACTTTTAAATCCCACCGAAGCTTGTTCCTCCATCCCATGAGCCATTACTACAGGAGTCGTTTGAGCCATGCGAGTCGTAGCAAAGCATGTGTAGGGTATATGAGTGTCTGATGAATAACGAGGTACCTAAACAACTTAACCTGAGTAGTAATGGGATAACTAATGAAAGAGGCACCGGTGGGCAATATCTGCTATTTGGTTTTTCATGCTCACTTGTGTCCCGTAGGACCCCGAGTACTTGATTCATGTTCCTTGACTATTCGCACTATCCACATCCGAGAGGCCTTATGGACCCCCCTGAGCCAGAGCTTGATTCATACTCATTTCTTGGGGCCACAAAGTAGTTTGGGGCTTTATTACTATCCTGTACTTATGCCATGTTTTACTGTTTTATTAAGATTGTGCGTGGAGCACCTGTACTGTTTTGGATGCGGAGTGTTTTCACGGTATCGACAAGCCCAGTCACACTTTCGGGTTCCCAGTCGTTTACAGCCATTGACACAAACCTTGGGTCCGTCTCGGAGCCGGCCAACTTCGTTGCGGGTAGCTTAATGGGGTGGCCCCCTGAAATATTTCTGAATCCTGTGATTGCTTTGTCGTGAATGCCTCGTTGGGTTTTGATTTGGTTTTTCCGAGGTTGATCGAGTGTGTGTTGCTATCTGTGCACCCCTGCAGGGTAAAACTTTCTGAAAGCCGTGTCCGCGGTTATGGACGACTTGGAGCACAGTTTCTCGATCATAGACAAGTATAACTAAAGTACCGCTTTTAATTTGACTAAGAACTTGACTAGTAAATAGTGCAACACTCATGGAATGGTTAATAAAACTGCCAACGGATGATGGGGGTTGTTCGTCCGCTTCCTCGTTGGTAAGCGAGGAGGAGGATGGATCTGTTAATTATACTGTTATAACTGTTGTTCTTAATCCACGGACATCCTTCTATCATTGGTTAGGCGGATGGTTAGCGAGTATCTATAGAATTGTTAGGTATTATCTTTTACTGCAATTGCTTCACCCTAGGTTGTGTCCCCTTTAGCGGCATAAAGACTTGCTGAGTACCCCTAGGGTCTCACACGATAAATTTTTTGATTCAGATGAACAGGTGTACCCGCAAGATCGATACTAGGTGGAAGAGACCTGATGATGTTGGCAATGATCATTCGGTGTAGAGATTCCGGGAACGGGGATCCGTGAGATCTGTGGGCGGGATGTGTTTATTTACGGGGCATCTTATGCCGATTTGCTTCTTATCCGTACTCGGATCTTGTTTTCCGCTTCCGCCTGATACTCTGATGTTTGTTGTATGAGGAGATATCCTAAATTATTATCTCTATCGAGGATATTTGAATCTTGCCGTATGGCGTTGCAATATTTCTATTTCTTTTAGATGGAATGGCTCTGAGGAGTGTTGTATGTGGCTTGCATACATACTCATTTGTGTATGTAGTTGATCCCTTCGCCTGCCGATTACGCCGCTCGTTCTTGTCCTGATGTCTGAAAGTGGTTAGGACGGTCGAAAGGTCTACCGTGAGTGGCCCTAGGCCCCACCGTACTATTTTAACCACTTTCGTTCATCCAGGCATGTAACTAAGAGCGTAATTCACCGAGGTAGTTACATGGATGGTTAGTGAGTATCTATAGACTTGTTAGTATTATCTTTTGCTGCAATTGCGTCACCCCAGGTTATGTCCCCTTTAGAGGCATAAAGACTTGCTGAGTACCCCTAGGGTCTCACACTATAAATTGTTTGATTCAGATGAATAGGTGTATTCGCAAGATGGATACTAGGTGGAGGAGCCAGATGATGTTGGCAACGATCACGCGGTGTAGAGATTCCGAGGATGGGGATCCGCGAGAGCTGTGGGCGGGATGTGCTTACTTATGTGGCATCTTATGCCGATTTGCTTCTTGTCCGTACTCGGATCTTGTTTCCCGCTTCCGCTTGATACTCTAATGTTTGATGTATGAGGAGCTATCCTACACTATTATCTCTATCTAGGATATTTGGATCTTGTCGTATGCTGTGGCAATATTTCTATTTCTTTTAGATGGTATGGCTCTGAGAACTGTTGTAAGGTAGCTTGCATACATACTCACTTGTGTATGTATTTGATCTCTTCGCCTGTTGCCTACGCCGCTCGCTCTTGTCCCGATGTTCTGGAAGTGGTTAGGACGGCCGATGGGTCTACACGTGGGTGGTCCGTGGGCCCCCGCTGTACTATTTTAACCACTTTTGGTTCATCCAAGCTTGAACTTAGAGCATAGGGTCCGAGGTTGTTACAATTGGTATCAGAGCCATCCCGTCGTTCAGGGTCTCAGCCAAATGGTCGTTGTCAGTCTAGCAAATATTTTGGTAGCTATGTATACTAGGGAAAAAAACACGAGAGTAGGACTGCTTCCATTTTTCTTCTTACCCACGCACCCACCCTTTTCTGGTAAGGAAATGTAACATTTTCAATCCTCTTCTAAAAAAATTCAAACTAGGATTCATGTGTTCTGGGTTTCCGTAGTACCATAGAAAGTGTGTGTAAGTGTGTATCTCCTTGTCTGTCTGTTGCATCCAACCTTGTTGTCGCAATCTTCTTTTGGTTATCAAATGTTGGTACAGTCCATACTGACAGGCTTTTGTAAACCGACGCGATCTATCTGACTCATTGTTAACCGGTGCCATCTTCTTAAGGGTGTTCTTCCTTCCAGCATGCTTTCACAGAATATGGAGTTGCTAATCTCTATATGTTAAGTGGTTTTGCGCATTTATTGGTATTTTAATGCCGAAAAATGTGGAAATTTTTCTTTGATACATCTGTGTTTCCACACTCCTCTTCAGTCGTGTGTGAAACATTATCTATCTTCATTTTATCGGCATGTTCATGCTAACTCATTCTTTTGTCACCGACGCTTAATCCTGGAGTTTTTACTTCATTTTCAATTCTTCTGGGCTAAATACATAACGTGTGTCGATCCGATGCTTCTGATTGTAATTTGGGTCTCGGCACAGCTATATGACACTTATCATGAGTGGAGTATGGTTAATGCTATCTATTTTCATCCTCCAGATGATGGCGGTTATCTCCTGTGATTTTGAGTTATACCGGGATCATATCTTTATCATATTCAAGTATCTTTGGCAATCCAGAGTTTTCTCAAGGCACTACGGTGGTCTATCATCTGTTTATCATGCTTCACATCTTTTTGGAACTCCATATCTGCAAAATTCTCTTTGATACGAGGGAATTGCATCTTTTTGTCTCTGATAGCTTTTGTTGAGGTATGAGCTATCATCGTTCCTTTATCCAAGATCTCTTTATCCTTGTAACCGGTGATCCGATCGACAATGTGAACCAGGCGGCACCTCTTTTTCTTCCGAAGGACCAGATAACCTATTCTGCAAGTGCATCTTCTTCAACACGAATCCTTGCTCTTAATGTTGATCTTTCAAAGAGCATTGAGCTCACAAAGTATTTCGAGCATTTGTCTGTTTCTCCCGCCTCTTGAACTCGATATTCTCGGAATATCTTGTTAATCCATGGTGGTATATCGTCATGATATACTTTCTTATTCTATATCAATGGAAGAACATGGAAGATCATTTGTGTCTTTTTCGCTCAAGCTGCGTGACCACTACATGTGTGCAAAGTCTCAAAGAGTGAATTCTGACTTCTTGAAGTCACCTATCTCGACCACGTCTTTCTGCTAAATACATCGCTTCAATTTTTGAATTAGCAGGCCCATTGTTAATTCCATCCTCCACCTTCAATCAAACCCGAAGTTTTTCCTTGTTGACGAGTTATCATCGTTGTTCCGCTGAAGATTTCCTCAAGACTGTTAAATCTATCTCAATCATTTCAAGAAGAACATGGAGTTCTTTTCACCTCGGTCTCATCAAGTAACCTTTGAAACCCTCTCGTTTTATTGTCTATGCTCAATCCACCGAAGGCCGCGAAGACTTTTCTGATCTTTTGTAATCCTTCTGTTCAAGTTGGTGCTATCTTTTTCTCTACCTGTTGAATCTTGCAGTTGTTCTCTGTAATCTTCCTTCATATCCTTTCCGGTGGTTTGGATCTTCCGACATGACGACAACATCATCATCAACCTTATCTATCTTGGATTCGGCGAATCATTTGCATCATATCTTTATTTTTCTTACGGAGTTCCACGAGTTCTTTTTGTCAGGATCTTCAGTCTGTCTTTGGGAGTTGGGTTGCATGATTTTCTTATTCATGTATGGAGTAATGCTTTGGGTGCAAGATGGAGTAGCTACCATACCACTACTCTTATCATTCGCTCTTGTACATTGAATTGGTGGATTAATGTGATTCCACTCATTCCACGGATGTAGAAGTGGCCTTTATCCCTCGATACTTCTACTTCTGTCCTTGTTTTTCCGGAGTGCTCTCTCGAAGAACATAAGCAATAATCTCTTGTTGGTGATCTCATCTTTTCTACACGGCGCAAATCATCAATTATCTGGTGGAAGCAAATGCTTTTATCTTCTCAGTTACTCTTCATTCTACCGGAGCACCACATTGTCAATCAAGAAGGATGGAAGATATCTCTGAGCTTCACTTGTCAATCCTTTTGCCTCGTGGTAAAGCCAATTATGGTTGATGCCATCAGTCACAAATCTATTGCATTAGCCTCAAGGTTAAAGAAAGCAATAAGTATCTCTACAATAAACTCCAGATCCTCCATATTCTTTTCTTCTCGGGATTCCACCATAATCTAGCATCACCTCCTTCTCTTGAAGTATATCCACGCACCTCAATTGCGTGATCCTTTGGTTCTTACCGGCGCAAGAAGAAGCTCATCCGAGAAGTCCTCTATGCTAATCTTTCAGTGGATATCAAGGAACTCTATTGTTTGAAGGCAATAATGTGTTCCTCAATCTTCATTTCTTAAATCCGAGGGAAGAAACAATGCTATTATCATAGTGGTTCATAACCTCTCCAAGCTAGCTCTTTTCTTTTGGCGAGACAAAGATTTATCTTCTCTTGTATCTTCTCTTGTATCAGTAAATCTTTAATCTTAATGGTGTGTCGTTTCTTTCTCCCTGATACATCGTCCTTTCTATCTCTTTCACAAGTGGCTCTATTCTTTTATCATATTTCTCGAGAAAACCGGAGCTATGTTCATCCTATCCTTCTTGTCTCACGACAATCCTTCAATTCTTCTAACACTTTGTTTCTCGAAGCAAACGTAGACTCACAACAAGTCTAGCAAGTGTTTGCAAGGGGTAATAGTCGCTCCACTCCATTGTTCATCATCTTCGGAACGCAAGGGTCACCTTCGTTCCGAACACCCGCCTCTCGTCGTGTCTTTTTCTTTTTCCTAGGAATCTCGGGGCGAGATTCTTGTTAAGTGGGAGAGAGTTGTAGCATTCCAATTGTCTAACAATTGCAATGCTACTAGCCTAGTCTAGATAATGCTACCTTCCTACATATAATTATTGCATAATCTTTATATCATGCTCATGTCATCATGCCACACTACTGCAGAATAGTCTATTAGTGACAAGCTCAAAAGGCCTATTAGTGACTAGCAAGGCGCCTGTCACTGATAACGTGTCACTGATAACAGCTTACCAGTGACAGACGGGCGCCTGTCACTAGTATTTGTTTACTAGTGACAGATGTTCATTTGAGCTTGTCATTGCTTAGGTTTTACTTGTGGCAGGTAATGCTTTTGCCCTGTCATTAGTATGATCTTAGCAGCTACATTCTTTCGTAGTTTGCATGTCACTAGTAAATATTTTAGGAATAAAAAAATATAAATTTTAGAAATAAAAATATATATATCCCATTTGCACATCAATGACAAAATATGTCACATCACTCGTAGATAACAAAAGATGATTATAAGTACTACAAAGTGGAATTAACATAGACATCACAATATCCAAGTAGCACAATATCTAAAACAAGTTTTCCAGAAGATAGTTTCAGATATGGTCGATGTTGCTGGTTCTCTCGCATGCTTCCTACAAGAAAAGATGCAATTAAGTGAGCACTGGACAATAAAAAACAATGGTGGGCCAGCAAACAAGACCAAGACGAAATCAAGTGTACAAATATCACATGAGTATCCATCATGATTCAAGAATTGATCTTGAGCAGGACATAAAACACCTAAACAATTTAGAATTCTGCTTCAATGTGCAATAAATACAACTATCTGTTTCAATGCTTAGCATAGTAACTTGCATATCATTAATTTATTTTCAACCATCTCTAACAAGCAGAAGCTAAGTAGCAGTAGTGCATGACATCCTTGCTAAGGAATGCATCAAAATTGTGTTCGTTCGATTGCAAACATTTGGTCCCAATCATCGTCCAACTATTCCATGTGTTTTGCATAGAAACACCTGCCTCCAAACTATGCATTTTACACAAGACTCCTCATTCTTTCTTGCTACTAGTAAGTGTGACCTAACGTATGTCTTCATTTTGAAACACATCCATATTGTAATGTAGATACATCTATAGTATAGCTGATCGACATGCAAAAAGAAAAATTCAAAAGGAACATGTTTCGAGGATAGTTTCTTACTTTGGAAAGATCTCCGCCCTCCCAAATATGAACTTCCTTATTTCTGCATTCCACGTAGGATCTGTTGTACTCCAGCCGAGAAACTCACATCCATCAAGGAAGTACTCTAGAACATAAATGCATGTTCGTTCCTCCCCTGGAACAGCCAGAAGATCAAAGGAGCTATTATTAGTATTTATCTTCCGAAGTCAATGAAATTGAGATGTAAGTAACAAGTTCTACTTTTGTATGGACAGCTCATAGTTATCAATAGCTCATGTGACAGCCTCCTACAACTGCTGGTTCAGACTACAATAACTCTAGTTAAATTTAAATTGGGTATACCAGTACATGCATATTCATAGAAACACAAATGCTAAACTAAACTACAGAAATACAAATGTGTGGTTACTAATTTTTCTATAGAAAATGGTTGCAGTCCATGCTCTCTACTGAAATGTGATACGGAATCACTTTATACAGTGATTCATAGAGTAATCTTATGTTTAGTTGAGTTGGCACACATCCATATCCTGTGTCTGTACTGCATCTTCTACACTCATTATAGGCAATCCAAGGTTTATGCCAGAATCTGTATTACATTACCATAATTATAGACGAGCAGGAACTGATGGAAATCGCAATGACAGATGTGAGAGCAAATTAAAGTTCCTAAAACTACTGCTATTTTTCACGTTACATCGTCAACTAAACTACTGAAATGTGATAAGTATTGCAACTTTTCAAACTAAAGAGCAGTGATCAACTTTTCTATCTAAAGATCGGTGGGGGTAGAGAATATTCATATGCTCCAATTATATGCATTGTGCTCCTCCGTAAATAAAGTGTATGCCTTGCTACTATCTTCCTCTAGACAAGATCATATTTGAACCTTTAGTGACGTGAAAAGTTGACATAAAGCTTAAATAATGGAACTTCACTTGTTTACAAGTTCCCAAACCTGGGGTCATAGAAATGCAGACAATTATACCTAACATACCTCAATATAACTATGTACTTATTTTACTAAAACTCTGGTAGAAATTAAGTAAAACTTCTACAGTTCAGATTAGAATAAGAACAAATAAATATAACTTGCTGACCGCTCACTATATATTAGAATAAGTAGAGATAAATACGACAGTCTAAATGTAACATACCAAGTTGGATGACCCTTTTGTCCGACCCTTTCCAAACTGAAATCACAACCAATAATTTATGGCATAGATATCTGGGAGCGAAGACAATTTTCTTCACTGATTTGTGCCATTTTGGACCTGAAATAATCGAATTGTGTCTCAAAAAGCTGATATGTCGTGCCCAGATTTTCAATCCACCATAACAAAACAAAAATGGAACTCACTAAACAGAATGGATGCACGAAGGCAGTACAGTACAGTCAAAGACATAAGATTGATACCTACCCGGCTGATAAATCAGAACAAAGCGGGAGTTGTATCAGACAGAATGGATCTCAAGAAGCATCAAGAAATGAATTAGCGAGGGTTACCGCTAAAACTGATGTTTCCAAGGATATGTAAATGTCTGACTGCATCCCTAGTTTACTATATTTCACACCTTCTAGACCTTTGGATTTAAATTAAGATTCAATCAACAGAAAGCAAACAATTGTTGATTTTCACAAGATAGCACGAATGCAAATACACGATATCTTGACAAAGCGTTGCATTACCTCTTCGTATAGGGCACCAAAAGAATAGATCCGTCGCTGACTGTAGGGTGTTGTTGATGAACGGCAGATGCAGCGGGCGGTGGATCCGTCGCGGATTGCAGGGCGGTGGATTCATCATGGCTTGAAGGTTGGTGGAGTCACCGCGGGCGCTGGAGTTGAGGAGGAATGGCGGCTTGAAGGGCGGGCGCGCAGGGTGGCGGCTTGTTCGGCTCGGTTAGGGCGGCGGCGTGGTGGTTTCAGGGAAGACGAGAACAGGGGTAATTAGTTTCTTCACGTTTATTCCAAGCGATTTAGTTCTTCTTTTTTTTAACAGGGAAGGACGTGGAATTAACAAGGAAAGTCCCCTATATTTTTAAAATAGTAGTACTAGTTCAAGATTCATAAGAATACTTGCACGAGCATTCAAAAAATATGCCTGGTTCGAAAAACAATTCCGGGTTTTTTATTATTCAAGTTAGTTCAAAAATAGTTCATGTGTTCAAAAAACATGTATTGGTAACCCGCAAACAAAAGCACTTATTGGTTAAAGAAAATACTTTCATGGGATTTAGAAAATGTTCACTGGTTAGAAATATCTTTCACGAGATTAAAAAAGTGTACAATCGTTCCAAAAATATTCACTTAAAGCGTCATATAGGAGCGCCAAAAAAATGTTGTGTGGGAACCGCTGACAGGCCATTAGACATATCAGTCACTATTTTTCCCTTTTAGCTAGCATCCATGAAAAATATTAGTGACGGGCACATTTTGAGTGTGTCACTATTCATAGAGTTACCAGTGACAAGCATTTATAGATGTCTGTCACTGAGTAATTTTTCTATTCAGTCGGTCTCCACAAAAAGTATTAGTGACAGTCACTTTTATAAGCCCGTCACTAGTGTTTTGTACTAGTGACAGGCTTATCCTTGCATGTCGCTAGTAATACTTACTAGTGACAAGCATAATTTTGTCTGTCACTAACCACTTGGAGGCTATAAGCCTTTCTGCAGTAGTGCCACCTTGCTTTTGAGCATCATATAAAACCTTTCCATTTGGTTCTTATCTCATATGCATTATTAATTGTAGTTGCCTCTTGGTACAATGTATTTAGTTCTTGATAAATGTTTGATGCCCAAGTTGAGTTGGGGGCATATCTCTTAACTATTACATCACCCTTGCCACCTCCCCTTATCTCCACACACTTTTCCACCATTCCTTTTATATATGGGCAAATGCATTTCTCCCTTTGATATTTATCTCTAGCTCATGTATAGTTGGTATGATTCCATTCTATTCCTCATACTTCCATACTTGATCTAATATTGTTTTCACAATATTAATGTGGGAGCTACCTTGTCCCCTTTGCATGCTATGTGAGTAGAACTCCTCCATAAGATTCCATATGGTTTGAATTTGAATAAATGCTCATGTGAGAATTTAATTGTGGCTATATTTTGCCTAATGGATCACACACACAAGCTTGGCCACCATTTCTTCATGCATGATCTTTTATTTAGTCCATGTGGTAAACTAGCTCTATTTTCTTTTGTTGATCCTTATTTCAAAATTTGGGAATCTTGCTTATATAATTGCCCTGAGATATTCTAGTGGTTTTCACTACTAGAGGGGGGCATTTGCTATTCATGCATGGGCCATGCAATATCTCTACCATGTTCTTTTCTTTGGGTTTTTCTTGGATTCTTGAGTGGAGCATTCCTTTCTCTTTAGCTCTATTCCTTTGCTCTTACACAAACCCTCATCTCACATACATGCACATACATTTTTGTTTTCACAAAAATGCCACATGCATGTACTTCTTTGCTGCATGCAATATAACTCTCCACTCCTAGTCACATAAAATAACCACACCCTATGTGGATTTCTCTCTTGTTTTAAATACCTTTGAATTCTTGCTTAGTTTTAAAATGTGTTCTAAACCTAGTCTCTCATCTTGGTTCAAAACCTCTCTTGTGCACACATGTTACACCCATCCCTTTTCTTCTTCTTCTTTTAACCTTCCCTACCGAACCCCTTTTTCTCTTGTTGTTTGGAACCAGGCCGAGCCACCACCCTGGACCTTTCTCTATGTTGACAACCAGACCTACCATCTGATCAAACCTGACCCCTCCCTGGTTCCCTCCTTCTCTCACGTCGATAACAAGCAAAGAGAGAGGGGAGAGTACCTAGTCTACCGATGCCTCTCTCCCTCCCTTTTCACCTTTTTGGGGCAAAGCCACCACCACCATATGAGTCTCTCTCTCCCATCCTTTCTTCTCTTGGCAAAAACTCCACATCGGCCCGCCCCTCTCTCCTTTGATCAGCACCCCACCAGCGACTTGGGCCTCTCCCCTGGTCCCTCTCTTGCCTCTTTAAGGAAACAAAGAGAGAGAAGAGAGTAGACAGCAGCCGATCACCCTCTCTCATGCCATACCCGAGCCTCCCTCTCACCCTTTTGGAAAAGCTACCACCCCACCCCATGTGAGCTTCTCCCACCTGCCATCCACCCTCTTCCACATCCTGCAGATACCTGGATCGAGATCTGCAGCCCCATCTCCCCTCTCCCTCTTCTTCCTCCCCAAGACCACTCCCAGGGCACCAAAACCATAGCCACGACCCCCCTCTGTCCTTCTTCGTTTAGGTGGACGTTGAGCCGATCCGGGAGCACCAGGACACTCCCCGACTTCCTCTTCTTCGTCCTATACATGACCCCCCGCCAGGAGCTCGCCGGAGAAGCTGCAGGACGCCAGTGGCCGCATGTGCCAGGAGCTCGATGTGCACGAGCCCCGCCACTGATCCAGTCCTCCCCGAGCATGCTATCTGCGCCAGTAGGCCGCTGGTGAGTACCTCTCCTGCCAGACACGATCCCTCCTTCCTATATCGCCCTCCCCTGCCGCCGACTCGCTGCGTCGCGCCTTGCCGCTCGCCGCCGCGCGCCGCGCGCGCAGACAGAACGCAGCAGCTCGCATGCCTCCGGAACAGCAGCAGCTCCACTGCAGAAAACCCCTCTGTTTCCGTCCAAATACCGGCGTCCCCGGTCCACCTCCGGCGACACTTCCTGAACAAAAATCATAGCCCCACCACCCCTCTTTCCATCGAGCCCGAGTTTGCCGAAAACGGTGATCTACAGCCCTGGGAATCTTCTTCCGAACGTCGGCATAGCTAGCTGTACGAGCGGCTGTTTGTCCATCAGTCTGAACCGACTAGATCGCCTCTGTTCCTCGATGTTTTCCGACCGCTACAGACCTTCTCCGACGACAACTCGTGAACAAAAGATGAAGCCCTTGATCCCCTCTACATTTTTGCTCTTTGCGATATCGCCAAATTTGTTTTGGATCGATCGCAATCCTCTCGCGAAGATCGATCCAACTAGCTCTTGTCTTGGATCGAGTTTTCAGTTCATCGGGCTTTTACACAAAACCCCCGGCAGTTTTCTGTCCGTCACGGACAAGTCCCTCCGCAGCCCTTTAGGCCCACCAGTCAGACTCCCAACACTTTTACAACCTAGTACCCAAGCTTCCTAGTCTTCCACCCGCAGTCCCCCGGATCCGCCACGCGTCCAGCCCCAGCTAGCGCACATGCGCGGTGGACCCGCCGTTCCCCAGTCCCACTTGTCATCCCCCGCGGCTGGCTAATCCCGCGGTGAGAAAAGCCCCGCGCAGCCTGCTACGCCCCACCTGTGTTGAGTCAGCGGCTGGCCCACCTGTCAGCGTCAGCGGCTAGTTTCCTCTGTGTGCAAAATGTCTGATCTTTTTCTATTTAATAAAAATGATTTTAGAAATTGTTTAAATGATTTTAAATCCAGAAAATAATAACTTTTAATTGACAAATCCAAATAATACAAATGATATATGTTTTTGAATCAAAAAAATGTGAGGATTTCAAATCTGTCATCCAAAATACTGTTTGACTAATTTAAATTTTCGAAATTGTTTAATTGCAATAAAAATGCCCTTTTCTTAATTAATTAATAACTTTAATTCTATAACTCCAAATTTAACAAATAATATGTCTAAGTCGATCAGCGGGAAGAGCCTGTTCTATTTATGCATTCCATGATCTAAATTGAAGCACACATCATGTCATCATTAAAAATCAGAACTGTTTATGGCAATAAAACTTGACCAAATAAATAATAAAATGATTTATTCTTGTCCACACACCTCACCATGCCATTCTACATTATTGCCATGTAAATTGTGCATCATTCATCATGGCATGTTTGTTCTCTTGTCGCATTTTATTTATATGCTTGTGCACTTTATTTATGTGGGCCCTTGTTTGTTTGGTTCTTCTTCCGAATAGACGCCGAGTAGGGGAAATATTAGGAATCCCAGGAGGACTACCCAGATCCATCTCTCACTTCAACTGAGCTGCCAAGCAAGCACTACCACATGCTTGCATACATATAGTACCTATTGCCTCTATCTTATTCTTGCATCATTGAGTCATGATTGCATTAAATTGAATCCCAAGTCCTGCATAGCCTTTACTTTTAAACCCCACCGAGCTTGTTCCTCCATCCCATGAGCCATTACTACAGGAGTTGTTTGAGCCATGCGAGTCGTAGAACAGCATGTGTAGGGTATGTGAGCATCTGCAGGATAACGAGGTACCTAAACAACTTAACTAAGTAGTAATGGGATAACTAATGAAAGAGGCACCGGTGAGCAATATCTGCTATTTGGTTTTTCATGCTCACTTGTGTCCCGTAGGACCCCGAGTACTTGATTCCTGTTCCTTGACTATTCGCACTATCCACATACGGGAGACTCTATGAATCCCCATTTGCATGAGCTTGATTCGCACTTTATTTCTTGGGGCCACAAAGTAGTTTGGGGCTTTATTACTATCCTATACCTATGGCATGTTTTACTGCTTTATTCAAGATTGTGTGTGGAGCGCCTGTACTATTTTGGATCGTGGAATGTTTTCGCGGTATCGACAAGCCCAGTCACACTTTAGGGTTCCCAGTCGTTTATAGCCATTGACACAAACCTTGGGTCCGCCTCGGAGCCGGCCAACTTCGTTGCGGGTAGCTTAATGGGGTGGCCCCCTGAAATATTTTATGAATCCTGTGAATGCTTTGTCGTGAAAGCCTTGTTGGGTTTTGATTTGGTTTTTCCGAGGTCGATCGTGTGTGTGTTGCTATTTGTGCACCCCTGCAGGGTAAACCTTTCTGAAAGCCGTGTCCGCGGTTAAGGATGACTTGGAGCACAGTTTCTCGATCATAGACAAGTCTAACTAAAGTACCGCTTTTAATTTGACTAAATACCTGACTAGTAAATAGTGCAACACTCATGGAATGGTTAATAAAACTGCCAACGGAGGGGTTAATTTTTACTGTTATAACTGTTGTTCCTAACTAACGGACATCCGTCTATCATTGGTTAGGCGGATAGTTAGTGAGTATCTATAGACTTGTTAGTATTATGTTTTGCTGCAATTGCGTCACCCCAGGTTATGTCCCCTTTAGAGGCATAAAGACTTGCTGAGTACCCCTAGGGTCTCACACGATAAATTGTTTGATTGAGATGAATAGGTGTATTCGCAAGATAGATACTGGGTGGAGGAGATAGATGATGTTGGCAACGATCACGCGGTGTAGAGATTCTAGGTATGGGGATCCGCGAGATCTATGGGCGGGATGTGCTTACTTATGTGGCATCTTATGCCGATTTGCTTCTTGTCCGTACTCGGATCTTGTTTCCCGCTTCCGCTTGATACTCTGATGTTTGATGTATGAGGAGCTATCCTACACTATTATCTCTATCCAGGATATTTGGATCTTGCCGTATGGTGTTGCAATATTTCTATTTCTTTTAGATGGTATGGCTCTGAGAACTGTTGTAAGGTAGCATGCATAGATACTCACTTGTGTATGTATTTGATCTCTTCGCCTGTTGCCTACACCGCTCGCTCTTGTCCCGATGTTCTGGAAGTGGTTAGGATGGCCGGCGGGTCTACACGTGGGTGGTCCCGGGGCCCCCGCTGTACTATTTTAACCACTTTTGGTTCATCCAGGCTTGAACTTAGAGCGTAGGGTCCGAGGTTGTTACACGGGGCCATCCGTGCGCGCGCCCAGCCCGGACGCGACATGTGGGCGAGCCAAGGCGCGCGCGGGGGGGGGGGGGCTAGCCTGTGAGCGCCGGAACTGTTAAGGTGTTTTCTGCAAAAAGCCAATGAATCTGAAATTCGATCCAACTACAGGAGCTAGCTCGTCTAATCTTCGGAAGACGATGGCGAGAAAACCTTTGGGAATTTGGAGATGGCACAACAAGCAAAGTTGAAGAGGGCAGCAAGATGTACAACTTTCATGTACGCAGTTTCTCCGGTGGAGCACTGTGGAGCCCAGAAATTGACGAAGAACAGGGACGAAAACGGTGTCTCAGACTGTTGGACGAGATGTAGAAAAATGACGTTTTCCGCTGGTTTTCGCGAGATGATTCCGAGCTCATCTATGGACGGATCTGGGCGTGCTATAGCTCGTTGGAAAGAGGGGACGACCGTCTACCACTTTTGTTCAGAGAGGTCTACCGGAGGAGGGCTGGGTCAGCCGGAAAACTGGAGGGAACAGTGGCGCGCGTGGGTTCCGCTGCTGCTGTAGGTCACGCGCGCGGCGAGTGCTGTCTGCGTGGGCACGGCGAGTGTTGTCTGCGTGCGCACGGCATGCGTCGTGCGAGCGGCGGCTGCGCACGGTGCCGGCGGGAAGCAATGTAAGCCAGAGAGGGAAGGAACGGGCAGGTGCTCATCGGGGGTGTGACGTTGATGAGGGGAATACGACGACGACAGGGAGACGGCGACCGAGGCGTCGGCGTGCGGCACGGGCGTCAGGGCAGTGCTGCTCCTGGGGGTCCAACTCGATCTAGGAGGCTGGGATGGAGCGGTTGTGTGGCCAGGCTTGCGTGCTTTAACAAAAACGAGAGAGAGGTCTGAGGGTCACGAGACGGCAGGGTGCACGTGATCGGCTGCCGAGAAGAGGAATAGGTCACGTGGGTCTCGGCTCGCTGCTAGGATGGTTGAGTCATACAGGAAGAAGGGGATGGGTCGGGCCAGGCCAGGGAAGAGGGGTCTGATGCACCGGTGCAGGTGCAGCTAGGCTGGAGCGGTTCAGCGAGGGAGGAAAGCTGGTGACGGGAACACGTAAGGTGGGGTGCAGCCGGGGTGTGGTCAGGTTGCTGGATGGGTAGGTTAGCTAGCTAGCTTAGGTTTTGTTAGCTGATTGTCTTGATTTGCATAATCCAAGCATTTTGTTTTGGATTCAAAGACAACACCCAAAAAGAATCAGAAGAAGAGAGATGAGAGGAAGGTACTCTATATTGCATGTGATTTTCAAATACGCCCATGCAAGCATGAATTACACGCTTTGTAGTTGTGAAGACAACTATATTTGTATAGGGCATAATTGAACACATTCTCACCAATTTTAGATGGAACTCCAAAATAAGAGATTTATGGAGCCTTCTCAATTCACATGATGTACTTGAATCATGTCCATGCATGAACAAAAAGGGTGGACTATGCTAGGGTATATATACCACTATCATGATCATATAGTCCCACTAAATTCAAACATGGCCTTAATCCCAATACACACATGGAAAGGAAAAGATGATGAATTCTATATCCACATGGCATGCAAAGGTGGCCATGCATGCTACCATACATAATATTGTAAAAACAAACATAACCATTGTATGGAAGCATATAGAGAGTAGAAGGACCCATAAACAATGCATATGGGCTAGAATTTAAATGCCAAAAGAATATCCAAGGGCCCATATATAATTTGGATGGTGGAATTATAAGGTGGTGACAAGGAGAGGTGAAATTGACAAGTTAACAGGTGGAAAGAATTAAAGAGATATGCCCTCAACTCAACTTGGACATGGAGCAATTTATCAAGAACCAAATACAATATATCAAGAGGCAAATACAATTAATAAATGCATATGAGGTAAGAACCAAATGAAGAAGGGTTTTATATGATGCTCAAATGCAAGGTGGCATGATGACATGAGCATGGTATAATTATGATGCAACAATTATATGTAGGAAGTAGCATTTTATTATTAGACCATGTAGCATTACAGATGTTAGACAGATGGGATGCTACAACCGTGAGTTTGATATCGAAATAAGTGGCAGAAGAGTCGACATGGATTCTGCAGCCTCCTACGTCGTAGACTACAAAACCAGCTACTGACTGGCCCTTCAGCTTAAAAAGCCTCTTAAAGAGGCCAAAGTGTGGCTCGACTCTGAGCCAGCACTCGTAAAGGGTAATGAAGCAAGAGATGTGGAGAATAGAATTTGGGGACAGCTGATGTAGCTGGAGCCCGTAGAAGCAAAGGAAGCCCCTAAAGAAAGGATGTCGGGGCAGAGATAGACCTCAGATGATGAACACAAGGAACATCACCCGAAAACCAGCAGGAGGGCAAGGAATTACCTCCACACCCGGCACTCGCGAGTCGTTCTCCATGGAGGGAAGAACTCCATCTTGATGATGAAGATGAAGCTCGGCGGGCTTGATGATGGACGCACGCCAAGCGCCATTGGTGACGCGGGTTCCCGCGCATTTCTTCTTCCCAGCACCAGCGGCGTTGGTGCCCACAGTGGCGGAGCCGCCCTTCTTCTTGGCGGCGGCAATATCTGCGGCAGACCCAGCGGCGGCGCCTCCCTTCTTCTTGCCCATCTTCCGATGGCGGTGAGAACGGAGGAAGTAGCTTGGAAACATGCGGAGCTGGTCCAGCGCCGCAACAAGAAACTGCGCAGAGAAGCAGCAGCAATGGAAATGGAGGCAAGAACAACGAAGACAGATGGGGAAATTACCGCAGTTGTGCCACTACTTAACCTCCTCGCAGAAACCATCCAACGGCCAGCAGAAACCCTACTACATGCATGGCGCACATTACCATCGACACGTGGCGAAGCTGAAGCACAAACTGTCCCCCCACTATTACCATTACGCGCGGAAATCGAGGAGACGCAGTTAAAACAGAAGATTACACACGCCCAGTCAAATCGAAGTCAGAAAGTGGGACCCACCGCTTGTCACGTCCCGTCAAAGCCGCTCACGTGGGCAACCTAGGTCATCGCATTGTCAGCACTGACATCATTCCAACAGCAGAAGATTTCGACTACTTTAGTCCTTGCTCGAGTCTTCGACTCAACCAAGCACTCTGGGGCTACTCCAATAGGGAGCGCTGGTCGTGCACCCTATGATTTATCTCTATGCACGTATAAGAATATTCATGACATACCCACCACTCGAATCTACAATTCGACTGAGGATTATGGGTTACTCCCATAGGGAGCGCCGGAAGCAAATTCAACTAAAACAAGAAACAAATGACGACAGCAGTCGCAAAAAGTGTTTAGTCCCCGCCTGAGTCTTCAACTCAACCAGGAACTCGGGGGCTACTCCCATGGGTAGGTTAGCTAGCTAGCTTTGGTTTTGTTAGCTGATTGTCTTGATTTTCATAATCCAAGCATTTTGTTTTGGATTCAAAGACAACACCCAAAAAGAATCAGAAGAAGAGAGATGAGAGGAAGGTACTCTATATTGCATGTGATTTGCAAATACACCCATGCAAGCATGAATTACACGCTTTGTAGTTGTGAAGACAACTATATTTGTATAGGGCATAATTGAACACACTCTCACCAATTTTAGATGGAACTCCAAAATAAGAGATTTATGGAGCCTTTTCAATTCACATGATGTACTTGAATTATGTCCATGCATGAACAAAAAGGGTGGACTATGCTAGGGTATATATACCACTATCATGATCATATAGTCCCACTAAATTCAAACATGGCCTTAATCCCAATACACACATGGAAAGGAAAAGATGATGAATTCTATATCTACATGGCATGCAAAGGTGGCCATGCATGCTACCATACATAATATTGTAAAAACAAACATAACCATTGTATGGAAGCATATAGAGAGTAGAAGGACCCATAACCAATGCATATGGGCTAGAATTTAAATGCCAAAAGAATATCCAAGGGCCCATATATAATTTGGATGGTGGAATTATAAGGTGGTGACAAGGAGAGGTGAAATTGACAAGTTAACAGGTGGAAAGAATTAAAGAGATATGCCCTCAACTCAACTTGGACATGAAGCAATTTATCAAGAACCAAATACAATATATCAAGAGGCAAATACAATTAATAAATGCATATGAGGTAAGAACCAAATGAAGAAGGGTTTTATATGATGCTCAAATGCAAGGTGGCATGATGACATGAGCATGATATAATTATGATGCAACAATTATATGTAGGAAGTAGCATTTTATTATTAGACCATGTAGCATTACAGATGTTAGACAGATGGGATGCTACAGCCGTGAGTTTGATATCGAAATAAGTGGCGGAAGAGTCGACATGGATTATGCAGCCTCCTACATCGTAGACTACAGAACCAGCTGTTGATTGGCGCTTCAGCTTAAAAAGCCTCTTAAAGAGGCCAAAGTGTGGCTCGACTCCGAGCCAGCACTCGCAAAGGGTAATGAAGCAAGAGATGTGGAGAATAGAATTTGGGGATAGCTGATGTAGCTGCAGCCCGTAGAAGCAAAGGAAGCCCCTAAAGAAATGATGCAGGGGCAGAGATAGGCCTCAGATGATGAACGCAAGGAACATCACCCGGAAACCAGCAGGAGGGCAAGGAATTACCTCCACACCGGGCACTCGCGAGTCGTCCTCCACAGAGGGAAGAACTCCATCTTGATGATGAAGATGAAGCTCGACGGGCTTGATGATGGACGCACGCCAAGCGCCATTGGTGACGTGGGTTCCCGCGCCTTTCTTCTTCCCAGCACCGGCGGCGCTGGTGCCCACAGTGGTGGAGCCGCCCTTCTTCTTGGCGGCGGCAATATCTGCGGCAGACCCAGCAGTGGCGCCTCCCTTCTTCTTGCCCATCTTCTGATGGCGGTGAGAACGGAGGAAGTAGCTTGGAAAGATGCGGAGCTGGTCCAGCGCCGCAACGAGAAATTGCGCAAAGAAGCAGCAGGAATGGCAATGGAGGCAAGAACAACAAAGACAGATGGGGAAATTATCGCAGCTGTGCCACTACTTAACCTCCTCGCAGAAACCATCCAACGGCCAGCAAAAACCCTACTACACGCATGGCGCACATTGCCATCGACATGTGGCGAAGCTGAAGCACAAACTGTCCCCCCACTATTCCCATTACGCGCGGAAATCGAGGAGACACAGTTAAAACAGAAGATTACGCACGCCCGGTCAAATCGAAGTCAGAAAGTGGGACCCACCGCTTGTCACGTCCCATCAAAGCCGCTCACGTGGGCAACCAAGGTCATCGCATTGTCAGCACTAACATCATTCCAGCAACAGAAGATTTCGACTACTTTAGTCCTTGCTCGAGTCTTCGACTTAACCAAGCACTCTGGGGCTACTCCAATAGGGAGCGCTGGTCGTGCACCCTATGATTTATCTCTATGCAGGTATAAGAACATTCAGGACATACCCACCACTCGAATCTACAATTCAATTGAGGATTATGGGTTACTCCCATAGGGAGCGCCGGAAGCAAATTCGACTGAAACAACCAACAAAAGACGACATGAGTCGCAAAAAGTGTTTAGTCCCCGCTTGAGTCTTCAACTCAACCAGGAACTCGGGGGCTACTCCCATAGGGAGTGCTGGTCACGCACCCTATGATTATTTGTACATCATACTGTGTGTTGATAACATCCACACCCGAAAGCTATGGCAACTCCACCTCATACTTTCCCTACAAGGAGACTACGTCTCATGGGCCAGCCGAATCATCTCCGCGATGACAAAAAATTTGGATGTCGCGCTTACAGCGTGAAGATAAGACCTGAAAAGGGCCTGGCAACGCATCTGCTGTGCACTACTAGAAACATATCCGCGTCTGTAGATACGATGAGCATGCCTTAACGGATGTGTCGAGTGCTCACACTTATACACTCGAATTCGACTCCTGTAAGACCTCCGCGGCCTGAGTCGAATTACCCCAGCACTTTTCCAAACTCGAGTCCGGGGACTCGAGTTTGAGTAGATTGTGTTATTTTTCCCTAAGGCAGTTAACTGATATCGGTGCGTCGGATAAATTAGGCACGTATATCAACAATCCCTATGACACAAACTAAACACTCGAAAATGTACTCAGTCATGCACTCGAAAGTCTTCATAAAGTCTCCAGTCGAATCTACGATTCCACTGGACACTCGAGGGCTACTAACATGGGTATACCCTACAGGTACTCGAGTTCGGTATATATGGTCCAGATACGGCGGAAGCCCACGGCATTGCCAAGGCCCAAATGGAGAATTCGAGTGGCCCATGGACTCTCGATTGCTTGCGAGACAAGAAGAAGCTTAAGATAGAAAGTTTAAAGGGAAAACCCTAATCTATAACCGACTCGACCTGCTACCCGAGACCTAGCCTATCTATATAAAGGCTAGGAGGGGGCGGCAAGGAGGACACACACAACCCTAGTTTCCACAACTCTCGCCAGATTGCATCTGCGCGCCCCTGTAATCTTCTGTTCCTTCATTAATTCCAAGAGCAGACAAGAAGGAGTAGGGACCTCTACGAGGCATGAACCTGGGTAAAACTTGTGTCCATGTGTGCTTGTTTGCTAGCCAACTGATGCCTCTAGTGCTCTCTCCTTCTCCAAAACCTAAGTCCATGACAATGGGCATTGACAAGTTAAACCCTCGTCACTTGCTGCACCACCAAATCCCAGTCTCCAAAGCATTGTATCTGACGTATCCCCACTTCCTTTGCCACTTTGAGGCCATGCACCAATGCCTCATATTCTGCGACATTATTCGAGGCACTGAAGTGGATTTGGAGGACATATTTCAGATGATCTTTCTTGGGCGAGGTAAGCACCACTCCAGCGCCTAGCCCTTCTTTCACTTTTGATCCGTCAAAGTGCATTTGCCAATAATTGGAGTCCAGCAGTGGTGGCTCGTATTGCATCTCGGCCTAGTCCACAAAGAAATCTGCCACATCCTATGATTTGATTGTATCTCTTTTGCCAAACTGTGATGCATATGGGTCTAGCTCAATTGCCCACTTTGCTATCTGGCCACTAGAATCTTTGTTACTCATAGTCTCTGATATGGGTGCCTCACATACCACCTTGATGGGGTGCTCCTCAAAGTAGTGTTTGAGTTTCTTGGCCGACATATACACGCCATACGCCATCTTTTCATAGTGAGGGTAATTCTATTTTGAAGCAGATAATACCTCGCTCAGATAATACACTAGCCTTTGCACCGACTTTCCTTCTTCTTCGCGCTCCACTACAATGACTGCACTTACGACTTGGTTGGTCGCGGCTACACAGAGCAACATTGGCTCCTTGGGTAGTGGTGCGGCTAGGATTGGTGCAGTAGACAATATCTTTTTCAATTCTCGAAATGCCACAACGCTTGTGGCGTCCATGTGAATTTGTCTGCCTTTTTCATTAACTGGTAGAGGGGCAAGGCCTTCTCTCCCAACCGGCATACGAACCGACTTAACGATGCCAAGCAACCAGTGAACTTATGCACATTGTTAAGGCATCTTGGCAGTTCCATTCTCTCTATAGCCCAGATTTTCGTCGGGTTAGCTTCGATACCTTGGCTGGACACGAAAAAATCGAGTAATTTTCCTGCGGGCATACCAAAAGTGCATTTTTCCGGGTTAAGCTTCATTCAGAACCATCTCAAGTTTGCGAATGTCTACCGAATGTCATCAAGGAGCGTATTTCTTTCCTTGGTTTTTATCACCACATCATCCACATAAACTTGCACGTTTCGACCTATTTGGTCATGTCAACATTTTTGCGTGCATCGCTGGTACGTTGCTCCAACATTACGTAATCCAAACGGCATAGTGCGATAGCAATAAGCCCCGTACGGGGTAATAAACGCAGTCTTTATTTGATCATTCGGGTTTAGGGGTATCCGGTGGAAACCAGAATACGCAACAATGAATGAGTCTATGACTTGATCTATTCTAGGGAGTGGAAATGGATCTTTAGGACACACCTTATTCAGGTCCGTGTAATCAATGCACATGCACCATACCACAGCCATGTTTGGATCATTCTTCTTCTTCTCCACCGGCACCGGATTAGAGAGCCAATCCGGATAGAGTACTTCCATGATAAACCCGGCCACAAGAAACCTAGCTATCTCATCCCCAATGACCTTTCTTCTATCCTCGGAGAAACGTCTGAGAGGTTGCTTCACCGGCTTAGCACCGAGTCTCACCTTTAAAGAGTGCTCGGCCAACACCCTTGGCACACCTTGCAGATCCTGTGTGGACCAAGCAAAGATATCCTGATTCTCACGGAGGAAGTTGACGAGCTCGCTTTCCTATTTGCTGCTTAACCTGACACCAATGGTTACGGTGCGCTCTGGGAACTGATCATCGATTGGCACTTTCTTTGTATCCTTGGTTGCTTGGAATGACACGCTTCCATGTGGGTTGGTGTCAACACCCGGATTTTTAATCCTAGATGCCTGTTATGCCATACATTGCAATCCCAGGATTATCATTTTTGCGAGACATAACATATTGGATATCACAGTACATCATCCATTACAAACCATATAAGGTATTACACAAATAAAGGATCTCATGATCCAGTCTTAGTACAATCAAGTAGCAGAATAAATAGCATAGCGGTGGGGTCCATCTTCAGTGTCACATGCAATGCTGATGATGGGAGACAATCCTAGTTGTCGTAGTCGTCCTGCTGTCCTCCTTCAGGGTAGTCCTCCTCATAGTCTGGCCATAGGAATAGCCAGGGACAAAGCCATGAGTACTCTTTAAGTACTCGCAAACTATCACTAACAAGTAAGATAGTTCTAGTAGGAATGCTAAAGTCTAAGTTTATTTGTACAGCTAAGTTTGAAACCTAAGCTGAGTTCAGAAACAAAGAAAGATAAAATAAAGTTTGAAAACACCTAAGTGGGAACTTAATTGTCCTAAACACAACTCTGTTGTGGTTAAGTCATGTCACAATTCATTCCATAAGTCATTTTGAAAACATCTGACAACGGAACAGTATGGCCACTCCAACTGTCCATAATCGTGGATGCGGCTATTCGAATAGTTTGACACTCTGCAAAGGTGGTACACTTTCACCACAAGATTCGATACATCTGTTAGGGATAACCCTGAATCATCATACTAGTATGCAGATAATCAAACATAACCTTTCCTTTACACACTCTAGTATAAGCACCTCTCCTATGAGTATGGCCTCCCAGCCATGACCATCTGTCATCTTGGGAACTGCATAGGTGGAAAACATTGAGAGGTAGCCTCAGCTCAAACCTCTCCCGCGAGGGAACTAATACTAATGCATATAAACTTCCGGCTAAGCCTTGCCCAATTCAGGTATTGTGGTTGTACGGTAAAAAAATGGAATGGTATCGCATCCGAACCCAACCATCAGTTTTTGTAAAAGGGCTAAGGCTCATGCCTTAACATTTTCATCATCATCATAAACCATTGGTGTTTCTCAACCATGTCAAAACATCTCAATAGAATGACTCATCATTCCAAGGTTTTCACAAGTCATTTTCACCAAGTATTCCCATCTAAAGTGAATAAAGTTTTGGTTTAACTCTAAACTACTAAGTTAAGAGTGTTCACTAATGTGGGATGCTAATGTCAATCTCATGCCATAGAATGACATCGAAGTCTAACTAGATAGGTCAAGTTTTATACTCTTCATGCTATCTATAAACAAAGTAAAGAACTTTGGTAAAGTAAAGGAAGTAAAGCTTGTAAATAAAACCTGGAGTAGGTAATAGTCAAAACTATAAGCAAAGCATGCCTAATACATTTTCTTAGGTTATCTAGCTTAATTCTAACTTGCTAACAATAGCTTGCCTTGGTTGGTGCAGTGGTTGAAATTCTCTTCCTCCTCTTCTTGGTAGAACTCCTCCTCCTCGTAGACTTGGTCGATACTATCGTCTATAAATACATACGGAATACACAATCACCAAACAATACTTAACTAGTCTACTTAGCACACTAAGGCACACATTTGATGATCTATTATCATCACAAACATCACAAGGTTTAATGGACTAGTTTCATTTCTTTTATTTGAGAAAAGTAATTTCAACTCATTGAAATTAACTAAGATTTAATATTCTCCATTTAAAATATGGGATCATGTGGACACATGTCATCACCATATATTCTAATATATGGGAATGTGATTTAAAGGTTGGACCATATTTTAATAAGTTTAAGTTTAATAATTAATGATTTAAAGTGACTAGAAATGCCTATATAGCATTATTTTGGCACTAGTCCAAAGTCACTTCATGCAAACCTTAAGTTTATTTCATATTCAGATAGGTATGGTTAAATTTGATTTTTGAGAGTTGGAATCAACTCAAAAGCTATTATGGTTGATTTTATAAAAATGTTTGAATGTGCAAAAGCTTATGTCTTGTTATTTTTACTAGGAGAGATCTCTAACTCTAAATGTTTTAAATCCAATGGTCTTCAATAGAGATTTTTATTACCTTTCCGACAAAATTGGAATCACTCAATTTGGATTTATATAACTCTCTGAATTGATTTTCAAACTAAGGGATAGATTCTAGTTTAAGTCTAAAAAGAAAACGAGTTATTTGAATTAAACGGGTCGCGTGGGAAATAAATGGGCCAGCTCAGTTTACTCCACACAGCGCCCAGGCTGGTTTTAAGTGAGGGCCCCACCTGTCAGTGGGACAGGGGTTGCCGAAACGGTATGGGCGAACGGTGGCCGCGGGATTAGATCCTAGATCAACTACTCACGGTCGTCGTCGACGACAAACTCATCACCGACGAGACTGAACCCTAACAGCTCGGTGGGGGTGTAGTGGGGACGTACCGGGGCTCCAGCTAGTGCGGTGAGGCGAGCAAACAAACGAGAAGACGACGGCGGTTCTCCTGGTACTGGCGGCGTCCCGGGAGATGGCCTGGATCAACGGCTCCCTTCTCCTCCTTCCGCGGGAGACTCCAGCCAAATTCCGGCGCTACGGGCTACGGCTTGCTCCGGTGGGGGTCTGGGAGTGTTCTGAGGGGGAGTGGATGAGAATGGTGTGACGAATTGGTGCTGGGGAGGCCTCCTTATATAGGCGTGGTGAGGCGGTAGTGAGGCATGGGTGGTGCTCGCCAGTGATGACGGCACAGCGGCCTAGAGGCATGGGCGGCGTAGGCGGACGGCGGCTTGCCTCCTGGCGGTCCTCTACAGCGTTATGGTGATGCTAGGGGTGGTGGCTAACGATCGGGAGCATCGCATGCTCTAGGAGACAAAGGTGGTGCTCGACGCAGTTCCCGGCGAGTGTGGGTTGAGCGGCAGGTTACGGCCGTGTCTAGTGGGGTGAGGGGCTCGAAGCGGAGCGGCGCGCGCGGTCTATGGTCGAGGCATGGTCTTTGGTGTGCTGGTGGTGATGGTGCTCTGTCGTGCGCAGAGAGGATAGTGCAGCACTGCTCTAGGGTGGTCTAGTGGCTATCTGTGGTCGTGGGGTGGACCGTGGCGGCAGTGAAGTGGCGCCTTGCTTCCTAGAGCGGCGGAGAGGGGCTGGCGGTCTGCTGCGGCTTGGGCACGATCAGCCAGCGATCATGGCCTCGGTGCCGCGTTGCACTAGCGCCAGGGACTAGGGGATGGGCTGGTTTTGGTCTGGTTGGGTCTGGGGGAGACCAAGAGGGTTAATGTGGCTCAAATGGCTCGACAATATTTGATCAACAACATAATAGTTAAGCCAGTTTGATTCTGCCCACCAAGTGTTCGATCAAATGGCCGAAAGAAGAAAACTTTTGAATTTTGAAATGAGATTTGGTGGAGTGATTTGTCACATGCTTAGACCTCTATGGTTGCTAGGATTTGTTAAATGGAATTCATTTGAGTGGTTTTTGAAAAAGTGTGATCTAGACATATGAACTAGATTCCATTTTCAATTGTCATTTAAAATTAGAGTTTGAATGTTTTTGGGAGATCACAAAGTGGCCCTTGGTGCATCACTACTTGTACTAGCAAGGGGTGCAAAGATCCACAATTGTTTCTGTTGGAATTTGAGTGCTAGGAATAGCCAAAGTGGGCTAGTGGATTAAAATGGAAAAACTGACCATTTCCTTTATTTAATTATTTTTGGTTTCTTTTTCTTTAGTTTTTGCTTGGGAATGATCTAGATGATGTGACATTCATCATATAACCATGTTACAACCATTAGAACAAACAATAATGGCATTTGAAAGAACTCCTATTTTAAATGCACACACACATGAATGTTTAAAGATTTTAAATGGAAAAAGGTTTTGTTAACCCTAAATTGGGTAAATTTGATCTTGATTAACCTTGATTAAAGATTTGGGATGTTACAAACCTTCCCCCCTTAAACAAAAATCTCGTCCCAAGATTTAAGAAAGAAAACTAGGAACTAAAGAGATCTGGGAACTCGGTCCTAATGTAATCTTCTCGCTCCCAAGTGGCTTCTTCTTCGGTATGGTTGCTCCACTAAATCTTGAGAAATTTGATACTCCTGGTCCTAGTGGTTCTGTAGGCTTCCTCCAAGATACAGATGGGCACTTCATGATACGTTATATCCTTGTTGATATCAACGACTCGGTGATCGATGTTCTTGGAAACTTCTGTATTCTCCGGCACTTCTAAGCATTTGCGAAGTAACGAGATATGGAACACATTGCGGATGGAAGACATCTCTTCTGGCAGTTCCAGTTGATACGATACTTCTCCTTGGCGATTCAGAATCTTGAAGGGTCCAATATATCTGGGGGCTAACTTTCCTTTCAGACTAAAACATTGGGTTCCCTTCAATGGGGAAACCTTGAGATACACAAAATCTCCAACATTGAAAGTTAGGTCTCTCCTCCTCTTGTCAGCATAACTCTTCTGTCTGGATTGGGTGGTCTTGAGGTGCTCACGGACTTTGTGAACCTTCTCTTCAACTTCTCGGAGAATGTCGGGTCCAAAAATCTGACTCTCTCCTACTTGCGACCAATTCAAAGGGGTACGACACTTTCTTCCGTATAAGTACTCAAATGGTGCCATTTGCAAACTGGCTTGGTAACTGTTGTTGTATGAGAATTGTGCAAAAGGTAGACAATCTTCCCATTTTGATCCATATTCTAACACACAAGCTCTCAACATATCTTCTAGGATTTGGTTGACTCTTTCAGTCTGTCCATCGGTCTGCGGGTGATAATCTGTGTTGAAATTCAACTTGGTTCCTAATCCTTCTTGGACTTTCTGCCAAAATCTCGAGGTGAATTGGATTCCTCAATCCGACACTATGGTCTTGGGGGTTCCATGCAAACTGATGATTCAAGCAATGTACAATTCCGCTAGCTTCAAACTCTGGTAGGTTGTCTTGACAGGTATAAAATGAGCTACCTTGGACAATCTATCAACAATGACCCAGATTGAGTCATTTCCCCTACTAGAAGTAGGCAAACCGGTGATAAAGTCCATTCTGACGGAATCCCATTTCCATTCCAGAATCTGCAATGGTTGCAATAGCCCCGCGGGCCTCTGATGTTCTGCTTTGACTCTCTAACAGATATCACATTGGCAATGTAGTTTCCGATTTCTCTCTTCATCTTGTGCCACCAAAATTGCTCCTTCAAATCCTGATACATCTTTGTTCCTCCGGGGTGGATGGAATAAAGAGTATCATGAGCTTCTTGCATGATAACTTGCTTCAGCTCTGAATCTGCTGGCACACAGATACGTACTTTGTACCACAGAACTCCTTCTTCGTCTTCGGTGAATCCAGGTACCTTTCCTATACCAATATGACGTTTGATTCCGTTGATACTTTGATTTCCCTTCTGGGCATCCTTGACTTGGCTAATCAAAGTTGGTTGAAGTTCAATGCTAGCTAAAAATCCTTTGCTAACTAGCTCAGTCCTAAATTGCTCCAACTCCTCATACAAACTTGGTTGCTTCTCCTTGATCATGGTGTTTAGCCTACACTGCAATCTGCTAAGAGCATCCGCTACCACATTGGCTTTGCCGGGGTGATAGTGAATGTCAAGGTCATAATCCTTGATTAACTCTATCCATCTCCTTTGCCTCATATTCAGCTCCTTCTGAGTGAAAATATACTTCAAGCTTTTGTGATCTGAGTAAATCTCACAGCGATTACCCATAAGATAATGACGCCATGTCTTCAATGCCAAAACTACGTCTGCTAACTCAAGATCATGGGTAGGATAGTTCTGCTCATGCAGCTTCAGTTGTCGAGACAGATAGGCGATGACTTTGCCTTCTTGCATCAATACACATCCAAGACCAATCTTGGATGCATCACAATACACATCAAATGGCTTCTTGATATCTGGCATGATCAATATTGGGGCTGAGATCAATCTCTTCTTGATCTCTTGGAAACTTGCTTCACATTTGTCGGTCCATTCAAACTTCTTGTCCTTCTTCAAGGATTGGGTCATGGGTCTTGCTATGCTCGAAAATCCTTCGATGAACTTGCGGTAGTATCCCGCTAATCCGAGAAATGCACGGACTTGGGTTTGAGTGGTTGGCGCTTCCCATGCTTCACTCAAAAATTCCAAAGTATCTTTCATGCGGCCATTAACACAAACACTTGGCATGCACAGATTAAGCTTTTGCCTAACTCCATTGTTTTGGAGCAGTAATCCACCACCCCTCTTTCCCCTCTTCACTCCCTTGTCCCCTGAGTGCCTAGCAGCAGCAGACAAGCCCCTCCCCCTTTGCCGTGGATAACAGTGGAGCGCCGCCCATTTGTGGTTGTTGTCGGCTGACCAAAGCCAGCTCGCTCCAGACAGCCTCGCGCCCATCCAGCGTGTCCAGGAGCATCACCGCAACCTACCACCACCCCCTGTCTAGCCCACGATCGCAGCCTGGCAGTGGACCACCCTAGCCACGCCGCGCACCGCCTCTCTGTGCCATGTCCAGAGCGCGCCAGTGCGCCGTGCCCGACCAGCCCCGCCAGCTCGCGCCTTGCCCTCACCGTGCACGCACAGCCTCGCCATGATCACGCCAACCCAGTGGACACCCCAGTTCGTCTCCGCGCGACCCGCAGCTGCCGCACGCCGCCGCAAGCACCTCCGCCTCTGCACAGAGCGTCGCACGCGCCCGACCGAACCTGACTGCCCCATACCGTGCCTTTAAGTCTGTGAGAACCGCCAGGAGGCACCGCACCATCCTACGCCCGCGCCCATGCCGTTAGCCGCCTGTACTGACGCCACCGTCGAGCTCACCGTTGCACTGCTCGGTCCCCTCGCCGAGCTATAAAAGGAGACCACCCCCGCCTCCATTCCTCACACCATTCGACTCCCCACTCCTCACTGACCTTCCCCACCTCTCCGCAGAGCAAGGCAAGCACCACCGCACCGGAATTTCACCGGAGTCCGTCGCTGCTGGAGGAGAAGGGCACCGTCGATTCTGACCACCCCAAGCCCTATCGTGATCGTGCCTCGCCTCACCGTCGTCTACCAAGTCGTTTGCCCCCGTCGCCAACCCTAGATGGAGCCCGAGTGAGCTCCGCGAGACCCCCACTGCCATGCTAGGTCACATTCCTCGCCAGAGTTGTTCGTCGTCAATGAAGACCCTCAACCGTCGATCTTGCTTCTAATCGTAGGGCTCAGGTTAAACGATACTGCTTCGCGTCGTTAGTCTCGCTGACGAGTGGAACCCCTCTGTCAGCCGCGCGCTGTGTTGTGCTATGAAGTTGGGCCGGCCCGTTTAGCTTTCCCGCGCAGCTAGGAAATTCAAATATTGATTTTCATTTGGAGTTAGAGATAATCTATAGTAAAAATAACAAGACAGAGACTTTTACGACTTCAAACATTTTTCAAAAATCAACCATAATATCTTTTGAATTGATTCCAACTCTCAAAAATCACATTTGATAATATCTATCTTAATATGTAAAAATATTTAGGTTTGCATGCAGTGACATTGGATTAGTACCAAAAGAATGCTATTAGGGCATTTCTAGTCACTTTAAATCTATTAAATAATAATTTTACCCTTCATAAATTGTGACCAACCCTTTATCACATTCCCATGTATTAGAATATGTGGTGATGACATGTGTCCACATGATCCCATATTTTATTTGGAGAATATTAAATCTTAATTAATTTCAATGAGTAGAAACTACTTTTCTCAAATAAACTAAATAAAACTAGTCATTATTGCATGTGATGATTGTGATGATGCCAGATCATCAAGTGTGAGCCTTAGTGTGCTAAATAGACTTAGTTAAGTATGGTTTGGTGATTGTGTACCCCATATTCCTTTATAGACGATAGTACTGTAGCATCCCAACATTAGAGCTTAGAAATAAGCTGAACACAGGTGTGTGTATTACATTCATACATAGAAAATCCAGATAATTTTCGCGCTTTTAAATAAAACTTGTCAAAGTGATTGAAGCTTCTCTTAACTTGGTGGAACTGAAGTAGATCATCAAGTTGACTGTGATATGTTTCAATATGACCTTTGCTAAAACCTTATCTTTGGGTAATATAAGTTGATCTAAGGGTAGATCAAATGTAATAAAACTAAGTCACAACACACTACTTAATAAGGAGTACTAGATCTTCTAGAGATCATTATATGATATTCCATACCACAACTCAAGGATGAATACGTAATGTTCTAAAGATGATATCAAGGTATTATCTACCACAAACCTTGAATAGCAAGTTAAGTACATAACTTAAGTAAAAGAAACTCTATAACTAAATCTTGAAACACTTGTTTGCCATAGTTACTCTTGTCACAGATAGAGTAGAAAGGAAGTCAATCAAGACCATCCAGCATATACTCTTAATATGATATTAAGAGGTGACATTCCTATTCGACCTAATCCTAGTGTCAATGGATCATCACTATTGAGTGATCAATTCTTGACCTAGAACTTATTGACTCATAGCCTTTGACCTACTGTGTTGACCTATCAAATACCTTAAGTAAACTAATATGAAGGAAGAACTAGATATGGTTGAGTGTACCATCATCAATTGAATATGATCCTTAGTGGAGATCAAACCATTTGATGTTGGAGGAGTTAACTCACTCATGAGTTAACTAGAAGCAGTACCTAAACTCAAGGGTTGAGCTAGTGATTGAGGAGCTATGAGAAAGCTAGTAGTATTAGTACATTAGATAACAATTTTGTTAGGACAAGTGGATATAGACTTAGAATAAGCTTGCTTAACAATATAAGTCTATAGAGAAACTAATACAAGTTTACTACTTAGTTGAGTATAGATCTTGATTAGACAAATAGAAGCATAAGCTTGGTTTGATCAAATGATGGTGGTCATTATTCTCAAGTCACTTGGGAATAGATGACAAGGTGTTGAAAAAGACTTGTGAGTATACCAAATCAGGTAAAGCCTGGTAAGCTAAATCATCTAGCTTGATCATTAGAAGTCAAGCTAGAGTTTGATGAAGTATATAATATGAGTTGAATGGAGTAATGTTGAAGTGGCATGACCATGTCATCATATGATGATGGATATGGTGGAGACAGATGATTGTCTTATTCAGGAAGATGTAATGTTTGTGAATAAGATAAGAGAGGTATATAGAGTATATTAGGAAAGGAATTCCTTATGTCAAGGTATCCTTAGTGAGGTATTAAGGTAAGGATTCTTTTGAAGCCTTAACCAACAATATATCAAGCCATGAACAGAACCATCTCTACCTCTTTGTTCTAAACTTTTGAATGAAGAGGGTAGTTAAACTAGTTCCTATCTTTAGGCAGCCAATGGATAGTATCTCTTAGTCAAATGAAATGTCTAAGAGATGAGTAGAATACTAGTTGAGAGAGTATTGGTGATAGCCTTGTCCATTTGATTGTCATGAACTCTAATAGGAACCTAGAATGATAGAATTATCATGATCCCATTAATAAGTAATTCCAATATCTCACTCTATGTGGAGATATCAAACCCATTCATAGATTTAGAAGTAGTATCCCTAAACCTTGATCCTTGTCCCTATCTATAATAGAATATGGGTTATTAAATCCTCTCAAAACCCATGTACCTATATTTGAATAAACCTTAGTATTTCTCTACCAATGATTGATATTGATTCATCATTACCTAACCAAAAGTGTTCTATGGTAATTATAAACTCTGCAAATCAAGTAGAATTGGATTTAGGCAAATCCCCAAATATGGAGAACCATGAAAACCAAATCATCCTATAATGAACCACAAAGATTAATCCTTTATAATGTATTTAGATGAATCCTTTATGAAGGTAAGTAGGAACAAGATTCTATATACATGGATAAACATCCCAAATCAGTACCATTAAGATTGTCACGTGAAACCAGAATCATTTCTATGGAAACTTATGTATAAGAACCCAATTCCTAAAACCCTATTCCTTATTAATATTTCTTAATGAAAAGGGCTTTTAATATAACCAATATATTATGTTGCCCAATAAGAAATTAAGAGAAGATGACTAAAAATTCTACAAACAAAAATATTCATGACTTACAAAGTGTCTGCACATTTTAAACTCTTGTGGAATTCATATTCGAAATAGTTTGTACTAAAACAAAAAATAGAAAAAGAAAATAGGCAATTCAATCGAAATAGAAAAGGAAAAAAACCACACAGTAGTATCGGCCCACGGCCCAGAGAATTCTCGCTTATCTATCACTCGCGAGCAGCTAGAGAAACTTTCTACTCAACCTTTGCCACAGCCCTTATGCAGCCCAAGTCGGCCCACCTGGCCCGGTAACGTTTCGTCATGTTCTTCCAATCGTCGTCCACCTCTCAATCGAGCGAAGTAGCTCGCTGGTCGTGCCCCCGCCGCTGGCGTGCGCCAAGATCCGCGCCACCGCCCCTGGTCGCCTATAAAGTTGCCTCCGCACCGCCAAGGACGAACCCTAGCCGGCGTTCCTCTCTCTCCTCCCCTCTGTACCATAAACCCTAACCTCACCGGTGATCCGCCGCGTCGCCGTTTTCGGTCACACCAGGGCAAGCCGACGCTACCGTTGTGTTCCCCGTGCTTCTCTCGGTCATCTCACGGAAGGAATCGCAGTCGCGTGCTCTAGTCGAGCTTCCCGACCGCTTCTTCTCCGACGCCGCTAATCATCGATTCCCGCCTCTGCAATGCTCCTCCGGTCTCACCATCACGCTCTACAGCTTCAGGGTGAGCTACCCGTGCTTGCACAACTCTCCGATTTCATCCTCATTTCTTGGTTTGATCTACAGCCGGAATACGTCGTCGGCCGCCGCAATAAGGGGTCACCGGAGTAACTCCGGTGACCAAAATTGGGTGGTGGTACCACCCCTAGAATCGCCTTGGTCTACTCTGCCGCATAGTAATTTCTGTTTTGCCCCGCAAGCTCTCGATCGATGGATCGATCATCTACCTGGGAGGATCGAGCTAGAGTGACGTCAGCATGACGTCGTGTCGATGTCATAAGGCCATTTTATTTGTTATTTTCAGTTCTGGTAATGACGTGGCCACTGACCCCACTGGTTAGTGACCTAGGGTATGTTTAGGGCGGTATGAAAAGTACTCTTTGGGTTAAAATTTAATAAGAAATGAATAAACAATATAAATTTATATATAAATACATTTTAGGAATTTATGAAAATAGTTAAATCTTAAAAATTGAATATCTTTTGTTTTATAATTCAGAAAAATATATATAATATATCAAAATGTTCAGAATATTAAACTCTATATTATAAACTTATTATCAAATATTATTGTGTTAACTATTTAAATATTTATTATTTAATAAATATTTTATAAGTAATAATGTTTTGAAAATTAATATTTTAATATTGGTAAAAGATAAAAATATAAATAATACCAAAATTCTTATAAAAACAAAATCTACCTTTACAAACTTGTTTCAATTATTTTTGTATCACATTACTAATATTTATTATTTATTTAGTATTTATAAAGTGTTAAAACTTATAAAAATCATATCTTATTATTTAAAAATCACAAAAATACCTGTAATATATAAAATTGATCACAAAAGTATAATCTACACCTTAAAATATCATTTTTCATAATTGAAGTGAAATAAAAGGTAAAGGTCTAATAAATCTTATTTATACCCTTTTCTTTTATATTAATTCATTAAAAATATATAAACCTTTACTATTCTCTTTACCATTATTTGTTTAAAGTCTAAAAAATGTAGTAACAAGTCAATTAATGTTAAGTGAAGGTAATGTAGGTAAAACCATTATAAAATGTAACTACTAAAACTATCATTTCAAATTAAGGGTATTTTAGTTTTCCTAAAAGATTTTTATCAATTATAAAATCAACTAAAATAGTATATTGTTTATCACAAGAATCCTATGCACTTGTAACATAACCAAACTTTTATTTACTAATTCTTTCACCTGTATGAGAAAACCACTTAAAGATTTAAACCAAATTCCAAAGTAAGTGAAGTAATACCTATTATTTACTTGTTAAGTATAACCATTAATTTCTAAGATAGAGAGGTAAATGCATCCACTTATACTATGATTGTTTAATGTAGTAATGTCTTCCTTTTTAATAATCTTAGCTAATAAGAAAACGTTAATGTATTAGCTTTAAGTTTAAATACTTTTTACTTTATAAAGTGATATTTTCCTCAAAAGTTGTTCTTTTAAGAAACGTTAAAAGTAATCCCTGAACACCTATTTAAAAGCTCTAATGGAGTCTTAATCTTGTTTAAGAAATATTTTAGATACCATACCCATTTAAGTGTTTTAATATTGCATATTACTTGTTGTATTTACTTATTGTTTCACACACACTCTCACAATCCTTAATAAGAAGCACAAGTGTGAAACTAGTATAAAAGTGCAACACATTCTAAAGAACTCATTCCCAGTTTCCAAACCCTAGATTAGATACGACTATTCCGAGTATTCACATTTATCAAATTGCATTACATTACTTATGCATCGCTGCATCTTGCTTCTTTATACATTAGTCCTTACCGGACCAATGATACTATTTACAGAATTTGGATCTTCTATTGTCTTGAAGACCGTGAGTGCATAATCTTGCAATCACAAAAGGCAAGTTCACAACTTGCTCATGTCCTTTGAGTATTTTCTATCAAATGCTTGTAACTCAAATGTTGTCATCACCTGCATTTCAAAAAGGTCAGAAAACACTATTTTCATAATAATATGATTATGGATTATTTACCACATGGTAATAATCTATTGATACAGTTCCAGTGGTAAAGGAACATAATATCTAGGACTTAACAACCAATGTCGCTAGTGATTCTAGCGCCGTATATTACGCGTCAACCATAAGACTTGGAATGGGATGGGAAAGTCAGATGTATCTTCTCCCTTTTGTATAGACGAATGACCTTATCGTGAGGCTGTTGATTTCTCGTGGAGTTCCAGAGAATCCAACACATTGGTGGGACCCCTTAGTTCCCCACGAGCTAGGTGTCTAGATTATCTGTGAATCTCTGACTGGGTCTGAGTTCACCATAGTTGATGGTGACCGCTAGACAACGCTGCGTACGGAGTCTCTGAGAGGCTACCCAAAGAGTAACCGTGGTAGTTGTCTCGGGGGATCGTGTCTCATACGTGGTCATCGAGAGGGCAGCGATTGGCTTGGATCTTAGACTAGGCCCCACATCACAGAATTGTGGATGGGAAAGGACGCCCAATTGTGCAACAAGGCTAAGGTCTCTTATGGGAAAGGTGACGCGGCTCTACAGAGTGTAAGAATTGTGACATGTTACTCCTTGTTCCGGGAAGGAGCTACGAACGCGGCAGGAAAGGAACGAAGGTTCTGGTCAACCTCTGAAGGCTGTCAGACATAGTTTTCAGAATAAAAGCAACCTTTGAAGAAATGTTTACAAAAACCTGCATTGCCTACGACCTTTGGTCTGTGGCGGTAGAAATCGTACATCATACACTCCTTATTAGTTAACTTGCTGAGTACGCTCGTACTCAACCATACCTTCTTAACCCGTGCTAGGTTCTAAGCTATTGAAGACGACGTCAACATCAATGTCTGCTCCAAAAACCATCATTGATAGCTCAAGTTCTTCAATAGAGTCAATGAAGTCCACATATACGTCAACCGAAGCAAAGACTAAGTTCTTATAGATAGAAGTAGATTCTCTAGCCATAAAACCTACTTCTATAGAGCATTACAACAGCAGCAATGACAAGCCAAATAGTTTATATACTAGTCGTAGTGACTAGATAGTTCTGAGTTATTACTTCTGGTTCTTCTTTGTAAGAAGTTTCTTTCTCTCTCTTTAACCTAGAGTGTTCTCTGGATCTTTTGTAAAGAGTCAAGTTGTAATCTATAGTCATGTCCTGCACCTGCTGTGTTTCTGTTGTACCACTCTGAGGGAGGTAATACTAGTGAACGATGTTTCATTGGTGTTATGTCAACGATTATAGTGTACTACATCATGCAGTGGTATGCTGGGTCACCGCAAGTACCGACCAAGGATACGAGGAGGAGGAGTTCTACCCCGAAGAAGACGAAGAAAACTTCAATCACTGCACCAATCTAGGCAAGCCATCACTAATTGCAAGATTAACCCAAGCAAGATGCATTAGGCATGCTTTGGTTATATACCTTTGATTATACCCATCCCAAGTTTTACTTGCAAGTTTTACTCCTTTACTTTACCAAAGTTCTTTAGTTTTAGTTAATGCTTTGTGAGGATTTTGGAAAGATAGTATAGATAGCATAAAGAGTATAAAACTAGGCCTATACTAGATGTCATTCTATGGCTTGAGATTGAGATTAGCATCCCTCGTTAGTGAACACTCTTAACTTAGTGGCTAGTGCTAAGCATAAAACTTGATCACTTTAGATGGGAATACTTGGTGAAAATGCTTATGAAAATCTTGGAATGATGAGTCATCTATTGAAATGTTTTGACATGTGTTGAGAAACACAAATGTTTTTGGTGATAAAATGTTGAGGCATGAGCCTTAGCCCTTTATAAAAACCGATGGTTGGGTACAGATGCAATACCATTCCAATTTTACCGTACAACCACAATACCTGAATTGGGTAAGTCTTAGCCGGAAGTTTATATGCATTATTATGGGTTCCCTCTCGGAGGAGGTTTGAGCTGAGGCTACCTCTTGATGATGTCCACCTATGCAGTGCCCAGGATGGCAGATGGCCATGGCTGGGAGGCCAAGCTCATAGGGGAGGTGCTTATACTAGAGTGTGTAAAGGAAAGGTTATGATTGATTATCCGCATACTAAGTATGATGATTCAGGGTTATCCCTGACGGATGTATCGAATTTTGTGGTGAAAGTGTACCACCTCTGTAGAGTGTAAAACTATTTGAATAGCCACGTCCGTGGTCATGGACAGTTGGAGTGGCCATACTATTCCGTCGTCAGATGTTTTCAAAATGACTTGTGAAGTGAACTATGATTTTGACTTGACCCCAACAGGGTTGTGAATATGAAAACTAGGTTCCCAACTTAAAGTGATTTAGAACTTTTTCTTAGTTTTTCTTTACTTCTGAATTCAGTTTACATAAATCTGGCTTTTTGCAGATAAACTTAGAGCTTAGGATTCCTACTAGAACTATCTTACTTGTTAGTGATAGTTTGCGAGTACTTAAAGAGTACTCATGGCTTTGTCCCTGGCTATTCCTATGGCTAGACTATGAGGAGGACTATTAGGAAGATGGACAGTAGGATGGCTACGACAACTAGGATCATCTCCCATCGTCAGCATTGCTTGTGACACTAATGATGGAGCCTACTACTACGCTTATTATTCCGCTGCTTGTTTGTATTAAGAGTGGATCATGAGATCCCTTATTTGTGTAAGACCTTATTATGGTTTGTAATGGATGATGTACTGTGATATCCAATCTGTTATGTCTCGATAAAATGGTAATCCTAGGATTGCGATGTATGGCATAACAGGCGTCTGGGATTAAAAATCCGGGTGTTGACAAGTTGGTATCAGAGCCTTCCTAACCATAGGAGACCCTAGTTAGAATGGACATCCGAACAAAAACTTAGTTTCAAAACAAAAGAAGTGAGTATTTATGAAAACCTATTCCCACTCTTATCCTGGATTCTTTCAAAAAATTCATGTTCCTCAAAAATTCTTATATTACTACATAAAATTTGACACACTTGATCACCTCACTAACTTACTCATCCTAAATTCTTATAGATGGTAGTTCAGTATTGCAAGTTCTACCAGTTGGGCAACGGAGGCCGACTGATCTTTGAGAGGGGTCTTGATGCACTGTCAGAGTACCTTGAGTGCCTGCATCCGGAATTCTCCGGGGCCCAACTCAAGGATTTCCCAGGAGGAGATCTACAATGGCTGATAGTTATAGACCTCAGAGGCAAGATGGAAGCACCCCTTTCTGAGAAGATTCAGTTCACCGTGAGAGAGAACAACTAGCTAGATGGATTAGCCAGGGTTATGCATGAAGCTCTTGCCCGTCTGTGTGGGAAAAACATCAACTTGATCCAGGGAACTCGCTTTGCGCACTTCGCAAGGCGTGATTCTATGGGAATGCCATTGGAGATGCCAAGTCACCCAGAGATGAAGCGCCAAGTGGAGAATCTTGACTTCCTGCTGTATGATAGACAGAAGGAATTGGACAATGCTCGAGCCTATGCCAACCACAACCTTGCCATTGCTGCCAAGAAGGACCAAACTCTCGCCATGATCGTCAAGGATCGCCAATCACTTCGTCGTCAACACGAGAAGAAGGATCGCACCATCGCCCGTCTTCGCAAGAAGGTGGCCGACCTCGAAAAGACCATCCATAAGCAAGAAGTCCAGCTTGAAGCAAAGGAAGAGGAAGATGATGAAGACATCCAGGGAGATATTCACTCGTACCTCAGTGATGACAATGACTACCTGGAGGACGATGCCATGGATTTCTACACCGATAATGATGACTCCGACTTCATTGATGATAAGTAGATGCACTTGATCACTACCGTAAGAATGAGTTGCATCGGTCCCACTGTATCTTAGTTCACAGAATGGTTCTTAAAACCATATGTTTTCCTTTTGTGTTGTGGTGTGTGTTTGTATTGTGTGCTTGAATAAATGAATGAATGAATGAATGAATGAATGAGAAGAAGTTAGTTGCAAAATCTGAGTTCAAACTCAAAGTTTAGAGCTTTTGAAAACAAAACCATGAACCTTAGAAATTTCCCTATTATCTCATTATCTACCTCAATCTTTAGATGACTCGTGGAAACCAAGGAGGAAGTAGCTCATCGTAGGACCCGATGTTGCAGATTCTGCAGATGCTAGTTTTCGACCATGAAGCTAGTAGAGCCGAACGCCAAGCCAACCTAGCCACTCTTCAACAAATAACTCAGATGGCCCACAATAATCAAGGCCATGGAAATCAGGATCATCATGGATCCAAGCTTATGAACTTTCAGAATACCTATCCCCCTATCTTTAACAAATCTGAGGATCCCTTAGATGCTGGTGACTGGCTGCAAACCATGGAGAACAATCTGGAGGTCGTAGGAGTTGAAGCCAATGAGAAGGTACTGTTTGCCACCCACTATCTGGCAGGAGATGCAAGAGCATGGTGGAATAGCACCCGTACCATGAACCACGGTCAGATGATGACTTGGGAAGCTTTCAAGATCAAGTTCAGCCGCACCCATGTGCCGCAAGGTTTAGTCACCAGAATGAGAGATGAGTTTAGAGAACTGAAGCAAGGGAGGATGACGGTAGTTGAATACCGTGACAAATTTCTGTCCCTCGCTAGGTATGCCCCTGATGAGATCAACACTGAAGCAAAGAATAAGGAAAGATTCCTGAATAGATTGCATGATGAGATGCAGACGGTGTTAGTCAACATCCGTTTTGAAGATCTAGAAAAGAAAGTCGACTCTGCCATCCGGATGGAATGGAAGATCAACCAAGCCAATGACAACCGCAAGCGCAGAATGGTGCATCAGACTGGGTCCTACAATACCCAGAAGTATCGCCCCAACCCATCTGTAGGATATGCCCTAAGAAACAACCGACCCCCAAAGTCCCGTCCAAGCTACCCCAATCGTAGAGGAGGAAACTTGAAGACCGAAGGAAACAACAACCCCGACAACTCCAACAACTTCAACTGTGCACCACCCAAGTCCAACAACAACAACAACAACAACAATACTGCCCCAAGGACTGGAAGCAATACCATGCCTATTGTAGCCAAAGACAAGTCCCAGATTACTTGCTTTGAATGTGGAGTCAAGGGTCACTACTCGAACGAGTGTCCCAAGAAGCTCACAGCCACCACCAATGTGAATGCCCCAGCTCAGTAGCAGCGCCGTGTTCAGCCTAGAAGAAGATTTGCCCTAAGGAATTCGCTCAACCGCAACGGTCGTCTGTTCCACATGAATGCTGAAGAAGCTCAGTAAGCGCCAGATGTCGTGCTGGGTATGTTTTCTGTTAACTTAGTACTTGCAAGAATGTTGTTTGATTCTGGAGCATCGCACTCGTTTGTTACAAAAGAATGTGCATGCACTAGTAAAATTCAACCAAAAAATTGAAGCATGTTATGATAGTTCAAATTCCTGGTTCAACCATCAAAGCTAGACAAATTTGCAAGGATGTACCTATCAGAATCCATGGGATAGATTTTTATGCCAATCAAATAGTACTTGGAACCAAAGGTTTGGAAGTAGTACTAGGAATGTATTGGATGTCGAAACATAAAGGATTGATCGACTGTGCCAAGAAAGCCATAACCATGACCAGTAGCTCTGGAGTATCAGTAGAGCATGTATCTAAAACCTTGCCCCGTCAATTCAAATGCAACAAGAGTCTAGCCCAACCAACCCTAGACCAAGTCAGAGTAGTCTGTGAATACCCCGACGTATTCCCAGATGAATTGCCCGGTATGCCCCCAGATCAGGATATCGAGTTCATTATTGAGCTAATTCCTGGAATTGGACCCATAGCTCATAAACCTTATAGTATGAACCCATCCGAATTAGTGGAGCTGAAGAAGCAACTAGATGCTATGCTGCAGAAAGGTCTGATTCAACCAAGCGCATCGCAATGGAGATCGCCTGTTTTGTTTGTCAACAAGAAGGATGGAGGTAACCGTTTGTGCATGGATTACCGGAAGCTGAATGATGTCACCATCAAGAATAAGTACCCACTGCCCAAGATAGAGGATCTGTTTGATCAGTTGACTGGTGCTAGAGTGTTTTCTAAGATTGATCTTAGAACTGGTTATCATCAACTCAAGATTCATGCAACAAATATTCCAAAGACCGCCTTTACCACCAGATATTGATTGTATGAGTATACAGTCATGTCTTTTGGATTAACCAATGCCCCCACTTATTTCATGAATCTCATGAATAAGATCTTTATGAATTTTCTGGATAAGTTTGTTGTTGTTTTTATCAACGATATTCTATCTATTCCAAGTCATAAGAAGACCATGAGCAACACCTGAGGACCATCCTTGAAACCCTTAGAGAGCATCAGTTGTATGCCAAGTTTAGCAAATGTGAGTTTTGGCTGAAAGAAGTAGGATTCCTCGGACATATTGTGTCGGCAGGAGGAGTCGCTGTTGATCCCGCCAAGATCAAAGATGTTGAAGAATGGGAAGCCCCGAGCACTCAAACCCAAGTCCGTGCATTTCTCGGATTAGCGGGATATTACCGCAAGTTCGTTGAGGGATTTTCGAGCATCGCAAGACCAATGACCCAATTGTTGAGGAAAGATAAGAAGTTTGAATGGACGGACAAATGTGAAGCAAGTTTTCAAGAGCTCAAGAAGAGATTGATTTCAGCCCCAATCTTGATCATGCTAGATATCAAGAAGCTGTTTGATGTGTATTGTGATGCATCCAAGATTGGTCTCGGATGTGTGTTGATGCAAGAAGGCAAAGTCATAGCATATTTGTCAAGACAACTGAAGCAGCATGAGAAAAACTACCCCACCCATGATCTTGAACTAGTAGCAGTAGTTTTAGCCTTGAAGGCATGGCATCATTACCTTATGGGTAACCGCTATGAAATTTATTCAGATCACAAGAGTTTGAAGTATATTTTCACTCATAAGGAGCTGAATATGAGGCAAAGGAGATGGATAGAGCTAATCAAGGATTATGACCTTGACATTCACTATCACCCCGGCAAAGCCAATGTGGTAGCGGATGCTCTTAGCAGATTGCCGTGTAGATTAAATACCATGATCCAAGAAGCCCAGCCAATTTCGCATGAGTTAGTTGATAGACTATCCAAGGTGGCCCATTTTATACCTGTCAAGACCACCTACTAGAGTTTGAAGCTAGCAAAGTTGTACATTGCTATAATAGTCAGTTTGCATGGAACCCCCAAGACCATAGTGTCGGATCGAGGAACCCAGTTTACCTCAAGATTTTGGTAGAAAGTTCAAGAAGGATTAGGAACCAAGTGGAATTTCAGCACAGCTTATCACCCGCAGACCGATGGACAGACTGAAAGAGTCAACCAGATCTTAGAAGATTTCTTGAGAGCTTGTGTGTTAGAGTATGGATCAAAATGGGAAGATTGTCTGCCTTTCGCAGAATTCTCATACAACAAGAGTTATCAAGCTAGTTTGTAGATGTCCCCATTTGAATTTCTGTATGGAAGGAAGTGTCGTACCCCTTTGAATTGGACGCAAGTAGGAGAGAGTCAGATTTTTGGACCCGACATCCTACGAGAAGACGAAGAGAAGGTTCACAAAGTCCGTGAGCACCTCAAGACCGCCCAATCCAGACATAAGAGTTATGCGGACAAGAGACGTAGAGACCTGACTTTCAATGTCGGAGATTTTGTGTATCTCCAAGTTTCGTCGTTGAAAGGAATGCAGCGTTTTCAGCTAAAAGGAAAGTTAGCCCCCAGATATATTGGACCCTTCAAGATTTTGAATCGCCGAGGAGAAGTATCTTATCAAATGGAACTGCCAGAGGAGATGTCAGCCATCCATAATGTGTTCCATATCTCGTTACTTCGCAAATGCCTAGAAGTTCCGGAGAAGACCGAAGTTTTCAAGAACATCGATCACCAGGCCATTGATATCAACAATGATCTGACGTATCGTGAAGTGTCCATTCGTATCTTGGAAGAAGCCTTCAGAACCACCAGGACCCGGAGTATCAAATTTCTCAAGATCCAATGGAGCAACCATACCGAAGAAGAAGCTACTTGGGAGCGAGAACATTATATTAGGACGGAGTTTCCAAATCTCTTTAGTTCCTAGTTTTCTTAAATCTCGGGAAGAGATTTTGTTTAAGGAGGGAAGGTTTGTAACACCCCAAATATTTTAATCAAGAGTATCAAGTTCTAATCACCCAATTTAGGGTTAACAAAAACTTTTATTAATAAAATGATTATGAATGCATGTGTGTTTGCATTAGTATAGTTTTGAATGTATATGCCATGCTTGATTGTTCTAAATGTTGTGAAATGGTTTAAACGTGAATGCCACATCATCTAGACCATTTACAAACAAAATCCAAAGAGAAAGAAATCAAATAAGAATAAATAAAACAAATAGTCATTTTGACCATTTTAAACCACTTTACACTTTAGGTGTTCCTAGAAGAAGATTTCCAACAGAAACAATTATATTTCTTTTCACCCCTTGCTACACCAAGTAAAAGTGTATCAAGTTCCACTTTACAAACTTACAAAAACATCTAGCAAATCAATTTAAAGGACATTTGAAAATTGAATCAAGTGTATGTGTTAAGATCACACTTTTTCAAAAACCTACCAAATCAATTCACCTTGACCTCTCCAAGCAAACCTAGTCTCTCAAGCTTAATTCAAGTTCACTCAAAAATTTGAATCAAAAATTCCAAAGTATCTTTCATGCGGCCATTAACACAAACACTTGGCATCCACAGATTATGCTTCTGCCTAACTCCACTGTTTTGGAGCAGTAATCGACCACCCCACTGTCCCCTCTTCACTCCCTTGTCCCCATGAGTGTCTAGCAGCAGCAAACAAGCCCCCCTTCACCGTGGAGCACCGCCCATTTGTGGTTGTCGCCGGCCGACCAAGGCCAGCTTGCTCCAGATAGCCCCGCGCCCATCTAGCATGTCTAGGAGCATCGCCGCAGCCTACCGCCACCCCTTGTCCAGCCCACGATCGTAGCCCAGCAGTGGACCACCCTAGTCATGCCGCGTGCGGTGACCCAGCATACCACTACATGTGTAGTACACTATAGTCGTTGACATGACATCCACAGAACACCGTTCTGTAAATATCACATCCCTCACAGTGGTACAACAGAAACATTGTAGGTCCATATTACAAACATACACACTTTATTATTATTACAAACCAAGAGTTCCAAACTTCAAGCGTTACAAAATTACAAACCAAACTAAAGTAGTTTCAGCGGAAGATATAAATTCAAACTCATACTCCTAACTGAGCTCAACAACTTATTTTATAAAAATCCTGCTGCTCGGCTCAATCGGTTTACTAATAACTAGGGAAACTACTCAGACTCGTTTCCCTCCACTCCATAGCGTATTTCGTAGTCCACCCCTTCAACTTCTCTAGATAGATCTGGCTCTTCATAGTAGACATTCTCTTGTCCTTCCGCTGCGTACATCGAAGGGTCTTCTTGATTCTCAGAGTCTAAGCAGGGGTTCAAAGGAAAGAGTGAGTAACAGCGTTACCCATCAAGTTCATTATATGCAAGGTGAGAAGTTTAATGCTCTATCTACTACCTCGGACTATAATTCCTTGGAAATATGCAGTTTTCGTAAACATTTCTTCAAAGATTGATTTTATTATCAAAAACTATGCCCATCAGCCTTCACAGGTTGACCAGAACTTCATGGAGTTCCTTTCCTGTCGCGTTTGAAGCTCCTTCTCGGAACAGGGAGTAACATGTCACAATTCTTACACTCTACAGAGGTGCGTTACTTTACCCATGAGAGATCAACTCCTTGTTGCACAACCGGGCGTACTTTCCCGTCCACAATTCCTTGATGTGGGGCCTAGTAGGTGATCCAAGCCAATCGTTGCCCTCTCCGTGACCCCATATGTCTGCACGATCCTCCGGGGCTGACTACACCTCCGTTAAGCCCCCATTTTGGGCAAGCTACAACCCTGGTGAGTTCCCGAAGACTCTATGAGTTGGTGATGCCCCTGGCAAGCTCCATAAAGGTCTGACTATACCTTCGGCAGCCACTCATAGATAATCTAGATACCAAAATCACGGGGCCTAAGGGTGCCCACCCATATGTTGAATCCACACAAGTAATTGCAGTGTCATGATAAGGTCATCTTGCCTCCATATGAAAGGAAGAAGATACAGCTGACTTCTTCGTCCCATTCCAAATCTCATGGTTAACGCGTAATATACGGCGCTAGAATCGCTAATGTTATGGGTTGTTAAGCCTACAGTGACTTATGTAATTGGAACCCTAAGTTCCATTCCCAATATTTATCATCACTTAGGATGATATCTACCTCTTATTTATTAGAGAAGATAATATTTTATTTCTCCAGATCATAGATGATAACACACAATTTGCAGTATCTTTGATAAAGACTCTTCAAAGGACATGAGCAAGTTATGAACTTGCCTTGTGACTGCAAGGTAGTGAAGTAGGATGCTTCCACCTGACCTTGGGCTTCGGTTTCGACAAAGAACCATTATTGCCCGGTAAGGACAATATTTAAAGAAGCAATATGTAATGCATAGTAATGTCATGCAATGGTTTATTATTTGGTTCTTTACGTATTTTACCCTCTTAGTAAAAGTTTGCTGTTTTCTTTAATTAATAAAATAAAAGTATTATTCTAAGAGTTAAAAATATGAACTTATTTAAAAAATTTACTCTTATAAATATTTACTAAAATTCCTTTAAGAAATGATACTTTATTTTTATCACACTAAATTTACTCTTCAAAAATACAAACTAGTATTTTCTATAATAGTATATCCATTTAGGATCTTAAAAATGAATTTTATTCAATTTTAAGTGTTTCATATATTTTTATAAAATTCAAAAGTAATTGGCACAATATTAATAATGGACCTAATGTTTAGTTACCAAAAATTCTATTGATTATTTTTATTTAATAGGGGATATTTTTGTGAGTTCATAGACATATTATTTATATTTTTAAGATTTTTATTTATTTTTATAGAGTTGTTTTTGTTTCAGGGGCATATTTGTAAATATTTCTTTCTAAACAACTCCTTTAAAATATGGGCATGGCCCACTAGGCTAGCCCGGCCCAACCTGACCTAGCCCACACGGCCTAGTTAAGTCCACCCGGGTAGTACTAGGCCGCCCACTGGCCCAGTACCCCCACACACTCACTCTCCTCTCCCCTTTCTCTCTCTCTCGCTCTCTCGCTCACCTCTTCCGCTCGCTACCACCACCGCGCACGATTCCGGCCGTCGTTGCCGCCGCCACGGTGCAAGATGACTAAGTTGATGCTGCCGCTCAGCTCTTTCCGAGCAGATCTTCCGATGGGGTCCTTCCTGGCCGCGTTGACCCCTGCTCGAAGCTAGGGTTAGGGTTTGGCCGCCCTAGAGCTTCGTCGATGGTGCGCCGGGGTACTCACGGTGTGCTTCCCTTCATCTCCGGCTGGTTCTGACGTGCTGCAGGCGTTGGTTGCAGCGCCCCTTTGGGGTGCTCCCCGTGCCGCCGCTTTTGCACTACCGTCGGCCACTCCTCTGCTTCCTCTTCAATTACTTTTGTGAGGACCTCAAGTAAGTTTAGGTGCTTCCCCTTTGTGCTCCTCTCTTGTGCTCTAGCTATCTTTCCCTAGCATGATTAACATGGTTAGCCCCCTGTCTAGGGTTCATCTCTGAACCCTAGGGTTCATACCCTGTGCAGTGATGTTTAGTTAATTTCTATGGTTCATCCTACAAGTTATATCCTTCTAGAGGTTAATTTGCTAGTGGTACCTGTTGCACGCTAATGGTCCTAGCCAATTGCTCTCCTTTCTGCCAGTTAGTACTCTGCTGAATATGTTGTTGCCACCTTGTTCTCTATCAGAGAACCCTCTGTGAAAGTATATTGAATATTTATGTGATTACCCTTGTTTCATCTATGATGGGTTCATTTAATGGATTGAGACTCACTGTTATGCTAGAGTTGGGATGCTCTCTATTGAGGTGATGTTGTTAATATTTGCTTATGAAGTAGTGATGTGTTGCAGAGATGATTTAGGAATATGATTGATTCCTATCTGCTTTATAGGAAGATGATTAGTGACTTGTGGCTTAGTGATAGATAGTGATGATGTTTACTGGCTTATCTGGCACAAAGCGCCAAGTATGATTCTTAAATTAATTTAGGAAAGTGATTATAGGTTTTTTAATAGCTACTATTGAACTTGTTAGTACAGAGGTGCTACCTAGTTGGGGATATGCCATGTACCAGCAGTGTGATATGTGTTGATCTAGTTAAAACTAGATCCACAAGTTTATGATGCTTATCTGAAACCATCTCTAGGCTATGGTAATAAGTTTAGGACAATGATTCTCATAGCCTTTAAGAAAATGATTTGGTAACCCATGATGTGTAGTATAGAGCTTTAAGGTGAACCACTTCTGAGGTGCTACCATCCATTGGATGTGTCCAGAAGCATTCAGTTAAAACTGTTGTACATGTGGATGTGAAAACATGTTTTATTCTCCAAGATCAGTGATGCACAGGCTGAGATCTTGGAGTGGTTTGCAAAGATACATAGTTTGGCCCTTTTAATATCTTCTATGATGGATACACGCCACTTGGGTGCACTCTGAGAAGATCTTATATGAAACTATTGGGGTTCCGCATATGAAAACAATAAATTTTACCCTACGCCCCTGAACCCCTGAAGCTGCCAGGACCTATCTATTAGTAATATAGTAACGGGAGGGGCTTTTCGCAAACTTACCCTTGAAGACCGAAAAGCGTTGTCAACGCTCAAGAGAGCGTGGTTGATGTAGACGAGCCGAAGCCGACCTCAAGGTCGTCATGAAGTCCTTGCGCTCCCTTGGATCCAACGAGCCGAGTGCCTCAAGTGCGACACCTCGCGGGGAGTTACACACATCCGGTGCCTCACGATGACTCCCGCTTCCCCGATGCAACAGAAGTTGTGGAAGTAGAGCTCCCGGATCCGAATCCCGCAGCGCGACAGCGCTCCACGGTGAAGATGTCTCTCGTTCGTGCAGTCTAGACTTGGGACCACAGACACGAGAGAGAGGGGGAGGGAGAAAATATCAATTAGAGGTCCTACCAAAAGTGAGAAGACCTTTTTGATTATTGGTGTTTTTAATTTGGCCAAATACCCCCACTATATATAGGGGGAGGGGAGGTACGACCTCCCTCAAAGTCCTGGGGTAGGACTAAAGGACAGGAGGGGAAGGGAGGCCGCCGGCCAGCCCCTAGTGGGCCCCGCACGGGGGCTAGGCCCATCCGGCTAGCCCCCTTGCCCCTTCTCCCTCTCCCCTTTCCCTAATGGGCCCTCTCCCTCCGGAAATTGGCCCATTAAGTCTATGACCATTTAAATTGATTTTTCTCTTTATTAAATAATTATGAATAAATGATTAAATCAATATTTAACATTCATTCACATATTATTCAACCTCCATGGCTATGGAACACCTTCCACCTCCACTCCGGACATCCTCCGGACTTACCAAAACCCTTCCGGTTTTCTCTCTACTATTCTTCGGCGATTCCACCGATCCTATAAACACTCTCTAAGCATCATCAAGCCCTTAAGCGTGATACCCCATGGTTCGGGAACACTCCAGACATGGTCGGGACACTCCCGCACCAATGATCGATAGAGGGACCTGGATGGCCATATGACCCATGTGCGTTCCATGAAGATCTTCCATCGTTTGAACCGGGATAGTCGTGTCTTATTCCCTTTGTCTCTCGATACTTGCATTGCCCGAGATCTGATCAATGACATCACCATGTCATGTTCAATCTCGTTACCGAACAATGCTATTTGACTCGTTCCGACAAGTGATATCCCTGTGATCAAATCATACGTTGTGCAGCTATTGGATATAACTTCTCCGAGTGGGCCCTTTGAGTATCTTCCCATCACATGGACAGACAAATCCCGCTCTTGACATATATTGCCTCTACGGTTTCCTCCGAGTACCTGAACACACCTTTATAACCACTGTATTACCAAGTGGTGCTTGATGCTATCTAAGCACTCTCGGGAGACAGTGATTGATATAGCCTCACGGTCTAAGGAATAGTCTACGAGGATCCATTTCTAATCATCGTAACGTGAACTTCGTGACATGATCGGGTCACGATGTTTAGGTTGGGTATTGGTTCATCATCTCATTCCAACTAGCATAAATGAGTTGACTCCATTTCCAACTGGCATAAATGCCACATGATCAGGAAACATGATCATCTGTTCACCAATGAACCAGTGACTAGAGTTTCACTGGGAACCCCTGGTTGTTTGTTTATCACGCGTGTATTGATGTTTCCACTCAATACACTTATAGCATGATATAAAACTTAATTATAAACTATATGAAATATGATAATAGTACTTATTACTATTTGTCTCTAGGGAATATTTCCAACAGTCTCCCACTTGCACTAGAGTACAAATACACTAGCTGCATTTGTTCTTAATCATTGGCACCATATATCCGGTAACCTGAACATGCTTGCTCATGGAAGAGGTTGAGTCTTGGGTCTGTACTTTACAATCCCAAACCCTTTGCAACTTACTAATGTCACCTTGATTGACTTAATACTTTATCATCACATGATAACACCTGTGTGTATGGCTATGGCAGCAGAACGAGGCCTGATTCCAGGAGCCTACAGTGACTTTAGATCAACCTCGAGGGCTTTCTCATGGGCATTGTTCCCTGGGACACATCATCCTACGTTAGAAGCGAACTAGTCCTGCCATAACATTATACAACACTTTAGATGGTACCCTTATCTATTATTATAAATGTATTCATCGAAACCCTAGTGCACTGTGTGCAACTTTCGATGTTTTGTTCACCTCGCTTCCTACTTGACTCTAATCGGTATTACGGGAGTTTACAACATATTATCTTATAACATAACTCTTTATGTTTTAAGATATGTCATCCTTTATGGATTTGGAAAACATGTCTGCAGTTCTCCATTAGACATTTCGGACAAACTTAGCTCAACGTTTTGTGATTGGAACTTAATCGCTTTCAGATGTTCCTTATTTGGATCACATATTACGCTAATTTATCACCATGGTTTACTAAGATAGAACCTATGTCTCAACATAGTGGATGATGATCATCCTTTTGTTTCTTTCAACCATTGATGTTCAACTTAATACTATTCCTAATTTGAGTTATTAAGGACCAGTTCCTTAATTAACTTCTATTCTGAAACCCCTTTCAGAATCCCTTAAGGAATACTACATAATATCATAATATGCTCATTATCAACTTCTACATCTTATAAATAATTATTCATCAGTATTTGCGCTTTCATTCTTAACATACTTAAGAATTACACCTATAAGCTCCCACTCAAAATATGTTCCTACATATTTGAATTTGAGACTTATATTGCTCTCACTCAAAAATATGTCAATCACATATTGTTTTAGGAAGACTTTCATAGCTCCCACTCAATTTTATGCAAATTGCATATTCACTCACTATTTTGACCAACTTCAAAATCCTTTGATCAAATATCAAACTTGGAGATTTATTATGAGATACTAGTACTGTTACTAGTTTTAAATCCACTAGACATTTAGCACACATGAATCAAATTCATTTGAATTTGTCCAAAACTTGACAAATTGTGCTTTTGTCATTCACCCCCTTTTCCACTATGGCTTTGCAGTCATTTGGGAAAATTCAAGTAACCCCTTTTACTTGTGAGATTTAGCAACGAATTGCTTTCTAATCTCAAGTGAATTTTTCTTTTAGGATTTCTCATAATTTTAGTTTACCATTATTTCCTTAGTAGTTCGTAGGTATGTCATATTCCAAGAATCATGACAAATGATTCACAAATGTCTCCATACAAGATATGGATTACATTTTGAATCCTACTTCATGTAGTGAAAACACCAGTGGGGAAAACACAATGATCAATATCATTGATTCTTTCCTTTGTGAAGAGAATCGTTCAGGAACGTTTTCCGTTGCGCTTCTCAACACTCCGATGCATGGATTTGAATCCTCATCGTGTTTTTCACTATCTTCCATTTGCTCCATAGAAATATCACTAAAAGTGAGCTTTCTCAAGAATGCACTAAAATCCAAGCAATACCAGTTTTGCTTCTCTTTTGGTTTCAGCTATGGATTTCGTATTCAAAGTTTCCAATGAATACTCTACAAGGACTTATTCGCTATTGTTTTGGTTATATCGAATAACCCCAAAACTTTCACGAATTCAAATGGTTCACTATAAATTCTAATTGAGTGCTAACTATTTCTAACTAATGGTTTTTACATCTACACTACAACGATTTATTTGGTGCCCTCTATTCCCCCACTTTGATATCTAATATCACATTGTGATGCTTTGCATTTTGACGTTTCAAAACGCGTTGCATTCCACAATTTCTGTTATGCCATTCTTATAAATTTGAATTTCATTACTATTGATCAAAACATAGTAATTAGATTCTCTTTTATCTTTATACCCTTTGTTGATGAAACATTTTGATCATATCAAATAATTTCATATTCATGTTTCCTTTGGTAAACTTCTTTACACATTTAAACAATCATTTAATGATAATTACCATTTTCGTTAAAACACAATACATCGAATATGTATTTACTTTTAACAATTCATTAAACACTTTTTATTCAAGTAATACAAATGTTCAAGTTATTTTGCCGATTTTAGGCATGATTTATATGTGATAAGAAATCAAATGACTTTCACATATTATCAGCATAACTTTGAATTTAAACAATGGTTTTTCATTCATTAATGAATATATCATTAAGTTGGGTATTTTAAGGCATTCTTAATATTTTACAAATGTTCATGCATTATCAATTAGTTTCAAACAACAAGGATAATTCACACATAATCAAACAAGATATGAACATGAATAGAAATCATTCATAATAGTAGAACAACCGTTTGTTACAAACTCATATGAATAACCGTCTCACAAGGTGTGAGACACACTAAAGAAGTTCACAATCTCTTGATTACAATAATCATCCTAAACACAAACTAAATGATAAATGTTGAGGGAGAGTGTCGTCGGCCATCATCATCATGCTCGCCATCAACACGCAACGTCACCTCCTCTCTAGCAAGCACCTCTCATGCAGAAGGACCTGTTTTCAGCAAAACAGAACAAGTATCAGATATACTTAACACTGCAAATGTGTTTGCAAGATTATAACATTTATAAAACTGTATATGAAATATATACCTTTGCCATTGATGACCTGAGGACATCTGGTTCAACCAACACATTTCTGAGATGTGTCACGAACCGGTGGAACTCCATTGATTCCGCGTCGCCCCTCATTACGCAAGTCCTGACTTGTGCTTGGTTGCTTGGTGGCAGCGACCGCAGCACAATGTCGTTTGCAAAAGAGCTCGTCATCCAGCTATCCAGGAAGTATGCAGGCCTCATGTACACATCATGCATGCGCTCCAAGTGGTCATCTAGTGATGAGTTCTCCTCCATCTTAATGGAGAGGAAGTCACCCATCAGCTCATGCTCCCATATGCGTGCTTGTTCCACGAAATGTGTCCTAAGCTGTAGCATCACCGAACGAGGGTTGACATCACCCACGAAAGGCCACAGCTCATCCACCATTCCGAAACGCATGGTAACTGAAATGAAGGAGGCCATCTCACAACGGAGATAGCGGTCTTTCCGCTGCTCTGGGGTTTCTAGGTCAGTGGGCTGATCCAAATCTATCCCGTCGAGTATGTAGTCGACCACGTCATTCTCGCTAAGGAGAACGTGGAGACGTACAACCCATATGGAGAAGTTTGATCCATATAATCTGAGCTTCTCTCCTTCTAACAAATCAATCGTCAACAGGAAAGGTGGCATCTACATTTACAATTGCAAGAGTAATTTAGACTAAGTTTATAATTAAATGAGTTAATGATAACTCCACTCAGAAACACCTATCCCCACAATGATTCCTAGTGATAACACGACCCCTATCAGCCACATCTCCCCCGATTGACACGGACATCGATGTGGGTTCAAAGGTGGACGCTAAACGTCGGTCACATCATTCATGCGACTCGTGCTTGATCTTTTGACCATCCGTGTTTCGAGGCCACGCTTCTATGGCATGCTAGGCTCGCCAACTCAACCTTAGTGTATTCGCTATGCAACATGGCTTACACCCACTGTATGCGAACGTAGATATGTCTCACACCCAGGCCTGTACCCTGGATCGCCTCATACCGAAGAACTTTCTTGGTTGTGCACACTAAGGGGGAACACAATCGTTGGTAATTTTAATAGGGGTCATCTTATTAGGCTACCGTCGAGTATCTAATACTAGCACACAATAAGATATACAAACAATAACATTGAATGTAAATGCGATGTGATATGGTCCTTCACGTTGTGATCTCCATCCGTCATCACCGGATTCCGGCGCCAGGGTTCTGGCGCCGTAGACACCAGGGTACCGGTGTCATTCCGGCGTGGTAGTCCATCACCTCCGTGACTATCTACTACTATGTAACAAAAGGCAATCACTTTACCTTTTCCACAACCATATCACAAAGCAATGCCCCCTGCAAAACAAAGTTGGACGCCTCTACTTTATCTTTGCATGTTTTACGTGGCTGAATGGGCTTTCGCACAAGAACCGTTCTTACCTACGAACTTTCAGCACAACGTTGATCAAGTAGTTGTCTCTACTACACCCCTTTCGGGCCTTCCGTTGCAAATGGTATACCAACTAATGCGAGAGAGACAGACACCCCCCTAAGCCACTTTATACGGTACAAGCCGTATGTCAAGCGTGGACCAGTCTCGCGAATGAACACGTAAAGTCGGTTGGGGGACGCTTCATCAAGCATTACTGTGGTATACACAAGTACACATGGGAGGGTAACAACTAAAAGACCAACGCCCACACGCTACATCTCGTGTGTTCTACCCGTACTAGCATTACTACTCATAGATCTAGCTCTGATACCACTATTGGGGTTCCGCATATGAAAACAATAAATTTTACCCTATGCCCATGAACCCATGAAGCTGCCAGGACCTATCTATTAGTAATACAGTAACGGGAGGGGATTTTCGCGAACTTACCCTTGAAGACCGAAAAGCATTGTCAACGCTCAGGAGAGCGTGGTTGATGTAGACGAGCCGAAGCCGACCTCAAGGTCATGATGAAGTCCTTGCGCTCCCTTGGCTCCAACGACTTGAGTGCCTCAAGTGCGACACCTTGCGGGGATTTACACACGTCCGGTGCCGACGATGACTCTCGCTTCCCCGATCCAGCAGAAGTTGCGGAAGTAGAGCTCCCAGATCTGAATCCCGCAACGCGACGGTGCTCCGCGGTGAAGACGTCTCTCGTTCGCGCAGTCCAGACTTGGGACCACGGTCACAACAGAGAGAGGGGGGAGGGAGAAAATATCAATTAGAGGTCCTCCCAAAAGTTAGAATATCTTTATTGATTATTGGTGTTTTTAATTTGGCCAAATACCCCCACTATATATAGGGGGAGGGGAGGTACTACCTCCCTCAAAGTCTCGGGGTAGGACTAAAGGAGAGGAGGGGGAGGGGAGGCCGCCAGCCAGCCCCTAGTGGCCCCGCGCGGGGGGCTAGGCCCATCCGGCTAGCCCCCTTGCCCCTTCTCCCTCTCTCCTTTCCCTAATGGGCCCTCTCCCTCTGGAAATTGGCCCATTAAGCCTCTGACCATTTAAATTGATTTTTCTCTTTATTAAATAATTATGAATAAATTATTAAATCAATATTTAACATTCATTCACATATTATTCAACCTCCATGGCTATGTAACACCTTCCACCTCCACTACGGACATCCTCTGGACTTACCAAAACCCTTCCGGTTTTCTCTCTACTATTCTTCGGCGATTCCACCGATCCTATAAACACTCTCTGAGCATCATCAATCCCTTAAGCATGATACCCCACGGTTCGGGAACACTCTAGACATGGTCGAGACACTCCCGCACCAATGATCGATAGAGGGACCTGGATGGCCATGTGACCCCTATGCGTTCCACGAAGATCTTTCGTCGTTTGAACTGGGACAGTCGTGTCGTATTCCCTTTGTCTCTCGATACTGGCATTGCCCGAGATCTGATCAATGACATCACCATGTCTTGTTCAATCTCGTTACCGAACAATACTATTTGAATCGTTCCGACAAGTGATATCCCTGTGATCAAATCACACGCTGCGTAGCTATTGGATATAACTTCTCCGAGTGGGCCCTTTGAGTATCTTCCTGTCACATGGACAGACAAATCCCGCTCTTGACATATATTGCCTCTACGGTTTCCTCTGAGTACCTGAACACACCTTTATAACCACTGTATTACCAAGTGGCGCTTGATGCTATCTAAGCACTCTCGGGAGACGGTGATTGATATAGCCTCACGGTCTAAGGAATAGTCTATGAGGATCCATTTCTAATCATCGTAACTTGAACTTCGTGACATGATTGGGTCACGATGTTTAGGTTGGGTATTGGTTCATCATCTCATTCTCCGAATGAGTTGACTCCATTTCCAACTGGCATAAATGCCACATGATCAGGAAACATGATCATTTGTTGACCAATGAACCAGTGACTAGAGTTTCACTGGGAACCCCTGGTTGTTTGTATATCACATGTGTATTGATGTTTCCACTCAATACAGTTATAGCATGATATAAAACTTAATCATAAACCATATGAAATATGATAATAGTCCTTATTACTATTTGTCTCTAGGGCATATTTCCAACATAAACAACACATGCTCATCATAGATTTAGCATGTGATGGTTTTGTATCAACTCACCACACAAGTTGCTTGCTGGTGCTGTTTTGATTGGTATGCACCTCCTGGTGCTGTCCTGCTCCTCCCAGTCTCCTATGATCTTGAACTTGCTCTTGCTATCCTCCTGTACCACCCCTCGTTAAGTCACCATTTTGTGATGAACTGGTGGTTGTTTTGGTGATTTAGCTGGTGTTTTTTTTGGATCTGGCAAGTTCACTGAGCTCCTGGTGTATGCTTGAGAAGGTGAACGTGCTGTCTGTGGATGAGCCTTGGCTGAGTGATCTGTTGGAGTGCTAGTAGTGTTGCTGCTGGGTTGACAGCACACTGTATGTAGTTTGGTGACTGAGCTGTGTGTCTGTGTGAGCTGGTCATGTGGATCAGCTCAAGTGAAAATATCTCCACCTGTGATTTCCTTTTACTAATTACTGCCTGGTGAAACTTGCCCCTTTGTTATTACTCAGTGATGTAACTCGAACAATGCATTTCATTGTTCATCACTGAGAGTAATATTTAACTAATTAACCCTTGTTTTCTTTTAGTTGTCTTATTTTATTTGTAGGAACAAGATCTGAAGATACAAGATTTAGTCTAGGACTAGATTAGTAGTATAAGTTTTACTTGTAAACTTCTTTTTATTTCTATCCCGTTTGTAAAGAATCTTGTAAAGATTTATTATGAAGAAATAAAGTTGTGTTACAATTCTCTGCAATTTTATATTTGTGATGTATAGATTACAATTTGCAATATTGTAATGTAATTAGAAAATAAGAATTTATTTCTTATCTTATTTTCACTGTCTATAATCTTTATTGTGGGTTACTATATCCATAACTCAACCAAATAATTTTAATGAGATATTTTGGAAAACAAGTTAATATTCCTAACTTATAGTTTTCAAATACTTTAAAAGGATTTAAATTTCAAACTTGAATTCAAAAAAACTTCCCCAAAAACTCAATAATTCCCAAAGGTCATGTCAAAATTCATAGCAATCACTAACAAGAGCTATACCTACCTCCAGTTAGCGAAAGAAACTCTCATCCCTTTAGGTTTTTGTTTGGCGAAAAATTTACCATGATTTTACAGATGCATGCATCCACAAACTTAGATTTCTATTTCTACCCTTCGTTGAATCCTAATGCTGGGATGTTATAGACTTCCCCCCTTAAATTAAACTTCGTCCCGAAGTTTGCGGATGAGTACTTGAATAATTCCGGATATGCTTCCCCTAAGTCATCTTCTTTTTCCCATGTGGCTTCCCGCTCTGGGTGATGTTCCCACTGTACCTTGCAGTATTTGATTGCCCTGTTTCTCAACCTTTTCTAGTTCTCCTCTAGAATCTTACAGGGTTTCTCGAGATAGGTCAAATCTGCTTGTAACTCAACTTCTTGATGGGTGATGGCATCATCGGGAACTTTAAGACATTTCCGGAGTTGTGAGACATGGAACACATTGTGAACCTGAGCTAGCCTTTTTGGTAACTCGAGAGCATAAACTATTGTTCTATTCTGACTCAATATCTTGAATGGTCCAATGTATCTTGGGCTTAGTTTTCCTTTGACTCCGAATCTCTTCACTCCCTTCATCGGACTTACTTTGAGATATATCATATCTCCCACTTCTAGATGCCATTATCTTCGACTTTGATCAGCATAACTCTTCTATCGACTCTGAGCTATCTTCAATCGATCTTTAATAATATCTATGAAATCTTGCTTTTCCTTAATATAATCTGGTGCAAATTCCTTGCTACTACTAGGTTCATACCAACATATAGGTGATCTACATTTTCTTCCGTAGAGTACTTGGTAAGGTGCTGCCTTCAGACTACTCTGATAGCTATTGTTCTAGGAAAATTCTACCAACGGCAGACGAACCTCCAAAATCTAATAAACAAGCTCTCGGCATATCCTCTAAGATTTGATTGGTCCTTTCTGTCTGGCCTCCAGTTTCTGGATGATAAGGTGTGCTAAAATCCAACTTTGAACCAAGTGCTGCATGTAATTGTTTCCAAAACGCCGATGTAAACACAGATCCTCTGTCTGATACAATCTTCTTGGGTACTCCGTGCTTACTCACAATCTCTTTGATATAGATTTCTACTAATTTTTCCGCATTATCCTTTTGGTTTACTGGAATAAAATGCGCACTTTTTGTGAGTCTGTCCACAATCACCCCTATCATATCCTTCCGCTTCGGTGTCATGGGTAACCCTGTGATAAAATCCATACCAATTTCTTCCCACTTCCATTTTGGAATTTCCAAAGGTTGTAATGGTCCTGCTGGACTTTGATGTTCTACTTTTACCCTTTGGCAAGTATGGCATTCAGATACATACTTTGCAATATCTCTTTTCATATTATTCCACCAAAACAACTCTTTTAAATCCATGTACATCTTTGTACTTCCCGGATGTATGGAATATGGTGTTTCATGAGCTTCTTGAAGTATCACCTCTCGGATTTCTGGCACATCTGGTACACAGAGACGGTTTTGAAACCATAAAGATCCATAATCTCCTAGATGAAAAGCTGATGTTTGACCTTGAGAGATTCTTCGAACTTCTTCAGCAATAAAAGGATCTTCATCTTGATGTCTAAAGATTTCATGCCGAAGATCACTACTTCTCTCTTCAATTATTCTCATGGTAGCTAATCCTCCAAGAACTGCTGCACTTATGTATTGTATTTCTAACCTTTCCAAATCCATGTGCAACTCTCTTGGCAATTCTCTATTAATAGGTTGTGTATCTGTGCTTTTCTGGCTTAAGGCATCTGCCACAACATTTGCCTTTCCAGGGGTATAATTGAGTACTAGATCATAATCTTTAATTAACTCCAGCCAACGCTTCTGTCTCGTGTTCAATTCCTTTTGAGTGAATAAATATTTGAGACGTTTGTGATCAGTGTATAACTCACACTTTGCACCATAGAGAAAATGCCTCCATCCTTTTAAAGCAAAGATTACTGCTGCTAACTCTAAATCATGAGTTGGATAATTCACTTCATGTGGTTTCAATTGTCTAGATCCATAAGCAATTGCCTTATGATCTTGCATAAGCACACAACCTAATCCTTCCTTAGATGCATCACAATAAACTGTGTAATCTTTTCCTGGTTCTGGAACTGCTAGGATTGGTGCTGTATTTAATATGGTCTTCAACTCCTGAAAACTCGCTTCACACTTCTCATCCCATATGAAAGGTGTATTTTTTCTTAACAATTTGGTCATTGGTCCAGCTATCTTCGAAAAAACTTCAATGAATCTCCGATAATACCCGGCCATGCCTAAGACACCTCGGATTTGCTTCACATTGGTTGGTGCCTTCCATTCCAGCACTGATTGAAGTTTGGACAGATTTACAACAATTCCATCCTTACTGATCACATGCCCAAGAAACTCTACTTCGTCCAACCAGAATTCACACTTACTGAACTTAGCATAAATCTTATGTTCTCTTAAGATTTGCAATGCTATACTCAAATGTTCTGCATGCTCTTCTTTACCTTTGGAGTATATCAGAATGTCATCAATGAATACTATGACAAACTTGTCCAAGCAAGGCATGAAGATTTTGTTCATCAAATTCATGAATATTGCTGGTGCATTGGTCAGACCAAAAGGTACGACAAGATACTCATGATGTCCATACCTTGACACAAATGTTGTTTTAGGAACATCTTCAGGTTTAATTTTTATCTGATGGTATCCTGATCTTAGATCAATTTTGGAGAATACTCCAGCTCCCTTAACTTGATCAAATAGATCTTGAATTCTTGGTAATGGGTACTTGTTCTTGATGGTGACATTGTTGAGATTTCTGTAGTCCCCACACATTCATCGTCCACCATCTCTTTTATCTACAAAGATTACCGGAGTTCTCCATGGAGATACACTCTCCTAAATAAATCCTTTTCTGGCTAACTCATCAATTTGTTCCTTAAGATCTTTTAATTCTTTTGGCCCCATCTTATATGGTGCTTGAGCTATTGGTGTTATACCAGGTATCAGGTCAATAGTGAACTCTATTTCTCGATCAGGTGGCATTCCTGGTAACTCAGCTAGAAAAACATCTTGAAATTCCTTCACTACCGGAATATTTTCCAATTTAACTTCCTTCATTGAATTCAACTGCAGATCCACCATGATATGACTATGTTTATCAGCTTGATAGACTATTCTTCCTCCACTTGGAGACCTGATTGAAATAGTTTTCTCCTCACAATTGATCTGAACTCCATAGTCTGTCATCCAATCCATTCCCAGCACTACTGCTATTCCTTTTAATGGGATCACATAAAGATCCGCATAATAGGTTTGACCACATATACAAGAAATGTGTTGACTAGTGACCTTTTCTTAACGACCAAGGTTTTTTTTGGTCATAGATTTGTGACCATTCTAAACTAAATGGTCGTTAGGCATTTGAGAGGGTTCAAACCTTAAACAACTATGACCATTTTTGTCGAGAAGGTCATTAATTTCCTTAAACAATTTGGTCATAACCTAGATAAAACGGTCCACGACCTTATCTTTAGATGATCACGACTAACTTAAATGGTCATGTCTGCTAAATAACAATGTTTTATAAAGATTGGTCTGCCACCTTAGCAAGTTCGCCTACATGGCGTTCCATGTGTCAATTTCTGCTGACCAGATAACATTAGTTTTGGCTTATTCATGTGTAAATTTGTGCTAAATGGATAACACTAGTTTAAGGTCCACCACTGACATTTGAGACCCACACATTGACAAAATGACATGTGACACCTAGCTTTCATGTGCGTTTATAAGTCTATACAATGACACATGGAACCTGCCTAATAGATTATGGAATGAACGTAGGATCGGAAGAAGGTGTAGGTGGCGGAGCTGGAGGGCACCATGTCATGTTAACACCAACTTCCGTTTCAGATACAAAGTGGAGATTGAAAGAACCCAATTTGGTGTCATGTTAACATGGCAATTTAGATTATGAAGTCTCAATATTTTAATATTTTCTATCCACTTATATAGATATATTTTAGGACGAGGCTATTATTACTACATGAGACAAACTTCTAAACTAAGACCCATGACCCTAATCCTGCCCAAAAAGCAAAATTTTGGAGGCCAGCGCTAAATAGTCGCAAGCCCACCAAATTATTCGGTGGCCCGCCAAATTCTACGAGCCCCGCGCCCTTTTGCCTCCGCTCCTTAGTGAAAATTTTGGTACCACGCTCAATCCTCGCTCCTCTTCTTCCCCAAATTTTCTGTGGCCCACATGCTCATAACTCCTACCCGATAGGCACGTCCACAACCGAGCTCTCTCGAGTCCTGATCACCAAACCCTACTCCGCCGCCAAACCCATCTCCTGATCTCCACCTTGCCCGCTTCCGCAAGATCCGTTCGCCGGAGCGGTGCTCCTCACCGGTCTCCGCCTCGCCCTCTTCCTCGAGGTCCTCAACCCCAGCTCCACTCTTCCTCTGACATCTGCAAGGCGTCGAGCCAGCGCAACCTTGGTGTCTGCGTCTTACCAAGCGTGCAGGCGCGGTCACCCTCGCCGGCCTCCGCCTCGCCCACTTCCTCAAGGTTCTCAACCCCAGCGCCTCCCTTTCCCCCCTCATCATCGCATCCATCTGCCCCAGTAGCCACCGGGCCTCCCGCCTCGACGGCGGACTCTCGGCTCGAATACGGAGAGGAAGGGCCGGCGAGGGAGCTCTACAACTACGACGGTCTCACCCTCAACGAAGGCTTCAGTGAGTTCTCTGACCGCCCCCGTCTGATCCTTGCTTCATTCGTCGTGGATTTCATCTGATATATATGGATCTGGTATGGTCTGTGCTCAATTTGTGCAGTGTAGGTATATATCTGTTCTATGCTGGCTCGGTCTAGATCGATTTGCAGGCTTTCTTGCTCTAGAGAGTGGAACCCAGGTCGTGGAGGAGGTAACAATCAATAGCTCTTCTGATTTTGTTAGTGCATTTTATGTTTCTATTGTATCAACATCACCATGTTTTTTCTGGTATAATCAACATGTGTCCGGATGTGAGTGTTGCTAGCCATTTTGGGAAACGAGGTTATTGAATTCACACTTGCTTGTTTAATTTAGGAGTGTATGTAAGGGCTAAAACTTATACATAAGATAATGTTTATCACATTTTACCCTAGTACACATTAGTACATGCCCACCTCTGAATTCAGAGGCTTAAGTGTGCACTGCTTTGAGACTGAAAATTTGCATAATATTGTCTGTTTTGACTCTTATTTTCCTCCTCTCACTTCCAGATTATGGGCCATGTTGGCAGTGAATAGAGCTCGGATAAGAAGAAGCAGGCGACTTGAGCACCGTAATTGTCTTCAGGAGCATGGACAAGGTGGACGTATCCCCCCACCGTCACTTGATCCTCCGCACCATCCTCTGCCCCAGTATGCAAAAGCAATGACTGTCTTTCTGAACAAGTTCCATCACTATGCAACACCATCGACAACAATGTACAGTGTGATAGATTACGATTGTGGTAAGATAGTCTTGTATGAAAATTAACATGGGCCCTTCTCACTTGATGGATGAATTCTGAGATATGCCAAATTTTGTCGTCACTCCTATAAATCTAGAATTGCTTGGTAGCCATACTAGATTCAACAAAATCAGTTCAATGTTTTTTTGAAATAAACTATCATGCTCTTTTAGAACCACATGTCTCTCTCAAATCTGCTCTCCTTTCTCTCGTCCTCTCGCTCCTTCCAAACTTTGAGAGTCGTCTCCAGGCTTCCACCGCCGCCCCTCTCCTCCCCTCTCTCCGGTAGCTCCGGCCGCCGGCGAAATGATGGATCTAGAGGCTGGCTTCCTCCCCTAGAAGTAGATTTAGGTTTAGGTTTAGATTTTGGGGTAATCCCGTGTTTCCCTTAGTGGAGTCTGAGGGTAGGCCAGTGGCCCTTGATGGCCGGAGCCACCGCACCATGTGTCTGGCCTCTCCTTCCTGGCGCTGGTGGCAAGCGGCGAGGCGGAAGGTCTTGGCAGGCGCTCGCATCCCTCTTAATAAGGCCCGATTTGGGTGCTTCGAGCTGGAGGATTTGGGCCTCCCCCCGCTCGAAGTGGTTCCTCTTCTCCTGGCGGCGGTGCTCTCATGGGGAGAGCTGAAGGCGGCGGCGGAGAAGACCACCACTCGCCCTCCAAATAAGGTCCATCATCTGGTGCGCCACCGCCCCTATCATCTATGCTCACCTCTCCGAGTTCGTGGCAGGTTCTCGGGTCATGGTGAGTCGCGTCCTCTGCTGTGGTGTTGGCGTTCCTCTGCTACTCTCGCTCTTCTGCTGGCTCTGCTGTTCATCTTCTCCTCGAGCACCAACGCGGTGAAGGGGAAAAGAACAGTCAGAATCGGAGTTGAGCTGGAGTGGTGTTGGAGTACTAGAACCAATCTTTCCTGGAGCACCTTCTCTGCATCTACTAGCAAGATGCCGAATCTTTTGACCTGGACGGTCCTGTCCACGCCGGTGAGCTCCGGCATGTCTTCAACCTCCATTGGGAGGCCCTTCTCGAGCTCAGACGTTGAGGGCTTCGCCAGGCCAGAGGCAAGTGTTGCGTCCCCGTCTCTGTCCATGGCTGCAATGATCTGAACTCCCTGCTCCGCAGTGAGGACGAGGAGGGACTAGATTGCAATTACAAATCTATCAGCAAGGTCCTTTCTACATATGCCAAGGATCTATGTATTATTTTCCTATTTTATGAGGTCCTTTGTAATTATTGTAACCCTTCACTGTTATATTAATATATGGTTCTAGCCCTTTCGGGGGCACTCCGCTGTTAAAAAAAAAATCTGCCCGATTTGCACATGCACAGGTACTTTGGCTAGTTGTGCACAGTAACACGGTGCACAGCTGAGACGACAATGCAGACCAGGTCTTCTTCGAGTACGCCCATCCACCGCATGGTCATGAAGTCATGTATGCATGCCTGTCCTACTACTCCACTTGAACTTATATGCTAGTGTAGATATTGTCTACCTGTAGAGTTCTAGAGGAATGAACTGCCTGATTTCATGAGATAGTGATGTGTGAACCTGCCATGTAGATCACTTCCACGTTTTAATTTTTGTAGGTGACATCACAAGCCTATGTTGGCTATGGACAAACCTTGATGTTCTTGTTGACCGGGTGAAGTGAAAAGGTCTTCTAGTACACTAAATTAGAGTTGCACATGGCAGTATACTGCTATACTATACCATTGTTTGTAAAGTTTCATCAACATGATCATACTAAATCTTTAGTTTATGTATGTGTGATCTGTAAATGGTAATTAGTGAGTACTTTTTAGTCACTGCATGAAGTCATACTCGTTAGTGCTAGCCATGTGAAAGTAACACTCGATTCCTACCGGACTAACCAAAACCTTCTACTTATTGCTGGAAATAATTAGTTTGTACTATACATGTTTACATTGCAAATAATTAGTTCAAAGTTCTGAAGTTGTTACTTGGGGTGCAAAAGTAGCCTGCAAAAGTTGCTCTCTAAATTTTGAGTAGGCCAAATTTCGATATTACTTCTATAAATCTGACATTGTTTGGTAGTAGAAGTTGAGCACGTCCGTCACCGGCGAGGCAGAGGGGGAGTAGCCGAGCGCGTCGCCGCTGTATTCGGGGGAGAAGTTCGTGTCATCGTCCTGTCTCCCTCATCGAGGACCTCGACCCTTACGTGCCCACCCTGTTAGAGCTTCTCATCCGCGATGTCCTCACCTCCGACGATGACGGACTGACGTCCACGCCGCAGCTCAAGCGCTGCCGCCACATGAGCGGGAGAAAGGTAACCTGACCTCCCTTCCCTCCCTCCCTGATGGTGCCACTGGTGTTGTTGTCGCAGCACTGGCAGAGGTCGCAGCAGCGGCACAAGACATTCTGAGGAATGTAAATCTCTTTTGTAAATCAGCCACAGCATAAGTCTTGCTCGATTAGCCATAACAGAACTCTTGCTTGATTACTATGGCATCACATGGTTTTATAAATATCTTTTGCTGAAGATCAACAATGTTTCAGTTCTTAATTACTAATATTGTTTCATGCCAAGCTCATATTTAAGTGCTTCTGTTGGCTAGTTAGTAGTTGGCGAAGCGTTTAGTCAGACATTAGTAGCATATACGTGTTAGAAGAAGATCCGTTATGTTACTATTGGTATGCTGTTGTAAGCCTGTGAATATCCAGGTACCAGTAAACATTGCGGGCTTAAACTACTCAGTAAAACAACTTTCCTGTTTAGTCTTCCTATGATTTGCATTATTTTCTTATTGTTGAGCTGCTCCTAATTGTTCCTTTGATACATAATTAGGTAAATTTCATATTGGAGACGCAAGCTCATGCAATATATGTACATTGTTTATTACCTGCTAATTTACTGAACCTTACATGTGCATGAGTATCAGTAGATCTTCTACTCCCATTATAATTTCAGAGCATTTCAATTAAAACTTGCGCAATTAAATGCTACTGTTCCACGTAGGAAGAAAGATACAGTTGAATTTTTATACATGTCTTTGTTACACGCAAATCAGCTTTTGCTTGTTGTGATATTGGATACTCCTCTAATTTATGCTTTGACGATGCTTAGGACTAAGGATGGTTTGATATATATATATATATATATATATATATATATATATATATATATATATATACACATATATATATGCAGGAGCGGAGCCACGACTGGTGGGCTGTAGCACAGGTCCAGCAAATCAGCCTGCTTTATGTTTTCAGACCAGAAACACAAAGCCTAGCAGTGCAGCACCAGCCAGCTCGTCGAAGTGGTTGACGTGATCACGCGAGAGACAAGCTTGTGCTCGTTCCTAGCTCACTTGCATATCATATTAGTGTTGTTGCTGTTAATAGAAAGTTCTATCTTTCTAGCATCTGAATCTTACCATTCTACTTGTACATGTAATCTATACTTATTCATAGCTCACTTGTTCTTTGGTTTTTACCAGATACTGAGTGGTGTTGGCTCTTCCAAGATCTCCAGCCGAAGTTCGAAGAAAAGCCCATAGCTCCACATAGCAAATAGGATCTACTGTATTTTTAGAGCTAGTTTATGGATAGAAGCATTACCCTGATTGATAAGAACTATTGGATGATTGTAATAGAGATTGTTTTGCTGTCATTTGAAATGTTCCATCTGTTTTTATTATCTCTTTGAAATATTTGTTGTTTGCACTTTGTGAGGAATTGACTGACAAGTGGGGCATGTATGGAATGTTGATTGGTGGGATCTATTTAGAACTTATATTGATGTGTGGGACCAAACTGGTATTGACAGGTAGGACCCATATGACATGTGGGACCTACTATAATTAAAATGGGAAAAACAAAAATTTGGGCCAAATAAAATGCCACAAACCAAAAAATATATGGACTAAAGTTTTGGGCTTGGCCCATGTGCATGTCTAGAATTGTGATAGAAAAACATAAATGGGTTGAATTGTTGGGTCTGGCCCATCTAAAACACCGAACTGGATTGGGCTGAATTTGATCAACAACCATCTAATTTGGTCATAGATTTGCCACGTAGGATTGGCCACGTAGGATCTTACGTGGACAAGGCAGATAGCCCATGACCAATATTTTTGGTCATAGGTTCCATGACCATCTATTTTGGTCATAGTTGTCCATGACCAATTCAAAAGAAAGGTCCTTAGCTATCTATAGTGAAGCTCATTATGTGACATGTTGCTTTTGATCATAGAAAGGTCATAGATGGATTACTATGACCTTTCTATGACCAATATTTAGGTTCACCAGTTAGCACAGTTCTTGTAGTGATATGGAAATTACTTGGTTCACTTTAATGTTTCTAACTACCACTATCCCTCTGGCGGTAACTACGGTCATAGGTTTTTCTAACGGTGCCCTTCTAATCCCGAATTTATCACAAAATTCCTCAGATATGAAAGAAGTAGTTGCACCCGTATCAAATAAAACTTTTCCGAGATTTGTGAGAATATTGAGCGTACCTATCACCGCTTGATCCGACTTATCCACCTCCTCCAAGGTTGCGCAATTCAGCTCTCCAGTAGGTCTACCTCTCTTGCCATTATTATTTTTGGCATATCTTCCACCTCTGTTAGGCTGTCCACCTCCGCCTCCACTGGCTTGTCCTCCACCTTTTGTGGGCCAACCACCGGGTAGTTTGTTTGGGCAATCAGGCTTAATTTGACCCTTTTGTCCATAACCAAAGCAAATAATCACTGGCATCTTGCAATCCTTGCTAATATGTCTCGGAAGTTTGCAATTGTGACATATAACATTCCTTCTTGGATTGAATTGTCCTCCAGTGTTGTTGCTACTGCTTTTGTTGTTGTTGTAGGGTCTGTTTCTAGGTTGGAATTCCAAATTGGTTTTGGGTATACTTTCCTGAATCCTCTTTGTTTCCTTCTTTGCTCTCTTCCTGCGGTCCTCTTGGACATTTTTGTAATCATCTTCAAAGGTTATAGCTGCATCAAGCAACTGTTGAAAAGTTTGAGTGTTGGCAAGCCTCAACTACATCTTCACAAATGGATTTAGTCCACGCATGAACCTCTTCTTCCTTTTCACCTTCATTCTAACTTCTTTAGTAGCGTAACGAGATAAATCACTGAACTCCCGAATATACTTCATGACATTGGAGTAACCCTGTTGCAGTTCTTCAAACTCCCTACGCTTCAACTCAATGATACTTTCCGAAACATGGTATTCATGGAATCTTTGCTTGAACTCCTCCCAGTTATCTCTCTTCCTAGAAGTTGCATAGCTAACTGACCCTCCCACCATGCTGCTGCAGGTCCAGTCAATAAATGTGTTGCATACCTCAACTTTTCTTCCTCATTGCATCCAACAGTTTTCAACTTTCTTTCGGTATTTGTTAACCAGTCCTCTGCATCCATTGGTTCTGGAGCGGATGTAAAAGGTAAAGGCTTGGTATCCTAGAAGTCCGAAAGACTAACACCCTGTCCTTGAGGTGCCCTCTGCTGTCCCACTCGATGTACCAACCCCTCCATGAATTTGTTCTGGGACTCTTGCATCATTTGCATGTACTGCATAAAGTTTTGCTCCATCAATGGCCTCATTAGTGGTGGTGGTGGTAAATTTTCTTGCAGTCTGGCGTCTTCATCCGCCTTTTCTTTGGCTTCGCTCTCCATGCGCTACTGCTCAGTCTCGTTTTCTACACCCGTTTCCATACCCCCCTCATCCTGTAACATAAAGCGAATACTCATAATTACATCATGCATATGTGTTCTGAGCTCAACTTCATGCACAGAACTAGCCAAACAATGGAAAACAAGATCCAAATAAGAACCAAATATGCATTACACACATATTATACATTACAAACAACATAGTTTATACAACGTGATTACAAGCCCTTACTAACTAAGCATTACAAGCTCATGTGGATTCTATCCCACTTATTTATTTACATCAAGTCCACAGACTCTAACTCCCGTATCCTGCGGAGATACTCCCAATCAAAGTCATACTCCCCAGAAGTTGCGTCGTTCATCGTACAAACCCGGAGTACAACCGTGCCGACGTGAAGTACGACGAACCGTCTATGGAACGACTTGCCTCTTCGATGGACGATATTCAAGATCAAAAGTCTCCGGACTTAACACATCATTCAGCTGAAGTGCATTCATACCTTCCAACTCATCTAAAATATCCTTAGAACCATATGCATCATTGTCTTCATCATCCATCTCCTGCATCCCGACTCTAGAGGAATCAACAGAATATTCCCCTTCCGATGCTCCCCAAGTACTCTGTTGGGTACGATAGTCCTTAGCTATGATTGGATAGTGCACATTATCTAGGGTAGGATAATGTTCTAGTGACTCAAACACCCTTTCTTTAGGATCTTCCTCCTCAGACTCTACATCCTCTACATGGAAATCTCTTCCATCAATGGAATAAGATCTCACGCCCATGCGACTAGTTTGCCCGGTATCTCCAACTGAATCTTCCACAGGAATAGGATTCTCGGCAGATCCATCCATTGATCCGTACCTCCATCCCTCGGAATTTCCAATAGGTAGTTCCGAGTCCTTAGTTCCCCAAGAACTCTGTGGTACAGGATGACTAGTGCCCTCATCAGGATATCTAGTGGGTTCTGGTATTGGTGAGTAAGGATATGGTGTAAAAGATGCTGGATCTATAGGTATATCCTTAAAAACTAGGTTAGCCCTATCCACTGCTTCATTCTCCAGTTTAGATGCTAACTTCTCCCTTATTTTAGGATTCGTTAAATCCTCTAGCATATCAACCTGATCTTCTACAATAATCTGATTTGTCTTATACAAAGACCTAACCATCAGTCGATACAGATCCATAAACTTAGAAGCTAGTTTTGGATGCTTCATTACTAAAGTAAGATGATCCGGTTCAGGTTCCTCGTCTATAGAGTCATGAGGAATCACAGAGTATGTGCTTCCAGCTAACTCTTCTGTTTGTGTTTCCGAACATTGGCTATCGCCTCCACAATAGCAACATGATACACTGCTAGGTGACTTCTACCTTCACCCATAGGTAAATTGTGATATAAACCAAGCTTCTTCGGTAGTTGGATACTAACACGATATTTTGCTAACATTCGCCCATCATGGTATGTCATGGTATTGACAGGGATATTAGTTGTGCAACCAAAAACCCTCAGAAGTTGTCGAAGCTGTTTAGTTAAAGCCCCCTGATAGTCATCGAGAGTCTCTTCTTGTCTTGCTAAAGTCTGTTTTGGAAACTTTGGTGCCATTTCCACTCTAAAGGAATAAATATAATTAGTATCCATTAGTTTTAATGATGCATCATAATAAAGAATTATTGCTCTAAAAAAATATAACGAAATATTCACAATTGAATACTCATCATATAATCTAGAGAACTCCTTACCGTTGCTCCTAGACTCCTACAGTTATTTCCCTTTATTAGGTTTCCAACCTAAGGTCAAAGCAATTGCTCTGATACCAGCTACGGTGACCCAGCATACCACTACATGTGTAGTACACTATAGTCGTTGACATGACATGCACAGAACACAGTTCTGTAAATATCACATCCCTCAGAGTGGTACAACAGAAACATTGCGGGTCCATATTACAAACATACACACTTTATTATTATTACAAACCAAGAGTTCCAAACTTCAAGCGTTACAAAATTACAAACCAAAATTAAGTTGTTTCAGCGGAAGATATAAATTCAAACTCATACTCCTAACTGATATCAACAACTTATTTTATAAAAATCTTGCTGCTCGGCTCAATCGGTTTACGAATAACTAAGGCAACTACTCACACCCGTTGCCCTCCACTGCATAGTGTATTTCGTAGTCCACCCCTTCAACTCCTCTGGATAGATCTGGCTCTTTGTAGTAGACATCCTCTTGTCCTTCAACTGCGTACATCGAAGGGTCTTCTGTATTCTCAGAGTCTAAGCAGGGGTTCAAAGGAAAGAGTGAGTAACAGCGTTATCCAGCAAGTTCATTATATGCAAGGTGGGAAGTTTGATGCTCTATCTACTACCTCAGACTATAAGTCCTTGGAAATATGCAGTTTTCGTAGATATTTCTTCAAAGATTGATTTTATTATCAAAAACTATGCCCATCAGCCTTGACAGGTTAACCAGAACTTCATGGAGTTCCTTTCCTGTCGCGTTCGTAGCTCCTTCCCGGAACAGGGAGTAACATGTCACAATTCTTACACTCTGCAAAGGTGCGTTACTTTACCTATGAGAGATCAACTCCTTGTTGCATAACCGGGCGTACTTTCCCGTCCACAAGTCCTTGATGTGGGGCCTAGTAAGTGATCTAAGCCAATCGCTGCCCTCTCTGCGATCCCATATGTCTGCACGATCCTCCGAGGCTGACTACACCTCCGTTAAGCCCCCATTTTGGGCAAGCTACAACCCTGGTGAGTTCCCGAAGACTCTATGAGTTGGTGATGCCCCTGGCAAGCTCCATAAAGGTCTGACTATACCTTCGGTAGCCACTCATAGATAATCTAGATACCAAAATCATGGGGCCTAAGGGTGCCCACCCATATGTTGAATCCACACAAGGAATTGCAGTGTCATGATAAGGTCATCTTGCCTCCATATGAAAGGAAGAAGATACAACTGACTTCTTCGTCCCATTCCAAATCTCATGGTTAACGCGTAATATACGACGCTAGAATCGCTAATGTTATGGGTTGTTAAGCCTACAATGACTTATGTAATTGGAACCCTAAGTTCCATTCCCAATCTTTATCATCACTTAGGATGATATCTACCTCTTATTTATTAGAGAAGATAATATTTTATTTCTCCAGATCATAGACGATAACACACAATTTGCAATATCTTTGATAAAGACTCTTCAAAGGACATGAGCAAGTTATGAACCTGCCTTGTGACTGCAAGGTAGTGAAGTCGGATGCTTCCACCTAACCTTGGGCTTCGGTTTCTACACAGAACCATTATTGCCCGGTAAGGACAATATTTAAAGAAGCAATATGTAATGCATAGTAATGGTTTATAATCTACTTCTTTGCATATTTTACCCTCTTAGTAAAAGTTTGCTATTTTCTTTAATTAATAAAAGAAAAGTATTATTCTAAGAGTTAAAAATATGAACTTATTTAAAAAAAATACTCTTTTAAATATTTACTAAAATTCCTTTAAGGAAATAAGACTTTATTTTTATCACACTGAATTTACTTTTCAAAAATACAAACTAGTATTTTTCTATAATAGTATATCCATTTAGGATCTTAAAAATGAATTTTTTTTCAATCTAAGTTTTTCATATATTTTTATAAAATTCAAAAGTAATTGGCACAATATTAATAATGGACCTAATGTTTAGTTACCAAAAATTCTATTGATTATTCTTATTTAATAGGGGATATTTTTGTGAGTTCATAGACATATTATTTATATTTTTAAGGTTTTTATTTATTTTTCTATAGTTATTTTTGTTTCAGGGGCATATTGTAAATATTTGTTTTTAAACAACTCCCTTAAAATTCGGGCCTAGCCCACTGGGCTGGCCCGACCCAAGCTGACCTAGCCCACATGTCCTGGTTACGTCCACTAGGGTAGTACTAGGCCGCCCACTGGCCTAGTACCCCCACGCACTCACTCTCCTCTCCCCTTTCTCTCTCTCTCGCTCTCACGCTCACCTCTTTCGCTCTCTGCCGCCACCGCGCACGATTCCGGCCTAATCCGACCGTCGTTGCCGCCGCCATGGTGCAAGATGACTAAGTTGCTGCCGCTCAGCTCTGTCCGAGCAGATCTACCGATGGGGTCCTCTCTTGGCCGAGCTGACCCCTGCCCGAAGCTAGGGTTAGGGTTTGGCTGCCCTGGAGCTTCGTCGATGGTGCGCCGAGGTACTCATGGTGCGCTTCCCTTCATCTCCGGCTGGTTCTGACGTGCTGCAGGCATGGGTTGCAGCGCCCCTTCGGGGTGCTCCTTGTGCCGCCGCTTCTGCACTGCCGCCGACCACTCCTCTACTTCCTCTTCAATAAGTTTTGCGAGGACCTCGAGTAAGTTTGGGTGCTTCCCCTTTGTGCTCCTCTCTTGTGCTCTAGCTATCTTTCCCTAGCATGATTAACATGGTTAGCCCCCTGTCTAGGGTTCATCTCTGAACCCTAGGGTTCATAGCATGTGCAGTGATGTTTAGTTAATTTCTCTAGTTCATCCTACAAGTGATATCCTTCTAGAGGTTAATTTGCTAGTGGTACCTGTTGCACGCTAATGGTCCTAGCCAATTGTTATCCTTTCTGCCAGTTAGTACTCTGCTGAATATGTTGTTGCCACCTTGTTCTCTGTCAGAGAACCCTAAGTGAAAGTATACTAAATCTTTATGTGATTACCCTTGTTGCATCTATGATGGGTTCATTTATTGGATTGAGACTCACTGTTATGCTAGAGTTGGGATGCTCTCTGTTGAGGTGATGCTGTTAATATTTGCTTTTGAAGCAGTGATGTGCTACAGAGATGATTTAGGAATATGATTGATTCCTATCTGCTTTATAGGAAGATGATTAGTGACTTGTGGCTCAGTGATAGACAGTGATGATGTTTACTGGCTCATCTGGCACAAAGTGCCAAGTATGATTCCTAAATTAATTTAGGAAAGTGATTATAGGTTTTTAATAGCTACTATTGAACCTGTTGGTATAGAGGTGCTACCCTGTTGGGGATATGCCATGTACCAGCAGTGTGATATATGTTGATCTAGTTAAAACTAGATCCACATGTTTTTGATGCTTGTCTAAAACCATCTCTGGGCTTTGGTAATCAGTTTAGGACAATGATTCTCATAGCCTTTAATAAAATGATTTGGTAACCCATGCTGTGTAGTATAGAGCTTTAAGGTGAACCACTTCTAAGGTGCTACCAGCCATTGGATGTACCCAGAAGTATTCAGTTAAAGCTGATGTAGATGTGGATGTAAAACATGTTTTATTCTCCAAGATCAGTGATGCACAGGCTGAGATCTTGGAGTGGTTTGCAAAGATAGAGGGTTTGGCCCTTTTAATCTCTTCTGTGATGGATACACCCCACTTGGGTGCACTCTGAGAAGATCTTATATGAAACAACACATGCTCATCATAGATTTAGCATGTGATGGTTTTGTATCAACTCACCACACAAGTTGCTTGTTGGTGCTGTGTTGATCTTGGTATGCACCTCCTGGTGTTGTCCTGCTCCTCCCAGTCTCCTGTGATCTTGAACTTGCTCTTGCTATCCTCCTGTACCACCCCTCGTTAAGTCACCATTTTGTGATGAACTGGTGGTTGTTTTGGTGATTTAGCTGGTGTTTTTTTTGGATCTGGCAAGTTCACTGAGCTCCTGGTGTATGCTTGAGAAGGTGAACGTGCTGTCTATGGATGAGCCTTGGCTGAGTGATCTGTTGGAGTGCTAGTAGTGTTGCTGCTGGGTTGACAGCACACTGTATGCAGTTTGGTGACTGAGCTGTGTGTCTGTGTGAGCTGGTCATGTGGATCAGCTCAAGTGAAAATATCTCCACCTGTGATTTCCTTTTACTAATTACTGCCTGGTGAAACTTGCCCCTTTGTTATTACTCAGCGATGTAACTCGAACAATGCATTTCATTGTTCATCACTGAGAGTAATATTTAACTAATTAACCCTTGTTTTCTTTTAGTTGTCTTATTTTATTTGTAGGAACAAGATCTGAAGATACAAGATTTAGTCTAGGACTAGATTAGTAGTATAAGTTTTACTTGTAAACTTCTTTTTATTTCTATCCCGTTTGTAAAGAATCTTGTAAAGATTTATTATGAAGAAATAAAGTTGTGTTACAATTCTCTGCAATTTTATATTTGTGATGTATAGATTACAATTTGCAATATTGTAATGTAATTAGAAAATAAGAATTTATTTCTTATCTTATTTTCACTGTCTATAATCTTTATTGTGGGTTACTATATCCATAACTCAACCAAATAATTTTAATGAGATATTTTGGAAAACAAGTTAATATTCCTAACTTATAGTTTTCAAATACTTTAAAAGGATTTAAATTTCAAACTTGAATTCAAAAAAACTTCCCCAAAAACTCAATAATTCCCAAAGGTCATGTCAAAATTCATAGCAATCACTAACAAGAGCTATACCTACCTCCAGTTAGCGAAAGAAACTCTGATCCCTTTAGGTTTTTGTTTGGCGAAAAATTTACCATGATTTTACAGATGCATGCATGCACAAACTTAGATTCCTATTTCTACCCTTCGTTGAATCCTAATGCTGGGATGTTACTCCGCGCACCGCCTCTCTGCGCCGTGTCCAGAGCGCGCCAGTGCACCGTGCCTGACCAGCCCCGCCAGCTTGCACCTTGCCCTCACCGTGCGCGCGTAGCCTCACCATGATCACGCCAACCCAGTGGACACCCCCGTTCGTTGTAGCGCGACCCGTAGCTACCGCACGCTGCCGCAAGCACCTCTGCCTCCGCGCAGAGCGTCGCACGCGCCCGTCTGAACCAGACCGCCCCACGCCGCGCCTTTAAGTCTATGAGAATCGCCAGAAGGCACCGCACTGTCCTACGCCCGCGCCCATGCCATTAGCCGCCTATAGCGACGCCACCGTCGAGCTCACCGCCGCACCGCTTGGTCCCCTCGCCGAGCTATAAAAGGAGGCCACCCCCGCCTCCATTCCTCACACCATTTGACTCCCCAATCCTCACCGACCTTCCCCACCTCTCCTCGGAGCAAGGTAGGCACCACCGCACCGGAATTTCACCGGAGTCTGCCGCTGCTGGAGGAGAAGGGCGCCGTCGATTCTGACCACCCCAAGCCCTGCCGTGACCGTGCCTCGCCTCGTCGCTATCTACCAAGTCGTTTGCCCCTGTCGCCGACCCTAGCTGGAGCCCAGGTGAGCCCCGCGAGACCTCCATCGCCGCGCTAGGTCACATTCCTTGCTGGAGCTGTTCGTCGTTGACGACGACCCTCAGCCGTCGATCTTGCTTCTAATCATAGGGCTCAGGTTAAACGATACCGCTTCGCGTCGTTAGTCTCGAGGACGAGTGGACCCCCTCTATCAGCCGCACGCTGCGCTATGCTGTGCAGTTGGGCCGGCCAGTTTAGCTTTCCCGCGCAGCGCGGGAAATTCAAATATTGATTTTCCTTTTTAGATAAAATCCTATTCTGTCCCTAGATTCAAAAATCAATTCAGAGAGTTTTACTTAACCAAATTGCATGATTCAAATTTTTCTAGAAAAGAAATTAAATTATCTATCCAAACCCATTGGATTGAAATCATTGTGAGTTAGATATAATCTATAGTAAAAATAACAAGACAGAGACTTTTGCAAATTCAAACATTTTTCAAAAATCAACCATAATAGCTTTTGAGTTGATTCCAACTCTCAAAAATCACACTTGATAATGTCTATCTAAATATGTAAAAATATTTAGGTTTGCATGCAGTGGCATTGGATTAGTACCAAAAGAATGCTATTAGGGCCTTTCTAGTCACTTTAAATCTATTAAATAATAATTTTACCCTTTATAAAATGTGACCAACCCTTTAAATCACATTCCCATGTATTAGAATATGTGGTGATGACATGTGCCCACATGATCCCATATTTATTTGGAGAATATTAAATCTTAATTAATTTCAATGAGTAGAAATTACTTTTCTCAAATAAACTAAATAAAACTAGTCATTATTGCATGTGATGATTGTGATGCTGCTAGATCATCAAGTATGAGCCTTAGTGTGCTAACTAGACTTAGTTAAGTATGGTTTGGTGATTGTGTACCCCATATTCCTTTATAGACGATAGTACCAACCAATGATACGAGGAGGAGGAGTTCTACCCCGAAGAAGACGAAGAAAACTTCAATCACTGCACCAATCCAGGCAAGCCATCACTAAATGCAAGATTAACCCAAGCAAGATGCATTAGGCATGCTTTGGTTATATAACTTTGATTATACCCATCCCAAGTGTTACTTGCAAGTTTTACTCCTTTACTTTACCAAAGTTCTTTACTTTTAGTTAATGCTTTGTGAGGATTTTGGAAAGATAGTATAGATAGCATAAAGAGTATAAAACTAGGCCTATATTAGATGTCATTCTATGGAATGAGATAGAGATTAGCATCCCTCATTCGTGAACACTCTTAACTTAGTGTCTAGTGCTAAGCATAAAACTTGATCACTTTAGATGGGAATACTTGGTGAAAATGATTATCAAAACCTTGGAATGATGCTTCATTCTATTGAAATTGTTTTGACATGTGTTGAGAAACACAAATGGATTTTGATGATGAAACATTGAGGCATGAGCCTTAGCCCTTTATAAAACTTATGGTTGGGTTCGAATGCGATACCATTCCAATTTTACCGTACAACCACAATACCTGAATTGGGTAAGGCTTAGCCGGAAGTTTATATGCATTAGTATGGGTTCCCTCTCGGAGGAGGTTTGAGTTGAGGATACCTCTTGATGATGCCCATCTATTCAGTGCCCAGGATGGTAGATGGCCATGGCTGGGAGGCCAAGCTCATAGGAGAGGTGCTTATACTAGAGTGTGTAAAGGAAAGGTTATGATTGATTATCCGCATACTAAGTATGATGATTCAGGGTTATCCCTGATGGATGTATCGAATTTTGTGGTGAAAGTGTACCACCTCTATAGAGTGTAAAACTATTCGAATAGCCACGTCCGCGGTCATGGACAGTTGGAGTGGCCATACTATTCCATCGTCAGATGTTTTCAAAATGACTTGTGAAGTGAACTATGATTTTGACTTGACCACAACAGGGTTGTGAATATGAAAACTAGGTTCCCAACTTAAAGTGATTTAGAACTTTTACCTAGTTTTCTTTACTTCTGAACTCAGTTTAGATAAATTTGGCCTTTTGCAAATAAACTTAGAGCTTAGGATTCCTACTAGAACTACCTTACTTGTTAGTGATAGTTTGTGAGTAGTTAAAGAGTACTCATGGCTTTGTCCCTGGCTATTCTTATGGCTAGACTATGAGGAGGACTATTAGGAAGATGGACAGTAGGATGGCTACGACAACTAGGATCATCTCCCATCGTCAGCATTGCCTGTGACACTAATGATGGAGCCCACTACTACGCTTATTATTCCGCTGCTTGTTTGTATTAAGAGTGGATCATGAGATCCCTTATTTGTGTAAGACCTTATTATGGTTTGTAATGGATGATGTACTGTGATATCCAATATGTTATGTCTCGCAAAAATGGTAATCCTAGGATTGCGATGTATGGCATAATAGGCATCTGGGATTAAAAATCCGGGTGTTGACACGCCACTTCTTGTATCCTTCTATTTTCCTGAGCTATCACGAGTGACTCGGCTAAGTTTGATCCGGCAGAAGCGCACTCGATCGAACGCCTAAAGTCTCTTGATACAGTTATCACTCCCCTAGGTCCGGGCTGTTTCATCTTTAAGTAGCTGATGTGAGTACTTGCCATGAACTTGTTCAGCGCGGGCCCGCCGAGAAACGCGTGATAGGTGCTCTCTAGATTCACCAATTTCGAACTCCAAATTTTCAGTTCGGCAATTATCCCTTGTACCGAACAACACGTCAATCCGTACCTTACCAATTGGCTCACAGGAGATACCCGGCACAATACCGTGAAAGGTGGTCCTTGTGGCTTGCAGCATATTCTCTGATATTCCCAACTTGTGCATGGTATCCTTGTACATGATGTTGATGCTACTGTCGTTGTCAATCAGCACTTTGGAGAACCTCACATTAAGGTTTGGCCCGATGAACGTCGGATCCAGGACCAGTGCATAGGTCCCTGGACTAGGCATGAGCTTCGGGAGATCCTTGATACTCCATGTAATCTCCTGATCTGACCAAGTCATATACCTTACCACTGCTGGCATTACCGCATTTACCTCCATATGCCGGCGCTGCAAGCTTTTCCGGTCAGTTTCTTCCGTGGTAAACACATAGTAACTTTGATGATGCTCCCTGTATTTGTTTCGTCCCTCATTTGCGTGATAACCTTGGTCCTGCTGCTGGTTATTGTTTACTTGATGCACATCATCCCTCCTTTCCTGATTTTCATATCTCGGCGGAGGTGGAGGCAACATAACTTGCTGTCCATTCCCCCTGTCAGTAATGGCTGTCGTGGTGCCTCGTTCCGAGGTGCTTCGCTCCGAGGTGCCTAAGCATTCCCTAAACTTCCCAGTTCTAACTTCCTCATCCACTCACACTAACGGGTTGTATGGTTCGTCGGGCTATTCGGACTTGGAGTATGGAACTTGCAGGGTTGATCTAGCATAGACTCGAACGTATACCTCGGTCGATCTTTTTGCTCCCACCATTGCTTTTTATGCTCCAGGGTCCAAGGCTTCTTCCCTTCGCTCTTCTGTTGCCAATTCTGCCCCCTAGTTTTTTGGCGCTGGCTAGCACCGGCATTGGGTTGATCTCGGTCCACCGCTGCCACCTACAGCGAGTTATACCTATAATCCGGACAATCCTTCCTTATCTTTCCTCGGAAATCATTTGTCCTTGATGACCTGGAGCCATCTCGGTTGTAATACTCCTCGTTTGCCTCGCTTGACATTAGCCGGGGTTGAGTCGGGTCTCCCAAAGCGTACGAATCCGCAATCCGGATTGTCTCAGCCAAAGTGGTTGGCATATCTCGCTGCAGCCTTTGCCACAACATACTTCCATATCTACAGCCTTGGGAAAACCACACGATTGCTTGTGATTCAATTACCCCCTCGCATGAATTGCGCATGTTGCACCACCAAGTCAGGAAATCTCGGTCTGGCTCATTCGGTCTTTGCCGGCATAACGCCAGGGTTTGTGGTCTGTTGGGCCTCTTGTAAGTGCTTGAGAAGTTGCTCATGAATAACTCTTCAAAATCTAGCCAGCAGTTAACACTTCCTGATGGCATGTTGTTTAGCCAAACTCTCGCTGGTCCTTCCAATATTTGAGGTACATACCTCACTGCCCATCCCAAATTGCAAGTTGCAATCTTGACTACTGTTGCGTAAGCAATAAGCCAATCCTCCGGTCTGGTAATACCATCGTAGGTCCTTGTCCCTCTGTCCAACTGAAAGTTTGGCACTGGTGGCTCCTTCATGATCTGGGGCCCAAAGCACGCCGGACCAGGAGGACCTTGCACCTCGATCAACTCCGACCTATAAATTCTGTCCAGTTTTAGCCTCGCATCATCTGGCTGCATTTTTCTTCTTCCTAGCCTCGACTCAATTATATGGTTCTCCAGTCTGGGATATCCATCGTTAATCATCGCTGAATAACCATCATAGTTTCTTTCCTGATCTGGACAAGCATTCTACTGTTGCGCTGCTTGACCTGCACTTCTCTCCTACCGAGGTGCGCGCTGCTACTGCTGCTACCGAGGTACATTTGTCCTGTTCCCACTGGATCACGCTATCCAGAATTGCCGTTGGCAACGTTTCTTTGACTGGCATTGCCTTGGTGGCAGTTACCTCGGCCAGCTTCACCTCGGCTGGTACTGTGACAATCTTCATCCACTTACATTGCCTTGCCTTTTCCAGCTCTTACCGGGTCATAGGGGCCGTCTGTTTGTCTCTTCTCTCGGAGTTTACCACCTCTTCTCTCCTAGGATTGTGACCCGGAGATGATGCAGCTCCGCCGGATTTTGCCGGGTTATTTCTAGCGAAATGAACCATGTGCGATGCTCCTGGTAGTGCCGGGTTTACTTTGTTCATTTATTCATTTTGCTGGCAAGCGACCCTCATCAAGTGGTTCACCCTCTCTTGTTGCCTTTCCTGGGCTTCTCCAGTTAGGCCTTCTAATTCGGAGGCGGCTGCGTTTGCCTCTCTGAGGTTCTTTGCCGGGGTATTGTACCTCTCCAGCCCTCCTATTACTATCGTGGCTGTCTGACTCGGCCTAGGATCATACTCCTTGTCAATCTCAGTAATCAGGTTTCTACCTCGGATTTTCACCCCTTCTATGTGGTTTGCCTTTGCATATTCCCTCAAAGTGATGTTCAAGGACTGTTGTAACTCTGCTACTTTCTTTGCCCTAGCTAACATTTTCTGCCTAGTTTCCTCTAACTCAGCTTGCGCTTGAGCCGGATCTACCACAGGAGCTATTGGTGTTTCTAGGCTATCTATTGCTTGCTAGAGTACATTCTCTGGCCTCTCTAGTAGGGGAACCTAGATCTTGCCTGTTTTGGCCTGACTTCCGGCTCTAGCGCCGGGTCCTTGCTTGCTCCCGCGTCTGGCGCGGTCATCAAGACCTCAACGCTACTAGCGGGGTGAGTGATACGCACACTGCAAGCTGCGCTGAGAGGTGGTTCGCCTCCCTCGATGACGTGTCGTGGATAGACACAGGAATCATCCACGCCAAAGTAGATCTTGTGCATGCCAAGTTTGATGAAGACGCCGTTGCGCGCGGGGGGGGGGGGGGGGGTCGCTTGCTGAAGCTCCTGCATTGTTGTTGACGTAGTCCAGCGCATCAAAGCGCTGAACCAGGCCTAAGATGACACACTCGCCGGTGTTGGAGATGCTTCCCATCCGGATTTTCACCCCTGCTTGAACCCCAAGCCCCACGCTGGGCGCCAACTGTGGCGGTGGTGGCACGGCAGATGCCATGGATAGGCTAAAGATGGGGCCAATGAGTGCTAGGGGAATCCAGGGAGGGCAAACGTGGTGATTCCACGCATAGATGTTCTTGTATTTCCTCTATCAATGGTGAATACAAGTGCCCCTCGAGTTTTTCATGAGAAGGAAACTATGTCTCTTACTCCACACAACCTAGCTCAAGAGTTCTCACATAGACAGAGAAAATGATAAATCCCTCATATGGAGGCCCCGGTGCTCCTTATATAGGGGAGCCCAGGTTACAAAGTTAGGACACACGTGGCAGTATATTCCCCGAATATGCCCCTTAGTTAAAGCTAGATGCTTCTTTATTCCCTTTAACGGCTCGTCCGGGCTTTGGACGTAACCCACAGCGTAATCCTTGCCTTTAAGCGTCACCAGACACGGGCTATGTCAGCCGACATTGCCCACGTCATCTTGGTCGCCCTATCCTGCTGGTCCTTCCCTCTGCTTTGCTTCGCTCATGCTACAGCTAACAGAGCCACCTTTTGACCAGCGGGAGATTCCTTCCTTCTCTTGGAAGCCATACGATAGTCCGGCTAGCATGTGGCTAACCCGGCTACGAGGGTACCTGCATAATAGACAGACAAACATGGCCGGCATATATTTTATGCCGGCCGGGCTAAGGCTAGGGAGATGCCCCACGGGCCAGATTACTCCGTAGGTCGGCCTGCCTTGAGGTGACCTGGCCAACACTTGCTTTGACCGTGCCGTACCTCGGCTAACTCAGCCTTTATACCCCGGTGTTACCCTACCCGGTATAAATGTTGGGGGGATACCCCCGGGTAGGGTGACGCCGGGTATAAATGCTGAGGTTCGGCAAGGTCAAAGCGGATGCTGGCCGGGTCACCTCAAGGCGGGCCGAATCATGGAGTAACCCGGACCAAGGGATGTCCACCTAACTGGGTCTCAGCCGACTTAAGCCGTAAGTCGGAACGATGTATCTACCTTTCATGCAGGAACGGGTGTGGCTGGATCTACTACGATCCGGGTCATGTCAAGCTTCTAGGAGAAGGAAGGAATCTCGCTGGTCAAAAGTAGCCTCGGTACGCACGGCATGAGCGAAGCGGACAGAGACAGGACCAGCGAGGCGTGGCCGACAAAGGTGACAAGGCCAATGTCGGGTGACGCAAGCGCCGCAGAGGCTCACGTAGCCTCTACATGGATGACGCGGGGGGAAAGTAACCCGGCCGGCTTACTATTTTGGGAGGAGGCATATTCCCAGGAATATGCCTCCACGTATGCCCTAAGTGGAGACCTAGCCACCCCTATATAAGGAGGGCTAGGGCCTCTGTAGAAGGGGTTCCGCTATTCTGATTGGTTTTAGGTTCTAAGGGTTGATCTCTAGTTGGTCTCGTACGGGTTAGCTGTGGGTGAGAGTAAGAGAGTTCCTTCTTCCTCCTCTCGCCAATACAGCTCTAGGAGCACTTGTAACCTTGGAAGTGAATCATATATAAAACTTCTGTGTGAGGAATCACCTCATTATCCCTCCCTGGATTCCCCTAGTGCATTTAGTCCCCACCTTTAGCCTATCCATGGCATCTGCCGTGATACCACCACGACAGTTGGCGCCCACCGTGGGGCTAGCGGCGCTAGCAGGGGTCAAGATCCGGACGGGAAACCTCATCGGCACCGGGGAACGCATCGTCTCCGGGCTCGTCCAACGCTTTGGAGCGCTAGACTTCGTCAGCGACAACACTGGCTGCTTCGGCACGCGCCCTCTTCCGTGCAACGGCATCTTCGTCAAGCTCGGCGCGCACAAGGTCTACGTCGTTGTGGATGTATCTTGCGTTCATCCGCGGCACGTCGTCGAGGCAGGGGAGCCACCCCTTAGCGTGGTTCACGGGGCGCCTATCACTCGCTCCCCAGACCGCACTGAGGTGATGATGACTACAGCTGGTGCAGGCGCAAGCAAGGATCCAGCACCAGATCCGGAGGTAACACCCAAGGCACCAAGGAAAGGTAGAGGTCCTCCGCTAGAGAGGACGGAGAATGTGTTGCGGGAAGCGATGGATAGCTTGGCAAACCATGTAGCAGCAGTAGTAGATCTGGCTCAGGCACAGGCCGAGCTAGAGGAAACTAGGCAAAAAATTCTGGAGGGTGCAAAAAAGATAGATGCGGCTCAGCAGTCGTTGAACACGACGCTGCGTGAGTACGCAAAGGCAAACAAAGTTGATGCTGTAAAAGTGAAGGGAGAAATCTCATGAGTGAAATGAACAGAGAGGGTGATACTAGGATTGAGGAGTCAGAGAACTGTTTGTCTGTGGGGCTGCCGAGGTATAGTACCCCGGCAAAGAACCTCAGAGCGGCAGATGCAGCTGCATCCGAGCTAGAGGGTCTGACGGGTGAGGCCCGTCAAAGACAATAAGATAGGGTCAATGAGTTGGTTTGGATCGCGAATAGACAAAATGAGGAACTGCTCAGAGCTAACCCGGAGAGAGCTGGGGCCTCCAAGATCGTTCGTTCGGCGGTGGGTAACCCGGAGAAATCCGCTGGAGCCGCATCGTCTCGTCATGGTGATCCAAGGAGAGAAGAAGTAGTAACCTCGGCTAGAAGGAACAAACAGATCGTCCCATATGACCCAACACGGGCAGGGAAAGGAAAAGAGGCACAGAAAAATGATGATCGACGAAGTGTGAGCTGAGGTGAAGCTGGCCGGGGTAACCACGACCAAGGAAACGCTGGTCAAGGGAACGCTATGAACGGCAATGCCGGACAGCGAAACTCGGCAGGAGCAGGACAACCGCAGCAGCGGAATATACCAAGGCAAGAGCAAAGTGCCGGCCGAGGTATGCAGCAGAGAGGTGCTCCATGAGAGCAAGACCGGTACAATGATGGAGATTCAGAAATGGTGAACGCGGGATACCCAAGGCCGGACTATCATGTGATAGGGTCAAGATTGGGAAGCAGGGATTTGATGCCAGATGATGCCAGGTTGAAACTGGATCGACTGTATAGGTCAGAACAAATCGAATGTCAAGGTCCACCGAGTCCTGCGTGTTTTGGGCCCCGGATCATGAAGGAGCCACCGGTACCCAACTTCCAGTTACCCAGAGGCACAAAGACATATGATGGCAGTACCAAGCCGGAGGATTGGTTGATAAACTATGCTACAGCTGTGAAGATTGCCACATGCAACTTGAGATGGGCTGTGAGATACGTACCCCAGATGTTGGAGGGGTCAGCAAGGGTATGGCTAAACAATTTGCCGCCCAGAAGCATTAACTGCTGGATCGATTTTGAGGAAATGTTTATCACCAATTTCTCAAGTACGTATCAGAGGCCAAATAGGCCACATACCCTAGCCATAAGTAAGCAGACACCAAACAATATGGACCGGGAGTTTTTAACCCGGTGGTGTACCGTGAGAAACTTGTGTGAGGGCGTGATAGAATCACATGCCATAGCATGGTTTGCGTAAGGGTGCAGATATGCAAGCGAGTTGTGTCAAAAGTTGCAAAGGAAAATGCTAACCACATTGGCAGAGATGATCCGGATCGCTGATTCGTATGCTCTGGGTGATCCGACTCAACCTAGGCTCGTGTCAAACGAGTCAAACGATGAGTACTACCAGAGAGATGGAGCCGGATCATCCCGAAAGAATGACTACAGAGGGAAAAGAAGAGATGACAAACCGGATCACCGGTACAGTTCGCAACAAGTTGCAGCTGTGAATCAAGATCAGCCCGGAGCAGGGGCAGTCAACGTCAGAAAACTAGAGGGCAATGGACTCTGAGAAACGATGGCAAGAAAACTTGGACGCTAGAGCAAAAGAAACAGTGGCAGGAAAAGAAGGACCGTCCGAGGTATACTTATGAGTCAATGTTGGATCAGCCATGTAAATTTCACACGCCAAATCCGAATAACCCAGCGGGTCATACAACAAGGCAATGTGAGTGGATGCGCAAAATAGAACAAGGTGGTTCGGGGAATGCTCAGGCACCCCGGAATGATCAACCTCAGCAGGAGTTACCCCGACAGCAGTTGCTCTCCGGAGCGAACACACACCAGCTAATGTTGCCTCCTCCTCCGCCGAGGTATGATAACCATGAGAGAAGGGATGCAGTGCATCAGGTGGAAAACCAGCATCAGCCGGATCAGAGGTACCCCGGAAATGAGGGGAGGAATGAGTACAGAGAGCATCATCAGAGTTACTGTGTGTTTACCACTGAGGAAACAGATAGAAAGAGTTTGCAGCACCGACATATGGAGGCGAATGCAGTAATGCCTGCGGTGACGAGGTATATGCCTTGGTCGGTCCAAGAAATCACCTGGAGCATTAAAGATCATCCCAAGATTATGCCAAGTCCTGGTTCGTATGCGTTGGTGCTGGATCCGACATTCATTGGGCCTAACATCAATGTAAGGTTCTCAAAGGTACTGATTGACAATGGAAGTAGCATTAACATCATGTATGTGGACACAATGCGCAAATTGGGTATCTCGGAGAACATGCTACAAGCCCCAAGGACAAATTTCCATGGTATTGTGCCCGGCATTTCTTGTGAGCCCATAGGCAAGGTCCGGGTTGACGTATTGTTCGGTACAAGAGATAACTGCCGAACCGAAAATTTGGAGTTCGAGGTGGTGAACTTGGAAATTGCGTATCACGCGTTACTCGGAAGGCCAACACTGAACAAGTTTATGGCAAGCTGTCACATTAGTTACTTGAAGATGAAGTTGCCCGGGCCAAATGGAGTGATTACCATTGCTGGGGATTTCCAACGTTCCATGGAGTGTGCGTCGGCCGGGTCTAACCTAGCCGAGTCACTTGTGATTGCGCAAGAGAAAAGGAAAATCCAAGAGGTCGCGAAATTGGCTCAGTCCGCACAGCAGTATATGCCGGCGCTGAGTAACCCGCATGGAAGTGTCTCATTCCAAGCCACAATAGATACCAAGAAGGTTCCTGTTGATGATATGTTCCCAGAGCACACCGTAACAATTGGTGCCGGGTTAAGTGACAAATAGGAAAGCGAGCTCGTCAACTTCCTCCGTGAGAATCGGGACATTTTTGCCTGGTCCACACAGGACTTGCAAGGTGTTCCGAGGGAGTTGGCCGAGCACTCTTTAAACGTGAGACCCGGAGCAAAGCCGGTGAAGCCACCTCTCTGCCGCTTCACCGAGGATAGGAGAAAGTTCATTGGAGACGAGATAGCTCGGTTACGAGCTGCAGGATTTATCATGGTAGTTCTTTACCTCGATTGGCTGTCTAATCCGGTGCTGGTGGAGAAGAAGAAGGACGATCCGAATGTGGCGGTGGTTTGGCGTATGTGTATCGATTACACGAACCTGAACAAGGCGTGTCCAAAAGATCCATTTCCACTGCCAAGGATAGATCAGGTCACAGACCCAACTGCTGGATGTGAATTGTCGTCGTTCATTGATGCATATTCTGGTTTCCACCAGATACCTCTGAATCCGGATGATCAAATAAAGACTGCATTTATCACCCCGTATGGGGCTTATTGCTATCGCACCATGCCGTTGGTTTACGTAATGCAGGGGCAACGTACCAAAGATGTATGCAAAAATGTTTGCATGACCAAATTGGTCAAAATGTACAAGTGTACGTGGATGATATGTTTATCAAGACCAAGGAAAGAAAAACGCTCCTTGACAATATCAGGCAGACGTTCGCGAACTTAAGAAGGTTCCGGATGAAGCTTAACCCAAAAAAATGTACTTTCGGTGTCCCGGCTGGAAAATTACTCGGATTTCTTGTTTCCAGCCGAGGTATCGAAGTTAATCCAACTAAAATCCGGGCCATTGAACGAATGGAACTGCCGAAGTGTCTTAACGATGTCCAGAAGTTCACTGGTTGCATGGCATCGTTAAGTCGGTTTGTATGTCGGTTGGGAGAAAAGGCACTGCCTCTCTACCAACTCATGAAAAAGTCGGATAAGTTTGTTTGGACGCCGCAGGCCAATGAAGCCTTTGTCCACTAGAAGAGGATGTTAGCCACTGCACCAGTGTTAGCTTCTCCACTATCAAAGGAGCCAATGTTGCTCTACATAGCCACAACTAACCGAGTTGTAAGTGCAGTGATAGTGGTAGAGCGCGACGAGGAAGGTAAGTCGGTGCAAAGGCCAGTGTATTACCTAAGTGAGGTATTATCTGCCTCAAAGCAGAACTATCCATACTATCAAAAGGTGGCGTATGGCATGTACATGGCAGCTAAGAAGCTGAAGCACTACTTTGAGGAGCATCCCATCAGGGTAATATGTGAGGCTTCCATATCCGAGATAATGAGTAACAAGGATGCGAGTGGCAGATTGCAAAATGGGCAATTGAACTAGCTCCTTATGCGCCACAATATGACAGAAGAGAAGCAATCAAGTCTCAAGCTATGGTGGACTTTTTCGTAGACTAGGCCGAGGTGCAATACGAACCACCGCTACCAGATCCGAATTACTGGAAGATGCACTTTGACGGGTCAAAAACGAAAACCGGGCTAGGTGCCAGAGTTGTACTTACCTTGCCAAAGAAGGACCAGCTGAAATACGTGCTGCAGATCCATTTCGCAGCATCGAACAATGTCGCTGAGTATGAAGCACTTGTGCATGGGCTCAAAGTGGCAAAAGAGATTGGGATACGTCGGATCCTATGCTTTGGCGACTCGGATTTTGTAGTATAGCAAGTGTCGGGACTGTGGGACGCCCTTGATCCAAACATGGCACTGTACAGATTTCATGTGCAGAAGATATCTGGTTACTTTGAGGGATGTGAATTTCACCATGTACCCCGGGTGGAAAATGAGGCTGCCGACATGTTGTCGAAGCTCGGGTCAACCCGACAAGCAATTCCACCGGGTGTAGCATTAGAGCACCTCAGGAAACCATCCATCAGGCCATCCCCAGAAACCGACTCAATTTATGTCCCGGAGGACACGGAATCCGGAGCTGTCCCCATGGACATTGACATGGGAGGTGGTGCGCGAAACCCAGGGACTGCATCGGCAAACCCACGGACTGCCTCAGCGAACCCGGGGACTGCTTCGCAAGACCCGGGGACTGCTCAGCGTGATCCGGTCGAAGTTATGCCGGTGGATCAGATGGAAATTGATGAGGATGTGTTCCCTGTGCGAGCAATACCAGCTTGGGCAATAACTATATTTCAATTCCTGAAAGATGGAACTTTGCCCACTGAGGAGGTGCTATCGAGGCAAACTCATAGGAGAGCTAAGGCATACACGATCATCAATTCCGAGCTATACAAAAGGAGTGTGACCAATGTCCTCCAGTGATGCGTTGACCCGGAAGAAGGGCTTGGCATCCTCCGAGATATACATCAAGGGGAGTGTGGGCATCATGCCTCGTCCCGAGCCTTGGTGGCAAAAGCTTTCCGACATGGATTCTACTGGCCAAGTGCCTTAGAACAAGCAGAAGATCTGGTGAGAAAATGCAATGGTTGTCAGAGGTATGCTACCAAGACACATATGCCAATGTCGGAACTCAAGACCATACCAATTACATGGCCATTTGCCGTATGGTGCTTGGATATGGTTGGCCCATTTAAACCAGCAAGGGGAAATATGACTCACATTTTGGTCATGGTAGACAAATTTACGAAGTGGATTGAAGTGAAGCCTATAAGAAAATGTGATGGAGCTACGGCCGTAACATTTCTCAAAGAGATCATCTTGAGATACGGTTACCCTCACAGTATCATAACTGATAATGGCACAAATTTTGCGGAAGGAGCGTTTGCACGTTTCTGCCGGGATAAGAAGATCCGGCTGGACGTAGCCTCGGTAGCCCACCCCGCATCGAACGGACAAGTGGAAAGATCCAACGAATTAGTATTATCCGGGATAAAACCCCGGCTCATTGAGCCGCTGCAAAGATCAGCGGGGTGCTGGATAGAAGAACTACCAGCGGTACTGTGGAGTTTAAGAACAACTCTGAATCGATCAACAGGCTATACGCTGTTTTTTCTGGTATATGGGGCAGAAGTTGTATTACCAGCCGACATAGAGCATGATTCGCCTAGGGTCACCCAATACACAGAAGCCGAAGTGCAAGAAGCCCGGCAAAATGATGTTGATCTGCTGAAAGAAGCGAGAGAACTAGCATTGTCCAGATCCGCCATATATCAGCAAAATCTCCGACGCTATCACAGCCGGAAAGTAAGCCCCCGAGTCTTTCGGGAAGGCGATCTGGTGCTCCGGTTGGTACAATATATTGCTGGCAAGCATAAATTATCCCCCCATGGGAAGGGCCATTCATTGTGAGCAAAGCATTGCACAATGATTCTTATTATCTTATAGATGCAAAGCCACAGGAAAAGAATAAGGTGGACAGGTCCAACGAGGAATCTAAGCGTCCATGGAATGTAGCTCTACTTCGTCCTTTCTACACTTAGCAAAGAAGTGTATGTATCCGAGTCTTCTCATGTGTCGGTATGTATGCCGGCAATGAGCTTATCAATGAAATGTTGGCACCTCGAGCAGTAACTCGGGGACTGTCTTAATAATATTTGTTGTCTTTTGTGCGTCAGCTGGAATAAGTTGTTCTACTTAACTCGGATTAGTAATGTGTGAGCACCAAAAACCCAACTCTTCGACTTGCTGTTGTCCAACAAGAATTGGCTTCATGGCAAGCAAGAGAACAAGTTTGGAATTTCTTAGCACATGAAAAACGACCAAGGAAAAGAACTTACTCGAGCCGACGTATGTTTTTCAGACTAACCTTGTATTTACTTTCAAATTATTATGCTGAGTTATTTTGAGCTAAGCCTAAAGTTTCCAAGTATTGTTAAAACAATTTTTGAAGCTCGGATTTGTAAGTCATAAAACCGAATCAAGGTAGACACGAACCAAGCCAAAAGATTGGACGAACAAGAAAGTGAAACTCGGGGACTGCGCCCAAGTTAATCTGGCATTAGAAACTTAGTAGCAAAATATCACATGTGTACTAGATACAATTCCACCCAGGATACCGGGGATCTGATAAGTTTTCAAGTGTTTTCACTCAAGGAGCAGCAGGAGGAGGAAGTTCGGCGTCATCTTCACCGTCTTCGATATCTAAGGCGTCGTCCTCTCCATCCTCGTCCGAGCCATCTTCAATGTTCTCAACCTCTTCGTCACCAGCGGCTTCCAGCAAGCTCGGTCCCTCAGTCCATTTATGGATGGGAGCATATTCGATGAGGCTGTGGGCGCAAGCCTTGCGCCGAGCTACCCACTCCGGGTCACAGGTCCATTTGGATCCGGTGCGCATGCACGTTAAGAGGTTGAGGTCGATCTTCTCATACCACGTGAGTACGTAGTGGAGAACGGTCTCAGCTGCAGCGCGCCCAGCGGATTCCCTCCAAAGGTCGAGCTGGGTCTCGCACTCCATCAATTTTTCAACAAGTGTGGTTCCCTCCGGAGTGTCTTCTGCAGGCCAAAACGTGTTGAAGACTCAGACTGCAGCGTCAAGGATATCCTTGCCATAGTTCTTGATGATTTCCACACGAGATGACAGGCTGACCAGCAGGTCCTCCATGTCATAGGGAATCTCTTGAGTGTCAGGCCCAACGGGAGTACCCCTCTACCGGCGGAAATCAGCAACAACAGCGCTCGCGATGGCAGTGCCCTCTAGAAATTTGCCTGAAAACGAGATAAGAGAAACAGATAAAGAAAAGACATATGAAGTAACCCGGAGAAGTACGCCGGATAAGGGAAAGGAACTTACGTGAAATATGGCTGAGGACCCGAGTCAACTCCCTGGTACAGTCATCACGTCTTTTGCGAAGCTGCGCAAGTTCAGCGTTCGCCGAATCAAGCTTGACGTCGGACTCCTGAAGAAGTTCTCGGTCCTTAGCAATTTGGAGGTTGAGGCGTTCGCGCTCTTCGGTATAGTCCTGGTCGGCCTTTTGGAGCTCGGATTGATGTTGTGCCTTCAATTTCTTCATCTCGGCCTTAAGCTTGGCGATCTCATCATCCTTGGTCCGGAGGAGGGCAAGCTCATCATCTTTCTTCTTGAGCTCGGCCTGATGCTGTCCTGCTTGTTCGAGAAAATGCAGCACCATATCAGGCACGGGCACACTATCTTCAAGAGATGCTGAAATAGTGTATTGACCCGGCAGAGCCGAGGTATGAATGTTTGCCGAGCCGAGGGGAAGAAAGGAGATGGAAAGTGTAGCAAGGTCGGACAAAAGTAACTTACCCTTGATCTGATCCAGATTCTTCCTCATAAGCTTGTTCTCAGCCTCCACCCCAGCTGCAGAAACCGAATGATGGATTAGTTCGGCAGAAGAAAATGAAGAAAAACGGAGAGATGCCAAGGAAGGAATTTACCCCTTTTTTCGTATTCTGCGAGAAGTGCAGTTTGCTTCGCGCGTAGCATCTTGTGAGTGTCCAGGAGACGCTGGAACTCAGCACTCCGGCGATTGGTGGTCACCTGAAAAGAGTACAAAGATATAACTTAGCTGGTACATATTCGAAGTGTACAAAATCCAGGCCAAGTGGAACTTAACCCGGCTCTCGGTGTGTGCATATTCGAAGTTATCAAGATCCGGGCCAAGTGGAACTTAAGCCGGCTCTAGGTGTGTGCATATTCGAAGTTATCAAGATCCAGGCCAAGTGGAACTTAACCCGGCTCCAGGTGTGTGCATTATCGAAGTTATCAAAATCTGGGCCAAGTGGAACTTAACCCGGCTCTAGGTGTGTGCATATTCGAAGTGTACAAGATTCGGGCCAAGTGGAACTTAACCCGGCTCTAGGTGTGTGCATATTCAAAGTGTACAAAATCCGGGCCAAGTGGAACTTAACCTGCCTCTAGGTGTGTGCATATTCGAAGTTATTACGGAGCTACGTTAGTTTTCTAAGGAGCATCCGACCGAGTAACAAGTTACTCCCCCGGAGGCTCGGGGACTAATGGTTATGTCATCATTATCTACATCATGTAAAGGGGAAGTGACGTACCTCCATCATCCAACCCGCGAGGCTGATTGCCTTAGCGGCTGTGTTCATTTGGGCGGAAAATTCGGCGGGGCCAAACCTCTCTAGGAGATCATCGTCATGGACAAACTCCGCCTTGTTCCAGTTGTTGACGAATTCAATAAGGGTCGGAGGGTATCGCTCGCCGGTGGGCATATGGGGCGCCAGCAAGCCCTTCGCATGCGCCTCCTTCCTCTCAACCAAGGCAAGGGCCGGGTTGGTGTGCAAAACCATCTGTTGTGCATTAGTTGGCTCTGCAGGGGCGTCCTTCGGTGCTGGAGGCTTCTTGGGAAGCATGGACGCGAGAGTGCGCTGTCCAGCCTCGACGAACGCTGCCTTGGCGGCGTCAGGGGCCATTTTTCCCTTGGGCTGCTGGGAGGAGGAAGTGGTTGCAGCAGATTTTCCCTTAGGAGCTGTTTGGGTACTTTCTCGCCGAGACTGAGAAGTCTCGGACGAGGCGGAGGAGCTTGGCGCTGGTGCTTTTGCTGCTGGAGTTGGTGATGGTGCCGGAGTTGGTGCTGGCGCTGGTGCTGAGGTAGTCTTGGTGATAGCTGGTTGCGGCGGAGACGAAGTTGTGGATGCTGCCGCCTCGGTCGAGCCAGTCTCCCCCGCTTCAAGGTTGCCCCCCTCTTGACGAGGTGGAGCAGAACCCGGAGCAGCCGCAAAACTCTCTGGAATTGGGCTCAGCGGGGGTGACTCGTCGCCATGAGGGGGAGAAGGGCAAGGTCGGAGCGGCGAAGCAATGCCAGACCCACTCTGGGGGACCTCCACCGCAGCCCTGTCAAATCAAACAATGACGGATGAGAAACTAAAATAGTACAAGAGGAAGTAAATGGCTGAGGGAAAAGAGGCTTACGCATCCGAGGTCAGGGGCTCCTTGGGCTTCCGAGCTCTTCGTGCTGGGGCCTTGGCTGCTGGCTTGGAGGCAGTTTTGTCTCCGGACTTCTTTCGCCTTTTGGCAGGCTGATAAGGTCCGGAGGAAGAAGTTGATGCAGCTCCCCGCTTCTTCTTCGGCGCAGCCGGAACAGGGTCACCCACGGCAAGGGGAGGGTCCTCGTGGATCTTCCCACCGGGGTTAGCTGATGCCGGAAAAGCATAAGAAAGGGGGACAGCATCAACAGCTTCCATCACCTCGACATCCAAGTCATCTTCATCATCAGGCCAATCTCTAATGGAAGAGGGTTTACCGGTGGGTCGCTTCGTAGCGTCGGTCATCGGGAGGAACATCTCCTGATCCGGCTCTTCCTTGTTTGAGGTCTCCCGGTCAGGCGCCCACTTAAGGGTGGGATTTGTGCCATCTTCTAGGGTCTGCTGAAGGAATAGCTAAGGAAAAGAACAGACAACAGAGTTAAAAATACAACAACGACCGACATAAGGTTTAATTCGGAGAAAGTTTGCGACACAAAACTTACCGTGGGAGGAGGCCTATCACGGCAGAAGTGCTCAATGCCCCACGTCCACTCAGAGGAGAAGTCCTTGTGCGTGGTGAAGAGAGCCTTGACCCGGCGATAGATCTCCGTGTTGCTCAACTCGAAGGACGAGGTCTGGTTGGGATCACGGCCCCAGCTCATGTGACACACTTTGTGAGTGCGCTTCTGGAGGGGGAGATCCGGTTGCGGACGAAACTGATCATAGCGTCCTTGTTGCGCAACCCGAGGTTCTTCAGTTCCGCAAAACTTTATTGACCTGGTTGGCCAAGGCCGTGGGCTTCTTGGGGACAGCCTCCCACAACTCCGGGTTAGGAGGACCCGGAGCATAGGGGAGCAGCCGGATCAAGTCTTCGGTGCCCGCATTCCGGACATAAAAGAAAGCCCGGGCCCATCCCTTGCAGGAGTCCAACCCGGTAACTCGGGGAAAGACGGAGAATCTCTGGGGAGAAATGGACGCAGCTCCGAATTGAGTGAGCTGCTTGTCCTCCGGATCAAGTTGAATGTTCAGAATGACATTACGACGAACGCCGAAAAACCGGATCCATAGCTCCTTCGTGGTCCATAGTCCGGCATAGCCTTCGATCGTGGAGGCGAAAGCAGAAAGAGAAGTAATTGCGTTGGCAGGAAGGTGGTGTGGCTAGAGTTCGTAGGTGCTTAACCAATCATGGAATAAATCGCTGACCGGCAAACCGAACCCCCGCTGGAAGTGGGACAAGAACACAACGTACTCACCCGGATTGGGTGAGGGGGCGAGTTCGGCGGAGGCGAGGCGCACGGTGATGCCGGCGGGGATGCGTCTGGTGAAGTAGAGCCAGTCGAGGTCGTCTTGGCAGACCCAGGACCCGACCCATGCACCACGGTCCGTCGTGGTGGTGTCTTCCTCCATCTCTTGCTCGGCGACGGCGAGCTCCTCTTCTGTCATCTTGTGTTCCCTGCCCTCACTGGTGCTAGCGGCGGTGGGGGGTAGCGGCCTAGATTGACAACGACCCGTGGCGAAGGAGGTACATAGCGGTGGCGGCGATGCAGAGGCATGGGAAGTAGTGCGGCGGCGGTGCAGCTACTTAGAAGCAGTGGCGGCGGCGCTGTCGCGGGGAAGACGAAGAAGAAGAAGAGCTAGAGGCAGAGGGGCACGGAAGGGGGAAAAGACCTAAGGGGTGCGCCCCTCCCCTATTTAACCACTCCCTCGTGAGGGAAGTGGGATCGTGCTTTGCAGTTACGCCGCACGGTGTGGCCGTGTACGCACCGTATTGGCCAATCAGCATCGGGCCACACGGAAGGTCACAGGGCATAGACGATCCCATGACGTGACGCATTGATGCACTTAACGAGGAGGCAGGCGTGATGTGACATGCGCACAGTAACTCCTGACAGTAACTGCGGTGGTTACTGTGGTAAGCCCTTAAAATGAGGCAATGTGATGATTACCCTCCACGTGGGGAAGCGTACGAGGGAAGGAAGAACAACCCAGATGAGAATATGGTAACCCAGCCGACAAGTAAAAACTTGGAATGTGCCAAGGGAAAATAAATCCATAGAATCCGAGATAAGGTGGTAACCCGACCAGCAAGGGACAACTTGAAATGTGCCAAGGGAAAGTAAATCCATAGAATCCGAGGTTAGGAGATAACTCGGAAATAAAATCCTAAGCTCAGTGAAATGGAACTTGATGTGGCCTTAGCGGCCAAGGCAGCTAAGACCGCACCAGCTTCGGGGACTAATGTTGGGGGGATACCGCCGGGTAGGGTCACGCCGGGGTATAAATGCCGAGGTTCGGCAAGGTCAAAGCGGATGCTGGCCGGGTCACCTCAAGGTGGGCCGAATCATGGAGTAACCCGGACCAAGGGATGTCCACCTAACTGGGTCTCAGCCGACTTAAGCCGTAAGTCGGAATGATGTATCTAACTTTCATGCAGGAACGGGTGTGGCCGGATCTACTACGATCCGGGTCATGTCAAGCTTCTAGGAGAAGGAAGGAATCTTGCTGGTCAAAAGTAGCCCCGGTACGCACGGCATGAGCGAAGCAGACAGAGACAGGACCAGCGAGGCGTGGCCGACAAAGGTGACAAGGCCAATGTCGGGTGACGCAAGCGCCGCAGAGGCTCACGTAGCCTCTGCATGGATGACGCGGGGGGAAAGTAACCCGGTCGGCTTACTATTTTGAGAGGAGGCATATTCCCAGGAATATGCCTCCACGTATGCCCTAAGTGGAGACCTAGCCACCCCTATATAAGGAGGGCTAGGGCCTCTGTAGAAGGGGTTCCGCTATTCTGATTGGTTTTAGGTTCTAAGGGTTGGTCTCTAGTTGGTCTCGTACGGGTTAGCTGTGGGTGAGAGTAAGAGAGTTCCTTCTTCCTCCTCTCGCCAATACAGCTCTAGGAGCACTTGTAACCTTGGAAGTGAATCATATATAAAACTTCTGTGTGAGGAATCACCTCATTATCCCTCCCTGGATTCCCCTAGTGCATTTAGTCCCCACCTTTAGCCTATCCATGGCATCTGCCGTGACACCACCACGACACCTGCGTCATCTTGGTCACCCCTATCCCGTTGGTCCTCCCCTCTGCTATGCTTCGCTCATGCTACAGCTAAAAGAGACACCTTTTGACCAGCGGGAGATTCCTTCCTTCTCTTGGAAGCCATACGATAGTCCGGCTAGCACGTGGCTAACCCGGCTACGAGGGTACCTGTATAATAGACAGACAAATATCGCCGTCATATATTTTATGCCGGCGAGGCTAAGGCTAGGGAGATGCCCCACGGGCCGGGTTACTCCGTAGGTCGACCTACCTTGAGATGACCCGGCCAGCACTTGCTTTGACCGTGTCCTACCTTGGCTAACTCGGCCTTTATACCCCGGTGTTACCTTACCCGGTGGTATCCCCCCAACATTAGTTCCCGAAGCTGGTGCGGTCTTAGCAACTTTGGTTGTTAAAGCCACAGTAGGTTCCCATTTCTGGATCCTTGCCTCTTTGGCCGAGTTACCCATAATCCGGAGTTTTTTCTCTTGCACTCCCTTGGCTCATTCCGAGTTATTCCTCGCTGGCCGGGTCTTTTGCTCGCTTATCCGGGTTACCTTTCCTTCTCTCATACGCTTCCCCACGTCCTACATGGAGGGTAATCATCATTTTGCCTCATTTTAAGGGCCACGCCCATTTACTGCGCCAGTTACTATTGCAACGTCAGGAATAACTGATGTGCACGTCCCTTCACTGCAGCGCCTCGTTAACCATAACACCACGTCGTGTTAAGGGATCTTCTGCTCCCTGTTTCCATTGCTGTGGCCATGCTCTGATTGGTTGATTCGGTTGCGCACAAGCCCGTTGCGTGTGGCAGGGAAACCGCAAAGGATCCCACTATGCGTCCTCTCGCACGGTTAAGTAGGGGGCTGGGGGCAATCTTGGGGAATTTCCCCACATATCGCGCGCTCCCCTGCCTCCTTTCTCCTTCGCTGCAACTCCACCGCCACCGCTGCTTCTTCGCCATTGCTACGCCCCGCGACTGTGCTTAGCTGCTCCTCGCGCCCGCGCTGCCGCTTCCATTCAAGGTCTTCACCACAGGGACCTGTGCTTCTAGGTTGCCCGCCACCGGTTACCTCTACTCCGATCTTGTCCTCGAAGACCTCGACTTTTCCATGACTAAGGAAGAAGTTGCCGTGGTCGCTCAGCAGGAGGAGGAAGACGAGGGTCATGAGCGCGGCTGCTGGGATGGTGCGTTCATCTATGAGGACGACTTGGATTGGCTTTACTCCATGCACCGCATCCCCGCCGGCGTCGCCTGCCGCCTCGCCATCGACAAGGTTTCTCCCTCTCCCAATCTAGGGGAGTATGTTGTTTTCCTTTCCCACTTCCAGCGCGGCTTCGGCCTCCCTGTTTCTTATTTCTTTTTTGATTTCATCTCCACATACCAATTGCAACCACACCATCTCCCTGCCAATGCCATCACCTCTCTCTCCTCTTTTGCCTCCGGCATAGAGGGGTATGTCGGCCTCCTGCCATCCAAAGAGATGTGGATCAAATTCTTCGGTCTGTGGAAGAATGTTGTTCTGGACAAACATCTCACTCCGGCGGAGAAGACCCAGTGTGGGGCAGCCTCCATCTCTCCCTGCAAGGGCTCTGCATTCCCCCAAGTCACCGGGGTCGAGTCTTGCAAGGGCTGGGCCTGGACTTTCTTCTACGTCCGGAACACCACGGACGAAGATTTGATCCGGCTCCTCCCCTTCAAGCTTGGAGCCCTGAACACTTCTTTGTGGGAGAACATTTCCAAGCCCCCCACAGCTCTGGCGAACCAGGTTGACCGCCGGATCAAGGAGCTACTCAAGGAGAAGCTGTGGGGTGAGGATATCATGATCACCTTCGTTCGTAGCCGGGTCTCCCCTGCAGAAACACACTCATAAGATCTTCTACTTGAGAAGACCCCTCGAACCCCACTAGACTTCCACCTTCGAGCTTGATAATTCGGCGGTATACCGTCGGGTTAAGGCCATTTTCAACGTGGAGAAGGAATTCTCCAAGGCTTGGGAGTGGGGGCTTGCGCCCTACACCCAGGACAATCCTCCTCCAAAGGTAAACTTCTTACTTACAGATTTTCCGGGTCTTCTCATTATACCGGACAACTTTCTTAACATAACCCCTACTGTTTTATTCTCAGCGATTTCTCCAGCAGCCACTAGAAGATGGCCAGGAGCTGGCGAGCAAGTGGGTGCTGGACCACACCGAGGAGGATGAGGTGGAGCATGATCCGGAGACTTTTCTGCCCACTTCGGACAACATCAAACACACCTCTGGTAAGGCCTCTTCTTTAAGGGATTGGCCGGATGACGATGACTCGGATGTTGAGCTTCTTGAGGTATTGACCTGGTGCCCATCTCTTATGCTTTCCCGGTTATGTTTGAATCTTCAGCTAACCCGGCCGGTCAGGTCCACGATGTCCCCCTCCCCTTGCCTCAAGTGGTCCAGTCCCTACTCCCTCCCAAAAGCACGCGGCTACCTCGGCCATAGCTTTACAGGCGCCGCCGCCCAAGAAGAGGCAGAAGAAGTCAGGGGTGAAAGCCTCGGCCAAGCCAATGGCCAAGAACATGGTCCGGAGGGCACCCAAACCTCGGGACCCTCCAACCTCATATGAGTAAGTCTTTCTGCGTCCTCTCTTGGGTTTTCCATTTCTGCCTTTACCTTTGCTTGTTATCTGTTTTATTTTTCTCTTCTTGACTTGGTGCTCTTTGATTTTCCAGAGCTCCTAGGGTCATTCCCCAGAGCGGCTCCGGCATTGCCTCTCTGATCCGGAGCAGCCCTTCTCCCCCTCCCCCCAGCAATGATGATGCTCGCCCGCTCAGCCCTATCTAAGAGGGCTCCGCGGCTACGCCTGATCATAACCCTTCTCGTCATGAGGAGGGCAATGTCGGCACGGGGGTTAGTGGGGCAACTTAGGATACGGCTATGGCAGATCATCCTAGCTCCTCTTCTCCGGCGCCAGCGCCCAGCTCTGAGGTGCCAGCCTCATTTGCACCACCCCTAACAAGTTTTTCTTCAGCTCCAGTTTCCTCTGGTATGCAGCCAAGGGCATCACTTTCGGGTATCCCACTGCCGTATCAGAGGGTAGTAAGCAGCTGGTCCTGCATACCAGCCCGGCTGCAGCTCAATCTACAAGGCGAGAAGCCCACGTCAAAGGCTTGGTGGTGATTCACTCTCCCAGCGGCGAAAGTTACAGTCCGCTGCTCCTAGAGTACGTGAATAACTAGAACAATGCTGAATTTATCAATCCAAAGGATGATCTACCGGAGAAGTTCGGCCCAGCAGAGTTTAGTGCCCAGATGAACTCCGCCACCAAGGCCATCTCTTTGGCTGGCCGGATGATGGAGGTAACCCTTTTCTTCTACTATGGTACTTTATATGCATGAGTACTTATAGATATATCCCCTAGTCCCCGAGCCTCCGAGGGAGTAACATCTTAATCGGGCGGATGCTCCTAGAGAACTCAGTTTTCATCCTTAGCAATTTCAAATAGTGATAAAATCAGAGTCAGGTTAAGTTCCACTTGGCCTGAATCTTGTAAACTTCAAGTATCCACACACCTAGATCCGGGTTAAGTTCCACTTGGCCCGGATCTTGTAAACTTCGAATATCCACACACCTAGAGCCGGGTTAAGTTCCACTTGGCCTGGATCTTGCAAACTTCGAATATCCACACACCTAGAGCCGGGTTAAGTTCCACTTGGCCCGGATCTTGTAAACTTCGAATATCCACACAGCTAGAGCCGGGTTAAGTTCCACTTGGCCCGGATCTTGTAGACTTCGAATATCCACACACCTAGAGTCGGGTTAAGTTCCACTTGGCCCGGATCTCGCAGACTTCGAATATCCACACACCTAGAGTCGGGTAAAGTTCCACTTGGCACGGATCTTGTAGACTTCGAATTATTTTCACTTTGCCTGTGAACTAACCTCGTCTTTGCTTTTTCAGATCACCACTAACCGCTGAACTGCTGAATTCCAGCGCCTGCTGGACTCTTACAAAGACGTTCACGCGCGTTATGGCAAACTCTTGGAGGAGCAACAGAAGAAGGGTAATTTTTCTTACTTAAGACTTTTCCTTTTTCCACTTTCGTTCCTTCGAGTTATCCGTGATCCGTATTAACTTGTTATTCAAACCATGCAGCTGAGGTTGAGGCTGAGAATATCATCATGTGGAAAAATCTGGTTGAAATCCAAGGTATCTTATCTTGTTCACACGATCATTCGTGCTCTTTTCTTGACTCGGTAGATATTTATACTTTGGCTCCGCTGGATTAACCCACTGTTGTAGTTTCTCTTGAAGACATCGTACCTATACCTGATATGATGATACATTTTCTCGAACAAGCAGGGAAGCATCAGGCTGAACTAAAGAAGAAGGACGACGAGATAGCTCGGTTGCGCCTCCAGGACTCGGAAATTACTCGGCTGAACGCCGAAATCCAGAGTTTGAACTGGAGAAGGCTGACCAAGAGTTTGCCAAGGAAAAAGAGCGTCTAACCATGCAAATTTCCAAGGACCAAAATTTATTACAGGAAGCCGATGTCAAACTTACGTCGGTGACCTCAGAATACGAGAAACTCTAGGCCCACAGCACCAATGTCCATGCCGAGCTTCAGCGTCTCCTCTTCCAGATTGCCCGTGAGTTCCTTTCCCTTGCTCAACTTTCATTTCTCCGGACTTAGTGCTTTTGATCACTGTTTCCTCTATTCTGTTCTGAGGCAAGTTTCTAGAAGGTGATACTCTTGCTGCTGTTGCTGTAGCCTGGTCCCGCGAGCAACGTGGTATTCCCACAGGTCCTGTTGCCGGGCCAATCCCTGATGATACAGAGGACCTGCTGGCGAGCCTCTTCGCTCGCATGGAGCTAGTGAAGAACTACGACGCAGACATAATGCTGGTGTCAATGCAGATGTTCAACTCCCTCTAGCCCACTGAGCCTACTCCTAAAGGAAATGCGGCTTTCATAGCCAAATTGATGGAGTGCGATACTCAGGTGCACCTGTGGCGAGAATCTGTCATACGAGCCGGGGCTGACATCGCGCCGCAGTTCGTCCTGTCATGGTATGAAGGAATAGACTTGGGGCTGCTCACCCACATGCACACCGGATCTTCGGTGCTAGGAGAGTGACTCGCCACCAAGCCTTTGAGGTGGGCTTCTCGCCTTGCAGATTGAGCTGCAGCAGGGCTGGTATGCAGGACCAGCTACCTACTACCCTCTGATCCGGCAGCGGGAGACCCGAAAGTGATGCCCTTGGCTGGTCCGACAGCTTTCTTGAGCTTGCCGGATGATGGAGGACACGGCGGAAGATCAGAGGCTACTGATCCGGATGGAGCCTGGGAAGTTGGCTGGAAAATGTCCGCAATGGACACCATTGATCCGGAGGGAGTTGACGGAGCTTTCCTCAGTGGAGGCTGTTGCTGTTGTTGTTGGTGCTGCTGCTGATGCTGTTGGTGCTGGTGCTAGTGCTGCTGGTGCTGGTACTGGTGGTGCTGCTGGTACTGGTGCTGGTCGTGCTGCTGATGCTGGTGCTATTGGTATTGCTGGTGCTGGTGCTGGTGCTACTACTTCAGAGGAAACTGGAGGTGAAGAAAAACTTGTCTGGGGCGGTGCCGATGATACTGGCACCTCAGAGTTGGGCGCTGGCGCTGGAGAAGAGGAGCGAGGACGATCCGGCATAGCCATATCCTGATCTGCCCCACTAACCCCCGCGCCAACATTGCCCTCCTCATGACGAGAAGGGCTCTCATCAGGAGCAGCCGCAGAGCCCTCTTGGATAGGGCTGAGTGAGCGAGCGTCGTCGTCGCGGGGGGGGGGGGGGGGGGGGGAGGGGGGAGGGCTGCTCCAGATCGGAGAGGCAATGCCGGAGCCGCTCTGGGGAATGACCCTAGGAGCTCTGGAAAATAAAAGAGCACCAAGTCAAGAAGAGAAAAATAAAATAGATAAGTAGCAAAGGTAAAGGCAGAAATGGAAAAACCCAAGAGCGGACGCAGAAAGACTTACTCATCCGAGGTTGGAGGGTCCCGAGGTTTGGGTGCCCTCCGGACCATGCTCTTGGCCGCTGGCTTGGCCGAGGCTTTCACCCTGGACTTCTTCTGCCTCTTCTTGGGCGGCGGAGCCTCCGAAGCTACGGCCGAGGTAGCCGCGCGCTTTTGGGAGGGAGTAGGGACCGAACCACTTGCAGCAAGGGGGAACCTCGTGGAGCTGACCAGCCAGGTTAGCTGAAGATTCAAACATAACCGGGAAAGCGTAAGAGATGGCACCGGGTCAAGTACCTCAAGAAGCTCAACATCCGAGTCATCGTCATCTAGCCAATCCCTTAAAGAAGAGGCCTTACCAGAGGTTCGTTTGATGGTGTCCGAAGTGAGCAGAAAAGTCTCTGGATCATGCTCCACCTCGTCCTCCTCGGTGTGGTCCAGCACCCACTTGCTCGCCAGCTCCTGGCCATCTTCTAGTGGCTGCTGGAGAAATCGCTGAGAATAAAACAACAGTGGTTAAGTTAAGAAAGTTGTCCGGCATAACGAGAAGACCCGGAAAAGCTATAAGTAAGAAGTTTACCTTTGGAGGAGGATTGTTCCGGGTGTAGGGCGCAAGCCCCCACTCCCAAACCTCAGAGAATTCCTTCTCCATGTTGAAAATGGCCTTAAGCCGGCGGTATACCGCTGAATTATCAAGCTCGAAGGAGGAAGTCCGGTGGTGGTCGAGGGGGGGCGCTCAAGTAGGATATCTTGTGAGCGTGTTTGTGCAGGGGGGAGACCCGGCTACGAACGAAGGTGATCATGATATCCTCCCCCGCAGCTTCTCCTTGAGCAGATCCTTGATCCGGCGGTCAACCTGGTTCGCCAAAGCTGTGCGGCGCTTGGAAATGTTCTCCCACAAAGAAGTGTCCGGGACTCCAAGCTTGAAGGGGAGGAGTCGGATCAAATCTTCATCCGTGGTGTTCTGGGCGTAGAAGAAAGTCCGGGCCCAGCCCTTGCAAGACTCGAGCTCGGTGACCTGGGGGAATGCAGAGCCCTTGCGGGGAGAGATGGAGGCTGCCCCACACTTGGTCAGATGCTTCTCCGCCAGAGTGAGATGTTTGTCCGGAACGACGTTCTTCCGCAGACCAAAGAATTTGATCCACATCTCTTTGGATGGCCAGAGGCCGACATACCCCTCTATGCCGGAGGCAAAAGAGGGGAGAGATGTGATGGCATTGGCAGGGAGATGGTGTGGTTGCAATTGGTATGTGGATATGAAATCGAAAAAATAAAGCAGAAATAGGAAGGCCGAGTCCGCGCTGGAAGTGGGAAAGGAAAACAACATACTCCCCTGGATTGGGAGAGGGAGAAACCTTGTCGGCGGCAAGGCGGCAGGCGACGCCGGCGGGGATGCGGCGCGTGGTGCAAAGCCAATCCAAGTCGTCCTCGAGACGAACGCACTGTCCCAATAGCCGCGCTCGCGGCCCTTGTCTTCCTCCTCCTGCTGAGCGACCACGGTAGCTTCTTCCTCAGTCATGGCGAAGTCGAGGTCCTCGAGGACAAGATCGGAGTAGAGGTAACCGTGGCGGGGAACCTGGAAGCACAGGGCCCCGTGGTGAAGATCTTGAACGGAAGCGGCGGCGCGGGCGCAAGGAGCTGCTAAGCACGGTCGCGGCGGCGCAGCAATGGCGAAGAAGCAGCGATGGCGGTGGAGTTGCAGCGAAGGAGAAAGGAGGCAGGGGAGCGCGCGATATGTGGGGTACTTCCCCAAGATTTCCCCCAGTCCCCTACTTAACCATGAGAGAGGGCGCGTAGTGGGATCCTTTGCGATTGCCCTGCCACACACAACCGGTGTGTGTGCAACCGAATCAACCAATCACAGCACGGCCACAACAAGGGCCACAGGGAGCAAAAGATCCCATGACATGGCGAGGCCAGTACTGAGGCCAGTACATGGCGAGGCTAGAATTCGACGGCTCTCGCCTACATACGTATGGTGGACTCAAGCGGCAGCGCAGCATGCACTAAACAACCTACAGAGACTCGATACAACTGTCGGCTATTATAGAGGGGTAAGAAAGACATATTCGGAACCACCTAACACTAACACCAAACATACCCATCTCGGTATTTCCCCCTCGAGACCAAACGAGGAAGTCATTCCAAGGAAACTCACACAGTTGGCCATTTTATTCATTCCATTATAGTTGCAGCACTTACTAATTAGATATAGATAGCATGAGTCATCATGATATCATAAGCAGTAGGTAGTTTTAGTTAACCATTCCATTGTAGTTGCAATACTTACTAGTCAGATACAATTAGCATGAGACATCCCAAATCTAGTAGTTGTTGGCACTTTTATTTACTCATTCCGTTGTAATGAAACTGATTGCTAGACATGTCAAAGTCAAATTTATAGCACTACTTTAGTTATAGTTGTCTATGATCGAGATACTGTGCTCCAAGTCGTCCGTAACCACGGACACGGCTTTCAGAAAGATTTACCCTGCAAGGGTGCACAAATAGCAACACACACAAGATCAACCTCAGAAAAACCAAATAAAACCCCAACGAGGCTTTCACGACAAAGCAATCACAAGATTCATAAAATATTTCAGGGGGCCACCCCATTAAGCTACCCTCAACGAAGTTGGCTGGCTCCGAGACGGACCCAAGGTTTGCGCCAATGGCTATAAACGACTAGGAACCCAAAAGTGTGACTGGGCTTGTCGATACCGGGAAAACACTCTGTAATTCCTAAACAGTATAGGTGCTCCACGCACAATCGTAAATAAAGCAGTAAAGCATGGCATAAGTACATGATGGTAATAAAGCCCGAAACTAGTTTGTGGCTCCAAGAAATAAGAAATGAATTAAGCTCTGGCTAAGGGGATTCATGGTCGCACATGCGAATAGTGCGATAGTCAAGGAACATGTATCAAGTACTCGGGGCCTACGGGACACAAGTGAGCGGTTAAAACCCAAATATTAGCTATTGCCCACTGGTGCCTCTGCATTAGTCATATCTATTCCCAGTATTTTAATTATCCAGTCGAAATTAAAGTCATGATCATCTCCACCATTAAGCATGTGCCAACCTCCCAACAATGGTGCAACATCGACAATGTGAAGCAGCACTTGAGCAAGCAACTACGACTCGCAAGGCCGACTGTTTATCAAACAACAGGCAATAGGATGTGTCCAAGGCAATATAGAGGATGTAAGGAATATAAATGGTGCACGAGAACTAAAGCGTCGCACACCGATAGCAATAGATCAACATAAAGAAGTAAAGACTATAAATGCAAAAATAGGCAGAAAGGGGAGAATGCTCGCCTAGGAAACATTTTCGAAGGTACATTATCCGAAGAACTTCTCGATACTCGCATCAACTCAACGACCTAATCCGCGAAAAAGAAAATCACTAAAAGAGACACTGGATACACTGTTTAATACTATGACAGAAGATCGGGCATGATGCATGTATGATGCATGACATGGCAAAGATGCGATGCAAGTAGGCAATATTAAGCGGAACCAGGGCCTCGACAATTAATTAGATGGTTCATATTGTTTAGATACCTGCAATTTGAATGTTGTCTTATCAAGATAAAACATGGCATCAGTTTGCTACATAAATTTAAATGGAGTCAATTTAAGACAAAATTAGGCCGCATATGATCTCCATATTTAATTATTAGGTGAGCCGACAAAATACCCCCAAACCAATGAATGTGTATGCGAGCATGAAAATTTCAATATGCAACAAGTATATATGTCATATTATAAAAATAGGGGTCGGATCAGGGTCACACATTGTTGTTCGAAACTGGGGGTCTCGTGGTTCAACGGGATCGGTCTTCCTCCGGGATCGGTGCTTCGGGTTCCATGACGAAGGTCTTGGAATGCGACGCCATTGCCTTCGGGTTTCTGCGTCGAGGTCGATGTTGACGATGCTTTGGGTACTGACTTCATTGTCAATGGCGGACTTGAATAGACGGCACAGGGTACGGTATGGTTCCTCGGGTTTTGGCTTCGCACGTTGGGCATCGAAGATCTTGGCGTCGGTAGATCTTTGAAGCGACACAACTTCTGTCCGGAAGACGATGCTTCGACCTGTGGTTTTGGGGCAGCACTCATCTCCACAGCATCCCCGCAACAACACCATCAGCCCACATCGGGATGCAAACTAAGCATGCAAGTTCGCGTAGAAAACCGCATCAACACCATCAGCCCCACGACATCCAAGAGCAGCTTCTTGATTTCTCCCACTGCTTGTTAATGAAGGTGGCATGTACAGGAGAAACTCCAAGAAGAATCACGCAACAAGCTCTGGAACAAGCTATGGCAAAGGCATGGAAGAACTCCTTCTATGCAATATCTCAGGTATCAAATATTGTCTTTATGGCCCATTTCAGAAGTCAGGAAGATATGATTTGGGTTTACACTAGGAAACCATGGTCCATGAACTCTGAAATTATGCTGTTAGACTGGTTTGATCCAAGATTTCGTGCTTCCACCAAAGAAAACTACAAGTTTGAGCATATTTTAGTCACTATCAGAGCCTATGGCATACCTAGAAACAAAAGATCTCTTAGCTTACTTGAGGACATTCTGAACCAAGTAGGAGCTGCTTCTGAATACCACATTCTACAAGACAACAATCTCTATGCAAGGCAATATTACATTTGGGGAGTAGAAAAACTGAAAGTAGGAGATCCAGTCAAAGACAGAGTTATAGTTAATTACTCAGATAATGCTACTAGGATAGCTTATTTGCATTATGAAAAGATAAAAATGATCTGCCTGTTTTGTGGTGTTATGTTTCATACTGCCCAGAACTGTAACTTCAGAAATAGTCTGATTATAGAAAGATCTAAGAGCAATCAGACTGAGCTTCACATTCCAACGCAAAGATTTGGACAATGGATAATTTATGAAGATTATGTCCCAGCAGAAGCGATACAAAACATTGTTTTTCAGCATTCAAGTATAGATCTAGCAGGGAATGCCATCTTAAGCAGACTGCAAAGATTATTTGCGGATGATTTCAAAGGAAAAGGAAGAGGATCAAGCTCCCAAACTCAAGATTAGATGAACACAGCAACCTTTGATAACCGAGGGCACTTTGGTCATTTTGAGAAAAAACAGTGGCTACCAGTCAACACTCTCCTGCTCGAGAAAGATCTAGGCCACTGCAAGCCTTTAATGCAGTCCCCAAAAACATCCAGGAAAGCCTAGAGAGAGAAATAGAAGAATAGACAAATATGGGCTTTGCCCAAACAGGGAAAAGCACAAAACTCTAGAAATTTGTAGAAAGTACAAACCTAGATAGACTGTCTAGCGGAGCTGGGCTTCTTTTGGGCCAACAAGCTAAGCTCTCCCTGCCATTGCAGATTGCTGAATATTCTATTTCAAGTCAACAAGTGGGACAGCCTAACGTTTCGTCTCCAACCCCAAATACCTTTCACCAGCAACATCATCCAGTTCCTTTCTACTCTTCTGATACCATGCCTATGCCTTTGCAAAGCCTGAACACACATCAAATCCAGCAGACTTCTATCACGCAACCCCTACAATCTACCATGAATCCTTGTGCTTAGACCCCCTTTCCCATTGCCACTCCCTGCAATTTCCACTCAGCTCACTCCATACCACCTCCCTGCTAGAAAGATTCTCTCCCCAAATCCTCTTCCAAGCGACCACTTCCTCTCTCCAACCCATATGTGCTGCCACCACCCAAGAAAATCTCCTCGCTGCGAGATGGCCTCCCAAGCAGGACTCCGGCGCAGATCTCACACACCAATACCGAATCCCCCTTTCAACCCACTCCCACCCCGCATCCTCTCAGCTCCGAGCAAACTTGAAAGGAGCAAAACCAGAGCACCACCCCCTCACATCTCCATTCCCATCCAGCTCCTGGAACATTTGTCCAAGGAGCAAACTACATCGAAGGAGAAGACGAGGCCAGAAACTCAAGAAGAAAGGCTGATGGAGAATCAGGAAGCACAAGGCCTGGCGCTAGCAAATTGGGAGATCGAGCCCTCCATGCCGCTTCAGAAGGCGGGGCTGGCAATTGGCCCCCTGGAGGGGACATCCAAGAGAGCACCAAAGGTAGAAGTTTCATTGCATCTCCTATGGGGTTTGATTTCAAACAGCATGACAATTCCCTTAGAGGAAGTAGCCAAAGATAAAGTAAAATGGGGAGCGGTGGGCCTTGCCGCAGAGACAGGAGCCTGACTCTGGGAAATCTGGTGCACCCCTATGCTGCTCCACACAGCAAATCGCCTGCAAGAAGCAGCGCTAAAATCCAACCTGAATACGACCCTTGGCCTCTTCAGCCCGTGTCACCAGCTAGCTCAGATGGCTCACAAGATTCTCGCTACGGAGCTTTCTCGCCTCCTCAAATGGCTAGGGACTACTATGTGGCTCCGTATGCTGGTTTTGGCTGTAATGAAAAAGGAAGCACGCAAGATAACCGAGGTGAAATACAACCTGGAGCCTGTGTTGGAGAAGACATGGAAACTAGTATGCAAGATCACCATCAAGAGCAACATGGAAGTAGCATGGAATTGGATGAAGAGGCAATGGCACCAGCCTCTAAGGCGCCACGAACACCGTGAGGGCTTTGGGATGGAACTGCCAAGGAATGGGCAAGAACCTAGGCAGTTCTAAAATGAACTATCTTGCCAAAATGATCTATGCTACCAAAGCCCAGGTAATCTTTATCTTAGAAACTAAATCCTTGAAAATCTATGCAAATGATCTTGCTACTAGGTTTAACATGAGTGATGCTATTGTAGTGCCTTCTCGAGGACGTTCAGGAGGCCTTTGGCTGATGTGGACAAACGAGATGCAAATTCTGGTGCATAGCATCAGCCACTATATTATCCTAGCCACTGCTAATATTAGAAGTAGTAATCTTACTTTTGGTCTTATTTGTATATATGGCGATCCATATCACAGGATCACTAGCCAAATCTGGGACCAAGTAGCCTCTTTTGTATATGATAATGACAACATGCCCATCATGTGCATTGGCAACATGAATGAACTCCTGTATGATATGGATAAAAACTCCTTAAATATTAATCGTGGCCGTATGAATGCTTTTCGGTTGATGGTAAAAAACTGTGGCCTTTTTGATTTGGGTTCCAGAGGACCAGCTTATACTTGGACCAACAAAAGATTTTCATCCAAGCCAGTTTATGAAAGATTGGATCGTTGCCTGGTAAATGTTGAATGGTGTTCTATATACCCATCTTCAAATGTGTATAACATGCCTCTAATTCATACCCTAAGTGATCATGCGCCAATTCTCCTGTCCACGGAAGGCCCAGCTCGAAAAATCAAACGGCCTTTTAAATTTGAAAATTAGTGGCTAAAAGAAGGTGATTTCCAGCAGCATGCAAAATCCATATGGGACAATAAACAAAATTGCTCATTTCCTGTCAGAACTAATCATCTTGCAGGAGCCCTTAAGATATGGAGCATGGAGAAAAGACCTATTCAGTAGGCACTAAAAGAAATAGAATATGAATTAAAGGAGATCTAGGAAAAGCCCCTTCAATATCAAGACCATGCCCGAGAAGCAAACCTGGTGGAGAGGTATGAAGACAATAGGATAAAACTTAGAGACTTCTACATGCAGAGAGCAAAAAAGAATTGGATAAAGGATGGAGATAAAAATACCTCCTTCTTTCACAAGGTTATCATTAAAAGAATAAGAAGATATACAATTGTTCCAATTAAGGATGAAGACAATATTCTCCAAAGCATGCCTGGCAAAATAGGCATCACCTTCATTAATTACTTCAAGCATATCTTCAGCTCTCAAAATGTTCTCCAGGATAAACCTTTCTTGAGAAGTCAGATGCCAAAAGAGATCAATGACTTCACTTACACGATCCCAGACAAGCAAGAGCTTTGGAACACCCTAAAAGAAATGAAAAGGAATGCCTCACCAGGCCCGAACGGCTTTAATGTGGAGTTCTACCTAGCCACATGGGACTGGATAGGAGAAGATGTCTACAAGATGGTAAAACCTTTCTTTGAAACTGAAATTCTTCCTTTGCACATTAATGACACCCATATAGCCTTAATCCCAAAAAAGTTGGTTTCTATAGTCCCTACTGATTATAGACTCATAAGTCTTTGCAACGTCATCTATAAGCTAATTGCAAAATCTTTAGCCAAAAGACTGAAGTCTCATCTTCTAGACTACATTCATCCTGCCCAACAAGCTTTTATAGAAGGAAGAAGAATCAGCAACAACATCATTATTGCTCAGGAAATTACTCACTCTTTTGCTCTCTCCTCTTGGAAAGAAAAATATTTTATGCTAAAGATTGATCTTGCTAAAGCTTTGACAGAGTCGAATGGAGCTTCATTGTCCGCGCCCTGGCACGTAAAGGGCTGCATGGTCATTTCATAAATTTGATCCATGCGTGCATCTCCTCGCCGACATTCTCGGTTATCATTAATGGACAACCTTTTGCGAGATTCGGAAGCAGCAGAAGTATACGACAAGGTTGTCATCTTTCGTCGTACCTTTTTGTCCTGTCCATTAATGAATTATCTATTAAGCTATAGGAAGCTATGAAAAATTCTTCGCTCAGTGGTATTATACTGGGACCAAACTTCCCTCCTATTCACTCTCTCCTTTTTGCAGACAATCTTCTTATCTGCAGTAGATCTGATTTTCAAGAGGCTTCCTACATAAAGAAAATTCTGGACTCCTTCTGTAATGATTCTGGTCAAACTCCTAACTAGTCCAAATCAGGTATTATCTTCAGCAAGCATGTTGACAAAAATACAACTGAAGATATCAAGCATATCTTCCCTGTTCCTGCTATAGACAACTCCTTCATTCATCTTGGGCATCCTCTCATTCTTCCAAGCAAAAACAGAACCTCGGCTTATAACTTTGTCATTGACAAATTCAAAAACAAGCTCACAACTTTCAAAGCCGACCACCTTTCTCATGTTGCTCGTCTCACTCTTATTCAATCAGTCTTTGCCACCATTCATGTTTACTACATGTCCAACATCATTTTCCTAAATCTTTCATCTCCAAGCTCAATGCTATAGTCAAAACCTTCTGGTGCAAAGGGTAACAAAAGAAGGCTCTAATAGAACCCTTTGCCTCCGAGTTTGGAAAGATGTCTGTGCCCCGAAAAAGGAAGTAGGTCTAGGGATTAGAAACTTTCAAGCCATTAACTACAGTCTGATCCTCACGGCTGCCTGGCGTATTACTCAAAATCCAAACGATTTCCTCCACAAAATTCTTAAAGCCAAATACTTCCCAAACTCCACTATTTGGCTCCCAAATCCAAACTCCCCAAAATCAGCTTTCTGGGCCTCAATTCTCAAAGTCCTTCCCATTCTCAAAGCTCACTCCCATTATAAAATAACCCAGGACAACATCTCTATTTGGAATAATCCTTAGCTCACCCCCATTATCAAATAACCCAGGGCAACATCTTTATTTGGAATAATCCTTGGTGCAAGAACTGGGGAAAAATTTATGAATGTCTCATAATTCAAGACAAAGATTATGTCTATCCTTCAAGGATCAAAGACCTTTGGGCTCATAATAAGAAAAAATGGAATAACCAGCTTATTGACGAGCTTTTCCAGCAGCCTCTTGCAGACAATATCAAGGAAACAACTATCATTCCTTCACAAGAGGAAGATATCCTCTGCTGGGACCTTACGTCTACAAGGAAGTGCAACTTAAAAAGTGCATATTATGCTTGCTATCAATATCTCCAAGAAAGAGGAGAACCCAAACATGAAGACATATCCCTAGCAACTCGTATTCTCCTCAACAAAATATGGAAAACAAAGGAGATTCTTCCAAGAATTCAGACTTTTGCCTGGAGACTCCTTCAAAAGGCCATCCCCACTGGTGCAAGAATAGGAAAATACACTGGTCACATTAGTAAACTCTGTAGCAGATGTGGCTTAGAAGAAGATGACATACATCTCTTCTTTACTTGCAATTTTGTCAAAGGGGCTTGGTTTTGCTCTCCCTAGTTCATAAGAATAGAAAACATTATCAAAACTACCACTCTATTACAAAAATCCTAAACTATCTCATTGGCATGGATCATCCATATGCCACTATCCCCAACCTCCTAACATTCCTTTGGTGCATATGGAAATCAAGAAATGATTACTGTTTCAACAGAAAGTAAGAAAATCCCTATCATATCAGCATGAATGCCCAAGCAATCCTCAAATCCATGAGTCTCTTGGATCTACCGGGAAAGGATACCGAACACTCTAGAAAGCAAAAAGGAAACCACTAGGGTAAAAATGCTCCTGAGCAGGAAAAGGAGAAAGGAAATGAGAAAAATGATCATAAAACTATTATTTACTCAGATGCAACCTGGAAAGAAGAAGATCCTCTCCCTAATTTGGGAGCTAATTTCATAGGGATTGGCATCTACATTAAGTATATAGAAAAGGAAGATCATTGTAGCATCCAAATCCAAGCCTCCACCTCGGCCTCTATCTCTCCTCTTCAAGCAGAGGCTAAAGCATTGTTGCTAGCAGCTGAGATAGCAGATTCCTTATTCCTGAAGGAGCCCATTCTGTACACTGATAACAAGCTTCTAGCAAACACAATCAACAGTAACAAGCTGGACTCAAAGTTCATACACTGGAACACTTGGGAAACTCCGGCTAGAATATTGAATTCCGTCAAAAAGACTAAAGCTGGTATTTCCCACATCTGTAGAGAGGAAAACACAACTGCTCACAATAGTGCTCATAAGGTACAGAGAAATTCCTCTACTGTACCTATCCTTAAATGCTCTTCAACAACTCATTTAAATCTCTCCTAGGCTTGGTTGGAAAAAATTTATCTCTTTGACTGGCAGGATTATGTAATTCAAAATGTAATCTGTTGTTGAGCTTTCAACGTATTCAGGTCCCTTTGGCACCTCTGTTTGTTAAAAAAACCATCAGCCCATACCGGGATGCAAACTAACCATGCGAGGCCGCGTAGAAAACCAGCAGGATAAGGGGCCCGGGCTTGTGGTGTGGAGCGGGAGCCCGGGACTACCTGGCGAGGACGACATCAGGGGACGACCAAGCGAAACGGAAACGCTGCGAGGAAGGGCGACCACGGCGGCTTTGCGGGTGGAGGAGGGCGCGAGCACCTGAGGTCGGGGCGGCAGTGTCAAGATCCCGATGGATATGACGGGAAAAGGATCACTGGAACTGGGATTTGAGAAATTGCAGATAAAAACAGATAAATTGCAGATCTAAATAAAAGATAAATTGCAGGAAATAAATGATAGAATTAGGGTTTTGATTTCTTTATTCATATCACAGAATACAAGCGTAGCCTTATATGGAGTGCGGCCATCAACTAGATGACATCACAAGGAAATACCAATACTACCCTTATAGCTAGTAATGCACTAGTAATTCTATATTACGTACTAATACCATTCCCTGACATTCCTTCCCCCTTGAGACCATTGCTCAGTAATGGATAAACAAGTTTCTTCAGAAAATTTCATCATTATCAAATATCCATCATGATTCATTCACTCTATCAAGGAGGTAGAAATGTGACGAATATAATATCCTCTTTACAGATCTGAAGATAGTTCTCTGAAGATAGTAGTAAATGCTTGGCCTTGTAATATTCATGGACACCTTGTTGATGGACAAAAGCAATTTCAGGGTCCCACTGCAGTTGTACTCTGATTTCAATTGAAGATAACTAGAGAGACAAAACAATGAACATATGCCTTAGGAATTCAGAAGAATTGATTGTTGGACTTCGAAGCATGTATGCTAGTTGTCCATAGATGAAATCACTCGTATTCTGCAACAGCTCGTCCATTAGCAGGAACTCCAAAGTGTACATCTGTTGTGTAGCTTGCACTGCTATGGTTACGCATAGTGATTGCATGAGCCGCTTGGCATTGCTTGTCGTGCTACTGTCACCGTTTGACAAGAACAGAAAATGCATAGCCACAAACATGCATGTAGAACATGGAACAGCTAGGACAAATAGAGCTGATGCATTTTCTGTCCATCCCAGATCGAGAGCATAGGGACACCTGATAGCAGATTCAAAAATGGGTGCCCTTCTTGCACCTAGCTTCTCAGCTAGTATCTGTAGCATCAGAGACTTGTAGATATATGGGCACTGTAATTCTGTAGCACCATCAGCAATCATAAACCGGACATGGAATGTTGTAGCTCCAGGATCCCACTGTATTCTATCTGTGCAATATTCAGTCTTGAGCACACTGTTGCAGTATAGGGAACAGAGGCGGTTACCCTGAGATAAATTTATAGCCCTTTTTAGGATGAAGGAAGTATCATGGACTACAGAATTGGTGCCATTGGGCGCCATATACTGCATGCAAGTGAGAACACTGGGGTCCCGAGAAAAGTACTTCCTCATACCAATTTCTGATTCCCAGTACAGACGGATATTGTTTTGACTGAAGAATGGCAGGCATTTACACCCATTGAAACCTGTAGCACTTGAACAAGCAAGCGTTGATGCATGTGTTGCCAGTTGTAAAGCTTGATCAAGATGTTGGATCTTCTGTGAGATAAAATGTAGTGCAGATCTTGGATCCCATAGCATTGAGTGAGGCAAAATAACCAGAATCAAGGAAGACCATTTGACAAACAGCGGAACGACCATTATGATTTTCAGGATGCCTGGATCCCAAACTTCTCCACTTTCAGAATTTACCAGCACATTCCATTGTGGGTCTCTCAGCTGATGTACATTTACCAATGCCTTCTCAACATTTTGTTGCTGCTGCACATCAGTGAGGTAATCCAAACAAGCACTGCTTGGTTCAGTTTTTGTTACCTCGCTAACACACTTGAGAAAGTCTTCACTGACCAGCTCATCATTGAGTATAAAACTACCACTTTTTGGCAGTGTTGAGGTCAGAAGAAAACCATCACTATCACTGGTTGGTGTTGAACTCAGAAATGTGTGTATTCCTGGGTCACATCCATTTGTTATTGCTTGAGGCATCAGCTTGATCAACTGTTTGTTGTTGACTTGTTGCGCCTTTCCATTATCGGATGCCTTGTTGATACACACGACAACCAGTTCAGTATTAGGTTTCTCATCAGTCAAACTGAATATATCAACAGTACCAACAGTAGGTCTGTCGGGACTGAATGTTGGCTTGCTGAAGCATTTGGTAGTCGGACAACTGTCATGTTGCTCTTCTTCATATGTCTGCTGCACAGGAGTACCAGCGAACACATGATCAGACTCAATTGAGCAGTCACCTGACTTAGCATCAAAAACAGCACACAAAGGCTCAGAGACAGCTTGCTCTAGGGGATAATCTGTCGGCAAAGCAAAATAGATGTGGTCAGTTCCATCTGCTCGGAACAGACTGCGGCGATCGAGATTGTGCAGACTATACTGTTGTGGCATTTCCTCAAACATATGTTGGACAACTGCAATAGCTGGTGCACCAAATGGGGAGCCAAGAGAGCTTGTTGACGAGGTTGCTTCTGCACAGGACATTGAGGGAGCAGAAATGGCCAACATTGTGCTTCCAGGGAGCGGTGCAAAACCGACAGATGGTGTTGGGGCAGTGGTGGTGCTTGACTCGGGCAAGGGCACCATGGGAGTTGTCAGAGATGATCGCCGGGCCAACTCACCTTCCAATCGTTGATTCATGTCCAAAAGCGATTGGCAAGCAAGCTTGAGCTGTAGCGTGAGGTCGCTGAGGGCCACGGGAACGCTGTCCTGCTGCATCCTATTGGTGGTGGTGGGGGAAGCAGGGTCATTGCCGTCTTTGGCCAGGAAGGTGCGCACCTCGTTGGCGACTTGTATGACGGCGGCCGTGGATGAAAGGTCGCTATTTTGCGGTGCGCAGGGATTAACTTATAGATTTGGTGTGGACGTGACCCACGGCTGGGCGGTGGTCTGTGTCGAATGGTAGGCTGTTGGAGACGAGACCTCCTGCCTTGCGGTCGTCGGATGATGAGGAGGCACCGACGTGGTCGTGGAGCTTGACCAGCAACACGAGGGCGTGGAGGTTGGGATGGGAGGAGTCGGGTCTGGAGCAGGGGGTGGCCACGTTGGCCAATTTGGGGAGAAGCCAGGAGCAGCCGTGTATGTGGGGGCAGGATGCGGGTAGGGGTAGGTGGCGGCGTACGGGAACACAGGTGGGACGCTGTAGGAATGGAAAGGGGAGTTGTGGAGGTCGCCATGGATTGAGGTTGCAGCGAGCGGTGCCCGATTTGGGTCAAACTGGGTGGGAATTGGAGAGGGGAAAGAAGATGGGGCGGTGAAGAAGGGAACAGGGTAGCTAGGGTAGCCTCCGGGGCAAGGAGGAGGTGGGTAGGGGTAGTTGGCGGCGGAACTCGCGGTGCAGTGGCCGTAAGCTGGTGCTCCAGAGCCAAATGGAGGCGGTGGGAAATCGGTGGTTGGGGCGTACGCTGGTGCGGAGGTGGGGAAGAAGAAGTGGGAGGGCGAGGTCGCCATGGATGCGGGCAAGATCGAGCACTCACCGCAAGGAAAAATCAGAATCAATGAGGAAGACGAGGGAGGTGAGGGTGGTAAGTAGGCCGATCGATCGAACTGCTCTGATACCACTTTGTCAGTATCCCGATGGATCTGACGGGAAAAGGATCACTGGAACTGAGATTTGAGAGAAATTACACATAAAAACAGATAAATTGCAGATCTAAATAAAAGATAAATTGCAGAAAATAAATGATAGAATTAGGGTTTTGATTTCTTTATTCATATCACAGAATACAAGCGTAGCCTTATATGGAGTGCGGGCCAGCAACTAGATGACATCACAAGAAAATACCAATACTACCCTTATAGCTAGTAATGCACCAGTAATTCCATATTACGTACTAATACCATTCCCTGACAGGCAGCAGGGAACTGCGGGGCGGCTCACGGCGACGAGGCAAGGCACCTACTGCTGGAAGCAAAGCACGGGCCGGCCACGCGAGCCAGGTAGGAAGGGCGGCGCAGGGAGGGCGAGTTGCTGGCGGCGGGAACAAGCGGGGAGGGGAACGGGGCGCGCGGCTGCGCTGGGGAGTCGATAGTGGCGGCGGCGCACCTGCTAGAGGCCAAGGTGATGCCGGGCACGAGCGGCGGTGACTCTGCTCGGGTCAGGGAGGAACGAGAGACGGAGGCGGCGATGCTCTATAGGACCAAGGGGCGGGAGGCAGAGGAGAGGATCGTGAGGAAGGCGAGGAGATCGACCTGGGCTCGAGGTGGGGTGCGAGGCAAGGAAGGGGACGCGGTCGGCACTGTCGGTATCGAGGTGGGGTCAGCGGGGCAGTCGCGTCGATCATACGCGGGCCAGGGCCGAGGGAGCGGGTCGGGGTGGGCGTGCAGAGAGAGTGCGGCGCGGAGGGGTCGGGCGTGCGTGCTACGTGCAGCGGCAGGGCGCGGTTCAAGGACGTGTCGGCCAGAGTGGTAGGTAAGGGTGGGGAGCGACGTGGTGTGTCGGGACGGGGTGGGATCGAGTCGCGGGTGGTTGTTGCGCGCTAGGGTAGGGCTGCGTCGCTGCGCGTTGCCTGTTTTTTCTTAAAGAAAAACTGTCGTCCTTTATTTATTCTCACTTAACATATTACATTCACTGTCAATACATCCCGTGAGAAAACCAGGAATCGAATCTAGCCAACAGGTTACACTATTCAATTGCATAGCACATAAGTGAGCAGCATTATTTTGCTTCTCTAGGAACAAAACCGATAGAAAAAGTATCAAGCTGTTTGCTAAGAGTGTCCATCTGTTGAATAACTCCCATGATTTCAGAACGTTGATTCTCCCTCATTTTCCATAGGTTGACAAAGTTCAAGTAATCAGTCTTCAGCGTTCTATTTTTCTTCCGTAGGCAGACAACAAGTTCCACCCTATCTCTGCATGCGTTGGCTTCCGCGGTCAAAACATTAGGTAGAGCATTATATTTTGACACACCTTGCAGCGATGAACCGACCATTCGAATCGCGAGCCACAGCACCTGTCGCACCTGAGGCCAAATCAAGATTGAAAGAAGCATCTACATTGATCTTGATCGTCGTACCTATCGGCGGCCTCCAACAAACAGATGCCTGCGGATGATGAAAGAGGTAAAGGCCTGGTTTGAGAGCATGTTTCCTGTACCATCTCACTCACCTACACAGTTGTATGATTTGGAAAAAATGAATTTCTCCTCTCTTGGCTCTACACCTACTCATCCATATGGAGTAGGCTCCAGCTGCAATGATAGCTGCTTCAAAAGAGTTACATAGCTTTTCATCCAAGATGTCAGAGGCCCAAGTGCTATGATTCAGGTGAGGGAGTTTTACACCTGTAGCTTCTTTCAGAGCTGACCAGACAGCATTGACCCTCGGGCAAGTAAACAGAGCATGAAAAATGGTTTTATCATTATAGCCAAAGAAGGCGCAGTTTCCGTTCTGTTCAATGTGGTGCCGTTTTAAAATGCCCATGGTCAGAATAAAACCATGCAGGCAACGCCACCAAAAATGCCTAACTTTTGGTGTTGTTTTGATTTGCCAACATTTACACCACATCGGATGATCACGTCCTCTAGATGTTGTTGCATAATCGGGGGCATCATCAATAGATGTTAGACGATGATAAGCTGATCGAATAGAGTACATACCATGTTTCTCAAAGGCCCAAGCAAAAACATCATCCTCCTGTTGGCCAATTTGAGTTCGAATAATAGCATCCACATCTGGTGGCAAGAAAGTATTCCTAATGAGATCCTCCTTCCAAGTTTTGTTCCTCGGTTCTGCAACTTTATTCAAGTTGGTATCTTGTGGACTCCAAATCGGGCGCAAGGAAAGGTTTGATGGTATCCAATTATCGGTCCATATGTTAATAGATTTTCTGGATCCAACCCTTTTAATCAGACCCAACTCTAGTGCTCTAGGACCACTTATTATTGCACGCCAAGTATGAGATGAATGCTTTCCTTTAGTTGCGTGCATGAAATCCGTATGTGGAAAGTACTTACCTTTTAAAACTCTGGCGCATAAAGTATTAAGTTTTGTTAATAATCTCCAACCATGTTTGCCTAGGAGAGCCAAATTAAATCTTTGAAGGTCCCGAAAACCCATTCCGACAATTAGTTTTGATTTAGTCATCTCATTCCATTTGAGCCAGTGCATTTTCCTCTTGTCCTGATCACCTCCCCAAAAATAAGCAGCCATTGTTGATCTAATTATGTTACAAGTTTGAGGGCTCAATTTGAAGCAGCTCATGGAATATATGGGAATAGTTTGAGCAATGGACTTGAGAAGAACTTCCCGGGCCGCATTACTTAATTTTCATTCGCACCATCCTGATAACAAGAGACCATACCCACTCAGGAATACGTTCAAAAGCCTCTTTCATATAGCGTCCTACTGCCGTTGGAAGACCAAGGTACTTTTCTCCCAATGCTTCAGTCTTTACTTGTAAACTATTAGGCACCCGCTGCTTCATATTATTGGTGCAGTTTGTACTAAAAAAGATAGCATATTTTTCCTTGTTTACCAATTGTCTAGAGCCAACATTGTAAGCTTCAAAGATGGATTTGATGCGATCCGCTCCTATTTTTAATTATTCTGAGAAGATAATACAATCATCCGCGAAGAGGAGGTGAGACACCCATGGTGCATGAATACCAACACGAATTCCTCTTGATAGATATTGCGGCCCTGAATTCTTTAATAAAGAGGAGAGACCGTTATCACATAAGAGGAATAAGTATGGGGAGATGAGATCACCTTGTCGGATGCCTATAGTCGGTTTGAAGAAGTCAGAGTAATGACCATTTACTCGAACTAAGAAGGCGATCGTGCTAACACACTGCATGATTCGTTCTGTCCACTTGTTGTTGAACACCTTTGAACAAATTTTATAAATAACATTGCATAGAGCAATGGGTCGATACTGAGCAAGGGTTTGCGGATGCTTTATTTTGGGAATAAGAACTAATATGGTTTTGTTGATCTCCTCATACATAACACTTCCATTCATAAAGTCTAGAACTACTACACTAACCGATTCTCTGAGCATGTCCTAGTGCTTTTGGAAAAAACCAGCAGTAAATCCATCAGCATCGGGGCTTTTGTTTGGATGCATCATGAATAGAGCTTTAGACACTTCGTCCGCAAGGAAAGGAGCGTCTAAAAAATCATTCATTTCCTTTGTAATCTTGCTTGGCACAAAGCGAGTGATTACAGAGGGATCAAGGTATTCCTGGGCTGTGAATAAACAACTGTAAAACTGTTCAACAAGTGTTTCCAAATCCTCTTGAGAGGTGGCAAGTGAACCATGTTCACAAGTTAGAGGTCCAATTCTGTTTCGGCGTCCATGCTGTTTTGCCATCGCATTGAAAACGGTCGTGTTACGGTCGCCATCTCGTAGCCAGTGAATACGTGCACATTGCCTCATCATAGTTTCTTCACGGCCAAGCATTTTATTCATTTCCCGCATCACATGTTTCTCTCTATCTGTCGGTCCTGTATAGAGAGAACTTCCCCTAATGGTCTCTAGATCATTGCATAAGTTTTTCAGGTTCTTTCGGAGTGATCCAAAGGTTTGGAAACTCCAATGTTGAAGCTTTTCTTGTACATTCCGAAGTGCTGAAGATATCTGACTTGGGTCTGGTCTACACATTTGTCTCCATGCTGTAGATACAATGAGCTCATAGTCTTCATGGGATCGCCACATATTCTAATACCGAAAGAGGGGTGGACCTGTCTTCTCGTGTTGCCGTTTGGATGTTTTATTTATCTCCACAAGAAGGCCACAATGATCAGAGATTGTGTTCTGAACATACTTGACCCAAGTAGCTTCAAATAAATTCACAAAGTCTTCATCTGCTAGAGCTCTATCCAGTCTAACCTTAACATTTCGGTTGCCTTCTTGTCGATTGTCCCATGTGTATGGCAATCCAACATAGCCCAAGTCAATAAATTTGCAATAATCAACAACATCCCTGAAATCTTCTATTTTCCACTCATTACGCTCTCCCGTGCCAAAATATTCCGCCTGCGACATAATTTCATTGAAATCGCCAACGCATAACCATGGGATTCTAAATTTCCTTCTTAGACATTTCATAAGATGCCAGCTATCCTTTCTGTATTCACAATGTGGGTTACCATAGAAGCCGGTAAACCTGAACTCTTTTGCTCCTGGCTCATCCGGAATTATGAAGACATCAATATGTGATTTATCTAGAGATTTTAGGGTGACACTGATATCCCTTTTCCACATCATAGCCAAGCCACCGCTTCTCCCCTGAGAATTAACACAAATTCCATGGGGGAAACCTAACCCCCATCGCAATCGCTCATAGTTGCGATCATTCAGCTTAGTTTCCATGAGAAACATTACATCCAAGCGGTGATACTGAATAATTTCAAGCAAGAGTTGCCGGATCGGTAGATACAGATGTAGATGTAGATATCAGGAACATAAGACTACACTAGATTCGGGTATTGCGGGGCTCAGGAACTACTTCATCCTTTCCACATCCACGACAATTAAGGCTTAAGAGTTTCATCAGAAATCTCTATATGTACCACTATACTGGCAAACCAATATGTTTTGAGGGGGAATTGACTGGCATGGCGAACATCAGAAAATAGAGCACAAATAGAGAGAAAGGCAGAATAGGCTAACCTTGTGCAGACCCAAAGAAGAGGTGAGTAGCCCTTCTGCAGATTCTTTCAAAATCGGTAGAGAAGTTACTGCCAAGAGAGGCGATTCCAGCAAACTGAGACTAGATGACTACCTGAGCTGTGGGGGGCTATAGCTGCTTGCTGGCTGTGTGCCGCTAGAGAAGACGATGGGCTTAAGAACGGCCAGGAGCCTCTCTGTACCAACATACCCCACTCAGATCAGATCAGATCAGGTGATAAGGGAGCCTAGAGGAGAAGGAACGAGCTTGAATTTGAGGATTGAAGCAAAGGCGTATGAGGGGACAGTAGGGGAAGAGAGGTAGATGGATAGGAGAGGGGAGGAGCCAAAAAATAGATCAAGGCAATGGGAAACATGATAGATCGAAGATGGAAAGCAAGGAATCGAACAACAAAGGAAGATTGAAGCTAAAAATTAGAGGAATTTTGGAGAACGGAGGAGGGAGAAGGGCATATCGCCAGAAGCCATGGAGGCAAGCTCTAGAAAACTCTATAATGGGACCGTCTTCGCTCCTGCGTGTTGCGTTTTGTGCGCGCCGCTAGGGCTAGGATGAGTGGCGGCGGGTGGGGATGTGGTCTAGGTTTAGGGTTTGGATAGATGGGGTGGTTCCAGTTGGGTCTTGGGGTTGTAGGTGGCCTGGCCGATTGGCTGGGATGCCTCCTCCGCCAAATTTTATAAAACTTTTATTTATTTTAATTTAAAAAGGATTGGCAAATAATTTTTTTTAGACACAAAGAGATATCCAGAAATACCGGGGTTTTATATTTGAAATAAAGAGGGGGATATTTAGAAAACAAAGATAGCCTTTTATAAAATAGCTTTAGGCAAACAAATGCATGATGACATGACGATGCTCAAATGCAATATGGCATGATGACATGAGCATGCTATCATGATGATGTACAACATAGTAAAAAATCAAGCGATTTTCTAGTAGTAGTTTTATCGGGGTGCTCAAGATCCAAATCACCTTGAAAACGATACAACATCCAAGTATGGATAAGATGCAAAATGGGCTAAGAGCCCTGAAGAATAACCAATGGCGTCAATAACCCTGCCCAAGCCAATCCAGAAGGGTAACCCTGCTAACGACGTCGAACTTATACCTGTCAAAGCAAAAGGGGTGCCGATAAAGGGAAAGGAAAAAGGGAGTGGTCAGTACTGAGGCGAGTACATGTCGAGTATATAATTCGGCGGCTCTCGCCTACATAGGTATGGTGGACTGAAGCGGCAGCAAAACATGCACTAATAACTTTAAGAGACTCGATACAACTATCAGCTATTAGAGAGGGATAAGAAATACCTAGTCGGAACCAACATAATACTAACACCAGACATACCCATCCTGGTGTTTCCCCCTCGAGACCAATCGAGGAAGTCCTTCCGAGGAAACTCACATAGTCGGTAGTTTTATTAACCATTCCATTGTAGTTGTCGTAATTACTAGTCAGATATAGATAATATAAGGCATTCCAATATCACAAGCTGTTGGCACTTTCAGTTATCCATTCTGTTGTAGTTGCAATACTTACGAGGCAGATATGTATAGCATGAGATACCCCACTTCGATCAGATGTTGGCACTTTTATTTATCCATTCCGTTGTGGTGAAGCTGATTACTAGTCATGCCAAAGTCAAATTTATAGCACTACTTTAGTTATAGCTGTCTATGTTCGAGATAATGTGCTCCAAGTAGTCCATAACCGCAGACACGACTTTTCAAAAAGATTTACCCTGCAGGGGTGCACAAATAGCAACACACGCACGATCAACCTCGGAAAAACCAAATAAAACGCAATGAGGCCTCACGACAAAGAATTCAAAGGATTCAAAAAATATTTCAGGGGGCCACCCCACTAAGCTACCCGCAACGAAGTTGGCCAGCTCTGAGACGGACCCATGGTTTGCGAGAACAGCTATAAACGACTGGGAACCCGAAGGTGTGACTAGGCTATTCGATACTGCGAAATCGTGCCACGATCCAAAATAGTACAGGTGCTCCACGCGCAATAGTAAATAAAGATGTAAAGCATGGCATAAGTACTAGATGGTAATAATGCTCCAAACTAGTTTGTGGCTCCAAAAAATAAGATGTGAATCAAGCTCAGGCTAAGAGGATTCATGGTCCCACATGCATATAGTGCGATAATCAAGGAACATGCATCAAGTACTCGGGTCCTACAGGACACAAGTGAGTGGTTAAAAATCAAATATTAGCTATTGCCCACTGGTGCCTCTGCATTAGTTATATCTATTCCCATCATTTTAATTAACAAGTTATAACGAAAGCCACGATCATCTCCACCATTAAGCATGTGGCAACCTCCCAACAACTGTGGAACATTGACTACGCGCAGCAACACCTGAGTAAGCATCTACGACTCACAAGGCCGACTGTCTATCAAACGACATGCAATAGGAGGTGTCCAAGGAAATATAGAGGCTGCACGGAATATAAATGGTACGGAAAACTAAAGCACCGCAACACAGATAGCAATAGATCAACAGGAGGAAGTAAAGACTATAAATGCAAAATAGGTAGAAAGAGAGAGAATGATCGCATGGGAAACATTGCCAAATCTACAACAGAAGAATGGGTCGAAGCTCGCATCAACTCAATGGCCTAGTCCATGAAGAAGCAAAACATTAAAAGAAACACCAGATGCAATATTTAATACTACGGCAAAAAAATCGGCATGTTTATGATATGATGCATGACATGGGAAAGATGCGATGCATCTAGGAAATATTAACTAGAACCAGGGTCCCGATAATTAATTAGGAGGTTCATGTTGTTTAGATACCCATAATTTAAATGTTGACTTAATAAGGCAAAACATTACATCGGTTCGCTACACAAATTTAAATGGAGCTAATATAAGACAATAATAGGCCGCATATGATCTCCATATTTAATTATGAGGTGAATCGACAAAATACTCCAAACGACAAAGTATGTATGCATTCATGAAGAATTTAATATGCATAAGTTTATATGTCATTTGTATAAAATAGGGTTCGGACACACTTTGGGATTCGAAACCGGGTCTCAAGGTTCGACGGGATCGCTCTTCTGTCTCCAGGATCAGGGATCTTCGGGTCCAGGAAGGAGACCTTCGCGCCATCAAATCCTTGTAGATGATCTTGGGGATCCATGTCGGAGATCTTGGGGCACCGGCTTCGGTGGTCGGTCACGATCTTGAATCAGTGCATGTGGTTTTCGAGTGGCACCCTTAACTTATCCTTCGAGGGGGCATCACACCAACTTCACGCAGTCGAGCATCGCGAGGCAAGGCATCATGACAAGCAGCACTTTCGCGTGGCTTCGGGTAGCATCAACATATGCGTGGGCAACAGAACACAAAGGAGCGCTGCAAGGGGCCTTGTCCCATACGAACATTAGCTCGAACAACTTGCAAACAGGAAACAACCAGAGGGGCGGCTAGCTGGTTCTTGAGGTTTCCGGGCATAGAGCTTGCAAGCTGCACAAAATAAAAGGCTAGCGAGGTCCAGGTCAGAGAGGACGCCTCGTGGGCGAGCTGGGTGCCCACGACGACAAAGATGGAGGCTGGGTCACGCGCGGTTTTGCAGGGGAGTGCACTCGGGCCCGAGGAGGGAGGCCATACCAAGCAGAGATGGGACAGAGCTCGGCCTAGGAAGAAGAGGCAAGGGCGACACCTGGCCTGCGATGGCGGGCACAACTCTGCGAGGAGAGGCGTGGCGGTCGACGGTGGCCAAGGCGGCGAACGGGTGGCAGCCGGATAGAAAGGCCAGCTAGGAGGGGAGCAGGGTTGCGGCCCTGGGTGACTGCAGGAGGAACCGGAGGCGAGGTATGCTAGACTCTGTATATGATAAGGAGTAGGATTCCTATGTGTAAACGTATTGTAACGAAACTCTGTTAATCCTACTATATAAACTGACCCAGGCCAGCAGTCTAGGTCAAGGTTGTTTGCCCCAATCTCATTGTTTTACATGGTATCAGATTAGCTTACGATGGCTTCCACTTCCCCTGCCACTGCCGCGCCGGCTTCTGCCGCCGCTGCGTTGGCCCTTTCCCCTGCCTCGCCCTTCCTCACCTCACAACCCTTAGCATGGTGGCAAGCCCGATCCCCTAGGGTCGCGCCTCCGGGTCCACTCTCGAAGCCGCCCCCGGTCGGATCGGCTCCTTCATCATCCGCTGCTGGCCCTAACATAGAGGATGATCTGTCACCTCTGGTCTCTTATGACGGCCCTTCTTCCTTGACCTACGTAACTGCGCTGCCACCCTATGGTGGTCCCGCACTCGTGGCCTATGGTGCCTACTCGGCACCGACCTATGGTGCCCCAACTACGCCGAACTACGATGTCCCATCCGTGCTCATGTATGGTGCCCCTGCACCAACCTACGGCGCCCTGTCGACGCTGTCGTCTGCCTCGCTGGTGCCACCCTACGGTGCACTGCCTCCGCAACCCTACGTGGTGCCTCTGGCGCTGCACTACGGGGCCACGTCCATGTCGCCCTATGGGGCCTAGACTGCACCGATCTACGGTGCCCCGACCGCTGCTCCCTATGGCGCCTATCCATCGTCAGTGTACGACGGTGTTGCGCCTGCCTATGGTGCCTCCTCGGTGAGCACTGCCCCTACCCCGTCTCAGGAGACAGCCCGCCGATGGTCTTCTACGCGTCACAGCCGTTGGCTCATGCTGATCATGCTATAGCGTAGTCGCCCTTATACTTCTCGCACCTCATCCTGGTGAAGCTCACGTTGGAAAATTATTTGTCTTGGTGTGCACAGTTATTGCCGTTCCTCCGGAGCCGCTACTTGGAGGGGTACGTCGACGGTTCACTGTTGTGCCCACCGACGTATCATCCGGCGTATCACATGTGGGTGGGTCAGGATCAGGCCATCCTCTCTACTATCCAGTCTTCGCTCATGCTGAGCGTCTCGTCGGTGGTCCTCTTTGCCACTATGTCTCGGGATGCGTGGACGGTGCTTCACACCAGCTTCGCCTCTCAGTCTCAGGCGCGTGCTCATGCTATTCGGGCCGAGCTTGGCGAGACCAAGCTCCGTGACCTCAGCATCACAGACTACTTCAACAAGATAACCGGCCTCTCCGACACACTGGCCTCCATTGGCCAGTCGCTTTGCCCTGAGGACTTCACCACCTACATCCTGAATGGCCTGGATGATGACTATGATAATATCATGGAGAATGTCAATGGTCGTGACACTCCACTTCAGCATCGTGAGCTCTACTCGCGCCTTCTCAGTCACGAATAGCACGTCAAGGCACGCCATGCCTCCCCGAGATTCTCCTCCACCAACGCCACAGCTGGCAGTAAATCCCAGAAGCCATCACCGGCTGGTGGCAAGACGACGCCCGCACCTCAGCAGGCCGCGTGGCCCACCGTGCCCCCATCACGGGCGGTGGTCATCCGCGCGCCTACTTCCCCTGTTGTGGCGCCTAACAAGCATGCTAGCTATGTGGCCTTGAGGGCTATACTTCCTCCTGCTGTCATCGATGCTTCAAGAAGGACTTCCTCCACATTGGCAACAATGGCAAGGGCAATGACAAGCAGGATGCTACTGCTGTGGCGGGTAACGAGCACGGGTACACTCTGTCCTACTGCATTTATCCGACGTGGTATATGTACACGGGGCTATCAATCACCTGACGAGTGAGATAGGCAAGCTCTCCACCCATGAGCCATATCGTGGTCGTGATTAGGTTCGCACCGCCAATGGAGCAGCTATGCACATCTCACATGTTGGTCATGCCTCTCTTCTTGCACATAACTCTAGAACACTACATCTTCTCAATGTCCTTCGGGTTCCTTCTACTACACATAGTTTGTTGTCTGTTCTTCAACTTACTCGTGATAATAATGTCCTCACTAAATTTCACTGGTTCCATTTTTTCATCAAGGACTGGGACACAAGAGCCGTTCTGCTTAGAGGTCGTCTTTGCCATGGCCTATATGTGCTTGATGCGCCATCTTCGCGCATTCTCCCCAGGTGTTTAGTGGTGTTCGTGTATCATCTATGCACTGGCATGCGTGCCTTGGTCACCCTGCTGCTCCCATAGTTCGCCATGTTTTGCATCGTCATGAACTTCTAGTTGTGTCCAATAAAATTGCTAAAACTATCTATGATACCTGCCAGCAAGGCAAGAGTCATCAACTTCCATTTTCAGAGTCGAGTCATGTCGTTAAACATCCTCTTGAGCTTGTGTTTTTTGATGTATGGGGTCCTACCCAAACGTCTGTTAGTAGCCACAATTATTATGTTAGTTTTATTGATGCTTATAGTCGATTCACTTGGCTTTATCTTATTAAGCGTAAATCTGATGTGTTCCATGTTTTTATTCAATTTCAACCACATGTTGAGCGTCTCCTTAAGCACAAAGTTCTTCATGTTCAATCCAACTGGAGTGAATATCACAAACTAAATTCGTTTTTTAACAAGCTCGAGATCTTGCACCGTGTGTCTTGTCCTTACACACATTAGCAGAATGGCACCGCTGAACGTAAGCATCGTCATCTTGTAGAGACTAGCCTTACCTTATTATCTCATGCCTCCATTCGGCTTTGGTCTTGGAGTGATGCTTTTTCCATCGCCTGTTTTTTGATAAATAGGCTTCCTCCACGACTTCTGCAAATGAAAACTCATCTTGAACTCTTGCTCAGTGACATCCCAGATTACACATTTCTTAAGGTTTTTGGATGCACATGTTGGCCTCACCTTCGCCCGTATAACAAGCATAAACTAGAGTTTTGGTCTAAAAAGTGCGTCTTTCTTGGGTATAGTTCCCTTCATAAAGGGTACAAGTGCCTACATGTTCCCACTAATTGCGTTTACATATATTGTGATGTCATGTTTGATGAGACCATGTTCCCTTTTTCTGCACTTCTGAAAAACTCCACCACTCCTACACCACCTGTGCACTCTACTATTCCTTCGCCTGATCAATTTGTAGATGTTGCATATACTCCTATGTTGCTTCCTAACCATGCTGTAGGTATCATACATGGCGCTCGCCTTGAGCTACTTGATTATCAGGAGACAGATGACGATCACGTACAGGACGTCGATCCCATGCATGCGCCATGCACGCGGGTCTAGCCCGCCAGCCTGCAGCTACCATGCTCTCGGCAGCTATGCCCGTTGCAGCCCCAGCTGCGGCAGCCTCACCCAGCACAGCACCCACGCCAGCCACCTCTGCTCTAGCTCCTAGAGGGCCGTCTTTGATTGGCCTGACACCACCTGGCTCCGCATTGCCAGGGGCCTCCTCGTCCAGCCTAGCATCGCCAACCTTGGCGTCACCTGCGCCCGACTCAACGTCGCCTCTGTCACCTATGTCTGGCTCATCGCCACCAGCACCACCTCCTGCTGAGGCTCTTCGCCCTCGCACACGCAGTCAGGCTGAAGTTTTTCGTTCGAAGAAGCGCATAGATGGGACCATTGTATGGATAGCTGCTTGCGTGGCCCATGCTGTTGCTGATCCCACAGCCGATCCCCAACATTTTCAGGCTGCTCTTGGTATACCTAACTGGCGTGCTGCGATGGAGTAGGAACATTAGACACTTCTGAAGAATGATACTTGTCAACTTGTTCCTCCTATTTTTGGTATCAATATTATTGTTCCAGGTGGGTCTTCAAGGTTAAGAAGCATGTTGATGGTTCTATTGAACGCTATAAGGCATGGTTAGTTGCTAAAGGCTTCAAACAGAGGTATGGTCATGATTATGAAGAAACGTGTCGTGGTATTGCCGATGAGTACGCCATGGAGGGGTCCTCACAGAGCGTGTTTAGAGAGGTGGGGGAAAGTAGTGAGTTAGCGGGTACGAGGTAACACAACTTACCCAGGTTCGAGTCCGACAACGGTGGCGGAACTCTACTCCTACTATAAGTCACTATAATGGTAATACACCAAGTTACAAGGATTGGTTGGCTATGCGAGGTGTTATGAATCGTGCCCTAAAGGATCCCACAGGCCTGGCTTATAAAGGCACCAGAACCTAGGGTTACAGGGAATAGACCTTGCCGGACATGTGACATAGTCTTACACTAATACTAACTAGTCTTCGTGTCTTGTACTCCAAAGCTCCGAGCAGGTCGGTGACTTCAACGTAGCCTTTCTTTATCTGGCATGGGCCTCCCTTCTAGATCCGTCTAACTGGGCCGCCCAGCAAGCCATGGGCCATGCTACCAACTGTGGGCCACCCAGGTTAGCCGGCTTAGAGACATGCAGTGGTGATACCCATTTAGCATATCCCCCGGAGGACTTTGAGATATTGCGCCATGTTGCCATTCAACCTTGAATGCTCCATCTAGGTGATGCCGACAATTGATAAAGCAATATCTCGAAGATCTCCCAAAGAACCCTGCAATCCTCTCCATCTTCATCATGTAAGCCGAAGATTCTTCAAGTCCTTTCTTCTAGAGTCGGATAGTTTCCGCCTTCCATGGAATCTTTGGATGTGACTCTTCCACTTCAAAAGTCAGTAGGATGACATAGGCTACAACCTGCACTACCTCGAAACTCACATATAGGAGTGAATTAATCATTAGCTATTTTCACGCGTGCAAAATACGAAACATTAAGCGGCAAATCAGGGGATGTGGCAAAATTACTGCGCACATTCACCCACACATTGTCGATGCAGTAGCCGTTAGATCTTCCATGCATGAATCTTGATGCCTGGGTCTATAAATATTTACTACGGCTAGAACATTTTTTACCCGCATTCTCCCCTACGTCTTCTTCTTCCTCTCGCCGCGTGAACGTTCGAGCTCTCCAACGGAAACCCTAGGCGGACTCTTCTTTCCCTCCCAACCTTCCTCTATCTATGCAATGGCCTCCATCAGTAGCACTCCCTCGACGACGGCGGTTCCCAAGGCTGTGGTCGAGCCATCGCCGGGATTTTCTGTCTCGCCATAAGGGGTGGTGACCCATGTCTCCTCCGTGGTGGAATCCACCAGCGATGACCAGGAACAGGCAGCGCCTGACGCTGCAGAGGAGGACGCTGACTCCCACAAGGGAGTGTGGAGGGGTTCTAACCTCTCCGCCGAGCAGCTTCGGGAACTCATCGTAGAGGGGTATCTCCCTAGGCGATGGAGGGCTTGGTCTGGTGGCCGCCGCCAGCCGGCGAGGTGGTCCTTTCTCCCCAAGCCAGAGAGAATGTCTACCTCAAGTCCCAGCTAGTGTGCGGCGTTATCCTGCCAGTCTTCGACTTCTTCCTCAAGATCCTGCGACACTTCCAGGTACTCCCCCACAAACTCTCTCCCAACAACATCCTCATACTTAGCAACTTCATAGCTTTGTGCGAAGGATACCTAGGAATTAAGCCTAGGTTAGATCTATTCATCTATTTTTTCACCATCAAGAGAGAGTCCGTAGAATCCAAGGATGTGTTGCAGATTTGTGGAACCATTAGTTTTAAGATCCATCCTCACCGATGATTCCTCGACATCGTTGGTCATCAGTCTTGCAAGATCTGGCAACAATCATATTTTTATGGCCTAGATATCCCTCTGGCCGACCGCCAAGACTCAGATCCCAACTTCAACGATGGAGCCGCCGTTGAGGCCAGCACCTAGAGATCCCAAGGCCCCCTCCCATACGATGATGAGGCCTCTTGTGCCGTAAGGCAGATCGAGTGGCTGGTAGACGGAGGTCTCACTGGCTTTAACCTAGACATGTACTGGTTCACGAGGCAGATCCAACGCCTGCAACACTGCTCTGAGCTGATGCATAAGTACTCCAAGGATAGAAAAGATCCCATGTGGATATCTGAGGACAACTTCTCCAATGACTCCATCAAGCTCCGGCTAAAAGACATCGTCAAAGTGAAAGACATGAAACATGGATTCAAGATAATCTTTGACATGTTCGAAGGAGGTAAATGCCCAGAGGTAACTATGTTTCCTTTGTTGCTCATTATATATACTCTAAAGCTTTCTGTCTTGAATGCATTACTCATTTGACTCATTGTTTGATCTATCAGCTAACGACCTTGGCGGCGAATCAGATGGCCTCCCAAGTCTATGATCCAAAGCTGAAGGATATCCATGTTGTGTCTGATGATGATGACCCCAAAGATCATCTAGCTTTGGCAGCATGAAAGCGGAAGATATCCACCTCTGAGGCTGCTGCTGAGGGCAAGAAGAAGAAAATGGATAGTGGAGTCTCCAAAAAATCCACTGCCGCCCTACAGGCAGGAGAAGAAGAAATCCACCGATATCCCCTTAGCTAAGGCATCTGCCATGGTGTAAGTATATTCATTCTCTGGCTTTATTTTGCTTTGCACCTATTCAATTACTATACTTATAATGTGTATGTTTCAGGAAGAAATCCGGTGTTGGTTTGAGGCGAACCTCTAAAGATGTTGGAGGTTCCAAGAATATTTGCGATATGTTCTCCAAGTCGTCCCCCGCTGCTTCTCCCCCGACCCCTGCCACCAAGCCTGCAACAGGCTCCGCTCGGGCCTCGTCCCCCATCATCCCTGAGACCTCTGCCATGGAGATAAACATCAATTTGACTCTAGATGTCTCAGGATCTTTCGGCATGGACCTTGCTCCTGGTGGCCAGGCGACACAAGAAAGTACTTCCTCCAAAGTGGCTGAAGCTCTGGCTAAGGATGCCACCGAGAAAGGGAAGCAACTGTGTTGGGGGGATGACCCCGGGTAGGGTCGATCTGGGGTATAAAGGCAATGTTAGCCAAGATACGACAAGGTCAAAGCAAGTGCTGACCGAGTTACCTAAAGGCCGACCGAATTATGGCCGACTCTGCCTTGGTTATCTTTACCCAACAAAGACCTCAGCCGTCATAAGGCGTATGTCGGCACCATCATGTTACTTGTTTGCAGGTACCCACAGGGCCGAGTTAATCAGGCACCGACCGGGTTTGTACTTGGCTTACTGAAGAAGGAATGTATCTTCCCATGGTTAGTGTTTTTCTATCTTCATTGTAGAGAGAGCGCAGAAGACAAAGAGGACCAACGGCAGGGGCCAGCAAGGATGACGTCGCCTGACCGTTGCTAGTTGGGTGACACGGCGCCGCAGAGGCTTACGCTAGGGGTTCAAAGAGGCTTACACCATGAGATCTGGGAAGCTTACAAAGGGAAAAAGGGGAGCACCACTTTGCCATTTTGGGAGGAGCATATTCCTAGAATATGCCCTCCATGTATGCCCTAAGTGTAACTTGGCCACCCCTTTATAAGGTACACCAGGACCTCCAAGGAGGGGGTCGATCATTTTACTAAGGGAAGGACCCTAGAGAGAGGGGCGAGCAATGAAGAACTTCATCTTCCTCCTCCCCACGAATAGCTCAAGGAGCATCTATAAACACCATAGATCTTGAGAATACTAATCATATGTTCGTGGAATCACCACACTACCCCTCTCTAGATACCTCTAGCACTCATTGGCCCCATCTTTAGCCTATCCATGACATCTTTCGTGACACTACCATGACAGTTGGCGCACACCATGGGTTCAGCAGCGGTACTAGCCGGAGTCTAGGTCTGGACAGGAAACTTCATCGACACCGGGGAGCGCATCGTCTCCGGGCTTGTTCAGAGCTTTGGTGTGCTGGACTACATCAGCGACAACACGCTTAGATTCGGCAACTGCCCTCCATCGCGCAATGGCCTCTTCATCAGCTTCAGCGCCCACAAGATCTACGTCGGCATTGACGAGTCCTACATTCACTTGCAGCACATCGTCGAGGCAGGAGAGCCACCCCTTAGCACGGCTTGCGGTCCGCGTATCGCTCGCCCCGCCAGCTGCACTGAGGTGATGATGACATCGCCTAATGCAGGAGCAAGCAAAGACCTGGCAGAAGACCCTGAGGCAACACTGAAGGTACCTAGGACTAGGGGTCCTCCACTAGAGAGGCCACAGAACATGTTACAGCAGGCAATAGAGAGCCTAGCCAGTCCCATAGCTCCTATAGAAGATCCCTCAGGCACCCACTAGAGAGGCCACATAACGTGTTATAGCAGGCAATAGAGAGCCTAGCCAGTCCCATAGCTCCTATAGCAGATCCCTCAGGCACATGACGAGCTAGAGGAGACCCGGCTGAAAATGTTAGCAGGGGCAAAGAAATTAGCAGCGCTTTAGCACTCATTGAACATCACACTGCATGAATATGCAAAGGCAAAAAGGATTAGTCCCACCCGTATGGATGATGTGAATATTAGGGGTAGAAACCTCATCAACGAGATAGATAAGGAATATGTGCCTAGGCCAGGAGAATCAGGTAACCCAATGTAGGTGGGTCTGCCGAGATATAGCACCCCGGCGAAGAGAGAATATAATTTTGTGGCCCGAAAGTTGAGACGCCAAGGCAAAATGGTACCCAAGTTGCTTGTAATCGGCCAAGTTGCCCACAGTTGGTGTGCCAATTACTCAGAGGGTCTTTTCGGCATGAATTCAAATTAACATCCGAATACAAAATATTAGGCTGACGCCCGTCAAGTTGCCCCCTGTCAGTTTTTGCCGTCATGTCGCTGCCGTCTTGGAGGCGTCGTTTCTGCCATGTACTCCCTCCGCCCCAAGGCTTAAGGCCTATAATTGTGTTGAAAATTCAAGGCACTTGCCACATTGCAGGGCTAGCGCCTGCATCCATTCCTCATTATGTCATCTTCTTCTTCATCGGAGGTCACGGCCATGGCGTGGAGCTAGGACGCCATCTCATTTAGTGTTGAGATCCGGGACATGGACGGAATGACTCAGCCCTGCTCTCCTCCCATCCTGAATTGGAGCTCACCATCACCATAGCCGCACCCATGGCACGACGCGGGGACGAGAATTAGTTCCCGGTGAGGGCTATCACTATGCCAACCATGCTCGGTCCTGTTTTCCTCGTACAGAATCCAAGTTCGTCATCACTGTGGTTGCACACACACCAATTCTGCCACCCCTGCCGAGGTCTCTGTGGGAGTTGTATCTTCAGGAGCTCAAGTTCTACCATGTTGAACAAGTAAGAAAATTCGGAGCTGGGCGGCGGCAACCCGTTGTTGAATATAGAAATGCCGATACCCATTGTTGAATACAGTAATGCCGATGTGACAGCATTTAGTTACTTCAATATGAATTTTCCACCAATTTAAAATCTTGTTGATGTATTCCTTGACAATTATTATAATATAATTGAGCACTAGAAATTTGGTAGTGTGCATGAGCATGATCAGTAATATATGTGAACACTGGAAATTTAAAGGAACTCCTTATAAAGGAGTATATATATAGACGAGGTTCACAAGAGACACCATGGATATATTGTCTTACATTCAACCATAAGTAATAATTAACTTAAACAAAATAAAAGCAAGGGCAGCAGCAAGAGGCTGGGACACGGAGACGCCTAGTAGGGCAGGGATAGCAGTAGGAGGCCGGGCCAGCCTACTCGAGCGGATACAGGCCAATCCTGATATAATCCCAGAGAAATTTGCCGAAGGCTGCGTGCCGTGCCAAGGTCTTCGATTGATGCCTTCTACCTCCGCTTTTGCCAACACCCACCGCATGCAGGATCATGCTGTCAAGGTCCATGTTGATGGCTCAGCCATAGAATGGGCAAAACAGTCTCCCCTGCGGTAGAAAGGGATTTGCCCACATCGTAACCGCCTCAGCACGTAGTGGCTCTTGTTGTCCCTAGATTCCTTGCTAGAGTCCACTTCATCAAAATCCTCGTGTTGATTTTTAAGAACATAACTTAGAACATATATATATGATTGAATTGTATTACAACTCAAGAACTGACAACATATATATGTAAGAAAATATTAAATTGATATCAAAGATAAAGCATCTCAGCAATAGTTTGATCAGTTCATATAGCATTTCATCTCAACAAAATGACAATTAGTTGGATGAGAGTGTATGTAGAACTAAAATTGTAGCCTCATAAGTTTGTTTAGCGTTGGCATAAGCGAACCAAGTAACAATTGCACAACCTATATTGTTCTTGTACATCGCCCCAGGTTACCAAACTTGTCCCTAAAAAAATCTGACACCAATGTGTCTTCCTCTCTTTTGGGGAAAATTTGAATCATCGGCCATAATACAAAATTGAAATGTAATCCTACAAAATAATATTCAGGGATATACATATTCAAGTACAAAAACAATCCTAAATATTGTAATTATAAATAAAAAACCAAACAATTAATCTTTAGGTACATGCTAAAAAAACTTATGATCAAAACCATGCATATACATATGCATCATATGAATCATTCAAAGATCAGAAACGATTCAAGGATCATACATGTAGTTCCATATGAGAATAAATCAAGGGCCTCATAATTTTTCACAGAGAAGGAGATGGTGAACCAAAGTACCAACAACACAACCCATATTGTTTGTGTGTATTGCTGCCTCAGGTTCACCAACCCATTCCTAAAAAAATGACACCATCATATGTCTCTCCCCTTGCACTCTTTTGGGACAAATTTCAATCATCGGCCTCAGTGACAAACGGAAATGTAATTTTTATAGACTATGAATGCATGCAATACATAATTCAAATATCATAGTTCTATGAATGTAGAATAAATCCGGGGGCCTCATAAGTTTCTTCAGGGATGGCGTTTGTGAACCAAGTAGCAATTGTACAATGTATTGTTCTTGTACATTTCCCTAGGTTCACTAACTCATCCCTGAAAAAAATAACACCAATGTGTCTGCCTTTCTTTTGGGGCAAATTTGAATTATTGGCCATAGTAAGAAATTGAAAAGTAATCCTACGAAACAATATTCTGGGATAGACATATTCAGGTAGAAAAACAATCCTAAATATACATCAAAACCATGCATGTACATATGCATCATAAGAATCATTCAAAGATCAGAAACAATTCAAAGATCTAGTTCCATATAAGAATAATCAAAGGCCTCATAATTTTTTTCAAAGATGGAGTTGGGGAAACCAAAGTACCAACAACACAAGATATATTGTTTGTGTACATTGCTATCTCAGGTTCACCAACCCATCCCTAAAAAATGACACCATTGTATGTGTCTCCCTTGCACTCTTTTGGGGCAAATTTCAATCATTGGCCTTAGTGAGAAACAATTCAAAGATCAGAGTTCATATGTGTAGAATAAATCTAGGGACTCATATTTTTTTAGAGATGGAGTTAGCGAACCAAAGTACCAATTGAACAACTCATATTTTTGTACATTGCCTCAGGTCCACCAACCATCCCTAAAAAATCTGACACCGTCATGTATGTGTCTCCCCTTGTACTCTTTTGGGGCAAAATTGAATCATTGGCCTCAGTAAGGAATAGAAACATAATGCTATATGCATGTTGTGTATCGAAATCAACACTCAACTAGCAAACCCTCAAACCCCTAAATCAAATGTTATAGATCGATTAAATTTACAGCACAAGATGAACCATATGAACAACAACAAGTTAAGCAAATGCAAATTTACTAGATGGCAGATGAGCAGATTAGGATTGTGTGACTAGACGGACTGGGGTTTTGTGACTAGATGGCAAATGCAGCAATCGACCGTTGGAACCATATATATACTACCCTACTTCAAGATCAAAAGAATCTATAGATGATTGAGAAAATCTTAGGTATGAACAATCAAATCTGTGGCTGCGACTAGAGAATCTAGCAATGTAGTACCTTGGACTCCTCATGGGGGACCTCCTCCTTGAACTCGTCATTTTTTGCGATTGCATCTACGATTTCTTAGATGACGAGGGGGTCGTTGATGTAGAGCACCGGTTTGCCTCCACTTGTCGCCTTCCCCTCATCCAAATCTACCGCTGGCACCACGACAATATCGGCCACCTGCTACTCGATGGTGATGGCTACTAGCTGGACGGATGAGCTCGAAGCTTGACAGTGCGGCGACGAGCAGCATGCGTGCCTAGAGAAGACGCCTCCGCCTGCTCGGCTATGAATGAGCCATCTACTGCTGTGCCTCCAACTGGCTTCACCTCCGGCTTGTCTCCATGCGTACGCTTCATGGCGCACCTAGGGTCGGCGGTGGTGCAAGCGAAGGAGCTTCAGCGTGTGCGGAAGGTGTAGAATTGGGGTTTGGGAGTAGACAGATTGGGGAAAATGACAAGAGCTCATGGAAGAAGAAGGCCGAGCGGTTTTATATACACTGGACCGTTTGTAGTCTTCTAGTGGACACGTGTGGGTGGGTGGGTGGGTTGGGAGGGGGGCTACCAGGATCTCCACTTTTTTTTGAAACAACCACGATCTCCACTTTCGAACTGCGTTGATAACACACACAGGTGTTTCCTAAAAAAACACGCATTCTACCTCGGGAAGGTGCACGACGCTTAGGTCGTGCATGGAAGACCTCGATTCCACTTCATGCAAGTGGTGCAGAACCAATTTCTAGCAACGTTGGGTCTCCTCGAGGGCCCCCTCCTTGAGACCCATTTCTCAGCTCTTCAGCCTCTCGCTGACGCGTGGAAGTTTCTTGCGGTAGGGCCTAGTTGGAAGTGAGATTTAGAGCGCGCTGTGTAAAAATGGGATATGTCTTCATCGATGACCGTGCATTCGATGACCCTGTTTCCCTGTGCATGTGTTATGGCGTAGTAGTAGTAGTAGTAGTAGTAGTAGTAGTAGCCTTTTCAGACGTGATTAAACGTGACATGACCACTCGACGACTTCTTCGTGTTCCCTCTCGAAGAAGTCTCGCTGAGAGAGACGTCCGTGCTGTCTCACGCTGTACTGTGAAGGGAACGACGTGTGCAATGATCCGCGTTGGATCATAGAGGATCAACGGTTGATGTGCACGATCCGCGTGACAACTGTGACAACCAATCAAGGCGTAGCAGACGGAATGAGCACCGGTTTGGGCTTCTGCGAGTAGAGAGAGAGGGCAAAACTGAGTAGTATCAAAAAACCAAGGGCAAAACTGAGTAGTATAAAAATGGAAAGTGGGTGTCTTATACAATGAAATACATCTTGGCATACATCAAATTATGCCAAAATGGATCCACTAGAGTTCACCGCATGTGTGTTATTTTCCTAGACCACATTGATCCACTAGAACACATGGAATGGCGCCACTACAACATGTGGTGTCCAACTATGTCTAGGAACCCTAGCAGGATGCTGGGATTCAACTGCAGCATGCATTCTAACACTAGTTTGAAAGATACTGCATCACCGCACCCACTTGGATGTGTGTGTGTATTAGTGTCCATCATTGTGGTTTTGGAGAAGAACACATGGAATGATACCACTACATCATGTGGTGCCCAACCATGTCCAGGAAGAGAACCCTAGGAGCATGCTGGGATTCAACTTCAGCATGCATTCTATCACCAGTTTGAAAGATGCTGCATCACTGCTAACTCGTAGTTGATGTAGAGCTCGTTGGGAACCCCAAGAGGAAGGTATGATGAGCACAGCAGTAAGTTTTCCCTCAGTTATGAACCCAAGGTTTAATCGAACCAGTAGGAGCAAGGAAACACCCCAAATGTGTTACTAGCTGAGCTTTGGCAGGGCGCACTACCGGTGCTAGTAGCAACGTGGAGACCTGCACAACACAACCACAGAACTTTGTCCCCAACTTGCGATGAGGTCGTCAATCTCACCGTGTTTTGCGGAAAACAAAGGATTAAACGTATCGAATGGAAAGAAGTAAAAGTTTACAGAAAATAAACACAAAGTAGTAATAGATTGTAGATTGTATGTAAAGTAAAAGGACCGAGATCCATAGTTCACTAGAGGTGGCTCTCCTTAGATAGACAACATGCTGGGTGAACAAATTACAAAGGGGCAATTGACAAACACCAAGAAAGCAATACATGCATATACTAATCATCTTGACTCGTCTGAGACTTGATTGGGCATTACAACATAATACATAGACCACCATCCAACTGCATCTATGACTAATAATCCACCTTCAGGTTATCATCCGAACCCCCTCTAGTATTAAGTTGCAAGCAACAGATTATTGCTTTACGAACTGCGTGTAAAGTAAACAATACGATTGTTCTATGAACACAGGATTGTTGTTTTCTCCCTAGTAGCAACAACACATCTAGTACCTTAGAGATTTCTGTCACTTCCCCAGATTACCAGAGGCATGAACCCACTATCGAGCATAAATACTAACTCTTGGAGTTGCTAGCATCTACTTGGCCAAGATAGCTACTAACAACGGAAAGCATGCAAGATGTCAAATAACAAAGACATGATAGAATCAATAATCAATCTGAAATAGCATCTCAATATCCATCGGATCCCCGCAAACACAACATGTATGAATTACAAATAGATGATCTTGATCATGAACAGCGCTCACAAGATCTAAACATGAAATCACAAAGGAGGAGAAACCAGCCATCTAGCTACTACATGGATCCGTAGTCCAAGGATGAACTACTCACGCATCACACCGGAGGCTTGCATGGTTATGAAGAAGGCCTCCAGGGTGAATTCCCCTCTCCGGCAGGGTGCCGGGAAGAGCTTCAGACCCCTCCCGATCTTGGGATGGAGATGACGACGGCTACAGACTCTTTCGTGGATTTTTGATCGGGCACTTAGGGTTTTCGTCCCGAGGGCAACTTATAGGCGGAAGGAGAGGCCGAGGGGGTGCCGGGAGCGGCCACACCACCCCCTGGCACGGGCCAGGCCTGGCCACGTGGCCAGGCCTGGCCACGTGGCCAGGTGGTGTGGTGCCCCCTGGTCCCTCTCCGTCTCGTATTCTGGCACTTGATCCCTTCCAGAAAAATAGGCACTTTGGCTTTTGTCTCGTCCAATTCCGAGAATATTCATTTTTTGACTTTCCTGGAACCAAAAACAGCAGAAAACAGGCAGCTGGCACTGTGGCTCTTGTTAATAGGTTAGTCCAAGAAATCATATGAAAAGTACTCCAAAGTTGGAACAAAACACAAGAAAGTGGATAAAACCAAGCATGGAACATCAAAAATTATAGATACATTTGCAATGTATCAACATCCCCAAGATTAACTCCTGCTCATCCTCGAGTAGGTAAGTGATAAAAAGAAATAATTTTTGAGGTGACATGCACCATCAAAGACTTGATCAAAGTATTTGCAAAACTCAAAGCTGGGATCATAGTACTTCAATCATAACATGAAAGACAAAGTTCTAGCAATAGGCAAAGAAACTATGATGCAACATAAAAAGGTACAAACAAAAGATTCATGAATAACATGCCTTGCAAGACGTTTGTTTGTTTCACATAAAGAAAACATAGCATAATAGTATTCAGCTTGTCCATCAATAGAGTAGCAAATATAAATGCATAGGACACCTTCAAAGTTCATAAGAGTGACTAGATACAATAGTTTAAAACAAGCAATATCAAGTTATGCATCAATCAACTAGTCTTGGGACAATGCACATAGAACTAAGAATGGCCACTATGCTCTCAAAGTAGGTGCATAAAGATAGAAGGTGGAGACTCAATATAATGGTGGAAGGTAAGCCTTTTGTAAAAGGAAGTAGGGATTCAAGTCTCATAAAGAGCTTCCAAAAATTATGGTTCTTGTAGTTTTCAGCTCTCATTGACCCTATCATAAGCATCTTGAAAGTGATTAAGATTAAAGTGACACAACTAAGAGGATATGCTTAACAAGTTATAAACCGAAATCTCATGCCCCTTACTTATGAAGACCGATCCTCATGCTACTCAACTTTAGTCACGAGTAAGCTCTTGTCATTGTAAGTATATGTGTATCATTAAGAACCGCCAACGGGGTACCCCTTGCACATGATATAGGAGCTTTCCCATAATCAAAATGACAAGGCAAGCAGACAATGAGCATCTCAGCGATCTTTTTATTTGCTATTTGCATAGGTTTTTATTGAGGATGCTTCATAGAGTGCTCATTATGGTGATGCTGCAAGTTTCCACCATGATTAGGCATGGCTTAGGCTAGCGGCCCAGGCGTTTCTCTAACACACATACAAACTCCATGATCTTACAAGTTCCACATTTATTTCACACCGCCGGGATCCATAAGCAAAAGAACATGATATCAACAGAGTACAAAGTACAAGTGCGATGTTGAAAGCTTTCCCCATGAAACATGCTTCTGCTAATTTCAACTTATAAAGCGCAAGCATATACACAACAAAGAAGGACCCAATGGTTAAAGTTTATTAGAGGAAATAAAGTAAAGTGTGCCATCAAGTTCGTGAGAGATTTAATCACTAGTTTTCTCATAACAAGTGAAAGGTAAACAAAAGCATGAATATACTTGGAATAGCGTAAGCTAGTAGGTAGGTATGGTGGAATCTTTGGAATAACTTGGTTTAGGGAGTTGGATGCATGAGTGGAACTCATACTTGGTGGTGGAGGCTAGCAAAAGACTGGGAGCGACAAACTAAGAGAGCAATAATGGCCATAATCATGCAGAGCGACAAAATATCATTGATCAAAGCATAAAGTGATACTACAAGTTGAAAACTAAAGGATCATAAAGGCTATTGGTGACTTGAGATAGTCATAACATGGTGTGAGCATGTGCCGAGTCAACCCAAATAAAGCATCAAAGGAGAATACCACTATACTATGCTTTAATATGCTAAAACAACACATGATTCATCCAAGGCACATTAAGCAATCTCAATTGTTTATAACAAGTCATGCTACAGCAAAGAATACTAAGCATAAAGCCAAAACAATATCAAGCATGGCATGACAAAGCATATGCCACAGTCAAAGACGAGCTCTTTTTACCACATAAGCATGAGCTTTCCAACTCTTTTCCAAACCAAACCAAACTATTTGCAAACCAAAGTGTGAAAGAGGGGGTCCAACCAATTTATTCAGAACACTAAGCAAACCAAGAAAAATAAAAACCAAAAAAAAACGAAAAAGAAGACGCTCCAAGAAAAACACAACTGTGCATGAAACAATAAAAATGAAGCGTTTGGAAGAAACCTAGGATTTTTATTGATGAAGAAGGGGATGCCTTGGGCATCCCCAAGCTTTGACGCTTGTACTTCTTGGATATTTCTTGAGGTGACACGCGTGGCATCCCCAATCTTGAGCTTTAGTCCATCCTTCATCTCATTACTCATTCCTTCCATACACCTGAAATTTTTCCTTCATACAAAACTTCACACAATCTCATTAGCAACATTAGTGCACTTAAGATAAATAAGTCTCAAGGTTCAGTTCTAACACCAAATAAACTTCCATTAGAACTCTAGATACTGTAGAACTTCCCTCAAAAAGCTCAATTCGCCAAAGGAACTCAAGAAGGAACTAACAAGAAGCAAATGCAGAAAATGGCAGAAATCTGTCAAAATAGACTAGCAGGTAAAGACGAATTTTTCGAAAACATTATGTTGCTCAAATCAAAAAGTGTTGAACTAAAGAAAGTTAGATAACAATCTGGTGCAGGAGCACAAAAAATTACAGCTCAATCCTACGTACAGATCTCTCTCAGGAATATTTACGGTGAAGCACAGAAATCTGTTTCGGGACAGCAACTTTCCCTATCATTACTTCTCTCTCATTAGAGGTTACTCTTGGCACAAAAAGCAAATAAAAAATATAATGAGATGTTATTACAGAGGTAATAAATTCCAAGACTCATCTAAAACTCTTGGGTTATCTCCCAACAAGTACTTTTCTTTAACGCCTTTAAGTTAGGCATAAAAATTTGAGAACATGCTCTCATAGGAAATATGAATTTGAAGTAAAAGAGAGCACCAAGAAGCAAATTCAGAACACATTTAAGTCTAACCCACTTCCTATGCATAGGAATCTTGTATGCAAATAAATGCACAAAAAACAAAGTGATAGGCATAGGAAGATAAAACAAAAGTAACTTCAAAACTTTCAGCACAGTGAGAGGTGTTTGATTACCATAAAAACTTCTACAACCATATTTTCCTCTCTCATAATAATTTTCAGTAGCCTCATGAATAAACTCAACAATATAACTATCACATATGGCATGATTTTCATGATCTACAAGCACTATAGCTTTATTATAAACTTTTTCAAAAGAATCCTCGGGAACATAACATTCACCCTCCTTTGATAAGCATGGTGGACAATCAAATAATGTAAGGGATAAAGAGTTACTCTCATTAGAAGGTAGGCATGGCTATATCCATTCTTCCTCCTTTTGTCCATCACTCTCCTCCTCTTTTTCATCTAATGAGCTTTCAAGTTCAGCAATTTCTTCTTCCATGGAGGTTCTAGCAGGCGGTGGTTCATCTATTACCTTAGCAGTCATAAAACTGTTCCCAAATAGAAAACTGAGTGAGCTATTCATAATGAAATAGTGATTGGAGAAGAGCTAGTCATAAAGGCAACTTAAGAAAGGAACTAATTTTTTTGTGTTTTTTGAAGAACAAAACAAGCAAACAAAGCAAAAAGAAACTAAGAAAAACAAAAACAACAAAGTAAAGAGATTGGTTATGAGGGACTCCCCTTGTGAAGATGTCCTTGACTCGTAGTTGATGTAGAGCTCGCTGGGAACCCCAAGAGGAAGGTATGATGAGCACAACAGTAAGTTTTCCCTCAGTTATGAAACCAAGGTTTAATCGAACCGGTAGGAGCAAGGAAACACCCCAAAGGTGTTACTAGCTGAGCTTTGGCAGGGTGCACTACCGGTGCTAGTAGCAACGTGGAGACCTGCACAACACAACCACAGAACTTTATCCCCAACTTGCGATGAGGTTGTCAATCTCACCGTGTTTTGCGGAAAACAAAGGATTAAAATCAAATGGAAAGAAGTAAAAGTTTGCAGAAAGTAAACACAAAGTAGTAAAAGATTGTAGATTGTATGTAAAGTAAAAGGACCGGGATCCATAGTTCACTAGAGGTGGCTCTCCTTAGATAGACAACATGCTGGGTGAACAAATTACAGCGGGGCAATTGACAAACACCGAGAAAGCAATACATGCATATACTAATCATCTTGACTCGTCTGAGACTTGATTGGGCATTACAACATAATACATAGACCACCATCCAACTGCATCTATGACTAATAATCCACCTTCAGGTTATCATCCGAACCCCCTCTAGTATTAAGTTGCAAGCAACAGATTATTGCTTTACGAACTGCGTGTAAAGTAAACAATACGATTGTTCTATGAACAAAGGATTGTTGTTTTCTCCCTAGTAGCAACAACACATCTAGTACCTTAGAGATTTCTGTCACTTCCCCAGATTACCAGAGGCATGAACCCACTATCGAGCATAAATACTAAATCTTGGAGTTGCTAGCATCTACTTGGCCAAGATAGCTACTAACAACGGAAAGCATGCAAGATGTCAAATAACGAAGACATGATAGAATCAATAATCAATCTGAAATAGCATCTCAATATCCATCAGATCCTCGCAAACACAACATGTATGAATTACAACATGTATGAACGTAACTCACAAGATCTAAACATGAAAGCACAAAGGAAAATGCAAAATGGCTTTATGGTTATTTTTCTGTGGAACAAAAATTTATTTTGGGAGAACTTATGAGGTGTGGTTTGATTTCACAAAATTATAGAAATTGAAATTACTCGAATCTGATTTATAAAACTAAAGTTACAAAATAAAATGTAAAACAAAAAAAGAAAAGGATTAAACATAAAAAAATATAAGGGGCCAACTAGCCAACTGGGCCGACCCGGGGCCAACCAGCCAGCCCTCCCGGGATCTGTCCCCCGCTACACTATCCGCCGCCGCGCAGCGCGTAGGGGCCTAGCCGCCGGACCAACTCCCTCTCCCACTCTCACTTACACACGGACCCAACCAGGTCGTCCCCAACCTCCCGACGTGCACGACCTGGCCACGACCTCGCCGCAGTGTCCCACTCGCCCCACTCCTCCCGAGCTCCCCCACTCCCATAGAGACGCCCTTATAAAGCCCCTGGCCCCCTCTCCATTTCCCCCACTTCTCTCTCTCGATCACGCCCCTAGGCTGCCGACATTCCTCACCAGAGCCTGCGGTCACCACCACCGTTTCTCGTCTCCGCCGACGACCCAGTGAGCTAGCACCGCTATTTCTTGGTCCTTCCCTGCCCCTAGTTCTGCCACACTCCCTCACCCATCTGATCTTTTTTTCCACAGCCCGGGAGACCCCCTCCATGACGCCACTGTCCGCTGCCGCTCCAGCCGCGCCTCGACGCCACTGCAGGAAGTGAGCCATCACACCACCGCCGACTTCGACCTCCCATAGAAGCTTCGATCCTCGTAGAGCTCTCCACGGTCTCACAGAACCGCTGCAGCCCCGTCTCCGGCCACGTCCGAGCCGCCTGCCACCATCTTCTCTGTCTCCAGCGACACAGCAGCTAGGTGAGCTTCTGCCCATCCCTCTCAGTTGTCCAATCGTGCGACAATGAACCAGATCCGTTGGAGCCGAGCCTAGTAGCGACCCGTATCGGAGCCTAGGCTCGAGCCGAGCCGTGCCTCGCTCAGATCTGGACCGTCCTTGTTATGTTGATCCGACGGTTGGTGTTAGTTCCAGTGCCAAAAGGGTACCGGCCAATAGGAAGTGGCCACGTGTTTCTCCTTTTTCTGCTAATTCTTTTTAGATTTAGAAATAGAGAGAAAAACACCCCAAATTGCAAAATTCATAGAAATTGATCTGCTAATCCGAATTTAGCAAATAATATATCCATGGATTTAGAAAAATGTGAACAACATATTTATGAAATAAAATCGGATTTTTTGAGAACAAAATTATTTTAAATATTTAAACTCTATTATAGGGTAACTAAATTATAGTAAATATGATGTATATCCAAAAATTGTAAATAATACCTCTGGAACCTTGGTAAATAGTAAAACAGTACTCCACTGTTATTTTTCAAATTTGAACATTTTAACTTGAACTATATTTCAAAAATGCCATTTAGCCATTTTAGGCATAACTTTAACTCTAAAAAGTATTTTTGAATGAATCTTTTGGTAAAATGCTCATATTTTAACCCCCTATACATTAAGAACAGAGAGTAAAATTCTTTTGTAGGTTTACAACAATGTTATTAAAAAATGAAGCCTTACCTCCTTTAAATGCTATTTTGGACATTACTAAATTAAGAAAATAGTTTTAGAACGAAACCCTTTTTACAAAATTGTCCAGAAAGGTTCATTTATCCAACATGGCTGAATGAAACATTTGTTTTAATATAACATATTAGAGGCACATGACCTAGTGCCACTATAAGCACTAGGTCTAGTAAAGAATTTTGAGAACCAAGTATTGGTTTAGCAAAACATGTGCAACCTAAACCAAACCGTTTAGCATGCTTTGATTGATTTCATTGTATTGCAAATTGGTGTGTCTGCTTGGTTTGTTTATTCGTTGCACTGTTTGTGAATCGTGTAGATTGAATCGAAAGTAAACGTTGATTTGTGAAGAGAGTATTTCCGACAACTTCAACAAGAGGCAAGTTGTAGCATCCTAGGAAAATCACTACTAGAAAATCGCTTAGTGTTTTTGTTTTCTGCATCATCATGATTGCATGCTCATGTCATCATGCCACATTGCATTTGAGCATCATCATCATGCATATGTTTGTCTAAGACTATTTCTCTAAAAGCCTAGTTTTCTTTTCTAAAAATCCCCCGTCTTAATTTCAAATCAAAACCCCAGACCTCTTCTAGATATTTTGTTTTGTCTAAAAACTATTTACAAATGTCTATTTCAAATAAAATAAATAAAAACTAAAGCAAAATGTTTTACCGGGGAGGCCGCCATCCTGCCGGGCAAAAGCCCAGCAAGCTAGTAGCCTACTACTCCACTAAACGGAACCCTAGTCTAACCAAACCCCTCACACTCCCTCTGCCGCCGCCACCCACCAGACGCACGCCTACACGCTTGTCGACCTGGTCCACGCCACCTAGCACGAAACGCAACCACCCCGCCTCTCCCTTGTCACCACGCACCGTCGCTGACCCCACCCGCATGCGAGACACTCGCAGCACCCGCCCACACGTCGCAAGCAACGCGTCTGCCCTAGCCCCACCACGATCGTGACCCCGCCCCTGTTTCTCTCCCGCATCCCCCGCCACAATCTCCTCCTGTCACCTCCCTGTCCCCTGCAAGGTCACGCCTCCCTACCGTCGCCAGAGCCCGCGACCCCGTACTATCGGTCGTTGACCGCCCTCTTCCCCACCGTCGTGCGACCTCCTTTTCTTTCCTGGAGCCCCGCTCTTCCTCAACCCCTGCCACCGCCGGCCTCTGCATCGGCTGCGACACCGCCGTCCCCGACCTCGCGCACGACCGCCTCGTCCTGCGTGTTCTCGCCACCACGCGGGCCCTCCCAATGCGTCCCTGTTGTCGAGCGTCGTCTGCCATCACGCTCCGTCGCACCCGCGAACTCCTCCCTGGCAGGCCGCCATAGGAGCTCCGCAGTGGAGCCTCTCCTCGTCACTTCATCGCCGTCGGGTGCTCCGTGCGCTGCCACAACAGGCCCTGTCCCGTGAGCACTGCCGGTCCTCTTAGCGTCTAGCCCCCTCCCCCTTTTCCTCTGGCGCCGGCCCGTGAGCCCGTCTTCCCCATCAAGGTTAGCACCGCATGTCTGGGCCTCTTCCTCTGCACTGAACCGCGCCCCTGTCCGCGCAGCGTTGATGGATGCCTCCTCTTTCTCCTGCATGTCGTGCGGTGCCACCTGCCGGTGCGTCCTCATTGAGCTCCCTCTCGTCCGCCACCTCCCTCTGCATCCTCTGGCTGCTCGACCTGTTAGCCGCCTCCTGGCAAGCCTCTGGCCCCAAGACGCCATGTGCATCTTCCCCATCGGGCATGTTGCTCATGTTCAGATGGTGTGTCTTGGTGCTCTCTTCTCCTGTCGTGTTGTGGGTGCTAGTGCGGTTTCAAGGTGAGATACATATGTGGTGTGGTGGATGTGATGGTATGGTGGTAATGTATGGAGATGGAGATGCCATCCAAAGAATAACGAAGCCCCGCTACTTCTCTGTACCTGAGGTTTCGCCAAGATCTTCCCAAGACCGTCGACCCTGAACAAGTTCGTCATCGACCACCATGACGCCAAGGTCGCCTACACGGAGCGACAAGACTGCCCACACGGAGCCGAAGGCCCGATCCTAGGCCTCGAGCCCGGAGACCTTCTTCACAAATGCCAAGTTCGCTGAGACCCTAGGTGCGCCGTTCCCGGTGCCCGAAGACCAATCTCGCCTTGGTCGAACCCCGTCAAACCTCAGAACCCCAAGATCCCCGTATCCGTGTGACCCCTTTCTCGAAGCCCTATTTTCATAAATGTCATCTATATAAATTGCTGCATATTAAATTGGACATACTTGCATGCATATTGTGGGTGTTTGGGGGTATTTGTCAATTCACCTCATGATTAAATATGGAGACCATATGCGGGCTATTCTAGTCTTATATTTGCCTCCATTTAAATGTGCATAGCGAACCGATGCCATGTTTTGCCTTGTTAAGACAACATTTAAATTGCGGGGTACCTAAACAACATGAACCTTCTAATCAATTGTCGGGGACCCTGGTTCCGCTTAATATTGCCTAATTGCTTCGCACCTTTGCCATGTCATACATTATACATGCATCATGCCCGATCTTCTGCCGTAGTATTAAATAGTCCATCCAGTGTTTATTTTAGTGCTTTGGTTCTTCACGGGTTAGACCGTTGAGTTGATGCGAGTATCGACAAGTCCTTCAGATATGTATCTTTGGCAGTGTTTCCCAGGCGAGCATTCTCCCCCTTTCTACCTATTTTGCATTTATAGTCTTTATTTCCTCCTGTTGATCTATTTCTATCCGTGTCGCGATGCTTTAGTGTTCCGTACCAGATATATTCCGTGCAGCCTTTATATTTCCTTGGACGCCTCCTATTACCTGTTGTTTGGTAGATAGATGGTCTTGCGAGTTGTAGTCGCTTGCTCAGGTGCGATCCCGTGTCGTGAAGTACCACACAGTTGTTGGAATGTTGTCATATGCTTTACGGTGGAGATGATCATGATTTTAAATACAACTATTAAATGGCTGGGATAACTAATGAAAGAGGCACCGGTGGGCAATATATGCTATTTGGTTTTTCATGTCCACTTGTATCTCTTAGGCCCCGAGTACTTGATACCTGTTCGTTGAATATTCGCACTATCCACATCCGGGAGACCCTATGGATTCCTCTTAGCCAGAGCTGATTCATTTCTTATTTCTTGGGGCCACAAACTAGTTTGGGGCTTTATTACTATCATGTACTTATGCCATACTTTACTGCTTTATCTACGATTGTGCGTGGAGCACCTGTACTGTTTTGGAACGTGGAATGTTTTCGCGGTATCGACAAGCCCAGTCACACTTTCGGGTTCTCAGTTGTTTACAGTCATTGACAAAAACCGTGGGTCCATCTCGGAGCCGGCCAACTTTGTTGCGGGTAGCTTAGTGGGGTGGCTCCCTGAAATATTTTATGAATCCTGTGATTGCTTTGTCGTGAAAGCCTCGTTGGGTTTTGATTTGGTTTTTTGAGGTTGATCGTGTGTGTGTTGCTATTTGTGCACCCCTACAGGGTAAATCTTTCTAAAAGCCGTGTCCGTGGTTATGGACAACTTGGAGCACAGTATCTCGACCATGGACAAGCATAACTAAAGTAGTACTATAAATTTGACTATGACATGTCTAGTAATTGGTTTCACTACAACGGAATGAGTAAATAAAAGTGCCCACAACTGCTGGATTTGGGATATCTCTGGCTAATTATATCTGACTAGTAAGTGCTGCAACTATAACGGAATGAATAAAACTGCCAACTATGTGAGTTCCTTTGTTTGACTTCCTCGTTTGGTTTCGAGGGGGAAATACCAGGACGGGTATGATTGATGTTAGTATCATGTTGGTCACGAATAGGTCTCTCTTATCCCTCTCTAATAGCCGACAGTTGCATCGAGTCTCTATAGGTTGTTTAGTGCATGCTGCGCTGCCGCTTGAGTCCACCATACGTATGTAGGCGAGAGCCGTCGAATTCTAGCCTCGCCATGTACTGGCCTCAGTACTGACCGCTCTCTTTTTCCTTTGCCCTTTGTCGGCACCTCTTTTGTTGTAGCAGGTTTGAGATCAACGTCGTTAGCAGGTTTACCCTTCTGGCTTGGCCTGGGCAGGGTTATGGACGCCATTGGTTATTCTTTAGGGCTCTTAGCCCTATTTGCATCTTATCCGTACTCGGATATTGTATTGTTTTCAAGGTGATTTGTATCTTTGTATTGTATATCTGTATTTTTGACTCATGGAGTCGTTGTTGTATATATATGTTTCTGTGGGTTCCATCATGGACTATTGTGTAATGTTATTACTTCGTTTTCCACCCGCACGCAAGTGCCTGGTGGGAATCTTTGAATCGTTTCTATGCCGATTTGGCGGGAATCGCTAAAACGTGCATAGGGCCGATTCGAGGGTGTTACACAAGTTCACTTCATAAATGTCCTACTATTTTCTTAAGCACTTAGATGTTTTCAAAGATTGCATATGTAGGACTATCTAGTATTTATGCTATCCTATGCAACCCAACTAGGATAGCCATATGTATCTTGATTAATGAGTAGAAAACAACGTAGGAGTTGAATGCTTAGCCATGCTATAGATTCTGTGGGTGGATTCATACTAAGTTATGTGATGTTGAAAGGATATTATTTTGTGTAATTAAAACAACATAACTTAATGAACCACCTAGGTGAATGGGATTGATATTTTTTGGTGGAGTGCCAATCAGGAAATCAGCCCTGTCAACGGCTGACTCTTGTCGTATGTGCACACGCGGAAAGCACCCAGGCTTAAAGAGATTTGACAGTGTTCTTGTCTATGAGCTTCCATGTACAACCACTTGTCAAATGGGCTCTGTCTTGACTAACTAAGTTGTGATAACTCAACCCGGCATGACAGAGGGTGGTAGAATTTTGTAGGTGTAACGAGTCCGTCGTGGTTGAGGGACTACTTCTGAAAGGTCTCGTCTGAGTTTTTTCCCGGCCGTGCCACATCTGGGTGGTATTGTGTGCGGGGGTTGACTAGGACTTGTGGGTAAAGTATACAAACCTCACGAGAGTGTTAAATCTAAGTACTTAGCAATGTCCCTAGTTACGGACGACTTTGAGCTACTAGACTTTGAAGCAATTCAAGAAATCTCATAATTCCAATTTCCTTAAATTAAAATTTTGGGTGAAGAAGGGCAATTTTCAAAACAAAAGTTTTGGGTTCATTGCTGTCAATCAATGGTACCCCGGTTCACTGCTATCAACTAGTGGTACCATTTTATAGAAAACGTTTTGGGTTCATTGATATCAATCAATGTTAACCCTATTGTTTTAAAAGAAAGTTTTGTATTTCAAAATGATAGGATAAAACCATTACTTTACGCAAATTCAGCCAAAACTCCACCTAGCCAAATATGCATATACTTATAGGTTGAGATTTATGTTCCACCAAATAGGTGAACTTGCCAATACATTAAAAGTATTGACCATTCGTGGCTGCAACCTTTCATGTTGCGGGTTACCTTGAAGATGAGTGAGGTACGATGTTAGGGTTACAAGTCTATACTCAGCATGCTTTCGCCTGTGGCTCATGATGGAGCTCTTATAGTTATAGTCTTCCGTTGTTGATCTTTGTAATGAGGAGCTAGCCCTTCTGCTATGCAACTTGTATGTGTTTATGTAAAGTTCTTAATCATCCGATGTAATATGAATATGACATTTTTTCGTGATATTACATCCTAAAATGTGTGTGCTAGCGAGTCGATCCAGGGACTAGCACTAAATAGCACAGAGACTTGGACCCCTACCGGGTCGGGTCACTTCAGATGGTATCAGAGCATTGTGTTGACTGTAGGTTCCTGACCCTAGAGCTGGTTTAGCAACTAGGAAATACCCTAGGCAAGTGAAAATATTTTGTTCATTCAAAATCTTGTATTTTTGCAACTTCCTTATTCTCGTATGACTCTTCCTAACCATTTTTCTCGATTTCCAAATTTTAGATGGCCACCATCAATGAATCCATCAAGAAGGGACCACTTATGACCATGACACTAGAGTGTGAGACTGAGTTCCCCAAAGCACTGAAGGCTATCATGAATATCATGGGACTAGAAGGTGAAGTAGTGTACAAGGGTTTTCCTGTGATGGATGAAGGACAAGAGTATTGGTGGGTGCAACTCCATCTTTACAAGAACAAGGAGGATGACCACAAGAATATGGGACATTGGATGTTCACCAACTCCGAGCTCCATACATCATTCTTCGACTCAGCAAGAAGCGTAACATGGAGTGCCATTGATGATATTGGACAAATACTCAAGTGGAGGCTGCACAATAGCCAAGAGGACCTCAAGGAAGAAAAGAAGAAGAACCACGAGCTGGAGAAAGAAGACAAGAAGCTTAGGAAGGATATCATTGATCTGTTCTTGGAGCTGTGCGACCAAGACAAAGTGATTTCCACCAAGGATCCTCTTATTGCTTCCATGAAGCCCTAAATGCGAACTCCTCTGGATGCACCCTATAGTGTGACCACCACCATAGCATTTTCGTTTAGTCCATGTCTACCATGTTAGTTTATCCATCATATCCACCTTTGGGGTATGGCATATCTTAGTTGTTTGTTTGCTTTGCTGTGATGAACCTTGTTGTTTGAGAATTGAATTGGCCAGGTCTGAATTTATGAGCGGACTGTACTTTGTTTGCTATGTTTAATCTCATGGCTGAGCGTTTATCTTGTTAGCCGGTTAGAAACCAGGACGCATAGAGAATTTGGGAACACATATTTTAATTCTGATGTTCTAATCTAAATTCTTTTCAGTACATTTTACTTCTCATAATTCTATCATTGTCAAATGTTCTCACACTCTTCTCAATTTTCAAAATGATAGATGGCAGACGAATACACGCTTTCCTTCACCGCTGGAGATGTTGGAGACCCCCTGACGAGGGTTTAACTCATCAATGCCCATTGTTATGGACTTGGGTTTTGGAGAAGGAGGGAGTGCTGGAGACATCTATCGGCTAGCAAACAAGCACATAGGGGACTCAAAGATTTAGCCAGGTGCAGGCCTCGTAGAGGTCCCTACTCCTGCTTGTCTGCTCGTGGAATTATCAAAGGAATCGAGGATTACAATGGTGCGCAGATGCAATCTAGCGAGAGTTGTGGAAACTAGGGTTGCATGTGTCCTCCTCACCGCACCCTCCTAGCCTTTATATAGATAGGCTAGGTCTCGGGTAGCAGGTCGAGTCGGTTACAAGTTAGGGTTTTCCCCCTTTGAACTTTCTATCTTTAGTTTCTTCTTGTTCTTCAAGCAATAGAGAGTCTGTAGGCTACTAGAATTCTTCATTTGGGCCTTGGAGACACCGTGGGCCTCTACGTATTCAGGCCGTATATACCAAGCTCAAGTACCTGTAGGGTATACCCATGTCAGTAGCCCCCAAGTGTCCAGTGGAATCGCAGATTCGACTGGAGACTTTATGAATCCTTTCGAGTGCATGACTGAGTATGTTTTTCGACTGTTCTGTTTGTGTCATAGGGATTGTTGATGTGCGTGCCTGATTTAACCGATGTATCGGTATCAGTTAACTATCTTAGGGTAAAACAACGCCATCTACTCGAACTTGAGTCCCCGGACTCGAATCCGGAAAAGTGTTGGTATAATTCGACTCAAGCCGCGGAGGTCTTATAGGAGTCGAATTCCAGTGTATGGGTGTGAGCACTCGACGCGTCCGTCAAGGCATGTTCATCGTACCCGTAGGCACGGTTATATTTCTGGTAGTGCACATCAAATGCGTTGCTAGGCCTTATTCAGGTCTTATCTTCACACTGTAAGCGCGACATCCGAATTTTTGTCATCGTAGAGACGATTCGGGTGACCCAGGAGACGCAGTCTCTTTGTAGGGAAAAATCATGAGGCGGTGTTGCCATAAACTTTGAGTGCGGATGTTATAGACACACAGTACGATGTACAAATAATCATAGGGTGCGCGACCAACGCTCCCTATGGGAGTAGCCCCCGAGTGCCTGGTTGAGTCGAAGACTCCGGCATGGACTAAATAACTATTGCGACTGCTGTCGTCTTTTGTTTGCTTGTTTCAGTCAAATTTGCTTCCGGCGCTCCCTATGGGAGTAACCCATGTCCATAGTCGAATTGTGGTTCGAGTGGTTGGGTTTGCTTTGATTGTCCATGTTCCTGTAAAAAGAAAAAATCATAGGGTGGGCGACCAGCGCTCCCTATGGGAGTAGCCCCCGAGTGCTTGGTGGAGTCGAAGACTCGAGCAAGGACTAAAGTAGTCGAAGTCTTCTGCTGCAAAATTTTCGATGATGTCAGTGCTGACGATTCCATGACCTCAGTTGCCCGCGTGAGCGAGTTTGACGGGACGTGACAAGCGATGGGTCCCATTTCCTGACTCTGATTTGACCGGGCGTGCGTAATCTTTATTTTAACTGCGCCTCCTCGATTTCCGCGCGTAATGGGAGTAGTGGGGGACGATTCACGCTTCAGGTCCTCCGCGTGTTGAGCGCGATGAACGCCACGCGTCTGATAGTGTTTTTCTTAGCAGTTGGATTGCATCTTCCAGGGGGTTAAGTAGCTATGCAGCGACGGTAAATTTCACATCTACTTCTTTTCCGCCTTTGCCTCCGTCGCCATTGCCGCTACTCCTCTGCTCCTTTGCGCTCCTTTCCTTCGCGGCGCTAGACCAGCTCCACGTATTTCCCAGCTACTTCCTCCGGTCACATCGCCGCCGCGGAATGGGGAAAAAAAGGGAGGTGCTGCGGCCGATTCCGCTGCTGCTGCGACTGCTACGAAGAATAAGGGCGGCTCCGCGGCTGCGGGCACCAGCACCGCCACCGGCGGGAAAAATAAGGGCATGGGCACTCGCGTCACAAATGGTGCATGGCGTGCATCCGTGATCAAGTCCTCAGAGCTTCGTCTTCTTCGCCAAGACAGAGTTTTGTTGTCCGCAGTCGCTGACGCGCGTGTCCCTGGCAGCGAGGTAATCCCCTCTCATCCTGCCGACTTTCGGGTGATGTTCCTAGCGTTCATCATCCGCGGCCTCTCATTTCCCCTGCATCCTTTCTTCAGGGGTCTTCTCTGTTTTTACGGGCTCCAGCTCCATTAGATGTTCCCCAATTCCATCCTCCACGTAGCTTGCTACATTACTCTCTGCGAGTGCTGGCTCGGAATCGAGGCGCACTTCGGCCTCTTCAAGCGCCTCTTCAAGTTGAAGCGCCAATCGGCGTCTGGTTCCGTAGTCTACAATGTAGGCGGCTGTGAATCCACGTCGACCCCTCCGTTACGTATTTCGACATCAAGCTAATGATGTCCGTCCAAGGGTGGAGGGACAAGTGGTTCTACGTCCGCAATCAGAAGGCCGACGGAGAACACTATAGACTCGCGCCCTTCGACCCCGCGACGCCGTGCAGGAGGAGGCGCTCCTGGAAGAACGTGATTATGCCCGGCGAGTCCGCAGAGACATATGTGCTATACGAGCACGGCTGCGACCTCGAGAGCCTCATGGGCAAAGAAGAGGGAGGCTGCGCCCTCATTCGCACATGGCTGCGCCGTCGTGTCCATCCCCTGCAGGCCAGAGTCCACCCTATGTTCCAGTGGGATGGCGCGGACGATGTCACTCGTGTGTCTGCCGATGGCATGTCCGCGCGTGAGGTAGACAAAAGGGTGCGACTGGTCACTAAGTACACCATCAAGGATGTGCTTCCCAATGAACCAGGCGTTCCTCCGTTCGATGCTGCTAACCCTCCCCCCGAGGTACAATTGTGCTACGTAGTAGCTTTGCTTGTCGACTGCTTCTTTGCTGTTTCTTGACTTTGTATTGAATTTGTTTTCTGTATGCAGGATTGGGCGGTGTCACCCTGCCCCCTCTTCCTGAGGGGGTTATCCCTCGTGAAGCCTTGGAAGAGGACGAGTCGGAGTCAACCATCCCATCTGATGTGGAGGAGGAAGCCCCCGAGTCGAGTGGTCCAGACACTCGCAAGCGTTCGTGCAGCGAGGATTCGGATGTGTCGTCTCCTTCGACTCCAGAAGGTGCAGGTGTTGGTGCAGAGTCGCCGATCCCTGCCGTTCATGTGAGTGCCATGGCGCCATCCTCTCCCAAGAAGATGCGACTGCCGAAGGAGTCGTCGTCAGAGTCGGGGGACCCTTCCTTCGATTTTGACAATTTTGATTGGTAAGTATATGAGTCTTCCTTTTGATTCTTCCTTGGAGTTGCCTTTTCTTGATGTTGGTTTGGTCTTGCAGTCAGTAGGCGTTGTCATTTTCTGGCGACGTCCAATTTTTGAAAGAATCTGGAGTCACGACCTCCAGGGCCAAGAAAGAGGTTGAGCATGCTCCTTCCCCTCCATTCGCGGCCCACTCCGGGCATAATTCATCAAGCTCTCCACACGATGGGAGCATCGGATGGTTGCCCGGATGACTACACATCAATCGACTTCGGAGTCACTAGAGGATCATGTAAGTGTAGTATCTCTTCTTCTGATGTTGCAGTCGATTTTATCTATGTCATCTTCTGATCCTTTGTTGTTTTCCTTTTACGACAGCTCCTATTGAAGGAAGCCGCTCACTTGGCGGAGCAGGTGCCTGCGATGGGTCGCCAACATGCAATGCTAGATACGCGTCATCGCGTGGTGGAAGGTAGGTGCTTTTTACTTCTTCTTCTGCATCGTTGCTATGTATTCAACTGATAGTCTATCCTTTGTGTTTGTTTTTTAGCTGAACATAATGCCCTTCTTCGCAACGCTGCCACCCGGGAAAAGACGCTCACCGCGGCTGTGAAGAGCCACGATGAGGCAATCGCGGCGCGTGACGAGTCGCAAAAGCACGAAGAGGATCTGCATGCTTCCATCGCAGCTAGGGAGAAGATGTTCGAAGAACAACTTTTTTCGATTACCAAGGCTCTCTCAGGTATTTGCTGGTCTACAATTTCATCAAATGCCTCTTTTTTGATTGCCTTTGATGTTGTTATTTGCTGCTGATGTTGTGCCAATGCTCGATTTTTGTGTAGATGCCAGCAGGCTGAGCTTTGATGCACAGGCGCTGCGCCATGATGACGCATTGGCGGGTGCCGTCTCGGCAATCGAAGACCGCAGCGCTGCCGTGCAGGGTACGCTCGCAAAGGCTAGAGGCATGCTCAACCGTCTTCGGGAGGAGATGACACCCAAGGCTGAGTTGATCGAAAATCTGGATGAGCTGGTGGAATCACTTGCCGGAGGCGTTCCTGCGAGCTTCAAGAACTCGCTCCATGCGGCTGGTGCGTCAATATCACTCGCGATGGTGCAAGCCCATGAGTCGAAGTTGATCCTGCAGCAGTCTCAAGGGCGATGCCCGTCAGCGCGGACGGCCAATAGGAAGTCTTTGCTCCTTTCGCGACTGCTTGTGGCAAGTATGGGCCACAGCTGATCAACACAGTTGCAAAGTACTCTAAGGAGCTGCAGTGAGCCAAGAAGGTGGCGAAGGCTGCAGCGTCAGGGGCCGGCCAAAAATCAGTGGCATCTAATACCACCACGGACTTGATGAGGCCCCCAAAGCCAAAGTCCAGGTCGAAGAAACCAGTTGCTCCTCAGTAGTCTTGTAATAGTTAGATTGCTTATGTCTTGTCGAAAACATGCCTTTTGGCGAGTGTATCTGCTGATACTTTTGCTAATCTTGAATGCACTCGAATCTTTTGTCTGTGCATCGCTTTAGTCTTCTTATTGCTTCTTGCTTGGCTTGTGATAGGGCACATCGATTGAACCATTGAGGGAACCTCAGGATTCGCCACCCCTTGATGACACTTTGGCACCGCCGCGCTCAAGGGTGGATGAGCTGTCTCTGCTCTCGCGACTCCGTGATCGCGTGAAGCAGTTGGAGCGTGAATTGCCCGTACTCCGCGGTAATGCGGATGTATGGAAATTGAAGGCAGAGAAGGCCACCGCCCGAGAACAATATCTGTTGGGGGAGATGACGCAGCTGGGCGACTAATTTAAATGTTAGCTTTCTTACTCTTATATTTTCCTTGTAGTCACTCGCAGTGGTTTGCTGTCCTCATACTTCCGCTTTTTCTTTGTATAGTTGTCAGCGTGCACCATCCACAAGATGAGAAGGATCGAATTGCCATTCGCATGAATGGCCCTACCCAAGAGCAGCTTTAGGCGAGTGGGTACTTCTGGGTAGATCATGACCGCGCAATCGTGTTGGTGACCCTGCAGGATCGTGCGTCGCGAGTGCTTCATTTTTTGAAGAAGTCGCAGTCATGCTTGAAGAATATTTACCGGATGATGTTCCCATTGGACGTCGTTCCCTCGAGCCTGTTGGCCCTTCTTGCTAAATTTCATGACTTGAGTGCGGTCCGCGAGTGTGTACGGCAACAGTTAGTGGCTGGTGCCAAGGCTGCTCTGTCACTGGTGTGACTTCATAGGCCTGATGTAGATGTTGTAGCAATTGCAGCTGGACCACCTACGCTGCCAGCGGGTTCTGCTTGGAACATGGTGCCGCACTATCAGGCGGTGGATCGCCCAGCAAAGGAGATCGTCGACTTCTTCGAGGAGCAAACTAATGTTCTCTTGTTGCAATAGTAGTTTAGTTTGTATCCTGCACATAATTGTACCAATGTTGTAAAGTTCGTATATATGTTGTGTATAATTGATTGTCGATGATGTATAAAAGAGGTTGTTAGCGTGTATGTTTTGTGAGTGCGTTGCACTATGCGACTCCTTTTCGTTAGCCTGGCTATGTATTTATCTCAGTCCCTTGAACTTGTCAGGTGCGTTGCAACTGGGTTGATGTTTGTCAAGGGTTTCGATTGGTGTGCCAGCTACTCAGGATATCGCATTTTAGTTCGTATAACAGATGTGTATAGGGTGGCGTAGCCCCCGAGTGGATAATTTGCAAAAAATAAAGGAAACCATAGAGTTTTGGGGCACTTAGCTTTATTTATTCGCAGGATAGTACGAAGTACAATGTGTGGCTAAGTAGCCTTAGCTGAGTAGCCTTATTTGCAAAGTAAAAAAGTGACTAAGGGTAGAAGCGTCGCAGCTGCACGGCGTTACAGGGGTTGGAGTATGCGACTCCTGTCTCTAAATCTTGAAGGCGATAGGCGCCACCTGGGATTACTTCTTTAATCACATATGGTCCCTCCTAGGGGGACTCGAGCTTGAGATGCCCTTGCTACTTCAGTCACAGGACCAAGTCGCCTGCGATGAAGGATCTGGGGCGTAGCCTCCTACTGTGGTAGTTGCGCAGGTTCTGCTGGTAGATTGTTGATCTTTCTGCGGCGATTTCCCTTGCCTCGTCTAGGAGGTCGACGGAGTCTTCAAGTGCCGGTGTTGACTCCTACTCGCTGTAAGCGACCACGCGTGGTGCTTTGTATCGTACTTCGGCAGGTAGCACCGCTTCAGCCCCGTGCACCATGAAGAACGGGGTGTACCCTATACCACTGTTTGGAGTTGTGCGTAGGCTCTAGAGTACTAATTGTAGTTCATCTGGCCAGCAACCCGCGACTTGTTCGAGTGGCCGAAGGAGTCGCTTCTTGATGCCGCCGCAAACGAGCCCGTTAGCTTTTTCGACCTGACCATTGGTCTGTGGATGTGCTACTGAGGCGTAGCTGACGTTGATTCCCAGATTCTCATAGAATTCTTGGAACTCCTTGGATGTGAAGTTCGTCCCATTGTATGTGATGATGCTGTGTGGCACTCCGAAGCGGTAGATGATGGACTCAAAGAACTTGACTGCGCTGTGCCCTGATTGATTGGTCACTGGCATGGCCTCTATCCACTTGGTGAATTTGTCGACTGCGACCAGGAGGTAGACGTAGCCTCCTTGTGAGGACTTGGGGAGCTTGCCGACCATGTTGAGTCCCCATTGCACGAAGGGCCAGGCCAATGGAATTGGAAGGAGCTCTATGCAAATCGCTGGCACGCGTTGCATTTCTAGACGATGTCCTTGGCGTCGCGCATGGCTGTAGTCCAGTAGAATCCAGCTCGTACAGCTTTGGCAATGAGGGCGCGACTGCCGGCGTCATGTCTGAAGGTCCCCTCATGGATGTCGAGGAGAACAACTCTTCCATCGGCCATGGAGACGCATCGTTGGAGTACACCTACGATGCTGCACTTGTATAGTTTGCCGTTGATAACAGCGAATGCCTTAGATCGCCGCGCGATGTGCCGTGCATCAGTCGGATCGTCCGGTAGCCTCTTGCTGAGAAGGTACGTGATGTACGGTTGAGTCCAGGATGGCTCGATCATCATGACGCTCATTGGTCCTTCGAGTCCTGTATACAGCTCCAAGTCGTCGAGTGCCATTGGCTCATTGGGTGGCGTAGCCCCCGAGTCCGTTGATGAGCTTGTTTTCTTCTCTGCGGCCTTTGGCTTGATGGAGCATTCGCATATGCGCTCGAGAAATACCCCAGGTGGTATGGGGGCGCAGGTAGAGCCTATGTTGGCGAGTGCATCCGCCTCTTCATTGCTTTCGCGACCTATGTGCCGCAGATCGCATCCATCGAAATCCCCTTCGAGTGTGTCGTAGAGGTCGCGGTAGGCGATCATGTTGTCGTTCAGTGCGTCGCACTCGTGCATTGTCTGGTTGACAACCAGCTTGGAGTCTCCATATATTATGAGCCTTTTGGCGCCGCTGGCTTTTGTCATCCTCATCCCGTGTAGCAGGGCCTCGTATTCAGCTTCGTTGTTGGAGGCGGTGAACTGCATTCGCAGGATATATTTCAGCTTGTCTCCCTAGGGCGATGTCAGTATGACACCTGCGCTAGCTCCGTCCTTCCGCTTGGATCCGTCGAAGTGCATTGTCTAGAGGTAGGACATATCTGGTTTTTCGGGGAGCTAGTTCTCCATCCAGTGCACGAGGAAGTCAGGGAGAACTTGCGACTTGATTGCGTCGCATTTTTCATATCTGATGTCTCGTGGAGACAGTTTGATTCCCCAAAGTGTGACTCGTCCAGTGGCGTTGGGATTGTTGAGGATGTGCGCAAGCGGGGCGTCGTTTACTACCATGATTGGATGTTCTTGGAAGTAGTGGCATAGTCGCCGGGCCGTCATGAAGATGCCGTACGCCAGTTTCTCGTAGTGCGGGTACCGCTGTTTTGTTGGCGTAAGTACCTCACCGAGGTAGTAAACTGGGCGCTGCACCCCGTGGACCTTGTTTTCCTCGGATCATTCGACTACGAGCACTGTGCTGACCACCTGGTTGGTGGCGGAGATGTATAGCAACAACGGTTCCCTTTCTCGTGGGGTCACCAGTACTGGTGAGGTGGATAACATGCACTTGAGATCTTCGAATGCTTCCTGCACCTCATTGGTCCACACGAACTCGTCAGCTTTTCGGAGGAGTTGGTAGAAGGGCAGTGCCTTTTCACCCATCCGACTAATAAATCGACTGAGAGCCGCGATTCGCCCTGCTAGCTGCTGGACGCCCCTTATGTTTTTCGGCTTCTCCATGGCCAGTATGGTTTTTATTTTCTTCGGGTTCGCCTCGATCCCTCTCATGGAGATAGCATACCGGAGTAGTTGCCCAGATGGTATGCCAAAGGCGCACTTGCCCGGATTGAGCTTGATCCGATAGTGTCGAGGTTGGCGAAGGTTTCGCGCAAATCGTCAATTAGTGAGGCTTCCTCTTTGGTCTTGATTACTATGTCATCGACATAGACTTGAATGTTGCGACCGAGTTGGTTCTTGAGGCAAGCCTGCATGCATCGCTGGTAGGTGCCTCCTGCGTTCTTTAGCCCGAAGGGCATTGTGTTGTAGAAGAACACACCAAAAGGCGTTGTAAACGCTGTTTTTTCTTGGTCTTCCTCCTTCATTCGAATCTGGTTATAGCCTGAGTAGGCGTCGAGGAAGCAGAGGCGCTCGCATCCCGCGGTGGAGTCGATAATCTAGTCGATTCGCGGTAACGAGAAGTGGTCCTTTGGACAGTGCTTATTCAAAGAGGTGAAGTCCACGCACATCCGCAGGATATCCATGTCCTTTTTGGCACTAGCACCGTGTTGGCGAGCCAAGTGCTTTCCTTGATCTCGCGTATAAATTTGGCGTCGAGGAGTCTGTTGATCTCCATTCCAACTACCTTTGCCCTTGGTTCAGACTATCGCCGAATTGTTTGTTTGACTGGCCTTGCGTTTGGGTTGACATTTAGTGCGTGCTCGGCGAATTCCCTAGGAACTCCTGGCATGTCTGCTGGACACCAGGCTTACGGAGGAATTCGACGAGCGCGAGTTCCTATGCGGGACTCAAGTTGTTGGCGATGAGGGCCGTCTTGGCGGGATCCAATGGGTGGACCTAGACTTTTTGTGCGTGCACCGATGAGTCGAAAGATAAGTCAGGTGAACTTGGCCGGCTCAGGGGATGCGAACTGTTGTCTGTCGACTCCTTTAGTGTCGCGAGTTCTTCCTGCATGCTGAAGGACTGGGAGATTATGTTGAATTCCCTATCGCAACTGTCGGACCTCTTGAAGCTCCCGTTGACTGTGATGACACCATTAGGCCATGGCATCTTCATCTGCAGATAGGCGTAGTGTGGTACTGCCATGAACCTAGCGAACGCGACACGTCCGAGAATGTAGTGGTACTGCGAGGGCCCTCGACGACCTCAAAGTCGATGCGCTCGCGCCGAAAGTTTTTCGGCGTGCCGAAGATGACATCGAGGTTGATTTTGCCAAGGGGATACACGCCCTTGCCTGGGACGATGCCGTGGAATGTTGTGTCTGAGGCCTCTAAGCAAGTCAGAGGGATCCTCATTGCTCGCAAGGTACTCGCGGATATAAGGTTGATGCCGCTTCCGCCATCCATGAAGACGCGGCTCATGTCGAAGCCTCCGATTTGCACCTCGAGTACGAGGGGACAATGGCCTGGACGAGGTACTTGAGGCGGATGGTCGCGCTTGTCGAAGGTGATGCAGGACTCGCTTCCGCTGAGGTACTCAGTGGTAGATGGTGGCGAGTTTGTGGCCAAGTTGACTTGGCGAGTGATGGCCTTCTGCACCCTATTTGAAGGGCGTCCCTTTTGGATCATCATGGTACCCATGGCCCGTGGGTATGGTTCGCCTCCTTGGTGCTGGTCCGGCGCAGCTGCATTTGGGGGTAGTCCAGGTGGTGGTGGCAGAGCGCCATGTGCCACAGCGCCTAGAGCTGCTCCGTAGCCCCTTTCGACTGTGTTGTGATTCATCCAAACTAGTCCCTCATGTAGTTTGAGGAACTCGCGACAGTCCTTGAGGAGGTGGCTGGACTTCTTGTTTCCGTCATGCTTGTCGATGTAGAAGTGCATAGTGCATGGCCCGGACAGTTTATCTTCAATGGATGTTGCAGGTGCCTCATCACGATTGCGGCGCTGCCACACTTGCGTGGTCTTTCCGGAGTCGCGGTATCCACTGCTGCGTTAGCCGCTGTTGGGGTTGTCGTCACGTCTGTCGGTGTAGCCAGTTGCGACCATGTTGATGTCGTCGCGGTCATCGTAAATGCGCATGCGACGTTTGCTTCGGCGGTCGCGTCTGCGCTCGAGCTCTGCCTCGTCGTCGGAGTGAACGCGATTTTTCACCAAATCTTCTCCATCTGCCCAGCGATTCGCAATTTCCATCAGGTGGTCGATGGTTTTGGGCTTTGAGCGGCCCAGCTCATCCCTAAGCTCTATGCGACGTACGCTGCTGTTGAATGCGTTAATTGCACGATCCTCGGAGATGTTCTCTGCGGAGTTCTTGATGATGGACCACCTTTGGATGTAGGAGCGTAGCGATTCACCCGATCTTTGCTGGCAGCATCTCAGCTCTTCGATTGATGCGGGTCGTTTGTATGTGCCCTTGAAGTTGCGCACGAAGTTGTAAACCAGCTCTTCCCAACTGCGAATGGATCCGCGTGGGACGTTGTTGAGCCATGCTCGGGCGGCACCTTGCAGCTGTAGCTATAGGCATTGCATAGCCGTGCTTCGACTCCCTCCGTGGAGCCTGACGGAGGAGATGTGGTCCTCTAGCCAGAGTTTTGGGTCCTGTAGACCGTCAAACTTTGGGTTCTCCGATGGGAGCTTGAACCCCTTGGGCATTCGCTTTTGCCTGATGGCCCTGCTGAAGCATCTGGCGCCACAGAGCTCCACATCTTCGTCTTCTGCGTCAGTCGATCGGGCACGTCGCGCCCTTGACTTGTCGATCTTGCGCTATGTGATGTCATAATGCGCATCGTAGTCGTGGTCATGTCACCGTGATCGGCGGTGTCGAGACAAATCGTGACTGTCATCGCTAGAGGAGGGCGAGGAGTTTTTAGCTCCGGTGTTGGCTCCTTGTCGAGGGCGGCCTCGATTAGTCCCAAGCCCGCGATCGTAGATCGATGCATGGCGGCTCGGGGATCTCCGGCTGGCGGTTGGTTGTTGAGGAGGTACATGGTGGCTGCTGTCACTGTAGCCTACAGCGTCTTGGGGACCATGTTGCCCCGTGTGTCGATTGTCATAGAGCTGAAGTCGAGGACCTTTGAAGCTTCTATGCGTTCTTGCTCGGTAAGATGGGCCATCCAGGATCGTTTCTTGTTTGCGATGTGCTCGTTGCCCTTTGAAGAGGATCCTCCGTGGGAGGAGAGCCCAGCACGTCGAAGACTCGACTCATTTGCCGCCTTTTTGCGCGCTTCGAGTTGCGCGAGTGTATTCACTTGGCGCCTGTACTCCTCCTTCAGGAGCCAGTGGTAGCCCATCAGCATGTTCTGCGGGGAGTCGAGAGGCAGGGGATTGCCTCGTAGGGCTTCTCGGCAACGGGCCCACTCATTGTCATTGAGCCTGATGACAACACGCTCTCCCATATATTCATTCACCATGGTTGGCAGTTCGATTGCTCCTCCGTTGTTAACAGGGGTGCCATTGCCACCGTTGCCGCCATTAGGTATGCCGCCATTAGGCGGGTCGGTTTCGTTGCCACGGTTGCCCGTGTTGTCGCGGTTGGCGGAGGTGTCGCCCGCGTTGATGACGACACACTTGAAGTGGTTAGGGAAGCTGCTGCTCCTGCAACTTTTAGATCCGGAACCGTAGGCTCCATCTTTAGTTGCCAGATCGCTCAGATCAGATTCGCGACTGTAGGCGCTGACCGTATTCTCGAATGTTGTCGAGGCGTTGAGCTTGCTGAGGGTGCCGATCGGTGGAGGGAACCACGACGCTGGAGCAATCGATGGTACCATTGGCTGGTCAGGCAGGCGAAGCGTGCCCATCTGACCAACTTGGAAGCGGAAGCTCCCGATCGCCAAGCTGATTCCGTCGCCCATGGACTCGAAAGCCGGGCGAGTGGCCGGTGTGTGGTCGGTGAAGTCGAACGCGTCGAAGAGCTGGCGAATCTCTGTTGTTGCGGAGTTGTAGATCGCGGTTGATGGGGCCGAAGAAGACGCAACATCAGCACTCCCAGTTCCCACAGATGGCGCCAATTGACGAGGGTTTAACTCATCAATGCCCATTGTTATGGACTTGCGTTTTGGAGAAGGAGGGAGCGCTGGAGACATCTATCGTCTAGCAAACAAGCACACAGGGACTCGAACATTTACCCAGGTTCATGCCTCGCAGAGGTCCCTACTCCTGCTTGTCTGCTCGTGGAATATCAAAGGAATCGAGGATTACAATGGTGCGTAGATGCAATCTAGCGAGAGTTGTGGAAACTAGGGTTGTGTGTGTCCTCCTCACGGCCCCCTCCTAGTCTTTATATAGATAGGCTAGGTCTCGGGTAGCAGGTCGAGTCGGTTACAAGTTAGGGTTTTCCCCCTTTGAACTTTCTATCTTTAGTTTCTTCTTGTTCTTTGGGTCGCAGGTCGAGTCAGTTACAAGTTAGGTCTCGTAGGCTACTTGAATTCTTCATTGGGGCCTTGGCGACACCGTGGGCCTCTACGTATTCAGGCCGTATATACCAAGCTCGAGTACCTGTAGGGTATACCCATGTCACCACCACTTTAGCCTCAACCTGGCCAAGCTGACTGATAGTCTATCGTTGCCTCGCCCAGAGTTCAGGGGCAAGCAGGTGTCCAAGGAGCCCGAACTTACACGCTTTGAGATTGAGACCAGGGTCCGCGTGCCACTCATCGCCCCAATGACCCAAGACATAGTGTATGTCCAGAAGTGCAATGACTGGGAAGGTGGACTCGAGATAGCCATGCATGACGCCATGTCCCGCCTCTACTTCATGTTTAAGTCTGTTCTGCCGAATGACTCCTTCCGCCAGTTCAGAAGGCGCACTATTCATGGTACTCCCATTTGGTACACCAATGGGAAAGAGAAGATGACCCCATGTGCCTTTCAGTTGATGGAGATGGAAGGCCTTACTGCCAACATGGAGGACATGATTCAGTATGAGATGGGGAAGAATGATGGTGCCTAGGCCACTATGTAGTAGATGAAGAACACTATGGATAGGCAGCATGCATACATCAGCACCCTAGAGACTACATCACTAAATGCAGTACAACATGTTGATGAGTTGCTCAAGGAGAATGCAACACTGAAGAAGCAGATGCAGGAGATCCTTTAGGCCATACCAGGAGCTTCTGCCACTCCGATAGATCAACTGATGAAGAAAGCCAAGAAGGAAGAGCCTGATGAGGACACAAAGATAGAGCCTATTGGGATACAGCCACAGATCTCAAGCAAGGAGGCACTAATGCAGCAGAAGCTTGAGAGGAGCGTTGAGTACAAGAAGTGCCTCCGCCCCGTGCTTAGGTTGGATCACCAACATCGAGCTGCACTGTTAGATCATCATTATCGTGTTAGTTCATCGACCATATCTACTTGTAAGATATGTCATCATTAGATAGGTTGCTTTTTGTTCTGAGAACCTTTAATGTTTTGTCTTGTTTGTTTGTATTGAACCATTATCTTTGTGATGGATGTTCGATTGTTATGTGTCTTATGAATGTGACATTGTTATGCTTGTAATGAATGTTGGATTATGGTGTTTGATGTGAATTGTGGTGTTCATGATTTTTGTGACCATTCTAGACTTTTAGGTAGTAGCCCTTCCTTGGACCCGTTGGCCAATACCTTCCCATGCCTAAACCCTCCTAAAAAGGGCAGTACATAGTGATGTGAGAATAAAAAAAATCATAAAAACTCAAAGTGAAATATCAAAAAAAAATCAACCTACTTGACTTTCCTTTTAAGGGTGGTAGCACCCAAATGATTTTCCAAACCCTATCTTTTTAGCTTTTCTGAATCTCGGGATGAGATTCCTTTTAAGAATGGTAGTCTGTAACATCCCAAAAAATTTCAAATTTTGGAATGCTAAAAAAAACTATTTAAAATAGTGGCTAAATTTTTTCTTTCCCCCTATTGGAATTTTCAAATGAAAAGAAACTTCAAGAAGTTTATGAACATTAAACAATCCTAGTTTTAATGTTTGTTTCCCATATTTGATAAATGTTTTGTTTTGAGCCAAACGCAAAATCATATTTGGATTTTGAAGAAATTACCATAAAGTCATAATGGCCATGGGTTAACAAAAAGTGTTTTATAAAAAGGTTATTTGGGTTAATGAAATATTAATCCTATTCTCATTTTTAAAAAACTCTATTGTGTCTAAAAAGAAATAAATAAAACATTTCATGGAAACTATTTTAGTGGCCTTTATTGCCATATGATTTTACTAAGGGGAATCTACAAAACTTATATTGATAAAACCTAATTTATTAAATTTAATAATGTTTTTATTTAAAAGAAAATTAGCATTTCAAAACTCCAATTCTTACAAATCTCCACAATAGCCATATGGCATTAAATGCATAATGGCTTTATGGTTATTTTTCTGTGGAATAAAAATTTATTTTGGTAGAACTTATGAGGTGTGGTTTGATTTCACAAAATTATAGAAATTGAAATTACTCAAATCGGATTTATAAAACTAAAGTTACAAAATAAAATGTAGAACAGAAAAAGAAAAGGATTAAACATAAAAAATATATAAGGGGCCAGCTTGCCAACTGGGCCGACCCGGACCTAGCCAGTGAGCCCACACGAGATCTCTCCCCCACTACACTATCCACCGCCGCGCGGCACATAGAGGCCCAGTCGCTGACCCAACTCCCTCTCCTACCCTCACTTACACGCGGACCTAACCCGGTCGTCCCCAACCTCCCGACGCGAACGACCTGGCCACAACCTCGCCACAGCGTCCCACTCGCCCCACTCCTCCTGAGCTCCCCCACTCCCATAGATCCGCCCCTATAAAGCCCCTAGCCCCCTCTCTATTTCCCCCACTTCTTTCTCTTGACCATGCCCCCAGGGTGCCGAGATTCCTCGCCGGAGCCCGTAGTCACCGCCACTGTTTCTCGTCTCCGCCGACGACCCAGTGAGCTAGCGCCGCCATTTTTGGTCCTTTCCCTCCCCTAGTTCTACCGCACTCCCTCACCCATCTGATCTTTTTTTCCGCAGCCCGGGAGACCTCCTCCGCGATGCCACCGTCCGCCGCTGCTCTAGCCGCACCTCGACCTCCCCTAGAAGCTCCGCTCCTCGTGGAGCTCTCCATGGTCACATAGGACCGCCGGAGCCACGTCTCCGGCCACCTCCGAGCTGCCTGCCGCCATCTTCTCCATCTCCGGCGACGTATCAGCTAGGTAAGCTTCTGCCCATCCCTCTCAGTCGTCCGATCGTGCGACAACGCACCAGATCAGACAGAGCCGAGCCCAGCAGCGAGCCGTGTCCGAGCCTAGGCTCGAGCCGAGTCACGCCTCGCTCAGATCTGTGCCGTCCTTGTTATGTTGATCCGACGGTAGGTGTTAGATCCAAAGGGTACCGGACAATAGGAAGCGGCCACATGTTTCTCCTTTTTCTGCTAATTCTTTTTAGATTTAGAAATAGACAGAAAATACCCCCAATTGCAAAATTCGTAGAAATTGATCTGCTAATCCAAATTTAGCAAATAATATATCCATGGATTCATAAAAATGTGAACAACATATTTATGAAATAAAATCGGATTTTTTGTGAACAAAATTATTTTAAATATTTAAACTCTATTATAGGGTAATTAATTTATAGTAAATATTCTGTATATCCAAAAATTGCAAATAATACCTTTCTGGAATCCTGGTAAATAGTAAAACAGTATTCCACTATTTGTTTTTCAAATTTGAACATTTTAAATTGAACAATATTTCAGAAATGCTATTTAGCCATTTTAGGCATAACTTTAACTCTAAAAAGTATTTTTGAATGAATCGTTTGGTAAAATGCTCATATTTTAATCCCCTATACATTAGGACAAGAGATTAAAATTATTTTGTAGGATTACAACAATGTTATTAAAATATGAAGCCTTACCTCCTTCAAATGCTATTTTGGACATTACTAAATTAAGAAAATAGTTTTAGAACGAAACCCTTTTTACAAAATTGTCCAGAAAGGTTCATTTATCCAACATGGCTAAATGAACCATTTTTTTCAAATATAACATATTAGAGGCACATGACCTAGTGCCACTATAAGCACTAGGACTAGTAAAGTATTTTGAGAACCAAGTATTGGTTTAGCAAAACATGTGCAACCTAAACCAAACCCTTAAGCATGCTTTGATTGATTTCATTGTATTGCATTGAATTGGTGTGTCTGCCTTGTTTGTTTATTCGTTGCACTGTTTGTGAATCGTGTAGATTGACCGGAGAGTAAACGTTGATTTGTGAAGAGAGTAGTTCCGACAACTTCAACAAGAGGCAAGTTCACTTCATAAATGTCCTACTATTTTCTTAAGCACTTAGATGTTTTCAAAGATTGCATATGTAGAACTATCTAGTATTTATGCTATCCTATGCAACCCAACTAGGATAGCCATATGTATCTTGATTAATGAGTAGAAAACAACGTAGGAGTTGAATGCTTAGCCATGCTATAGATTCTGTGGGTGGATTCATACTAAGTTATGTGATGTTGAAAGGATATTATTTTGTGTAATTAAAACAACATAACTTAATGAACCACCTAGGTGAATGGGATTGATATTTTTTGGTGGAGTACCAATCAGGAAATCAGCCCTGTCAACGGCTGACTCTTGTCGTATGTGCACACGTGGAAAGCACCCATGCTTAAAGAGATTTGACAATGTTCTTGTCTATGAGCTTCCATGTACAACCACTTGTCAAATGGGCTCTGTCTTGACTAACTAAGTTGTGAGAACTCAACCCGGCATGACAGAGGGTGGTAGAATTTTGTAGGTGTAACGAGTCCGTCGTGGTTGAGGGACTACTTCTGAAAGGTCTCGTCTTAGTTTTTTCCCGGCCGTGCCACATCTGGGTGGTATTGTGTGTGGGGGTTGACTAGGACTTGTGGGTAAAGTATACAAACCTCACGAGAGTGTTAAATCTAAGTACTTAGCCATGTCCTTGGTTATAGACGACTTTGAGCGACTAGACTTTGAAGCAGTTCAAGAAATCTCATCATTCCAATTTCCTTAAATTACAATTTGTGGGTGAAGAAGGGCAATTTGTGGGTTCATTGCTATCAATCAATGTTACCCCTATTTTTTTAAAGAAAGTTTTGTATTTCAAAATGATAGGATAAAACCATTGCTTTACGCAAATTCAGCAAACACTCCACCTAGCCAAATATGCATATACTTATAGGTTGAGGTTTACGTTCCACCAAATAGGTGAACTTGCCAATACATTCAAAGTATTGACCATTCATGGATGCAACCTTTCATGTTCCAGGTTACCTTGAAGATGACTGAGGTACGATGTTAGGGTTACGAGTCTATACTCAACATGCTTTTGCCTATGGCTCATGATGGAGCTCTTATAGTTATAGTCTTCCACTGTTGATATTTGTAATGAGGAGCTAGCCCTTCTGCTATGCAACTTCTATGTGTTTATGTAAAGTTCTAGATCATCCAATGTAATATGAATATGACCTTTGTTTCGTGATATTACATCCTGAACTGTGTGTGCTAGCAAGTCGATCCAAGGACTACCACATAGAGACATGGACCCCTACCAGGTTGGGTCACTTCCCTAAACCACATGGATCCACTATATGTCACTTCAGGTGTCTTCTTTTCACAAACCACATTGGATCCACTATATGTCATTGCATTGGTGTTCTTTTCATAAACCACATGGATCCACTAGAGGTCACTTCATGTTTGTTCTTTTCATATACCACATTAGATCCACTAAATGTCACATCATGTGTGTTCTTTTCATAAACCAAATTGGATCCACTAGATGTCACTTCATGTGTGTTCTTTTCAGAAACCACATTGGATCCACTATATGTCATTGCATTGGTGTTCTTTTCATAAACCACATGGATCTACTACATGTCACTGCATATGTGTTCTTTTCATAAACCACATTTGATCCACTAGATGTCACTGCCTGTGTGTTATTTTCAAAGACCACATTGGATCCACTAGATGCCATTGCATGTGTGTTCTTTTCATAAACCACATCGATCCCCTGATGTCACTGCATGTATGTTCTTTTCATAAACCACATTGATCCACCGATGTCATTGCATGTGTGTTCTTTCATAAACCACATGGATCCACAAGATGTCACTGAATGTGTGTTCTTTTCATAAACCACATTGATCCACTTGTGTCATTGCATGTGTGTGTTGTTTTCCTAAACCACATGGATCCACTAGATGCCATTGTATATGTGTTCTTTTCATAAACCACATGGATCCACTAGATGTCACTACATGTGTGTTCTGTTCATAAACCACATTGGATCCACTAGATGTCACTGCATGTGTGTTCTTTTCATAAACCACATTGGATCCACTCGATGTCATTGCATTGGTGTTCATTTCCTAAACCACATGGATCCACTAGATGACCCAGCATTTGGTGTTCTTTTCCTAAACCACATGGATCCACTAGATGTCACCGCATGTGTGTTCTTTTCATATACCACATTGCATACACTAGATGTCATTGCATGTGTGTTCTTTTCATAAACCACATGGATCCACTAGATGTCATTGCATGTGTGTTCTTTTAATAAACCACATTGGATGCACTAGATGTCATTGCATATATGTTATTTTCATAAACCACATTGGTTCCATTATATGTCATTGCATTAGTGTTCTTTTCCAAAAGCACATGGAATGATGCCACTCGAGCATGTGGTGCCCAACCATGTCAAGGAACCCTGGCATCATGCTAGGACTCAACTACATCATGCATTCTACCACCAGTTTGAAAGATGCTGCATCACCACAGCCACTTGGATGTCATTGCAGGTGTGTTCTTTCCCTAGACCACATGGATCCACTAGATGTCATTGCAGTTTTGTTCTTTCCCTAAACCACATGGATCCATTAGATGTCACTACAGGTGTCTTCTTTTCACATACCACATTGGATCCACTATATGTCATTGCATTGGTGTTCTTTTCATAAGCCACATGGATCCACTAGATGTCACTTCATGTGTGTCTTTTCATAAATCACATTGGATCCACTAGATGTCACAACATGTGTGCTCTTTTCATAAACCAAACTGGATCCACTAGATGTCACTGCATGTGTGTTCTTTTCATAAACCACATTGGATCCACTATATGTCATTGCATTGGTGCTCTTTTCATAAACCACATGGATCTACTAGATGTCACTACACGTGTGTTCTTTTCATAAACCACAATTGATCCACTAGATGTCACCATGTGTGTTATTTTCATAAACCACACTGGATCCACTAGATGTCATTGTATGTGTGTTGTTTTTATAAACCACATTGATCCCCTGATGTCACTGCATGTATGTTCTTTTCATAAACCACATTGATCCACTGATATCATTGCATGTGTGTTCTTTCATAAACCACATGGATCCACTAGATGTCACTACATGTGTGTTCTTTTCATAAACCACATTGATCCACTAGATGTCATTGCATGTGTGTGTTGTTTTCCTAAACCACATGGATCCACTAGATGCCATTGTATATGTGTTCTTTTCATAAACCACATGGATCCACTAGATGTCACTACATGTGTGTTCTTTTCATAAACCACATTGGATCCACTAGATATCACTAGAGTTGTGTTCTTTTCATAAACAACATTGGATCCACTAGATGACATTGCATTGGTGTTCTTTTCCTAAACCACATGGATACACTAGATGTCACTGCATGTGTGTTCTTTGTAGGGGTTCCGCGTATAAAAACAATAATTTTACCCTACGCCCCTGAACCCATGAAGCTGCCAGGACCTATCTATTAGTAATACAGTAATGGGAGGGGCTTTTCGCGAACTTACCCTTGAAGACCGAAAAGTGTTGTCAACGCTCAGGAGAGCGTGGTTGATGTAGACGAGCTGAAGCCGACCTCAAGGTCATGATGAAGTCCTTGCATTCCTTCTGGCTCCAACGTCGTGACGAGTTGAGTGCCTCAAGTGCGACACCTCGCGGGGAGTTGCACACTTCTGATGCCTAACGATGACTCCCGCTTCCCTGATCCAGCATCAGTTGCGGAAGTAGAGCTCCCGGATCCGTATCCCGCAGCGCGACGGTGCTCCACAGTGAAGATGTCTCTCTCTCGTGCAGTCCAGACTTGGGACCACGGTCACGAGAGAGAGGGGGAGAGAGAAAATATCAATTAGAGGTCCTCCCAAAAGTGGGGAGACCTTTATTGATTATTGGTGTATTTTTCTAGGACAATTACCCCACTATATATAGGGGGAGGAGAGGGTACACCCTCCCTCAAAGTCTCGGGATGGGACTAAAGGAGAGGAGGGGGTGGGGAGGCCACCGGCCTGCCCCTAGTGGGCCTCGCGCGGGGGGCTCGGCCCAGCCGGCCAGCCCCCTTGGCCCCTCTCCGTCTCTCCTTTCCCTAATGGGCCCTCTCCCTCCGAAAATTGGCCCATTAAGCCTTTTTGACCTTTAATTGATTTTCTCTTTATTAAATAATTATGAATAAATGATTAAATCAGTATTTAACATTCATTCACATATTATTTAACCTTCGTGGCCATGGAACACCTTCCACCTCCACTCCGGACATCCTCCGGTCTTAATGAAACCCTTCTGGTTTTCTCCCTTCTTTTCTTCGGTGATTATACCGATCCTATAAACACTCTCTAAGCATCATCAAGCCCTTAAGCGTGATACCCCACGGTTCGGGAACACTCCATACATGGTCGGGACACTCCCGCACCAATGATCAACAGAGGGACCTGGATGGCTATGCGACCCCTGTGCGTTCCATGAAGATCTTTCATCTTTTGAACCGGGACAGTCGTGTCTTATGCCCTTTGTCTCTCGATACTTGCATTGCCCGAGATCTGATAAATGACATCACCATGTCGTGTTCAATCTCGTTACTGAACAACGCTATTTGACTCGTTCCGACAAGTGATATCCCTATGATCAAATCACATGCTGCGCAGCTATTGGATATAACTTCTCCGAGTGGGCCCTTGAGTATCTCCCTGTTACATGGACGGACAAATCCCGCTCTTGACATATATTGCCTCTAAGATTTCCTCCGAATACCTGAACACACCTTTATAACCACTGTCTTACCAGATGGCTTTTGATGCTATCTAAGCACTCTCGGGAGAAAGTGATTGATACAGCCTCACGGTCTAAGGAATAGTCTACGAGGATCCTTTTCTAATCATCATAAGTTGAACTTCGTGAAATGATCGGGTCACGATGTTTAGCTTGGGTATTGGTTCATCATCTCATTCTTAGAATGAGATGACCTCATTTCCAACTGGCATAAATGCCACATGATCAGGAAACATGATTATCTGTTGACCAATGAACCAGTGACTAGAGTTTCACTAGGAACCCCTGGTTGTTTATATATCACACGTGTATTGATGTTTCCACTCAATACAGTTATAGCACGATATAAAACATAATCATAAACTATATGAAATATGATAATAGTCCTTACTATTATTTTACTCTAGGGCATATTTCCAACAGTCTCCCACTTGCACTAGAGTATAAATACACTAGCTGCATTTGTTCTTAATCATTGGCACCATATAACCGGTACCTTGAACATGCTTGCTCATGGAAGAGGTTGAGTCTTGGATCTGTACTTTACAGTCCCAAATCCTTTGCAACTTACTAATGTCACTTTGATTGACATTAATACTTTATCATCACATGATAGCATCTGTGTGTATGCATCGTCGCTATGGCAGCAGAACGAGGCCTGATTCTAGGAGCCTACAGTGACGTTAGATCAACCTCGAGGGCTTTATCATGGGCACTGTGCCCTGGAACATATCATACTACGTTAAAAGCGAACTAGCCCCGCCATAAATTTATACAACACTTTAGATGGTACCCTTATCTATTATTATAAATTTATTCATCAAAACACTAGTGCACTCTATGCAAATTTCGATGTTTTGTTCACCTCGCTTCCTACTTGACTTTAATTGGTATTTACAGGAGTTTCCAACATATTCCCTTATAACGATATGTCATCCTTTTCGGATTTGAAAACATGTCTGTAGTTCTCTATTAGATACTGCGGACAAAAACTCAGCTCAACGTTCTGTGATTCAAACTTAATTACTTTCAAACGTTCCTTAATTGGATCACATGTTATGCTAAGATATCATCATGGTTTACCAAGATAGAACCTATGTCTTAACATAGTGGATGAAGATCATCCTTTTCTTTCTTTCAACCATTGATACTAAACTTAATACTATTCCTAATTTGAGTCATTAAGGACCAGTTCCTTAATTAACTTCTATTCCGAAACCCTTTTCAGAATCCCTTTAGGAATACTACATAATATCATAATACACCTATTATCAACTTCTACACCTTATAAATCATCATTTATAATTATTTGCCCTTTCATTCTTAACACACTTAAGAATTACTCCTATAAGCTCCCACTCAAAATATGTTCCTACATATTTGAATTTGAGTCTTATATTGCTCCCATTTAAAAATATGTCAATCACATATTGTTTCATGGACAAATTACATAGCTCCCACTCAATTTTATGCAAATTGCATATCTCCTTACTATTTTGAATAACTTCAAAATCCTTTGATCAAATATCAAACTTGGAGATTTACTATGAGATACTAGTACTATTACTAGTTTTAAATCCACTAGACATTTAGCACACATGAATCAAATTCATTTGAATTTGTCCAATACCTGACCAATTATGCTTTTGTCTTTTACCCCTTTTTCCTACTATGGCTTTGCAGTCATTTGGGAAAATCCAAGTAACCTCTTTTACTTGTGAGATTCAGCAATGAATTGCTTTCTAATCTCAAGGGAATTTTGCTTTTAGGATTCTCATAATTCTAGTTTACCATTATTTCCTTTGTAGTTCGTAGGTATGTCATATTCCAATAATCATGACAAATGATTCACAAATGTCTCCATACAAGATATGGATTACATTTTGAATCCTACTTCATATAGTGAAAACACTAGTGGGGAAAACACAATGATCAAAATCATTGATTCTTTCCTTCTGTGAAGAGAATCGTTCAGGCACGTTGTCCGTTGCGCTTCTCAACACTCTGATGCAGGGTTTTGAATCCTCATCATGTTTTAGACTATTTCCCATTTGCTCCATAATCGAGAAACATCACTAAAAGTGAGCTTTCTCAAGAATGCACCAAAATCCAAGAAATACGAATCTTGCTTTCCTTTTGGTTTCCGCTATGGATCTCGTAATCAAAGTTTCCAATGAATATGCTACAAGGGCTTATTCGCTATTGTTTTGGTTATATCAGATAACCTCAAAACTTTCATGAATTCAAATGGTTCACTACATTCTAATTGAGTGCTAATTATTTATAACTAATGGTTTCTACATCTATACTACAACGATTTATTTGGTGCCTTCTATTTAACCCCTTTGATGTCTAATATCACATTGTGATGCTCTGTATTCTGACATTTCAGAACGCTTTGCATTTATCAATTTCTTTTATGCCATTCTTATAAATTGGAATTTCCTATTGATCAAATAATAGTAATTAGATTCTCTTTTATCTTTATACCCTTTGTTAATGAAACACTTTGATCAAATCAAATAGTTTCATATTCATGTTTCCTTTGGTAAACCTCTTTACACATTTAAACAATCATATAATGATAATTACCATTTTCGTTAAAACATAATACATCGAATATGTATTTACTTTTAACAATTCTTTAAACACTTTGTATTCAAGTAATACATGGTGTTCAAGTTATTTTGCCGAACTTAGGCATGATTTATATGTGATAAGAAATCGAATGACTTTCAAATATTATCACATAAGTTTGAATTTAAACAATGGTTTTTCATTCATTAATGAACATATCATTGAATTGGGTATTTTAAACAAGGCATTTTAATGTTTTATAAATGTTCATGCATTATCAATTAGTTTCAAACAACAAGGATAATTCACACATAATCAAACAAGATATGAACACGAATAGAAATCATTCATAAAAGCAGAACAACTGTTTGTTATATACTTATATGAATAACTGTCTCACGAAGTGTGAGACACACTAAAGATGTTCACAATCTTTTTATTACATTAATCATCCTAAAACACAAACTAAATGATAAATGTCGAGGGAGAGTGTCGTCGGCTGTCATCATCATGCTCGCCATCAACACGCAACGTCACCTCCTCTCCAACAAGCACCTCTCATGCAGAAGGACCTGTTTTCAGCAAAAAGAACAAGTATCAAATATACTTAACACTGCAAATGTGTTTGCAAGATTATAACATTTATAAAACTGTATATCAAATATATACCTTTGTCATCGATGACCTCTCCGGTGATTGGTTCAACCTTTACGTTCCTGAAACGTAATATGAACTCATGGAAATCCAATGCTTCCGCATCACCACTCATGATGCTACTCCGGACATGTGCTTCGTAGCTAGGACGTAACGACCGAAGCGGTACATCTATGGAAAATGGATCAGCCATCCAGTAATCCACGAAGTGGACCAGTCTTGTGTGTGCATCAAGCATGCACTCCAAGTGACCCTTCAAACATGTATGTTCCTCCATCTGTATGGAAAGGAACTCTACAAGCAACTTGTGCTTCCACATGCGCACATGGCCTATGAACTCTGCTCTCAGCTGATCCACCATCGAATATGGATCTAGATCACCCATGAGCGGATGTAGTTCATCCACCATCCCGTAACGCATTATTATCTGAATGTAGGTGGACATCTCTTGATGATAGTAGCGGTCTGCCAGCTCTTGTGGGGTTTCATAGTAGTCTGGCTTAGTCAAATCCATCGTGCGATGTATGTAGTCTACCACATGATTCCTAGTAAGGGGATCATTTAGGTGCACAAGCCAACTAGGGAAGTTGGATCCATCAAATCTAAGTTTCTCACCCTTTACCCAATCCTCAATGACAAAGTAAGCTTCACGGTGAGCCATCTACATTTATAATTGCAAAAGGAATTTAGACTAAGTTTATAATTAAATGAGTTAATAATAACTTCACTCAGAAACACCTATCCCCATTGAGGGTTCCTAGTGATAACACGACCCCTATCAGCCACATCTCCCCCGATCGTCACGACCATCAATGTGGGTTCAAGGGTGGACGCTAAACGTCGGTCACATCATTCATGTGACTCGTGCTCGATCTTTCGACCATCCGTGTTCCGAGGCCACGCTTCTCTAGCGTGCTAGGCTCGTCAACTCAACCTTAGTGGATTCGCTGTGCAAAATGGCTTACACCCACTGTATGTGAACGTAGATATGTTTGATACCCAGGCTTGTAACCCTGGATCGCCTCATACCGAAGAACTTTCTTGCTGGTGCACACTAAGGGGGAACACAATCGTTGGTAATTTTAACAGGGATCATCTTATTAGGCTACCGTCGAGTATCTAATACTATCACATAATAAGATATACAAACAATAACATTGAATGTAAATGCTATGTGATATGGTCCTTCACGTCGTGATCTTCATCCGCCGTCATCGGGTTCCGGCGCCGTAGACACCAGGGTACCGGTGTCATTCCGGCGTGGTAGTTCGTCACCTCTGTGACTATCTACTACTATGCAACAAAAGGTAAATACTTTACCTTTGCTACAACCATATCACAAAGCAAAGCCCCCTGCAAAACAAAGTTAGACGCCTCTACTTTATCTTCACATGTTTTACGTGGCTAAATGGTCTTTCACACAAGAACCGTTCTTACCTACGAACTTTCAGCACAACGCTGATCAAGTAGTTGTCTCTACTACACCCCTTTCGGGGCCCTAGGTTGCAACTGGCATACCAACTAATGCGAGAGAGACAGACACCCCCCTAAGCCACTTTATACGGTACAAGCCGTATGTCAAGCGTGGACCAGTCTCGCGAATGAACGCGTAAACTAGGTTGGGGGCCGCTTCATCAAGCATTACTGTGGTATACACAAGTACACGTGGGAGGGTAACAACTAAAAGATCAACGCCCACACGCTACATATCGTGTGATCTACCCGTACTAGCATTACTACGCATAGATCTAGCTCTAATACCATTGTAGGGGTTCCGCTTATGAAAACAATAATTTTACCCTACGCCCCTGAACCCCTAAAGCTGCCAGGACCTATCTATTAGTAATACAGTAACTGGAGGGGCTTTTCGTGAACTTACACTTGAAGACCGAAAAGTGCTGTCAACGCTCAGGAGAGCGTGGTTGATGTAGACGAGCCGAAGCCGACCTCAAGGTCGTGATGAAGTCCTTGCGCTCCTTCTCACTCCAACGACTTGAGTGCCTCAAGTGCGACACCTCGCGGGGAGTTGAACACGTCCGGTGCCTAACGATGACTCCCTCTTCCCCGATCCAGCAGCAGTTGCGAAAGTAGAGCTCTCGGATCCGAATCCCGTAGCACGACGGCGCTCCACGGTGAAGATGTCTCTCGCTCGTAGTCCAGACTTGGGACCACGGTCACGAGAGAGGGAGGGGAGAGAGAAAATTAGAGGTCCTCCCAGAAGTGGGGAGACCTTTATTGATTATTGGTGTATTTTTCTAGGCCAAATACCCATATATAGGGGGAGGAGGGGGTACACCCTCCCTCAAAGTCCCGGGGACGGACTAAAGGAGAGGAGGGGGTGGGGAGGCCGCCGGCCAGCCCCTAGTGGGCCTCGCGCGGGGGGCTAGGCCCAGTCGGCCAGCCCCCTTGGCCCCTCTCCCTCTCTCCTTTCCCTAATGGGCCCTCTCCCTCCGGAAATTGGCCCATTAAGCCTTTTTGACCTTTAATTGATTTTCTCTTTATTAAATAATTATGAATAAATGATCAAATCAATATTTAACATTCATTCACATATTATTTAACCTCCATGGCCATGGAACACCTTCCACCTCCACTCCGGACATCCTCCGGACTTACCGAAACCCTTCCGGTTTTCTCCCTTCTTTTCTTCGGTGATTCTACCGATCCTATAAACACTCTCTAAGCATCATCAAGCCCTTAAGCGTGATACCCCATGGTTTGGGAACACTCCAGACATGGTCGGGAAACTCCCGCACCAATGATCAACAGAGGGACCTGGATGGCCATGCGACCCCTGTGCGTTCCACGAAGATCTTTCAGCGTTTGAACCGGGACAATCGTGTCTTATTCCCTTTGTCTCTCGATACTTGCATTGCCAGAGATCTAATCAATGACATCACCATGTCGTGTTCAATCTCGTTACTAAACAATGCTATTTGACTCGTTCCGACAAGTGATATCCCTGTGATCAAATCACACGCTGCGCAACTATTGGATATAACTTCTCCGAGTGGACCCTTGAGTATCTCACCGTCACATGGACGGACAAATCCCTCTCTTGACATATATTGCCTCTATGGTTTCCTCTGTATACCTGAACACACCTTTATAACCACCGTTTTACGAGATGGCGTTCGATGCTATCTAAGCACTCTCGGGAGACAGTGATTGATACAGCCTCACGGTCTAAGGAATAGTCTACGAGGATCCTTTTCTAATCATCGTAACTTGAACTTCATGACATGATCGGGTCACAAGGTATAGCATGGGCATTGGTTCATCATCTCATTCTCCGAATGAGATGACCTCATTTCCAACTTGCATAAATGCCACATGATCAGGAAACATGATCATATGTTGACCAATGAACCATAGACTAGAGTTTCACTAGGAACCCCTGGTTGTTTATATATCACACGTGTATTGATGTTTCCACTCAATACAGTTATAGCACGATATAAAACTTAATCATAAACTATATGAAATATGATAATAGTCCTTACTATTATTTGACTCTAGGGCATATTTCTAACATTCTTTTCATAAACCACATTGGATACACTAGATGTCATTGCATGTGTGTTCTTTTCATAAACCACATGGATCCACTAGATATCATTGCATGTGTGTTCTTTTTATAAACCACATTGGATGCACTAGATGTCATTGCATTTATGTTATTTTCATAAACCACATTGGATCCACTATATGTCATTGCATTAGTGTTCTTTTCCTAAACCACATGGAATGATGCAACTCCAGCATGTGGTGCCCAACCATGTCTAGGAACCCTAGCAGCATGCTAGGACTCAACTACAACATGCATTCTACCACCAGTTTGAAAGATGCTGCATCACCACAGCCACTTGGATGTCATTGCAGGTGTGTTCTTTCCCTATACCACATGGATCCACTAGATGTCAATGCAGGTGTGTTCTTTCACTAAACCACATGGATCCGCTAGATGTCATTACATGTGTCTTATTTTCACAAACCACATGGGATCCACTATATGTCATTACATTGGTGTTCTTTTCATAAACCACATCGATCCACTAGATGTCACTTCATGTGTGCCTTTTCTTAAACCACATTAGATCCACTAGATGTCACAGCATGTGTGTTCTTTTCTTGAACCAAATTGGATCCACTAGTCGGCATTGCATGTGTGTTCTTTTCATAAACCACATTGGATCCACTATATGTCATTGCATTGGTGTTCTTTTCATAAACCACATGGATCTACTAGATGTCACTGCATGTGTGTTCTTTTCATAAATCACATTGGATCCAGTAGATGTCACTGCATGTGTGTTATTTTCATAAACCACATTGGATCCACTAGATGACATTGCATGTGTGTTCTTTTCATAAACTACACTGATCCCCTGATGTCATTGCACTCTTTTCATAAACCACATTGATGCACTGATGTCATTGCATGTGTGTTCTTTCATAAACCATATGGCTCCACTAGATGTCACTTCATGTGTGTTCTTTTCATTAACCACATTGATCCACTAGATGTCATTGCATGTGTGTGTTCTTTTCCTAAACCACATGGTTCCACTAGATGCCGTTGTATATGTGTTCTTTGCACAAACCACATGGATCCACTAGATGTCACTACATGTGTGTTCTTTGCATAAACCACATTGATCCACTGATGTCATTGCATGTGTGTTCTTTTCATAAACCACATTGGATCCATTAGATGTCATTGCATGGGTGTTCTTTTCCTAAACCACATGGATCCACTAGATGTCCCAGCATGTGGTGTTCTTTTCCTAAACCACATGGATCCACTAGATGTCACCGCATGTCTGTTCTTTTCATAAACCACATTGGATACACTAGATGTCATTGCATGTGTGTTCTTTTCAGAAAGCACACGGATCCACTAGATGTCATTGCATGTGTGTTCTTTTTATAAACCACATTGGATGCACTAGATGCCATTGGATGTATGTTATTTTCATAAACCACATTGGATCCACTATATGTCATTGCATTAGTGTTATTTTCCTAAACCAAATGGAATGATGCCACTCCAGCATGTGGTGCCCAACCATGTCCAGGAACCCTGGCAGCATGCTAGGACTCAACTACATCATGCATTCTACCACCAGTTTGAAAGATGATGCATCACCATAGCCACTTGGATGTCATTGTAGGTGTGTTCTTTCCCTAGACCACACGGATCCAGTAGATGTCATTGTAGGTGTGTTCTTTCCCTAAACCACATGGATCCACTAGATGTCACTACAGGTGTCTTCTTTTCACAAACCACATTGGATCCACTATTTGTCATTGCATTGGTGTTCTTTTCATAAACCACATGGATCCACTAGATGTGACTTCATGTGTGTCTTTTCATAAACCAGATTGGATCCACTAGATGTCACAGCATGTGTGTTCTTTTCATAAACCAAATTGTATTCACTAGATGTCATTGCATCTGTGTTCTTTTCATAAACCACATTGTATCCACTATATGTCGTTGCATTGCTGTTCCTTTCATAAACCACATGGATCTACTAGATTTCACTTCATGTGTGTTCTTTTCTTAAACCACATTGGATCCACTAGATGTCACTGCATGTGTGTTATTTTCATGAACCACATTGGATGCACTAGATGCCATTGCATGTGTGTTCTTTTCATAAACCACATTGATCCCCTGATGTCATTGCATGTATGTTCTTTTCATAAACCACATTGATCCACTGATGTCATTGCATGTGTGTTCTTTCATAAACCACATGGATCCACTAGATGCCACTGCATGTGTGTTCTTTTCGTAAACCACACTGATCCACTAGATGTCACAGCATGTGTGTTCTTTTCAAAAACCAAATTGGATCCACTAAATGTCATTGCATGTATGTTCTTTTCATAAACCACATTGTATCCACTATATGTCATTGCATTGGTGTTCTTTTCATAAACCACATGGATCTACTAGATGTCACTTCATGTGTGTTCTTTTCATAAACCACATTGGATCCACTAGATGTCACTACATGTGTGTTATTTTCATAAACCACATTGGATGCACTAGATGCCATTGCATGTGTGTTCTTTTCATAAACCACATTGATCCCCTGATGTCATTGCATGTATGTTCTTTTCATAAACCACATTGATCCACTGATTTCATTGCATGTGTGTTCTTTCATAAACCACATGGATCCACTAGATGCCACTGCATGTGTGTTCTTTTCGTAAACCACACTGATCCACTAGATGTCACAGCATGTGTGTTCTTTTCATAAACCAAATTGGATCCACTAGATGTCATTGCATGTGTGTTCTTTTCATAAACCACATTGTATCCACTATATGTCATTGCATTGGTGTTCTTTTCATAAACCACATGGATCTACTAGATGTCACTACAGGTGTGTTCTTTCATAAACCACATTGGATCCACTAGATGTCACTGCATGTGTGTTATTTTCATAAACCACATTGGATGCACTAGATGCCATTGCATGTGTATTGTTTTCATAAACCACATTGATCCACTAATGTCATGGCATGTGTGTTCTTTCATAAACACCATGGATCCACTAGATGTCACTGCATGTGTGTTCTTTTCATAAACCAAATGATCCAATAGATGTCACAGCATCTGTGTTCTTTTCATAAACCAAATTGGATCCACTAGATGTCATTGAATGTGTGTTCCTTTCATAAACCACATTGTATCCACTATATGTCATTGCATTGGTGTTCTTTTCACAAACCACATGGATCTACTAGATGTCACTGCATGTGTGTTCTTTTCATAAACCACATTGGATCCACTAGATGTCATTGCATGTGTGTTATTTCCATAAACCACATTGGATGCACTAGATGCCATTGCATATGTGTTCTTTTCATAAACCACATTGATCCCCTGATGTCATTGCATGTATGTTCTTTTCATAAACCACATTGATCCACTGATGTCATCGCATGTGTGTTCTTTCATAAACCACATGGATCCACTAGATGTCACAGCATGTGTGTTCTTTTCAAAAACCACATAGATCCACTAGATGTCATTGCATGTCTGTTCTTTTTATAAACCACATTTGGATGCACTACATGTCATTGCATGTATGTTATTTTCATTAACCACATTGGACCCACTATATGTCATTGCATTAGTGTTCTTTTCCTAAACCACATGGAATGATGCCACTCCAGCATGTGGTGCCCAACCATGTCCAGGAACCCTACCAGCATGCTAGGACTCAACTACATCATGCATTCTACCACCAGTTTGAAAGATGTTGCATCACCACAGCCTATTGGATGTCATTGCAGGTGTGTTCTTTCCCTAGACCACATGGATCCACTAGATGTCATTGGAGGTGTGTTCTTTCCCTAAACCACATGGATCCACTAGATGTCATTACATGTGTCTTCTTTTCACAAACCACATTGGATCCACTATATGTCATTACATTGGTGTTCTTTTCATAAACCACATCGATCCACTAGATGTCACTTCATGTGTGTCTTTTCATAAACCACATTGGATACACTAGATGTCACAGCATGTGTGTTCTTTTCATAGGGCAAATTGGATCCACTAGATGTCATTGCATGTGTGTTCTTTTCATAAACCACATTGGATCCACTATATGTCATTGCATTGGTGTTCTTTTCATAAACCACATGGATCTACTAGATGTCACTGCATGTGTGTTCTTTTCATAAATCACATTGGATCCACTAGATGTCACTGCATGTTTGTTATTTTCATAAACCACATTGGATCCACTAGATGCCATTGAATGTGTGTTCTCTTCATAAACCACACTGATCCCCTGATGTCATTGCATGTATGTTCTTTTCATAAACCACATTGATCCACTGATTCCATTGCATGTGTGTTCTTTCATAAACATATGGATCCACTAGATGTCACTTCATGTGTGTTCTTTTCATTAACCACACTGATCCACTGGATGTCATTGCATGTGTATGTTTTTTCGTAAACCACATGGTTCCACTAGATGCCGTTGTATATGTGTTCTTTTCATAAACCACATCGATCCACTAGATGTCACTACATGTGTGTCCTTTTCATAAACCACATTGATCCACTGATGTCACTGCATGTGTGTTCTTTTCATAAACCACATTGGATCCATTAGATGGCATTGCATGGGTGTTCTTTTCCTAAACCACATGGATCCACTAGATGTCCCAGCATGTGGTGTTCTTTTCCTAAACCACATGGATCCACTAGATGTCACCGCATGTTTGTTATTTTCATAAACCACATTGGATACACTAGATGTCATTGCATGTGTGTTCTTTTCATAAACCACATGGATCCACTAGATGTCACTGCATGTGTTTTCTTTTTATAAACCACATTGGATGCACTAGATGTCATTGCATGTATGTTATTTTCATAAACCACATTGGATCCACTATATGTCATTGGATTATTGTTATTTTCCTAAACCACATGGAATGATGCCACTCCAGCATGTGGTGCCCAACCATGTCCAGGAACCCTAGCAGCATGCTTGGACTCAACTACATCATGCATTCTACCACCAGTTTGAAAGATGATGCATCACCATAGCCACTTGGATGTCATTGCAGGTGTGTTTTTCCCAAGACCACACGGTTCCACTAGATGTCATTGCAGGTGCGTTCTTTCCCTCAACCACATGGATGAACTAGATGTCATTGTAGGTGTGTTCTTTCCCTAAACACATGGATCTACTAGATGTTACTACAGGTGTCTTCTTTTCACAAACGACATTGGATCCACTCTATGTCATTGCATTGGTGTTCTTTTCATAAACCACATGGATCCACTAGATGTCACTACATGTGTATTCTTTTCATAAAATAGATTGGATCCACCAGATGTCACAGCATGTGTGTTCTTTTCAAAAACCACATAGATCCACTAGATGTCATTGCATGTGTGTTCTTTTTATGAACCACATTGGATGCACTAGATGTCATTGCATGTATGTTATTTTCATAAATCACATTGGATCCACTATGACATTGCATTAGTGTTCTTTTCCTAAACCACATGGAATGATGCCACTCCAGCATGTGGTGCCCAACCATGTCCAGGAACCCTAGCAGCATGCTAGAACTCAACTACAACATGCATTCTACCACCAGTTTGAAAGATGCTGCATCACCACCGCCACTTGGATGTCATTGCAGGTGTGTTCTTTCCCTATACCACATGGATCCACTAGATGTCATTGCAGGTGTGTTCTTTCCCTAAACCACATGGATCCACTAGATGTCATTACATGTATCTTATTTTCACAAACCACATTGGATCCACTATATGTCATTGCATTGGTGTTCTTCTCATAAACCACATCGATCCACTAGATGTCACTTCATGTGTGCCTTTTCATAAACCACATGGATCCACTAGATGTCACAGCATGTGTGTTCTTTTCATAAACGAAATTGGATCCACTAGATGGCATTGCATGTGTGTTCTTTTCATAAACCACATTGGCTCCACTATATGTCATTGCATTGGTGTTCTTTTCATAAACCACATGGATCTACTAGATGTCACTGCATGTGCGTTCTTTTCATAAATCACATTGGATCCACTAGATGTCACTACATGTGTGTTATTTTCATAAACCACATTGGATCCACTAGATGACATTGCATGTGTGTTCTTTTCATAAACCACACTGATCCCCTGATGTCATTGCATTCTTTTCATAAACCACGTTCATCCACTAATGTCACTGCATGTGTGTTCTTTGATAAACCATATGGATCCACTAGATGTCACTTCATGTGTGTTCTTTTCATTAACCACACTGATCCACTAGATGTCATTGCATGTGTGTGATATTTTCCTAAACCACATGGTTCGACTAGATGCCATTCTATATGTGTTCTTTTCATAAACCACATGGATCCACTAGATGTCACTACATGTGTGTTCTTTTCATAAACCACATTGATCCACTGATGTCATTGCATGTGTGTTCTTTTCATAAACCACATTGGATCCATTAGATGTCATTGCATGGGTGTTCTTTTCCTAAACCACATGGATCCACTAGATGTCCCAGCATGTGCTGTTCTTTTCCTAAACCACATGGATCCACTAGATGTCACCGCATGTTTGTTCTTTTCATAAACCACATTGGATACACTAGATGTCATTGCATGTGTGTTCTTTTCATAAACCACATGGATCCACTAGATGTCATTGCATGTGTGTTCTTTTTATAAACCACATTGGATGCACTAGATGTCATTGCATGTATGTTATTTTCATAAACCACATGGGATCCACTATATGTCATTGCATTAGTGTTATTTTCCTAAACTACATTTAATGGTGCCACTCCAGCATGTGGTGCCCAACCATGTCCAGGAACCCTAGCAGCATGCTAGGACTCAACTACAGCATGCATTCTACCACCAGTTTGAAAAATGATGCATCAGCATAGCCACTTGGATGTCATTGCAGGTATGTTCTGTCCCTAGACCACACAGATCCACTAGATGTCATTGCAGGTGTGTTCTTTCCCTAAACCACATGGATCCACTAGATGTCACTACAAGTGTCTTCTTTTCACAAACCACATTGGATCTACTATTTGTCATTGCATTGGTGTTCTTTTCATAAACCCCATGGATCCACTAGATGTGACTTCATGTGTGTCTTTTCATAAACCAGATTGGATCCACTAGATATCACAGCATGTGTATTCTTTTCATAAACCAAATTGTATCCACTAGATGTAATTGCATGTGTGTTCTTTTCATAAACAACATTGTGTCCACTATATGTCATTGCATGGCTGTTCTTTTCATAAACCACATGGATCTACTAGATTTCACTTCATGTGTGTTCTTTTCATAAACCACATTGGATCCACTAGATGTCACTGCATGTGTGTTATTTTCATGAACCACATTGGATGCACTAGATGCCATTGCATGTGTGTTCTTTTCATAAACCACATTGATCCCCCGATGCCATTGCATGTATGTTCTTTTCATAAACCACATTGATCCACTGATGTCATTGCATGTGTGTTCTTTCATAAACCACATGGATCCACTAGATGTCACTGCACGTGTGTTCTTTTCATAAACCACATTGGATCCACTAGATGTCACAGCATGTGTGTTCTTTCAATAAACAAAATTGGATCCACTAGATGTCATTCCATGTGTGTTCTTTTCATAAACCACATTGTATCCACTATATGTCATTGCATTAGTGTTCTTTTCATAAACCACATGGATCTACTAGATGTCATTGCATGTGTGTTCTTTTCATAAACCACATTGGATCCACTAGATGTCACTACATGTGTGTTATTTTCATAAACCACATTGGATGCACTAGATTCCATTGCGTGTGTGTTCTTTTCATAAACCACATTGATCTCCTGATGTCATTGCATGTATGTTCTTTTCATAAACCACATTGATCCACTAGATGTCACCGCATGTTTGTTCTTTTCATAAACCACATTGGATACACTAGATGTCACAGGATGTGTGTTCTTTTCAAAAACCACATAGATCCACTAGATGTCATTGCATGTGTGTTCTTTTTATAAACCACATTGGATGCACTAGATGTCATTGCGTGTATGTTATTTTCATAAACCACATTGGATCCACTATATGTCATTGTATTAGTGTTCTTTTCCTAAACCACATGGAATGATGCCACTCCAGCATGTGGTGCCCAACCATGTCCAGGAACCCTACCAGCGTGCTAGGACTCAACTACAGCATGCATTCTACCACTAGTTTGAAAGATGCTGCATCACCACAGCCACTTGGATGTCATTGCAGGCGTGTTCTTTCCCAAGACCACACGGATCCACTAGATGTCATTGCAGGTGTGTTCTTTCCCTAAACCACATGGATCCATTAGATGTCACTACATTTGTCTTCTTTTCACAAACCACATTGGATCCACTATTTGTCATTGCATTGGTGTTCTTTTCATAAACCACATGGATCCACTAGATGTCACTTCATGTGTGTCTTTTCATAAACCAGATTGGATCCATTAGATGTCATATCATGTGAGTTCTTTTCATAAACCAAATTGGATCCACTAGATGTTATTGCATGTGTGTTCTTTTCATAAACCACATTGGATCCACCATATGTCATTGCATTGGTGTTCTTTTCATAAACCACAAGGATCTACTAGATGTCACTGCATGTGTGTTCTTTACATAAACCACATTGGATCCACTAGATGTCACTGAATGTGTGTTATTTTCATGAACCACATTGGATGCACTAGAGGCCATTACATGTGTGTTCTTTTCATAAACCACATTGATCCCCTGATGTCATTGCATGTATTCTCTTTTCATAAACCACATTGATCCACTAGTGTCATTGCATGTGTGTTCTTTCGTAAACCACATGGATCCACTAGATGCCACTATATGTGTGTTCTTTTCATTAACCACACTGATCCACTAGATGTCATTGCATGTGTGTGTTCTTTTCCTATACCACATGGTTCCACTAGATGCCATTGTATATGTGTTCTTTTCATAAACCACATGGATCCACTAGATGCCACTTCATGTGTGTTCTTTTCATAAACCACATTTGATCCACTAGATGTCACTGCATGTGTGTTCTTTTCTTAAACCACATTGTATCCACTAGATGTCATTGCATTGGTGTTCTTTTCCTAAACCACATGGATCTACTAGATGTCCCAGCATGTGGTGTTCTTTTCATAAACCACATGGATCCACTAGATGTCACTACATGTGTGTTCTTTTCATAAACCACATTGGATATACTAGATGTCTTTGCATGTGCATTCTTTTCTTATACCACATGGATCCACTAGATGTCATTGCACGTGTCTCCTTTTTATAAACCACATTGGATGCACAAAATCTCATTGCATGTATCTTATTTTCATAAACCACATTGGATCCAGTTTTTGTCATTGCATTAGTGTATTTTTCGTAAACCACATGGAATGATGCCACTCCAGCATGTGGTGCCCAACCATGTCCAGCAACCCTAGCAGCATGTTAGGACTCAACTACAACATGCATTCTACCAACAGTTTGAAAGATGCTACATCACCACACCCACTTGGATGTCATTGCAGGCGTGTTCTTTCCCTTGACCACATGGATCCACTAGATGTCATTGCAGGCGTGTTATTTCCCTAAACCACATGTATCCACTAGATGTCACTGTAGGTGTCTTCTTTTCGCAAACCACATTGGATCCATTATATGTCTTTGCATTGGTGTTCTTTTCATAAACCACATGGATCCACGAGAGGTCACTTCATGTGTGTTCTTTTCATAAATCACATTGGATCCACTAGATGTCACAACATGTGTGTTCTTTTCATAAACCAAATTGGATCCACTAGATGTCATTGCATGTGTGTTCTTTTCCTAAACTAAATGGATCCACTAGATGCCATTGCATTTCTGTTCTTTTCATAAACCACATGTATCCATTAGATGTCATTGCATGTGTGTTATTTTCACAAACCATATTGGATCCACTATATGTCATTGCATCGGTGTTCTTTTCCTAAACCACATGGAATGATGCCACTCTAGCATGTGGTGCCCAACCATGTCCAGGAACCCTAGCAGCATGCTAGAACTCAACTACAACATGCATTCTACCACCAGTTTGAAAGATGCTGCATCACCACCGCCACTTGGATGTCATTGCAGGTGTGTTCTTTCCCTATACCACATGGATCCACTAGATGTCATTGCAGGTGTGTTCTTTCCCTAAACCACATGGATCCACTAGATGTCATTACATGTATCTTATTTTCACAAACCACATTGGATCCACTATATGTCATTGCATTGGTGTTCTTCTCATAAACCACATCGATCCACTAGATGTCACTTCATGTGTGCCTTTTCATAAACCACATGGATCCACTAGATGTCACAGCATGTGTGTTCTTTTCATAAACGAAATTGGATCCACTAGATGGCATTGCATGTGTGTTCTTTTCATAAACCACATTGGATCCACTATATGTCATTGCATTGGTGTTCTTTTCATAAACCACATGGATCTACTAGATGTCACTGCATGTGCGTTCTTTTCATAAATCACATTGGATCCACTAGATGTCACTGCATGTGTGTTATTTTCATAAACCACATTGGATCCACTAGATGACATTGCATGTGTGTTCTTTTCATAAACCACACTGATCCCCTGATGTCATTGCATTCTTTTCATAAACCACATTCATCCACTAATATCACTGCATGTGTGTTCTTTCATAAACCATATGGATCCACTAGATGTCACTTCATGTGTGTTCTTTTCATTAACCACACTGATCCACTAGATGTCATTGCATGTGTGTGATATTTTCCTAAACCACATGGTTCGACTAGATGCCATTCTATATGTGTTCTTTTCATAAACCACATGGATCCACTAGATGTCACTACATGTGTGTTCTTTTCATAAACCACATTGATCCACTGATGTCATTGCATGTGTGTTCTTTTCATAAACCACATTGGATCCATTAGATGTCATTGCATGGGTGTTCTTTTCCTAAACCACATGGATCCACTAGATGTCCCAGCATGTGCTGTTCTTTTCCTAAACCACATGGATCCACTAGATGTCACCGCATGTTTGTTCTTTTCATAAACCACATTGGATACACTAGATGTCATTGCATGTGTGTTCTTTTCATAAACCACATGGATCCACTAGATGTCATTGCATGTGTGTTCTTTTTATAAACCACATTGGATGCACTAGATGTCATTGCATGTATGTTATTTTCATAAACCACATGGGATCCACTATATGTCATTGCATTAGTGTTATTTTCCTAAACTACATGGAATGATGCCACTCCAGCATGTGGTGCCCAACCATGTCCAGGAACCCTAGCACATTGCTAGGACTCAACTACAGCATGCATTCTACCACCAGTTTGAAAAATGATGCATCAGCATAGCCACTTGGATGTCATTGCAGGTATGTTCTTTCCCTAGACCACACAGATCCACTAGATGTCATTGCAGGTGTGTTCTTTCCCTAAACCACATGGATCCACTAGATGTCACTACAGGTGTCTTCTTTTCACAAACCACATTGGATCCACTATTTGTCATTGCATTGGTGTTCTTTTCATAAACCCCATGGATCCACTAGATGTGACTTCATGTGTGTCTTTTCATAAACCAGATTGGATCCACTAGATGTCACAGCATGTGTATTCTTTTCATAAACCAAATTGTATCCACTAGATGTCATTGCATGTGTGTTCTTTTCATAAACCACATTGTGTCCACTATATGTCATTGCATGGCTGTTCTTTTCATAAACCACATGGATCTACTAGATTTCACTTCATGTGTGTTCTTTTCATAAACCACATTGGATCCACTAGATGTCACTTCATGTGTGTTATTTTCATGAACCACATTGGATGCACTAGATGCCATTGCATGTGTGTTCTTTTCATAAACCACATTGATCTCCTGATGTCATTGCATGTATGTTCTTTTCATAAACCACATTGATCCACTAGATGTCACCGCATGTTTGTTCTTTTCATAAACCACATTGGATACACTAGATGTCACAGGATGTGTGTTCTTTTCAAAAACCACATAGATCCACTAGATGTCATTGCATGTGTGTTCTTTTTATAAACCACATTGGATGCACTAGATGTCATTGCGTGTATGTTATTTTCATAAACCACATTGGATCCACTATATGTCATTGTATTAGTGTTCATTTCCTAAACCACATGGAATGATGCCACTCCAGCATGTGGTGCCCAACCATGTCCAGGAACCCTACCAGCATGCTAGGACTCAACTACAGCATGCATTCTACCACTAGTTTGAAAGATGCTGCATCACCACAGCCACTTGGATGTCATTGCAGGCGTGTTCTTTCCCAAGACAACACGGATCCACTAGATGTCATTGCAGGTGTGTTCTTTCCCTAAACCACATGGATCCATTAGATGTCACTACATTTGTCTTCTTTTCACAAACCACATTGGATCCACTATTTGTTATTGCATTGGTGTTCTTTTCATAAACCACATGGATCCACTAGATGTCACTTCATGTGTGTCTTTTCATAAACCAGATTGGATCCATTAGATGTCACATCATGTGTGTTCTTTTCATAAACCAAATTGGATCCACTAGATGTTATTGCATGTGTGTTCTTTTCATAAACCACATTGGATCCACTATATGTCATTGCATTGGTGTTCTTTTCATAAACCACATGGATCTACTAGATGTCACTGCATGTGTGTTCTTTACATAAACCACATTGGATCCACTAGATGTTACTGCATGTGTGTTATTTTCATGAACCACATTGGATGCACTAGAGGCCATTGCATGTGTGTTCTTTTCATAAACCACATTGATCCCCTGATGTCATTGCATGTATTCTCTTTTCATAAACCACATTGATCCACTGGTGTCATTGCATGTGTGTTCTTTCGTAAACCACATGGATCCACTAGATGCCACTATATGTGTGTTCTTTTCATTAACCACACTGATCCACTAGATGTCATTGCATGTGTGTGTTCTTTTCCTATACCACATGGTTCCACTAGATGCCATTGTATATGTGTTCTTTTCATAAACCACATGGATCCACTAGATGCCACTTCATGTGTGTTCTTTTCATAAACCACATTTGATCCACTAGATGTCACTGCATGTGTGTTCTTTTCTTAAACCACATTGTATCCACTAGATGTCATTGCATTGGTGTTCTTTTCCTAAACCACATGGATCTACTAGATGTCCCAGCATGTGGTGTTCTTTTCATAAACCACATGGATCCACTAGATGTCACTACATGTGTGTTCTTTTCATAAACCACATTGGATATACTAGATGTCATTGCATGTGCATTCTTTTCTTATACCACATGGATCCACTAGATGTCATTGCACGTGTCTCCTTTTTATAAACCACATTGGATGCACAAAATCTCATTGCATGTATGTTATTTTCATAAACCACATTGGATCCAGTTTTTGTCATTGCATTAGTGTATTTTTCGTAAACCACATGGAATGATGCCACTCCAGCATGTGGTGCCCAACCATGTCCAGCAACCCTAGCAGCATGTTAGGACTCAACTACAACATGCATTCTACCAACAGTTTGAAAGATGCTACATCACCACACCCACTTGGATGTCATTGCAGGCGTGTTCTTTCCCTAGACCACATGGATCCACTAGATGTCATTGCAGGCGTGTTATTTCCCTAAACCACATGTATCCACTAGATGTCACTGTAGGTGTCTTCTTTTCGCAAACCACATTGGATCCATTATATGTCTTTGCATTGGTGTTCTTTTCATAAACCACATGGATCCACTAGAGGTCACTTCATGTGTGTTCTTTTCATAAACCACATTGGATCCACTAGATGTCACAACATGTGTGTTCTTTTCATAAACCAAATTGGATCCACTAGATGTCATTGCATGTGTGTTCTTTTCCTAAACTAAACGGATCCACTAGATGCCATTGCATTTCTGTTCTTTTCATAAACCACATGTATCCATTAGATGTCATTGCATGTGTGTTATTTTCACAAACCATATTGGATCCACTATATGTCATTGCATCGGTGTTCTTTTCCTAAACCACATGGAATTATGCCCCTCTAGCATGTGGTGCCCAACCATGTCCAGGAACCCTAGCAGCATGCTGGGACTCAACTGCGTCATGCATTCTACCACTAGTTTGAAAGATGCTACATCGCCACACCCACTAGGATGTCACTGTAGGTGTGTTCTTTAACTAAACCACATGGATCCACTAGATGTTATTGCACGTGTGTTCTTTCCCTAAACCACATGGATCCACTAGATGTCACTACATATGTCTTCTTTTCACAAGCCACGTTGGATCCACTATATGTCATTGCATTGTTGTTCTTTTCATAAACCACATGTATCCACTAGATTTCACTGCATGTGTGTTCTTTTCATAAACCACATTGGATCCAATTTTTCATTGCATTTGCGTTCTTTTCGTAAACCACATGGATCCACTAGATGTCACTACATGTGTGTTCTTTCCATAAACCACATTGGATCCACTGGATGTCACTGTATGTGTGTTATTTTCATAAACCACATTGGATCCACTAGATTTTATTGCATGTGTTTTCTTTTCATAAACCACATTGATCCACTGATATCATTGGATGTGTGTTCTTTTCATAAACCACATTGGTCCACTGATGCCATTGCATGTGTGTTCTTTTCATAAACCACATGGATCCACTAGATGTCACTGCATGTGTGTTCTTTTCATAAACCACACTGATCCACTAGATGTCATTGCATGTGTGTGTTCTTTTCCTAAACCACATGGATCAACTATATGCCATTGTATATATGTTCTTTTCACAAACCACATGGATCCACTAGATGTCACTGCATGTGTGTTCTTTTCATAAACCACATTGGATCCACTAGATGTCACTGAATGTGTGTTCTTTTCTTAAACCACATGGATCCACTATATGTTACTTCATGTGTATTCTTTTCATAAACCACATGGATCCACTAGATGTCATTGCATGTGTGTTCTTTTCATAAACCATATTGGATCCACTAGATGTCATTGCATGTGTGTTCTTTTCATTAACCACATTGGATCCACTAGATGTCCGTGCATGTGTGTTCTTTTCATAAACCACATTGGATCCACTATATTTCACTAATTGGTGTTCATTTCCTAAACCACATTGGATCCACTATATGTCATTGCATGTGTGTTCTTTTCATAAACCACATGGATCCACTAGATGTCATTGCATTGGTGTTCTTTTTCTAAACCACATGGATCCACTAGAAGTCACTACATGTTTTTTTCATAAACCACATTGGATCCACTAGATGTCATTGCACGTGTATTCTTTTCCTAAACCACAAGGATCCACTATATGTCATTGCATGTGTGTTTGAAAGAACATTTCATGGTTCCCTGTGTTTTGTGTGTTAGATAACAATACTGTGGAGTTTTCTCGTGTGTGCTAAGTGTGTAGGGAAATATTATTGTGTTTGGGCGGCGGATTATCCTCCCCTATCAAGGGCCGGATATTCCGGCCTGACTCACTTGGCAAAGGCAGGCATGGCGCGACGCTCTGACTGGGGGCGGATTTTCTTCCCCTGACCGGATAATCCGGCCCTCACCTTGGGCCGGATAATCCATCCCCCATGAGATGATCAAGGGCTGGCATGGCGCGACGCTCTAACTGGGTGCGGATTTTCCCTTGGAAAATCCGAAGTGGGGCGGACTTTCTTCCCACGACCGGATAATCCGGCCCTCACCTTGGGCCGGATAATCCGGCCCCCAGGAGACAAGAAAGGGTTGTCTCAGCGCGTCGCTTTGACTGGGAGCAGATTATTTGCCGGATAATCCGAGTCTGGGGCGAAGTTTTCCCCTGGCCCTTACTTGGGCCGAATAATCCGCCCCCCAAAGGTTCCAACAGCTCAGTTGGGACAGGGGTATAAAAGCCCTATCATCCCCTTCGGTCAGATCTCTCGGTTCATTCGAAAAAAACTAGACCTATTACAAAAGCTCTCCCTAGATCTCCCACTTCAACCACCCGAAGGCTTCGATCTTTGGGGGAATTGAAGGAGGAGACATTATACATCATCATCAGGAATCAAGCACATCAACTCCTCTCCATTCACTTGGAGAAATCCCCGATCTAGTATTCTCGTTAATATCTAGATCTTGTGTTTTGTAATTGATAACATGTTCTTGTGGAAGCTTGTTGTCATTACTGGAGCCTCCAATTTGGTTGTGGGGTTGTGCCCCACTAGTTATGTATGGTGACGGTTCCCGCCTCGAAGGGTTCCTATAGTGGAAAGGTGGATCAGGTCTTTGGTGGCAGGATCCATCGGAGAACAAGGTGAGGCCTATTGTGGCATGGTGATCTTAGTACCCTTCAAGGAAGGAACTGCGGTAAAACAGATCCTGTTTCTCCGCTTGCTCCACTACGGTTTACTCGTTCCTCTATCTCACTCGCCTTTACTCGCTAGTAGTTAGGTTTGCATATAGGGAAATTCTATATAATCGTATATCTAGAGAATTTACCTTTTGTGTCAAGCCTAAAATTGAAAAAGCATTAAAATTTAAAGTAGCACCTATTCACCCCCTCTAGGTTCCCATACGATCCATTTCAATTGGTATCAGTGCCCCAGCTCTTAATTTAGGCTTAACCACCTAAGAGAAGTATGGGTACTAAGGAAAATGGGAATGAGGTTGTGGACAAGGTCACAATGGATGACCTCAAGACGTTGGAAACAACCTTGTTGAAATCTTTTGAGACCAAGATGGAAGAGATGTAGCAAATGATTGCTCACCTCACATCATCTACAACCCCATCCCCATCTTCCTTTGAGGCCACCACACCTCTATCTAAGGATAAGGCTCACACCGGATCTAAGGAAGATGAAGTGGTAGGTGAAAACATAATGGTTCCGCCTCCGAGAAGGGAAGTGGTAAGGAGGACTATAGTGAGGTTCCACTTCTATATTCTCTTGACCCACCTATCCCTCATCCTCATATAAACAATAGGGGTGATCCACCCAAGCTTACTGCATCTTCATTTAATCAATGGCAATTCTTAATGAAATATCATGTATGCAGTTCGTCTATTGAGATTTGGAGGATTATCGAAGATGGTCTTCATATTGGAGACCCCACCAACTTGACTAGGAGAGAAGTTGTGGATAGTCAACTGAATGCAACAACTCTCCACATGATTCAACTCAGAGTGGGTCCCAAGGACATGCCCCACATTAAGCACTTCAACACCACCAAATAAGCTCGGGATGCACTCACCGACCTATTTATTGGAAATGAAAGCATGAGAAGAAATAGGTATGATGCCCTTAGCAATGAAGCTGGAGGATTTTACATGTTGGAATGTGAAGAACATGAAGATATGTACAGAAGGCTCAAGGGCATTGCAACAACATTTAGAAAGCATGGAGCCACTCACATTGATGATGCTTGGATAAAAAGGGAAATATGTGAGTGCTCTAATGCCATTTGAGCCAATTGACTTGAAGAGTTTGCAAGGTAGACACAACTACCATCAAATGACTTCCAATGAAGTCATGCAAGAAATGGCATCATTCAAGGTTGCAGCTTAGAACACTGAAGATGCACGTGCCCGGGCTATTGGAATGCAAAAGGGGGTCAATGTTGCTCTAAAGGCAAATGTTGTTGAACAAGATGAGGAGGAAAGAGGATACGAGGGTGTCTCCATGGGCTTTCCCGAGGAAGTCAAGCGTGCTCATGGTGACTACATGGCTTTCTATGCAAGGAACTTTTGGAAGGACCCAGCCAAGGCCAGGTCGGAACTCGAGCGTAAGAATGGGTCAAGTGGAAGAAGAGAGAATGGCCCAAAACTGAGAACATGCTACAATTGTGGAGATAGGTTACACTTTGTGGCTGAATGTCCATATCAAAGTAGAGAAGACAATGGTGGCAGGCTCATCCTTAAAGAAAAGTCCAAGGCACCTCGAAATAAGCCATTTATCAAAAAGAATGGTCCTTACAAGAAGCAATCCAAGATTGTCTTGGTGGCACAAGAAGAATATTCCTCTGCAAGTGAAGACGAAGAGGATGAAGATAGTTCTCGTGAGGTGGCTGCTATTATCACCACATCTACCCTGTCATCACTCCTCGACTCTCCGAATGAAAACGTCATCAACAACAACGTCGCTTGCCTTATGGCAAGAGGGTCCGAGGTATCATCTTCTCTTTCTTCATTTCCTAAGACCAACATAAATATGGATATGGATGATCATACTAGTCTTAAGATAAAGTAAGAAGTTATTGCTTTGGAATTTTTTCACTAACTTTCAAGGTGAGCACAAACTTCACTTTTATGCTCTTATGAGTCAACTTGCTCATTCCGAAACTCTTCTCGAAGAAAAGGGTAGAATTGAAAGAGAGGACACCTTGGAGATAGCCTCCTTAAAGAATGCCTTAGAAGAAGAAGAGAAAACTCGAGTATCCTTGGAGGAGAAACTTGAGTCAACTGAGAAATCCCATGAAGAGGTTGTTACCTAGCTCATGAAAGAACGTGACAATGCTCTTGCTAAGGTAAAGAAACTAAAGAAAGAAAAGGTTGAATTTGGGGCTGCTGATGCTAGACTCTCAGAGAAGTTTGAGAAAATTGACATTGCTCACAAGGAATTGGAGAGTGAACATTCTACTCTAAATGAGTCTCGTGATCAGCTCCAAACTCAATTGGACAAGTATGATATGCCCAGCACCTCCACTCTATGTTGTGGACATGAATACATTGTTGAGGAAAATGCAAGGCTAAAAGTAGAACTTGTAAAGGGATCTCAACATAAAGGTAAAGAAGTCCTAGATGAGGTGCTTAGCAAGCAAAGGACAAACAATGGGAAATAAGGTCTTGGTTATGTCCCCAAGACAAAGAAGAAGAAGAACAAGAAGAAGAAAAGAGCAAAACTGCTCAACCAAAGACAAGCACCACCTCTAATGACAAGACTAACTATGATGGTTTTGCAGGGGCTAATAATCCTAATTATGAGTTATTTTGTGATTATTATGGTAATGTATATGCTAGCTATGTAGGTCCTTATGATAGTTAAATTTCTTGGTCTATTTGGGTTCCCAAGACCCTTGTCACTAACATGAGAGGACCCATTGAAAAATAGGTACCTAAAACCAAGAAGTAACTTTCTTGCAGGGCTATGCTTCCGATGGGTCTAAATGGGTACTCGATAGCGGGTGCACTAGTCATATGACCGGAAGCAAGGAGATCATCTCAGAGATGCGACAAAACCATGATCACATAACCGTCTCCTATGGTGACAAGTCAAAATCTGAGGTATTGGGTCTTGGGAAAGTTGTGGTTGCTCACAATATCTCTCTCATGGACGTCATGCTTGTTGAGACCCTCGGTTACAATTTACTTTCAATTCGTGCCCTTGGTAAGATGGGCTTTGCAGTGTTTATTGATGCCGATTTGGTGGTACTCTTGTGGAGCAAGTCTCTAAAGGTCGCTTTCGTGGGATATGTCGAAAATGACCTGTATGTGGTGGACTTTTCGGGGAAAACCACTACAGGCCCGATGTGTCTTTTCGGAAAGGCCTACGCGGGTTGGCTATGGCATCGCCGACTAGCCCACGTCAATATGAGAACTTGGCAAAGTCTCCACATGGGTGGTCACATCCTTGGACTAAAAGAAAATGTTTCCTTTGCCAAAGATCGTGTTTGCAGGGCTTGTGTTGAAGGAAAAATGCATGATTCTCCCCATCGAAGGAAGACCATTATTTCATCAAAGAGGATTTTGGAGCTACTCCATGTGGATATCTTTGGTCCTCCATATCATGCAAGTCTCGGTGGGAAGAAATATTGTCTCGTGGTTGTTGACGATTACTCAAGATACACATGGGTCTATTTCTTCAAGTTGAAGAGCGAGACTCAACAAATGGTCATCGACTTTGCCAACAAGGTTCAACGTCAACACAATGTCCCCATATTGGCAATAAGAAGTGAAAACGGCTCCGAGTTCAAGAACTACACCTTAAATGAATTCCTAAGTGAAGAGGGGATAAGACATCAGTATTCCGCTGCGTACACCCCTCAACAAAATGGTGTTGCTGAGAGGAAGAACCGAACCTTAATGGATATGGCCATATCTATGCTAGCTAAATTTAAGTCTCCTTATAACTTCTGGGCTGAAGCAATATCTACTGCATGCCATTCATCCAATCGGTTCTATCTCCGCAAAATCTTGGACAAGACTCCATATGAAATACTTACTGGTAACAAGCCAAACATCTCCTACTTCCGGGTATTTGGTTGTAAGTGTTTCTTTCTCATTAAAGGAGTTCGTTTATCTAAATTTGAGTCAATGGCTTTAGAAGGCATTTTTGTTTGTTATGGTGCCGAATCCCACACTTATAGAGTCTACAATAAGCTCTCTAGAACTTTTGTAGAATCTTGTAGTGTGGTGTTCAAGGAAAATGATGGCTCCCGTGCAGGGCTAGTTGATGTTTGTGATGCAGATGTTGAAATACCCCAAGATGCCATAAGAAGAATGGGCGTGGGATTTTTCGGCCCCATTGAGGAACCCCTTGTGGCAAATCGGGAAGGACAATGCTATACTCAAGTGGAGCTCTCATCGACACAAGATCAACATGCTCCAACCATTGGAGAAACTTATACACCAACCACACAAAATGCTGAAGATTAAAATGCTTCTGAAAGCTCCAGGCCGGATTATCTGGTGGACGCCGGATTATCTGGCTAACCCTCCTCAACTAGCAGAAATGATCAACCTATCGAAGAAACTGCTGCAAGTCCCAGTCCAGATTTTCCGGCTGACCCCGGATTATCCGACCACTCTCTAGTTCGAGCAAGATCCAGTATAGCATGCGTAGATGCTTCAGGTTCTCCTAGGCCGGATTATCCGGCCTCACCCTCTTCACCCTCGGCCGGATTATCTGGCCCTGAAAAGCCTGAAGAGCAGCAGCCTCCTGTTACGACTGTTGATCAACATCATGGGAAAGATCCATCATCTCCTATTCCTGCTAATCAAGCTGAAGATCAAGGCCAAGCCAATGATTCCAATGAAGACTCAAATGATGAAGTGATTCCCCAAGAGACAACAAGCTTATTGAACTTCGTCACAAAGCTCATGTGGATAGGAACCTTGAATTAAGGGGTCTCTCTCTTGACAAAGTCTTAGGTGATCTCCAGCGAAGGGTGTCCACGAGAAGGGAGTTAGCAAGTTTTGGTGAGCACCAAGCTCACATATCCATGGTGGAACCCAAGAAAGTGTTTGAAGCTCTTGAAGATCCGGACTGGGTTGTTGCTATGCATGAAGAGTTGAATAACTTTGAATGCCACAAGGTCTGGAAATTAGTAGAGAAACCCAAGGATTGCCGCAATGTTATCGGCACAAAGTGGATCTTTAAGAATAAGCAAGATGAAAATGGCATTGTTGTAAGGAACAAGGCAAGACTCGTGGCACAAGGCTATTCCCAAGTGGAGGGCATCGACTTTGGCGAGACTTATGCTCCTGTGGCTCACCTTGAGTCCATTCGTATCCTTCTTGCTTATGCTGCTCATAAAAATTTTAAATTATAGCAAATGGATGTTAAGAGTTCTTTTCTTAATGTTCCTCTACATGATTTGGTATATGTAAAGCAACCCCCGGGATTTTAGGATCCTAACTTTCCGAACCATGTCTACAAACTTGATAAGGCACTCTACGGTCTTAAACAAGCCCCGCGTGCGTGATATGAGCACCTTAAAGAGCTTTTGTTAGACCGTGGCTTCGAAGTTGGACAAATCGATCCCACTCTTTTTACTAAGAAGGTTAAGGGGGAGCTCTTCATATGCCAACTATATGTAGACGACATTACCTTTGGCTCTACTAATAAAGCTTTTAATGATGAATTTTTAAAGCTTATGACTGACATGTTTGAGATGTCTATGATGGGGGAGTTACGGTTCTTTCTTGGATTTGAGATCAAGCAACTTAGAGAAGGAACCTTCATCAATTAAGCAAAATACATCCAAGACATGCTCAAGAGATTCAAGATGACGGATCTTAATGGTGTCGCCACTCCGATGCAAACAAAATGTCATCTTGAACTTAATCCCCATGGTAAAGATGTGGACCAAAAGGTATACCGGTCCATGATCGGCTCTCTTCTTTACCTCTGTGCATCTAGACCCGATATTGTGTTGAGTGTAGGGGTTGTGCAAGGTATCAAGCAGCTCCTAAAGAAAGCCACTTAGTGGAGGTCAAGAGGATCTTCCGGTATTTGGTTCATTCCCCTAATTTTGGTCTATGGTATCCCAAGGGCTCCAATTTCTCTCTATGTGGTTAAACTAATTCAGATTGGGCTGGTGATAAGGATGGTCGGAAATCAACTTCTGGAGCTTGTCAATACTTGGGAAGGTCTCTAGTATATTTGTCTTCTAAAAAGCAGAATTGTATATATCTCTCCATCGCCGAAGCTTAATATGTTATTGCTGCTAGTTCCTGTACTCAGTTATTATGGATGAGGCAAACTTTAAAGGAATATGGTGCCAATTGTGACAAAGTTCCTCTTTTATGTGATAATGAAAGTGCAATCAAAATTGCGTACAATCTGGTACAACACACAAGGACGAAGCATATTGAGATTCGGAATCATTTTATTCGGGACCATGTTGCTCAAGGCGATATTGATCTATCTTTTGTGAGCACAAAGAATCAACTTGCTGACATTTTCACAAAGCCACTTGACGAAGCAAGGTTTTGTTACTTGAGGAACGAGCTAAATATCTTTTATTCAAGGAGTTTGTCATGATTACCCATGCACTCACTCTTACATCTTAGTCTTATTTGGTCTAGGTGTGGGCATGGATATAGGGGGAGTGTGGTCCTAATTGATTGGGATAACCCTCCCCCCATAATGCCGAAAGCAAGTCAAATCATTTCTCTTTATATCATTATGTGATATGTGAGCTTATTGATGAGTATTGGTCATGAACCCAAGATATATCTTCGCGGTGTCATACCATGCACTCCAAGAAGGTGGCCTCGGCCACCGCCCTCTTCCATGAGAAGATTTGGATTCATGCGGATCTTTTTAGTTGTTCTTGCTCATCTCATGTTATTATGGAAATCACACTCAATTTTGGCCTTTTGTTCATTTGATTCTTGCAATTTTGAGTGTGTAGTACCATCTCAGTTTGGTTCTCTTAATCCCAAGCCTTTCCCTACCCCTAAGACATCTTTTATTGCACACAAGTCCCTTGTACACCTTGTGGGGGTTTTGTTTGGGGACGCGCGGGCCTGAATCTGTGTAGAACAGAATTTAAGATTTTAGGCCGAATAATCCGACCCAAGTGTAGGCCGGATAATCTGACCCTGGCGGCTGCAATCTTTAAGGTTTGGGATCGGGGGGAAGGGCTCATAACGAGCAGCACTTCTCCCCCGACCCTCTCCATCTCCCCAGCCGCCGCCTGCTGCCCCCACCCTCCCCAGGGCCTCTCTGGCCGCCGGATTCTCCGGGCCTCCCCGGATCTTCTTCTTCGTGCCTCCGGGTACCTTCTCCTCAGCGTTCTTCCTCCAATGAGTGAGGGTAACTCCCTCTCTCCCCATCTTTGGCTTGATGTGTCACTTGTTGGGTGGAACATTGTCTAGAAGGTTGTTGTTTTGTGTAGAGATTGTAGTCTTGCAGCCTCTAGGCCCGATCTACATTTTTGCATCCAACCCATGCGATTCTGAAATTTTCTGCTAGGGCTGGATTATCCGCCCCTGGCCAGGTCGGATAATCTGGCCTGACAGAGTCAAAACTGCTTCAGTTTCATATGGATGTTGTGCATTGTGTATTATTGGACTATAGACTATTTGCCTACTATTTCTACATTCTCTCTTGGACTTGTGTGTGTGCTTATCCCCATGCTATCCATCTTTTTCGCTTCACAGGTGGTTCTAGTGCTCCCAAGACCTACAAGTGTCGTCCTCGTGCTAAATACTTTTGGGACGATAGTGAGGGTAACTTAGTAGACGAGGTTGAGCTAAGGAGAAGGAAGAACGAGGAAAAACACATGGCTGAACATGCAGAGGGATAGGAAGGATGCGTCCAAGAGGAAGGGAAAAGAGCCCAAGATTGACTATAAGAAGATGTATCCTGTTACTTTCTCTTCCATTCGTCATCGTGATCTGTTTGATGAACTGGCGCATGATACTGAGCTGGGTGACTCTCATTTTTGGTGTGCTGGACAAAAGGGTATCTATGAAGATGTTTATGCTCGGTATAAGATTCGGCCTATGCATCCTCTGATTCTTGCTGAGTCCATGGAGAAGCCTCAACTCGTTGATGCCATGTATTTGACTGAGAGGATGGGGCTACACCATCTCATGGCCCTTCAATTCTCCTATAATTCTGAGATTGTGAAGCAGTTCTTCTACACCTTGGTTATCTGTGGTGATGAGCACCGCACTATGAAGTGGATGAATCATGACAAGCCTATGCAAGCTGATTTTCGTGTTTTTGCTGGGGTGCTTGGATATTCCTTCCGCAACAGGGATCGTGCTAGTGTCCATCGTATCATCACCCAACTCAAGCCCAACAAAGATGCAGTCCTCTCTCCATGCATAGTTGACAATTGTATTGTGGGAACCTTTGCTAGTCTCGCTCCTGTGTATGCTAGATTGGTGGGTCTCTTCCGTGATTCTATCACCCCAAGTGGAGGAAACAATGACAGTATCCGTGGTCACCTGGTTCATCTTCTTGCCTTCTCTCATGAGGTTGCGTCTTGTGAGGATGAGTCTGTTTCGTACAAGCTGGATGTGATTGACTTTATTTACCATGAGTTGATTGATGCCATGTTCAATATGCTATCCATCCCATATGCTCCATACATCATGATGCTGATCAAGCACCTGCTTCCCACTAAAGAGTTTAACATCGATGTGGAACATAAGGCGAAGAAGATCTACAACAAGGTGAGGAAGATCTCACACCCATCTTTTGCTCCTAAGGGTCTCATGCGGGATGCTCGTGCCAGTGCTCGTAGGCCCCCAATGCCTCCTATTGCTTGTGAGATCAAACAACTGAATTGGTTGTAGAGGAACATTCTTTGCATGGGAGTGGACACTCGCAAGGGACAGTATGAGGCCTACAAACAGCGCCACGAGATGGCTCACACTCAACAGCTCATTCTCCACCATGTGTCTGGTGAGATTGAGCGTCACCTGTTTCCTTCTATGTCCACTGCTGATGATGAGGAGGATGACACCGAGGAGCTTGAGGACGAGGAAAAGGATGGGGACGAGGACGACGATGATGACTATGAGTGATCCCTTGGGGCGCTAGCATCGCTCTTCTTCCTTTTTGGCGTTTCGATCCCAAAGGGGGAGAAGTAGTTCTATTAGGTCTTCGTGGATTTCCATGGGTCGGGCGCAAGCATTTTCACTTTATCTTTTCGGTCTTTCTCTCGCTTGTGCCCATTTAGCGTTGAACTTTTATTTGTGATTTGTGCTGTACGAGACTATGTTTGTGTGGCTCTGGATTTATCTTATGGATTATCCTTATGGAATCATATATCATATTGGCTAGATTGGATATCTATATCAAAGGAGGCGCTCATTATTGCTATCATTGGATATTCTTTTAATATTTTGAGGACACATCTATCTCTCTCCTAGTGGTATGAGTTTTTCGCGTATGTTTCGATGAAATGGACTTATACCTTCTTGTGTGTATTTGTAATCAAATGCAATCTTTAGTATGCACACATTGAGGGGGAGTCTGTTTCATTCATTAAATATTGTTGTCTTGAGAACTATCTTGCAAATCCTAGTATTATCATCTAACACCAAAAAGGGGGAGATTGAAAGAACATTTCATGGTTCCCTGTGTTTTGTGTGTTAGATAACAATACCGTGGAGTTTTCTCATGTGTGCTAAGTGTGCAGGGAAATATTATTGTGTTTGGGGGCCAGATTATCCGCCCCCATCAAGTGCCGGATAATCTGGCCTAACTCACTTGGCAAAGGCAGGCATGGCGCGACGCTCTGACTGGGGGCGGATTTTCCCCCAAAAATCCGAAGGGGCGAATTTTCTTCCCCTGACCCGATAATCCGGCTCTCACCTTGGGCCGAATAATCTGGCCCCCTGGAGATGATCAAGGGCTGGCATGGTGCGACGCTCTGACTAGGGGTGGATTTTCCCCTGGAAAATCCAAAGTGGGGCGAACTTTCTTCCCAGGACCGGATAATCCGGCCCACACCTTGGGCTGGATAATCCGGTCACCAGGAGATAGGCAAGGGCTGGATCGGCGCGTGCTCTTACTGGGACGGATTATTTGCCGGATAATCCGAGTGTGGGGCGGAGTTTTCCCCATGCTGGATAATCCGACCCTCACTTGGGCCAGATAATCCGGCCCCCAAAGGCTCCAACAGCTTAGGTGGGACAGGGGGTATAAAAGCCCCATCTTCCCCTTCGGTCAAATCTCTCTATATCTCCCACTTCCACCACCCGAAGGCTTCGATCCTTGGGGGCATTGAAGGAGGAGACATCATACATCGTCATCACGAATCAAGCGCATCAACTCCTCTCCATTCAATTGGAGAAATATCTGATCTAGTATTCTTGTTAATATCTAGATCTTGTGTTCTGTTATTGATAACTTGTTCTTATGGCAGCTTGTTGTCATTACTGGAGCCTCCAATTTGGTTGTGGAGTTGTGCCCTGCTAGTTGTGTAAAGGCACCGGTTCCCGCCTCGAAGGGTTCCTATAGTGGAAAGGTGGATCAGGCCTTTGGTGGCAGGATCCATCGGAGAACAGGGTGAGGCCTATTGTGGCGTGGTGGTCTTAGTACCGCCCACCCCTCCAACAAAGATGTACTTCCCTTAACAAGGAAGGAACTTCGGTAAAACAAATCATGTATCTCCGCGTGCTCCACTACAGTTTACTCGTTCCTCTATCTCACTCGCCTTACTCTCTAGTAGTTAGGTTTGCATATAGGGAAATTCTATATAATAGTATATCTAGAGAATTTACCTTTTGTGTCAAGCCTAAAATTGAAAAAGCATTAAAATTTAAAGTAGCACCTATTCACCCCCCTCTAGGTGCCCATATGATCCATTCATTGTTCTTTTCATAAACCACATGGATCCACTAGATATAATTGCATGTGCGTTCTTTTCATAAACCACATTAGATCCACTAGATGTCATTGCATGTGTGTTCAGTTCATAAACCACATTGGATCCACTATATGTCACTGCATTGGTGTTCTTTCCCTAAACCACATTGGACCCACTATATGTCATTACATGTGTGTTATTTTCATAAACCACATGGATCCAATAGATGTCATTGAATTGGTGTTCTTTTCATAAACCACATGGATCCACTAGATGTCACTACATGTGTGTTCTTTTCATAAACCACATTGGATCCATTAGATGTCATTGCATGTGAGTTCTTTTCCTAAACCACATGGATCCACTATATGTCATTGCATGTTTGTTCTTTTCATAAACCACATGGATCCACTAGATGTCATTGCATGTGTGTTCTTTTCATAAACCACATTGGATCCACTATACGGCATTGCATTGGTGTTATTTTCCTAAACCACATGGATCCAGTATATGTCCCAACATGTGGTGTTCTTTTCCTAAACCACATGGATCCACTAGATGTCATTGCATGTGTGTGCTTTTCATAAACCACATTAGATCCACTAGATGTCATTGCATGTGTGTTTTTCCTAAAACACATGGATACACTAGATGCCATTTTATATATGTTCTTTTCATAAACCACATGGATCCACTAGATGTCATTGCATGTGTGTTCTTTTCATAAACCACATTGGATCCACTATATGTCACCACTATCCAAAGAACCGAAAAATATGTTAGCCTCTGCACCAGTGTTAGACTCACCACTATCCAAAGAGCCGATGTTGCTCTACATAGCAGCGACCAACCGAGTCGTAAGTGCCGTGGTAGTGGTGGAGCGTGAAGAGGAAGGTAAGTCAGTGTAGAGGCCAGTATATTACCTAAGCAAGGTATTGTCCACTTCAAAGCAAAACTATCCCCATTATCAGAAGATGGCATATGGCGTCTATATGGCGGCCAAGAATCTCAAGTACTATTTTGAGAAACACCCCATTAAAGTGATATGTGAAGCACCTATATCCGAGATAATGAGTAACAAAGATGCAAGTGGCTGAATTGCAAAATGGGAAATTGAGTTAGCCCCTTACGCTCCACAATATGATAGAAGAGACACGGTCAAGTCTTAGGTAGTAGTTGATTTTTTCGTGGATTGGGCTGAAATGCAGTACGAGCCACCTTTGCCGGACTCAAACTACTAGAGAATGCACTTTGATGGATCCAAATTGAAGGACCGGCTAGGGGCCAGGGTAGTACTTACCTCGCCCAAGAAAGATCAGTTGTGATATGTGCTTCAGATCCATTTTCGAGCATCAAACAATGTGGCCGAGTATGAGGCACTCATGCACGGTCTAAAAGTGGCAAAAGAGATTGGGATACATTAGATACAATGCTTCGGTGATTCGGATCTATTGGTGCAGCAAGTGTCTGGTCCTTGGGTTGCTTTAGACGCAAACATGGCTCTTTATAGATTTCACGTCCAAAAGATATTTGGGTACTTTGAGGGATGTGAATTTCATCATGTACCCTAGGCCGAAAATGATGTAGCTAACGTGCTGTCTAAGCTAGGCTCATCTCGGCAAGCTATCCCAGCAGGAGTCACTTTGGAGCATCTAAGAAATCCATCTATCACCCTTCACCAAAATCTGAGTCAATTTATATCCTGCCAAACCATGGATCAGGAGCTGCCCCAATGGACATTGACTAGGGGAACACCTCCGCAAACCCGGGGACTATTTGGCTTGATCTGGCAGAGGTTATATCGGTTGATCCAATGGAAATTGACGAAGTACTTTTACCAGCTCGTACTATACCAACATGGGCGCAACCAATATTTGTGTTCTTGAAAGATGGAACTTTCCCAAGTGATGAGATACTGTTGAGGAAAGTGTAGAGGAGAGCAAAGGCATATACTATAATCAATGCTGAGCTATACAAGAGAAGTGTCACAAGTGTCTTGCAGCGATGTGTTGACCCGGAAGAACGGCTGGTCATTCTTCGAGATATCCATTAGGGGGAATGTGGGCATCAGGCCTCATCTAGAGCCTTAGTGGCAAAAGTTTTTTGGCATGGGTTTTACTGGCCAAGTGCCTTGCAACAAGCCGAGGAACTTGTGAGGAAACGTAATGGGTGTCAGAGGTACGCAAGCAAGACACATCTTCCAATGTATGAACTCAAAACTATACCAATCACCTGGCCATTTGCTGTGTGATGTTTGGATATGGTTGAACCGTTTAAGCCGACCAAGGGAAACATGACCCACATCTTAGTCATGGTGGACAAGTTTACAAAGTGGATTGAAGTAAAGCCAATAAGAATGTGTGATGGAGCTACTACCGTGACATTCCTCAAAGATATCATCCTAAGATACGACTATCACAAAGTATCATAATAGATAATGGCACGAATTTTGCTGAAGGAGCATTTGCCCGGTTCTGCCGAGATAAGAAAATCTTGCTAGATGTTGCATCAGTGGCCCACCCCACATCGAAAGGGCAAGTGGAAAGATCCAACATACTAGTATTGTCCGGAATAAATTTTGAGGAACTTCCAAGTATTGTGGAGCTTAAGAACAACTCCAAATTGATCAATAGGCTATACGCCATTCTTTATGGTATATGCAGCTAAAACTGTATTAGTAGCCGACATAGAGCATGCCTCGTCTAGGATCACCCAATACATAGAAGCTGAAGTGCAAGAAGCCCGAGAAAATGATGTTGATCTACTGGAAGAAGCGAGATAATTGGCATTGTCCATATCCGCCATATATTAGCAAAATCTCCAATGCTATCATAGCCGGAAAGTGAACCCTTGAGTCTTCCGGGAAGGAGATCTGGTACTTCGGCTGGTGCAGCACACTGCCGACATGCATAAGCTGTCCCCCATGGGAAGGGCCATTCATTGGAAGCAAAGCACTGAACAATGATGCATATTACCTCATTGATGCACAACCGTAGGAGAAGAACAAGGCGAACAGGGCAGGAGAAGAATCAAAGAGGCCAAGGAACGTAGCACTACTTCTTCCATTTTACACTTAAGATAAAAGTGTATGTATCTTGAACTCTCATATGTCGGCCTGTATGTCGGTAATGAGCTTATCAATGAAACCTCGGCACCTAGAGCAGGAACTCAGGGAATGCCTTAATAATAATTGTCATTTTCTGTATTTACTTTTTTTACATCGACTGGATTAAATTACTTACACCTTAGCCGAGTTAGTAATGTGTTGGCACCAAAAGCGAACTCTTCGACTTGTTGTTGTCCAACAAGAATTGTCTTCATGGCAACCAAGAGAACAAGTTTGGAATTGCAGGGCACATGAAAATGACTAAGGAAAGAAATGTAATCGAGTCGATGTTTGTTTTTTGGACAAACCCCCGTATCTACTTTATTTTTGTTATGCTGAATTATTTTGAGCTAATCCTAAAAGTTTCAAGTATTGTTAGATCAAATTTTTGAACCTCGAGCTCGTAAGTCAAACGTCGAATCAAGGTAGACGCGAGCCGAATCACTGAATTGAGAGAACAAGAAAATGAAACTCGGGGACTTTACCCAAGTTAATTTGGCATAAAAACATAAGTTGTAGCAAAATAACACATTGTTTAATACATCTACACCTGGTATACCGGGGATTTAACGAATTTTAAAGTATTGTTGCTTAAGGAGCCGCAACGGCCGAATCATCCGCAGCAGGAGGAGGCAAGTTGTCCTCGGTGTTGGGAGCCACGGCTTCAACTTCATCGTCCAGGTTTGCCTCGGCATCCTCAGTATAATCCAAGTCTTCCTGGTCATCATCCGCATCTCCTTCAATGTACTCATCATCAATGGACTCGAGGAAACTCGGTCCCTCATTCCATTCATGAAAATGAGCATATTCGATAAGATCATAGGCACGAGCTTGATGCTGGGTGATGCACGGCGGATCATTGGTCCACCTAGATCCAGTGTGCAGACGACCAAGTACATTCAGGTCAACGCCTTTGTACCAGGACAACACAAAGGATAAGGCCGTGTCAGATCCATCACGCACATCAGATTCTCACCACAAACTGAGTTGCGTGCTGCTATCCCGGAGTCTCTCGATTAACACTACAACTTCCTTGGGATCATTTTCACCTGGCCATAGTGTATGAAAAGTATTTATGGAAGCATCGAGGAGCCCCACCCCAAAGACCTTCATGGGCCCGAGGCAGGCCACAAGACCAGCCAAGGATTCATCAATTGTGATCTCTCCCGAGCTAGGAGCAGTTTGAGCGTGTTCCTCCCAGTACTCGTGGATGGCGACATCGGAGCAGGCCTTGGACTGGGGAAAATCCTCTGAAAGCACAAACAAAAATCAACTCTAAAGTGCAAAAATAAGAGTAACCTCGGCAATAAGAAACAAGACTCGAAACAAAAAACTTATGAGTTATGAGGCTGTGGATCTGAGTCAGTTGGGCCAACCAAGCCATTTGCTTCTTCCGGAAATCCTCAAGGGCAGTGTTTGACGACTCAAGTTTGGCCTCGGCCTCTTGAAGAAGTCATTTTATTTTATCAAGCTAGCCTACGAGATGGACCTTTGCATCAGAGAACTCTTGATCTAATTTTCAAGCTCAGTTCACTGGAGCAATTTGAGGTTTTTGTTCTCAGCACGGAGCCGAAAAATCTCCTTATCCTTCTCCTTCAGCTAGGCCTGGTGTTGTCCTGCTTGTTCGAGAAAATGGAGCATCATGTTAGGTAGGGGCACACTATCCTGAAGAGACACTGCAATGATTTTTTGACCTAGTAGAGCTGAGGTATAATAACCTGCCGAGCCAGAAGGAAAAAGGACAAATGATAAGAAGCGAAGGAAAAGTACCTTTCAGCTCGGCCACCTCCTTTTTCAGCACTTCATTCTAGGCCTCCACATTGGCTGCAAGATCCGAGGCAAGGGTTAATTCGACAAGCCAACATGAAGTGAAGTAAAATTGAAAATATGAAAGAAAGAACTTTACCTTTCTGCTTTAACTTTGGCAGTAGTGACTTGTGCTTCACAGAAAGATCTTTGTGGGAGTCTAGAAGATGCTAGAACTTGGCGGTGCGGCGGTTGGTGGTGATCTGGAAAGAAAAATGTTAGTTCGCGAAAAATAAGGAGTTATTGAAGTTACTCAAGACCCGGGAAAAGTGGAACTTAACCCGGCTATAGGTGAGTGAATATTTGAAGGTATTCAGACCCGGGCCAAGTGGAACTTAACCCGGCTCCAGGTGATTGGATATTTGAAGTTACTCTAGACCGGGACCAAGTGGAACTTAACCCGGCTCTAGGTGAGTGGACATTTGAAGTTGCTCAGGACCTGGGCTAAGTGGAACTTAACCCGGCTCTAGGTGAGTGAATATTTGAAGATATTTAGACCCCAGCCAAGTGGAACTTAACTCGGCTCTAGGTGATTGGATATTTGAAATTACCCAAGACCCGGGCCAAGTGCAACTTAACCCGGCTCTAGGTGAGTGAATATTTAAAGCTATTCAAACCCGGGCCAAGTGGAACTTAACCCGGCTCTAGGTGATTGGATATTTGAAGTTACTAAATACCTGGGCCAAGTGGAACTTAATCCGGCTCTAGGTGAGCTGACATTTGAAGTTACACAAGACCCGAGCTAAGTGGAAGTTAACCCAGCTCTAGGTGAGTGAATATTTGAAGCTATTCAGACCCGGGCCAAGTGGAACTTAACCCTGCTCTAGGTGATTGGATATATGAAGTTACTCAAGACCTAGGTCAAATGGAACTCAACCCGGCTCTACGTGAGTGAATATTTGAAGCTATTCAGACCCAGGCCAAGTGGAACTTAACCTGGCTCTAGGTGATTGGATATTTGAAGTTACTCAAGACCCGGGCCAAGTGGAACTTAACCTGGCTCTAGGTTAGTGGACATTTGAAGTTATTCAGATCCAGCCAAGTGGAACTTAACCCGGCTCTAGGTGATTGGATATTTGAAGCTATTCAGATCTGGGCCAAGTGGAACTTAACCCGGCTCTAGGTGATTGGGTATTTTAAGTTATTCAGATCCAAGTCAAGTGGAACTTAACCCGACTCTAGGTGATTGGACATTTGAAGCTACTAAGGAATTTAACCTAGTTAAAATATTTCGGGTTTGGAAACAAGTTACAGAAAAATCGCACAAGTTTATTAAGAGCATCCGACCGAGTAACACGTTAATCCCCAGAGGCTCGGGCACTGGAGGATATATCAACAAGTACTTGCGCATATGTAAAAAAGATAACTAAAGGGTTTACCTCCATCATTTTACTGGCATAAGCAATGGCTTTGTTAGCTGTATTCATGTAGGCACCAATCTCCACAGGACCAAACTTCACCGGGTTGTAGGAGCTGACATCAATGTATTTAGCGTTATTCCAGTTCTCGGTGAACTCAATGAGTGAGTCGAGGCTCCCACCACTGAGAGTCCGAGTCAGGACTAACCCTTTTTCATTAGCGGCTTGGCATGCAACCTTGTTAGCGGCCAGACTAGTATGCACCACAAGGTGTTTGGCTGAAGTGCGGCCTGAAGTGGCGCTGCCTTACTGCATCATTGAAGCAATTGTACGCTGCCCAGACCCAGCGGTTGATCCCTTAGGCGCTGCCTTGGTGGCCTCAGCAGCGGGCTTGACCTTGGTCATATCAGCAGATTTCTTGGCCTTGGTGACTGGCTTGGCCTGCTGCTGTGAAGCTGAAGGTTGTGCTCTGGCCAAAGAAGCAGGCGTGGAAGACTTGGTCTGAGGCTTCAGCTGAGTTTGATCTTCTCGCCGAGTCTAGGGAGACTCGGACGAGGTAGGAGGTGCTTGTTGAGAAGAACTGGAAGCTAGAACTGGTAGAGGTTGAACTTGGGTTGGTGCCGGAGTCACTGGCACCTCGGTAGAAACTTTCTCGGTGCTGATGTTGCGAGAACCATCATATTCTTATTGGTGCGGAGCAGAAGGGGCACTTGGCTGATCTGACATAGTCACATCCTCGGGGGCGCTACCTCCACTCATGCCGATGTTGCCCTCCTCTCGCCGAGGTGAACTAATGTTCGGCACAGCAGGAGAATTATCCTAGATGGGTCTTGGAACAAGAGCATCGTCATGGCGCGGAGAAGGTGGATTCCCGCAAAAAGGAGAGGTTATGCTGGGACCGCTCTAGGAAATGTCCTTGGGGGCCCTGCTGAGTCAAACAGAAAGAAGTATCAAGTTATACAAGAAAAAGAGAAACAAGAAATACATGTAAAAAGATCTACATTACTCAAAGAACAAGAAAGGAAAGGAGAAATTACTCGGACGCGGTTGGTGGATCCTTGGGCTTTGGAGCTCTCCGAATAGTGGTCTTGACAGGGGGTTTAGTGCCGACCTTGTTGGCGGACTTCTTGTATCTTTTCCTGTTCCTAGGTGGTTCGGAAGAAGCAACTAAGGTTGCAGGTCGCTTCTTAGCCAGCCCCGGATATCCCACTACCACCGGAGTCACTTCATGCACCTGACCAACCGGGTTAGCTGGAGAGGGATCAGAAGGATATGCATATGAGATAGGCACAGGGTTAAGTAGCTCTAGGACCTCACAATCATCATCATCTGGCTAATCCCTTAAGACAGAAGTCTCATCGGAGGGTCGGCTGGAGCCATAGTCCGCAATAGGCATGAACTCCTTAGAGTCCGGCTCCTCTGGATTCAAGGTATCTCAATCCTTGCCCCACTTGAAGGTCAGGGTCGAGGTGTCTTATATTGTTTGCTGAAGGGATTTCTGAAAATAATAAGGAAAAAGGGTCAAAGAAATGATACAACCCAACATAAAGTGTAACTCAGAAAAAAGGATCGCATAAGAGATGTACCGCGAGAACTTTCCTATCTCGGCTGAAGTGTTGTACCCCATCCCCAATTCTCGGTTAAGGGCGTCTTGAAGATAGACTTAACCCGGCGATAGATCTCGGAGTCAGAGAGCTCGAACGATGAGACTCAGTTAGGGTCGAGGTGACCGCTCATGTGGCAAACTTTGTGGGTGTGTTTCTGCAGCGGGCAGATTTGGCTCTGAATGAAAGTGAACATTAGATCCTCACTGGACATTCCCTCTTTTTTAAATCAATGATGCACTTATAAACCAGGTCAACCAAGGTTCTTGATGTCTTGGGGATCCGGTCCCATCGATTCCTATCGGGGATGCCGATAGAAAAAGAAGGCAGCCGAATATTGTCCTCCGAGGTATCGTTCTTTACATAGAAAAATGTCTTGGCCCACCCCTTGTAGGACTCCAAGACAGTAACCTAGGGAAAAACCGAGTCTCGCTAAGGAGAGATGGAGGCCGCCCCACATTGGGTCAGAGATTTGTCGGAGGGCCAATGTTCCTTGGTCAGAACAACATTTGCCCAGAAAACGAAGAACTTGAACCAGTTCTGTATTCAGGGCAACATGCCGAGATAACCCTCGATGCCAGAAATGAAAGAAGAGAGAGGTGGTGGCGTTCGCAGGAAGATGATGAGGTTGGAGAACGAAGGTGGTGAGGAAGTCATGGAAGAAATCACTTATAGGATGGCCGAAGCCGCGCTAGAAGTGGGAAAGAAAAACCACAAACTCACCAGGCTCTAGAGCGGGGACAAGTTCGTCACTGGGAATGCAACAGCTAACTCCCATGGCAATGCGGCAGGGACAATCATCTTGGCACACCCAAGAACCGGCCCAAGCACCATGCTCGTGAGCGGTTCCACCCTCTTCATGCTCCTTGACAATGGTGACCTCTTGCGGCATCTCTAGATCTTCTTCAGAGGAGAAATCCTAAGCGGGGGAGAAGGGCCTCGACTAACACGACCCCATAGAAGCTGTGAGCAGCGGAGCTACGGTGAAGCGAACGAGGAACGAAGAGTGACAGAAGTGGCGCTATCGCTAAGCGGGAAGAGGCAGTGCTGCAAGGAGGAAGAAGGAGAAGAAGTGGTGATACATTGCAAATGTATCTATAATTTTTGATGTTCCATGCTTGGTTTTATCCACTTTCTTGTGTTTTGTTCCAACTTTGGAGTACTTTTCATATGATTTCTTGGACTAACCTATTAACAAGAGCCACAGTGCCAGCTGCCTGTTTTCTGCTGTTTTTTGTTCTAGGAAAGTCAGAAAATGAATATTCTTGGAATTGGATGGGACAAAAGCCAAAGTGCCTATTTTTCTGGAAGTGATCAAGTGCCAGAATATGAGATGGATAAGGACCAGGGGCCACCACACCACCTGGCCGCGCGGTCCAGCCTGGCCCGCACCAGGGGGTGGTGAGGCCAGCCCTAGCACCCCCTCGGCCTCCCCTTCCGACTATAAGATGCCCTCTGGACGTAAACCCTAAGTACCCGATCAAAAATCCATGAAAGATTCTATAGCCGCCGTCATCTCCCTCCCTAGATCGGGAGGGATCTGAAGCTCTTCCTGGCATCCTGCCGGAGAGGGGAATTCACCCTAGAGGCCTTCTTCATCACCATGCAAGCCTCCGGTGTGATGCGTGAGTAGTTCATCCATGGACTATGGATCCATGTAGTAGCTAGATGGCTGGTTCTCCTCCTTTATGCTTTCATGTTTAGATCTTGTGAGCTCCGTTCATGATCAAGATCATCTATTTGTAATTCTGCATGTTGTGTTTGTGGGGATCCGATGGATATTGAGATGCTATTTCAGATTGATTATTGATTCTATCATGTCTTTGTTATTTGAGATCTTGCATGATTTCCGTTGTTAGTAGCTATCTTGGCCAAGTAGATTCTAGCAACTCCAAGAGTTAGTATTTATGCTTGATAGTGGGTTCATGCCTCTGGGGAAGTGACATAAATCTCTAAGGTACTAGATGTGCTTTTGCTACTAGGGAGAAAACAACAATCCTTTGTTCATAGAACAATCGTATTGTTTACTTTACACGCAGTTTGTAAAGCAATAATCTGTTGCTTGCAACTTAATACTGGAGGGGGTTCAGATGATAACCTGAAGGCGGATTATTAGTCATAGATGCAGTTGGATGGCGGTCTATGTATTATGTTGTAATGCCCAATCAAGTCTCAGAGGAGTCAAGATGATTAGTATATGCATGTATTGCTTTCTCGGTGTTTGTCAATTGCCCCTCTGTAATTTGTTCACCCAGCATGTTATCTATCTTAAGGAGAGCCACCTCTAGTGAACTATGGATCCCGGTCCTTTTTCTTTACATACAATCTACAACTGTTTACTTTTTGTGTTTACTTTCTGCAAACTTTTACTTCTTTCCATTCGATAAGTTTAATCCTTTGTTTTCCGCAAAACATGGTGAGATTGACAACCTCATCGCAAGTTGGGGACAAAGTTCTGTGGTTGTGTTGTGCAGGTCTCCACGTTGCTACTAGCACCGGTAGTGCGCCCTGCCAAAGCTCAGCTAGTAACACGTTTGAGGTGTTTCCTTGCTCCTACTGGTTCGATTAAACCTTGGTTTCATAACTGAGGGAAACTTGTTGCTGTGCTCATCATACCTTCCTCTTGGGGTTCCCAACGAGCTCTACATCAACACCGCCATCAAGCAATTTTCTAGGCGCCATACTTAGAGCCATCAAGCATTTTTCTCGCGCCGTTGCCGGGGAGTCAAGGACATCTTGACAAGGGGAGTCCCTCATAACCAATCTCTTTACTTTGTTGTTTTTGTTTTTCTTAGTTTTTTTTTGCTTTGTTTGCTTGTTTTGTTCTTCAAAAAACACAAAAAAATTAGTTGTACTTGTTTGCTTTCTTATTTGAAAAACACAAAAAACATTAGTTCCTATCCTAAGTTGTCACTATGTATAGCCTTGCTCCAATCACTATGTCACCCGAGGATATGATTTTCACTTTTAAACAAGGAACTGAGGAAAGTTTTAAGAAAGCTTGGTTTAGAATCTCCGATCTACATGAAAAAACTGAGCCTAAAATGACTCAAAGCTTGTTCCTTAGCAGTTTTTACCTTGGAATTGCTCTTTTCTATAGATATGCTTTGGATGCTGTTGTGGGAGGAGATTTCCTCCATTGTAATGAGGATGATTCTACTAATGCTATAAAGAAATTGATCCTCACTTACAACTTGTCTAGCCAAACTGATACTTCTTTCGCAAAAATATTTGCTAGGTTGGACACTCTTGAGGCTAGCATTACTAGACTAGAAAGTTGCTATAATCCTCTTAGGGAGCATCACGAATATGTTCCAAAAAACCCTGAACCATCAAAGTGGTTCTCTACAGTAAAGATTGAGATGAACACTGAAACTTTTCAAGCTCGCTGTGATATCATGTCTAAATTTTGCCTTATGCCCAAAGATATTTATAAATCTCTAAATACTTGGGGGCTCATTGAAGGAGGAAAAGAAATATCTCTTACTAATAACACTACCATATTACCCCTTGGAATAGCTGAAGGAGTGTTTGCAAAGATCCTTGGGAAACCGATTTCTATTGATTTCTTATTATTGAATGTGCAGGAAAAGGACAAATTACACTGGGAAGGTCCCTATTAGAACTCCTTGGAGCAATAATAGATGTGGGAAAGGGGACCATGCACCTTTCTTCTCCACCAAAAAACCATATTTTCTCCAAGGTTAAGAATAAAAGTAAGAGAGGTAAGGGCAAAAAAGTTGGTTTTAATGCTTCTTCATTTGAGAACACTTGATTCTTTTTTTGCTTCTTATGCCTAACTTAAAGGCGTTAAAGAAAAGTACTTATTGGGAGATAACCCAAAAGTTTTAGTTGAGTCTTGGAAGTTATTACCTCTGTAATAACCTCTCCTTATCATTTTTATTTGCTTTTTGTTCCAAGAGTAACTTCTAATGAGAGTGAAGTAATGATTGGGAAAGTTGCTGTCCCGAAACAGATTTCTCTGCTTCACCGTAAAAATTCATGAGAGAGCTCTGTATGTAGGATTGAGCTGTAATTGTTTGTGCTTCTGCCCTAGGTTGTTATCTGAATTTCGTTAGTTCAACACTTGTTGATTTGAGCAACATAAGGTCTTCGAAAAAAATTGTCTTTACCTGCTGGTCTGTTTTGACAGATTTCTGCCATTTTCTGCATTTGCTTCTTGTTGGTTCCTTCTTGAGTTCTTTTGGGGAATTGAGCTTTTTGAAGTAAGTGCTACAGTAGATAGTGTTCTAATGGAAGTTTATTTGGTGTTAGAACTGAACCTTGAGACTTATTTATCTTAAGTGCACTAATATTGCTAATGAGATCGTGTGAAGTTTTGTATGAAGGAAAAATTTCAGGTGTATGGAAGGAATGAGTAATGAGATGAAGGATGGACTAAAGCTCAAGCTTGAGGATGCCACGCATGTCACCCCAAGAAATATCCAAGAAGTACAAGTGTCAAAGCTTGGGGATGCCCAAGGCATCCCCTTCTTCATCAATAAAAATCCCAGGTTTCTTCCAAACGCTTCATTTGTATTGTTTCATGCACAGTTGTGTTTTTCTTGGAGCATCTTCTTTTTCGTTTTGGTTTTGGTTTTTAGTTTGCTTGGTTTCCTTAGTTTTCTGAATAAATTGGTTGGACCCCCTCTTTCATACTTTGGTTTTCAAATAGTTTGGTTTGGTTTGGAAAAGAGTAGGAAAGTTCATGCTTATGTGGTAAAAAGAGCTTGTTTTTGACTGTTGCCTATGCTTTGTCATGCCATGCTTGATATTGTTTTGGCTTTATGCTTAGTATTATTTGTTGTAGCATGGCTTTTTATAAACAATAGAGATTGCTTAATGTGCCTTGGATGAATCATGCGTTGTTTTAGCATATTAAAGCATAATATAGTGGTATTCTCCTTTGATGCTTTATTTGGGTTGACTTGGCGCATGCTCACACCATGTTATGACTATCTCAAGTCACCATAGCCTGTATGATCCTTTAGTTTTCAACTTGTAGTATCACTTTAGGCTTTGATCAATGATGTTTTGTTGCTCTACATGATTATGGCCATTATTGCTCTCTTAGTTTGTCACTCCCAGTCTTTTGATAGCCTCCACAACAAAGTATGAGTTCCACTCATGCATCCAACTCCCTAAACCAAGTTATTCCAAAGAGTCTACCATACCTACCTACTAGCTTATGCTATTCCAAGTATATTCATGCTTTTGTTTACCTTCCACTTGTTATGAGAAAACTAGTGATTAAAGCTCTCACGAACTTGATGGCACACTTTACTTTACTTGCCCTTAATAAACTTGAACCATTATGACTTCTTTGTTGTATATGCTTGCACTTATTTGTCGATAATTAGCAGAACCATGCTTTCATGGGGAACGCTTTCAGCATTGCACTTGGTACTTGTACCTAGTTGATATCATGCTCTTTTGTATATGGATGTCGTCGGTGTGAAATGAAAGGGGAGCTTGTAAGTCCATGTAGTTATGTATATGTGTTAGAGAAATGCCTGGGCCGCTGGTCTAATCCATGCTGACATGGTGGAAACCTGCAGCGTAACCATAATGAGCTGTCTATGAAGCATTCTTCTTATAAAAAAAGAGTCCTATGTTGAGAAAAAAATAGAAAAGAGAAAAAAAAGATACTATGAAAAGAGGAAAGAGAGAAAACAACAGCATATTCCCATGGTAAATAAGAAGAATGCTGAGATGCTCATTGTCTGCTTGCCTTGTCATTTTGATATGGGGATTCTTCCATATCATCGGGCAAGGGGTACCTCGTTGGCGGTTCTCTATGATACACATGTACTTACGATGACAAGAACTTACCGGTGACTAAACTTGAGTAGCATGAGGAGCGGCCCTCGTATACAAGGGACATGAGATTTCTGACTTATACTTCGTCAAGCATGTACACCATAGTTTGTTCACTTTAACCTTAATCACTTCAAGATGCTTATGATAGGGGCAGTGAGAGCAAAAAGCTATAAGTACCATAATTCTTGGAAGCTCTTTATGAGACCTGAATCCCTACTTCCTTTTACAAAAGGCTTTCTTCCACCATTATATTGAGTCTCCACCTTCTATCTTTATGCACCTACTTTGAGAGCATAGTGGCCATTCTTAGTTCTATGTGCATTGTCCCAAGACTAGTTGATTGATGCATAACTTGTTATTGTTTGTTTGAAACTATTGTATCTAGTCACTCTTATGAACTTTGAAGGTGTCCTATGCATTTATATTTGCTACTCCATTGAGGGACAAGCTGAATACTATTATGCTATGTTTTCTTTATGTGAAACAAACAAACGTCTTGCAAAGCATTGTTATTCATGAATCTTTTGTTTGTGCCTTTTCATGTTGCATCATAGTTTCTTTGCTTATTGCTAGAAATTTGTCTTTCATGTTATGATTGAAGTACTATGATCCCAGCTTTGAATGTTTTGCAAATTCTTTGATCAAGTCTTTGATGGTGCATGTCACCTCAAAAATTATTCTTTCTTTTTATCACTTACCTACTCGAGGACGACCAGGAGTTAAGCTTGGGGATGTTGATACATTGCAAATGTATCTATAATTTTTGATGTTCCATGCTTGGTTTTATCCACTTTCTTGTGTTTTGTTCCAACTTTGGAGTACTTTTCATATGATTTCTTGGACTAACCTATTAACAAGAGCCATAGTGCCAGCTGCCTATTTTCTGCTATTTTGGTTCCAGGAAAGTCAGAAAATGAATATTCTCGGAATTTGACGAGACAAAAGCCAAAGTGCCTATTTTTCCGGAAGTGATCAAGTGCCATAATACGAGATGGAGAAGGACCAGGGGGCCACCACACCACCTGGCCGCGCGGCCCAGCCTGGTCCACGCCAGGGGGTGGTGAGGCCAGCCCTGGAACCCCCTTGGCCTCCCCTTCCGACTATAAGATGCCCTCGGGACGTAAACCCTAAGTACCCGATCAAAAATCCACGAAAGAGTCTATAGCCGCCGTCATCTCCATCCCAAGATCAGGAGGGATGTGAAGCTCTTCCCGGCACCCTGCCGGAGAGGGGAATTCACCCTGGAGGCCTTCTTCATCACCATGCAAGCCTCTGGTGTGATGCGTGAGTAGTTCATCCTTGGACTACGGATCCATGTAGTAGCTAGATGGCTGGTTCTCCTCCTTTGTGCTTTCATGTTTAGATCTTGTGAGCTCCGTTCATGATCAAGATCATCTATTTGTAATTCTACATGTTGTGTTTGCGGGGATCCGATGGATATTGAGATGCTATTTCAGATTGATTATTGATTCTATCATGTCTTTGTTATTTGAGATCTTGCATGCTTTCCGTTGTTAGTAGCTATCTTGGCCAAGTAGATGCTAGCAACTCCAAGAGTTAGTATTTATGCTCGATAGTGGGTTCATGCCTCTGGTAATCTTGGGAAGTGACAGAAATCTCTAAGGTACTAGATGTGCTATTGCTACTAGGGAGAAAACAGCAATCCTTTGTTCATAGAACAATCGTATTTTTTACTTTACACGCAGTTCGTAAAGCGATAATCTGTTGCTTGCAACTTAATACTGGAGGGGGTTCGGATGATAACATGAAGGTGGATTATTAGTCATAGATGCAGTTGGATGGCGGTATATGTATTATGTTGTAATGCCCAATCAAGTCTCAGAGGAGTCAAGATGATTAGTATATGCATGTATTGCTTTCTCGGTGTTTGTGAATTGCCCCGCTATAATTTGTTCACCCAGCATGTTATCTATCTTAAGGAGAGCCACCTTTAGTGAACTATGGATCCCGATCCTTTTTCTTTACATACAATCTACAACTGTTTACTTTTTGTGTTTACTTTCTGCAAACTTTTACTTCTTTCCATTCGATATGTTTAATCCTTTGTTTTCCAGAAAACACGGTGAGATTGACAACCTCATTGCAAGTTGGGGACAAAGTTCTGTGGTTGTGTTGTGCAGGTCTCCACATTGCTACTAGCACCGGTAGTGCGCCCTGCCAAAGCTCAGCTTGTAACACCTTTGAGGTGTTTCCTTGCTCCTACTAGTTCGATTAAACCTTGGTTTCATAACTGAGGGAAACTTGCTGCTGAGCTCTACATCAACACCGCCATGAAGCAATTTTCTGGGCGCCATACTTATAGACATCAAGTGGCAAAGAGGGAAATGGCTTAGGGACGCCCCCGGTCCCCTATTTAACCACGCCCCTAGTGGGGGTAGTCGGATCACAACTTTCGTCGGGCCACAATGTGTGGGCATGTATTTCCCAAAGGAGCCAATCAGCGGATGGCCACATAGAGGGTTACATGGCGCAGGAGACTAGGCGACGCGATGTGGCTCTTCAGTTATCGAAGAGGCACCCACTATGTGATGGATGTGCAATAATTCCTGACAACGTGCGCAGTAATTGACACATGCCCTTAAAATGAGGCAAGGATAATGATTACCCTCCACATAGGACACGGGGAAGTGTACACGAGTAGGAAGGCATCTAAGTGGGATAACCCGGATGCGAAGTTAAGAGCCGACTAATGAGGAATAACTCGGAAAGAGCCAAGGAAGGTCAAAGTAAATACCAAGTCAGTAAAGTAAGCAACGGAGTTAAATCCGGAGCGTGCTGACATAAAGGTACCTCGGCAAGAAGAACAAAGAATCAAGTAATTTGCTAAGACCTCACCAGCTTCGGGGACTAATGTTGGGGGGATGACCCCGGGTAGGGTCGAGCCGGGGTATAAAGGCAATGTTAGCCGAGGTACGACATGGTCAAAGAAAGTGCTAACCGATTTACCTAAAGGCCGGCCGAATTACGGCGGACTCTGCCTTCGTTATCTTTACCCAACAAAGACCTCGGCTGACATAAGGCATATGTTGGCACCATCATGTTACTTGTTTGCACGTACCCATAGGGCCGAGTTAATTAGGCAGTAGCTGGGTTAATACTTGGCTTACAGAAGAAGGAAGGTATCTTCGCATGGTCAGTGCTTTTCTCTCTCCACTATAGAGAGAGCATAGAAGACAGAGAGGACCAGCGACAGGGGTCGACAAGGATGACGTCGCCTGACCGTTGCTGGTCGGGTGACACGGCGTCGCAGAGGCTTACTCTAGGGGTTCAGAGAGGCTTACACCATGAGCTCTAGGCGGCTTATGAAGGTAAAAAGGGGAGCACCACTTTGCCATTTTTGGAGGAGCATATTCCTAGAATATGCCTTCAACGTATGCCCTAAGTGTAACCTGGCCACCCCTTTATAATGTGCACCAGGACCTCCAAGGAGGGGGTCGATCATTTTACTAAGGTAAGAACCCTATAGAGAAGGGTGAGCAGTGAAGAAGTTCATCTTCCTCCTCCCCATGAACAGCTCAAGGAGCATTTGTAAACACCATAGATCTTGAGAATACTAATCATCTGTGTGTGGAATCACCACACTATCACTCCCTAGATACCTCTAGCACTCATTGGCCCCATCTTTAGCCTATCTATGGCATCTGCCGTGACACCACCATGACAAGATGGCGGAGGGAGCAGAAGCAGCAATAGAAGCGGCGATCAAGCCAGGATCCACTGTGCCTTCAACTGCTATTATTGCGCAGGAGGCAATCGGGGCTTCATCCATGCCCCTGGCTTCTACAACTCCTCTGCCTCTGACTCCTCCGACATTAAACTTGGACGATCTTATCAAGCAGGCAGATGATGTTTATAACAATGATCGGACTTTCCATAATGCATACGCTCACTTGGCCAACAATATGAAGGTTATTGCCATTGTAAGTCTTTGAACTTTACTCTTTTACTTTGTAATATATCCCATTGTATCCCCCGAGCTCTTAGGCACAAAACCAATATTTTTTGGCCTAAGTGCTCCAGAGAACTAAGTATAGAACTTGATAGTGTAGCCCTTGAGTCTCTAGTTAGAATGAATATTTCTAACTAGATACTCTAAGAGAAAACTCATTTGATTTAAAATCTAGTACTGTATCCCCCGAGCATTTAGTTGAAACTGAAAAGTCACGACTAAATGCTCTAGAGAAACTAAGCACTTTATCTCTTTCCAGAATGAGAATGCCAGAGACAAGCTGCCAACGAAAATATGCCAAGCTACAGAAAGAGCTGGACATTGAAAAGGGTAAAAGATCCTTTCTGAAGGAACAAATCACAAATAGCAAGCGTCTGTTTTCCTCCGACATCTCCCAATTTTTCGCTTGGAACCATTTCATCCGAATTCTTACAATGTTTTCTTTATTCCCTGACTGATGCTGTCAAGGGCCATGAAGAGGCAATGAAGCTAATGCAAGAATCATCTAACACCGAGATTCAACGCCTAAAGAAGGAGATTGAACAACTCAAGGAGAAAAACCAAGCTGCCAAAGAGCATAATACTCGGAACCTTGAGATGTATAAGAAGCTTCAAAAGGAGCATGACATCTTGGCATAAACCTGCAGTCAAGATGAGACAAGCATCTCTGGTAACTTTCCTCTGGCTTTTGTCATTTTTGTAAGTCAGTCATACGTATTGTTATACTCATGACCCATGTCTCTAATGAAAACACAACTCCCATTGGTTTAAGAAATATGGGTGAAGGTGCTATGGATCCAAAGGAGTGCATGATTCTTGCTGGCAACTTCATCAACACTACCATGACCTAGGCCAAGGAGATAACCCAGCCCCTGGACATCACCATCAAGGTGGCTAATTCTATGGCCAATTACTTGGAGATCCTATGCTGAGCCCCTGAGAAAGTCAAGAGCTGGAAAGATTCTTGCGTCTGGGCTGGTGTAAGGATGGCCTTTTCTTTGGTCAAGCCACACTAGGACACTGCCCACATGAGCTTGATAACCTCCGGCATGCCAAAGCTTGACGGGGAGGGGAATGAAATTGATAACAATGCTATATGGAACTCCCTCGCCGGCTATGACACCAAGGTTGCCAAGATGGTCAAGGCGGACATCTATGGGCCTGCCAAGGAGATGGACGACGAGCCAGCATATTCAGAGTCTAGCCCGCGATCCTCCGAGTTTGATGATCTTCCCAGGCCTAATTCTCCTGCTACTGATGATGTAGTTGCGAAGTCTCCCGCAGTAGAGCCATAAAAAACATTTGTTGTATTAAATGTATCTCTGCAATGTTTAGGCGGAAAACTTTATGTAGAAGTAAGGCAGAAAACTTGGTTGCAAGCCTCCTTCTACTTAACTAGATCTAGCATGTATATTTTTTTAAGCAAGTGATGGCTTATCCATTATTCTAGTTCATATGCTTGACCTATCGTGAGATGGAAGACTCCTAGCATAGAACCATGCTCACATGCGATGATGCTTAATAGCACCATCAAGAACATAAGACCAAAATCGCCGGCTTTGAGTGCCGAAAAGTCACTACTCCGGATTCCACATAAAACCATCAAAAAACGTGTAGACTAAAGAACTTAAGATAACGCCCATAGGTGGAATTTTCACAAGTGCGAATGCAAACTTGCGCATAAAGGGTTTATATGATCCAAAAATGAACACTAAAGGAGGTAAAAGACTCAGAAAATATGAGTGAACCAAATGCTTTATTTCATCGATCATATAAGGTACTTATTACATAATATAAAATATGCTAAGTGTAAAAAGGATGTAGTTGTGCTATGTTCCATGGTCGATCTATCTCCAGAAAATCATCATCAAAGTCATGTTGCTTGTGCTTGAGCTTTTTTTGGCCTATCTTTCAACTCACGAATATCAACGAGGTAATAGGAACCATTGAGCAATGCTTTTCTTATGACGAATGGTCCTTCCCAAGGCGGGGATAGTTTGTGTGAATTTTTATGCTTGAGTCGAAGCACTAGACCCCCCTCTTTAAACGAACAATGCCTAATGCGGTGACTATGGTAGCCCCGTAGCTTCTGCTGGTAGATGGAAGATGTCTGGCATACCAGCACGTGTTCTTCTTTGAGCAGGTCCACTCATAAGCGTCTGGATTCTTCAGCGTCATCTTCGTCGTAGATAGTGACTCTTGGTGAATCGTGGAGGATGTCGGATGTTAGGGAGCGCGACAACCGTGCGCGCGCGCTTGAGCAAGGGCGCTTGGATAGATTGCCTCTTCCTACTCACCATGTGGCAACACAGTAGAGCTTGGGCGGGGCAGCCGGGACAACCGGATTTTTGGCTCTGTCTCGCGCACGTGCGCGGCCAAACGTAGCCAGTTTGTTTGCATGCAGGAAAATAAAGAACGTGGCTGATCGCTCATGCTTAGCTTGCCTAATCGAGCCAGCTTCTCTCGGTGTACTACAAACTGCACATCTCTGAAAAAAAGTTCACCGAAAAAAGTAGTCCAAGGCAGTAAAAAAGGCAGTGTACCACGCGGTGCAGTGTAAAAATACAGTGCGCCCAGAAACCACATAGTATACCACGAATGCATGCAGTGCAATGCAGTACAGGAAGGCGATGCACTACCAAAGAACCGTGTCGTGCACTGCGACCAAAGGTAGTGCAATGCTGCACAAGAAGGCAGTGCATGGGTGGTGCAGTGCCAGGGAATCGCATCGTGCACTGTGACCGAAGGCAGTGCATGGGCAGTGCACTGCCAGGGAATCACGTCGTGCACTACGACCGAAGGCAGTGCAATGCAGCACAAGAAGGCAGTGCATGGGCGGTGCACTGCCAGGGAATCGCATCGTGCACTGCGACCGAACGCAGTGCAATGCAGCACAAGAAGGCAGTGCATGGGCGGTGCACTGCCAGGGAATCGCGTCGTGCACTGCAACCGAAGGCAGTAAAATGCAGTACAGGAAGGCAGTACATGAACGGTACACTGCCAGGGAACCACATCGTGCACTACAACCAAAGACAGTGCAAGACGATACAAAAAGGCAGTGCACGGGAAGTGCGTTGCCTGGACACCGCTCCGTGCATAGCGACCGAAAAGGCAGTGTGATCAAGGTATGAAAGGCAGTGCAAAAAAAATCATCAAAACATATCAATATGGGATCTAGTTTTGAAGATCTCAATGCGACTAAGACAACCGCGAAAACGGATCGTGATTTGGACTGTTGGTTCGAAAGATATTTCATTTTTCGTACTCGGATCTACAAAAGGAAAAGAGAAAAGTCCAACGCTACCCTCTATGGTTGACACGTGGCGATCAAGGAAGAGGGCACAAAAATGCACGATGCACCATAGGAGGCTGCCACGTGCTGAAGCGGGATGAGATGTTAGACGTACTCCATGAAGGGCGCCCCTTTTCTAGATTTTCGGGATGTTAGGACATCTTCCACACCATAAACTATGAAGAAATGGGTCAAGCCGGTACATCTGTTGGGTGTTGCTCGTAAACTTCACAAAACAGATGGCAACTCCTTTGCCCAAGCTCCAGCTGCTCTATATAGCGGTGCTTCTAAGCGTGGCTTGATTCCTTGCAGAATTAGTCCATTGACCTGTTCAACTTTCCCGTTGGACCGTGGATGTGCCACAGATGCTAGGTCAAGGTGGATGCCTTTATCGTGACAGTATTCCACAACTTCTCTAAGAGACAGGTTGCTACCATTGTCGGTGATGATTCTATGTGGTAGACCAAATCTCACCACTAGATCCTAGAAAATTTCAGGGTTGTTGCCCCACCGAGCTTTCTAATGGGTTTAGCTTCAATCCGTTTAGTGAACTTATCCACTACTACTAGCAGATGCGTAAATCCATAAGGTGCTATTTGCAAAGGCCCACCCATGTCAAGCCCCCAGACTGAAACGACCAAGTAATTGGTATTATTCACAATTCTTCAGCTGACATATGTGGTTTCCGTGCATAAAACCGACATCCCATATAGGTCTGTACCAGCTTGTTGGCGTCTACCTTAGCGGTCAACCAGTAGAATCCTTGCTGGAAGGATTTTGCCACCAGCGATCGAGGAGTGGCGTGATGCCCGCAATCTCCGACATGTATTTCTCTAAGGATATACATACCTTGTTGCTGGGAGTCGCACCATAGGAAAACTCATGCGGTACTTCTTTTGTATAGATGGCCATCAATGATGATGTAGCCTTTTGATCTGCGTACTATCTACCGACTTTTGACCTCGTCGGCGAGCAGTGTTCCGTCTTGAAGGTAATCTATGAATTTTTTGTCCAAGTGGGAGAGGTCACTGTTACTACATTAACAAATAAATCCACTCTATCCAGGTTATTGGCGTCCACTCCTTTCATGGATGGGGTCCGCAGATGCTCCTAGAAAACGCCTGGTGATACATTGCAAATGTATCTGTAATTTTTGATGTTACATGCTTGGTTTTATCCACTTTGTTGTGTTTTGTTCCAACTTTGGAGTACTTTTCATATGATTTCTTGCACTAACCTATTAACAAGAGCCACAGTGCCAGCTGCCTGTTTTCTGCTGTTTTTGGTTCCAGGAAAGTCAAAAAATGAATATTGTAGGAATTAGACGGGACAAAAGCCAAAGTGCCTATTTTTCCGGAAGTGATCAAGTGCCAGAATACGAGACGGAGAAGGACCAGGGGCCACCACACCACCTGGCCACGCGGCCAGGCTGGGCCCGCGCCAGGGGGTGGTTTGGGGGCTCCCGGCACCCCCTCGGCCTCTCCTTCCGCCTATATATTTCCCTCGGGAAGAAAACCCTAAGTACCCGATCAAAAATCCACGAAAGAGTCTGTAGCCGCCGTCATCTCCATCCCTAGATCGGGAGGGATCTGAAGCTCTTCCCGGCACCCTGCCGGAGAGGGGAATTCACCCTGGAGGCCTTCTTCATCACCATGCAAGCCTCCGGTGTGATGCGTGAGTAGTTCATCCTTGGACTACGGATCCATGTAGTAGCTAGATGGCTGGTTCTCCTCCTTTATGCTTTCATGTTTAGATCTTGTGAGCTCCGTTCATGATCAAGATCATCTATTTGTAATTCTGCATGTTGTGCTTGTGGGGATCCGATGGATATTGAGATGCTATTTCAGATTCATTATTGATTCTATCATGTCTTTGTTATTTGAGATCTTGCATGCTTTCCGTTGTTAGTAGCTATCTTGGCCAAGTAGATGCTAGCAACTCCAAGAGTTAGTATTTATGCTCGATAGTGGGTTCATGCCTCTGGGGAAGTGACATAAATCTCTAAGGTACTAGATGTGCTGTTGCTACTAGGGAGAAAACAACAATCCTTTGTTCATAGAACAATCGTATTGTTTACTTTACACGCAGTTTGTAAAGCAATAATCTGTTGCTTGCAACTTAATACTGGAGGGGGTTCAGATGATAACCTGAAGGTGGATTATTAGTCATAGATGCAGTTGGATGGCGGTCTATGTATTATGTTGTAATGCCCAATCAAGTCTCAGAGGAGTCAAGATGATTAGTATATGCATGTATTTCTTTCTCGGTGTTTGTCGATTGCCCCGCTGTAATTGGTTCACCCAGCATGTTATCTATCTAAGGAGAGCCACCTCTAGTGAACTATGGATCCCGGTCCTTTTTCTTTACATACAATCTACAACTGTTTACTGCTTTGTGTTTACTTTCTGCAAAATTTTACTTCTTTCCATTCGATATGTTTAATCCTTTGTTTTCCGCAAAACACGGTGAGATTGACAACCTCATTGCAAGTTGGGGACAAAGTTCTGTGGTTGTGTTGTGCAGGTCTCCACGTTGCTACTAGCACCGGTAGTGCGCCCTGCCAAAGCTCAGCTAGTAACACCTTTGGGGTGTTTCTTTGCTCCTACTGGTTCGATTAAACCTTGGTTTCATAACTGAGGGAAAACTTACTGTTGTGGTCATCATACCTTCCTCTTGGGGTTCCCAACGAGCTCTACGTTGAAAGTCGAGCGCATCAAGATCTTTTCTAGTGCCGTTGCCAGGGAGTCAAGGACATCTTCAGATGGGGAGTCCCTCATAACCAATCTCTTTACTTTGTTGTTTTTGTTTTGCTTAGTTTGCTTTTTGCTTTGTTTGCTTGTTTTGTTCTTCAAAAACACAAAAAAGTTAGCTCACGTGTTTGCTTTATTATTTCAAAAACACAAAAAAATTAAGTCACCTTTAGTTGTCACCCCTTCCTTAGCTCACCATGTTGATCCCTACATTCACCTTGAAAGACCTTTCAATTGGTATTGGTTCTATAATTGGGAAAGATAATATTGAAGAATTCTTTAATCATGTTAGCAAACATGAAGATACTGAGGATAGATCCCTTGCAGAACTTGCTCCAAATTATGAGATTGCTGCAACTTCTTTAATTCACATGTTAGAAGCTAGGTTTGTTAACCTCAACCCCTTAATGCAAGTGATGTTTCTTAAGGTTAAAGAAATTGAGGATCCTGAAAAGAGGGATTTTATTCTAGAAACTTTGTTTAAGGAGTTCTATGATGTTGCCAAGGAAGCTAGAAAAGTTTTTGAACGTTTCAATATGCTAGGCTCATGTGTAGATGTTGTTGGTACACGAGAAACGATGAACAAAACCGAACCTAATGGGGAGGAACCTAAGATACCAATACCGTTCAAACTAGTAGCAATACATGATGCGATAAAAAAGAATCTTGATTGGATTGTTCCTGCAAACCCTTTTGATGAGAATAGTGAACCTAAGAGCATTGAGAAAGGATCCTCTAGAACTTATTTGGATGATATACCTTGCCTTGTTGAAAATATTTCTGGTATTGATCTTAATGCTTCTTCATTTGAGAACACTTGATTCTTTCTTTGCTTCTTATGCCTAACTTAAAGGCGTTAAAGAAAAGTACTTATTGGGAGATAACCCAAAAGTTTTAAATGAGTCTTGGAAGTTATTACCTCTGTAATAACCTCTCCTTATCCTTTTTATTTGCTTTTTGTGCCAAGAGTAACCTCTAATGAGAGTGAAGTGATGATTGGGAAAGTTGCTGTCCCGAAGCAGATTTCTGTGCTTCACCGTAAAAATTCATGAGAGAGCTCTATATGTCGGATTGAGCTGTAATGTTTGTGCTTCTGCCCCAGGTTGTTATCTAACTTTCGTTAGTTCAACACTTTTTGATTTGAACAACATAAAGGCTTCAAAAAAATTCGTCTTTACCTGCTGGTCTGTTTTGACAGATTTCTGCCATTTTCTGCATTTGCTTCTTTTTAGATCCTTCTTGAGTTCTTTTGAGGAATTGAGCTTTTTGAGGGAAGTGCTACAGTAGCTAGTGTTCTAATGGAAGTTTATTTGGTGTTAGAACTGAACCTTAAGACTTATTTATCTTAAGTGCACTAATGTTGCTAATGACATTGTGTGAAGTTTTGTATGAAGGAAAAATTTCAGGTGTAAGGAAGGAATGAGTAATGAGATGAAGGATGGACTAAAGCTCAAGCTTGGGGATGCCACGCGTGTCACCCCAATAAATATCCAAGAAGTACAAGCATCAAAGCATGGGGATGCCCAAGGCATCCCCTTCTTCATCACTAAAAATCCTAGGTTTCTTCCAAACGCTTTATTTTTATTGTTTCATGCACAGTTGTGTTTTTCTTGGAGCGTCTTCTTTTTCGTTTTCGTTTTGGTTTTTAGTTTTCTTGGTTTGCTTAGTGTCGTTGTATTGGGAACAACAGTACCTGAGGAGGTTAGATAGAGGTGTGGGGACTAGCAGGGAAGCTATCGACGGTGTCCGCAGGCGGGATTGGATACAAGCGAGCGTAGCGGGACGCAAGAAGTACCCAGGTTCGGGGCCCTCGTGATGAGGTAAAGCCCCTACTCCTGCCGGACCTGACTATGTGGAATACACGAATTACAAGTGCTCCTTGAGCTGTATGTGCTAGCTACTGCCTTAAATGTTGTATGACCAACCCCTTCTATTGAGGCCTTGCCTCTCCTTATATAGGTAGAGAGGCAAGGGTCTCCCTGGCTAGTCTGACTGGCGGGCCCCACAGGCGGGTCCCAGCCGGCTAGTCATCTACAGTATCCAGTATGGTATGTCTTATCGGAGTACGAGCGGTATGGCTGTCGTAGGCAGAGTGGACGCCGTGTGAGCCCGTCGTCAGCACATGCCACTGTTCCTGCGTCATCCTCGCAAAGTCTTCGGTATGGCCAGGTAGTTGCCAGTCTTGTCATCGTACATGGCGTACCGTGCACTGATACGCACGTCGTCCTGACCCACTGATTGGGTCCGGCTACGTCGCCGTATCCGGCTGCCTCTTGCTGATCCAGCTACCGGGGGATAGCCGACCTGTTTTACCCTGTCCGGCTGCATCTGGTCAGCCGGACGCGATCCGACTGCCTGGCTTCTTGTCCCGTTTGGGTACCTAGGGATCATCCCCCCGACACTTAGTTTTCTGAATAAATTGGTTGGACCCCCTCTTTCATACATTTGGTTTGCAAATAGTTTGGTTTGGTTTGGAAAAGAGTAGGAAAGTTCATACTTATGTGGTAAAAAGAGCTCATTTTTGACTATGGCCTATGCTTTGTCATGCCATGCTTGATATTGTTTTGGCTTTATGCTTAGTATTCTTTGTTGTAGCATGACTTGTTATAAACAATTGAGATTGCTTAATGTGCCTTGGATGAATCATGCGTTGTTTTAGCATATTAAAGCATAGTATAGTGGTATTCTCCTTTGATGCTTTATTTGGGTTGACTTGGTGCATGCTCACACCATGTTATGACTATCTCAAGTCACCATAGCCTTTATGATCCTTTAGTTTTCAACTTGTAGTATCACTTTATGCTTTGATCAATGATGTTTTGTCGCTCTGCATGATTATGGCCATTATTGCTCTCTTAGTTTGTCGCTCCCAGTCTTTTGCTAGCCTCCACAACAAAGTATGAGTTCCACTCATGCATCCAACTCCCTAAACCAAGTTATTCCAAAGAGTCCACCATACCTACCTACTAGCTTATGCTATTCCAAGTATATTCATGCTTTTTTTTGCCTTCCACTTGTTATGAGAAAACTAGTGATTAAAGCTCTCACGAACTTGATGGCACACTTTACTTTATTGCCTCTAATAAACTTGAACCATTGGGTCCTTCTTTGTTGTGTATATGCTTGCGCTTTATAAGTTGAAATTAGGAGAACCATGTTTCATGGGGAACGCTTTCAACATTGCACTTGTACTTTGTACCCCGTTGATATCATGTTCTTTTGCTTACGGATCCCGGCGGTGTGAAATAAAAGTGGAACTTGTAAGATCATGGAGTTTGTATGTGTGTTAGAGAAACGCCTGGGCCGCTAGCCTAAGACATGCCTAATCATGGTGGAAACTTGCAGCATCACCATAATGAGCACTCTATGAAGTATCCTCAATAAAAACCTATGCAAATAGCAAATAAAAAGATCGCTGAGATGCTCATTGTCTGCTTGCCTTGTCATTTTGATTATGGGAAAGCTCCCGTATCATGTGAAAGGGGTACCCCGTTGGCGGTTCTTAATGATACACATATACTTACAATGACAAGAGCTTACTCGTGACTGAAGTTGAGTAGCATGAGGATCGGTCTTCGTAAGTAAGGGGCATGAGATTTTGGTTTATAACTTGTCAAGCATATCCTCTTAGTTGTGTCACTTTAACCTTAATCACCTTCAAGATGCTTATGATAGGGGCAATGAGAGCTGAAAGCTACAAGTACCATAATTTTTGGAAGCTCTTTATGAGACTTGAATCCCTACTTCCTTTTACAAAAGGCCTTTCTTCCACCATTATATTGAGTCTCCACCTTCTATCTTTATGCACCTACTTTGAGAGCATAGTGGCCATTCTTAGTTCTATGTGCATTGTCCCAAGACTAGTTGATTGATGCATAACTTGATATTGCTTGCTGTAAACTATTGTATCTAGTCACTCTTATGAACTTTGAAGGTGTCCTATGCATTTATATTTGCTACTCTATTGAGGGACAAGCTGGATACTATTATGCTATGTTTTCTTTATGTGAAACAAACAAATGTCTTGCAAAGCATTGTCATTCATGAATCTTTTGTTTGTGCCTTTTCATGTTGCATCATAGTTTCTTTGCTTATTGCTAGAACTTTGTCCTTCATGTTATGATTGAAGTACTATGATCCCAGCTTTGATTGTTTTGCAAATACTTTGATCAAGTCCTTGATGGTGCATGTCACCTCAAAAATTATTCTTTCTTTTTATCACTTACCTACTCGAGGACGAGCAGGAGTTAAGCTTGGGGATGTTGATACATTGCAAATGTATCTATAATTTTTGATGTTCCATGCTTGGTTTTATCCACTTTCTTGTGTTTTGTTCCAACTTTGGCGTACTTTTCATATGATTTCTTGGACTAACCTATTAATAAGAGCCACAGTGCCAGCTGCCTGTTTTCTGCTGTTTTTGGTTCCAGGAAAGTCATAAAATGAATATTCTCGGAATTGGACGGGACAAAAGCCAAAGTGCCTATTTTTCCGGAAGTGATCAAGTGCTAGAATACGAGACGGAGAAGGGCCAGGGGCCGGCCACACCACCTGGCCGCGCGGCTAGGCTGGGCCCGCGCTAGGGGGGTGGTTTGGGGGCTCCCGGCACCCCCTCGGCCTCTCCTTCCGCCTATATATTGCCCTCGGGACGAAAACCCTAAGTACTCGATCAAAAATCCACGAAAGAGTCTGTAGCCGCCGTCATCTCCATCCCTAGATCGGGAGGGATCTGAAGCTCTTCTCGGCACCCAGCCGGAGAGGGGAATTCACCCTGGAGGCCTTCTTCATCACCATGCAAGCCTCCGGTGTGATGCGTGAGTAGTTCATCCTTGGATTACGGATCCATGTAGTAGCTAGATGGCTGGTTTCTCCTCCTTTGTGCTTTCATGTTTAGATCTTGTGAGCTCCGTTCACGATCAAGATCATCTATTTGTAATTCATACATGTTGTGTTTGCGGGGATCCGATGGATATTGAGATGCTATTTCAGATTGATTATTGATTCTATCATGTCTTTGTTATTCGAGATCTTGCATGCTTTCTGTTGTTAGTAGCTATCTTGGCCAAGTAGATGCTAGCAACTCCAAGAGTTAGTATTTATGCTTGATAGTGGGTTCATGCCTCTGGTAGTCTAGGGAAGTGACAGAAATATCTAAGGGACTAGATGTGTTGTTGCTACTAGGGAGAAAACAACAATCCTTTGTTCATAGAACAATTCTATTGTTTAGTTTACACACAGTTCGTAAAGCAATAATCTGTTGCTTGCAACTTAATACTGGAGGGGGTTCGGATGATAACCTTAAGGTGGATTATTAGTCATAGATGCAGTTGGATGGTGGTCTATGTATTATGTTGTAGTGCCCAATGAAGTCTCAGAGGAGTCAAGATGATTAGTATATGCATGTATTGCTTTCTCGGTGTTTGTCAATTGCCCCGATGTAATTTGTTCACCCAGCATGTTATCTATCTAAGGATAGCCACCTCTAGTGAACTATGGATCTCGGTCCTTTTTCTTTACATACAATCTACAACTGTTTACTGCTTTGTGTTTACTTTCTGCAAACTTTTACTTCTTTCCTTTCGATATGTTTAATCCTTTGTTTTCCGCAAAACACAGTGAGATTGACAACCTCATCACAAGTTGGGGACAAAGTTCTATGGTTGTGTTGTGCAGGTCTCCACGTTGCTACTAGCACCGGTAGTGCGCCGTGCCAAAGCTCAGCTAGTAACACCTTTAGGGTGTTTCCTTTCTCCTACTGGTTCGATTAAACCTTGGTTTCATAACTGAGGGAAAACTTACTGTTGTGCTCATCATACCTTCCTCTTGGGGTTCCCAACGAGCTCTACGTCGAAAGTCGAGCGCATCACCTGGCGGAATTGGTCGGCGAGATGATCCAAGCTTAGACAGCATATCTTCCACCTCATTGTCTTCCCTTTTGACGTACTTGACTCTGTAGCTATCGAAGCACTTGGCTATCTCGTCTACTTCATCTTGATATGATGCCATCATTGGGTTCCACGCGTTGTGCCAGCCACCTGCTGGGCAACCAAGTCAGAATCTCCACAACAAACTATGCGCTTGATGCCAATATCCTTGGCCACACGAAGTCCGTGAATGAGGGCCTCATACTCCGCCATGTTGTTGGTAGTGTTGAAGTGGCTCTACAGGATGTACTGCAACTTCTCTCCTGTTGGTGATTGTAGTAATACACTAGCCCCCGAGCAATCGAGCAGCTTGGATCCATCAAAATGCATGACCCAATACTCAGGCTCTGGCACATGAGTGTTTTCCAGAAGTTCTGTCCAATCTGCGATGAAATCCGCTAATGATTGAGATTTGATAGCTTCGCCGCTCTTATAGGTGATTTCAAATGCGGCGAATTCAATGCCCCACTTTGCCACCCTTCCTGTAGCGTCACTGTTGTTAATTATGTCAGACAGTGGAGCCTTGCTCACCACTGTGATAGGGTGCTCCTGGAAATAATGCCTTAGGTTCCGTGAAGCTAGGAAAACTCCATAAGCTAGCTTCTTGTAGTGCGGATAACAATGCTTGGATTCCATCAAGACCTCGCTTACATAGTAAACTGGTCGCTGAACTCTGTGCTCGTGTGTTGGCTCCTTGCACTCCACCATGATGATGATGTTGATGACCCGGTTGGTTGCCGCCATGTATACTAACATAGGCTCCATTGACTCCGGTCCTGCAAGTATTGGAGCGGAGAAGAGTATTCTCTTCAACTCCTGAAGTGTTGCATCTGCTTCATACGTCCGTATGAATTTGTCTGCCTTCTTGATCAACTTATAGAGTGGCATAGCCTTCTCTCCATGTCGACTGATGAACCGGCTTACTATTTGCCATGCATCCTGTGAGACTCTACATGTCCTTCAAGCATGTCGAGAGTTTTATGTCAAGGATGTCCTTGATCTTCTCTGGGTTGACCTCAATTCTGTGGTGCAAAATGATGAAGCCTAACAATTTTCCGGATGGTACCCCAAACACACACTTCTTAGGGTTAAGCATCATGTCGTACTTCCGAATATTGTCAAAGATTTCCTATAAGTCGGTGATAAGATCATTTGATTTCTTTGACATCACCGTAATGTCGTCCACATATGCATGTACGTTGTGACCTATTTGGTCATGTAGGCAATGCTCCATCATCCGCTGGTAGCTAGCATCAGAGTTATTCAACCCAAAGGGCATCGTGACATACTAGTATGTGCCATAAGGTGTGCTGAACGAAGTGGCCAATTGGTCCAATTTTTGCATCTTGATTTGGTGATACCCTTAGTATGCATGAAGAAAACATACAAGTTCCGAGCCAGCCGTCGAGTCAATGACTTGGTCAATGCAAGGCAAAGCAAACAGGTCCTTCGGACACGCTTTGTTCAAGCTGGTGTAATCAACACAAATTCTTAATTGTTTGGTTCCCTTTTTGGTGACAAGTACATGATTTTCCACCCACTGGGTGTGAATAACTTCTCTGATAAAACTAGCCTTAAGTAACCTAGCTAGCTCTTTGCATATAGCCCGTCGTTTTTCACCGAAGCATCGTAGAGGTTGTTTTACTGGTTTTTCTTTAGGATCGATGTTTAGGTTGTGCTCAGCAAGTTCCCTAGGTACACCCTTCATGTCAGCAGGTTGCCAGGCAAAGATCTCCCTATTCTCAAGGAGGAACTCGACGAGTGCACCTTCCTATTTGGGATCTAGGTCCGTGCCAATGGAGGTGGTCTTAAAGGAATATCCTTCAACAAGTTCCACCTGCTTGATCTTGATGGCGGCCTTGAATGCGGGTTTGGAGTCAGAAATCTTCTTCTTCAAAGTTGGCATCTCCGAGGCATCGACCTAGCACTGGATCTGCTAGAACTCTTCACCATAGAGGACCGCTTCGACGAAGGCGTCTTTGCTCAGATCACACTCCCTTTCCTTTGTGAAGCTTCCGGCAATAGTGATGATGCCTTTTGGTCTGGGTATCTTGAGCTTGTTGTAGACGAAGCATGGCCTAGCGAGGAAGGAGTGGAAGATGCCACGTCCAAATATGATGTGGTACACGCTCTTGAAGGGCACCACCTCAAACATCATGCGCTCTTGGCGGTAGTTATTAACATCACGAAAGGCGACTAGACGGGTGATGCAGTCAAGGGAATTAGCTTGCTGGCCAGGAACGACGGCATGAAACATGGTGTTGCTCTTCCTTAGCTGGGTATCCGTCAAGTTCACCTTGTGTAGTGTATCCAGGCACATGATGTTGATATTGCTTCCACTGTCAATCAAAGGGTTGATGACCATGGCATATTGTTTCTCTGTTGGGATGAGCTCTGGGTGATCTTCTCTATCCCAAGTGATTTCAATCTCCGACCACCTGACATACTAGTGAACTAGGGGAGGGTAGCCATTAGTATCCTTAGTGAGCTTTTCTAGGCCTGAACGGTGGGAGTACCAAGGAAGGTGTGGTAGATTGGAGCCTTCTTTTCGAAGGGGTTCTTTCACTTTCCATCGCCCTTGTAGGCGGATTTAGGGTCCACGTCCTCATCCATATTGTCTGAATCCTTGGACTCTTCCTCCTTCTTCTTCCCTTTGCCTTTTCCATGGGGTTTGTTCTTCTGACTTCGCTTGTAGCTTGACTCAGGGTCTTCCTTGAGGTCATTGACAAACTTGCATTGGCGGTTGGTATGGGTGGCTTTTCCTTTTTCCTCGAGGTGTACGAAACATGGCATATCGCGGTACTCCTCGTATGTCTGGGGAACACAGGGCATTATGGGTGTTGAGTCACTCCGTTGCTGCCCACGACTAGCCCCCCGGCCATGACCATGTTGTCTGATGTCGCCTCTGCCAGTGAACGTCATGGTGACCATGTCGGCTGCTTGCTTTTCTTCTGGTGGATTCTTCTGCTTGTTTTTGTTGTTCTTCTTGGCCTGGGTAGGGATGGCCAGGGACGGCAACGAACCGCGAGCGTTGTCATCAGCGGTAGCGAATTCACTAGACATGGCAATCATAGAGTTGAGGTCGAGCTTACCATTGTCCTGATGGCACTTCAGCGTATTTCGGAGCAATGTTCCCTTTTCCAGGCCGTCGATGAAGGTGGCCATAGCAGTTTGATCGTGTACTCCCGCGCATGAATTTTTCATGTCAATCCAATAGGAGAGGTAGGCACGAGAAGACCCGTCCTTTTATTGTACACACCATTGTAGGTCACCAATAGTATAGGAATGCTTGTACGTACCCTCGAAGTTCTTGGTGAACGCTACATGCATATCCAACCAATTGTACATTGATTTCTCTGGAAAGTTGTCGATCCATTGTCGGGCAGTGTCGGTGAGCATGAGTGGGAGGTACTTGACGGTGACATTGGGGTTTCCCCAGCATTTTGGATGGCTTTGCAGTAGTCTTGCAACCACGTAATTGGCTTTTCAGTGCCTTCATAGGGCTTGATAGTCCTGTCAACCCGGTGTCCCTTAGGGTAAGTTGTGGCCCGGATGACCGGTCCGAAACAACATGGCCCCAAGTATGGCTCTTCCTTGGCTTATTGGATCTTGTCAAGCCGTGAACGCACATCGTACGGCTCTGGTTGCTTCCCTTTTCCGCCATGGGGAGGAGTGTGGTGTGAGCCATGGGACCCGCCAGGTCCTCCATCATGGTGGCTACTAGGTGGCGACGGTGGTGGTGGCGGCGGTAGGTTAGCCTTCTTTCTGCTCCCTGCAGGCAAATCGTCATGCCTGTCGCGGTTCCTTGTCGAACGCGGTGCTTCCTTGTGGGATCTACTCCTATGTCCTTTGTTGCCACTGCACTCTCCGTCATGCCGGGGCTATTCCCCCTAGTCGCATATAACGATACCAACTTGGGGGTGCCTGGGAGGTATCATGCTTGTACGGTGGCGTGACTGTGGTTCCTCATGATGCCAGGACCATGGGGCTGGTGGCAAGCGACGAGGGTGAGACTTGTATCCATTGCGACAGGATACTAGGATGGCATCAGTCCTATTGTGCGTATCCCTTCGCCTTCATTCTGTCGAGCCCATGTGGGATCCTTCATCATGGGTAGATCTTGGGCTTTGGCGGTTGTTCATGCTTGACTAGTAAAACTTCAGATTGGACTCAAGCCTTTGAAAGGTGGCCTTCTCTTGCTGCTTGCAAGCTTTGGCTACAAGGTCATAGACCTGAGCCACCGCCTTCTGGTGACCTGTCCTATTCGAGGAGGGTTTTGGTGATGACCATTTTGAGGGCGAGAGTTGGCATTACTTGTCTCCCCTCTGAATCGATGTATGGGGTGGCTTTTGCCGGTTTGGACGCTTCCCACCCTAACTTGCATCGAATGCCAGGATTGCCAACAACGTGAGCTGGTGCCTTCTTTTCCTTGTGATTTAGCAGCAACTGCTTGTATTCAACCACCATTGCTCTTGCCACCTTGATCGATTATTGTGCCTTGGCCAGGTCCCTATCTAGGTGGGCGCCTTGCTCCGTGATGCACTTGGCCTCCACGAGGATCTCTGCATGCTTATCGTCAAGCTCTGTGACACTACGAATATGGGCGACAGTTATTAGCTTGACGAGGAGTGGGCTGTACAACACCTTGTCAGCTAGTGTTACCAAGGAGTTGTCGGCTGCTGATGTGGACGATGGTGGAGGTAGATTTGTTGTGTTCGTAGCACTTGGTCTGGCGGTGATTTCTGTGGCTACTGCGGGGGGCCTGTTCGTCTATGGTACCAAAGTTCCCGAGCGAGTGCACCGCAGTACCTAAGTTGCCTGAAATTGCCGCGTTTCAAAATGTTGGGTTGCCAACTACCGAGAGGGGCCATTTCGATGCAAACTCATCTCACCCCTACCAAATCCAAACATTCCGTGAAACTGCCCCGTGAAGTAGATGGTCGGGACCCTCATGTCAGAAATATTTCCGTGACGCGAGCGCCAACGCGGCAGCCACGTAGGCGAAACAAGAGACTAAAGGAGCATGGTGCGTTGACCAAATTCACAAATCCACTCCCTCTCTCCTTTCGCATGAAACGTAGCACTGGTGGCATCGAAATCCCCTCTCCAACCAGAATGATCTCTTCGGGCATTTGACTTTCGGCGCCAAGTTGCTGCGCCTACTCGCTGCTACCAAGCTCTAATGCTGAATGTTGTGCCAGCCGTTGCGACGATCTAGCCCGCCTCTACCGCTGACGAGCTGAGCAGCGCGAAGGATGGAAGATCCATTTGCCGAGGGAGAAGTACTTCTGGCTGATTGCGGGTGAGCTACTCTTCTCTTTGCTATTCGCACTACCTATAACTGCTAGCTGGCTATTGGCATTACAGAGATATATTGAACATAGAATTTTTTGCTAGCACGACACTGACAAACAATTCTTATCTTTTGTCTCCAATTTTCTGTCAAGTAGGATCTCCGCTGAACCCAAATACATGGTTCTGGTCACCATCTGCAGGTACCACATTAAATTAGCAGATGGGAAGAGCACGTGGAAACAAGCTCACAATCTGAAGATGGAAGTAGCGCCTGTGTAGTTATGCAATATCCCTGGTTTGGTTGCTGCTGTGCGTGAACTTTCTGAAATGTGGCCGGAGCAGACTGCACGGCTCAACATCTTTGATGAACGAGGCTTCAAGGTTCGTATAGCGTGTGACAGTCAGCTAATTGGGTTGATGAAACAACATGCTGGGCTTCGCGTGGTTATGCTGATTTGTAACATACTGGATGAGGAAGCTCCTGCTACTGGGAGTCGCCCAGCTATTATTGGACAGGATGGTCTAACTCGAACCCTTGCTGTTGTTGAGCAAAATGTGGTTCCTCGTCCGCGACATGCTTATGTAAGGCAACCTCCTCTTAGGAGTCCCCGTATTGCCGTTGTGGAAAACTCTGCTCTAGAATCTGCTGCTACTGGTCGTCCCCATGGTGTTGTTCCTCCGGCTGCTGTTGACCCAATCCATGCCGCTGTTGAGCAAACTAAGGCTTCCGGAGGCTGCCCTGCTGTTGTTGCCAAGACCACTGTCTTGTGTCCTACTCCTCCTCGAAACCGTCCTCAAGTTGTGCGAACCCGTGCTCTGGAATCTGCTGGTACTAGTCGTCCTTGTGTTGTTGTTGATCTGGCCGTTGTTGACCCAATCCCTGCCGCTGTAGAGCAAACTAAGGCTTCCGGAGGCTGCCCCACTGTTGTTGCAAAGACTGATGCCTTGTGTCCTCCCCGAACCTATGCTCAGGTTCAGTGAGCTGCTGGTCTGGAGCTAGCTCATGGTCTGGACTCTGCTAGCACTCGAAGCACTGTTGTTGTGGGAACTACTCCTGATCGTCGATGTGGCATGGCAACAGCTGATCCTATTGTGGTTGCCATTAGAAGGGGCCCTGCCTGTCCACCATGTAATGTAGCTCCCGCTGCTAAGGGCCCTCGCCTTGCTCCTGGTCCTGGTACTTCCACCGAGGTTGATCCAGCTAACGATGACGATGGTGGCATTGGGGCTGGGTCTGATGGTGCCGCTCCACCTCTCGAACCTCTCAGAGGTTTCTATCTTGAAGAACCCGATGATGGCAAAGTAATCGTTCGTATCAGTGTTGCGGATTATACTGCAAAATTAGATGATGGCACAGAAAAATTCTATGACGAGTTTCATGTAATCCTTGGCAGATACGATCCTGAAGTGGTAGAGTTATCTGACAAGATGGCATCGTTACGTGTGAAGGTGCTATGGGGGTCCTCCCAGGAAGCACGTTTGTTATATTTTGGTTACAGGAGAAAAAAGGCTATCGAAGTGAAAGATACCAGGGATTTAGTCATACCGTTTACAAGGAAACATTATAGAGGTGAAGTGTACCTGCTCCGTGGCATGCGTGACCTGCTCCGTGGCATCACTTGGGCTAGTGCGACCAGGCTAGTTTCGAACAGAGGAGAGTCTTATAGAGGAGCGTTATAAAGAGGAGCAGGAAGAGCATCCCTAGAAAGGGCACCCCGAAGAAGAACGTCACCAAGGAGACCACGCCAGAGAAGAGGATGCCCAAGAGTCGCACGAAAAAAGGCACCACGCTGCAGAGTACATCCTTGAGATCCAGTCAAAATGTCACACCGAACGGTAGCAGCAAAAACGCTAAGAGGGCTAGCACGGTGGTGAACACTCCTAGGAGTGGTAGCAAAGAGGAAAAGACGGCCAACACGGAGGCTACCACACTCAGTGGGAGCAGAAAAAAATACTAATTTGGAGCGGAACACGCCGATGAGGTCAGGCAATAATGCCAGCACGAAGGAGAACACACCCAATAGTAGCAGCAAAAGGGCTAATTCGAAGAAGAACACGCCACAAAGGTCAGGAAATAATGCTAACACCCTGGAGCCAACACCCGTGAGGGGAGGCAGTAAGGAGATCACACCTAAGAGCGGCAGCAACAAGCCTAGTTCGATGGGGAATGGAACGCAGATGTCAAGCCCTACTGATACCATCAGGAAAGATTACATCAGGAAGGAGGATGTACACAGGAAGAGCAAGAGGGTTATGTACAGTCAAGATGAAATTGATTATGACTCATGTTTGTCCACTGAAGTACCTAGGATGCGTGCAAACATAAGACCACCCCATGTGGTTGCAGCAGAACCAACCAAGTGTCTTGGAGAAAATAGAGTTGCCGGTGAGGTGGATTGGGGTAATGTTCCGGTCCATCCGGGTGGAGACGATGGTGCAGCCCCACCCATGGGAGTCAATATGATGTGTGTAGTACTAGGCATTAGAGACGATGGCGAGGATTCTGAATCAGATGAAGAAGAAGGCATTGTAGAGGATCAAGAATCTAGTGATGATGAAATAGACGAGGAACTTAACGGTGAGGCTGGTATTCCAGTCGATGATTTGGGTGTTGAAGTAGAAGAAATGAAACATGACCACGAGTATCCTATAATTTCGGTCGGCACCGAGTTCAGGAGCATGCATGAGTTCAGGATGTCATTCCGGCATTTTTGTATCAAGGGGGAGTTCGACGTTTATCGACTGAAGAACACTGCCCAGAGGTATGAGGCCATTTGCAAGTTAACGTGGATAAATAGATGGGCCGAGGTAAATTGTCCATGGAGGATCACAGCAAGAGCCTTACCTACGTCGAAAGCAATTAGGGTACTGGGGCAATGAATGCAGCAAACCATTAGAACTTTCTCTCTTTTCACTTTATAACTACAATTGATGTGCGATATTGTTATGACCTGGGATCCGGTAAGGATCCTAAGTCCCTGTGATTAACATGCTAGTCCCTGGACCATTAGATAGCACTCACAGTCGATGAAATATCATGTAAAACACAAGTCTTTATTACATGAATCGAATAATCTAGAGTTTACATTATTACAACAGAAGCGAAACCAGTACAACTTGGAGTCCCATCAATGCCACAGGCTAGTTGAGTGAAGACCCGCGATCCTCGGCTGATCGATCAGGTTGCAATACTCTCGAGAGGTTGTGCACTTTCCCCACAATCCACAATCAAGTCATTTTACAGACAAGACCATGGCGAGGCTTTCCCTTAGTAGCCCCTCTACCAGCTGGATCCAACCGTGCCAATAACCTCCAAATGTTGGTACCCTGGTGAGGTTTCCCCTAAGTACTAGGCCAAGACAGAGCCCATATGTATTGTGGTTGCACTGGAAGCTTCTGAATTCTGAAACATGGGAGATTTTTTTGATTCCTGGGCGGCCATCCTCCACCAAATTCCACTCGTTGACCTGACAACCATTCCGCCTAGAAGAAAACTTAGTTTTATTTTTAAGGGCGTTTTGAGAAGAAAAATGTTCACTCGAGAGAGCTTTATACTTAGAATATTTTGATATATACTTGATATATACATATATAGCATAGCAAGAATAACTTAGCAAAATAGGATAACCTATTGGGATGGAAAATCCTAAGCATAGAGCTACTCATGGCATACTACAAAACCGCACTTGCAAAATAATACTAAGAAAATCTACCAAAGTCCTACACATGCATACTACAGAATTTGAAGATCAAAACATGCATAGTCAAAACTAGGACATAAATATGAATAAGTTGTGTAACTTGCCTTATGTTAAAAATAATCTTGATGATTGTATTCCTCTATAGCAATCGCACTCTCGGAACAATATATCGCGGGAAAGGAGTAATTCCAATCAAACAGTTGCAACATACAATACAGCAACGATGATAACAAACATGCATGATGATTTAATATTAGTTCTATTAATTGTATTAGATTATATGATGCATGTAGGAGATCATTTAATGCAATAGGGTATTTATTATTAGATCTTGACGACCAAATAAGGGGTTTTAGTAGTTCTGTTGTACCTTCGGTCCTAATTGTAGAATTAATTTTTTTATTGGTTTTACTGGATAGAGCACATTAATACGAACCAGTAGGAACTAGATTCATATTAATCGGAGTTGTAGATCTTTTTCTATGATTTATTTACTCTTTAAAAGAGTTTAAATTGTTTAAAATATTTACCTATTAAAAAATTATATCTAAGACCAGATATGTATTCTTCGTGAAATTGTGAATCCGGGGACATATTATTTATATTTTTCGGATCTACGAATAATTTACTATGAATTTATTACTCCAAAAGACCATTAAAACTATTTAAATTACTATAGTAATTATACACTACGAAAATTAGATCTAACAGAATATTAATGTCGTATATGAAATTATGAATCCATCGGTACTTTATTTGCATTTTTCTGGTCTACCAATAATTTATTAGGATTTATTTACTCTAAAAAGGCTATTAACTAATTAAACTTATTGTAGTAACACTATACTATAAAAGTTATATCTAATATCGTGTTAATATTCCACATATTTTTCTAAATCCAGAGATATATTATTTGCAAAATTTGGAGCTATATTTGATTTTATATGAATTTTACAAGATCTGGCAATTTTCTGGATTTTCAGAATTAAAACAATTCTCTATTGTGTCATGTTGACGCAGACGCTGACTGGCTGCTGACCTGGCAGGTGACGTGGTTCTGACGAGGTGGTGACAAGGTGGTGACGAGGTGGTGTTGATGAGGCACGCTGACTGGCTGCTGACTGGGCGAAAACGCGGCGAGATCTGGTTGGCCGGTACCCCTTCTCGGGACGGTCTAATCTGGACCGCCCAATGGAGATCCAGCGCCCTGGAAGCAAAGCTTCCTGAGCCTCACCGGAGATGACGTCACTGGCGGCGGAGCGGCTCGGAGGAGACGGTCGGCGGTGTTCCCGTGGTCTCCGACGGCGATGGAGTGTACTATGGAGTAGAGGAGATCAAGGGGCAATCTTGGGAGTCCTCGTCGGCGTCTCCTACTTCCTGGAACAGTAGCATGGTGGGGCTGGTCATCACGAACTCCGGCGAAGTTCTAGAGGCTCCAGCGAGCAATTGCGGCTCCTCCGGTGTTCCTATGAAGCGGAAAAGGAGGTGAGGGGTTGCGATAGACCAAGGGGAAGATTGTGGAGGGGAAAAGAGGGTCAAGGTCGACAGAATACCCTGGTTGGAGCTCGCCGTCGGCAGCCAGATTTCGGCGAGATCTAAAATTGATGGGGGCATAGGCTAGGGTTTGGAATTCAGCGAAAAATTGCACGAGGAGGATTTTGGGGATTATAAGGGGCGTTTTCGCGGAGGAGGGGTCAAGAAAAAAACACGGAATCGACGAGATTCTTCTGGAGTTCGTTCGAACTGTGGCTGGTTCGATGTCCATCGTGGGGAAGGAGAAAACCGGGTGGGTCCTTCGTGTCAGCGGAAGAGAGGGGCGGCTGGGCTACACGGATACTGATGCGATGGGCCGGCCAAGTGCGCTCCTGCTCTGTGCGCTGCTCGCAGGCGGGGTGTGCGGTAGATAGGGTACGGGCTGGCTCCAGCTGGCCCATTTAGGTTAGGCTTAGCTGTTTTTTCCTTTTCTTTTATATATTTTGTTTTACTAATTATTTCATATCTTTTGTTTTGTAACTCCAAATGAGTTGATTCTTATCTCCAAAATTAACTAAAATTCTGTAGACCATCATAGGATCCTTTTTGGCAATAGTCTTATATTTAAAATAAATGGATTTTTGAATCGTTGTGTGTACTCTTGTAGGAGTATTTTGGTAATGCAAAAATAGGGTTTTGTAAATTGGGTTTAATTTATGAACTTGTATGAATTCAAGGCAATACAATGTTTTAGATTTTTTATAAACTTCTCAAACAATGTGTTAGACATATTAACCCATTCTTTTAATGTGGTTTGGTAAAATTTCAAACAAACAACAAAAGTTTCTTTTTATTCAAATATTTCAACAAGATCAAACAATTAAATCAACTTATTAATTTAACATTCCAAAATAGGAAAATTTTGGGATGTTATATATATCTTTCTGGCAACTAGTCGACTCCGCTTATCTTTTAAATGAATCTTTGTTGCAGGTGAACAAAATGGGTCCTCCACACATGTGTCCGACAGGCAGCAAACTGAAATCCTCAATGGGTGATATGGAGTGGGTGGCTATGCACTCTATGTCATACTAAAGGATAAACCTAAGGAGACCGCGAAGAATATTCAGACTAGTCTCGGTTCTAAATACAACATTGTCCTACCATATTACATGGTTTGGAAAGGTAAAGAGAAAGCTGTGGGGGTCTTGCATGGGGATTGGACTAATAGCTTCAGGATGCTGTACAACTGCAAGGCGGAGGTACAAGCTAGGTGTCTGGGGAGTGTTGTGGAGATTGACACTGAATCAGTACGTGGTAAATATATTTCAAAATATTTTTCATGGCGCTTAAACCTTGCATCCAGGGATTCAAGGACGGATGTAGGCCGTATCTGAGTGTAGACAACACTGTCCTAACTAGCAAATGGAAAGGTTGTCTTCCATCTACCACATCACTTGATGGTCACAACTGGATGTTCCCAGTTGCATTCGGGCAATTTGAAATAGAAATGGAGGAAAACTGGGTCTGGTTTATGAGGCAGCTCAGGAGATCAATAGGCCACATGGATCCATTGGCTATATCCATGGATGCATGCAAAGGGCTAACGAATGTAGTGAAGGAGGTGTTCCCGCGAGCTGAAGGTAGAGAATGCCATGCCCATATGATGCTCAACTTGTACTCACACTATGCAGGCAGCGTATTTCGTTACATGTTTCCTGCTGCTAGAGTTTACAAACCTAGTAGCAACGAATATTTCATGAGCAAGATTTTTGCGGAAGCCCCTGAACTTCCAGAGTACTTAGCCATCCATCATTCGCAGCTATGGAAGAGGAGTCCATTCAACCCTGACATCAAAGTTGATTACATAAACAACAACCTTGCAGAATGCCTGAATAACTGGGTGAAGGACATAAAAGTGCATCCTATTCATATCTTGATGGACAACATACGTGGTATGATCATGAAGCTGTTAAATATAAGGAGAGAGATCAGTAGGAACCTTAGAGGACATATGCTACCGCCAGTTGTACAGCAACTGCACAAGAGAAGCCGAGGACTTTCTCATCTTAAGGTTCTCCCGTCAACCAGCAGCAGCTGTGAGGTGGTCGATATGTCCAAGAGTGGAAAAAGGGATGTTGTGAACATCCAACTGCGAGAATGCACCTGCTTAGAGTGGCCGCATACTGGGAAACCTTGCGACCACGCCTTGGCCTTCTTGGTGAAGAAAAGAACTCTACCACATTTGGATCATTATTTGTCAGACTACTAATCTATGGAAAAGTTTAGAGATGCTTACGCTGGATCCGTCGAGCCATGTACAAACCCATCTCAGTGGCCTCAAGTCCAACTGTCTTTCGAGATTTGCCAGCCAGTTACAAAAAGGGGCAGAGGAAGACCTCAGGTGAATAGGTTTAAGAATTTTCTTGAGAAGAAGGGTTCGGCTTTCTGTGCTACCAAGAAGGGCAAAAACAGATGCAAGACCTGCCATCTTATAGGCCATAGAGCAGCAGGTTGTCCCCTTAATGCTCCTAGACCTAGGTATGAGATGGTACATTCACACAAAAAATTGTTTATAGTCTGTAGATATAAGGTAGTAATCCATGTACTGGTTTTTTACAGGAAGCGCAAGGTAAGAAACAAGATAGCCGACTCAGTGATTTTGTTGCGGGAAGAAAAGCAAAACGAGTGGAGTGATGATGCTGGACAAGATTCTGGTGCTGATTGGCCTGACTTCCCTCGTCCCAGAGATGCAGGGTACGTGAAGGTAAGAAAATTGGAACCCAAGAAGAGTAAGAAGGCAGGAGATGAAGAAGCTAGTGGACGTGAAGGCAAGAGGAAGAAAGTTGGCACCCAAGTAGAGAAAGAAGGCTAGCAGTGTAGAAGCCTAATGATGTATTGAACTTGAACCTATATATGTAGTTCAGTTAAACTCTAGAGTTGTGTGCGTGGAACTTGTTGGGCGAAACAATCTGCCTCCCGTACTCGGAGTAAAATGTATCGCGACTTTAGGATTGGATACGGCCGAGGCCACTAGTTGAATCCAAAATTGTGACTGTGCCACTATCTGAACAATCTCGATAGCTGAGAAGTTAAGGGGTCTCCAAAATCGATGGGTGTTAGTGGCACAGACATGAATTATTTATAGGCGCTTAATAAATCCCTGCTATTGGCATTACACTTATGATAAGTTTCTAGGCTGAAAAACAATTTCTAAGCCGGATCTTACACTCCATGAAGCAGCAACTTATTTCAGCTGCTGGACAACGACGTGGAAACATAAACTGCAAATGCAACAGATAATGCCCAGATAATGAGGAAATTGTTTCCACTATATGGCCTAATCTTGAGCCCGTCTGTCTCACCACCTCCGTGCCCTACCTCCCCTTCACCTGGCGAAGCTCCCAGATCTCTTGCTCCATCGCACGAATCTCCTCTTTCTTGTCCCACACAACATCACACAGATCCTGAACAAGCTCTTTGTGAAAACCTGCCAGTGGCTTTTCGATCCACACAGACTTGTCACAGCCAGTCCCCCTCCCTTTCTGCGAAGTAGATCGAAGGAAACAAAAAAAAGAATTACATTACGCTTTCCAGATCTAGGTTACCATTGTACCTACAATACAAACTTACCGCTCTGATGCTGTAGTTGCTGAATTTTCCTGAAGTATTTTCGTCGGTCCACGAAATCCATCTCGGCATCTTCTCACCGCACAAACACATCATATCGGGGTAGTAATCGTAGGGCGCCCTCTGCTACCTGATGGGAGCACTCGCCTGATGGTGTTGAGCCGACCCTAATTCCCCCTGAGACGAACTACATGAGCTGTGAGCCATGAGCAAGGGGAGCGAGGGCAGAGGAAAGAGGATCCTTTGGATGTCAGGGTAGTGGTGAAGCGTGATTTATCCCCACTTAATAACTCGGACAGAATCCTACCGTTCACATTCGGCTGACAGGTGGGGGACCTAGCGTGTGGACTTGTCAACCAAACCTCGCGCCTTTGTGGTTCAAAGGCCCTCTCGCGCGCATTGGACGAATTTTTTTGGCACCTTGACCGCGTACATATCAATGGGAGGCCTTGCTCAGGAACCAGACACGCCTGACCCACAATCTTACTCCCTCCTAGGAACTTGTCATGGCTCGCGCCGGCAGATCCATCCGCTCCACCGCTTCCGGTAGGGCTCGACATGGCGGATCCACCCCAAGATCCTACGGTCGAAGTATCAAATGGCCATGGTTTCTTGAGAGGAGCGATGATGCTACGTATCCGAGCTCGGCCCCTCCTACATGTAGAAGGACTGATGCGGCGTCGAGCTCGAGCAGAAGCCGCTAGGCGCGACAGCGCTTGGTCTACGCCAACCCCGTCACCTACGTCATTGTCGATTCCGATGTGGAGGACGACGGGGACAAAGCTGTGCAGAATGCCATTGTTGCCTCCTTGGTGAAGGGCAAGCCACGGGCAGGAGTGGATGTTGCTGGGAAGGGCACGGTGGTGTCACCAATCGAGGTGGACTCCGACAACAACGATGTGATGTGGGTTCAGATGTTGTTTAGGATGGTTGCAATTTCGGTTGTGTTTAGTGCGAGTACAATTATTGTAATGGGTTTGTCGAGCTATATTGTGAAATATGTGCAATAGCAGCGTGTGAGTGCTTCCACTTTAGAAATTGTGTTTGTGCCATTTGCATGTTGCATTATCAACGTAGATTACATGTAAACAATCCAACAAAAATTAGATTACAATGAGACGGGAGTGGCAGGATGGAAGAGAAGTTGAGACAGTGGCTTCCAGGGGAAGGAAGAGAAGGGGGCGTGACACTGTGTCAACACCCGAATTTTTAATCCGATATGCATGTTATGCCATACCTCGCAATCCCAGGATTACCATTTTTGCGAGACATAACAGATTGGATATCACTGTACATCATCCATTACAAACCATAAATAAGGTCTTACACAAATAAGGACCTCATGATCTAGTCTTAGTACAATCAAGTAGCGGAATAAATAGCATAGCGGTGGGGTCCATCTCTAGAGTCACAGGCAATGCTGACGATGGGAGATAGTCCTAGTTATCATAGCCGTCCTACTGTCCTTCATCTTGGTAATCTCCTTCATAGTCTGGCCATAGGAATAGCTAGGGACAAAAGCCATGAGTACTCTTTAAGTACTCGCAAACTACCACTAACAAGTAGTATAGTTCTAATATGAATGCTAACTCTAAGGTTATTTGTAAAGTTAAGTTTGAAACCTAAGCTGAGTTCAGAAACAAAGAAAGATAAAAGATGTTTGAAAACACCTAGGTGGGAACTTAATTGTCATAGTCACAACTCTGTTGTGGTCAAGTCATGTCACAATTCATTTCATAAGTTATTTTGAAAACATCTGACAATGGAAAAAATATGGCCACTCCAACTGTCCATAACCGCGGACGCGGCTATTCGAATAGTTTGACACTCTACGGAGGTGGTACACTTTCACCACAAGATTCGATACATCTATCAAGGATAACCCTGAATCATCATACTTAGTATGCAGATAATCAAACATAACTTTTCCTTTACACACCCTAGTATAAGCACCTCTCCTATGAGCATGGCCTCCCAACCATGACCATCTGTCATCTTGGGCACTGCATAGGTGGACAACATTGAGAGGTAGCCTCAGCTCAAATGTCTCCCACGAGGGAACTAATACTAATGCATATAAAGTTTCGGCTAAGCCTTACCCAATTCAGGTATTGTGGTTGTACGGTAGAATTGGAATGGTATCGCATCCGAACCCAACCATCGGTTTTGTAAAAGGGCTAAGGCTCATGCCTCAACATTTTCATCATCATAAACCATTTGTGTTTCTCAACACATGTCAAAACATCTCAATAGAATGACTCATCATTCCAAGGTTTTCATAAATCATTTTCACCAAGTATTCCCATCTAAAGTGAATCAAGTTTTTGGTTTAGCTCTAAACTACTAAGTTAAGAGTGTTCACTAATGGGGTATGATAGTCTCAATCTCATGCCATAGAATTACATCTAAATATAACTAGATAGGTCAAGTTTTATACTCTTTATGCTACCTTTAAAACAAGTAAAGGACTTTGGTAAAGTAAAGAAAAGTAAAGCTTAGACTTAAAAACTTGGAAGAAGTATAAGTCCAAAATGGTATAACCAAGGCATGCCTAATGCCTTTGCTTAGGTTATCTAGCTTGCAAGGGTTAGCTTGCATTGTTAATGATGGCTTGCCTTGTGTAGTGCAGTGGTTGAAGTTTTCTTCCTCCTCCTCTTGGTAGAACTCCTCCTCGTAAGCCTGGTCGGTACTATCGTCTATAAATACATACAGAGTACACCATCACCAAAAAATAGTTAACTAGTATACTTAGCACACTAAGGCACACATTTGATGATCTAGTATCGTCACAAGCATCACAAGATTTAATGAACTACTTTCATTCTTTTTATTTCAGAAAAGTAATTTCTACTCATTGAAATTAACTAAGATTTAATATTCTCCAATTAAAATATGGGATCATGTGTACACATGTCATCACCACATATTCTAACATATTGTAATGTGATTTATGGGTTGGATCACATTTTAATAAGTTTAAGTTTAATAATTAATGATTTAAAGTGACTAGAAATGTCTATATAGCATTATTTTGGTACTAGTCCAAATTCACTGCATGCAAACCTTAATATTATTACATATTCAGATAGGTATGGTTAAATGTGATTTTTGAGAGTTGGAATCAACTCAGAAGCTATTATGGTTGATTTTATAAAAATGTTTGAATGTGCAAAAGCTTTTGTCTTGTTATTTTTACTAGGAGAGATCGCTAACTCTAAATGAATTAAATCCAACAGGCTTGGATAGATATTTTCAGATGCTTTCCAACAAAATTGAAATCACTCGATTTGGTTTAGTAAATCTTCCCGAATTGATTTTTAAACTAAGAGACAGAACTAGGTTTGAATTAAAATAGCAAAACCTATTTTTGAATCTACGGGCTTAGGAGGGAAACTAAATGGGCCGGCCTAGTGACGCTCAGCAGCACAGAGGGCGACTGACAAGGGGGGTCCGCCTGTCAGCGACACATAAAACTCGAAACGGTATCGAGCGATCTGGGTGCTACGATTAAAACCTAGATCAACGGTCCACAATCGTCGTCGACGACGGACTCGTCACCGGCAAGGAGAATATCATTTTGCGGCCCGAAAGTTGGGGTATCCAGGCAACGCGGTACCCAAGTTCCCTGAAATCATCAGCGATGACTATAGTTGGTGTGCCAAATACTCACAGGGTCTTTTTCAGCACGAATTCAACTTTACATTTCAATACAAAAATCAGGCTGACGGCCGTCAAGTTGGGCCCCCTATCAGTTCTCGCCGTTATTTCGCTCCCATCGCTTAGGTGTCAATTAGGCTTGCAGCGTTGGCGCCTGCATCCATTACACGTCTTCTTCTTCCCCAGAGCGGCAATCTGTGGGGCGTCGCAGCCACGGTGCGGAGCTAGGACATGGACGAACCTGCTCGGCCCAGCTCTCCTCCATGTAGGCTTGCAGCGTCGCCTGCATCCATTACGCGTCTTCTTCCCCAGAACGGCAATCTGTGGTCGCGGCCATGGCACAGAGCTGGGACGTGACGAAGCTGCTCGGCCTTGCTCTCCTCCCCATCCCGAGTCGGAGCTCGCCCTCACCATGGACGCACCCATGGCATGGTGCGTGGACGAGAATTGGTTCCTGGTGAGATCTATCACCTTGTCAACCATGCTTGGTTCTGTTTTCCTCCTCTAGAATCCGAGCTCGCCATCGCCGTGGTTGCACCCGCACCAATTCTCGAGTATGCAGCCAGAGACGCCTACATGGCGTATGAGTTGTACAGTAAGCTCATTACCATGAAAGATGGGATGGTTAAGTCGGGGTTTTTCGCGAGAGAGCTATGCCCTGGTTGCAAGCTAGCCCAGGAGAAGAAGCGCGAGGAGGACAAAAAGCGGTTTCAGGACAAGCAGGGATCTTGGGACGGTGGCGACATCAAGCGGTTGAAGGGGAAGCAAGTCAAGGACGACAACAAGTGGTGGTGATACATTATGTGTTTGAACTAGATTTTAGTTTCTAGTTTATTATGTGTGTGATACATTTAGTTACTTCAATACAAAATTTCGACCTTGTTGATGTATTTCTTGACAATTATAATATAATCGAGCACTAGAAATATTTTCTAGTGTGCATGAGCATGATCAGTAAATATAATTGAACACTAGAAACTTTAAGACACTCCATATATAGGAGTAGATTAATATAAAAGGTACACTAGAGACACCACGGATATATTGTCTTACATGCCACACACAGGTAATAATTAACTAGAACAAAATAAAAGCAGGGGCTGCAGCAGGAGGCCAGGACATGGAGACGCCTAGCAGGACAGGGGTTTATCAGCAGGAGGCAGCGACAGCCTAGTTGATGAGATACATGCCAGTCCTGACATACTCCCGGAGGAATTTGCCATAGGCTGCGTGCCGCGCCAAGGTAATCGGCCTATGCCTGCCTCCACCTCTATCAACGCCCTCCGCATGCTGGATCATGCTGTCGAGGTCCACATTGATTGCTCTGCCACAGAATGGGCAAAATAGTCTCCCCCTACGATGTAAACGGATTAGCCCACACCGTAACCGCCTCAGCACGTAGCGGCTCTTGTTGTCCCTGCATACCTTGCTATCGTCCACTTCATCATCATCCTCCTGTTAATTTTTAAGAACATAACTTAGAACTTATACATATGATTGAATTGTATTACAACTCAAGAATTGACAACATGTATATGTAACACAATATATCCATGGATATCAAAGATAAAGCATCTCAGCAATAGTTTGATCGGTTCATATATCATTTCATCTCAACACAATGACAAATAATTGCATCAGAGTGAATGTAGGATAAAGATTGCGGCCTGATAAGTTTCTTCAGGGATGGAGTCAGCGAACCAAGTAACAATTGCACAACCTGTAATGTTCTTATACATGGTCCTAGGTTCGCTCACTCATCCCTGAAAAAATCTGACACCAATGTGTCTGCCTCTCTTTGGGGCAAATTTGAATCATTGGCCACAATAAGAAATTCAAATGTAATCGTACAAAACATTATTCAGGGATATAGATAGTGAGGTACAAAAACAAGCCTAAATATTGTAATTATAAATAAAAAACCAAACAATTAATCTTCAGGTACATGTTAAAAATACTTATGATCAAAACCATTCATATACATATGCATCATACCAATCATTAAAAGATCAGAAACAATTCAAGGATCATATATGTAGTTCCATATGAGAATAAATCTAGGGCCTCATAATTTGTCTCAGAGATGGAGTTGGGGAACCAAAGTACCAACATCACAACCTATATTTTTTGTGTGCATTACTGCCTCAGGTTCACCAACCCATCCCTAAAACACGACACCATCATGTGTCTCCCCTTGAACTCTTTTGGGGCAAATTTCAATCATCGGCCTCGGTGACAAACTAAAATGTAATTCTTATACACTGAATGAATGGAATAGGTAATTTGAATATCATAGTTATATGAATGTAGAATAAAGATTAAGGCCTCATAAGTTTCTACAAGGACGTCGTAAGTGAACCAAGTAACAATTGCACAGCCTATATTCTTCTTGTACATTGCCCCAGGTTCACTAACTCGTCCCTGAAAAATCTGACACCAATGTGTCTGCCTCTCTTTTGGCGCAAATTTGAATCATTGGCCATAATAAGAAATTGAAATGTAATCGTACAAAACATTATTCAGGGATATAGATAGTCAGGTACAAAAACAAGCCTAAATATTGTAATTATAAATAAAAAACCAAACAATTAATCTGCAGGTACATGTTAAAAATACTTATGATCAAAACCATTCATATACATATGCATCATACCAATCATTAAAAGATCAGAAACAATTCAAGGATCATATATGTAGTTCCATATGAGAATAAATCAAGGGCCTCATAATCTGATTCAGAGATGGAGTTGGAGAACCAAAGTACCAACAGCACAACCCATATTGTTTGTGTGCATTGCTGCCTCAGGTTCACCAACCCATCCCTAAAACACGACACCATCATACATGTCTCCCCTTGAACTCTTTTGGGGCAAATTTCAATCATCGGCCTCGGTGACAAACTAAAATGTAATTCTTATATACTATGAATGCATGGAATAGATAATTCGAATATCATAGTTCTATGAATGTAGAATAAATATTGCGGCCTCATAAGTTTATTCAGGGATGGCATAAGCGAACCAAGTAACAATTATACAACTTATGTTGTTCTTATACATGGTCCTAGGTTCGCTCACTCATCCCTGAAAAAATCTGACACCAATGTGTCTGCCTCTCTTTGGGGCAAATTTAAATCATTGGCCACAATAAGAAATTCAAATGTAATCGTACAAAACATTATTCAGGGATATAGATAGTGAGGTACAAAAACAAGCCTAAATATTGTAATTATAAATAAAAAACCAAACAATTAATCTTCAGGTACATGTTAAAAATACTTATGATCAAAACCATTCATATACATATGCATCATACCAATCATTAAAAGATCAGAAACAATTCAAGGATCATATATGTAGTTCCATATGAGAATAAATCTAGGGCCTCATAATTTGTTTCAGAGATGGAGTTGGGGAACCAAAGTACCAACATCACAACCTATATTTTTTCTGTGCATTACTGCCTCAGGTTCACCAACCCATCCCTAAAACACGACACCATCATGTGTCTCCCCTTGAACTCTTTTGGGGCAAATTTCAATCATCGGCCTCGGTGAACTAAACTGTAATTCTTATACACTGAATGAATGGAATAGGTAATTTGAATATCATAGTTATATGAATGTAGAATAAAGATTAAGGCCTCATAAGTTTCTACAGGGACGTCGTAAGTGAACCAAGTAACAATTGCACAGCCTATATTCTTCTTGTACATTGCCCCAGGTTCACTAACTCGTCCCTGAAAAATCTGTCACCAATGTGTCTGCCTCTCTTTTGGGGAAAATTTGAATCATTGGCCATAATAAGAAATTGAAATGTAATCGTACAAAACATTATTCAGGGATATAGATAGTCAGGTACAAAAACAAGCCTAAATATTGTAATTATAAATAAAAAACCAAATAATTAATCTTCGGGTACATGTTAAAAATACTTATGATCAAAACCATTCATATACATATGCATCATACCAATCATGAAAAGATCAGAAACAATTCAAGGATCATATATGTAGTTCCATATGAGAATAAATCAAGGGCCTCATAATTTGATTCAGAGATGGAGTTGGAGAACCAAAGTACCAACATCACAACCCATATTGTTTGTGTGCATTGCTGCCTCAGGTTCACCAACCCATCCCTAAAACACGACACCATCATACGTGTCTCCCCTTGAACTCTTTTGGGGCAAATTTCAATCATCGGCCTCGGTGACAAACTAAAATGTAATTCTTATATACTATGAATGCATGGAATAGATAATTCGAATATCATAGTTCTATGAATGTAGAATAAATATTGGGGCCTCATAAGTTTATTCAGGGATGGCGTAAGCGAACCAAGTAACAATTGCACAACTTATGTTGTTCTTATACATGGTCCTAGGTTCGCTCACTCGTCCCTGAAAAAATCTGACACCAATGTGTCTGCCTCTCTTTGGGGCAAATTTGAATCATTGGCCACAATAAGAAATTCAAATGTAATCATACAAAACATTATTCAGGGATATACATAGTCAGGTATAAAAACAAGCCTAAATATTGTAATTATAAATAAAAACCAAACAATTAATCTTCAGGTACATGTTAAAAATACTTATGATCAAAACCATTCATATACATATGCATCATACCAATCATTAAAAGATCAGAAACAATTCAAGGATCATATATGTAGTTCCATATGAGAATAAATCAAGGGCCTCATAATTTGTTTCAAAGATGGAGTTGGAGGACCAAAGTACCAACATCACAACCTATATTGTTTGTGTGCATTGCTGCCTCAGGTTCACCAACCCATCCCTAAAACACGACACCATCATACGTGTCTCCCCTTGAATTCTTTTGGGGAAATTTCAATGATCGGCCACGGTGGCAAACTAAAATGCAATTCTTATAGACTATGAATGCATGGAATAGATAATTCAAATATCATAATTATATGAATGTAGATTAAAGATTGCAGCCTCATAAGTTTCTACAGAGATGGCGTAAGTGAACCAAGTAACAATTGTACAGCTTATATTGATCTTGTACATGGCCCCAGGTTCGCTCACTCATCCCTGAAATTTTTTGACACCAATGTGTCTGCCTCTCTTTGGGGAAAATTTGAATCATTGGCCACAATAAGAAATTGAAATGTAATCGTACAAAATAATATTCAGGGATATAAAAATGCATCATACTACGCATTCATAGATCAGAAACAAATATTACATATATAGGTTCTATATGAGAGAAAAAATTAGGTCCTCATTTTTTTCAGCGATGTAGTCAGAGAACCAAAATACCAACAGCACAACCTATAATGTTTATGTGCATTACTGCCTTAGGGCCACTAACCATCCCTAAGAAAACGAGACCATCAGATGCCCTTGCACTAATTCGGGGCAAAATTGAATCATTAGGCTCAGTAAGGAATAGAAATGTAATGTTATAGGCCTGCTGTGTATCAAAATCAACAATCAACTAGCAAACTCAACTAGATGGTAGATGAGCAGATTGGGGTATTGTGACTAGACGGATTGGGGTTTTGTGACTAGATGGCAGATGCATCCATCAACCGATCGAATCATATATATACTACCCTACTTCAAGAGCAAAAGAATATGTACATGATTGAGCAAATCCTATGTATGAACAGTGAAAACTGCGACTGCGACTAGAGAAGCTAGCAATGTAGTACCTCGGACTCCTCATCAGGGACCTCCTCCTCGAACTCATCATTCTTCGTGATTGCGTCGAAGATTTCTTGTACAGCGATGGGGTCGTTGATGTAGATCACCGGATTGCCTCTGCCTGCCGCCTGCCCCCCATCCAGATCTGCCGCTGGCACCACGACATTGTCGGCCACCTACTGCTCGGCGGCGACGGCTACTACCTGCTACTCGGCGGTGACGGCTACCACCTGCTGCTCGGTGCTGACGGCTACCACCTGCTTCTCGGCGGCAATGGCTACCACCTACTACTCGGTGGCGACGGCTACTGGCTGGACGGATGAGCTCGCACCCTCGACGGCACGGCGACGAGCGGTGTTCGTGCCTGGAGAAGATGCATCCGCCTGCTTGACGACGACCCAGCCATCTGCTGTTGCGCCTTCAACTGGCTTCACCTCCGGCTCGTCTCCACGCGTACGCTTCATGGCGAATCAAGGGAAGGAGGTAGTGCAAGCGTGGGAGCTTCGGCGCGCGCGGCAGGTGTAGATTGGGATCTTGGGACTAGACAGACTAGGGGAAATGACACGAGCTCATGGAAGTAGAAGGTCGAGGGGTGTTATAAACACCGGACCGTTCGTAGTCCTCGAGTGGACACATGTGGTGGGCGGGGTGCTACCACGATCTCCGCCCTTTTTTCGGTTCCCTTTTTTTTTGAAACAGCCACAATATCCACTTTAGAGCTGCATTGAAAAGACGCTCATGGCAGACCTCGATTCCACTGCATGCAAGTGGCGTGGAACTAATTTCTAGCAACGTTAGATGTACTCGAGAGGGGACCTTGACTCATGGAAGTTACTAGCGTTAGAGCCCAGTTGGAAGTGAGATTGAGAGCGCTGCGTAAAAATGGGATATGTCTTATTAAAATCAAGTGGCAATAAATTGCAGCGTCCCGTCGACAACCGTGCACTCGATGACCCTGTTGCCCTATGCATGAGTTGTAGTAGCAGTAGTAGGGTTTTTAGACTTGGTTAAACTTCACATGACCGCTCGACGACTTTTTTCATGGACGGCATCATGTTCCTTCCTGTAGAAGTCTCGCAGAGGGAGACGTCTGTGTTGTCTCACACTGTACTGTGAAGAGCACGACGTGTGCAACGGTCATCGTTGGATCGCAGAGAATCAACGGTTGGTGCGCACGATCCGTGTGACAACTGTGACAACCAATCAGCTAGTAGCAGACACGGTGAGCACAAGTTTGGGCTTCTACGAAAGATAGAGAGAGAGGGGGGGCAAAACTAAGTAGTACCACATAAAACCATGGGCAAAACTGAGTAGTATAAAAATGGAAAGTGTCTTTACAATGAAATACATCGTGGAATACATCAAATTATGCCAAGATAGATCCACTAGACCCGGTGTCATTGCATGTGTGTTCCTCTAGACAGACCACATAAGGATCCACCGGTGTCATTGCATGTTTGTTCCTCTAAACAAACCACATAAGGATCCACCAGTGTCATTGGATGTGTGTTCTTCTCATGAACCACACATGGATCCACCGGTGTCATTGCATGTTTGTTCCTCTAAACAAACCACATAAGGATCCACCAGTGTCATTGCATGTCTGTTCTTTTAATGAACCACACCCACTGTCATTGCATGTGTGTTCTTTTCATTAACCACAGCTAGTCAATGAATGTGTTACTTCCATAAACCACACATGGATCCACCGATGTCATTGCATGTCTGTTCTTTTCATGAACCACATCTAGTGTCACTGCATGTCAGTTCTTTTCATGAACCACATAAGGATCCACCCAGTGTCATTGGATGTGTGTTCTTCTCATGAACCACACGTGGATCTACCGGTGTCATTGCATGTCTGTTCCTCTAAACAAACCACATAAGGATCCACCAGTGTCATTGCATGTATGTTCTTTTCATTAACCACACCAACTGTCATTGCATGTGTGCTCTTCTAAACAAACCACATAAGGATCCACCAGTGTCATTGCATGCCTGTTCTTTTCATGAACCACACAAGGATCTACCAGTGTCACTTCATGTCAGTTCTTTTCATGAACGACATAAGGATCCACCTAGTGGCATTGGATGTGTGTTCTTCTCATGAACCACACGTAGATCCACCGGTGTCATTGCATGTCAGTTCCTCTAAACAAACCACATAAGGATCCACAAGTGTCATTGCATGTATGTTCTTTTCATTAACCACACCCAATGTCATTGCATGTGTGTTCTTCTAAACAAACCACATAAGGATCCACCAGTGTCATTGCATGTCTGTTCTTTTCATGAACTACATAAGGATCCACCAGTGTCATTACATGTCTGTTATTTTCATGAACCACATAAGGATCCACCAGTGTCATTGCATGGCTGTTCTTTTCATGAACCACACCTAGTGCCAGTGCATGTCTGTTCTTTTCATGAACCACACCCAGTGTCACTGCATGTCAGTTCTTTTCATGAACCACATAAGCATCTACCGGTGTCATTGGATGTGTGTTATTCTCATGAACCACACGTGGATCCACCGGTGTCATTGCATGTCTGTTCCTCTAAACAAACCACATAAGGATCCACCAGTGTCATTGCGTGTCTGTTCTTTTCATGAACCACACCAAGTTTCATTGCATGTGTGTTCTTCTAAACAAACCACATAGGGATCCACCAGTGTCATTGCCTGTCTGTTCTTTTCATGAACCACACCCAGTGTCATTGCATGTGTGTTCTTCTAAACAAACCACAGAAGTCATTGCATGTCTGTTCTTTTCATGAACCGCACCCGGTGTCATTGCATGTGTGTTCCTCTAGGAAGACTACATAAGGATCCACAGGTGTCATTTCATGTATCTTCCTCTAAACAAACCACATAAGGATCTACCAGTGTCATTGGATGTGTGTTCTTCTCATGAACCACACATGGATCCACCGGTGTCTATGCATGTTTGTTCCTCTAAACAAACCACATAAGGATCCAGCAGTGTCATTGCATGTCTGTTCTTTTCCTGAACCACACCTAGTGTCATTACATGTGGGTTCTTCTAAACAAACCACATAAGGATCCACGAGTGTCATTGCATGTCTGTTCTTTTCATGAACCGCATCGGGTGTCATTGCATGTCTATTTTTTTCATGAACCATAGCTAGAGTCATTGCATGTCTGTTACTTCCATAAACCACACATGGATCCACCCAGTGTCATTGGATGTGTGTTCTTCTCATGAACCACACATGGATCCACCGGTGTTATTGCATGTATGTTTCTCTAAACAAACCACATAAGGATCCACCAGTGTCATTGCATGTCTGTTCTTTTCATGAACCGCACCGGGTGTCATTGCATGTCTATTCTTTTCATGAACCATAGCTAGAGTCATTGCATGTCTGTTACTTCTAGAAACCACACATGGATCCACCCAGTGTCATTGGATGTGTGTTCTTCTCATGAACCACACATGGATCCACCGGTGTCATTGCATGTATGTTTCTCTAAACAAACCACATAAGGATCCACCAGTGTCATTGCATGTCTGTTCTTTTCATGAACCACACCTAGTGTCATTGCATGCGTGTTATTATCATTAACCACAGCTAGAGTCATTGAATTTCTATTACTTCCATAAACCACGCATGGATCGACCGATGTCATTGCATGTCTGTTCTTTTCATGAACCACACCTAGTGTCACCGCCTGTCAGTTCTTTTGATGAACCACATAAGGATCCACCCAGTGTCATTGGATGTGTGTTCTTCTCATGAACCACACGTGGATCCACCGGTGTCATTGCATGTTTGTTCCTCTAAACAAACCACATAAGGATCCACCAGTGTTATTGCATGTCTGTTCTTCTCATGAACAACGCCCAGTGTCATTGCCTGTATGTTCTTCTAAACAAACCACATAAGGTTCCACGAGTGTCATTGCATGTCTGTTCTTTTCATGAACCAGAGCTAGACTCATTGCATGTATGTTCTTTTCATGAACCATAGCTAGAGTCATTGCATGTCTGTTACTTCCATAAACCACACATGGATCCACCCAGTGTCATTGGATGTGTGTTATTCTCATGAACCACACATAAGGATCCACCGGTGTCATTGCATGTATGTTCCTCTAAACAAACCACATAAGGATCCACCAGTGTCATTGCATGTCTGTTCTTTTCATGAACCACACCCAGTGTCATTGCATGTGTGTTCTTCTAAACAAAACACATAAGGATCCACTAGTGTCATTGCATGTCTGTTCTTTTCATGAACCATAGATAAGGATCCACCAACGTTATTGCATGTCTATTCTTTTCATGAACAACACCCAGTGTCATTGCATGTGTGTTCTTTTCATGAAACACAGCTAGAGTCATTGCATGTCTGTTCTTTTCATGAACCACACCCAGTGTCAGTGCATGTCTGTTCTTTTCATGAACCACACCCGGTGTCACTTCATGTCTGTTCTTTTCATGAACCACATAAGGATCTACGAGTGTCATTGGATGTGTGTTCTTCTCATGAACCACACGTGGATCCACCGGTGTCATTGCATGTATGTTCCTCTAAACAAACCACATAAGGATCCACTAGTGTCATTGCATGTCTGTTCTTTTCATGAACCACATAAGGATCCACCAGTGTCATTGCATGTATATTCTTTTCATGAACCACACAAGGATCCATCGGTGTCATTGCATGTATGTTCCTCTAAACAAACCACATAAGGATCTACCAGTGTCATTGGATGTGTGTTCTTATCATGAACCACATGTGGATCCACCGGTGTCATTGCATGTTTGTTCCTCTAAACAAACCACATAAGGATTGACCAGTGTCATTGCATGTCTGTTCTTTTCATGAACCACACCTAGTCTCATTGCATGTGTGTTCTTCTAAACAAACCACATAAGGATCCACAAGTGTCATTGCATGTCTGTTCTTTTCATGAACCGCACCCGGTGTCATTGCATGTCTATTCTTTTCATGAACCATAGCTAGAGTCATTGCATGTCTGTTACTTCCATAAACCACACATGGCTCCACCCAATGTCATTGGATGTGTGTTCTTCTCATGAACCACACATGGATCCACCGGTGTCATTGCATGTCTGTTCCTCTAAACAAACCACATAAGGATCCACTAGTGTCATTGCATGTCTGTTCTTTTCACGAACCACACCCAGTGTCATTGCATGTGTGTTATGTTCATTAACCACAGCTAGAGTCATTGAATGTCTGTTACTTCCATAAACCACACATGGATCCACTGATGTCATTGCATGTTTGTTCTTTTCATGAACCACACCTAGTGTCACCGCATGTCACTTCTTTTCATGAACCACATAAGGATCCACCCAGTGTCATTAGATGTGTCTTCTTCTCATGAACCACACGTGGATCAGCCGGTGTCATTGTATGTTTGTTCCTCTAAACAAACCACATAAGGATCCACCAGTGTCATTGCATGTCTGTTCTTTTCATGAACAACGCCCAGTGTCATTGCCTGTATGTTCTTCTAAACAAACCACATAAGGTTCCACGAGTGTCATTGCATGTCTGTTCTTTTCATGAACCAGAGCTAGACTCATTGCATGTCTGTTACTTCCATAAACCACACATGGATCCACCCAGTGTCATTGGATGTGTGTTCTTCTCATGAACCACACATAAGGATCCACCGGTGTCATTGCATGTATGTTCCTCTAAACAAACCACATAAGGATCCACTAGTGTCACTGCATGTCTGTTCTTTTCATGAACCACACCCAGTGTCATTGCATGTGTGTTCTTCTAGACAAACCACATAAGGATCCACCAGTGTCATTGCATGTCTGTTCTTTTCATGAACCATAGCTAGAGTCATTGCATGTCTGTTACTTCCATAAACCACACATGGATCCACCCAGTGTCATTGGATGTGTGTTCTTCTCATTAACCACACATAAGGATCCACCGGTGTCATTGCATGTATGTTCCTCTAAACAAACCACATAAGGATCCACTAGTGTCACTGCATGTCTGTTCTTTTCATGAACCACACCCAATGTCATTGCATGTGTGTTCTTCTAGACAAACCACATAAGGATCCACCAGTGTCATTGCATCTATGTTCTTCTCATGAACCACATAAGGATCCACCGGTGTCATTGCATGTATGTTCCTCTAAACAAACCACATAAGGATCCACCACTGTCATTGCGTGTCTGTTCTTTTCATGAACCACACCTAGTGTCATTGCATGTGTGTTCTTCTAAACAAACCACATAAGGATCCACCAGTGTCATTGCATGCCTGTTCTTTTCATGAACCACACCCGGTGTCATTGCATGTGTGTTCTTCTAAACAAACCACATAAGGATCCACCAGTGTCATTGCATGTCTGTTCTTTTCATGAACCACACATAAGGATCGACCAACGTCATTGCATGTCTATTATTTTCATGAACAACACATAGTGCCATTGCATGTGTGTTCTTTTCATGAAACACAACTAGAGTCATTGCATGTCTGTTCTTTTCATGAACCACACCCAGTGTCAGTGCATGTCTGTTCTTTTCATGAACCACACCCGGTGTCACTACATGTCTGTTCTTTTCATGAACCACATAAGGATCTACCAGTGTCATTGGATGTTTGTTCTTCTCATGAACTACACATGGATCCACCGGTGCAATTTCATGTTTGTTCCTGGAAACAAACCACATAAGGATCCACCAATGTCATTGCATGTCTGTTCTTTTCATGAACCACACCCAGTGTCATTGCATGTGTGTTCTTCTAAACAAACCACATAAGGATCCACCAGTGTCATTGCATGTATATTCTTTTCATGAACCACACAAGGATCCACCATTGTCATTGCATGTATGTTCCTCTAAACAAACCACATAAGGATCTACAAGTGTCATTGGATGTGTGTTCTTATCATGAAACACATGTGGATCCACCGGTGTCATTGCATGTCTGTTCCTCTAAACAAACCACATAAGGATCGACCAGTGTCATTGCATATCTGTTCTTTTCATGAACCACACCCAGTGTCATTGCATGTGTGTTCTTCTAAACAAACCACATAAGGATCCACAAGTGTCATTGCACGTCTGTTCTTTTCATGAACTGCACCCGGTGTCATTGCATGTCTGTTCTTTTCATGAACCATAGCTAGAGTCATTGCATGTCTGTTACTTCCGTAAACCACACATGGCTCCACCCAGTGTCATTGGATGTGTGTTCTTCTCATGAACCACACATGGATCCACCGGTGTCATTGCATGTCTGTTCCTCTAAACAAACCACATAAGGATCCACCAGTGTCATTGCATGTCTGTTCTTTTCACGAACCACACCCTGTGTCATTGCATGTGTGTTCTTCTGAACAAACCACATAAGGATCCACCACTGTCATTGCATGTCTATTCTTTTCATGAACCACACCCTGTGTCAGTGCATGTCTGTTATTTTCATGAACCACACCCAGTGTCACTGCATGTTAGTTCTTTTCATGAACCACATAAGGATCTACCAGTGTCATTGCATGTGTGTTCTTCTAAACAAACCACATAAGGATCCACTAGTGTCATTGCATGTATGTTCTTTTCATGAACCACACATAAGGATCCACCAGTGTCATTGCATGTCTGTTCTTTTCATGAACCACACCTTGTGTCATTGCATGTGTGTTCTTTTCATGAACCACAGCTAGAGTCATTCCATGTTTGTTCTTTTCATGAACCACACCCGGTGTCACTGCATGTCTGTTCTTTTATTGAACCACATAAGGATCTACCAGTGTCATTGGATGTGTGTTCTTCTCATGAACCACACGTGGATCCACCGGTGTCATTGCATGTCTGTTCCTCTAAACAAACCACATAAGGATCCACCAGTGTTATTGCATGTCTGTTCTTTTTATGAACCACACCAAGTGTCATTGCATGTGTGTTCTTCTAAACAAACCACATAAGGATCCACCAGTGTCATTGCATGTCTATTCTTTTCATGAACCACACCCGGTGTCATTGCATGTGTGTTCTTTTAATGAACCATAGCTAGCGCCATTGCATGTCTGTTACTTTCATAAACCACACATGGATCCACCGGTGTCATTGCATGTCTGTTCTTATCATGAACCATAACTACTCTCATTGCATGTCAGTTCTTTTCATGAACCACACCCAGTGTCATTGCATGCCAGTTCTTTTCATGGACCACATAAGGATCCACCAGTGTCATTGCATGTTTGTTCTACTGACAAACCACATATGGATCCACCAGTGTCATTGCATGACTGTTCTTTTCATGAATCACAGCTAGAGTCATTGCATGACTGTTCTTTTCATGAATCACAGCTAGAGTCATTGCATGTCTGTTACTTCCATAAACCACATATGGATCCACCTAGTGTGATGGCATGTCTATTCTTTTCACAAACCACACATGGATACACCAATGTCATTGCATGGGTAGCCGTTAGACCGAGTCTTCTAGAAGGCACGCCCTAGCACAGTTGTTCTGCTTAACGATTGTTACATACCGTTCGATTGGGGCGCTTGGACGATTGGAATGGTCTTCGTGAGAGCAATCCCCGAGTAGACTGTTCTGCGGCATGATTGGCCACGCTTGCTCTAGACAAACTGGCAACACCGGGCGCTCCCCTGTTGCGAGTGTCACGTCTCACGAGTTCAGTGGGCCACATCCTAGTGTCACGTCCCCATTACTTCTCTTCCTCCCCGTACTTCTCTTCCTTACCCTCGAAGCCACTTTCCCCACTTCACTCCCATCCTGCCGTAGCCGCAAGCCGACGGCGCCTCCATCCCAATCCCCTCTCCGGCAGCCACCCCCCTCCCCTCTCACCATGGGTTCAAGGGGAGATGGCGAGGAAACACATCGTGATGACAGGGATGGTGATTTCGATGTGAGTAATCTTGTCTCTATTTCTATCATCTGTGGCCAGTTATCTATTTTTTGAGCTAGATCTAATCTGTTTACTCATGCGCGTATCATGTGTTAGGCCAACCAGACGATGTATGACTCCGACTATCACAGTTTAGAGGATGAAGACAGTCCTCTGGTATGTAAACATGGATATGTGCCCGCTAAATTTGTAGCGTTCGAAGGACGAAACGCAGGCATGAGGTTTTTACGGTGTCAAGGACATCATGCAATGATGCAAGATGGAAGTTGCGGTGTTGTCAAATGGGTAGATCCAGAGTGGCCCAAATCAATGCAGAAAACGCTGGACAAACAAGGGAAATGACTGTCGAGTTGATAGAATCCGTATTCAGCTCACTTCTTGACAATTTTGACACGAAGCTATGGGAACCAGTTGACACGACCAAGCATAAGCGAGATCTCAGGTGGGTGCAAGACAAGGTTATCAAAGTCGAGAAGGAGAGGGACGCGGTGTTGGCCCTGAAGGCTAAAGCAGAGCAAGAACTGACTCAAGCAAGGAATGATCTCCACCAGGCCAAAGTCCTGCAGTACACAACTACGAGTATTGACAAGTGCATGAGGAAAAATGCAGAGAAACAATTGAAGCTGTGCAAGGAAGATGCTAAAAGGAAGGAGCAGACAATTCGATCCTTGCTCTCGCAGGAAGACGCGCATCGGGCCAAGATTAGGAAGATCAAGGAGATGTGTGATAACTAATTCTATTTAGCTTAAGCTCCGTGCCTTTTTAAGTTGTAATATTTGTACTTGTTAACTAGCGGTCTGAACTATTGGTCCCGAATTCTAGGGAGGAAAAAAATTGCTCTGACCCTGCATTACTTCTTTTGTCTGACCCTGCATTACTTCTTTTGTCTGACTGTCACTTCGTCGTCCCCGTGTACAAATAGGAGGTGCCACAGCGCGTTGCTTCGTCGTCCATCGCCTTGTCCTCTCCAATCTCCACCGTGCCGCCATGGAGATGCCTGATCTGAACTTGTACGAGGCGGTGATGTTCGTGAACTTCGACATCCTCGCGCCGCCAGCCGCGAAGGTGCCCCACGGATGGCGCATCAGCTCTGCGGGGGTGCCGGTGGCTCCGCTACCTGGCCGAGCCGGGATGGAGAGCGAAATCGCGGCGCGCCACTGCCAGATGCCCGCGTGGAAGAGGGCGCTGCCCCGGTATGCGGCGGCCAGCCCGTACTTGGCGGGGCTGTTCAAGAAGGAGCGGAAGGCCAAGATTGGCAACCGCATCGTTGACAGGCGTGGTGCACTAGGATCACCGCAACCGAGAAGGGCGGGAGAGGTTCTGGTCCGTCGCTGGACGGACCAAGTACACCGTCATTGCCGCCGCTCGACGCAAAGAGGTGCTCTGTCTCGCGAACAATGCGGACATCGTGGAGGTTCCGTCCGACAGCGACGAGGAAGCCGACGGCTCGGAGGACAGTGGCAGCGGAAGTGAAATTGTTGACTAGTGGTTGAATTAATGTAGGATGTTGTAACACCCTCGAATCGGCCCTATGCAAGTGTTAGCGCTTCCCGCCAAACCCGCATAGAAACGATTCAAGGACACCCACCACGCACTTTCGTGCGGGTGGAAAACGAAGTAATACCATTACACAATAGTCCACGATGGAACCCACATAACATATATATATATAACAACGACTCCATGAGTCAAGAATACAGATATACTAGTCAGATACAATTAGCATGTGACATCCCAAACCCAGCAGTTGTTGGCACTTCTATTTCATTCCATTAGAGTTGCGATACTTACTAGGCAGGTATAACAGGACACGATACACCCCATTCCACCAGTTGTTGGCACTTTTATTATCCATTCCATTATAGTGAAGTTGATTACTAGTCACATATTAAGTCAAATTTATAGCACTACTTTAGTTATGCTTGTCTATGATTGAGATACTTTGCCCCAAGTCGTCCATAACCGTGGACACGGCTTTCGGAAAGATTTACCCTGCAGGGGTGCACAAATAGCAACACACACACGATCAACCTCGTAAAACCCAACTCAAAACCCAACGAGGCTTTCACGACAAAGCAATCACAGGATTCATAAATTATTTCAGGGGGGCACCCCATTAAGCTACCCGCAACGAAGTTGGCCGGCTCCGAGACGGACCCAAGGTTTGTGCCAATGGCTGTAAATGACTGGGAACCCGAAAGTGTGACTAGGCTTGTCGATACCGCGAAAACATTCCATATTCCTAAACAGTACAGGTGCTCCACGCACAATCGTAAATAAAGCAGTAAAGCATGGCATAAGTACAGGATAGTAATAAATCCCCAAACTACTTTGTGGCCCCAAGAAATAAGAAATGAATCAAGCTCTGGCTAAGGGGATTCATGGTCCCATATGCGGATAGTGCGATAGTCAAGGAACAGGTATCAAGTACTCGGGGTCCTACGGGACACAAGTGAGCGTGGAAAAACCAAATAACATCTATTGCCCACCGATGCCTCTGCATTAGTTATATCTATTCCCAGTATTTTAATCAAGGTGTATTTAAAGTCATGATCATCTCCACCATTAAGCATGTGTCAACCTTTCAACAACGGTGGAGCGACAACAACGCGAAGCAGCACCTGAGCAAGCAACTATGACTCGCAAGGCCGACTATCTATCAAACAACAAGCAATAGGATGTGTCCAAGGCAATATAGAGGCTACAAGGAATATAAAGGGTGCACAGAAACTAAAGCATCGCAACACGGATAACAATAGATCAACAGGAGGAAGTAAAGACTATAAATGCAAAATAGGTAGAAAGGGGGAGAATGCTCGCCTAGAAAACATAGCTGAAGATACATATCCGGAGAACTTGTCGAAGCTAACAACATCTTGCCGTCCTATCCGGGAAGAAGCAAAGCACTAAAAGGAACAAGTGATGCAACAATTATAACTAAGACGGAAGAATCGGCATGATCATGATATGATGCATGACATGACAATTTTAATGATGCAATCATGTTGAAAATATGCCGTTTGCATGGCACAATTATGATACAACCTTAGTGAGGCATTAATAACATGAGATAATTATTTTCCAACTCTATTCATCATGTTTTTATTGCATAAATAGTTCTAATTATTTTAAAGTATCCATGATGCATAATGCAATTGCAAGTATGGAATGCATAGCTGGAAAGGGCTCATCGCGCTGATCGATTTAGACATAAGATTAGCCGAATTTGGTATTACGATTTAAAAGATATGAATTTATTAAGAAAAGGTCATTCAATAGTATTCAAAATAATTTCGAATTTTAATTATTCCAAAAGTTATTTTCAATGGCATATTATTAATCCTCATGTTTTTTTATAAAAGTTTATATAACATATTGCAATTGGTGCCATGAATTAAGAGATACGAAAACAAAAAGATTTTGTAAAAGGGATGGGATATAAGAGATAGACAGAGAAGTGGATGGACTGGAATTGGGCGATGGCCTGTGTTAGGCTGCTGAACATGTTGGACCGTTGCCTATATATATATCTCAAGATTGGAATAGAAATTAGGGAAAAAGGTGTGGTTCAAGAGCCTCTAGCTCCCAGAAGCAGCAATCGAGCCGATGCTGACAACCTTCCACGGCATCGTCCCTGGTCGAAAGGCGTATCCGATTGGAAAAGTGATGCTGCCAGTCACCTTCGGCACACCGGCAAACTACCGCACGGAAAGGATCGTGTTTGAGCTGGTGAACTTCCACATCCCCTACAACTGCGTCCTGGGACGCCAAACATTCGCCAAATTCATGGCGACCCCCCCACTATGCATACAACATGATGAAGCTTCCAGGGCCGAGCGGCATCATCACCGTCCATGACGACCCCGATATGGCCGTGGAATGCGAGGGCAAAGGCGTTGAGCTCGCTGACGCCATCATCGCCGTGGAGACTGACCACGCGGAGGAGATCGCGAAATATGCGGGCAACGTCAACAAGGATGACCCCACCATCCTGAAGAAGCCAACCGCCGCGAACTCCATATTCGAGGCGACCACACACACCCGCACCGTCGAGCTTGTCCCGGGCGACTCCAGCCAGACGGTCACCATTGGGGCGCACATGAGCCCCGCATAGGAAAGCGCTCTCATTGAGTTCCTCCGTAAGAACCGCGACATCTTCGCATGGAAACCATCTGACATGCTAGGTGTCCCGAGGGAACTCACTGAGCACAAACTAAACGCCGACCCCAAAGTGCGACCAGTAAAGCAGGCGCTACGACCCTTCAATGAAGAGCGTCGTCGACCAATCGCCAAAGAAGTAGAACGCCTGCTAGCCACATGCTTCATTTGGGCAATAAAATACTCCAAGTGGCTGGCAAACCCAGTCCTGGTTCTGAAAAAGAACAACATGTGGAGAATGTGTATCGACTACACCAACCTCAACAGCGCCTGCCCGAAGGAGGAGTTCGTCCTACCGCGCATCGACCATATCATCGACTCGACCGTGGGATCGGAGTCACTGTGCTTCCTCGACACGTACTCTAGTTACAACCAGATCAAAATGGCGGTCCAGGATGAGGAGAAGACGGCGTTCATCACGCCATTCGGCACCTTCTGCTACACGGCCATGACATTCGGCCTCAAGAACGTCAGCGCCACATACCAAAGGTGCATGCAAGAGTGCCTTGCGAGCCAAATTGGCCGCAACATTCACGTCTACATTGATGACGTGGTGGTAAAATCCACCCGCTAGGACGACCTGCTCGCCGACCTGGCCCAAACCTTCGCAAACCTGCGGAGGTACAACATCAAGCCGAACCCAGGAAAATGCACCATCGGCATCCCCACCGGATAGCTCCTGGGATATGTAGTCTCCAAGCGAGGAATCAAAGACAACCCCACCAAGATCGACACCATTGCGTAACTCGGGAAACCCAAGTGCCTGCGCGACGTCCAGAAGTTGGTCGGGCGAGTCGCGGCTCTCAGCCGCTTCATCCCCCGACTAGGCGAGAAGGCAATGCCCCTCTACCGCCTGATGCGCAAGAACCCCACGTTCCAATTGGACGCGTAGGCGGACGATGCACTCAAAGCGCTCAAAGAAGTGCTCCTCGCGGCCCCACTACTTGCCGCTCCAATCGACAAAGAGCCAATGCTCGTCTATGTGGTAGCCTCCACTCGAGTCGTCAGCGCCGTGATGGTCGTCAAACGACCAGAGGAGGGCAAGGAGCGCCCCGTACATCGCCCCGTCTACTACATCAGCAAAGTCTTGACGGACTCACGTCAGTGCTACCCGTAGTACCAGAAACTGGTATACGCGGTATTCCGAGCTCAACGGCGACTCCCCCAGTACTTCCAGGAGCACCCAATCACGGTGGTCTCCTCCGCACAACTGTAGGACATAATACGCAATCGCGAGGCAACTGGGCGAGTCGCCAAGTGGGCCGTCAAAATCGGCGTCCACAACATCAAATATGAGCCTCGCAAAGCGATCAAGTCACAAGCCCTGGCTGATTTCCTCGCAGATTGGGAAGAAGCACAGCAGCTAGAGAAGCTACCATACCTCCATTACTGGTCGCTCCATTTCGATGGCTCCAAGAACGCCGACGGTGCAGGGGTAGGGGTCATATTGACCTCCCCTAAAGTAGACAAGCTCCGCTATGTGCTCCACCTCAACTTCAAGCCCTACACCAACAAGATGGCAGAATACGAGGCCCTCCTCCACGGCATGCGGGCCGCCAAGGAGATGAACATCAACCGCCTACGGTGCTATGGCGACTCCGATCTAGTCGCCGGCCAAGTCACCAGAACCTACGACGCCGTCTCCCGAACAATGATAGCGTACCGCCAAGCGGTAGACCAGCTGGGAGGACACTTCGACGGCTACTCAGTCGAGTGGATCGACAGGCGAAAGAACAAGGAGGCAGATGCCCTTTCCCGAATCGGGTCGGCTCGGTAAACGCCACCCGTAGGCGTCTTCCTCGACATCATCCATAAACCTTCGGTCTTCCCACCGAAGGAGATCGACATCGGAATACCACTACAACCTGAGTCGGCCCTAGTCGCCATGATCGTGGAGCCCAGCGACTGGACAACACCATATGTCGCCTTCCTCGAGCACAAGATCCTCCCAAGCAATGAGACGGAAGCGCGAATGATTGTGCGCCGCTGCAAATCCTTCGTTATCATCAATGGTGAGCTTCACAAACGCAGCGTGACTGGCGTGTTCCAGCGCTGCGTACAGCCAGAAGAAGTCCGCAAGATCCTCCAGGACATCCACGCCGGCGACTGCGGCCATCACGCCGGTGCCAATTCACTGGTCGCCAAGGCCATGCGGCACGGTTTCTACTAGCTCACCACGCATGCCGACGGCACCGGCATCGTCCAACGATGCGTTGAGTGCCAGAAGTACGCTAACCAGACACACCTCCCTGGTTCGGCACTCAAGACCATCCCCATCACATGGCCATTCACTGTATGGGGCATGGACATGGTCGGCCTGTTCAAGAAGGCCCCATCCAGCTTCACCCACCTCCTGGTCGTGATCAACAAGTTCACCAAATGGGTCAAGGCCAAGCCGATCAAAAAGTGCGATGGCAAGACGGCCACCAAGTTCTTACGCGAGCTCATCTACCGGTATGGCTACCCGCACAGCATCATAACAGATAACGGTACCAACTTTGCCAAGGGTGCCATGGCAGAATTCTGCAAAGAACACGGCATACGACTCAACCTCGCCTCAGTCGCCCACCCGGAGTCGAACGGCCAAGTAGAACGCACCAATCAGAGCGTCCTCCACGGGCTCAAGCCAAGACTCCAAGTACCCCTCGAGCACACCCCAGGATGTTGGGTCGAAGAGCTCCCTTCTGTAATATGGGGAATCCGCACCTCCATCAACCGCTCCACGGGGTTTACACCCTTCTTCATGGTGTACGGCACCGAAGCCGTGATGCCAACCGACCTGGAGCACGACTCACCTCGAGTCGCCAACTACGTTGAGGCGACAAACGAGATCGCCCGCCAAGACAGCATCGACCAGATCGACCAGGCACGCGACCTGGCTCGCTCCTGCACAACCATCTACCAGCAGGGGCTCCGCCGCTACCACAGCCGCCGAGTCCATACCCGCACCTTCCAGGAGGGCGATTTGGTCCTACGACTGGCCTAGGACAAGAAGGGCATGCACAAACTCTCCCCCCCATGGGAGGGGCCATTCGCCATAGGGCAAGTCCTTAGCAACGACGCTTACTACCTCATCGACATACGAGGCGATGGCCAGCTCGAGGTCGGGAGGCCATGGAATGTAAACCTTCTCCGGAAGTTCTATACATAGAACTCAAACTTGTACCCAGATGATATATAATGAAATTCATTCGGATCACACAAATTGTGCCTATTCACCATACCCTTGTGCCACTCGCACTCGTACAATTAGAAATATGCTACCCACGGAAGTCAACCCTTGGTCGAGCGACCGGCACGGCTAAGTAGTGTGGCCCAAGGGCACAGAAAATATTCGGGCCTTGTGTCGTCCACGAATACGCCAACCTGGAGCCACCATCGGAGTCGCCTAGCTCAACTGGCCCACCGGGCCAAGACAACCGGTACACGCTTCTCACAGCGACTTGTCCTTCCCATCCTCGTGCAAAGCGGCTCGAATGATTAAATACCACGCACGGGGACTCCGCAAAATGGAAACCCTCACGCGGCTCGGGAACACACTAAGTAAGATAGCTGCCTTGGCCTCGCCCAGCGACTGGTTCTCCGAGCCAGAGGAGGAGGCACGTTACAAACAACACACCAGTAACTCGCAACAGGGACACGCCCGAAACGGCTAAGTACTATGCTTGGGGACTCGCCTACAAACAATCCCACTCACGCTCGGGGACTTGCCCCTTCAGAAAACGCAAGGGACAAACAACAAAAACTAAAGCAAACATATGTATACAAATGAGTTATACCCTATTAAAGGGCGGACGCACTCGGGGACTCACTCACACAAAAGTTAAACACAACACAAAATCAAGCTTCCATTGTGAGTCGATTGACTCCTCTTACTCTCATACAAAATATTGTTCATATTACAAGCAGTCGCAACTTGGGACATCTCACAGATCGACTAGAAAAGCTATCTATTTCGCAGGCCCTGATGAAGAAGCGCCCCCACCACCCTTGACACGAATGAATGGCTGCCACAGGTTTGTCGGGTAGGTCGACAGTGACTTCGATAGTGCCACCCGAAAGGGCTGCTCCGACTTCAGATCACGATGCTCAGTTTCAGGGTCGCCTAGCGCCACCATTGTCTCCCGGTACGGCAGAAGGTCCCCCATCGCCAACACCCAATCGAGGAAGGGGGCGGCCTTGGCGGTCAACTTCAATACCTCTGACAACTCCACTATACCAGTCGCCGAAGGGTAGCCGATGGTGACGTCGTCGAGGTCGAAGTCGTCGAGGAAGTGAGCAAGCCCCAGACTCAACGCAGTGGCGGCCCCGCGCCTGAAAGCTGAGCCCACCATCCAATCCACGATGCTGGGTACCTCCTCCAGATAGTGCCACACTTCAGTTAGTCCCCCAGGAATAACCTCGGTGGGGGACATTCCTTGAAGAACTGCCTGGACGCACAACGCCGAGGCAGTGGCCGCGTTCACCACGGTAGTCACACACTGCGAGGCGTTGAAGGTCTGCACCATCGGGTCGATTTGCCCTATCACCGCTGCAACTTCAGACGTCAGTGCACTACGGATTCCCCCACTCGGGGACTCACCGCACATGTGAAGGAAAAGAACAGCGACTCACCAAGGAGCTTCCGGCATTTCTCGGTGACGTGCTTCTCCAGGGCGGCGTGATCTCTTTGCATCCCAAGGATGATCGAGTCCGCGGCCTTCCGCTCCTCTTCAGCTGCAGCGACCGCAACCTTCGCTCTATCCTCAGAAGAAATCGAGACCGCCTTCGCCTCCTCCAACTCCTTGACTAGTGAGTCGATACGCCCATTCGCCATGTCTAGCTCGGCAATTGGGACATATCCTTCTCGGGACTTGGCAATCGCAGCCGGAAGACCATCTGAACAGAAGAGAAACGACTGTCAACACTCCGGAACACCAACAGTTCGCAGCCGAAAAATGAATCAAGTACTCACCAACAGTCTCCTGGAGTCGCCGGTTTGCCTCCTACGCCACGCGCAGATCACGCTCCAGACGCTCCTTTATGGCATGTCGATCTGTTGACTCCCTCTACAAGCCCTGCAAGCAGAACAAAAAGTTAGAACTTACAAAAACACGAAATAAGCGTCCAGCCTCTGAAATTCAGCGACTAGACACTCGGGGACTGGCGACTAGAAGAAATTCAGTTCCTAGCCGCTGAAATTCAGCGACCAGGAACTCGAGGACTGGAGACTAGAATAAACTCAGTGCCTAGCCGCTGAAATTCAGCAACTAGACACTCGGGGACTGGACGTACCTAAATGACGGCGCCAAGCATCTTGTGAAGTTCTCCGGCGTCCGTCGAAGGGACCACGAAGGAGGTATGCCTGCGACGAGACCAAACGTCTTCATCAACGATCTCTGGGCTCTGCGGAGACTGGTTGTCCACCACGCCCGGAAAGCCCTTCGCCATGAAGCGCGGAAACGTCGCTGAAGCTCTAGCCGGGGCGCTATTCGTCGGAGCCGATGGTTCCGTTGTCGGAGCTCCCATGGCTGGCTCTGATTGGGTAACTGATACCTCTTCGGCGCTCGCAGCAAGATCACTCCCCTTGGCGCTATCTCCTGCCATAGCATCGTTGGCACCGCCCTTCAGCAGGCTTCCTCTTCTTGGGGAGATCACCTTCCCCTGCGGTTGCGACTGGCGTAATTTTTGCCACGGAAGGGCGGCCAATCTTCTTGGCGCCGGACCTGCCAAACCTCCAAAGTTAGTTTAGAAGTCACAGAAAAAAGAGGATCCAGAATCGGAAGGGAGAACCCGAGTCTTACTTGGTGACCGGAAGAAAACGCAACCCCGTGCTGATATGGGCAGGTTTATCCAACTCCGGGCCTAGCTTGCGTGTTAAACCTCTTTCGAAGACATCTGAATCCCAGGACACCGCGGGCCTCTTCGATGATGGCTTGCAGGAACCTCCGGTTCAGAAGACGCCGCCATTCCTGAAGGTCGTGGCGACTTTGACACGGCGGCCTCAGCTGCTTCCTTCTCTGGCGCCGTCGAAGCTGGTGGTGCGATCACTTCAAGAGGAACCTCCACCGCCGCCTCGGCGCCTTCAGCCTCCGATCTCGTCATCGGAACCGTGCCTTCTGGGATCTTGTGCGAGGTCTCAGCCGTGTCGTCTTTGGACTCGTCATCCGACTCGAACACCACCGCCGACCTGGATGGCGACGCCGCCTTCTTTGCTGGCGACTTCGGCTTGCGCGAGGGTTTCACTGGCGTGGTTGTTCGCCGAGAAGTGTGCTCTTGCAAGATTTCATCACCTTCTTCACATTCTTAGAGACTATGGCTCTCCTCGAGTTCACGTTGCTTCTGCATACGAGTCTTGCGAGCCGCAGGAGCTGGGGGAGGAGCCTCTACCTCCTCTCTTCCTCCTCAGAAGATTCTCCTGAGGCACCCTCCTCGAACTCGTGGGGAACCTATTCATCGAGTGGGGGGAGCCAGCCCTCCAAAACCTGAAACAACGGAGAGTGGACACGAATAAATTTCAGATGATGCGGTTGCGAATCGCACCATGAGAATTACGACTGAAGTTAAATTCAGAGAGAAGAACTTACTGTGGGGGCTTCATTCTTCATAGGCATGTACGGGGCAAGCCCGGCTGACGTGGTTGTGAATTCCGCGTCAGTGATCTTCTTCAGGGCAGCCTTGTAATCTTCGGCGTCCCATGATTCCTTGCTGGTCCAGGAAGGATCATTCTTCCCGCTGTACTCGTACATCCAGTGCGGTCGAGCCGCCAATGGGACCAATCACCGCCCGAGCTAGCAATTGCACAGGTTGATCGAGGACAAACCTTGGTCCTTCAGCTTCTGGATCTGGTCCATCATCTCCGCGACAGCCATCCTCTGATCATCGGGGAGCCTGTCCATTGCTAGCCGGCGAGGTTCACTTCTCTCGGCGATAAACTCCGGCAATACTACCTCGCTGGAGGGAGTGGACTCCTTCACATAGAACCAGCTCCTCTTCCACTCGCTCGAGGCCTTCTTTGGCAGCATGAGCTTGACGAAGTTGGCCTTTGGCTTCAGCTGAAAGGTGACGCCTCCGGCCGCCAGGATCGGGCCATCGAACCCTTCACGTCCGATGCGGCCTGGAAAAGCTCCAGCCACAACGGGAAGTTTGGCCTGTAGCCAAGATAGCACTCGTAGAAGGCGACGAAGATCACCAGCTGCTCGATGTTGTGTGGGCTGAGATCTGACGGCTTCATCGCATAGTATGCATAGAATTGCCAGAAGAATAGCGAGGTAGGAAATCCCAAGCCCCTCTCCAGATGGCTTGGGAAGTAGATGAATTCGCTGACGCGTGGCTTTGGCTCGATCTCAGAAGATGCGGGGATCCGCCAATTCCCCTTGTGGAGGACCCCAACGTCCTCGAAGGACCTGAGTTGCACCGCGGTGCACTTTGACTTCCCCCACGAGACTTTCGGAAGTGCCATCAGGAAGGGAGACAAAGTCGCTTGGTCTGGAAAGGTGTGGGTCATGGGAAGACAGGAGAAATGGATGCGCGAGAATGAAAACTGCGGAGAAGGATCTGCAGGACTAGTCTGTCACTCCCCTTATAAGGGGATGCTACCCGGCAATCTCGGGAAGCCGTTACCCGTGGTAATTGTGCCGAAGTTACCATTGGAATATTCAACGGATAGTTCGACCCAAGTTAACGGTCCAACTCCTCCATTCGACTCGTTTGCAACTGACCCTGTCCACTCGCTGAAACAGCGAGTTGACGGCGGTTGCATTCGCCAAAGCAGCGACTAAGAACCTGGGGAAAATTCCCTTGGTCTCGGTGGAGTCCACTATCGATTCGACTGGGCGTCCAAATTGGACTCGCCTACTCCGACTGCCAAATGAACACCTGCGTCTGAATCAACGATGGCCTCGGGGACTATTGATGTGGATATGCCGAATGGGGTATGCCTAGTAGGACATTCTGATTGGGCCAATGGCCTCACGAGTGGGCCTGCAGGATGGCGACTGGAACACGACTAAGGAGAAGGCCTGGTGACTGGAGACTGGAGGCCTAGGAGCGCACTCGAAGCCCAGTCGGATTAGGTCAAAGCCTCTGAATCCATATCCTATTGTGTTGTAAACTATAAACCCTAGCAAGGTGCCTCATATATTAACCTCCCTAGGGTATCCTGAGGACTTACGTTCCATCATACACCCCTTCAAGCGACTCGCTGCTTAGACACCGAGCTCGCCACCATTGTAACTCGCTCTCTATCAATCCAATCTAGCAGGAGTAGGTCTTTACCCTCCAGGGGACGAACCTGGATAAATCCATGTGCATCCACCCCCATCTCGCACCACAGATGGCCGCCAGGTCTCGCCCCCGATTCAATCAATCGCTGCGTACTATAGCGACTACCGTGGCCATTTCCACAACAGTTAGAGCTTTGCTTCACGGGCAGCGCAGTCAGGGAGAAGAGACGGAGTCCAGTCCAGCTACGAGAAGGCCCAGAAGACTTACCAACATAGGCATGTAGTGTTACTTGTAGTTCAAGATGTACTCTATAACCGACTCTTAGTCATAGCCGGATAGGTATCTCCTGCAAACCCTAGGCAGAATATCTATATAAGCTGTCCTAGGGACCAGCCTTTAGGGCACCCCACAATAATCTACAATCTCAACTCGCACGGGAGAAACGCTTGTAACCCATATCCGGCTCTGCCGTATTATTGGATTGCTAGCAAGATTAGGATCTGTCCAAAGCCGTTGGATTCGAACCTGGGTAAACTTGTGTGCTCACCGTCCCGGAAGACCATACGTCTCACACCCCTCTCTTCCGCATGCGTCGAGGACCCCCTCATGGCGTACTTGTAATCAATCCGACGACAGTTGGCACCCACCATGGGCAAGTCAGCTTCGGATCTGCGTTCCGAGCGGAATCTGCAAGAATCAGAATCGGCGAGACAGTCTCTGTCGGCCGCGTTCTCGATGCGAGAGACGCCCCTCTCATCGTTATCGACGAGACCTGGATTCCAACTAGGGAGACCGTCTGTGCCTACACCATCATGTCTTTCGGTGAGATAGATGTTTACATCGGTTTTGCTGTACCTTCCCCACCCACCCCAGCAGTGATGGTAGAGGCAGAAGAAGCTTCTGGGTCCACTTTGTCCGTGGAGGCGGCAGATTTCCAGATCTCGAAAAATCCCAACCCCACCTAGCCCGCACCTAACACGGAGATAGTCGAGCAAGCCGAGCCTGAAGCAGATCCTACGGTGAACATCGATTCTGGAGTGGATCTCCCTAGTGAGGCCGAATCCCAGATCAATCTTCCCAACAAGGTCGAAATCCAGGAGGAGCAAGACAATAACTCTGGTTCGGGCTCTGCCAACGCCAAAACTGATCAACCTTTCCTGAGGTACATGTTGAGGTGTATGATGCTGCATGATGCCAGCATGGATGAGATTCTCGAGACCATCAGGAGTTTCGAGGAAGCCCACGAGGAAAGATGGAACTACCTTAGGACGCACGCATTACACTTTGTCAGATATGGTGGATCCAGATCCGGCTCTGCCAATGCTGGAGACAACAAAGACTCGGTGCTGGAGGCAATCGGAACAAACACCGACTTAATGGCATCTTCGGATGATTCAATGACGTCGGCAGATTTCCAAAAGTTCTCCGTGGAGTATCAAGAGGAGTACAACTCCAAAGCTGCAGAAGAAGGAGAAGCCATGGACGAAGGATCCGGGGAAAACTCTCCCAAAGCGCAAGATGATATGGATCTCAGAGATAATCTCGACGTCTAGATGTCCGAAAGTAATGATCAGAGCCAAACTCCAGGAAATAGACCAAAAGCCATCTTTGCTACGGGCGCTGCCAAGAAGGGAAGGAAGAAGAATAAGAAGAAGAAGACTCTGGCAAAAGACCCTCCGGCTGAGGAGGTAATTTCCAAAGAATATGAAGAAGACTCAGATGGAGCCCTAATCCTAGACGAGTGAAAGGAAACTCCGGTGGATGGACACATGGTTACTCCTGGTGCCCATAAACTCATCAAAGATGCCTTAACTATGACAATCCCTACTGCTGCAGGCCTTACACCTGCCGAACTAGAAGATAGGGCCCAAGCCCTAGAAGCGCATCATCAAGTACTCCTGGATGAGGCTAACAACCTCCTGGACGAGAAGAAGCGCATTGCATCTGCGGGGCAGTTCAACCCCCTATAGCACTAGAAGACCCGGAACGGCCCCGTGCGGGCTAACAAAAATCCAGAAGTCCACAAGACCCTCTTTGAGGGAGATGACACCGTCAAGGGAGAACCTCGGCTCAATAGCAAAGGAGATCTCGTGTATGGAACACTAGTGGAAAACACTGCCGTAGCTTGAGATATCCTAGCGAACAATCCAAATCCAGATCAAATCTGGTTGGGCGTAAAGCTACTTACCAAGGGTCTGGAGCAACAGAAGGCCGTGAAATCTGGGAGCAGAAAACTGGTCTCCAAGTCCGACCAATGTCGCATGGATCTGGCTTGGCATGACTTAAGGCCCCGACGGGACCTGGAACAGCATCACCATTCCGACCGTCGGGAAGACAACTACTCAAGAATCGGATCTTCAGGGCAACATCACAGAGCCGCACGTGACTGGAGCAATGTTGCTCCAGCCACAGAGCAAGACGTAGTTGTAGCACTGGTTCCAAGGCAGCCTCCCTGGCGGCAGTCGAATAATCGCAGGGAAGACAAAGAAGAGCGACGTCAGGAGGAGGACCGACAAAGGATTCCACCTCCTAGACATACAAGCCGCCCGGCTGAACCTCATCACAATGGGGGAAACAACAGACGAAGGAACAATGGACACCGTGCCGAGTCAAGCTGGCAGGGGGCTTGTTGTAATCAAGCCCCTCCCCGGAACCAGAATAATGATACTCCGGATGAAGGCCGACACTCAGCCGGAAACAATCCACCTGCACCACCCTCTCCACCAAGTGTCCATTAAAGCAGCTTTCGAGGAGGCCAAGGAGGGCGTCATGGCGGAGGAGGCGGTGGTAGAAGCAGAAGTCCGGCTCCAAGGCACGATAGACACAGTGAACAACCAAGATGACATTCTCTATCACCAAGTGACGCGAGGCACCAGATCAACTCTAACATAGAGGCACAACGCTACAAGTCTGACAATATTTATGTGGGTCCAAAATGCTTTGGAGCGCGCATTCGACAAACGAACTTCCCGGAAGGATTTGCTATCTCAAGACACATCCAACCCTATGACGGTGTGGCCCGGGCAGACACTTGGCTTCAGGATTTTTTCCAGGCTTGCTGCATCGCCAAAGGCGGAAATAGCTTGGTCGCAACCCGGTATCTCCCACTTATGCTGAGGAAGACAGCATGATCCTGGCTCAATGAACTTCCGGAAAACACCATCCACAACTGGTATGACATGCAAAGCGCGTTCTTTCAGAATTTCGAAGGCACATATCGGAGGCCCTATACAGTAGCAGACCTACAATGTTGCACCCAGAAAGCCAGAGGAACTTGCCAAGATTATCTCGAACGATAGATCGACACCAAAAACTCCTGTGAGGGAGTAAACAATCAAACTGTGATTGAAGATTTCATTGCAGGCCCCCCAATTGGTTTACTACGTCACCGTTTGAAGTGCGACAAGGTCACTTATCTGGGAGAGATGATAGAGACGGCGAGCAAATATGCAGACATCAGCGATGATGCAGAATGACTACTGAATGTCCTGACTGTACCACAGTCGGCAAAATAGCCGAATCAACAAACTCAGAACCGCAAGAACACCTCGGAAGAAAATCCCAACACGGAAACAAGGGTTGTCCACGGTGCTTTTGGGTCTGGAGGACGAGGTGGGCGCGGAGGCAGCCGCGGACGTGGTCGTGGGACATCTAGAGTCCAAGGTAGAGGAGACCAGCAACCTGGCATAACCTAATCTTGGGCTGACATTGCGAACAATCCGTGTGTGCATCACTTAGATGCCAACGGATGCTCGTTATACACAAATTCCGAGTGTCGTTTCAATGATGACATTAGGAAAGATGAATCCGCTGGCTACAGGGCCAAGTGACGAAAGGGAAAGAAGAATCCCGAAAAAGAAAAAGAGACCAAGGAAGATTCCGGCATGGAGGAAGTGTAGCCTTCAAATCCCAAGTCGGATGGAAAGAAGAACTTCTCAACAAAGAAAGACACTTATGTCAATTTTCTTGGGTCTCAACCAGCTAAGGTCAAGAAAGCAATTTTGCATGAACTCAACGCAACTGTTTCGGCTGTCCCTCAGTTCTTGGATTAGTCGGAGGTGACAATCACCGTTGACCGTGCTGATCATCCGCCTAAGTTGCACATGCGAGGAAAGTACGCTTTAGTCGTCAATCCAATTATTGATGGCTATGGTTTCTCCAAGACCCTCATGGATGGCGGTAGAAGCGTCAATAGCCTTTACATCAAAATGCTGTGTTGGATGAGGTTCTCGAAAACTCAGCTGAATCACAGCTCTGTGATCTTTCATGGAGTTGTCCCAGGAAGACAAGCAAATTCCCTCGGAGAGATCACTTTGGGCGTTACTTTTGGAATTCCAAAGAACTACCGGACTGAAGCACTTTCCTTCGAAGTTGTCCTATTCAAGAGCGCATATCATGCTACCTTCAAACAACCGACTTACTGGGCTTTTATGGCTCGTCCATGTTACATTTATAATATTATGAAAATTCCAGGTCCCAAGGGCATGATCACCATCAGGGGAGACCCAAAGAAAGCACGAGAGTGCGAGGACAGAAATTCCACCTTTGCTGAAGCCGTACTGCATGCCTAGGAGTACCAGGAGATCAAGAAGACCATCAACCTATCCGAGATGCCCGCGACGAAGAAGGAGGTTACAAAGCCGACTCCGGAGTTCAAGGCATCAGAAGGGATGAAGACGACGTCGTTGAAGGATGATGACCCCTCCAAGGTGACTCAAATAGGTGTAGGTTTAGATAGCGCATAGGAAAACATGCTCGTTAAGTTTCTCCAAGCCAATCAAGATATCTTTGCATGGCAGCCATCTGACATGACCAGAGTACCTAGTGAACTTTCCAAGCACTCTCTAAATGTACACCCAAACGCTAAACCTGTCATATAGTCCTTATGATATTTTGGCGATGAAAAGTGAAAAGCAATAGCTAAGGAACTAGCCCGACTCGAGTTAGCCGGATTCATAGAAGAGGTCTTCCACACTGAGTGGTTGGCGAATCCTATAATGGTCCCTAAAAAGGACACCACTGAATTAAGGATGTGTGTTGATTATATCGCCTTGAACAAGGCTTGTGCCAATGATCCAATCGCTCTGCCTAGAATTGATCAAGTTATCGACTCTACGACAAGCTCGGAACTCCTATGTTTTGTCGACGCATATTTCGGTTATCACCAAATCGAGATGAAGGAATCAGACAAAGTCAAAACTTCATTCATAACCCCATTCAGAACTTTTTGTTTCGTTATGATGCCCTTCGGGCTCAAGAACACAGGAGCTACGTACCAGCGCAATATGCAGCGTTGCCTCAACGATCAAATCGGACGCAATATAGATGCATATGTGGATGACATAGCGGTGATGTCCAAAAAGAAGGAAACCTTGATTTCCGACTTGGAGGAAACGTTCGCCAATCTACGCAAATACAACATAATGATTAATCTAAAGAAGTGTTTTTTGGAATACCAGCCGGAAAATTGTTAGGTTTCATTGTGTCTCAAAGAGGCATAGAGGTGAACCGAGACAAAATTATGGCTATACTCAATATTTCGAGGCCTACTCACCTGAAGGACGTTCAAAGGCTATCTGGTTGCATTGCTGCAGTCAGTCGGTTTGTAAGCCGGCTCGGTGAAAGAGCTGCACCACTCTACAAGATCCTGAAAAAGACTAAAAAGTTCGTTTGGACTGATGAAGCTGAAGCTGCACTATAAGACCTCGAAGCAGTACTCTTGTCCGTGCCTATCCTTGCAGCGCTAGAACCTCGCGAACCCATGTTGCTCTATCTGGCTACGACAAACAGAGTCGTCAGCATCATTATGGTGGTGGAAAGATCAGAGGCAGGAACACTTGGTGCAGCGTCGACTTACTATCTCAGTAAAGTCCTAACTGAATCGAAGCAACGGTATCCGCATTATCAAAATCTGGCTTATGGTGTGTTCTTCGCATCTAGGAAGCTACGTCATTACTTTCAGGAGCATCAAATTACCTTGGTGAGCACAGCTCTCATGAGGGACATAATTAACAATAGTGACGCTATAGGACGTGTTGCAAAATGGGGAATAGAGCTTTCATCTTTCGACACTGAGTACAAACCTTGGATGGCAATTAAATCCCAAATACTCGCTGACTTTGTTGCTGATTGGACAGAGACAACGGAAAACATGACCCTCCCAGAGTCAGAATTCTGGACCTTGAATTTTGACAGGTCTAAAGTGCTCGGGGGCTGGCATGGTGCTCAAATAACCCCAAGGAGACAAGCTTTTATATGTATTGCAGATCCACTTCACAGCAACAAACAACATTGCCGAATATGAAGCATTGCTACACGGAATCCGCATTGCTAAAGACATCGACATCCGACGAATTATGTGTTACGGAGATTCGGATCTTGTTGCTCAACAGGTATCAGATCACTGTAATGCAAAAAAACACATGGTAGCATATAGGGCTGTCGTGGATGAACTATCTAAATCATTTGAAGGGTTTGAGGTTCAACACATCCTTCGAAGAGAAAATGAGGAAGCAGATGCATTATCTTGAATAGGCTCTACATGGAAGAAGGTCCCGGATGTCGCTTTTTTAGAGCACCACAAAGTTCCCTCTATAATAGGAGTTGATGAGGAATATCAGACCAAATCCGACTCACCTTTAGTAGAAGTCCTGGCTATGATTCCCAGCTGGACAAAAACCCTACCTCGATTTCTTGGTAGACAGAAAATTACTCGAAGACGAGATTCTGAGCCGGCAGATCGTCCGATAAGCAAAAACCTATACAATAGTAAATGGTGAGCTCTATAAACACAGTGTATCTAGGGTTTTCCAGTGTTGCGTATCTCTGGAAGGAGTCGAAATCCTAAGGGAAATTCATGAAGGCAAATGCGGTCATCATGCTACAGCCAAATCTTTAGTGGCAAAAGCTTTCAGACACAGATTTTTCTAGCTTACAGCCAAGGCAGATGTCGAACGACTGGTCAAGATGTGCAAAGGTTGCCAAGGCTCATGTTCCGGCTAACCAGTTGTGAAGAATTTCGATAACATGGCTCTTCGCGGTCAGGGGGCTTGACATGGTAGGACCGTTTAAACGGACTCCAAGTGGATTTACTCACCTCTAAGTAATGGTGGATAAGTTCACAAAATGGATCGAGGCTAAACCCGTCACAAATTGTGAAGGAGCAATAGCCAGAAGATTTGTTGAGGATGTTATAATCCAATACGGTTATCCGCATAGTTTTATCACGGACAACGGGAGCAATTTTCCTATGGGAGAACTTGCTGAATTCTGCGACGTACAAAAAATCCGGCTTGACATTGCATCAGTCGTGCATCCACAAGCCAATGGACAAGTTGAAAGAGCAAATGGTCTAATCCTGCAAGGCCTCAAACCAAGACTCGAAGCACCACTTCGTCGTGCTGCAGGGGCTTGGGCAGACGAATTACCATATGTGATATGGAGCTTAAGAACAATTCCGAACAGGTCAACCGGATACACACCTTCTTCTTGGTCTACGGCACAGAAGCAGTTCTTCCTAGCGATTTAATTCATACTTCTCCCCAAGTTGCTGCGTATATCCAAGAGGATGCTGAAATTTTTCGACAAAATGATCTCGATTTAATCGAAGAAGTTCTCGTCATTGCTGAGCACAGATCAACAGCCTATCAACAAAAGTTACACAAGTATCATAGCCAGAGAGTTAGAAACCGGTCTTTAAATAAGGGCGATTTGGTTCTCCAGCTCGTGCAGAAAAGAACGCAAAAACTTTCCCCAGTATGGGAAGGGCCCTTTTTAGTTAGTCGAGTACTGCACAATGGTTCTTACTATCTAACTGATATGCGGCCAGTCAAAGAAAGACCTGCTACTAAGAAGAGAAAGAGAGCTGGAGGCAGTACAGACCCGGAAGAATTAGACAGACCATGGAATATTGTTCATCTACGTCCCTTTTATTCTTAAAATTTCTTTCTTTGTAATCATATATGTGTATATGTTCAATTAGAAATAAAGTATTGGTTGCCTCAATATTTTTCAAGAAGTTTTATATTACCATCTTATTTCCGAATGATCATGTCACAGTCGAAAATCCCACAATACTTGAAAGTACTTTATGCTCATGTTTGTTCTAGTTAGATTTCCGATTCTAAAAATGCCGCCTTCGGTTATAAATCTAAAATTTCTAGTTTTTTACTTTGGTTCTTTATCTGATTGCCAGATGCGGGTATTTTCCGAGTACTGAATTGTTGGTACTGGAAACCGGCTTTGTTTCGAGTTTAAACTGGTTTAGCAATTGAGCTCCGTTGCTCGGCAAAGTTTCCGTGTTGAAGGTTTGTCGGCTCATGAAAGGGATGAGGCAGAAAGCCAGATAAGCGATAAGTATAGACAAAACAAAAGTTCTTATGTAGAAATTCAAACACAACAAAATAAAGCCAAAAGTGCTAAAAGGAAGTAAAATACATCAGTTCTTACAAAACGTAGCACTAGCAAGAATATTATACTACTTATTACAATCCGATTGTTTCTGAATAACACATTGTTTTTCTGGTACTCTACGGTGAAGGAGAAGAGGTAGGAGCTACCGGCTCACTGGAGACATCGCCTTCACCTTGGTATCTTTCCGAGAAGGGCAAATCAGATTTGGTTTGCTCGTCGTCGGAAACTTCAGTTATTTCTTCGGGAGGCGGAGGAGGCTCTTTCCACGCGAGTGAAGAACGGAGTGTCATAGCTGGTCAGATCAGCTACATGGCATCCATAGCCAGCGCATGAGTACATGATGTCCTTGATGTTCTGCTCCTTGTCGTCTTCATCCACAGTTGAATAACCCCTGGTTACTTGCCAAATCTCCATGCTTCCATGGTGGCTCATAACCATTGCCAGCGCATTAGACATGTTATAGTCCTAGATTAGCTAGGGAATCTCTTTTGCCTTATCTTGCACTTCAAAGGCAAACATTCAGTTCATATCGGAAATCTTTAAGGCTTCGCGAATATCCTCCATTGACGGGCGGAAATCATGAAGCTGATCTCCGACTTCATTAAGCCGGCCGGTGCGAGACTCGGAAGAAGAAGAATCCCGCAAATTTAGAGGACCTACGTATATAAAGCAAAGGTCAAAAAATATATCTGAACTCCTAGAGTCAGAAGAAAGAAAAGTCAGAGACAGGAAAATTACCAAAGATGACATCATCAACTTTGGTCTTCTCCGCCCTAAGACTATGGAGTTCAGCCCGGAGTGCTTGGGTGATGTCCTTCTCCCTGGCCAACTCGTCTGTGAGATCCGAGATTTTCTTATCCTGGATAGCAATTTTGTGATCACATTCTTCGGTGGCCATATTGGATGATACAAGAACACTGTTAATACTGCTCTCATGATCTACCTTAAGCTTATCCAGCTCTTGCCTTAAGTCGGTGTTTTCCACCTCCAGGGTTTTGAGGTTCTTGGCATCTTCAATCAGTTTGCATGACTGTTTGACTAGTTCTGTAAACAAAAGAAAACAGTCGAATAAGAATTCGACTATGAAAGCAAAAGAGCAAGTATAAGGACTGAAATGAATACCTTTGGCCTCATCGCTGGAAATCTTCAGTTGGGCATTTTCAAGGCGGAGAGCTCTAAGACCTTTCGGCTTATTGCAGATATTCTGTAACAATTCCTGGTTATAAGCATTAACTTTCTGTAAGTCAGAATAATACCTAGAGTCAGAAGTCTACTAAAGACTCGGGCTAATACTTTAACTAAGTTAAATATTAGCACGAGCCTTGGGGGCTACGCTAGTTCATTCTTCGGCATCCTATGAAAGCATAAATCTGGATTTCCTATCCAACTTCATGCTTGGGGGCTAGAGGATATGATATGAAATAAAGTAAAATAGAAAGTCAAATTCCGACTTACATGATGTTCATGGGTCAGTTTGCTCAGACTCATGTTCACCTTAGAAGAAACCTTCTCAGTAAGAGTCCGTGGGATCACTGGTGGTCGCGGAGCCACGCTAGCCTTTAGCTTTTCATCGCGAAGACAAACTTGGTCAAGAAGCTCGAAGAACTTGACGTCCTCGGCTTCTTGCGCCTCTTCTTCGGCAGTGATGTTCTGGCTCCCCAAGCATTGCTGAGCCAGCTTTTGGATCTCTTCTACAGTTTTCCGAGTAATGCCAAGTTTAGAAATACCCAAATTACTGAGAAGGTTGTCCGCAAAAACCTTTGCCGAGGGATCATTACCCTTTGAGGGTTCACCCTTATCAGTTGCTGAGTCACCCATGGTGACGTCGGTTTGCAAACCAAGGTTCGCTAGCTCAGGATGCTGAGCCGGATCTTCCGCACCACGAGGAGATGAAGTAACCTCCGATGATGTAGAAGCCATTGGGATAGGAGTCGGAGGCGGAGCAGCATGCGAAGTCAAATTTAACTTTGACTGTCATAGAGGCTTTGCCGGGATTCCCTTCCCCTTGCCCTTGATGAACTGTTTAGCTCTAAAGAAGTGACATTACAAGATCATTACACTTTAGAAAGAATGAGAGATAAAATACAAAGACCATGTGAAGAAAGTTACCTCTTCACAAGAGGCACTTCTTTTGTGCCAATAGAAACAATCAGAGACTTACGCTTTCGAGTAAGCACCTCCAATAGTGCTACAAGTTCTCCATCCTCCTGAGAGATCTCATGAGGATATCCCTCAAGAGGAGCAAGCTCTGACTCGAGGAGATCATCAAGATGAAAGAAAAATTACTTCATTATTGCAAAAAACTGTAACAAAGTACGGATGAACACATATTCGAGTAACTGTTGGAAAACATACTAGTGTCATGGGATCATTAGCCATATGCATGTCCAAGGAAATGTCCGTAATCTTTCTCTTGATCCTCTCTTTGATCAACCATTTGATCTGGGACTCATAGTCCTTGTCCGAATATGATTTTGAGCAGATCTGGAGAGAATCCGTCTTGCTCTTGGTAATTGAATGCTTGAGCCGATCACCATGGTGTTGGAGAGGCTGGATCCGACGCACCAGCCAGTAGTGAACTAGGACGGATCCTTTCAGACCCTTGTGCATCATCAAATATTCGATGCGCCTCTTGGCAAGAAGCAGATCATCGGTGAGATCCGGAGCTTTTGCATCCCAGGACTTTTGGTGCATGGCGGCGCCATTGACGAAAGCCAGCAAAGCAGTTGCTTTGCCGGGAGTCGATCTGTCCTTATGATAAAAGAACATGGACGGCCATTTCTTCACGGATTCGCTAGCTTTGATTCTAGGATAGACTCATTCTCTCCTAACAGAAAAGCTGAGAGTTCCAATAATATAAGGATTACCAGAAGTGATGGAATTTCTCCGGGTACCAAAGTAGTACCGGAATAGAACAAGACTCGGTCTAATTCCGAGATACCCCTCACACAAAGATGCATAAGCTCTCATTTTGAGATTGAGTTTGGGGGAGATTGTGGAGTTGAACTCCGTAGTGATCTATAACCTTAGAGAATAAATCTGAGGGAGGAAAACTTAAACCTCTGTCGAGGTGGGTGCCGAAGTGCACTCGCTCGTTGGCTTTGGGGGTGGAGATGGTTTTACCAAAACCTATCTATCAGTCGCTGGCACGGAGGAGGCCTTCTTTCTCGTCAAATGGGAGCTTGTCGTTGTCAAGGACGCAGGGGATCCAGACCCCACGAAAGTTCTCCTTCTGCACCAACGGGAGGGGGGGTCGTCGCCATTGTCGCCGCTGTGCCGGAAGACGAAGCATCAACCATTTTACGGGCGGTGGTGACCTAGGATGGGCGGCACTCTTGGCTTGGGGGGAGGGAGAAGAGCTTTTGCATGGAAGCATCGAGAGGAAGGAGAAGACACTGGCGTTGGTAAGGAAGAAAGAGGAAATCTTGACCCCTTATATCCCTCACCTGCGCTAAGATTCGTGGAAGATAAACAGTAACCATGCCACATGTCGTGGAAGGAGCTAGGTAATCTCCTCGCGAGGATTACGCCGCCTCGATCTCTGTGCACGCATTAAAACGACGCCTCGGTTCCGCGAAAGGCAGACCCACCAACAGTCGAGCTGCCAAGAATGTCTGTCATTGACGTGACTCGACCTTGACTAATGTCAGGTTACGTTAGAGACCAAGTTCCTTCTTAGTTTAAATTTCAAGATGGAAACCCGAATAATGTACTGATAGGTCCGGCTTACTTTTAAGACCCGGATCCTATCATTTTCTTTTGAAGTTTCAGAAACCCTTCAAGATTCTACAAGCCGAAGATGAATCAAGCTAGAAGATGGTGAAATCCAACTCTGGATCTTGGAGGCTTCCGGGGACTACTGTTGGGGATATACTTTCCGGGTATCCTCACTGTGCTTCACTGACCAGGGTGGTCCACTTAGGGTTAGAGCTTTGCTTCACGGGAGGCCTAGTCAGGGAGAAGAGACGGAATCCAGTCCGGCTACGAGAGCCCATAAGACTTACCGACATAGGCCTGTAGTGTTACTTGTAGTTTAAGATGTACTCTGTAACCGACTCTTAGTCATAGCCGAATAGGTCGCTCCTATAAACCTGAGGCCGGATATCTATATAAGCCGTCCTAGGTACCAACCTTTAGGGCACCCCACAATAATCTACAATCTCAACTCGCACAGGCAAAACCCTTGTAACCCATATCCGGCTCTGCCGTATTACTGGATTGCTAGCAGGAGTAGGATCCGTCCAAAGCTGGCAGATTCAAACCTGGGTAAACTCGTGTGCTCACCGTCTCAGAACACCGTATGTCTCCACACCCCTCTCTTCCGCACACCTCGAGGACCCCCTCGTGGCGTACTTGTCCTCAATCCGACGATACCTCTTGCCCCATGGTGGGCGCCAACTGTCATGGTATTACCGACGAGTACGCCATGGAGGGGTCTTCAAAGAGCGTGTTTAGAGAGGTGGGGGAAGACGTTGAGTTGGCAGGTACGAGGTAACACAGCTTACCCAGGTTCAAGTCCCACAATGGTGGCGGAACTCTACTCCTGCTATAAATCACTATAATGGCAATATGCTAAGTTACAGGGATTGGTTCGCTATGCGAGGTGTTATGAATCGTGCCCTAAAGGATCCCACATTCCCCGCTTATAAAGGCGCCAGAACCTAGGGTTATAGGGAAAAGACCTTCCCGGACATGTTACGGAGTCCTACACTAATACTAACTAGTCTTCGTGTCTTGTACTCCAAGGCTCCGAGCAGGTCGGTGACTTCAATGTAGAATTCCTTTATCCGGCATGAGCCTCCCTTCTGGATCCGTCTAACTGGGTCGCCCAGCAGGGCATGGGCCATGGTACCAACTGTGGGCCATCCGGGTTAGCCAGATTAGAGACATGCAATGGTGATACCCATTTAGCATATCCCCAACAACACATTCAACCCAGTTTTCAAGCCTACCCATTTAGCATTTTTACTCCTTCCATGGAAGTTAGAGGTGGCCTTACCTTTTGAGACCTTTACGTTCGTCCTTTGTTTCTCCAAGTGTTCTCTCGACGAACGTGAGTAACGACCCTTGTTGGTGGTGTCGCCCACTTCAAGATGGAGAAAGAACCCTTGTTAGTGGTGTCGCGAAGATCTATACGAAGCGAGAAGATTCATATCGTCGGCCTTCTTTCCCGTACCATGAGGCGGATCTCGAGGGCGAGATCCATTGTTAGTAGTGCCGAATTGTAGCACCCCGGGTAAAACCACTACTAGAAAAACACTTGTTGTTTTTATTTTGTGCATCATCATGATTGCATGTTCATGTCATCATGCCACATTGCATTTGAGCATCATATCAAACGTTGCATTTGTTTTGTATTGCTTGTGTTGTTGCTATCACAAATACTCCCTCTCCTTCTTTCTATCTCTATTTTGTTTTATACAAACCAGGACCATTGGTAGGGTCCAATATTTTCAAAGGATATTTTGTTCTTTTACTAAAACCTTAATCTTGTAAATGCATATATACATATTATGTATGTGGACATTCCCTCTGTCTCTTATGATAATTCCGTGTAGTCTATGTTTTTGCCCTAAATCCCCTATTCAAATCCTTTGAAAAGAATTCAAAAGGTTTGGCTTAATCAGGATATTTAAAATTGAAACAAATCAAAACAAACATTAAGAAGTAAAACATAAAAATAAAAAGAGAGAGATATACCTGCAGTAGCCCAGCCCAACCAGCCTTGTCCTTCCTAGGCCAAGAACCCAACAACGATGCAGCCTGGACATACTACTGTTGTCCTCTTCCTCCTCATAGCAGGAGAGCTGCCTGACCCTCCACCACCGCAGTTGCTCCCCATTCTTTTCCCCTCCTAAAATCCAATCCATGAGACTCATGTGAACCCTAGCCTTCCTCCCGTCCTTCCGCCGCCTTCCATCGACAATTGTTTCTTCTCTTTCTTTTCTACACCAAACAGAGCTCCCGAACATCACCTCACCGAGGCATCGTCACTTCGGTCATCAACAGTTCCTTTCGAGGCCGCAAGAAGCTCCACGATGTCGTCCCCTTCGATTTAACACGCGGAGCAGAACAAATTCGGCCATGTTCATCGCCGAGGTCCTTCTCTACCTCCTTCGGTCGCTGCACTTCATCACCGAAATTCGCTGCTGCCAAGCCGTCTCCGTCATAGTCCTCTGCACAAGGAGAACGGGGTGAGCATCCTCTTTCCGTTCCCCTCCTCCTTGTTTGTTGCCGTGCACCATCCTCGGTCGTTTCCATAGCCATGCTCTGTGGCTGGATTTTTTTTGTCTCTACTCGCACATGGCCTGCACGCGCACACCCTGCCATGCTGAACTACATGCATGCGTAGCACCGTAGCGTCAACAGCCTGACGCACACACAACCGAGTAAATTGCATATAACTACCACAATTCAGTCACTTATTACGAGTCAGTACCAACATTCCTAATCTTTTCAGTTCAATACCAAGTTTGCGGCATGGCTTCGCAAGGTACACTAATTTTTATCTCATACAATTTAACAGCCTTCCTGACAGGTAGGACCCATCCGCAGAGTTGACTAGTCAACAAGAATTACCACAAGTGGAGGGTGAGCTGAGGTGGACATGGTGCCCACTTGTCATCCTCCATCTTTCCTCCTCTTATCTCTCTCTGGTTAGATCTAGCCGACGCATCGCAATGACCTGGAGGTCACCGCCATGCTGGCTGCCTCCGCTCATGTCGCCTTCCATGCGGCCAGTGGGCATGGCCGGCGATCGGCCCGTACCTACAGCTGTGAAGGGGCAGCGGCTCTAGGACAGCAGGCGGCGCGTGCGAGCGCCGGTGGGCGAGCCTTGGCGGGCGAGCGCCGGCCAAGGACGGCGCGGGCGAGGGCAGTGGAGGAGATCCATTCGCCGGTTGCATGGGAGAGCTCCAGGCGAGCTCCGGCCGACGAGCAGCGCATGCGAGCTGACAAGGAGGAGGTGCGGGTGAGCTCCGTTCAAGGGGCGGCGTGGGCAAGCTCCAGCTAGCGACGCGTGCAAGGCCGGCGAGCGGCATGGGAAAGATCCATCCAGCAGGAGGCGCAAGTGCCGGTGATGGATGGCGCGGGCGAGCCTCGGTCAGGGCGCACCTGCGTGCGTGAGTAAACTGCTGCACGATTGTGGGATGGGTCAACGATGAGGGAAAAAAGAGAAATGGAGGAATAAAAAAATAGAAAATAGACGCATGATTAGAATCAAAGTCTTTTTTTTGATTAGCCAGCTCTATATAAGGGTCCTACCTATCAGAAACCTGTTAAAATACTATTAGATAAAAATTAGTGTGTCTCGCGAAGCCATGTCGCAAACTTGGTACTGAACTGAAAAAACTAAGAATACTGGCGCCTGAATTGTGGTAGTTATATGTAATTTACTCCACACAACCACAGACTGCAGTGACCCTGTTCCCCCATGTTTCCCTGCGATCTCCATACACCTCCAGCACTGAACTGCATACACACGCCTAGAGGGATCTTCCAGCTATCCAGAACATCTCGCGGCGCTCGATTCCGACCCCTGAATCTCTCGTTTGCTTCTTTCGAAGATCAGGAAAACTCATCTATCCGCGTCTACTGTTTTCGTCAGTTTCCGACAGTTTAAAACTTCCATGTTCATCGCTTTACCTCTTATCACTCGAAGGATCTCCGGTCAATATGTTTCATGCTCTGATACTCTCCGATGTATCAGCTACATGTAGCCGCAACGGGCACCTCAAACGGATCAATGATGAGCTCAGAGTTGCCTCCCGAACATAGGCCAAGCTGGCTGTTTTTGCCTCTGGAGATTTCAGGTCGTCAGTCTAACGAGTCTCCTAACCAGCCCCAAAATCATGGTCTCCCCATCTCGTCTTTGTGCCTCTGTATTCAGAGCACGCGCACAAGCATGCGTCTGTGCCACCTGTTCGTTGTCACCGCCGGCTGTGTGCGTCGCCTCTCGCCGTCTCGCGCCTGGAGATAGTCCATCTGGTCGTGCGCATGGTGCTTGTCCCGGGTCGATGTCAGCCCAGCTCGATATCTGCTCTTGATCTTTGACATGCCTGCTACTGCTAGCGAGCTTGCTAGTTTTACACCGGAGATTTGGTTCGGCAGCCTACTTCACACACGAGAACGTCATTTTCAGCTAGCTAGCCTTGCTGTATCTTCCGATTCAGCTGCATGCTATCTGCATGTCACGTTTGGCCTTTTGAATGTTTGAGGTCCAATTTTTTACACCAACCCCACTCAAGTACGCTGGTTGTCACTCTGCCATTTTTGCCTGGGAGATCTCACAAGTAGAAGGTCCGTGAGATCAATACACAACCTTTTCTTCTTTTCCCTTCGAGGTTCTTGGTGTTTCTTTTAAATCCAATGAATCTAGTTCCATTCAAATATGGTTTGGACCATTAAAACGTAATCAAGCCAGAAGCGCATGAGGAATTCCTGTATACATCAGTTTCAGTTTCGACCACTTTGAAACATGTAAAATAATTAAATGCTTTTGAATATAAGTAAAACTTGATATTTGCCTAACTTCTAATTTGTAAATCTGAATCTTGCAAATTATATATGTTTTGTGATCAGAAAAATGCAAGGATTAATAATAGGCCATCCAAAAATAATTTTTTCGCAATTAAATTATCGAAATTATAAAAATGCTATTAAATGGCTTTTTCTTAATAAATCCATATCTTTTGATATGTGATTCCGAATTCGACAAATAATATGTCTAAATCGATCAGCGCGACGAGCCCTTTCCAACTATGCATTTCATACTTGCAATTGCATCATGAACTGTTTATGCAAGGAAAACATGACGAATAAAAATTGGAAAATAATTATTTCTTGTTGATAATGCCTCACTAATGTTGTAACCGCAATGTGCTATGTAAATGATATATTTTGAACATGATTGCATCATTAACTTGCCATGTCATGCATCATATCATGAGCATGCCGGTTCTTCCACATTAGTTGTAATTGTTGCATCGCTTGTTCCTTTAGGGTTTAGGGTTTAGGACGATAGGACGATGAGATGTTGTGAGCTTCGACAAGTTATTCGGCTTTAGGGTCTGAAAACACTTGCCTGAAAACACCGCCGGAGATACATATCCGAATAACTTGCATCGCTTTTTCCTTTCGAGACTGAGCGTGCTAACCACATGTGGGGTGTCTGGGCACCCTTCGGCTTAGTACCTAATTTCAAAGTACTATACTGTGGGCCACAAACTAGTTTGACGTTTTCATGCCATGTTATGCCATGTATGCCATGTTATGCCATGTTTAATATCTATTGCTCGATGAACGTTTACTACTGTACTGTTTAGGATGTGGGTCGTTATGTTGAGGATTATACCTATGGCCTCTAATCTCTCAGCTGATCTCGCAACCTCTGGGTACGTCTTCGGAGCCGGCCGACTTCGTTATGGGTAGCTTAGTAGGGTGGCCCCCATGTACTTGCTTTGGGTCTGGGAAAGCGTCATGTCCGAGGCCCCGCCGACATATCGAGGGGTGTATGTTAATTGATCAGGCAAAAAGGGTTAAAGTGCGTGTGGAAACTTTGGTGCACCCCTGCAGGGTTAAATCTTTTCGAAAAGCCATGCCCACGGTTATGGACGACTTGGAGCATATTTTCTCGATCATAGACAAATATAACTAAAGTTTACTGCTATAATTTGACTTGTATCTGATATAACTAGTAAGTTGGATAACTACCATGGAAAGGATGAATAAAACTGCCAACCGTGTGACTTTCCTCGGCAGGACTTCCTTGTTTGGTTTCGAGGGGGGAATACCAGGATGGGTATGTTTGGTGGTCGTATCAGGTTGGTTCCGCATAGGTCTTTCTTATCTCTCTCCAATAGTCATTAGTTGTATCGATTATCTATAGGTTGTTTCGTGCATACTATATTACCGCTTTAGTCCACCATACCTATGTAGGCGAGAGCTGCTGAATTCTAGAGTCGCCGTGTATTGGTCTCAGTATTGATCGCTCTCTTTTTCCTTTCCCCTTTGTCGGCACCCCTTTAGATTTAGCAGGTTTGAGATCGACGTCATTAGCATGGTTACCCTTCCAGCTTGTCCTGGGAAGGGTTATGGATGCCATTGGTTATTCTTCAGAGCTCTTAGACGCATTTGCATCTTGTCCGTACTCGGACGCTGTATCGTTTTCAAGGTGATTTGGATCTTTGTACTAATATCTGTATTCTTGACTCGTTGAGTCGTTGTTGTATATATATGTTCTGTGGATTCCATCATGGACTATGGTGTAATGATATTACTTCGTTTTCCAACCGCATGCAAGTTCCTGGTGGGCATCTTTGAATCGTTTCTATGCGGGTTTGGTGAGAATCGCTAAAAATTGCATAGGGACGATTCAAGGGTGTTACACCTTCTTTCTGCTCCCTCCATGCAAGTCGTCACGCATGTCGTGGTTACTTGTCAGACGCGGTGCTTCATTGTGGAATCTGCTCCTGTGTCCTTTGTTGCCACTGCGCTCTTCGTCATGCTAGGCATGTTCCCCCTGGTCGCGTATAACGATACCAACCTGGGGGCACCTTTGAGGTGGTATGCTTGTACGGTGGCGTGACTGTGGTTCCTTATGATGATATGACCATGGGGGTGGTGGCGAGCGACGAGGGTGAGCCTTGTCTCTGTTGCTAGAGGATACTGGGATGGCACCAGTCCTGTTGCGCGTATCCCTCCACCTTCATTCCGTGGATCCTGTGTGGGATCCTTCATCATGGGTAGATCTTGGCCTTCGGCGGTTGTTCATGCTTGACTGGGAAAACTCCGGATTGGACTTGTGCCTTTGCGAGGTGGCCTTGTCCTGCTGCTTGTAAGCTTTGGCTACAAAGTCATAGACCTAAGACACCACTTCTGGTGTCCTGTCCAGTTCAAGGAGGGTCTTAGCGACGACCATGTTAAGGGAGGGAGTTAGCATTACTTGCCTCCCCTCTGAATCGATGTATGGGGTGGCTTTTGCTGGTTTGGACGCTCCCCGCCCTAACTTGCATCGAACGCCAGGATCGCCGACAACGTGAGCTGGTGCCTTCTTTGCCTTGTGATTTAGCAGCAACTGCTTGTATTCAGCCACCATTGCTCTTGCCGCATTGATCGATTGTTGTGCCTTGGCCAGGTCCCTATCTAGCTGGGCACCCTGCTACGCGATGCACTTGGCCTCCACGAGGATCTCCGTGTGCTTATCGTCAAGCTCCGTGACACTCCGGATATGGGCGATATTTCTTGGCTCGATGAGAAGTGGGCCGTACAGCACCTTGTCGGCTGGTGTTACCAAGGGGTTGTCGGTTGCTGATGTGGACGACAGTGACACTAGATTTGTTGCGTTCGTAGCACTTGGTCCGGCGGTGAGTTCCTGCGGCTGATGCGGGGGATAGCCGGACCCGTAGGATATGCAGATTTTTTGTCTTTTGTTGCCGTAGCTCCTGCGTCTGTGATGCTAGCGGAGCTTTGCCGGCAATCTTATTCTGCTGGTCTTTACCTGGCGGGAAGTGACAGCCTTCTCGGTGCGCTCCTCCCTCTCGATCCCTCTCATAACAGTATCGTATTCCTCCGAGTTAGCGTCAGAGCTGCCACCATCCATGTTGATGTAGGCATAAAGCGCGTCAAGCACTGAGTCGGATTTGGCTTCAGTGTTTTTGGTGGCGGAGCTAAGGGGGACGATGCAAGGTCGTTGTTGTTGTTGTTGCCTCCTTCGGTTGCGGCGGCGATGTTGGACTTAGCTTCCTTGTTAGCGTCAGTGAAACTTTTAATAGTTGCGATCATCTCGTTGAGGGTAAGCAAGTCGGCAGCTTGTCGCCTCTGAAGCCTATGCCGGAGGAGTGTTCCGGGCGTGAGCCCTTCCACGAAGTGGTAGACAAGTTCATCCGTGCGGAAACCCTCTAGGGTTTCTCTCACCCTTAACCATCTGGCGAGGTATCCACGAGGAGATTCTCCGTCCCGTTGAACACATCTGGCCAGATCGAAGATAGTGATGAAGCCGAAAAAGTGTGACCTCCGTGTCTCTAACGCTCGGGGAAGCCAAGCGGATCTACAGGGTCCTTCCACCGTTATATCCTACACAGGGGCGGTTTGGGTGGGCCTTGAATTTTTCAGATCTGAGCCGAGAAACTCCGGAGAGAGATCTGAGCCAGATCCTTCCGCGAACGTATCCTGCCCGGAGGTGGTATGTGCGGACCTTGACGAGTTTCTGACTTCCTGGAAGCTAGGACCCGAGTCGGTTTTGCTGATGAAGATGTGGATGTCCCTGACTGGAACAACGGAGAAGTAGGTGGGGTTTGTCTTCGCTGGGATCTAGAACTCGTCCAATGGATCGATCGAAACGTTGCTGGAGAAGAGGACACGCCCAATGGCTATGGTGTTGTCAATTCCCGTGAAGATATTGGACCTCTCCCGGTGTAGAGCTCGAAGCGCCTCTTGCCCCACGGTGGGCACCAACTGTCATGTTATTGCCGAGGAGTACACCATGGAGGGGAACTCATAGAGCTTGTTTAGAGAGGTGGGGGAAGGCGGTGAGTTGGCGGGTACGAGGTAACACAACTTACCCAGGTTCAAGTCCCACAATGGTGGCGGAACTCTACTCCAGCTATAAATCACTATAATGGAAGTTAAAAAAATTCACTATAATGGTAATATGCCGAGTTATAGGGATTGGTTTGCTATGCGAGGTGTTATGAATCGTGCCCTAAAGGCTCCCACATGCCTGGCTTATAAAGGCGCCAGAAACTAGGGTTATAGGGAAAAGACCTTGCTAGACAGGTTACAGAGTCCTACACTAATACTAACTAGTCTTCGTGTCTTGTACTCCAAGGCTCCGAGCAGGTCGGTGACTTCAACGTAGCCTTCCTTTAGCCGTGATGATTCTCCCTTCTGGATCCGTCTAATTGGGCCGCCCAGTAGGCCATGGGCCGTGACACCAACTGTGGGCCACCCGGGTTAGCCGGATTAGAGACATACAATGGTGATACCCATTTAGCATATCCCCAACAACACGTTCAACCCAATTGTCAAGCCTACTAGCATTTGTTTTCTGCTCTCTTTGGTTGTTACTCAAGGATGGTATCTTCAACAGTTTGATGTGCAGAATGCCTTTCTGCATGGAGTTTTTGAGGAGAAGATTTATATGCGTCATCCACAAGGTTTTGTTGATCCTACATGTCATCAGCATCTCTGCTGCCTTGTTAAGGCTTTGTATGGACTTAAGAAGGCTCCTCGTATGTGGCATGCATGTCTTGGCTCTGTCCTTTGGGCTCATGTGTTTGTTCCATCCAGTGCTGACACGTCCTTGTTCCTTCTTCAACATCCTGAGGTCATGATGTATCTGCTAGTTTATGTTGATGATATCATCCTCATCAACTCCTCTGATGTTACTGCTGATCGTCTCTTATCTGTGCTGAGTGGTGATTTTGCTGTCAAGGACTTGGGTGCCCTGCACTACTTGCTTGGTCTGGAGGTCTCACGGTTTTCTGCTGGGTTGACTCTCACTCAACACAAGTATTCTCTGGACTTGCTGCGTCGTGCTGGTATGTTGAAGTGCAAACATGCTACCCACTCCTATGTCTGCTATTGATTGGTTGTCTGCTCTTGATGGAGATCCTCTTTCACCAGATGATGCTACTGATTACTGTAGTCTCTTTGGTGGTCTCAATACCTCATTATCACCAGACCAGATGTCTCTGATGTCGTCAATCGTGTGTGTCAGTATCTTCATGTGCCCAGGACATCTCATTGATCATTTGTGAAGCGTATTATGCACTACATCTGTCTCACTGCATCGTATGGTTTTCTTCTCTAGCCTGCACCGTCTTGTGATCTCTTAGCCATATCGGATGCGGATTGGGCTGGCAGTCCTAATGACAGGCGATCCATGGGGGGCTATGCAGTATTCTTTGGACCTAACTTGATCTCCTAAAATGCTCGCAAACAAGCTACAGTATCTCGAAGCAGTACTGATGCTTAATACAAGGAGGTAGCTAATGCCACAACTGAGCTCATAAGGGTGCAGTCCCTACTGAGAGAACCGGGAGTCTCTCAAGATTATCCTCCAGTCCTTTGGTGTGACAACATCGATGCTACATACCTTTCATCTAATCCGGTATTCCATGTGTAGCACCCTGATAAAATCACTACTAGAAAATCGCGTGTTGTTTTTATTTTATGCATCATCATGACCGCGTGCTCATGTCATCATGCTGGATTGCATTTGAGTATCATCATGTCTGCATGCATTTGTTCGCCTAAAACTATTTTCTAAAAGTCTATTTTGTTTTCTAGATATTCCCTCTTTGTTCAAATTGAAAACCCTAGATCTATCTAGATCTTTTATTTGACTAAACCCTAATTACAAATGTTTTGTTTTAAACGAAATAAAATAAATAAATAAGTAAAAACGTATTTTATAAACCAGGGGAGGCCACCGGCCAGGCCCAAATGCCCAGCTAGGAGCAGCCTACCACCCGAGATAAAACCCTAATCCTAGTCTAAACTTGATCCAACCCTAATCTCCACCAAAACCTAGACCTACCCACCTAACCCCACACCGACCCAGCCACAACACCCTCACGCGACGCGACACAGCCCTCCCGCTCGCCACGCGTAACCCTGCCCCACCCCGGTACATGCTACCTACCGCCAAGCCTCGCGAGCGATGCAATCCCGTAACCCACCCCGACACGCCTCTCTCCTCGTTCCCGACCGACCCGCGCACCCTGGCTCCACTCCCTCGCTATCGTGCACCGCTCTACCCGAATTCGATCCCCACCAACCCCCACCACGCCGCGAGCCTGGCCCCACCCCACTCCCTCTCACCTGCCCGCGATGCCTTCCTCGGCCTCGACCCTCGCTCCCTCGGTCAACCGCATCACAGTGCCGCCTCTCTCCATCGCCTCCCCGTCCACCAGGTCGCGCCACGTTGCCGCCGCTTATGGCCTCCTCGTCACCTGCACCGCACCTCCTCCGCCGAGCCCGCCTTTTGCCGGCCCACCCAAGCCCCATGAGCGTGTCCTCATCCCTCCGTCTCGAGCTGGCCGCGGCCGCCCCATGCCTGCCTCCGGCGCTTCCGCGCGAAGCTCTGTCGGCCCGAGCACCGTCGTTCGAACCCGCCCCAGCCTCCGTCTCACCATCGGTCGGCTCCGCCATCAAGCCACCGCCGTCGCCTCCTTCTCGCGAGTAGGCTGCCTCCCTGATGCGCCTCCTCGTCGCGTCCTCCTCGCTTGCAGGCAATGTGACCCCGACACCGTCCATCGCTCTCCTCTGCATCGCACCGCCGCCAGCGACGCGAGCCCCTCCACGTGGCCAAGCGGCGCGCGCCACCGTACATCAGGTCCCTTACGTCCTTCCGCCGCCACCACCTCATCGTGGTTCTCCTCCAGGCCGCCGCGCGCCTAGCACTGCCGTCCCTGCGTTCCTTCATCCGGCTATCGCCCGACGGCCTCGCCCCTTGCCCAACGCCCACGCGCCGCCCAGGTGACTGCGTGAGAGGTGTGTTTGGAGCACACCAGAACCAGACTGAAGGATGCTAGTGGTCAGTTGTAGATCCCCACTTCAGTGTTTCCATATGATGGAGGGCTTGTGCCTTGATCCCTCTTTTGTTGTCGAGCCTGGCACGAGTTGAAAACTAAAGAACCACACCACGGAGTACCAGCAAAAGATATATCCTAGTGAGTCTGAGAATACTTCAGGGAACGACAAGATCGCCATCCCTGAATGCCAAGGCCTCCGACAAGATATCCATCGTGGATCCGATAGCCGAGACCTCGAAGCTCTTCATGGATTCGAAGACCAATCCAACCCCTCGGAATCCAAGATTGTCGGAACCTTATGTGTGACCCCCTTTTCCGAGACCCCTATTTTTATAATATATGATATAACTTGTTGCATTTAATTGTTCATGCTTGCATACATATTCATTTGTTTGGGAGTATTTGTCGATTCACCTAATAATTAAATATGGAGACCATATACGGGCTATTCTAGGCTTATATTGGCTCCATTTAAATTGTGGGGTATCTATACAACATGAACCTTCTAATTAATTGTCGGGACCCCGGTTCCGCTTAATATTGCCTAATTGTATCGCATCCTTGCCATGTCACGCCTCACGCATTCATCATGCCCGATATTCTGCCGTAGTATTAAATAGTGCATCCGGTGTTTCTTTTAGTGTTTTGGTTCTTCGTGGATTAGGCTGTTGAGTTGATGCGAGTATCGACAAGTTCTTCGGATAATGTATCTTTGACAGTGTTTCCGAGGCGAGCATTCTCCCCCTTTCTACCTATTTTGTGTTTATAGTCTTTACTCCCTCCACTTGATCTATTGTTATCCTTGTTGCGATGCTTTAGTTTCCGTGCACCATTTATATTCCCTGCAACCTCTATATTTCCTTGGACACACCCTATTGCCTGTTGTTTGATAGACACTCGACCTTGCGAGTCGTAGTTGCTTGCTCAGGTGCTGCTTTGCATCATCGAAGTTCCACCATTGTTGGAAGGTTGGCACATGTTTAATTTTGGAGATGATCATGATTTTAATTTCAACTTGATAATTAAAATGTTGGGAATAGATATAACTAATGCTGAGGCATCGGTGGGCAATAGAAGTTATTTGGTTCTTCCACGATCAATTGTGTCCCGTAGGCCCAGAGTACTTGATACCTGTTCCTTGACTATTGACACTATCCACATATGGGAGACTCTATGGATCCCCCTTCACTTGATCTTGATTCGTACTTTATTTCTTGGGGCCACAAACTAGTTTGGGGCTTTATTACTATCCTGTACTTATGCCATGATTTACTGCTTTATTTATGATTGCACGTGGAGTGCCTGTACTGTTTAGGAACCATGTGCCATGTTTATGCTGTATCGACAAGCCCAATCCAACTTTCGGGTTCCCAGTCGTTTACAGCCATCGCCACACACTCTGGGTCCATCGCGGAGCCGTCCGACTTCGTAACGGGTAGCTTATTGGGGGTGCCCCCTGAAATAATTTATGAATCCTGTGAATGCATTATCATGAGGCCTCGTTGCGTTTTATTTGGTTCTTCCCGAGGTTGACCGTGTGTGTGTTGCTATTTGTGCACCCCTGCAGGGTAAAACTTTCTGAAAGCTGTGTCCGTGGTCATGGACGACTTAGAGCATAGTATCTCGATCATAGACAACTATAACTAAAGTAGTGCTATAAATTTGACTTTGACATGTCTAGTAATCAGTTTTACTACAACGAAATGAGTAAATAAAAGTGTCAACAACTACTGAGTTTGGGATATCTCTGGCTAATTGTATCTGACTATCAAGTATTACAACTATAAAAGAATAGTTAACTAAAACTGCCCACTACTTATGATATCAGGATGACTCATGCTATCTATATCTGACTAGTAAGTGCTGCAACTATAATGGAATGAATAAAACTGCCAAGTGTGTGAGTTCCTTGGTTTGAATTCCTTGTTTTGTCTCGAGGGGGAAATACCAGGATGGGTATGATTGGTGTTACTATCAGGTTGGATCCGAATAGGTCTTTCTTATCCATCTCTAATAGCCGATAGTTGTATCGAGTCTCTATAGGTTGTTTAGTGCATGCTACACTGCCGCTTCAGTATACCATACATATGTAGGCGAGAGCCGCCGAATTCTAGACTCGCCATGTACTGGCCTCAGTACTGACCGCTCCCTTTTTCCTCTGCCCTTTGTCGGCACCCCTTTTGTTTTAACAGGTATAAGTTCAATGTCGTTAGCAGGGTTACCCTTCCGGCTTGGCCTAGGTAGGGTTATGGATGCCATTGGTTATTCTTCAGGGCTCTTAGCCACATTTGCATCTTATCCGTACTCGGATGTTGTATCATTTTCAGGGTGATTTGGAACTTTGTATTATGTATCTATATTCTTGATTCATGGAGTCGATATTGTATATATATGTTCTGTGGGTTCCATCGTGGACTATTGTGTAATGATATTACTTTGTTTCCACCCGCACGCAAGTGCTTGGTGGACATCTTTGAATCATTTCTATGCAGGTTTGGCGGGAATCGCTAAAACTTGCATATGGCCGATTCGAGGGTGTTACACCATGCCCAAACGAAACACATTGATGTTAACTATCACTTTGTCAGGGAACATGTTGCAAAGAAGCTACTCCATGTCAAGTTCATTGCCTCCAAAGATCAACTTGATGACATCTTCATGAAGCCTCTTCCACAGCCACAGATTGTAGGTTGTAGGTGCAATCTCAATCTTCTAGATCCTAAGAGAAGTTGAGATTGAGGGAGAGTGTTAGACTCTATATATGATAGGAGTAGGATCCTTGGTGTAAACAAATTGTAACGAAACTCTGTTAATCTTATTATATGAACTGACCCTGGTCAGCACTTTGGGTCAAGGTTGTTTGACCAAATCTCATTATTTCACAAGGCCTACGCGGGAGGAGGCACCATGGCAGGGAGCACGGGGGTGGAGAGCTTGGCAGAGGAGGAGAACATGGGGCGGCTAGAAGGTGGAGGGAATGCCGAGGCACTCGCCGTAGAGGGTGAGGCGAGGCGGAAGGGTGAGCTAATGCTCGGGCGGCACAATGAGGCTTGTAGGGTGGTAGTGAGGCCTGCAGAGGGGGAGAGGGTGGCGTTGGCACGGGCTGGCGGTGGCTCAGGGAGCAAGCGGGGGTTGGGAAAGGTCACAGTAGGTGGGGGAGCTGGCGAGCAGGACGGGGGATATGGGGTGGGACTGGCTCGCGTGACACGGTTTGCACATCACAATGCAGGGTATGGAGGGTTATGGCTGGGGGTGGGGTCGTGCGGAGCGTGCAGTGCAGCCTATCGCTTGTGCCGCTGTGGGGTGGTTCTAGGCGGGCGGGTGCGTGGGTGTGTCGGGTGTGCTGTGGGGTGCTGCCGAGGGTGGGTGTGGTAGAGTGGTGGTGGTGGTGAGTGGGTAGGGTTAGGATATGGTTTGCCTGAGGTCTAGATTAGGGTTTATATCTAGGTTAAACTGGGTAGTAGGTGGTCTAGCTGGTTGAGCCTCTAGCCCGACCGGCTGGACTGCTTCCCCGGTACAAACATTATTTTTATAAAACAAAAAAACAAAAAATAATTTTAGACAAATAGAAAACTCTAGAACACCGGGGTTTTATCATTTGAAATAAAGAGGGAGACAATTATAAAACAAAGATAGGACTTTAGCAAAATACTTTTAGGAAAAATATGCATAATGATGTCATGATGATGGTCAAATGCAATGTGGCATGATGACATGAGCATGCTATCATGATGATGCACAAAAAATAAAAACAATGATAGATTTTCTAATAGTGGTTTAACCAGGGTGCTACAACTAAGGTATTATCGAATACTAAATTCCAGTGCTTTATTTTAGGTACCCAATGCGTTCATTGAGATTTTTCATCGTATCATGGATACAGATAACATACTGATAGAGCGCATTCATGTGCGGTTATCAGGCCTCACAAGATGAATCCTATGGTCTTACCTTCATGTCATGGACACGGTATTCAGACATGTTATGGCAGTGGATGTGGTTTGAAGATTTTTTAATATTCATCAACTGCCTTATTTGTCTGTTGGAATTGCCAAGTTGTCATCTTCTTTTTATTGGGTGTGATATGATCACTCCCGATGGGAGTAATCGTTTTAAGGATTATAATGCTCATAGGTTAATTATTTGTTCGACTCCATTGCTAGTTTTATCGCGTGTGCAGCCAGCGCTCCCGATGGGAGTAGCCCCCAAGTCTACAGTCGAATGCTTGAATTCGAGTGTAGGTTCACAGAATAGTTCCGTACACTTGCCTTTATGTCAACTTTGTAGGAGGATTTTTCTATCAGGTGCGCAACAAGCACTCCCGATGGGAGTAGCCCCCAATTCTAAACTCGGGTGCTTGTACCAGAGCATAGGCTCAGAGTAATATTTTCATCCGAGGAGGTACTCAACTCAAGCCTTGATTAAGTTGTCCCACAAAATTTATCGGATGCATGGCCAACGCTCCCGATCGGAGTAGCCCTCGAGGCTATGTTCGGGTGTGTGCACCAGAGCATAGGCTTAGAGTCAATCATCAAGTACTATTCATCATTGATTCTTCGTTGTACTCATCTGTCAATTTCTTCACTTTGTTGCCACGCATGACATTAGTGTTGACAAATATGGCGTGTTGCACTTTCGTAAAACAAGACCCGATGGGAGGTCATAGTAGTGGGCCTGTGATGCATTAATGATGAAGTGTGGGCGGCGCTTCAGCGGTGATTTTTGACTGTGCAGCCCCTTTTATGCACAAAAATCGAGGGACCATCCATATTTTTTCTGTATTTACTATGGTAATTACTGCCCACGATTTTTATCTTTTCAGGGAATCTTGCCACGTGTCTTCAGCCTTGGTGTCTTTTTGTTTCGCCGCCCCATCTGACGGTTTATCATTGCGCTTATTTTCTTTATAAGATTAAGGTAATATTTTTAATACTCACTATTCCCCTTTGTTGCGGACTTCTTCTTCCTCCTCGCACCGCATCCGTGCTCCATCGATTCCTGTGCTTTCTTTCTCCTATGCGCGCTTATGCCTCACCTTCTAGCCACCATGGGCAAAAGCAAGGGTGGCACCTCCACTATTATTGCCCAGGCGACGAGGGCAAGGGCCATTAGATGGGCTCCCTCCAAGTGCACCGAGCAAGAGTTGCGTGAAGCACACAAAGCTAGCCTCATGGTGGATAGTTCCTTGATGGTTCCTAGGGATGAAGCTACTCCAACGCCTGAAGCAGGATGGCGGGTAATGTTTCTCTCCTTCCTTTTCTGTGGTCTCTCTCTCTCTTCCATCCTACGAGTTCCTTTGTGGCCTACTTTTGGTGTATGGCATGCAGCTCTACCAACTCATGCCAAACTCCATTCTTCATGTTGCTTGTTTCATCACTCATTGTGAGTATTTTATCGTATCCACCCCCTGGGGTTAGTGGAAATACTTCTTCTATGTTCGCCAAAATGCCACTGACACCATCATTCATGATGTGGGAGGCGCGATATTTTCTGTTCGCCCAGAAGTTAACTATTTCGACTTCAAGTTCATGGATTATGTCCAAGGCTGGAAGACGGAGTGGTTTTACATCAAGGACTGGCAAGTTCAAGGTCAAAACTTTGGTTTGGCACCGTTCGACCCGAAGAAAACTTGTCGGAGGCTCAATTCAGGGGATCAGAACCCTAGCGCTGAAGAGATGAAGGAAATCACACTTCTACTACACCAGAATGAGCAGCTGCGCACTGAGGATAGTTGCGAACTATTAGGTTTGCAAATTATGCCTATTTTCTTTGGGTGCACATCCAGCCTATCCAGGCCCGATTGACTGGGATGTGGGCCTACATTGGTAAGGACCCAATGAGAATATCAACAGAGAATATTCCCATTGCGCTTCTCGAGAAGAGGTTATGGTCTTTCACCAGCCCGATGAAGAGAAATCTCGTTCCATGAGATTGTTGGGTGGAGCCCTATGGCAAGAAGAACCTACTTACCGATGTAAGTTTTATTGATTTCTTTTGAACTTTCAACTTCTCATGCGTGTATGTTGTGATAAGCTTTTCTCGCCTGACTTTGTTTGTACTGATGTAGGATTATGATCATCTCCATTCCTTTCCTTCTCTTCCGGAATGTGGTGAATTGCTAGAAAGTGCCGCTGCATCTGAATATTTCACTGGAACTAGGTTTGCAGCCAATGAAGAAGGGGAAGCATCTACTTCTGAATCTTCCAAAGACACCCACTCTGTTCCTTCGGCTAATTCCCAAGATTTCGAGAGGGTACCCATGGCTAGAAAGCGGAAGCGCTCTGAAGCCGTCAAAATGGCCGAGGACTCTAACGATTCGATGAGTTCAAAACCAAAATTGGTAAAACCTATGTCTTCAGCTCCTCCAAGGATGAATATCTTTCGCATGACCCAAGATATATCTTCGTAAGTGTTATTCCTATTGTACTCTTTCTTGTAGACTTAACATGCTTCTCTGACTAAAGTCGAATATCTATTTTCCAAAACAGGGGTGATGAGGATAATGAGGATTCCCCATGACTACCAGTTGCTGCCTCCATTGCATCTCCCAGTATTAAGTCACCGATCCCATCGACGGATCTAGAGAAACCGCAAAAAGTTGTTGCGATGCTACCGAACCCGAAAGATGTGGTTGTCGCACCCAAACCTCTACCGTCCAAGAAGAAGAAAATTTCAGGTAAAGGCGTGGCCATAGCTGAATACCTCACTGAAGATCACATGAAAGATGTAAATGCCATTCTTTTCCTATTATTGTAGGTTGCTCCCGCTTGCTCCTTTTACAACCCCCAAGTAATTTTTATTTGGGTATCAACTGTTGATGCGTGAAATGGTCATCTTGGCCTCCCACTTCATCAAGATCCGTAATGATGCCTAAGTATCTAAAGGTTTATCTTGTTGACCTAATATTGTCTTGTCAGCCAGTGTCTGCTGAGTCGATGAAGTTTGTATTGCCTAGCTGTTGCCAAAGAATCCGAAACTATTCAGGACGAGGCGTTGAAACATGACAAAGATCTTGAGGCCAAACTGAGGGGTTGCCTAAAAGGTGTTGGAAGAAGCCAAACAAAACATCGAATCTGAAGCCGAAAAATGGAAGAACCAAGTAGCCTCTTTTGCTAAAAGGGATGAAAATCTTCAGAAGTGACTGGAGTCTCTCAATACTTCCTTGACCCGTAAGTTGTTATCTTGTGTGCTACTCTCTTCGAATTTTTCCTTGATTTCTCCGCCTTCACTATTGCCTTGATTCTTATTTTGCTGCGGAAATTAAGGGACATTCTTTGGCTTTGGACGAGGATAAAAGGTCCGATCCATTGTCGGATGTCGTAGGCACCTTAGAGGCAAATAGTGTCCGCATGTGAAACCTTCTAATCCATTCGCTTCATGCTTTCAAGAGTCTTCATGCCAATATTTTTGCGGACAAGGAGGTGCCCACGGATCTTAATGATCTTGCTGCCATCTTCAACACCGAGCCCAAACCACTGATAGGATATAACATGATCTAGTCGAAGAGTGGTGCTGAAAATTCAATGTCCCCAGCAATGGCGCATGGCAAGAAGGTCGACTCAAAGAAGGTTAGCTCCTTTGTTCCAATCACCAGTGAAGGCAAAGAAGTTGACCTGACCCTCTTTATTAAGAGGGCCAAGAAATATTCGCTGCTCCTTCTAGCCATAGGTGCGGGTCAAGAGATACCTCCTACCAATCCTGCAACCGGAACTCCTTCTGGTAGTACTGCTTATGTTGTTAAGCCTTCGGCTGAGGCTGCTTTGGCTAGTGCCATGCTCTCAGCCAAAAAGTCTTCCTAATTGTATAGCTTGTGCCTGTTGGCGTTTTCTTTTGCTGTAATGAACTTGATTACCCGCACTTATCTAGTCTTCGGGTACAACATTTGCTGCTTGTAGGCAATGGTGGATGTATCGCAGTCGAAGATGTGCAAAACTTTGAATCGTGAAGCATATCTGCTGGAGGAGATATCAAGGGCGAGCGAAAAATGCTTTGTAAGCTTTACGTAGAGCCCCTAAGTCTTATTGTCTAGCCGCAGAAAATAACCCTTTACTTTTTCCGAGGTATACGATTATGCGAGAAGGAAGAAACTTGGCGCCTACGAAATCGAATGAGTGCTTTGATGGGGCTTCTCAAGGTATGAGTAGCGATTTCTAGACTATCCACCATCATGCCTATACATTGGCCCTTCTCAAAGATTGGGTGTCTGAGGTGGAGAAATTCGTCGAATGTTGCCATCGGATGCCATTGTATACGATGTCATGTTTCCTTGAGACCCTCAACCTCAAGGCCTTGTTGAATTGATGGCGAAGTTTCAGCAAGGCGAGAGGATCTATCACTTTGTGTGAAGCTACGGCTAGTTGTGTGTGCATAACTTGCACTTGCTTGGGTGCATGTGCATCATCCAACGCTGGATTTGGATGCTTTGTCATGAGGATTTCCTTCTTGTCCTAGAGGTGGGGTGATTAGCATGGAGCCCCATTATGTGGCTGCTCATAAACCTACAATTAGAATCATCTGCAAATTCCTCGAGGAAGACACATACTTTTTCCTTAATTTCATAGTGTAATTCTCAATGTGTTCCTGCAAAAAGGACATGTAAATTATGTAAAACTTTGTTTTATTCTTGATTGAATATATTATGTTTTGCTATATCTTTTGTTTTAGGTGTACATACCTTTTGCGAGAACCTTTTGTTTGCCTGAAGCCCTGAGGTCGAGTCATCTATTCAGGGCAAAGCATTGTGCGTTTGTCGGCGAGGCCAAATTTTTGTAGCGCTCCAATGGAGAAGCCCCCGAGTGTCGGGTGTATAGGTTTATTCAGATGAATATTTGTTGAGCCCCCGAGTATCGGGTGGAAAGTTAAAATAATAGAAAAAGGACCGAGGCTGAGTTTCGGGAAATTAGGTATTTATCGTCGAATACGGAGGTACATATTTTGGCGTAATCGCCTAGCCACTTGTCTTATTGGAAAGTAAAGTACGAAGTCTTTTGGATACGAATCTTGGCCGTAGGCCTTATTGAATGCAAAGTGCAGAAAGTAAAGTCACTGGCGTAGAAGCATCGCAGCTACGCAACGTTCCATGGGATGGGGTTCTTAACATCATCTTCGGGTGCTTCCCTGGAAGTTTCTTCTGATGACTCGAGGATTTTTGATGAGTTACTTCGACTCGAGGGACGGCTTCAACCCCATGAACCAGAAAGAAGGGTGGTCCTTGCACACACATAGTTCTATGTTTTCTTATAGACGCACACTAGGTTGGCGACCCATGTTGCTTTTGTGATCTCTGTGATAAACCAGGTGTTTGCGGGGCAATAGAGCTTCAATCTAATGGCCTTGCGCTTATGTTCCATGAAATGGCGAAGTGATTGTTTCCCAGGTTTGGTGTTAGGATATGAATTAAGTGCATGTTCATCGAGTTCAATGGGGAATCCTATCATGTCGGCTGGTATCCATGCAGAATTCTCCTAGTGCTCACTAAGGAACTCGATGAGCATGCCTTCCTATGCGGGACCAAGATTGGAAGCCACATAGGTTGCTTTCTTTGGATCCGTAGGGTGAAGCTGGATTTCTTCTGTGTCCTTTGCAGTATTTAACACTTGATCGGTAGCAACATGTCCCTTTGGTAGGGGCTATGTGTCCATTATTTTCAGCTACACAAACTTCATTTCCATCCCGATTGATTCGGAGAATTTGTTGAATTCTCGGTCGTAGTTGTTGGAGCGGGTGAAGTTGCCTCTCACAGTTATAATTTTGTTGGGTGCTGGCATCTTCATTACCAAGTACGCGTAGTGCGGTACTGCCATGAATCATGCAAAAGCTGGGTGCCCCAGGAACTTGTGGTACTATGATGGCCAATCCATGACTCCAAACACGAGCTTTTTGCACCTGAAATTTTCCATCAAACCAAAGACAACAGCAAGATATATGTTGTCTAAAGGAATCCTAGCTTTACCCAAGACTATGTCATGGAAGGATTGTCTATTAGCGCCAAGTTCATTAGGGGCCAGTACATTTCCCGTAGGGTTTTGGCATAGATGAGGTTGATGCTGCTTCTTGCATCCAAAAAACCTTGCTCACAGAAACCCGCTGATTTGGGCCTGCACTATCAAAGTTGAATGACCCGATCTAGGAACTCGAAGCGGGTGATCGGCTCTACTAAATGTGATTTCTTGTTCTGACCAGTGGAGATATTCAAGTGTAGGTGGTGGCATTGTTACAACCAAATTAACTTCTCATGCACTCAACTTATGGATTTTGTTAGATGGGCGCCCTTTTGGATCATCGACATTGCGCCCTTGGACCTCGGGTACTCGTCATCATAGTTTCTGTTTGCTGTTGGTTGCGGCTGGCCTGCTGGCGGTGGCTCTGGTGGTGCCGGTGCATTAGAAGCAAATCAAGGTTCCGGTTGTAGTGGCGTACCCTTGTTTTGTTCCCTCGGTTGCTTTTGCATTACAGACTTCCTGCATCTTTAGGAACATGTGACAATCCTTCATGAGGTGGTTTGAGCGCCTCCTACCCTCAAAGTCGAAGTAGAAGTGCAAGTTGCATGGCCCCTCGAGCATATGCATTGGAGACATTGGAGGCTCCGGGACCTTGGCTGGTATTGCTGCGTAGGTCGACTTCCACCGGTGTCATCTCTATTACTGTGTTACTTGCTACCGCAATCATCGTTTCTTCAGGTTTCCTCTCCAGAAAAACCAGATGCAACGTAGCTCGGCCCACTCTACCCATCATTGCCTCACCTTCTCCTATCATTATTGGGTCTGTCCCGATCTTCCTCGAGTGAGCGCCCCTGTTTGTTGTTTACTACATCTTCGCCATCTGTCTAGCGATTGGCCATGTCCATCAGCTGAGAAATTGTTTTGGGTTTGACCTGTCCCATCTCCTCAATGAATTCTCTTCGACGAATGCCATCTAAGAAAGCATCAATTGCCCTTTCATCTGATATATCTTTGGCTGAGTTCTTGATGATGTTCCATCTCTAAATAAATGCTCGTATTGATTCCCCGGACTTCTGCTTGCATGCCTATAATTCTTCGATGGATGTGGGATGTTTAAATGTGGATGTGAAATTTTTGATAAACTTATCCTCGAGGTCGCTCCAGCTGCTGATGGATTCTTTGGATAGTTGTATAAGCCATGATCGAGTGGCGCCGCTTAGGTGCAGCTACAGGCTTTGCATAGCGGTAGCTTTGGAGCCACCCTAGAGCTTGACAGTTTGCAGGTAATCAGCCAACCATGCTTCGGGTTCCTAGAGGCCATCATACTTTTGGCGGTTATGAGGGAGTTTGAAGTCTTTGGGTACAGGAGTCTTGCAAACCCATTAGGTAAAGCAACTGGCGCCGCAAGTTTCATATTCATCCTCCATGTCACCATCGTAATAGCTTCGGCTGCTATGATCTTCCCGGGATCTATCGACCTTGCGTTGTGTGATTTCGTTCCTGGCTTTGTCTCCTCATTCGGAACTCGAGAAACATACACGATGAGGTCAACATGATCATCAGGTGTTCTCCCTATGTCGAGGCATGCTGTGATGGCGTGGTGATTTATCGGGTTGCCAGATGATTTCTTGTTCTCCTTGCACGAGGGATGTGCCTGCCATGCCGATGTTCATGTGGGTGGAGCAATGGAGAGCTGCCCGGGGATCATCGGGTGCTGGTTGAGTTGTGAGGAGGTGTCAACACCCAGATTTTTAATCCCAGATGCTTGTTATGCCATACATCACAATCCCAGGATTACCATTTTTGCGAGAAGTAACATAATTAGTACCATAGTACATCATCCATTACATACCATAATAAAGGTCTTACAAATAAAGGATCTCATGATCCAGTCTTAATACAATCAAAGCAGCGGAAAGTAAACGTAGTAAAGGCTCCATCTTCAGAGTCACACGCAATGCTGACGATGGGAGATGATCCTAGTTGTCATAGACCTCCTGCTATCCATCTTCCTGGTAGTCCTCCTCATAGTCTGGCCACGGGAATAGCCAAGGACAAAGCCATGAGTACTCTTTAAGTACTAGCAAACTATCACTAACAAGTAAGATAGTTCTAGTAGGAATATTAAGCTCTAGGTTTATTTGCAAAAAGCTAGGTTTATTTCATAAGGAGTTCAAAAGTAAAGAATAAATTTAATCACTTAAGTGGGAACCTAGTTTTCATGTCCACAACCCTGTTGTGGTCAAGTCAAAGTCATAGTTCAATTCACAAGTCATTTTGAAAACATCTGACAACGGAACACTATGGCCACTCCAACTGTCCATGACCGCGGACGCGGCTATTCGAATAGTTTGACACTCTGCAGAGGTGGTACACTTTCACCCCAAAATTTGATACATCCATCAGGGATAACCCTGAATCATCATACTTAGTATGCGGATAATCAATCATAACCTTTCAATTACACACTCTAGTATAGGCACCTCCCCTATGACTTGGCCTCCCAGCCATGGCCATCTGCCATCCTGGGCACTACATAGGTGGACATTCACATTCACGAGGTAGCCTCACCTAAACCTCTTTCCACGAGGTAACCCATACTAAGGCATATAAACTTCAAGTTAATCCCTACCCAATTCAGATATTGTGGTTGTACGGTAAAATTGGAATGGTATCGCATCCGAACCCAACCATCAGTTTTTATAAAGGGCCAAGGCTCATGCCTCAACATTTTCATCATCAACCATTGTGTTTCTCAACACATGTCAAAACATTTCAATAGAATGAATCATCATTCCAAGGTTTTTATAATCATTTTCACCAAGTCTTCCCATATAAAGTGATCAACTTTTATGCTTAGCACTAGCCACTAAAGTTGAGGGTATTCACTAATGAGGTTGCTAATCCAGTGTAACTATCCAAATTTAGTTTTATGCTTTTTAATGGCATCTAAGTATAACTACTTAGGCCTAGTTTTATACTCTTTATGGTATCTATCCTATTTTTCCAATACTCACAAATCACTAACTAAAGGTAAAGAACTTTGGTAAAAGTAAAACAATAAAGCTTGCAAGTAAAAACTTGGGATTGGTATAATCAAAGTTGCATAACCAAAGCATGCCTAATACATCTTGCATAGGTTATCTTGCAAGGATGGCTTACATAGTTAACTTGTAGTGTTAGGCATGCCTTGAGTAGTGCAGTGGTTGAAGTTCTCTTCTTCTTCTTCGTAATACTCCTCCTCCTCATAGCCCGGGTCGGTACTAGCGTCTATAAATGAATACGAGGTACACAATCACCAAAAAAAACTTAACTACTTCTATTTAGCACACTAAGGCACACACTTTATGATCTAGAATCATCACAATCATCACATGAAATAAAGACCTAGTCTTATTTATCTTATTTTGGAATAGTAATTTCTACTCATTGAAATACTTAAGATTTAATATTCTCCAATTAAAATATGAGATTATGTTGACACATGTCATCACCACGTATTCTAATATTTGGGAATGTGATCTAAATCGGTGGTCACATTTTATAAAGTTTAAAATTACTATTTAATACAATTAAAGTGACTAGAAATGCCTATATAGCATTCTTTTGGTACTAGTCCATGATCACTGCATGTAAACCTAAATATTTTTACATATTCAGATAGATCTTGCTAAATGTGATTTTTGAGAGTTGGAATCAACTCAAAAGAATTTATGGTTGGTTTTTGAAAAATGTTTGAAGTTGGAGAAGTCTTTGTCTTGTTATTTTTACTATACGTGATCTATAATTTCAAATGGTTTGAATCCAATGGGCTTGGATAGATATTTTGACTAACTTTCTAACATAATTGGAATCATGCAATTTGGTTTAGTGAATTTCTTTGATTTGATTTTTGAATCTACTGACAGAATCTAGTTTTAACTAAAATGGAAAAAGCTTATTTGAATCGACGGGCTTTGTACGGGAAACTAAATGGGCTGACCCAGCTACGCGGTGTGTGCGCAGCGGGCTGCTGACAGGCGGGTCCTACCCGTCAGCGACTAAACTAAACTGAAATGGTAAGTTTCAATCTAGGCCGTGCGATTAGAGCGCGATCGACGGCTGAGCATCGTCGTCTCCGTTGCACAGCTCCGGCGAGACTAAACCCTAATTGCGACGGTGCGGGTACGTGGGGGCTCACCTGGGCTCTAGCTAAGGTCGGCGATGGGGGCGAATGGGGTTCTCATTGACGGCAAGTCGAATGGTGGTCGCGGCGGCTCCTAGCTACAGTTTCTCTTCTACTCTGTAGCGGCAGGCTCCGGTGAAAGTCCGGCGATGTGGTGCTTGCCTTGCTCCAGGGAAAGGTGTGAGAGGTTTCTTAGAGAGAGGGGAGTGAGATGGTATGGTGAATGAGGGCTAGGATGGCATCTATTTATACACATGTGAGAGGGACAGAGTGGCATGGCTCGAGCTCATCGGCGACATCATTACAGAGGGCTATCGGCATGGCTGAGGGTAGGGGTCGACGCGGTGCTTCAGGGCAGTTGTCATGCGAGTGATGGCACGGCAAGGGGTGGTCGAGAACGGTCGCGAGCGGTCCGTGCTTTGTGCGGGAACAACAGCGTTCGAGACGACGCATAGTGTCTACGGTTCGCGCGGCGGCGAACGGGCGTGTCTAGGGGGTAGCTGGGGTCACGGTGAGTGCGGGCACACATGGAGAGGGCTAGGCGCTGCGTGTGTGCGCGTGTCGGCTGCGGCGCTCTAGCGTGCTCTCGACATGGTAGACAAATAATTGGGCACGGCGATCACGGCTGATCCACGTCGTGTCTATGGCCTAGGGGTGGACAGAGGGTGGCGGTGGTGTGGCGCCTGTCTCCTAGACATCGTGGGAGAGGGCGGCGCGTTCTGTAGCGAGTGGGGTGTGGTCGACCAGGGCAGTGAGCTCGGGCGGTGATGCACTGGTGCGAACGGCAAAGGGAGAGTGTGTCCACTCCAATGCTGGGTGCTATGGGAGACCAGGGGAGAGATTTAAAGCACTAGTGGCGATTGATCGCTCAGAACAGTAGAAGTTAGGCAGTATTTATTGGTGTCTGCAAGGTGGTCGACCAAATGTCCGCATGTAATCAAAATTTGAATTTTTGGATGAATTTTGGTGAGTGTTCTGAGTACTTTCTTGATAGTCTATGGTTGCTTGGAAAAGTGAAGGTGAATTTATTTGGGTGGTTTTTGAAAAATGGTGATCTATGCATATGAACTTGGTTCAATTTTGCAATGTCCTTTAAATAGTTTGAAAATAGTTTCTGTTTGTTTGTACAGTGGGCTTGGGTTCACTTTTACTTGGTCTAGCAAGGGGTGAAAAGAATAGGGAAAGTTTCTATTAGAAATCTTTGACTAGAAACACTCAAAGTGGTCTAGTGGATAATTTTGGTCAAAATGACCATTTAATCATAAGATTCATATTTGATTTTCTTTTCTTTTGATTTTGTTTGTAAATGGCCTAGATGATGTAGTATTCATCTTTAAACCATTCCTTATCATTTGTAGCAATCAAACATGGCAATTGCACTCATTCATACACTAATACAATTCACACATACACTCATATTAAATTTAATAATAAAAGTTTTTGTTAAACCTAAACTTAGGTGATTTGAACTTGATAATCTTGATTAATATTTTTGGGGTGTTACAAACCTTCCCTCCTTAAACAAAATCTCGTCCCGAGATTTAAGAAAAAACTAGGAACTAAAGAGATTTGGAAACTCAGTCCTAATGTAATCTTCTCGCTCCCAAGTAGCTTCTTCTTTAGTATGGTTGCTCCACTGGATCTTGAGAAACTTGATACTCCGGGTCCTGGTGGTTCTGAAGGCTTCTTCCAAAATACGAATGGGTACTTCACGATAGGTTAGATCCTTGTTGATATCTATGGCTTGGTGATCGATGTTCTTGAACAGTTTGGTCTTCTCCGGAACTTCTAGGCATTTGCGAAGTAACGAGATATAGAACACATTATGTATGGCTAACATCTCCTCTGGCAGTTCTAGTTGATATGATACTTCTCCTCGTTGATTCAAAATCTTGAAGGGTCCAATATATCTGGGGCTAACTTCCCTTTCAGTTAAAAACGTTGCATTCCTTTCAAGGGTGATACTTTGAGATACACAAAATCTCCGACATTGGAGGTCAGGTCTCGACGTCTTTTGTCAGCATAACTCTTCTGTCTGGATTGGGCGGTCTTTAGGTATTCACGGACTTTGTGAACCTTCTCTTCCACTTCCCATAGGATGTCGGGTCCGAAAATCTGACTCTCTCCTACTTTTCACCAATTCAAGGGGGTACGACACTTCCTTCCATATAGAAATTCAAAGGGGGCCATTTGCAAACTGGCTTGATAACTATTGTTGTATGAGAATTCTGTGAAAGGCAGACAATCTTCCCATTTTGATCCATATTCTAGCTCACAAGCTCTCAACATATCCTCTAAGATTTGGTTGACTCTTTCAGTTTGTTCATTGGTTTGCGGGTGGTAAGCTATGCTGAAGTTCAGCTTGGTTCCTAATCCTTCTTGGACTTTCTGCCAAAATCTTGAGGTAAACTAAGTTCCTCGATCCGATACTATGGTCTTAGGGGTTCCATGCAAAATGACTATTCTAGCAATGTACAACTCTGCTAGCTTTGTACTCTGGTAGGTGGTCTTAACAGGTATAAAATGGGCTAGCTTAGACAGTCTATCAACTATGACCCAAATAGGGTCATTTCCCCTACTAGATGTACGAAAACTGGTGATGAAATCCAGAATCCCATTTCCATTCCGAAATCTGCAATGGTTGCAAAAGTCCCGCGGGTCGCTGATGTTCCTCTTCGACTCTCTGACAGATATCACACTTGGCTATGTAGCTTCCGATTTCTCTCTTCATCTTGTGCCACCAAAATTGCTCCTTCAAATCTAGATACATCTTCGTTCCTCTGAGATAGATAGAATAAAGAGTATCATGAGCTTCCTGCATGATGACTTGTTTCAACTTGGAATCTGCTAGCACACAGATACGTTCTTTGTACCACAAAACTCCTTCTTCATTTCGGTGAATCCGGGTACCTTCCATGTACTGATATGATGATTGATTCCATCGATACTTTCATTTCCTTTCTGTGCCTCCTTGATCTGACTGATCAAAGTGGGTTGAAGTTCAATACAGACTAGGAATCCTTCGCTAACTAGCTCCGCTCTAAACTGCTCCAACTCTTCATGCAAACTTGGTTGGGCTTCTTTAATCATGGTGTTTAATCTACACAGCAATCTGCTAAGAGCATCCACTACCACATTGGCTTTGCTGGGGTGATAGTGAATGTCAAGATCATAATCCTTGATGAACTCTATCCATCTCCTTTGCCTCATATTCAGCTCTTTCTGGGTGAAAATATACTTCAGACTCTTGTGATCCGAATAAATCTCACAGCGGTTACCTATAAGGTAATGATGCTAGGTCTTCAAAGCTAAAACTACGGCTGCTAGTTGTAAGTAATGGGTAGGGTAGTTTTTCTCATGTTGCTTCAGTTTTCTAGATAGATATGATATGACTTTGCCTTCTTGCATCAACACACATTCGAGAGCAATCTTGGATGCATCACAATACACATCAAAAGGCCTCTTGATATCCGGCATAATCAGAATTGGGGCTAAAATCAATCTCTTCTTGAGCTCTTGAAAACTTGATCCACATTTGTCCATCCATTCAAACTTCTGATCTTTCTTCAATAGTTGGGTCATCGGTCTTGCGATGCTTGAAAATCCTTCTACGAACTTGCGGTAATATCCCGCCAATCCGAGAAATGCGTGGACTTGGCTTTGAGTGGTTGGGGTTTTCCATTCTTCAACATCCTTAATCTTGGTGGGATTGATGGTAATTCCTCCTATCGACACGATATGTCCTAGGAATCCTACTTCCTTCAACCAGAACTCACATTTGCTAAACTTAGCATACAACTGATGTTCTCTAAGGGATTCAAGGATGGTTCTCGGGTGTAGCTCATGGTCTTCTTCTGACTTCGAATAGATCAGAATATCGTCGATAAAATCAATGACAAACTTATCCAGGAAGTTCATAAAAATATTATTCATGAGATTCATAAAATAAGCGGGGGCATTGGTTAATCCAAAAGACATGATAGTGTACTCATACAATCCATATTTGGTGGTAAAGGCGGTCTTTGGGATATCCGTTGCGCGAATCTTGAGTTGATGATAACCAGTTCTAAGATCAATCTTAGAAAACACTCTGGCACCAGTCAACTAATCAAACAGATCCTCTATCTTTGGCAGTGGGTACTTGTTCTTGATGGTGACATCATTCAGCTTCCGGTAATCCATGCATAAACGGTTGCCTTCATCTTTCTTATCCACAAACAAAACAGGCGATCTCCATGGCGATGCACTTGGTTGAATCAGACCTTTCTCCAGCATAGCATCAAGTTGCTTCTTCAGCTCCACTAATTCAGATGGTTTCATACTATAAGGTCTCTTAGCTATGGGTCCAGTTCTAGGAACTAGTTCAATGATGAACTCGATATCCCGATCTAGGGGCATACCGGGCAATTCATCTAGGAATACGTCGGCGTATTCACAAACTACTCTGACTTGGTCTAGGGTTGGTTGGGCTAGACTCTTGTTGCATTTGAATTGACATGGCAGTGCCTCAGATACATGCTCTACTGATACTCCAGTGCTACTAGTCATGGTTATGGCTTTCTTGGTATAGTCGATTAATCCTTTATGTTTCGACATCCAATCCATTCCTAGTACTACTTCCAAACCTTTGGTTCCAAGTACTATTAGATTAGCATAAAAATATATTCCATGGATTCTGATAGGTACAGCCGTGCAAGTTTTTCTAGCTTTGGTGGTTGAACCAGGTATTTGAACTATCATAACATGCTTCAATTTTGTTGGTTGAATCTTACTAGTGCATGCAAATTATTCTGTAACAAACGAGTGTGATGCTCCAGAATCAAACAACACTCTTGCAAGTACTGAGTTAACAGAAAACATACCCAACATGCCATCTAGCGCTTCCTGAGCTTCTTCAGCATTCATGTGGAATAGACGGCCGTTGCGGTTGAGCGGGTTCCCTGGGGCAAATCTCTTTCCAGGCTGAACACGACGTTGCTGCTGAGCGGGTGCATTCACATTGGTGGTTGCTGCAAGCTTCTTGGGGCACTCCTTGGAGTAGTGACCCTTGACTCTACATTCAAAGCAAGTAATCAGGGACTTGTCTTTTCCCGCAATAGGCACAGCATTGCTTCCAGTCCTTAGGGAATTATTATTGTTGTTTTTGGACTTGGGCGCTGCACGGTTGAAGTTATTGGAGTTGCTGGGGTTATTGTTGTGGTTTCCTCCAGACCTCAAGTTTCCTCCGCCACGATTGGGATAGTTTGGACGAGACATAGGGGGTCTGTTGTTCCTTGAGGCATATCCTGCAGACGGGTTGTGGCGATACTTCTAGGTATTGTGGGATCCAGGCTGGTGCATCATCCTGCACTTGCGATCATCATTGGCTTGGTTTATCTTCCCTTCCATCTGAATGGCAGTCCACTAAAGTTTCAAGATCATCAAAGGGAATGTTGACTAGCACGGTTTGCATCTCATCATGTAGTCCGTTCAAGAATCTCTCTTTCTTCTTTGCTTCTATGTCAATCTCATCTGGGACATATCTAGATAAAGATAAGAATTTGTCATGGTATTCCAGCACAGTCATTCTTCCTTGTTTCAAATATCTGAACTCATCCCTCATCCTCTTAATCAGACCCGGGGGCACATGGGTCCTGCTGAACTTGATTTTGAACTCATCCAAAGTCATCATGTGACCTCCGTTCATGGTACGGGTGCTATTCCACCAGGCTCTTGCATCACTTGCCAGATAATGGGTGGCAAATAGTACTTTTTCATTGGCTTCAACTCCTACGACCTCTAAGTTGTTCTCCATGGTTTGCAGCCATTCATCAGCATCTAAGGGCTTTTCAGACTTATTAAATATAGGGGGATTGGTGTTTTGATAGTTCTTGACCTTGGATCCATGGTTATCCTGGTTTCCGTGGCCTTGATTATTGTGGGCCATCTGAGCTATCTGTTGAAGAGTGGCTAAGTTGGCTTGACGTTCGGCTCTACTAGCTTCACAGTCAGAAACTAGCATTTGTAGAATCTGCAGCATTGGGTCCTGAGATGAACTGCTTCCTCTGGGATTTCCGCGAGTCATCTGAAGATTAAGATAGATAATGAGATAAGAGGGAAATCTGTAAGGTTCATGGTTTTGTTTCAAAAGCTTTAACTTTGAGTTTTGACTCAGGTTTTGTAAACTAACAACTTCCTCTCATTCATTCATTCGAAGCACACAATACAAATAGACACCGCAACACAAATAGAAAATAGATGGTTTTAGGAACCATTCTATGAAACTACGATATAGTGGGACCGGGTACATCTCACTCCTACGGTAGTGCTCAAGTGCATCTAATCATCATCAATGAAGGCGGAATCATCAGCATCAGTGTGGAAATCCATGGCATCGTCCTCCAGGTAGTCGTCATCATCACTGCGGTAAGAGTAGAGATCTCCACGGATATCTTCACCTTCCTCCTCCTTCGCTTCAAGCTGGGTGTCCTGCTCACGGATGGTCTTCTCGAGAGTGGCCACCTTCTTGCGAAGACGATCGATGATGCGATCCTTCTTGTAACACTAACGACGAAGTCATTGGCGCTCCTTGGCGAGGATGGTGAGGGTCTGGTCCTTCTTGACTGCAATGGCATGGTTGTGGTTGGCATAAGCACGGGCGTTGTCCAACTCTTGATGTCTATCATAAAACATGAAGTCGAGATTATCCACCTGGTGCTTCAGCTCCGGGTGTCCTGGCATCTCCAAGGGCATTCCCATAGAATCATGCCTTGCATAGTGAGCAAAGGGAGTTCCACTGATTTGGTTGATGTTTTGCTCACACAGACAGGCAAGACATTCCTGCATAGCCCTGGTAATCCATCTAGCCAATTATTCTCCCTCAAGATGAATTGGATCTTCTCCGAGGTGGGTGCTTCCATCTTGCCTCTGAGATCTGCAACTATCAGCCATTGTAGATCTCCTCCTATGTGATCGTTGAGTTGTGCCCCGAAGAACTCCGGGTGCGGACGCTCAAGATACTTTGCGTGTGCATCTAGATCCCGCTCAAAGATCAGGTGGCCTCCGTTGCCTAGCTGGTATAACTTGCTATACTTGACCTCCATCTATAAGAATTTAGGGTGAGCAAGTTAGTGGGGTGATCAAGTGTGTCAAATTTTATGTAGGATTGCAAGAATTTTTTAGGAACATGATTTTTTTGAAAGAATCTCAAGGATAAGAGTGGGAATGGGTTTTCATAAATACTCACTTCTTTTGTTTTAAAACTAAGTTTTCTTTATTCAGACGTCCATTCTAACTAGGGTCTCCTATGGTCAGGATGGCTCTGATACCAACTTGTCAACACCCGGATGTTTAATCCCAGATGCCTGTTATGCCACACATCGCAATCCTAGGATTACCATTTTTGCGACACATAACAGAATTGGTACCATAGTACATCATCTCATGATCCAGTCTTAATACGATCAAAGCAGCGGAAAGTAAACGTAGTAGAGGCTCCATCTTCAGTCACAGGCAATGCTGACGATGGGAGATGATCCTAGTTGGCATAGACCTCCTATTGTCCATCTTCCTGGTAGTCCTCCTCATAGTCTGGCCACGGGAATAGCCAGGGATAAAGCCATGAGTACTCTTTAAGTACTTGCAAACTATCACTAATATGTAAGGTAGTTCTAGTAGGAATCTTAAGCTCTAGATTTATTTGCAAGAAGCCAGGTTTATTTCATAAGGAGTTCAAAAGTAAAGAACCTAATTTAATCACTTAAGTGGGAACCTAGTTTTCATGTCCACAACCCTGTTGTGGTCAAGTCAAAGTCATAGTTCAATTCACAAGTCATTTTGAAAACATCTGACAATGGAACAGTATGGCCACTCCAACTATCCATGACCGCGGACACGGTAATTCGAATAGTTTGACACTCTGCAGAGGTGGTACACTTTCACCACAAAATTCGATACATCCATCAGGCATAACCCTGAATCATCATACTTAGTATGCGGATAATCTACCATAACCTTTCAATTACACACTCTAGTATAGGCACCTCCCCTATGAGCTTGGCCTCCCAGCCATGGCCATCTGCCATCCTGGGCACTGCATAGGTGGACATTCACATTCACGAGGTAGCCTCAACTCAACCTCTTTCTGCGAGGGAACCCATACTAATGCATATAAACTTCCAGTTAAGCCCTACCCAATTCGGGTATTGTGGTTGTACGATAAAATTGGAATGGTATCGCATCCGAACCCAGCATCAGTTTTTATAAAGGGCCAAGGCTCATGCCTCAACATTTTCATCATCAACCATTGTGTTTCTCAACACATGTCAAATATTTCAATAGAACGAATCATCATTCCAAGGTTTTCATAATCATTTTCACCAAGTCTTCCCATCTAAAGTGATCAACTTTTATGCTTAGCACTAGCCACTAAAGTTGAGGGTATTCACTAATGAGGGTGCTAATCCAGTGTAACTACCCAAATCTAGTTTTATGATTTTTAATGGCATCTAAGTATAACTACATAGGCCTAGTTTTATACTCTTTATGGTATCTATCCTATTTTTCCAATACTCAAAAATCACTAACTAAAGGTAAAGAACTTTGGTAAAAGTAAAAGAATAAAGCTTGCAAGTAAAACTTGCGATTGGTATAATCAAAGTTGCATAACCAAAGCATGCCTAATGCATCTTGCATAGGTTATCTTGCAAGGATGGCTTGCATAGTTAACTTGTAGTGTTAGGCTTACCTTGAGTAGTGCAGTGGTTGAAGTTCTCTTCTTCTTCTTCTTCGTAGTACTCCTCCTCCTCGTAGCCCGGGTCGGTACTAGCGTCTATAAATGAGTACGAGGTACACAATCACCAAACAAAACTTAACTACTTCTATTTAGCACACTAAGGCTCACACTTGATGATCTAGCATCATCACATGAAATAAAGACCTAGTCTTATTTATCTTATTTTGGAAAAGTAATTTCTACTCATTGAAAATACTTAAGATTTAATATTCTCTGATTAAAATATGGGATCATGTTGACACATGTCATCACCACATATTCTAATATTTCAGAATGTGATTTAAAGTGGTTGTCACATTTTATAAAGTTTAAAATTAATATTTAATACAATTAAAATGACTAGAAATGCCTATATAGCATTCATTTGGTACTAGTCCAGGACCACTGCATGTAAACCTAAGTATTTTTACATATTCAGATAGATCTTGTTAAATGTGATTTTTGAGAGTTGGAATCAACTCAAAAGCATTTATGGTTGATTTTTGAAAAATGTTTGAAGTTGGAAAAGTCTCTATCTTGTTATTTTTACTATAGGTGATCTATAATTTCAAATAGTTTGAATCAAACGGGCTTGGATAGATATTTTGGTACCTTCCTAACAAAATTGGAATCATGCAATTTGGTTCAGTGAATCTCTTTGAATTGATTTTTGAATCAACTGACAGAATCTAGTTTTAACTAAAATGGAAAAAGCTTATTAGAATCGACGGGCTCTGCGCGGAAAACCAAATGGGCCGACCCAGCTACGCGGTGCGCGCGCAGCTGGCTGCTGACAAGCGGGTCCTACTCGTCAGCGAGTAAACTAAAATGAAATGGTAAGTTTCAATTTGGGCCGTGAGATTAGAGCGCGATCGACGGCTGAGCATCGTCGTCACCGTCGCACAGCTCCGGCAATACTGAGCCCTAATCGCGACGGTGGGGGTACGTGGGGGCTCACCTGGGCTCCAGCTAAGGTCGGCGATGGGGGTGAATGGGGTTGTCGTCGATGGCGAGTCGAATGGTGGTTGCGGAGGCTCCTGGGGCGGCTCCTAGCTCGGGTTCCTCTTCTCCTCTGCAGCGGCGGGCTCCATTGAAATACCGGCGATGTGGTGCTCGCCTTGCTCTGGGGAGAGGTGTGAGAGGTTTCTGAGAGAGAGGGGAGTGAGCTGGTGTGGCGAATGAGGGCTGCGATGGCCTCTATTTATACACCGGCAAGAGGGACAGAGAGGCATGGCTCGGGCTCGTCGGCGACATCATTACAGAGGACTATCAGTGTCAACACTCGGATTTTTAATCCTAGATCCTAGGATTACCATTTTTGCGAGACATAACAGATTGGATATCATAGTACATCATCCATTACAAACTATAATAAGGTCTTACACAATTAAAGGATCTCATGATTTAGGCTCAATACAAACAAGCATCAGAATAATAAGCGTAGCAGTGGGCTCCATCTTCAGGGTCATAGGCAATGGTGATGATGGGAGATGATCCTAGTTGTCGTAGACCTCCTGCTGTCCATATTCCTAATAGTCCTCCTCATAGTCTAGCCATAGGAATAGCCAGAGACAAATCCATGAGTACTCTTTAAGTACTCGCAAACTATCACTAACAAGTAAGATAGTTCTAGTAGGAATCCTAAGCTCTAAGTTTATCTGCAAAAAGCCAGATTTATGTAAACTGAATTCAGAAGTAAAGAAAAACTAAGAAAAAGTTCTAAATCACTTTAAGTTGGGAACCTTTCATATTCACAACCCTGTTGGGGTCAAGTCAAAATCGTAGTTCACTTCACAAGTCATTTTGAAAACATCTGACGACCAAACAATATGGCCACTCCAACTGTCCATGACCGTGGATGCGGCTATTTGAATAGTTTGACACTCTGTAGAGGTGGTACACTTTCACCACAAAATTCGATACATCCGTCAGGGATAACCCTGAATCATCATACTTAGTATGCAAATAATCAATCATAACCTCTCAATTACACACTTTAGTATAGGCACCTCCCCTATGAGCTTGGCCTCCCAACCATGACCATCTGCCATCCTGGGCACTGCATAGGTGGACAATTCACACTCATGAGGTAGCCTCAGCTCAAACCTCTTCCGCGAGGGAACCCATACTAATGCATATAAACCTCCGGCTAAGCCTTACTCAATTCAGGTATTGTGGTTGTACGGTAAAATTGGAACGGTATAACATCCGAACCCAACCATCAGTTTTTGGTAAAAGGGCTAAGGCTGATGCCTCAACATTTTCATCGTCAAATACATTTGTTTTTCTCAACACATGTCAAAACATTTCAATAGAATGACTCATCATTCAAAGGTTTTCATAATCATTTTCACCAAGTATTCCCATCTAAAGTGATCAACATTTATGCTTAGAACTAGCCACTAAGGTTAAGAGTTTTCACTAATGAGGCGTGCTAATCTTCAATCTCATGCCATACAATGACATCTAGTATAGGCCTAGTTTTATACTCTTTATGCTATCTATACTACTTTTCCAAATACTCACAAAGCACTAACTAAAAGTAGAGAACTTTGGTAAAGTAAAAAGAATAAGCTTGCAAGTAAAAATTGGGATTGGTATAAATCAAAGGTATATAACCAAATCATGCCTAATGCATCTGGCTTAGGTTAAGACTTGCACATATATGAGGTTGCAAGTGCTAGCTTGCCAATAATAGCTTGCAAGTGTTAGCTTGCCAATAATAGCTTGCAAGTGTTAGCTTGCCTTGATTGGTGCAGTGATTGAAGTTTTCTTCTTCTTCTGGGTAGAACTCCTCCTCGTAGCTTGGGTCGGTACTATCGTCTATAAATAAATACGGGGTACACAATCACCAAACAATAATTAAGTAATTCTATTTAGCACACTAGGGATCACACTTGATGATCTAGCATCATCACAATCATCACAATCATCACATGAATTAAAGAACTAATTTTATTTAGTTTATTTGAGAAAAGTAATTTCTACTCATTGAAATTAATTAATATTCAATATTGTCCAATTAAAATATGGGATCATGTGGACACATGTCATCACCACATATTCTAATATATGGGAATGTGATTTAAAGGGTTGGTCACATTTTATTAAGTTTAAGATTATCATTTAATAGATTTAAAGTGACTAGAAATGCCCTAATAGCATTCTTTTGGTACTAGTCCAATGTCACTGCATGCAAACCTAATTTTTTTTACATATTCAGATAGATATTATCAAATGTGATTTTTGAGAGTTGGAATCAACTCAAAAGTTATTATGGTTGATTTTTGAAAAATGTTTGAAGTTGCAAAAGTCTCTGTCTTATTATTTTTACTATAGATTATCTTTAACTCCAAATGATTTAAATCCAACGGGCTTGGATATATAATTTCATTACCTTTCTAGCAAAATTTAAATCATGCAATTTGGTTCAGTGCAACTCTTTGAATTGATTTTTTAATCTGTGGACAAAATAGGGTTTTAACTAAAATGGAAAATCAATATTTGAATTTCCTAGGATACGCGGGAAAGCTAAACGGGCCGGCCCAACTGCAGTGCACAGCGCAGCAGGCTGCTGACAGATGGGGTCCACCAGTCAGCGACTCATCTAACACGAAAAAGTATAGGTGAATCTAGACCGTGAGATCTAATTCTAATCCAACGATGGGGAGTCATCGTCGACAACGAACTTCTCCGGCGAGGAATCAACCCTAACGCAACGGTGGGGGTCTGGCTAGCTCAACTAGGCTCCAGCTAGGGTCGGCGACAGGAGCGATCGACGTGGTAGACAACATCAATTCATGGCGTGGTCACAGCAGGGCTTGGGGTGATCGAAACCGACGACGCCCTTCTCCTCCAGCAGCGGCAGGCTCCGGCCAAATTCCGGCAAGAGAGAGCTCGCCTTGCTCCGGGAAGAAGTGGGGGAGGATCAGTGAGGAGTGGTGAGTAGAATGGTGTGGAGAAATGAGGCAGGGGTGGCCTTGATGCGCTCGACTTTCAACGTAGAGCTTGTTGGGAACCCCAAGAGGAAGGTATGATGAGCACAGCAGTAAGTTTTCCCTCAGTTATGAAACCAAGGTTTAATCGAACCAGTCGGAGCAAGGAAACACCCCAAAGGTGTTACTAGCTGAGCTTTGGTAGGGCGCACTACCGGTGCTAGTAGCAACATGGAGACCTGCACAACACAACCACAGAACTTTGTCCCCAACTTGCGATGAGGTTGTCAATCTCACCGTGTTTTGCGGAAAACAAAGGATTAAACGTATCGAATGGAAAGAAGTAAAAGTTTGCAGAAAGTAAACACAAAGCAGAAACAGTTTATAGATTATATGTAAAGAAAAAGGATCGGGATCCATAGTTCACTAGAGGTGGCTCTCCTTAGATAGATAACATGCTGGGTGAACAAATTATAGCGGGGCAATTGACAAACACGGAGAAAGCAATACATGCATATACTAATCATCTTGACTCCTCTGAGACTTGATTGGGCATTACAACATAATACATAGACCGCCATCCAACTGCATCTATGACTAATAATCCACCTTCAGGTTATCATCCGAACCCCCTCCAGTATTAAGTTGCAAGCAATAGATTATTGCTTTAGGAACTGCGTGTAAAGTAAACAATACGATTGTTCTATGAACAAAGTATTGTTGTTTTCTCCCTAGTAGCAACATCACATCTAGTACCTTAGAGATTTCTGTCACTTCCCCAGATTACCAGAGGCATGAACCCACTATCGAGCATAAATACTAACTCTTGGAGTTGCTAGCATCTACTTGGCGAAGATAGCTACTAACAACGGAAAGCATTCAAGATCTCAAATAACAAAGACATGATAGAATCAATAATCAATCTGAAATAGCATCTCAATATCCATCGGATCCCCGCAAACACAACATGTATGAATTACAAATAGCTGATCTTGATCATGAACGGAGCTCACAAGATCTAAACATGAAAGCACAAAGGAGGAGAAACCAGCCATCTAGCTACTACATGGATCCGTAGTCCAAGGATGAACTACTCACGCATCACATGGGAGGCTTGCATGGTGATGAAGAAGGCCCCCAGGGTGAATTCCCCTCTCCAGCAGGGTGCCGGGAAGAGCTTCAGATCCCTCCCGATATAGGGATGGAGATGACAGCGGCTACAGACTCTTTCATGGATTTTTGATCGGGCCCTTAGGGTTTTCGTCCCGAGGGCAATATATAGGCGGAAGGAGAGGTCGAGGGGGTGACAGGGCTGGCCTCACCACCCCCTGGCACGGGCCAGGCTGGGCCGTGCGGCCAGGTGGTGTGGTGGCCCCCTGGTCCCTCTCCGTCTCGTATTCTGGCACTAGATCACTTCTAGTAAAATAGGCACTTTGGCTTTTGTCCCGTCCAATTCCGAGAATATTCATTTTCTGACTTTCCTAGAACCAAAAACAACAGAAAACAGGTAGCTGGCACTATGTCTCTTGTTAATAGGTTAGTCCAAGAAATCATATGAAAAGCACTCCAAAGTTGGAACAAGACACAAGAAAGTGGATAAAACCAAGCATGGAACATCAAAAATTATAGATACATTTGCAATGTATCAGGCCTCCTTTTATACTGCGTCGAGGGGACCGAACAGTGCGGGCGCGAGCTCATCGGTGACGTGGCTACAGGCTGCTATCGGCGTGGCGGAGGCTAGGTGGCGGTGCGCGGTTCCCTGGCGGTTCTCACGGGAGTAATGGCGAGGCGTGGGGCGTGGGCGGTGTGGTTTGGTCGGGAGCGTGCGACGCTCTGCGTGGATGTAGAGGTGTTTGCAACAGTGTGCGGCTGCTGCGGGTCGCACGGCGGCGAACGGGGGTGTCTGCGGGGTTGGGGTGATCTTGGCATGCGTAAGTGTGTGCAGAGAGAGCGAGGCGCAGTCTGTGCGAGATGGTCAAGCGTGGCGAGCTGACACGCTCTGGACATGGCACAGAGACATGGTGCGCGGTGTAGCTAGGGTGTTCCAGGGCTCGGCTAGGGTCGAGGATTGGACAGGGGGTGGCGGTGGAGTGCAGCGTGTCTGGTGCATGGCATGGGCGAGGGCGGCGTGGCTCCTGACTCTTTCACACTGTCGGCCGACATTGACCAAAAACGGGCGGCGCTCCACTATGCATACGGCGAAGGGAGGGCTTGTCTAGTGCTTGGTTAGCCTCAGGGCAGACAGGGAGTTTAAGAGGGGACCAAATGGTCGATTAATTACTGTGGAAATAGTGTAGTTAGGCTAGAGTTAGATTAGTGTAGGCCAGGTGTTTGTTGTAATGGCCGAAAGAATTTTACTTTGGAATTTTTGATTCAATTTTTTTGAGTGGTTTGATCTTAAGCTTGAGTATCTATGTTTTGCTTGGAGAAGTCAAATGGAATTGGTTTGATAGGTTTTTGAAAAAGGGGGATCTTAATATATGAACTAGATTCAATTTTCAACTATCCATTAAGTTGATTTGAAAGATGTTTTTGTAAGTTTGTAAGGTGGGCCTTGATACACTTTTACTTGGTCGAGCAAGGGATGAAAAGAAGTGGAAATGTTTCTATTAGAAATATTCTTCTAGGAACGCACAAAGTGGCCTAGTGGTTTACTCTTGTCAAAATGACCATTTGCTTTATTTATTCATATTTGATTTCTTTTTCTTTTGATTTTGTTTGTAATTGGCCTAGATGATGTAGCATTCACCTTAAAACCATTTGATAACATGTGTAGCAATCCAGCATGGAATTTTCAAATAATTCTATACTAATGCAAAACACACATGCATTCATATTCATTTTATTAATAAAAGTTTTTGTTAACCCTAAACTTGGGTGATTAGAACTTGATAATCTTGATTAGGGTTTTTGGGATGTTAGAAACCTTCCCTCCTTAAAAAAATCTCATCCCGAAATTTCAGAAAAACTAGGAACTAAAGAGATCTGGAAACTCAGTCCTAATGTAATCTTCTCGCTCCCAGGTAGCTTCTTCTTCAGTATGGTTGCTCCATTGGATGTTGAGAAACTTGATACATTGGGTCATTGTGGTTCGGAAGGCTTCCTCCAAAATATGGGTGGGTACTTCACGATACGTCAGATCCTTGTTGATATCTATGGCTCGGTGATCGATGTTCTTGAAAACTTTGGTCTTCTCCGGAACTTCTAGGCATTTGCAAAGTAACGAGATATGGAACACATCATGGATGGCTGACATCTCCTCTGGCAGTTCCAGTTGATATGATACTTCTCCTTGGCGATTAAAATCTTGAAGTGTCCAATATATCTGCGAGCTAACTTTCCTTTTAGCTGAAAATGTTGCATTCCCTTCAATGTAGACACTTTGAGATACACAAAATCTCCGACATTGAAGGTCAGGTCTCGACATCTCTTATCAGCATAACTCTTCTGTCTAGATTGGGCGGTCTTGAGGTGTTCACGGACTTTGTGAACCTTCTCTTCGGCTTCTCATAGGATGTCGGGTCCGAAAATCAGACTCTCTCCTACTTGCGACCAATTCAAGGGGGAACGGCACTTCCTTCCATACAGAAATTCAAAGGGGGCCATTTGCAAACTGGCTTGATAACAATTGTTGTATGAGAATCCTGCGAAAGGCAGACAATCTTCCCATTTTGATCCATAATCTAGCACACAAGCTCTCAACATATCTTCTAAGATTTGGTTGTATCTTTCAGTCTGTCCATCATTCTGCGGGTGATAAGTTGTGCTGAAATTCAACTTGGTTCCTAATCCTTCTTGGACTTTCTGCCAAAATCTTGAGGTAAACTGAGTTCCTCGATCCGACACTATGGTCTTGGGGGTTCCATGTAAACTGACGGTTCTAGCAATGTACAACTCTGCTAGCTTCGAACTCTGGTAGGTTTGCTTGACAGGTATAAAATGGGCTACCTTGGACAGTCTATCAACTATGACCCAGATAGACTCATTTCCCCTACTAGAAGTAGGCAAACCGGTGATAAAGTCCATTCCGACGGAATCCCATTTCCATTCCGGAATCTGCAATGGTTGCAAAAGTCCTACGGGCCTTTGATGTTCCGCCGTGACTCTCTGACAGATATTACACTTGGCTATGTAGCTTCCAATTTCTCTTCATCTTGTGCCACCAAAATTGCCCCTTTAAATCTTGACACATCTTCGTTCCTCCGGGGTGGATAGAATAAAGAGTATCATGAGCTTCCTGCATGATAACTTGCTTCAGCTCCGAATTTGCTGGCACACAAATACGTCCTTTGTACGACAAAACTCCTTCTTCATCTTCATTGAATCCGGGTACCTTTCTTGTACCAATACAACGTTTGATTCCGTCGATACTTGCATTTCCCTTCTGGGCTTCCTTGATCTGACTGACCAACATGGGTTGAAGTTCAATGCTAGCTAAAAATCCGATGCTAACCTACTCTGTTCTAAAATGCTCCAACTCTTCATGTGAACTTGGCTAGGCTTCTTTGATCATGGTGTTTAATCTACACGGCAATTTGCTAAGAGCATCCACTACTACATTGGCTTTGCTGGGGTGATAGTGAATGTCAAGGTCATAATCCTTGATTAACTCTATCCATCTCCTTTGCCTCATATTCAGCTCCTTCTGAGTGCAAATATATGTCAGACTCTTGTGATCTGAATAGATCTCACAGCGGTTACCCATAAGGTAATGACGCCATGTCATCAAAGCTAAAACTATAGCTGCTAGTTCAAGATCTTGGGCAGGGTAGTTTTGCTCATGCTGCTTTAGTTGTCGGGACAAATATGCTACGACTTTGCCTTCTTGCATCAACACACATCCGAGACCAATCTTGGATGCATCACAATACACATCAAAAGGCTTCTTGATATCTGGTATAATCAGAATTGGGGCTGAAATCAATCTCTTCTTGAGCTCTTGAAAACTTGCTTCACATTTGTCAGTCCATTCAAATTTCTTATCTTTCTTCAACAGTTGGGTCATTGGTCTTGCGATGCTCGAAAATCCTTCAACGAACTTGTGGTAGTATCCCGCTAATCCGAGAAATGCACGGATTTGAGTTGGAGTGGTTGGGGCTTCCCATTCTTCAACATCTTTGATCTTGGCGGGATCAACAGCGACTCCTCCTGCCAACACAATATGTCTGAGGAATCGTACTTCCTTCAACCGGAACTCACATTTTCTAAACTTGGCATACAACTGATGCTCTCTAAGGGTTTCAAGGATGGTTCTTAGGTGTAGCTCATGGTCTTCTTCTAACTTGGAATAGATTAGAATATCTTCGATAAAAACAACAACAAACTTATCCAAGAAGTTCATGAAAATCTTATTCATGAGGTTCATGAAATAAGCGGGGGCATTGGTTAATCCAAAAGACATTACCGTATACTCATACAATCCATATCTGGTGGTAAAGGCGGTCTTTGGAATATCATTTGGACGAATCTTGAGTTGATGATAACCAGTTCTAAGTTCAATCTTAGAAAACACTCTGGCACCAGTCAACTGATCGAACAGATCCTCTATCTTCGGCTGTGGGTACTTGTTCTTGATGGTGACATCATTCAGCTTTCGGTAATCTGTGCACGAACGGTTACCTCCATCTTTCTTATCCACAAACAAAACAGGTGATCTCCATGGTGATGCGCTTGGTTGAATCAAACCTTTCTCTAGCATAGCATCAAGTTGCTTTTTCAGCTCCACTAATTCAGATGGGTTCATACTATAAGGTCTCTGAGCTATGGGTCCAGTTCCTGGAATTAGTTCAATGATGAACTCTATATCCCGATCTGGGGGCATACCGGGCAGTTCATTTGGGAACACGTCGGGGTAGTCATAGACTACTCTGACTTGGTCAATGGTTGGTTGGGCTAGACTCTTGTTGCATTTGAATTGACGGGGCAAGGTCTCAGATACATGCTCTACTAATACTCCAGAGCTACTGGTCATGGTTATGGATTTCTTGGCACAGTCGATCAATCCTTTATGTTTCGACATCCAATCCATTCCTAGTACTACTTCCAAATGTTTGGTTCCAAGTACTATTGATTGTCATAAAAATCGATCTCATGGATTCTGATAGGAACAACCTTGCAAATTTTTCTAGCTTTGGTGGTTGAAACAGGTATTTGAACTATCATAACATGCTTGAAATTGGTTGGTTGAATCTTACTAGTTCATGCAAATTCTTCTGTAACAAATGAGTGCAATGCTCCAGAATCAAACAACACTCTTGCAAGTACAGATTTAACAGAAAAAACATACCCAGCATGATATCAGGTGCTTCTTGGGTTCTTCAGCATTCATGTGGAACAGACGGCCATTGCGGTTGAGCGAGTTCCCTGGGGAAAATCTCCTTCCAGGCTGAACATGGCGTTGCTGTTGAGCGGGTGCATTCACATTGGGGGATGATGCAAGCTTCTTGGGGCACTCATTGGATTAGTGACCCTTGACTCCACATTCAAAGCAAGTAATATGGGACTTGTCTTTGGCTGCAACAGGCACAACATTGCTTCTAGTCCTTGGGGCAGTATTGTTGTTGTTGTTGGACTTGGGCAGTGCACGGTTGAAATTGTTGGAGCTGTCGGGGTTGTTGTTGTGGTTTCCTCCGGACTTCATGTTTCCTCCACTACGATTGGGGTAGCTTGGATGGGACATAGGGGGTATGTTGTTTCTTGGGGGCATATCCTGCAGACGGGTTGGGGCGATACTTCTGGGTATTGTGGGACCTAGTCTGGTGCATCATGCGATGCTTGCGGTTGTCATTGGCTTGGTTTATATTCCCTTCCATCTAAATGGAAGAGTCGACTAGCTCTTCTAGATCTTCAAAACGGAAGTTGACTAATACAGTCTACATCTCATCATGCAATACATTTAGGAACCTTTCCTTCTTCCTAGGGCAAATGTTCTTCCAGGCTAAACACGGCGCTGCTGCTGAGCTAGGGCATTCACAATGGTGGTGGCTGCGATCTTCTTGGGACACTCGTTGGAGTAGTGACCCTTCACTCCACATTCAAAACAAGTGATTTGGGACTTTTCTTTAGTGGCAACAGGCACGGCATTGCTTCCCGTCCTTGGGGCAGTATTGTTGTTGTTGTTGTTGGAGTTTGGCGGTGTACAATTGAAGTTGTTGGAGTTGCCAGGGTTGTTGTTGTGGTTTCCTCCGGACTTCACGTTTCCTCCGGACTTCACGTTTCCTCCGCTACAATTGGGGTAGCTTGGACGAGACATCGGGGGTCTATTGTTTCTTGGGGGATATCCTGCACATGGGTTGGGGCGATAGTTCTGGGTATTGTGGGACCCAGTCTGGTGCATCATTCTGCGCTTGCGGTTGTCATTTGCTTGGTTTATCTTCCCTTCCATCTGGATGGCTGAATTTACAAGATCTTCGAGATCTTAAAAACGGATGTTGACTAACACCGTCTACATCTCATCCTGCATTCTGTTTAGGAATCTTTCCTTCTTCTTGGATTTAGTGTTGATCTCATCAGGGGCATATCGAGCGAGGGACAAAAATTTGTCATGGTATTCAACTACCGTCATCCTGCCTTGCATCAGTTCTCTGAACTCATCTCTCATCCGGGTGACTACTCGTTGGCTTCAACTCCTGCTACCTCCAGATTGTTCTCCATAGTTATTAGCTAGTCATCAGCGTCCAAGGGATCCTCAGACTTATTAAAGATTGAGGGATTGGTATTCTAAAAGTTTTTAATCTTGGATACATGGTTGTCTTGGTTTCCGTGGCCTTGATTATTGTGGGCCATCTGAGCTATCTGTTGAAGAGTGTCTAGGATTGCTTGGTGTTCAGCCCTACTTGCTTCACGGTCGAAAACTAGCATTTGCAGAATCTGCAACATTGGGTCCTGTGATGAGCTGCTTCCTCTGGGGTTTCCACGAGTCATCTGAAGATTGAGATAGATAAAGAGATAAGAGGGAAATTTCTAAGGTTCATGGTTTTGTTTCAAAAGCTTTAAACTTTGAGTTTGACTCAGGTTTTGCAAACTAACTTCTTCTTCTCATTCATTCATTCAAAGCACACAATACAACACACACCACAACACAAATGGAAAACATATGGCTATAAGAACCACTCTGTGAAACTACGATAAAGTGGGACCGATACAACTCATTCTTATGGTAGTGATCAAGTGCATCTAATCATCATCAATGAAGTCGGAATCATCATCATCGGTGTAGAAATCCATGGCATCATCCTCCAGGTAGTCGGTGTCATCACTGAGGTAAAGTGAAGATCTCCCTGGATATCTTCACCTTCCTCCTCTTCCTTTGCTTCAAGCTGGACTTCCTGTTCATGGATGGTCTTCTCGAGAGTGGCCACCTTCTTGCGAAGACAATCGATGGTGCGATCCTTCTTCTCGCGTTGACGACAAAGTGATTGGCGATCCTTGACGAGCATGGCAATAGTCTGGTCTTTCTTGACGGCAATGACAAGGTTGTGGTTGGCGTAAGCTCGAGCATTGTCCAATTCCTTCTGCCTATCATACAGCATGAATTCAAGATTTTCCACTTGGCGCTTCAACTCTGGGTGACTTGGCATCTCCAATGGCATTCCCATAGAATCACGCCTTGCGAAGTGAGCAAAGCGAGTTCCCTGGATCAAGTTGATATTTTGCCCACACAGACGGGCAAGAGCTTCATGCATAGCCCTGGCTAATCCATCTAGCTAGTTGTTCTATCACAAGGTGAATTGAATCTTCTCAGAAGTGGGTGCTTCCATTCTGCCTCTGAGATCTGCAACTATCAGTCATTGTAGATCTCCTCCTGGGTGATCGTTGAGTTGGGCACCAAAGAATTCTGGATGCGGGTGCTCAAGGTACACTGTCAGTGCATCAGGATCCCTCTCAAAAATCAGTTGGCCTCCGTTGCCCAACTGGTAGAACTTGCAATACTGAACTTCCATCTATAAGAATTTAGGATGAGTAAGTTAGTGAGGTGATCAAGTGTGTCAAATTTTATGTAGTAATGCAAGAATTTTTGAGGAACATGCATTTGTTTGAAAGAATCAAGGATAAGAGTGGTAATAGGTTTTCATAAATACTCACTTCTTTTGTTTTGAAACTAAGTTTTTATTCGGCCATTCTAACTAGGGTATCCTATGGTCAGGATGGCTCGGATACCAACTTGTCAACACCCAGATTTTTAATCCTAGATGCCTATTATGCCATACATCGCAATCCTAGGATTGCCATTTTTGTGAGACATAACAGATTGGATATCATAGTACATTATCCATTACAAACCATAATAAGGTCTTAAACAATTAAAGGATCTCATGATCCAGTCTCAATACAAACAAGAAACAGAATAATAAGCGTAGTAGTGGGCTCCATCTTCAGGGTCACAGGCAATGCTGACGATGGGAGATGATCCTAGTTGTCGTAGACCTCCTATTGTCCATCATCCTGGTAGTCCTCCTCATAGTCTGGCCATGGGAATAGCCAGGGACAAAGCCATGAGTACTCTTTAAGTACTCGCAAACTATCACTAACAAGTAAGGTAGTTCTAGTAGGAATCTTAAGCTCTAGGTTAATTTCCAAAAAGCCAGGTTTATCTAAACTGAGTTTAGAAGTAAAGAAAACTAATTTAATGTTCTAAATCACTTAAGTGGGAACCTAGATTTCATAGTCACAACCCTGTTGTGGTCAACTCAAAATCATAGTTCTCTTCACAAGTCATTTTGAAAACATCTAACGACGGAACATTTTGGCCATTCCAACTATCCATGACCGCGGACGCGGCTATTCAAATAGTTTGACACTCTGCAGAGGTGGTACACTTTCACCACAAAATTTGATACATTCGTCAGGGATAACCCTGAATCACCATACTTAGTATGCGAATAATCAATCATGACCTTTCAATTATACACTTTAGTATATGCACCTCCCCTATGAGCTTGGCCTCCCAGCCATGGCCATCTGCCATCCTGGACACTGCATAGGTGGACAATTCACACGCATGAGGTAGCCTCAGCTCAAACCTCTTCCGCGAGGGAACCCATACTAATGCATATAAACTTCCGGCTAAGCCTTACCCAATTCAGGTATTGTGGTGGTACGGTAAAATTGGAATGGTATCGCATCCGAACCCAACCATTAGTTTTTGGTAAAAGGGCTAAGGCTCATTCCTCAACATTTTCATCATCAAATCCATTGGTGTTTCTCAACACATGTCAAAACACTTCAATAGAATGACTCATCATTCCAAGGTTTTCATAATCATTTTCACCAAGTATTCCCATCTAAAGTGATCAAGTTTTATGCTTAGCACTAGCCACTAAGGTTAAGAGTGTTCACTAATGAGGGGTGCTAATCTTCAATATCATGCCATAGAATCACATCTAGTATAGGCCTAGTTTTATACTCTTTATGCTATCTGTACTACTTTTCCAAATACTCACAAAGCACTAACTAAAAGTAAAGAACTTTGGTAAAGTAAAAAGAATAAGATTGCAAGTAAAACTTGGGATTGGTATATATCAAAGGTATATAACCAATGCATGCCTAATGCATCTGGCTTAGGTTAAGACTTGCACATATATGAGGTTGCAAGTGCTAGCTTGCCAATAATAGCTTGCAAGTGTTAGCTTGCCAATAATAGCTTGTAAGTGTTAGCTTGCCTTGATTGGTGAAGTGATTGAAGTTTTCCTCTTCTTCTTCTAGGTAGAACTCCTCCTCCTCGTAGCTTGGGTCGGTACTATCATGTATCAATAAATACGGGGTACACAATCACCAAACAATACTTAACTAATTATATTTAGCACACTAGGGCTCACACTTGATGATCTAGCATCATCACAATCATCACATGAATGAAAGAACTAATTTTATTTAGTTTATTTGAGAAAAGTAATTTCTGCTCATTGAAATTAATTAAGATTTAATATTATCCAATTAAAATATGGGATCATGTGGACACATGTCATCACCACATATTCTAATATATGGGAATGTGATTTCAAGGGTTGCTCACATTTTATTAAATTTAACATTATCATATAATAGATTTAAAGTGACTAGAAATTCCCTAATAGCATTCTTTTGGTACTAGTCCAATGTCACTGCATGCAAACCTAAATGTTTTTACATATTCAGATAGATATTATCAAATGTGATTTTTGAGAGTTGTAATCAACTCAAAAGCTATTATGGTTGATTTTTGAAAACTGTTTGAAGTTGCAAAAGTCTCTGTCTTGTTATTTTTACTATAGATTATCTCTAACTCGATATGATTTAAATCCAATGGGCTTGCATAGATAATTTCATTACCTTTCTATCAAAATTTAAATCATGCAATTTTGTTCAGTGAAACTCTTCGAATTGAACTTTGAATATGTGGAAAGAATAGGGTTTTAACTAAAATGGAAAATCAATATTTGAATTTCCTGGGCTGCGTGGGAAAGCTAAACGGGCCGGCCCAACTGCACTGCACAGCGCAGCGGGCTGCTGACAGATGGGGTCCACCAGTCAGTGCCTCATCTAATGCGAAACGGTATTGGTGAATCTGGACCGTGAGATCTAATTCTAATCCAACGGTGGGGAGTCGTCATCGACGACGAACTGCTCCGGCGAGGAATCAACCCTATCACGGCTGTGGGGGTCTGGCTAGGCTCACCTGGGCTCCAGCTAGGGTCGGTGACATGAGCGATCGACGTGGTAGACGACAACGGTTTGAGGCGCAGTCACGGCAGGGCTTGGGGTGGTCGAAATCGACAGCTCCCTTCTCCTCCAGCAGCGGCGGGCTCCGGCCAAATTCCGGCCAGAGAGAGCTCTCCTTGCTCCAGGAAGAAGTGGGGGAGGATCAGTGAGGAGTGGTGAGTGGAATGGTGTGGAGAAATGAGGTAGGGGTGGCCTCCTTTTATACTGCGGCGAGGGGACTGATTGGTGCGGGCGCGAGCTCGTCGGTGACGAGGCTACAGGCTGCTATCGCTGTGGCGGAGCCTAGGGGCGGTGCACGGTTCCCTAGCAGTTCTCATGGAATTAATGGTGAGGCGTGGGGCGGTGTGGTTCGGTCGGGAGCGTGCGGCGCTCTGCGCAAACGCAGAGGTGTTTGCGACGATGTGCGGCAGCTGCGGATCACGCGGCGGCGAACGGGGGTGTCTGCGTGGTTGGGGTGATCATGACAAGCATGAGCGTGTGCGGAGAGAGCGAGGTGCGATCTATGCGAGCTGGTCGGGCGCGGCGGGCTAGCTCTCTGGACATGGCGCAGAGACATGGTGCGCGGTGTAGCTAGGGTGGTCCAGGGCTCGGCTGGGGTCGAGGCTTGGACAGGGGGTGGCGGTGGAGTGCGGCGTGTCTGGTGCACGGCGTGGGCAAGGGCGGCGTGGATCCTAGCACTTTTCCCACTATCAGCCGACAATGACCAAAAATGGGCGGCGCTCCACTGTGCATACGGTGAAGGGGGGCTTTTCTAGTGCTTTGTTAGGCTCAGGGGAGACAGGGGGTTTAAGAGGGGACCAAATGGCCGATTAATTACTGTGGAAATAGTGAAGTTAGGCTAGAGTTAGAATAGTGCAGGCCAGGTGTTTGTTGTAATGGCCGAAAGAATTTTACTTTGGAATTTTTGATTCAAATTTTTTGAGTGGTTTAATCTTAAGCTTGAGTATCTATGTTTGCTTGGAGAAGTCAAATGGAATTGGTTTGATAGGTTTTTGAAAAGGGGGGATCTTAACATATGACTAGATTCAATTTTCAACTGTCCATTAAATTGATTTAAAATATGTTTTTGTAAGTTTGTAAGGTGGGCCTTGATACACTTTTACTTGGTCTAGCAAGGGGTGAAAAGAAGTGGAAATGTTTCTGTTAGAAATCTTCTTCTAGGAACACATAAAGTGGCCTAGTGTTTTACTTTTGTCAAAATGACCATTTGCTTTATTTATTCATATTTGATTTCTTTTGATTTTGTTTGTAATTGGCCTAGATGATGTAGTATTCACCTTAAAACCATTTCACAACATTTGTAGCAATCAAGCATGGCATTTTCAAACAATTCTATACTAATGCAAAACACACATGCATTCGTATTCATTTTATTAATAAAAGTTTTTGTTAACCCTAAACTTGGGTGATTAGAACTTGATAACCTTGATTAGGGTTTTTGGGATGTTACAATCGGCATGGCTGAGGGTAGGGGTCGACGCGGTGCTTCAGGGAGGTTGTCATCCGTGTGATGGTGCGGCAAGGGGCGGTCGAGAACAGTCGGGAGCGGTCCGTGCTCTATGCGGGAACAGCGGCGTTCGAGACGGCGCATAGTGTCTACGGTTCGCGCGGCGGCGAACAGGCGTGTCTGGGGGGTAGCTGGGGTCACGGTGAGTGTGGGCACACGCGGAGAGGGCTAGGCACGGCGTGTGTGCGCGTGTCGGCTGCGGCGCTTTGGCGCGCTCTTCGCATGGCAGACAGATAATTGGGCGCGGCGATCACGGCTGGTCCATGGTGTGTCTCTGGTCTAGGGGTGGATAAAGGGTGGCGGTGGTGTGGCGCTTGTCTCCTGGAGATTGTGGGAGAGGGCGGCACGGTCTATGGCGAGTGGGGCATGGTTAACCGAAGCGGTGAGCTCGGGCGGCACTACACTGGTGCGAACGGCAAAGGGGGAGTGTGTCCACTGCAATGCTGGGTGCTAGGGGAGACTAGGGGAGAGATTTAAGGCACTAGTGGCGATTGATCACTACTCAGAACAGTAGAGGTTAGGTAATGTTTATTTGTTTCTGCAAGGTGCTAGACCAAATGGCCGCATGAAATTAAAATTTGAATTTTTTGATGAATTTTGGTGAGTGTTCTGAGTATTTTCTTGATAGTCTATGGTTGCTTGGAAAAGTCAAGGTGAATTGATTTGGGTGGTTTTTGAAAAATGGTGATCTATGCATATGAACTTGATTCAGTTTTGCAATGTCCTTTAAATAGATTTGAAAATAGTTTCTGTTTGTTTGTAAATTGGGCTCGGGTTCACTTTCACTTGGTCTAGCAAGGGGTGAAAATAATTGGGAAAGTTTCTATTAGAAATCTTTGACTAGAAACACTCAAAGTGGTCTAGTGGATAATTTTGGTCAAAATGACAATTTGATCATAAGATTCATATTTGATTTGATTTCGTTTTATTTTTGATTTTGTTTGTAAATTGGCTAGATGATGTAGTATTCATCTTTAAACCATTCCTTATCATTTGTAGCAATCAAACATGGCAATTGCACTCATTCATACACTAATACAATTCACACATACACTCATAATAAATTTAATAATAAAAGTTTTTGTTAACCCTAAACTTAGGTGATTTGAACTTGATAATCTTGATTAATATTTTTGGGGTGTTACAGGAGGTATGTCTGGGCAGCAAAAATTGTGACTTGTGTTGTTTTTGCTTTTACGTGTCCTGCTGAGTCCACTGGTAAGAAGGACAGGTCCAAATCTCGGGCCAGGTTGCGCCTTTCAGCCTCCAGAATGTGCTGCAACTGCGAAGTTCCTCTTCTTGGTAGCCTTTTCCTTTCCTCGAGTTGCCTCTGCAGCCCGACTAGCTCCGTTTTCTTCTAGTGGAGGAGGTACTGCTAGGCCATCAGCTCTTTGCGCGTGGTGTCTACTGTCATTGGGACCGCACCCGAAATGGCTTCTCTTTCCTTTTGCCATGTTTATGATGATAATCGAAGTGTGGTTCGTTCGCTGTCGTGTGTTCCTTCTCTCCCTTGTGTGATGCGGTTATTGGGGGATCCCCTCCGTTTGCACGGTTTCTTGCATCGACATCTGATTGAATATCATTGGGATCTAGAATCGGGTTGCCGTTGGAGTCACGAGGTGTTGAGGTTCCATCGCTGATGATCACACACATTTGGTAATGCATCATGTACAAGTTGCTGCTGTCGTCATCAGATCCGTAGGAGACACTGTCCGAAAAACCAGTGAAATCCCACAGATCCTGCTCTGGGTAGGTTTTAGCCTTTTTGATTCCACAGTCAACACTTTCTTTGGTTTCGTCGGCTTCGTCGTTTGCTGGCTTGCGCCACGTGGTGGTGTTAGCTAATAATCTGACCCGAAGGAGAGACCTTCGTATAGATCGGCCAGATCCCCTAGATCTATGGAGTTTCTGTGACTTTCTTTGTTTTTTATCGGCTGAGGTGTGGCTTATTCAGATGAGCCGATAGAGGATGTATGTATACCATGGACTCTGCTATTGTGACCGATGGCCCCGAATAGATTGGGGCTGATAGGCATAGGTTTTTGGGTTCCTCCACGCGGAAGTGGAAGCTCCCAATCATGTGATCGATTTCCCCATTGAAGTTGACAGGAGGCGAAACAGGGGTGGTCGGGCGTGGTTCCATTGCTGTCGAGTTGTTGCTTGGTGAAGAAGGGGCCACCGAATCCATGATTCCAGTGTTCAGATTTCCTACAAACGGTGCCAATAGTCGAGGGGTAACCTTGGCAATGCCCATGGTTATGGACTCAGGGTTTCATGGAAAAGTGAATGCTAGGGATTTTGTCGGCCGATCAGACAAACTAGGGAGTCGAGATCATCTGATTATTGCAGAGTGTGTGATTATAGATTTCTCAAAGCTTCGGTTCCTCTCTGTTGGCTCCTCCTAGCCTTTATATAGTAAGGTGGGTATTGAAGCCATATACGGATAGGTTGCAAATTACAATTACAACACTAATACTATGTCGGTTTCTATTTCTTTCTTGGTCGCTTAGACATGCTTCTATTCGTCGGGTGCTTTGTGGTCTTTCCTTTATTCTTTACACGCTTCATGGGACGTAGGCCTTTGCATGCCTAGGCTAGTTAATCACAGGGAGCCAATAGGTCATGCCCATGTCACTAGAGATCATGAAAAACACTGACATGTCCGAGATGCCAGCTACGAAGAAGGAGGTGTTAAAGCTAACTCTAGAATTCAAGGCATCAGAAAAGACAAATACAACATCGCTGAAGGACGATAAACCCTCTAAGGAGACAGAGTTAGGCGTAGGCTCAGATCACGCATAGGAAAGCGCGCTCATCGAGTTCCTCAAAGCTAATAAATATATCTTCGAATGACAACCTTCTGACATGACTGGAGTACCTAGGGAACTTGCCAAGCACTCTCCTAATGTGTATCCCGACGTTAGAGCCATCAAACTATCGTTACGATGTTTCATCGATGAAAAGCACAAGGCTATAACCAAATAATTAGCCAGATTAGAACTAGCCGGATTTAGTGAAGAAGTCATCCACACTGAATGGGCGGATAACCCTGTAATGGTCCCTAAAAAGGACGCTATTGATTTAAGGATGTGCATTGATTATAGTACCTTGAACAAGGCTTGTCCCAAAGATCCATTCGCTCTGCCTAGAATCAACCAAGTTATCGATTCAATGGTAGGCTTCAAACTCCTTTGTTTTCTCGATACATATTCTGATAATCACCAATATTCGTATGAAGGAGTCGAATAAACTAAAGACTTTGTTCATCACCCTCTTAGGAACATTCTGCTACGTAACGATGCCCTTCGGCCTCAAAAACGGAGGAGCTACATATTAGCGCACTATGCAGTGTTGGCTTCACGACCAAATCGGACGGAATGTACATGCATATGTGGACAACATAGCAGTGATGTCCAAAAAGAAGGAAACATCAATTTTTGACTTGGAGGAAACATTCGTGAATCTACAAAAACACAACATAATTCTTAACCCAAAGAAGTGTTTCTTCAGAGTTCCAGCCAGAAAATTGTTAGGCTTCATCGTGTCTCAAAGAGGCAAAGAGGTGAACTGTGACAAGATAAAGGATATATCAACATAACCAGGCCAGCTCACATGAAGGACGTACAACGGCTCACTGGCTGCATTACATTAGTAAGTCGGTTTGTCAGTCGGCTCGGTGAAGAGCCGCACCATTATACAAACACTTGAATAAAACCGATAACTTTGTTTGGACTGACGAGGCTGAAGTTGCTCTCCAAGACCGGAAAGCAATACTGTCATCTTCCCCGATTCTTGCAGCTCCGGAACCTCACGAACCTATGCTGCTTTATATTGCTGCGACAAATAGAGTCACCAGTGTCGTCATAGTGGTAGAGCGAAAGGAGGAAAAATAGGATCACTTGTTGCAGCGTTCAACTTACTACCTCAGCGAGGTCCTGATAGGGTCGAAACAGCGGTATCCGCATTACCAAAAGTTAGATTATGGTGTATTTTTGCTGCCAGAAAGATATGACATTATTTTCAAGTGCACAGAATCACAGTGGTTAGCAAAACTTCCATGATAGATATAATCAACAACAGCGACGCCACAAGATGTGTTGCTAAGTAAGGAATCGAGCTAGCAGCTTTCAACATTGAGTAAAAGCCACGAACAGCCATCAAATCCCAGATACTTGCTGACTTTTTTGTTGATTGGACAGAGACGACATAATACACTAGCACCCTAGAATCGGAATACTGGACCCTCCACTTTGATGGGTCGAAATCACTCCGGGTCTCAGGGGCTGGCGTGGTGCTCCAATCACCAGAAGGAGATAAGTTGTTCTATGTGTTACAGATTCACTTCACGGCGACCAATAACGTTTCCAAATATGAAGCATTGTTACATGGACTTCGAAATTGCTAAAGACATCGCTGAATCATGTGCTATGGAGACTCGGATTTAGTTGCCTAGCAAGTATCCGACCATTTTAGAGCAAACAAACACATGGAAGCTTATCGAGCTATCGTGGATTAATTATCTAAATATTCTGAAGGGTTTGAGGTTCAACACATCCCTCGAGCAAAAAACAAGGAAGAATATGCACTATCAAGAATAGTCTCTTCAAAGAAGCATGTTCCGGATGGTGCTTTTTTGAAGCATCTCAAAGTTCCCTCTGTCATAGGAGTTGATGAGGAGTACCCGACCAAATCTGACTCACCACTCATAACAGTTCTGGCTATGATTCCTAGCTAGACAAAACCATTCCTTGATTTTTTGGTAGATGGAAAGTTACCTGAAGACGAAGTTCTACGCTGACAGATCATCCGACGAGTCAAATCCTATACAATAATCAGTGGTGAGCTCTATAAGCGGAATGTAGCTGGGGTCTTTCAGTGTTGTGTTTCTATGGAAGAAGGAGTGGAAATCCTAAGGGAAATCCACAGAGGAGAATGCGGTCATCGAACCGCAGCCATATCCTTAGTGATAGACGGTTTTCAACACGGATTCTTCTGGCTTACAGCTAAGGCAGACACCGATAAACTGGTCAAGACATGCAAAGGCTGCCAAAAATATGACAAACAGGCCCATGTTCTGCCTGCTTAGCTACGAACAATTCCTATTACACGACCATTTGCATTCTGGGGGCTTGACATGGTAGGACCATTTAAGCAGGCACGAAGTGGATTTTCCCACCTACTAGTGATGGTGGATATGTTTACCAAATGGATCGAGGCTAAACCCGTAACGAGTTGTGATGGAGCACAACAAAAGATTCGTCAAGGACGTCATAATCCGATTCAGATATCTGCATAGTATTATTATAGACAATTGGAGCACTTTTTCAATGGGGGAACTTGCCGGTTTTTGTGAAGAGCAAGGGAGACGGCTTGATATTGCATCGGTCACGCATCCACAAGCCAATGGACAAGTCGAAAGGGCTAATGGTATAATCTTACAAGGCCTCTGGCCTTGTCTCAAAGCACCACTTCATCTTGCTGCGGGGGGCTTGGCCGAATGAATTACCATCTATTATTTGGAGCTTGCGAACTACTCCTATCAGGTCAACCGGATACACACCTTTCTTCTTGGTATATAGTGTATAACAAATACTTCCGAGTGATCTCATTCATATTTCTCCCCGAGTCGCTGTGTGCATCGAAGAAGATGTCAAAGTTTCTCGACAAGATGACCTCGATGTAATCAAGGAAGTTTGCATCATTGCTGAACATAGATCTACAGGCTATCAGCAGAAGTTACACAAATATCATAGATAGAGAGTAAAAAATTGCTCCTTCAGAAAGGGTGACCTGGTTCTCCAACTAGTGCAACAAAGAAAGCACAAACTTTCCTTGATATGGGAAGGACCCTTGATGATTAGCAAAGTACTGGAAAATGGGTCATACTATTTAACCAACATGAGAGCAGTCAAAGAAAGACCTGCTACTCGGAAGAGAACGAGAGCTAGAGGCATTATAGATCCGGATGAATTAGACCGTCCATGGAACACTGCTCAGCTATGTCCCTTTTATTCTTAATTTTTCTTTTTTGTAATCATATCAATGTACATGTTCAAAGTGATAAAGTGTTGGTTCCCTCAATGCTTTTTCTGAGTTGTTTTAGTGCCATCTTATTTCCTAATGATCATGTTAAAGTCAAAAATCCTAAAATACTTGAAAATATTTCATGCTCATGTTTTTCTGGTTAGATTTATGATTCTATAAAAATGCTACCTTCGGGTGTAAGCCCCATTTTCTGTGTATGCTTGGGTTTTTGTCTGGTTGCTTAGACGCGGGTATTTTCCGAGTAGTGAATTGTTGGTACTAGAAGTCAGCTTTGTTTCCGAGTTTAAACTTGTTTAGGAATTGAGCTCCATTGCTCGGAAGTGTTTCTATGCTAAATGTTGGTCGGCTCATGAAAGGGACAAGGCAGAAAAGCTAGATAAACGATAAGTATGAACAAAAAGTGCTTAAGTAATTTTCGAGCACAACAAAAATAACCAAGTGCTAGAGTAAATGCATCAGTTCTTACATAATAGCACAACTAAATAAATATTTATATTACACCACTTGTTCCAGAATAATGCATAGTTTTTTCGACCCTATGCTACATGTGGAGGAGACGGAGATCTTGCCGGATTACTGGTGCTAACATCCAAGTCACCCTGATCCTTATCCGAGGCGATGATGTCAGACTAAGTCTTCTCATCATCATGTGAGGCTTCAGTTTCTTTGGCTACGGGGCTTGGTGGCACCACGATGGGCTGAAAGAATGGCTTCTCATAGTTGGTCATCTTAGCCAGGCGACAAGCATATCCGGCACAAGAATCCCAAATGGATCCGATGTTTTCCTCATTGTCGTCTTCATCAACAGTCAAAATATCCTTCGTGACTTGCCAGATTTCCATACTACCATGGTGACTCATCACCATGGTAAGGGAATTCTAGGAAGCCGTCCGAGCATACGAGATCTTCCAGTCCTATACAAGCTTTGTAATTTCTTTCTCCTTATCCCGTACTTCAAAGGTAGACAACTTGTGTAGGTTGGAGAGTACAACGGTTTCACCAATCTCTTCAAGATCTTGGAGGAAGTCATGTATTAAATCTTTGACTGAGACAAGTCGGTTACTACGGGACTGAGACAAAGATGAATCTAGAATATTGAGGGGTCCTCTGAAAAAACGATAACTAAGTCTGAAAAATTAAGTCATAAAACATTAAGGAAGAAATATATGGCATTGGCAACAAATGTACAAAATATGGTTTTGAAAGGGTTTGCGCCTGAAAACAATAATTTTTCCCTACACCAAGAACCCTAATGCCAAGATCTATCTATTAGTATGCAGTAACGGGAGCGGATTTTCTTGCACTTACCCTTGAAGACTGAAAAGTGTTGTCAATGCTCGGGAGAGCGTGGCTGACGTAGTCTTACCGAAGCCGACCTCAGGGTCGTGTTGAAGTCCTAACAGCTCCTGCGGATCAAACGACTTCTAGTGCCCCAATTGTTGCACCTCCGAGGGAGTTACACATGTCCGGTGCCTGACAATGACTCCCGCTCCTCCGATCTAGCAGAAGTAGCGGAAGTAGAGCTTCTGGATCCGAATCCCGTAGCACGACAGTAGTCCGCGATGCGGACTCCTGCTCACACGATCCAGACTTGGGACCATGGTCACAGGAGAGAGAGAGAGAGAGTATCAACTAAAGGTCTTCCCAAAGGAGAGGAAACCTTTTATTGATTATTGTGTATTTATTTTTTCAAAATACCTCACAATATATAGGGGAACCCCCGCCCCACATAGTTAATTACCTTAGCCATGTGGGACCAAACAAAGGAAAGGAGAGGAGGGGGTTGGTCGCCGCTGGCTAGGGCCCAAGTGGGCCCCATGGAGGGTCTCTTGGCCCAGCCGGCCACCCCCTCTCTCTCTTCCCCTTTGGTCTTTCCCTCATGGGCCCTTTTCCATCCGGATTTTGGCCTAATTAGGTATTTGACCTTTTAATTCATTTTTATTTTATTAAATAATTATAAATAAATGATTAAATCAATATTTAACATTTAATTACATATTATTCAATCCCCGTGGCTATGGAACTCCTTCCACCTCCCCTATGGACATCCTCCGGACTTACTGAAACCCTTCTGGTTCCCTCTCTTTCTTTTCTTCGGTGATTCTGCCAATACCAAAACGCTCTCTATGCATCATCAAGCCCTTAAGCGTGATAAGCCATGGTTCGGGAACGCTCCAGACATGGTTGAGATCCTTCTCGTACCAATGATCACCAGCGGGAACTGGATGCCCATGATGACTCCTGTGCATTCTATGAATCTTTCATCGTTGAACCATGAACGTCGTGAAATATGCCTCTGTCTCTTTGGTAATTGTATTGTGCTTTGTATGTCTAGGGTAGTTAATCAAGGGGCCCGATAGTTCATGCCCATGTCAGTAGCCCCCGAGACTCCATCTGAATCGTAGATTCGGGTTGAGTCTCAAAGATAATTTTAGCCGTAAGTCGATGATTCTTGTAGGAAAATAATTCAATATTTTTTGTATTTACTATCGTACGGATTTGGTATAACAGGTTGGATGCATCTGACGGAATGGGAATCAGTTAATTTCTCTTGGAAAAAACACCATGAACCTACATCAAGTTCAAGTCCCTGGCTTGAACTTGCTACTTGCTGGCGTAATTCAGTTCGGGACGCTGATGTAACACCCACGAATCGGCCCTATGCAGATTTTAGCGATTCCCACCAAACCCACATAGAAACGATTCAAAGATGCCCACCGGTCACTTGCGTGTGGGTGGAAAATGAAGTAATACCATTACACAATAGTTCACGATGGAACCCACAGAAACGTATATATACAACAACGACTTAACGAGTCAAGAATACAGATGTACAGTACAAAGATCCAAATCACCTTGAAAATGATACAACCTCTGAGTACGGATAAGATGCAAAATAGGCTAAGAGCCCTAAAGAATAACCAATGGCGTCCATAACCCTGCCCAGGCCAAGCTAGAAGGGTAACCCTGCTAACGATGTCGAACTTATACCTGTCAAAGCAAAAGGGGTGCCGACAAAGGGAAAAGGAAAAAGGGAGCGGTCAGTACCGAGGCCAGTACACGATGAGTGTAGAATTCGGCTCTCACCTACATATATATGGTGGACACAAGCGGCATCGAAGCATGCACTAATAACCTATAGAGACTCGATACAACTATCAACTATTAGAGAGGGATAAGAAAGACCTATTCGGAACCAACCTAGTACTAACACCAGACATACCCATCCTGGTGTTTCCCCCTCGAGACCAACCGAGGAAGTCCTTCCGAGGAAACTCACACGGTTGGTACTTTTATTAACCATTACATTGTAGTTGCCATAATTACTAGTCAAATATAGATAATATAAGGCATTACAATATCACAAGCTATTGGAACTTTTAGTTATCCATTCTGTTGTAGTTGGAGTACCTACTAGGCATATATATATAGCATGAGACATCCCACATCGATTAGTTGTTGGGACTTTTATTTATCCATTTCATTGTGATGAAGCCGATTACTAGTCATGCCAAAGTCAAATTTATAGCACTACTTTAGTTATAGTTGTCTATGGTCGAGACACCATGCTCCAAGTAGCCCATAACCACGGACACGACTTTTCGGAAAGATTTACTCTGCAGGGGTGCACAAATAGCAACACACGCACGATCAACATCGGAAAAACCAAATAAAACGCAACGAGTCCTCACAACAAAACATTCACAGGATTCAAAAAATATTTCAGGGAGCCACCCCACTAAGCTACATGCAACGAAGTTGACCAGCTCCGAGATGGAGCCAGGGTTTGCGAGAACGATTGTAAATGACAGGGAACCTGAAAGTGTGACTAGCCATGTCGATAGCACAAAATCACGACGCGATCCAAAATAGTACAGGTGCTCCACGTGCAATAGTAAATAAAGAAGTAAAGCATGGCATAAGTACAAGATAGTAATAATGCACCAAACTAGTTTGTGGCCCCAAGAAACAAGATGTGGATCAATCTCAGGCTAAGGGGATTCATGGTCCCACATGTGGATAGTGCGATAATCAAGGAACAAGCATCAAGTACTCGGGTCCTACGAGACACAAGTGAGTGGTTAAAAACCAAATATTAGCTATTGCCCATCGGTGCCTCTGTATTAGTTATATCGATTCCCATCATTATAATTAACAAGTTATAACAAAAGCCATGATCATCTCCACCATTAAGCATGTGGCAACCTCCCAACAACTGTGGAACATCGACTATGTGTAGCAACACCCGAGCAAGCATCTACGACTCGCAAGGCCATCTGCCTATCAAACAACAGGCAATAGGAGGTGTTCAAGGAAATATAGAGGCTGCACGGAATATAAATGGTATGGAAAACTAAAGCATCGCAACACGGATAGCAATAGATGAACAGGAGGAAGTAAAGACTATAAATGCAAAATAGGTACAAAGGGAGAGAATGCTCGCCTGGGAAACACTGGCGAAGCTAAAACCAAAGAACGGGTCGAAGCTCGCATCAACTCAATGGCCTAGTCCATGAAGAAGCAAATCATTAAAAGAAAAACCGGATGCACTATTTAATACTATGACAAAAAATCTAGCATGTTTATGATATGATGCATGACATGGAAAATATGCGATGTAGCTATACAATATTAAGCAGAACCAGGGTCTTAGCAATTAATTAGGAGGTTCATGTTGTTTAGATACCCATAATTTAAATGTTGACTTAATAAGGCAAAACATTACATCGCTTCGCTACACAAATTTAAATGGAGCCAATATAAGACAAGAATAGGCAGCATATGATATCCATATTTAATTATGGGGTGAATCGACAAAATACCCCAAATGACAAAGTATGTATGCATTCATGAACAATTTAATATGCACAAGTTCATATGTCATTTGTATAAGATAGGGTTCGGATAGGGGTCACATTTCGTGGATTGAAACCGGGTCTTGGGGTTCGACGAGATCAGTCTTCAGTCTCCAGGATCGGGGCCTTTGGGTCCAGGAAGGAGACCTTCGCGCCATCGGATCCTTGTCGATGATCTTGGGGATCCATATCAGAGATCTTGGGGCACCGACTTCGGTCATCGGTGACGATCTTAAATCAACACATGTGGTTTTCGAGTGGCACCCTTAACTTATCCTTCGAGGGGGCATCACACCAACTTCACGCAGTCGAGCATCGCGAGGCAAGGCATCATGCCAAGAAGCACTTCCGCATGGCTTCATCGGGTAGCGTCAACATATGCGTGGGCAGCAGAACGCAAAGGAGAGTTGCAAAGGGCCTTGTCCCATACGAATATTGTCTCGAACATCTTGTGAACGATAAACAACCGGAGGGGCAGCAAGCTAGTTATTGAGATATCCGAGCATAGATCTTGCAAGATGCACAAAAGAAAAGGAGGCCTCGTGGGTGACCTGGGGGCCCACAACGAAGAAGATGGAGGCTGGGTCACGTGCGGTTTTGCAGGGGAGTGCACTCGGTCGCGAGGAGGAAGGCCATACCAAGCAGAGATGGGGCAGAGCTTGTCCTAGGAAGAAGAGGCGAGGATGACACCTAGACTGTGATGGCGGGCATGATGGTGCGAGGAGAGGCACGGTGGTCGATAGTGGCCAAGGCTGCAAACGGATGGTGGCCGGAGAGAAAGGCCAACTAGGAGGGGAGCAGGGTCGCGGCCCTGGTCGGCTGCAGGAGGAACCGGAGGCGAGGTCTGTTACACTCTATATACAATAAGGATTAGGAGTCCTATGTGTAAACGTATTGTAACGAAACTATGTTAATCCTGTTATATAAACTGACCCAGGCCAGCAATCTCGGTCAAGGTTGTTTTCCGCAATCTCATTGTTTTACATGGTATCAGATTAGGTTATGATGGCTTCCGCTGCCCCTGCCACCGCTGCTACCATTGTGTCGGGTCCTATCACTATGCCGACCCCTACCCCTACCTCACCCTTCCTCGCCTCACAGCCCTTAGCATGGTTGCAAGCCCGGTCCGCTGGGTCATTCCTATGGGTCCACTCCCACAGCCGCCTCGGTCGGATCGGATCCTCCATCATCCGCAGCCGGCCCTGACTTAGAGGGTGATTTGCGGCTGCCGGTCTCTTATGACAGCCCTTCTTCCTCGATTTGCGTGACTGCACTGCCACCCTATGGTGGTCCCGAACTTGTTCCCTATGGTGCCTACTCAGCGCCAACCTATGGTGCCCCACCTATGCCGAACTACGGCGTCCCGTCCGAGCACATGTGCGGTGCCCCTACACCGACCTACGGCGCCGTTCCGACGCTGCCGTCTTCCTGGCTGGCGCCACCCTATGGTGCGCTGCCTCCACAGCCCTACATGGTGCCTCTGGCGCTGCACTATGGGGCCATGTCCGTGTTGCCCTATGGGGCCCCGACTGCATCGATCTTCGGTGCCTATGCCACTACTCCCTATGCGCCTACCTGTTGTCGGTGTTTGACGGTGTTGAGCCTGCCCATGGTTCCTCCTTGGTGAGCACTACCCCTGCTCTGTCTCTATAGACGGCCCTGCCGATGGGCTTCTATGCATCACAGCCGTTGGCTCACGCTAATCATGATACGACACCATCGCCTTTCTACTTCTCACACCTCATCTCGGTGAAGCTCACACCGAACAATTACTTGTCTTGGCGTGCACAGTGGCTGCCTCTCTTCTGGAGCCGCTACTGTGAGGGGTACGTCGATGGATCACTGCCGTGCCCACCGATATATCTTCCAGCGTATCACACGTGGGTGGCTAAAGATCATGCCACCCTCTCTGCTATCTAGTCTTCTCTCACGCCGAGTGTCTCGTTGCTAGTCTTCTTCACCGATATGTCTCGGGTTGCATGGATGGTGCTTCACGCTAGCTTTGTCTCTCAGTTTAGGTGCGTGCTCATGCTATTCACACCGAGCTGGGCGAGACCAAGCTCCATGACTTCAGCATTACGGATTACTTCAACAAGATGACCGGCCTCTCCGACACAATGGCCTCCATTGGCTAGCCGCTTCGCCGTGAGGACTTCATCACCTACATCCTGAATGGCCTACATGACGACTATGATAATCTCGTGGAGAACATCAATGGTCGTGACACTCCGCTTTTGCCCCGTGAGCTCTACTCGCACCTCCTCGGTCGCGAACAGCACATCAAGGCGCACCATGCCTCCTCGAGCTTCTCCTCCACCAACATTGTAGCTCACGGTAAACCCTAGAAGCCATCACCAGCTGGTGGCAAGATGGAGCCCGCACCTTAGCAGACCCCGCGGCCCGCCGCACCCCCATAATGGGCATGGACGTCCGCGTGCCTACTTACCCTATTGCGGTGCCTAGCAAGCATGCCAGCTGTGTGGCCTTGAGAGCCATATCGCCTCCCGCTGTCATCAAGATTCAAGAAGGACTTCCTCCACATTGGCAACAATGGCAAGGGAAATGACAAGCAGGCTTCTACTACTGTGGTAGGTAACGAGCACGGGTACACTCCGTCGTACTCCATTGATCCGGCGTGGCATATGGACACGGGGCATACCAATCACTTTATTGGTGAGATAGGCAAGCTCTCCACCCTGGAGCCATATCATGGTCATGATCAGGTTCGCACTGTCAATGGAGCAGGTATGCGCATCTCACATGTTGGTCAGTCCTCTCTTCTTGCACATAACTCTAGAACACTACATCTTCTCAATGTCCTTCGGGTTCCTTCTTCTATACATAGTTTGTTGTTTGTTCCTCAACTTACTCATGATAATAATGTCCTTGCTGAATTTCACCGGTTCCATTTTTATCAAGGATCGGGACACGAGAGCCTTTATGCTTAGAGGTCGTCTTCACCATGGCCTATATGTGCTTGATGCACCGTCTTCACCGCATGCTTCCCAGGTGTTCAGTGGTGTTTGTATGTCACCTACGCACTGGCATGCATGCCTTGGTCACCCTGCTGCTCCCATAGTTCGTCATGTTCTGCATCGTCATGAACTTCCAATTTTGTCCAATAAAATTGCTAAAACTATCTGTGATGCCTGTCAGCAGGGCAAGAGTCATTAGCTTCCATTTTTAGACTCAAGTTGTGTCATTAAACATCCTCTTGAGCTTGTGTTTTATGATGTATGGGGTCCTACCCAAGCATCTGTTAGTGGCCACAATTATTATGTCAGACTTATTGATGCTTATAGTCGGTTCACTTGGCTTTATCTTATTATGTGTAAATCTGATGTGTTCGATGTATTTATTAAATTTCAAGCACATGTTGAGCGTCTCCTTAAGCATAAAGTTCTTCATATTCAATCCGACTGGGGGTGAATATCACAAACTAAATTCGTTTTTAACAAGCTTGGGATCTCGCACTGTGTGTATTATCCTCACACACATCAGCAGAATGGCACCGCTGAACGTAAGCATCGTCATCTTGTAGAGACTAGCCTTACCTTACTAGATTATGCCTCCGTTACGTTTCAGTTTGGAATGATGCTTTTTCCACCGCTTGTTTTTTGATAAATAGGCTTCCTTCACGACTTCTGCAAATGAAAACTCCTCTTGAACTCTTGCTCAGTGACATCCAGATTACATGTTTCTTAAGGTTTTTGGATGTGCATGTTGGCCTCACCTTTGTCTATACAACAAGCATAAACTAGAGCTTCGGTAAAAAGTGCGTCTTTCTTGGGTATAGTTCCCATTATAAAGGGTACAAGTTCCTACATGTTCCTACTAATCGCGTTTACATATCTCGTGATTTCGTGTTTGATGAGAACGTGTTCCCTTTTTTTGCACTTCCGAAAAACTCCACCACTCCTACACCACCTGTGCACTCCACTATTCCTTCGCCTGATCAATTTGTGGATGTTGCATATACTCATGTGTTGCTTCCTAACCATGCTACAGGTATTGTACGCGGCACTCACCTCGAGCTACTCGATGATCAGGCGACGGACGACGATCACGTACAGGACGACGATCCCGTGCATGCGCCATGCATGCCGGGTCTAGCCCGCCATCCTGCAGTTACCTCGCCCTTGGAAGCTACGCCCGTTGCATCGCCGCCTGCGGCGTCATCTAACGGCACAGCGCCCACATCGACCGCCTCTGCTCCAGCTCCTAGTGGGCCATCTTCGATCACCCCAACACCGCCTAGCTCCCCATCGCTAGGGGCCTCCTTGTCCGACCCAGCATCGCTGACCGCGGCGTCACATGCGCCTGACTTGGCGTCTCCTTCGTCACTTGCATCTGGCTCGTCGCCACCAGCACCACCTACTGCTGAGGCTCTTCGCCCTCGCACACGCAGTTAGGGTGGAGTTTTTCGTATAAAGAAACACACAGATGGGACCATTGCATGGATAGCTACTTGCATGGCTCATGCTGTTGCTGATCCCACAACTAAGCCCTGACACTTTCAGGCTGCTCTTGGTATCCCTCACTTGTGTGCTGCGATGGAGCAGGAATATCGTGCACTTCTGAAGAATGATACTTGGAAACTCGTTCCTCCTGTTTCCGGTGTCAATATTATTGATTCTAAGTGGGTCCTCAAGGTTAAGAAGCATGCTGATGATTCTATTGAACGCTATTGTTGTTACCTTGGATCGTTAAAGATCCTAAGTCCCTGTGATTAACATGCTAGTCCCTGTATCAATACCTAGCACTTCACAGTCGATGAATACCATGTAAAACAGAAGTCATTATTACACAAATAATCCAGAGTATAATTATTACAACTTGCATAGCTTATAGCTAGCTCAAATAATACAACAGAAACTGATTAAACTTGAGTCCATCAATGCCTCGGGCTAGTTGCATGAATACGCGCGATCCCTACGCACCTTTCAATCTTCGGATTCTACACATGAAACATGTAGCCAACAAGTCGGGTCAATACTTTGAATGTATGGCAAATTACACCAAGGAAAGAATAAGACTAACACTACATGCTTGGAGTAGGCTTTGGGGTTCATTTGCATTAAGCCAATTTTCTCTAAGCAAGAAGAAAAGAGGGAGAGTTTTACCCTACTTTATAAACATTGATTAAGTAGTATAGGGTCGAGTGGATAATGAGGATATTACTCACCAAGTGTCCAATCAACCTAGAACCTGGATATTACGGACCAAGTCCCCAAAATCCCACCCATTGGCCATATTACACACGCCTTGGGGTTTTAGAAAACTTTAAGTTTGGAGAGAGAGAGATGGAGATCTTTCAAAGGCTCCATCCTTCAAATGCTCAAAGTATTCTTTTCCGTGAACTCGGCTGATCGATCAGATTGCAATACTCTCGAGAGGTTGTGCACTTTCCCCACAATCCACGATCAAGTCCTTTCATAGACAAGACCATGGCGAGGCTTTCCCTTAGTAGCTCCTCTACCAGTTGGATCCAACCATGCAGAGAACCTCCAAATGTTGGTACCCGGTGAGGTTTCCCACTAAGTACTAGGCCAAGAAAGAGCCCATATGTATTGTGGTTGCACTAGAAGCTTCTGAATGCTGAAACATGGCAGACTTCTTTGATTCCTGGGCGGCTGTCCTCCACCAATTTCCACTTGTTGACCCGACAACCATTCCGCCCAGAACAAAACTTATTTTATTTTGAAGGGGGTTTTGAGAAGGAAAAGGTTCGCTCGAGAGAGCTCTTATACTTATAATTTTTTTGATTCTTTCGACCCCCCCCAACGGTACTTTATATATATACGTATATAGCATAGCAAGCATAACTTAGCAAAACAGGATAACCTATTGGGATAGAAAATCCTAAGCATAGAGCTACTCATGGCATACTACAAAACCGCACTTGCAAAATAATACTAAGAAAATCTACCAAAATCCTACACATGCATACTATAGAATTTGAAGAGTAAAACATGCATAGTCAAAACTGGGACATAAACATGAAAAAGTGGTGTAACTTGCCTTGATCCGAGCAGCACTCTACACAACAATACTCATCAGCGCACTCCGAACAATCTAACGAAACACAAACATAGATCCAATCACAACTTGCACAAAACAATGCCACAAAAGTAATTATGCATGCATGCAACATGGTAATATGCAAGGATGGGTTCAAAATCGACTAAGAATATTGTTCAAGGGTGTTATTGTCTTGGGGATATCATTAGTATCAATTTCCCACATATTTTAAGTATTTTGGATTATTACTTAATTAAATATGCTCATAAATAGATCTACCCTTCCAATCTACCACGAAACAGATCTGAAACCTCTAAGCAAGTTACACAAATTTTAAATAGTAGATCTTGTAGATACAAAGCCAACGCAACAAGGCTCAACTAAAACAGAGTTACGATTATTTTCCTATAATTAAAATACTCCAAACTAAACTTTAAATTCTACCACAGGATCAGTATGTTAAACCAACAATACCATTGCAGATATGTATTCTACTCAATTTTGTGAATCCAACGCTATGTTATACGCAATTTTTGGCCAACTATTTGATTTACTACGAATTACACAATATTACACGATATTCTAACTATTTAAAACAATTACAGACGGGGCAGGTACGAAGGCGACAAGTGGCAGTGCGGGGTTGGGCCAGCGGGGCACGCGATGCTGACGCGTGCACGTGCCACGCGGTGTGACACTGTTCGCCGATACCGATTCGGTAAAAGGATCTAATCACAGCCATTGGATCACGATCGGACGGAGGTGGGAATAGAGCGCCTTACCTGGCGATGGAGTTGACTTGTTGGTGACGGCGGCGGACGATGGTGGCGCGGTCGGTGGTGGTCGCCGGTGTCGCGGTAGTTGCTCCCCCGAGGTGGCGGTCTTGACGACAATGCTCGACTCCTCCTCGCGGTTCCGTTCCCAGGGTTAACGTTGATTGCCTCCTCCTCGTTCACCGGCAGATGACCGCTGCTCCTCGTGGCTCCGACGGGGCTCCAACGAGCAATCCTGATCGCTCTGGTGCGCTATAGAGGGGGAAAAGGCATGGGGAGACGTGGTAGTTAGGGGCAGACCCAAACGTGGAAGAAAAAGAGGGAGGGGCCTCAGTTTTCAAGGAGAGAGCAACCTCTCCGACGGTCACCACGGCGGACTCCGGCGAGATCGGAGTCGAGCCTGATCAGCCTGGTGGCAATTTGGCAAGAAAACTTAAGGTTTTGGGGTGGCGTGCCGAGGGGTATATGTAGGCGGTTAGGCCTGGTGCGGGGGTCGCGGAGATAGCTCCGATTTATCTAGGAGGACCGTTCCTGGCGCGGAGGCGGGGTTGAGTTCGTTCCGAACTCTGTGGAGATGACGACGGGGTAGGCCCCCCGGTCAGCGGCTGCGGCTGGCGGGTAGCTCGGTGCGGATGGAGGGCTAGGCCGGCCTACTGCACTGCGTGCTGCTCGCTTGCCAGGCCCGGCGGTAGATAGGTCGTGGGCTGGTCTAGCTGGCCTGCTTAGGTTAGTTTTTTTTGTATTTTTCCTTTTTCTTTTATGTTTCACAATTTGTTTAATAACTTTTGCATTTTAACTCTAAATTTAATGAAATTGGTCTCTAAAAAATTGTAAAAAGGAGGAGATTAATATAGGACTATAAAATAACACTTTTGCAAGGATTTAGAAGGTTAGGTTTAATATAACCCCTTCTTGTCTTTATATGACCATAGGGTTTAGGGAGAAGTATTTGATGCAACTTTATTGTGTAATGCCATGATGCATATGATATGATGCATGCTTCTAGTAACATGTGAAATTGTAAATTTTGGGATGTTACAAACCTACCCCCCTTAAGAAGAATCTCGTCCTCGAGATTCAGGTGTGCGAGAAAATAGGTGTGGGTGTTCTGTCTTCAGATCATCTTCATGTTCGCACGTGGCCTCTTCCTCGACGTGGTGATTCCATTGAACTTTGCAAAACCTGATAGTCTTGGTATGAGTAATCCTCTCGGTTGTTTCTAGAATCTTGGTGGGTTTTTCCTCATAGGTGAGATCGTTTTCCAGTTGAACTTCATCCAGGGGAACCGTATCCCTTAGCGGTGTTTCAGCCATTTCCAGGTGACACTTCTTTAGTTGTGACACATGGAATACATCATGAATAGTCAATACTTCAGGCAATTCCAACTAATAGAAAACCTCCCCTCTACGAGCCAAGATCTTATAGGGCCCTATGAATCGAGGTGCCAACTTACCCTTGATTCCAAATCTCTTGACTCGTCGTAGTGGTGAAACGCGGAGATATGCACGGTCTCCCACTTCATAAGTTACATCCGTGCGCTTGGAATCAGCATAACTCTTTTGCCTGGATTGGGCTACTTTTAGCCTGTCTTGAATTTGCCTTACCTTTTCTTCAGCATCCTTGATCAGCTTAGGTCCAAACAAACTATGTTCTCCAACTCCATTCCATAGCAGCGAAGTTCTACACTTCCTGCCACATAGAACTTCAAATGGAGCCATCTTGATACTAGTTTGATAACTGTTATTGTACGAGAACTCTACATATGGCAAGTTGTCATCCCAACTAGACCCATAGTCTAGTGCACAAGCTCTCAACATGTCCCCAAGATCTGGTTAACTCTTTCTGTTTGCCCATCTGTTTGTGGGTGGAAGGCAATACTAAACTCCACTCATGTCCCTAGAGATTCGTGTAACTGTCGCCAAGAATTCAAGGTGAATTGGGTACCCCTATCAGAGACAATTCCCTTAGGTACACCATGCAGACTGACAATCCTTGACATATAAATCTTGGTGATTTTAGCACTCGCATAGGTGGTATTTACGGGAATAAAGTGGGCCACTTTGGTGAAGTGAACAACCACTACCCAGATAGAATCGTACCCAGAATGAGTCCGGGGTAGTCCTGTGATAAAGTCCATGCCTACCTTGTCCCACTTCTAGTCGGGCACAGGTAATGGCTGAAGCAGTCCTGCGGGTTTTTGATGTTCGGCCTTGACTCTATTGCATACATCACACAAGGAGATGTACTCGGCAATTTCTATTTTCAAAGTATTCCACCAGAATCTATCCTTCACATCCATGTACATCTTTGTATTACTGGTTTGCATTGAGTAAGGGGAATCGTGAGCTTCCTGAAGAATTAACTTCCTCACATCGGGGTCATCGGGAACGCACAAACGCTTCTCATACCAAAGTGTCCCTTGTTCATCCGTATGGAACCCTTTTTCTTTACCCTTTCTTATATTAACTCTTATTTCTTATAACTCTTTGTCCCCCTTATGGGCCTCTGTGATTCGGTCCAGAAACGTTGGCACTATATCCATAGTCGCTAAGTATCCTTCCGGAACTATTTCTAACCTGGGATTCTTGAATTGTTCGCACAAATCCTTTGGAAGTTCTCCTACGGCAAGTCCATTTACATAGACCCTGTGGCTCAAGGCATCAGCTGCAACATTGGCTTTCCCAGGATGGTACTGCAGGTCCAGGTCATTGTCCTTGATGAGCTCAAGCCATCTCCTTTGCCTCATATTTAATTCCTTTTGGGTGAAGATATATTTCAGACTCTTGTGATCCGTGAACACATCACAATGTTTGCCCATGAGGTAACGTCTCCATACCTTGAGCGCATGAACAACTGATGCTTGTTCCAAATCATGTGTGGGGTAGTTATTCTCATGGTTCTTGAGTTGCCGATATGCATATGAAACTACCTTCCCATCTTGCATTAGTATACTACCAAGTCCTTGTCGAGAAGCGTCGCAATAGACTTGGAAATCCTTCTGGATATCAGGCAGACACAAAACTGGTGTTGTTACTAGGCGCTTCTTCAGTTCTTGAACACTCGCTTCACATGCCTCGGTCTGTTGGAACTCCTTTTCTTTCTACAACAATTCAGTCATAGGTTTTGCTATCTTGGAAAAGTTTTCAATGAAACTTCGGTAATATCCCGCAAGGCCCAAGAAACTCCTGATATCACCCACATTCTTAGGCGACTCCCATTCTGTCATGCTTGGGTCCACGGCAACTCCTTTAGCTGACACAATATGCTTGGATCCTGCCTTCAAGGCCACCATCAAGACCAAGCTGGTGGAGCTTGTCGAAGGTGATTCCTCCAAGACCACAGCCATTGGCATGGACCTGGATGCCAAATAGGAAAGAGCGCTCGTCAAGTTCCTCCGTGAGAATAGGGACATCTTTGCCTGGCAACCTGCCGACATGAAAGGTGTACATAGGGAACTTGCTGAGCACAGCTTGAATATTGATCATAATGCCAAACCGGTGAAACAACCTCTATGACGCTTTGGTGATGAAAGACGAAGGGATATAGGCAAACAAATAGCCAGGTTACTTAAGGCTGGCTTTATCTGAGAAGTTATTCACACCCGTTGGGTGGCAAATCCTGTACTTGTCCCCAAAAAGGGGACCAATGAATTAAGAATGTGTGTTGATTATACCGGCTTGAACAAAGCATGTCTGAAGGATCCGTTTTCTTTGCCTCGCATTGACCAAGTCATTGATTCGACGGGTGGCTTGGAACTTCTGTGTTTTCTCGATGCCTATTCAGGATACCACCAGATCCAGATGCGAAAGTCAGACCAATTGGCCACTTCGTTCACCACACCCTACAACATGTATTGCTACGTCGCGATGCCCTTTGGGTTGAAAAACGCTGGTGCCACGTACTAGCGGACGATGCAACGCTGCCTGAACGACCAAATAGGCCGCAACATACACGCCTACATGGACGACATTGCGGTAATGTCAAAGATATCAAATGATCTTATCGCTGATTTGCAAGAAACCTTCGAAAATTCCCAGAAATAAAACATGATGCTAAACCCAAAGAAGTGCGTCTTCGGGGTACCATCCGGCAAACTGTTGGGCTTCATCCTTTCGCATCACGGAATCGAGGTGACACCGGCGAAAATCAAGGCCATCCTCGACATCAAATGCCCAACATGGCTGAAGTACATACAAAGGCTCATAGGCTGCATTGCAGCAGTAAGCCAGTTCATTAGCCGACTTGGTGAGAAGGCTATGCCGCTCTACAAGTTGCTCAAGAAGGCGGACAAATTCACATGGACGGACGAAGCTGACGCAGCACTTCAGGAGTTGAAGAGAATACTCTCCTCCCCACCTATACTTGCAGCACCGGTGCCAAGGGAGCCTATGTTAGTATACATGGCGGCGACCAACCGAGTAATCAGCATCGTCATCGTGGTGGAGCGCAAGGAACCAACACATGATATGGAGTTCAGCGACCCGTTTACTATGTAAGTGAGGTCTAAATGGAATCCAAGCATCGTTACCCACACTACCAGAAGATAGCTTATGGAGTTTTCCTTGATTCACGTAAGCTAAGGCATTATTTCCAGGAGCACCCCATCATAGTAGTGAGCAAAGCACCACAGTCCGTCATCATCAACAACAACGACGCTACAGGGAGAGTGGCTAAGTGGGGGATTGAAATTGCCGCCTTTGACATCACCTACAAGCGACACGACGCTATCAAATCACAAGCATTGGTGGATTTTCTTGCAGATTGGACATAACTGCCAGAAGACACTCATGTACCAGAGCTAGAGTATTGGGTCATGCACTTTGACGGATCAAAGTCGCTCAATGGCTCGGGGGCTAGTGTATTATTGCAATCACCAACAGGAGAGAAGTTGCAATACGTCCTGCAGATCCACTTCAACGCTACCAATAACATGGCGGAGTATGAGGCCCTCATTCACGGACTTTGTGTAGCCAAGGATATTGGCATCAAGCGCATAGTTTACTATGGAGATTCCGACTTGGTTGCCCAGCAAGTAGCTGGCACCTGGAATGCGCGGAACCCTATGATGGCGGCATATCGAGACGAAGTACACGAAATAGCCAAGTGCTTCGACGGCTACGAAGTCAAGTAGGTCAAAAGGGAAGATAATGAGGCGGCAGATCTGCTGTCAAAGCTTGGATCAGCTCGTCGACCGATTCTGCCTGGCGTTTTCCTAGAGCATATACGGACTCCATCCGTGAAGGGAGTGGACCCTGAAAACCCGGATAGAGTGGACTCATTTGTTAACACAGTAATAGTGACCTCTCCGACTTGGACGAAGTTGTTCATGGATTATCTACAAAACAGAACTTTGCCCGCCGACGAAGTCAAAAGCCTGCAAATAGTACGCAGAGCAAAAGGCTACATCATCATTGACGGCCAGCTATACAAAAGAACTACCACATGAGTCTTCCTACGATGCGTCTCCCAACAGCAAGATATTGAAATCCTTAGAGAAATACATCTCGGAGATTGCGGGCATCACGCCGCTCCAGGATCGTTGGTGGCCAAGGCCTTCCGACAAGGATTCTACTGGATAACTGCCAAGGAGGACACCGACAAGTTGGTACAAAAATGCCTTGGGTGTCAATTTTATGCAAGACAACCAAATGTTCCAGCTCAAGAATTGTGAACAAGACCAATAACTTGGCCGTTTGCAGTCTGGGGGCTGGACATGGTGGGACCGTTGCAGACAGCACCCCGTGGATTCACACACTTGCTAGTAGTAGTGGAAAAATTCAAAAAATGGATTGAAGCTAATCCCATTAGAAAGCTTGATGGGGCAACAACCCTAAAGTTTGTCTGGGATCTAGTGGTGAGATTTGGTCTCCAACATAGCATCATCATCGACAATGGCAGAAATTTATCTCTCGGAGAAGTTGAGGAGTATTGTCATGAGAAAGGCATCCGCTTGACCTAGCATCTGTGGCACACCCACAGTCAAATGGGAAAGTTGAAAGGGCCAACGGACTAATTCTGCATGGAATCAAGCCACGCTTGGAGGCACCACTACATAGAGCAGCTGGAGCCTGGGCGGAGGAACTACCATATGTCTTGTGGAGTTTACCAACAACACCCAACAGATCCATCGGCTTGACTCCTTTCTTCATGGTTTATGGAGCAGAAGCAGTTCTCCCATATGACATCCTCCACGATGCACCAAGAGTTTTCGCCTACAAGGAGGATGATGCTGAAGAATCCAGACGACTATCTGTGGACCTACTTGAAGAAGAGCATGTGCTGGCATGCCAGAGATCTGCCATCTACCAGCAGAAGTTGCGCGGCTACCATAGTCACCGTGTAAAGCATCGCTCGTTTAAAGAAGGGGATCTGGTGCTTGGACTCAAGTAGGAGAAATCACACAAATTATCCCCTCCCTAGGAAGGACCGTTCGTCATAAGCAAAAGCATTGCTCAATGGATCCTATTACCTCGTCGATATTCGCAAGTTGAAAGATAGGCCAAAAAATCGCAAGCGCAAGCAACGTGACCCTGATGATGATTACCCGCAGACAGATCGGCCATGGAACATACCACAGCTACGTCCCTTTTACACTTAACACATTTATATTATGTAATAAGTTTCTTATGTGATCAATGAAACAAAGCATCTGGTTCACTCATATTCTCTGGGTCTTTTACCTCCTTTAGTTGTTCATTTTTGGATCATATAAACCCTTTATGCGCAAGCTTGCATCTGCCCTTGTGAAAATTCCGCCTACAGGCGTTAGCTTAAGTTTTCTGGTCTACACGTTTTCTGAAGTTTTTATGTGGATTTCGGAGTAGTGACTTTTTGGCACTCAAAGTCGGTGATTTTGTTCTTAGGTTCTTGACGGTGCTATTAAGCATCATCGCCTGGGAGCATAGTTCTGTGCTGCAAGTCTTCTGTCTCACGAAAGGTCAAGCATACGAACCAGAATAATGGATAAGCCAGCACTTGCTTAAAAAATATTTACACATGCTCGAAGCAGATAAGTTGCAGGAAGCTTGATTACAAGTTTTTCCGCCTTAGACAAACATAAGGTTTTCCGCATACATTTTGCAGAGATATATTTAATACAGACATTGTCTTTCATGGCTCTGCTGCAGGGGGCTTCGTGGTGGCATAATCAGGAGAGCCAGGTCGGTAGAGCTTGTCAAACTCTGAAGGAGAGGGGCTAGACTCAGAAGAGGCCATATCGTCATCCAGGATCTCGGCAGGCACGAAGACATGAGCCTTGACCATCTTGGCAACCATGGTATCGAAGCCGGCAAGAGAGTTCCAAATAGCATCGCTATCGATCTCATGTCCTTCCTCGTCCATCTTGGGCATGCCGGAGGTCACCAAGTCGATGTCGGCATTGTCATAGTGAGCCTTAACCAAGGACAGGGTCATCCTAGCACCAGCAAGGATGCAAGAGGCTTTCCGGTCTTTGATTTTCTCAGGGGCTTGGAGCAGGATTTCTGCATACTTGGCCGCTGATTCTCCCGCCTTGATATTGATGCCCAGAGGTTGAGCTATCTCCTTGGCTTGGGCGATGGCGGTGCTGACGAAGTTAGCAGCAAGAATCATGCATTCCTTGGGACTTGGAGTACCCTCACCCAAGTTGGCTAAGCTAATGGGAGCTGTGATTTGCACAAGCATACAAGGACCATGTGTATAAACAAATCAAATGGTTATCCGACTTATAGAAAAAGACCAAGAAGGAGAAAGGTTACCGAAGATGCTCGTTTCCGCTTGATTGCATGTCTCCGCCAAGCCATCACGCTCCTTCTAGACTGACTTGAACATCTCAAGACTCCTAGCATTCTGCTCTTTGGTAGCTTGGTTCTGGTCTTTGAGTTGTGAAATCTCATGCTTCAGGCGATGCATCTCGACGTCCGCAGACTCTTGCATAGCCTTCATCGTCGCCTCATGGCCCTTGACGGCCTCGGCCAGGTCCGTCTTCAGATTTTTGTTTTCATCATCGAGCTCCTGAATATGCTTGGATTGCTCAAAGATTCTCTTGGCCTTGGAAATGGCTTCTGTAAGACAGATATCAGAAAGTGCTATCAGAAGACAGAAGAAATGATTCAATGAGAAAAGCAAGGAGCTGTTGTAGGAAACAGACTCTGGCTATTTTTGATCTGTTCCTTCAGGAATTTGGTTTTACCCTGTTCAAGGTCCATTTCCTTCTGAAGAGCAGCAAACCTCTCATTGGCGGCTATCCTCCGTTTATTATCATTCTACACAAGATGAAAACATGCTTAGTTTCTCTAGAGCATCTAGTCGGAACTATTCAGTTTCAACTAAATGCTCGGGGGCTACAATACATGATTTTAAAGTAAACTAGTTTCTCTAGAGCATCTAGTCGGAACTATCCAGTTTCAACTAAACGCTCGGGGGCTACACGGACAAGTTCTACGCTTAGTTCTTTGGAGCACTCAGGCGAATACCTATTGATTTATCTGCCTAAGAGCTCAGGGGGCTACAGTGGGATATATTACAAAGTAAAGAAAATGAAGTTCAAAAAACTTACGATGGCAATGATCGTGAGATTGTTGGCTAGATGAGCATAGGAATCATGGAAGGTCTGAGCATTCTTATAGATTGCGTCAGCCTACTTGATGAGGTCATCCAGGCTCAATGTCGGAGTTGTTGCAGCCAATGGAGAAGTCGAAGCCAAAGGCATGGATGAATCCCTAGCTGCCTCCTGCACCTTCAAATTAGACAATGGCTCGGAGGCTCCTGCCTCAATCGTTGCTTCCACATCCACCTCTTCCACCACTTCCTTCCCTTTCTCGGTGGCATCCTTAGCCGGAGCTTCAGCCACTTTAGAGGAGGTGCTCTCCTGCGTCGCCTGGCCATTTTATCCGCCGCCAAGGTCGCCAGCTGGGATACAGAGGAGTGTTAGACGAATAACTTCAAAGTAAGAAAGACCTTAGAGTATATAACAAGCAACAAAGGAAACAGCAGCTACCTCTAGGCACTTGCCACACTCGAACATGTCGAAGGTGATCTTGAAGCCATGCTTCTTGTCCTTCACATTGACGAGGTCCTTGAGTCAGATCTTGATGGAGTCAGTAGCGAAGTTATACCGCGAAATTCGCATGGGATCCCTCCTATCTTGGCTATACTTGCAAATCATCTTGACGTGGTGCTGCAGAGGCTGGATCCGCCTAACATACCAGCACATGGCAAGGTTGAAGCCCATCAGACCTCCGTCTACGAGCCATTCGATCCACCTTGCGGCACGATTGGCTTCGTCATCGGAAGGAAGAGAGGCTAGGGTCCGCCATGCGGGCACTTTAGTGGCAGCTCCATCGACGAAGTCGGGGTAGGTCTCAAGGTGGTCTGGCACAGGGACATGTGGCCCGTAGAAATACGTGCGCTGCCAGTTCTTGCAAGACTCGTGCCCTACGATGTCGGGGAAGCGCCGACTAGGCTGTATCTTAAAACTAATGGTTCTGCAGGTCCGCAATTAATCCTTGGACTCTATGGACTCTCTCTTAACGGTGAAGAAATATATAAACAGATCTAATTTAGGCTTAATACCTAGGTATCCTTCGCACGGAGCTACAAAGTTGCTAAGGACTAGAATACTGTTGGGAGAGAGATTGTGGGGGAGTACCCGGAAATGTCAGAGGACATCCAGGAAGAAGTCGGAGACTGGCAGGCTTACGCTGCGTACCAGCTGAGATTTCAGGTACACCTTCTCTCCGGGTTGGGGAGAAGGGACCACCTCACCGGCCGGCGCCGCCCGCCAGACAAACTTCTCCACCGCGGGGAGATACCCCTCGTCGACCAGTTCTTGGAGATCCTCGGCGGAGAGATTAGAGGCTCTCCACACCCCCTTGTGGGAGTCGCTTTCTTCTTCGGCGGCTTCGGGCGCCGCTCGTTCTTGGTCATCGCCAACGGTTTCCGTCACGGCGAAGACGAGAACGATCACTCACTAGGATGGCTCCGTCGTAGCCTCGGGAATCGCCGCCGTGGAAGGAGCGGAGCTGCTGGAGGCCATTACGATAAGGAAAGTGTGGAGGAAGAAAGGGCTCTGGTTAGGGTTTTCGTAGGAGAGCTCGAACGGTCATGCGGCTAGAGGAAGACGAAGACTAGGAATCAAATGCAGGTAAAAAGAAATAAATTGACTGTGGTAGAAATATATAAGCCTCATGTCAAGATTCGTGCAAAAGAATCTGATGGATGGAACGTTGCCGACGTGGAAGTGAATGTGCGCGGTAATTTTGCCATGTGCTCCGTCGTTGCCACTTTTCCATTTCGGATTTCGCGCGTGTGAAAGTAGCTGATGACTAATTCTCTGTTTCTGTGAGTTTCGAGGTAGCGTAGCCTGTACCCTACGTCATCCTCCTGACACTTGCAATGAAGGGTCACGTCTGAAGATTCCATCGAAGACGGAGATCGTCCGACTCTTGGAAACAAAGACTCAAGGAATTTCTGTCTACATTGCGAAGCCGAAGGGGATTGCAGGGTTCTTTGGGAGACCTTTGAGATATTGCTTGATGGATTGCCGGCATCACTTAGATGGGATATTCAGAGATCAACGAGCAAGATGGCGCAAGATTTCAAAGTCCTCCGCGGGCTAGTGTTGGGGATATGCTATATGGGTATCCTCATAGCATGTCACCAATCCGCCTAACCCGGGTGGCCCATAGTTGGTAGCAAGGCCTATGGCCTGCTGGGCGACCTAGTTAGACGGATCCTGAAGGGAGGCCCATGCCGAATAAAGGAAGGCTATGCAGGAGTCACCGACATACTCGGAGCCTTGGATCATAAGACACTGAAAGGATAGAGATGTCGCCTATAGGGGGGTGAATAGGCAATTTCAAAACTATTACGGTTTTGGCTTGATAAAATGCGGAATTAAACTAGCGTTTATTTTACAAGCACAAAACCTAAATACACTAGGCTCAACTAAGTGCACCAACAACAAGATAAGCTAAGCAAGATAGCACAAGATAAATATACCACAAGTGATAAGCAAGATATAAGTACTTCAAGCTCGATGGCTATCACAAGGAAAGTAAGCTCGGGTATAGAGATAATCGAGGCACGCGGAGACGAAGATGTATTCCCATGTTCCCTTAAAATTAAGGTACGTCAGTTAGAGAGGTGTGGGATTCCACAAAGGATTTCCCAACGCCACGAAGGCTCACCTTCTTCTCCGAGTCTATCCCACGAAGGAATAGGCCCTTTCCTTATGGATAGCTTTTCCGGAGATGGCAAGCTCCACAACCACTTCACAAGCTCCACGAAGGAGAAGCCCGGGTCTCTTCACAATCTTCCACGAAGAGGACACCGCGGCACCAACCGCCAAGCCAACTAGGAGGTCACCCTCCAAGAGCAACAAGCTCACGGTCTCTTACTCGAACAAATCATAGTGGAGAGCTCAACACTTATGCAAGAATGCAAAGCAAGAACACCAAGGGCATTCAAATCCCTCACTCTCAAATCCCACCAAAGCAACAAGTGCTAGGGAGGAATTAGAGAGGAAGAACAATGGTGGAAGTCAACCAATGACTCCAAGATCTAGATCCAATGGGTTCCCCTCACTTAGAGGACGAATTGATTGGTGGGGATTGTAGATCTAGATCTCCTCCTCCAAAGCCCTCAAAAAGATGCAAGAATCATAGGAGGGAAGGGAGAGGAAGCAAGCTCAAGAGGTACAACAATGGAGGTCAATTTCGTGGTCAAGAACACCCAAAAATGTTGGGGAAAGAACCCCCTTTTATAGGGAAAAGCAAATATGGCCGTTGGAGAGAAAACAGCGAAAACTCGGTTCCAAATTCGGTTGGACCGGCCCCAGAACCAGGAAACTCGGTCCCCAGGCCGGAGGACCGACCTACAAACCGAAATACCTCTGTTTGCCAACCCAGAATAGACTCAGTCGCGAAAACCGGAAAATCCGGTCTGAGATCCGGTCTACCGGAGCTGGAACCGGACCATCCGGTGTGGGGCTCGGTTGAACCGGATCCACAACCGGGATGAAACTAACTTCACGAAAAACGCAATAACTTTTGCATTCGGACTCCGATTTCGATGATCTTAGGCTTGTTTTGACGAGGACAACAAGCTCTACAATATGGTGCATGAAAACATCATAGTCCAACAAAGGAAGATAGAACCAAATGAGCAAAGGTATGGAGCCTCCCTATAAGAAGAACCGGTAAAACCTTCAAACTCGAAAACGCCATATAAGATGCATACGAATTCCGTTTTCGATGAACTTGGGCTTGTTGAAGAGCTAGCAACAAGATCAAGAACCTCACATGGAGAAAATACCAAGAAGAAATAAAATAGGAAGATGCAAAGAATGCAAAGGATTGAGCTCCCTAAGACAATGTGATCAAGTTACCCAACCGAAAGCCCCTCTTGATAGTGCGGCTATCTATCCTATAACCCGGTCTCCCAACAACCACCTTGAGACCGGTAAAAGGAAAACCTAGCAAGGCCATACATTTGCATTGCGCATGCCGCTTGATCTTGATGACAATGCTTCAAGCTCCATCCAAGCCGGAATGCATCACTTGATCATTGTTGCTTCGTGAAGACTCGTAATATGCTCCCCCATACACCACTATGGGATAGCTTCATTAAGACACATCTTCACATGCCCATTATCACCAATATGGATGGCAAGCTTCAAGAAAATGATCTTCTCGAGTTGCTTATCTTGAACTTGTCCTTCTCAAACTTTGATGTTGATCACCACTTGATGTCATCCTCTCATGGGCTATATGAGATCTTCACTTTTGAAGCATTCCCATGGAAAGATACCTATCCCATATGGAAAATGGGTTAGTTCATGATGCATAAATGACAAGGCTTACCATACCACAAGATCCATGTGGTACATTCTTTATGCTTCATGTGTTGACCAACTTGAAATCACTCTTCACTCTTTGCATTGGTCAACCAAGTGTCTTCTCATGCTCCATCTCAATATCTTGAGGTACATAAGGAACTCTTCATTTGATTACAAGCTCTAAATCTTAATCAACCATAGCTCAACTAAGGAGGCTATCATGACACTGACTTATAGCCATATCTTGAATTCTTCTATTGAGATCACACTCTCAAGATCTTGAACATATCATATTCTTGTTCAACTCAAGAATCTTGATGCCAATACTCAAGGTATATCTTTATCTTCATGGCATCCATACTTGAATCCAACATATGGACTACAAGCATGACCTATGGAATATTCCTTCATATAAAACTCAATCAAAACATTAGTCCACAGGGATTGGCATTAATCACCAAAACCACACATACGGGCAATTACCCTTTCAGACACGGAAGACTAGTTCGTGTAGGTGTAAGACTCTTTACCTTGTCTGGCAAGGACCTTTCCCTATAAACCCTAGGTCTTGGCGCCTTTATAAGCCGGCTTGTGGGAGCCTTTAGGGCAAGAACACAATAGATTGATGCGTACAAAGTGCAACACCTCGCATAGCAAACCTATCTCTGTAACTCGGCGTATTGTTATTATAGTGATTTATAGCAGGAGTAGAGTTCCACCACCATTGTGGGACTTGAAACTGGGTAAGTTGTGTTACTTCGTACCCGCCAACTCTCCGCCTTACCCCACATCTCTAAGCACGCACTTTGAGGACCCCGCCATGGCGTACTCGTCGGCAATACCATGACAAGGGGGCTGGTCGCCGCTGGTTAGGGACCAAGTGGGCCCCACGCGGGGTCCTTTGGCCCAGTCGGCCACCCCTCTCTCTCTCATCCCCTTTGGTCTTTCCCTCAAGGGCCCTTTTCCCTCCAAATTTTGGCCCAATTAAGTATTTGACCTTTTAATTCATTTTTCTTTTATTAAATAATTATAAATAAATGATTAAATCAATATTTAACATTACTTACATATTATTCATTCCCCGTGGCTATGGAACTTCTTCCACCTCCACTCCGGCCATCCTCTGGACTAACCGAAACCCTTTCGGTTCTCTCTCTTTCTTTTCTTGGGTGATTCTGCCAATACCAAAATGCTCGTTGTGCATCATCAAGCCCTTAAGCATGATAACCCACGGTTCAGGAATGCTCCAGACATGGTTGAGACCCTTCTCATACCAATGATCATTAGCGGGACCTGGATGCCCATGATGACCCATGTGCATTCCACGAATCTTTCATCATTGAACCATGAATTTCGTGGCATATTCCTTTGTCTCTTTGATACTTGCATTGTCCAAGATTTGATCAATGACACCACCATGTCGTGTTCAATATTGTTACCGATAAATGCTATTTGAATCGTTCCCGATAAGTGATATCCCCGTGACCAAATCACTTGCTGCGCAGCTATTGGATATAACTTCTCCGAGTGGGCCCTGTAGTATCTTTCCATCATGTGGATGGACAAATCCTGCTCTTGACGCATAATGCCTCTACATGTTCCTACCAATACCTGAACACACCTTTATGATCATTGCTCCCACAAATGACGTTTGATGCTATATAAGTATTCTCAAGTGATAGTGATTACTATGGCCTCACGGTCTAAGAAATAGGACACTAGGTCTATTCTAATAATCGTAACTTGAACTTAGTGACATGATTGGGTCATGATGCTTAGGTTGGGTATTGCTCATCATATCATTCTTGCAATGAGTTGACTTCATTGTCAACTAGCATAAATGCCACATGATCAGGAAACCTTGATCATCTGTTGACCAATGAACCAATAACTAGAGATTCACTGGGAACTCCTGGTTGTTTGTATATCACACGTGTATTGATGTTTCCTTCCAATACAGTTATAGCATGATATAAGACTTAATCATAAACTTTATGAAATATGATAATAATCCATATTATATTTGTCTCTAGGGCATATTTCCAACAGTCTCCCACTTGCACTATAGTACAAATAAATTAGCTGCATATGTTTACCAAGCATCGACACCATATTACCTGGCACCTCTAATCATGCTTGCCCATGAAAGAGGTTGAGGCTTGGGTCTGGACCTTACAGCCCAAAATCCTTTGCAACTTAGTAATGTCACCTTGATTGACATTAATACTTTATCATCAAATGATAACATCTTTGTGTATGCATCGTAGTCATGGCAACAAAGTGAGGTCGGTTTCCAGGAGCCAACAGTGATGTTAGATCAGCTAAAACAAGCTTTCTCATGGGCACTATGCCCTGGGACACACCCTCTGTGAAAAGATTAACTAGTCCCGCCACAACAATATACATCATGTTAGATGGTACCCTTATATTTTATTATAAATTTAATCATCGAAACACTAGTGCACTATGTGCAATTTTCGATGTTTTACCACCTCGCTTCCTTCTTGACTTTAGTCGATATTATCAATGCAAGGATTTCCAATTTTTCAAGGTTAACATATGCCCTCATAACATACCCTTCATGCTACAAGCTATGTCATCCTTCATAGACTTTAAAACACGTATATAGTTCTCATTTAGACATTGTGGACAAACTTAGCTCAATGTTCAGTTATTCGTACTTAATCACTTTCAAATGTTTATTCTTGGATCATATATTATGTTAAGTTCTCATCATGGTTTCTAAGACAGAACCTATGTCTCAACATAGTGGATGACGGTCATCCTTTTCTTTCTTTCAACCACTGATGTTTAACTTAGTATTATTCCTAATTCAAATGACCAAAGACCATTCCTTAATCAATTCATATTCTGAAACTATTTCAGAATCTATTTTAGGAATACAACATAATATTGTAATATACCTACTTTCAACTTTTAATCCCTATAAATCATTATTTATTGGTGCTTGTGCTTTTATTATTATTGTGTCATACACACTTAATAATCAATCATTAAGCTCCCACTCAAAATATGTTCCCAACATATTCTAGTCCGAGACTTATATTGCTCCCACTCAAAAATATGTCATCCACATATTGCTTCAGGAAGACTTTTATAGCTCCCACTCAATTTCATGTAAATTGCATATCCCCTCAATATTTTGAATAACTTCAAAATCCCTTGATCAATTATCAAACTGAGAGTTTTAATAACAAGACAGTAGTACCTTACTAGTATTAAATCCAATAGACTTCAGCACTTCTGAGTCAAATTCTTTTGAATTTGTCTAATACATTATTCATGACAAATCGTGCCTTTGTCATTCACCTTTTCCATCATGACCTTGCAGTCTTTTGGAAACTTCAAGCAACCTCTTTGTCTGGTAAGATTCAGCAACATCTTGCTTTCTAATCTTAAGTGAATTTTGCCTCTAGGATTTCTCATAATTTTAGTTTACCATCATTTCCTTCGTAGTTCGTAGGTATGCCATATTTCGATAACATGACAAGTGATTAATAAATGTCTCCATACAAGATGTGGGGTACATTTTTGAATCCTACTTCATGTAGTAAAAACACTAGTGGGGAAAACACAATGATCATTATCGTCCATCCTTTCTTTTATGAAGAGAACCGTTCAGGAACATTTTCCATTGTCCTTCTCAACATTCTGATGTAGTGTTTTGAATCCTCGTCTTATTTTTAACTATCTTCCATTAGCATTATAGTCATGAACATAAACTTTCTCGAGAATGCATCAAATTTTAAGCAACACTAGTATCGCCTTTCTTTTGGCTCTAGCCATGGATTTCGTATTCAAAGTTTTCAATGAATACTCTACAAGGACTTGTTTGTTGTAGTTTTGGTGATATCGAATAACCCTAAAACTTCCACGACAACCCATACAAGATATGGTGCCGATCTCACGAATTCAAATGGTTCACTTTATACCTAATGAGTTTTTGCTATTTTTAATTAATGGTCTTCACACTAACACTACAACAATTTATTCGGTGATATCTATTCACCCAATTGATATAAAATATCACATTGCGATGCTTTGCATTTTGACGTATCAAAATCATTGCATTTCACAATTCCTTATGCTAATCTTATAATGTCAAATTTTATTAGTATTGATCAAATCGTAGTAATTGGATTCTCTTTTATCTTTAATACCCATCGACGCTGAAATAATTTGATCACATCAAATAGTTTCATGCTCATGTTTCCTTTGGTTAACCTTTTTACAAAATTCAAACACTCACAAAATGATAATCACCACTTCGTTGAAATATGATACATCGAATATGTATTTTCTTCCAACTATTCATCAAACACTTTGTATTCATGCAATACACAGTGTTTAGTTATATTGCCGAACTTGGGCATGATTCATATGTGACAAGAAATCAAACGAATTTCACATATTATCAACATAACTTCGAATTAAACGATGGTTTCATTCAAAATGAATATATCATTAAGTTGGGTATTTTTAAGGCATTTTCAATATTTTACAAATGTTCATGCATTATCAATTAGTATCACAACAAGGATAATTCACACATAATCGAACCAACGTATGAACACAAACAAAAAATCATTCATATAAGCAGAACAACTGTTTGTTACACACTCATATGAATAACCGTCTCACGAAGTGTGAGACACACTAAAGAAGTTCACAATCCATCGATTACAATAATCATCCAAAAACAATAAACTAAATGATAAATGTCGAGGGAGAGTGTCGTTGGCCATCATCATCATGCTCGCCATCAACACGCAATGTCACCTCCTCTCCAGCAAGGAGCTCTCATGTACAAGGACATGTTTTCACCGAAATAGAACAAGTATCAAATACTTTAACACTACAACAAGTGTTTGCAAGACTATAAAATTTATAAAACTTTATATCAAATATACACCTTTGTCATCAATGACCTCTCCAGCAATGGGTTCAATTTTCACATTCCTGAAATGTGATATGAAATCATGGAAATCCTGCGTTTTCCCATCACCTCTCATGATGCAAGTCCTGGCACGTGCTTGGTAGCTTGGGGGCAGCGACCAAAGAAACATGCCTATTGCAAAAGAGTCCGTCAGCTAGTTATCCAGGAAGTAAGTGAGCCTCATGTACGCATCATGTATGCACTCCAAGAGTCTCTCTCCAGAGAAGCATTATCATCCATCTTTATGGAGAGGAAATCTCCCATTAGCTCGTGCTCCCATATGCGCACTTGGTCCATGAAATGCTATCTAAGTTCTACCATCATTGCATGAGGGTGAAAATTACCCACAAATGGGTGCATCTCATCAACCATTCCGAAGTGCATCGCCACTGAAATGAAGGTAGACATCTCACGGCGGTAATAGCGGTCTTCCCGTTGTTCTAGGGTCTCATAGAAATAGGGCTCCTCCAAATCCATCTTGTAGCGTATGTAGTAAACCAACGCACTCTCACTAAGGAGAACATGGCGATGCGCAACCCACTCAGAAAAGTTGGATCCATCTAGTTTGAGCTTCTCTCCTTCTAACCAATCGTCAACCGAGAATCTAGCATCGGGGAGAACCATTTCTACATTTATAATTGCAAAAGGGAATTTAGACTAAGTTTAAAATTATATGAGTTAAAATAAGAACTACACTAAAAACTCCTATCCCCAAAAGGGTTTTAGTTATTACACAATCCCTATTAGCTACACCACCCCTGATCGGCATGGCCGGCGATACAGTTGCAAAGGTGGACGCCGAAATGTCGATCACATCATTCATGTGACTCATGCTCAATCTTTCGACCATCCGTGTTCTGAGGCCATTTCTACACATGCTAGGCTCGCCAACTCAACCTTACTGTATCCGCTGTGCAACATGGTTTACACCCACTGTATGCGAACGCGGATATGTCTGACACCTGGTCGTCATGGCCTACCTCATAACGGAGAACTTTCTTGGTGGTGCACACTAAGGGAGAACACTATCATTGGTATTTTGTTTAGGGATCATCTTATTAGGATACGGTTGAGTATCTAATACTAGCACACAATTAGATGCACAATCAATAAACATTGAATGTAAATGCGATGTGATCTCATGCTGTGATCTCCATCCCGCGTCTCCGGATTTGGCGCTAGGGTTCTGGCGCTGCGGGCACCAGGGTACCGGTGCCTCCGGCGTGGTAGTCCATCATCACCATGACCGTTATTACTACTTAGAAATGTAAAGTAAACTACTTTACCTTGACTACTACCATATCAACGCCCCTGCAAAACAAAGTTAGACGCCTCTACTTTATATTTGCATATTTTATGTGGCTGTTAGGGCTTTCGCACAAGTACTATTCTTACCTACGAATTTCCACCACAACGCTGATCAAGTAGTTGTCTATACTACACCCCTTTTTGGGCCCTCCATTCCAAATGGCATACCAACTAATGCGAGAGACAGACACCCCTAAAACCACTTTATGGTACAAGTTGTATGTCAAGCATGGACCAGTCTCGCGAATGAACGTGTAAAGTCGGTTGGGGCCGCTTCATCAAGCATTACTTCGGTATACACAAGTATAACTAGGAGGGTAACAACTAAAAGATCAACGCCCACACCCTACAAATTGTGTGTTCTACCTGTACTAGCAATACTACGCATAGATCTAGTCCTGATACCACTAAATGGGTTCACGCATGAAAACAATATTTTTTCCCTAAACCAACAACCCTAATGCCAGGACCTATCTATTAGTAATGCAGTAACGGGAGGGGCTTTTCGTGAACTTGCCCTTGAAGACTGAAAAGTGTTGTCAATGCTCGAGAGAGCGTGGCTAATGTAGTTGTACCAAAGATGTCCTCGAGGTCGTGTTGAAGTCCTGATGGCTCCTATGGCTCTAACGACTTCTAGTGCCCCAAGTGTTGCACCTCCGAGGGAGTTACACATGTCTAATGCCTGACGATGACTCCCACTCCTCCGATCCAACTGCAGTTGCAGAAGTAGAGCTTCTGGATCCGAATCCTGCGGTGAAGAAGACTCCTTCTCACATGATCTAGACTTGGGACCCTGATCACGGGAGAGAGAGTATCAACTGGAGGTCTCCCCAAAAGAGAGGAAGCCTTTTATTGATTATTGTGTATTTATTATGTGAAAATACCTCACAATATGTAGGGGCAAAACCCCCCACATAGTTAATTACCTTAGCCATGTGGGACCAAACAAAGGAGAGGGGAGGAGGGGGACTGGCCGCCGCCGGCCCACGGGGTCCCTTGGCCTAGCCGGCCACCCCTCTCTCTCTTCCCCTTTGGTCTTTCCCTCATGGACCCTTTTCCCTCCGGATTTTGGCCCAATTAGGTATTTGACCTTTTAATTCATTTTTCTTTTATTAAATAACTATAAATAAATGATTAAATCAATATTTAACATTAACTTACATATTATTCAATCCCCGTGGCTATGAAACTCCTTCCACCTCCACTCGGGACATCCTTCTGATTTACCTAAAACCTTTCGGTTCTCTCTCTTTCTTTTCTTCGGTGATTCTGCCGATACCAGAATGGAATATGTGCATCATGTAGCCCTTAAGCGTGATATCCCATGGTTCGGGAACGCTCCAGACATGGTTGAGACCCTTCTCGTACCAATGATCATCAGTGGGACCTAGATGCCCATGATGACCCCTGTGCATTCCATGAATCTTTCATCGCTGAACCATGAACGTCGTGACATATTACTTTTGGCTCTTCGATACTTGCATTGTACGATATCTCATCAATGAAATTACCATGTCGTTCTCAATCTCATTATCGACAAATTCTATTTGACTCGTTCTAGATAAGTGATATCCCCGTGATCAAATCACACGTTGCGCAGCTATTGGATTTAACTTCTCCGAGTGGGCCCTGTAGTATCTTTCTGTCATGCGGATGGACAAATCCCTCTCTTGACGCATAATGCCTCTACATGTTCCTCTGAATACCTGAACACACCTTTCTAATCATCGCTCCCACAAATGACGTTTGATGTTATCTAAGTATTCTCGGGTGGCAGTGATTGATATGGCCTCACGGTCTAAGAAATAGGACACTAGGTCTATTCTAATCATCGTAACTTGAAATTCGTGACATGATCAGGTCACGATGCTTCGGTTGGGTATTGCTCATCATCTCATTCCCGCAATGAGGTGACTTCATTGCCAACTGGCATAAATGCCACATGATCAGGAAACCTTGATCATTTGTTAACCAATGAACTAGTGCCTAGAGATTCACCAGGAACTCCTGGTTGTTTGTATATCACACGTGTATTGACGTTTCCTATCAATACAATTATAGCATGATAAAAACTTAATCATAAACTTTATGAAATATTATAATAATCAATATTATTATTTGTCTCTAGGTCATATTTCCAACAGGTTTCATCTATTTTGTTCTTCTCCTCTCTTAAACTCCGGAGTTCTTCCCAGGGAGCTTGGATAGTATCACCTTGCCTATTCATTTCCACCTTTAAGTGTCAATTTCTTTGCCTTCGTGGCCAATGACCCGGTCACGCTCCTTGGTGGCCATGTTGCTAGATTCGAGAACACTGATGGTACTTATCTCATGGTCAACCTTAAGTTTTTCAGGCTCAGCTTGCAATCTGGCATTCTCCACCTCAAAGACCTTAAAATTTTCTGCCTCCTCCACAAGTTTGCAAGATTGATTCAGCAAGCCTGAAATGGTAAAGGAAAGATCAGTCGAACTAAAATTCTGCATAGAAATTAAAACAGGAGAGTTGGAAATGTTTACCTTCTGCCTCGTCCTTCTCTACTTTGAGATGTGCATTTTCAAGTCGGAGAGATTTGACCGCTTTCTGCTTGTTTCTTATATTCTTCAATAATTCATTGTTGTAATAAGTAACTTTCTGTAAGTCAGAATAATAACCAAGGTTATAAGTCTACTAATACTCAAACAGTTACTTTAACTAAGTTAAATTCTAGCATGAGCCTTGGGGGCTACACTACTTTGTTCGTTGCCATACTAAAAGATGAAACTTGGAGTATTGTACTCCTAGTTTTTATCCGATTTCATGCTTGGGGGCTATAGGATATGATATAAAGACAAATATAAAAAGAGTCGGATAATGACTTACGATATACTCACGATGCAGTTTGTTGAGGCTGGTGTTTATCTCAACAGAAATCTTCTCGGCTAAAGTTAAGTGTTGGGGGTATGCTAAATGCGTACCACCATAGCTCGTCTCTAATCCGACTAACCCGGGTGGCCCATAGTTGGTAGCACGACCCATGGCCTGCTGGGCGGCCCAGTTAGACGGATCCATAAGGGAGGCCCATGCTAGATATAGGAAGGCTACATAGGAGTCACCTACATACTCGGAGCCTTGGAGTACAAGACACGAAGAGTAGTTAGTATTAGTGTAGGACTGTGTAACTTGTCCGGCAAGGTCCTTTCCCTGTAACCCTAGGTTCTGGTGCCTTTATAAGCCGGACATGTGGGAGCCTTTCGGGCACGACAACGTACAACAAGACACAACACCCTCGCATAGCGAACCAATCTCTATAACTCGGCGTATTGCCATTATAGTGATTTATAGAAGGAGTAGAGTTTCACAACCGTTGTGGGACTTCAACCTGGGTAAGATGTGTTACCGCGTACCCACCAACTCTCCGCCTTACCCCACGTCTCTAAACACTCTCTATGAGGACCCCTCCATGGCATACTCGTCGGCAATACCATGATAGTTGGCGCCCACCGTGGGGCAAGAGGCGCTTCGAGCTCTACACCAGGTGAGGTCCAAGATCTTCGTGGGAATCGGCGACACCGTAGCCATCAGGCGCATTCTCTTCTCCGACAATGTCCCGACCGTCTGTCCTGATGAATTTTGGATCCCGGTGAAGATAAACCCCACCCATTGCTTGGTCATTCCAGTAAGACACATCCACATCTTCATCGGCGAAACCGACTCGGTTCCTAGCTCCCAGGAAGTCAAAAACTCGTCAAGACCCACATGGACTTCCTACGGGAAGGATATGTTTGCGGAGGAATCTGGGCCATATCTCTCTCTAGAGTATGACATCTTAGGTCAGGAAAATTCAAGGCCCACCCAAACCGCCCCTGTGCAGGATATAACGATTGAAGGACCCCGTAGATCCACTTGGTTTCCCCGAGTGTTAGATGCAAAGGTCACACTTTGTCGGTGTTTTCACTATCTTCGATCTGGCTAGATGTGTTTAGAGGGATAGATAATCTCCCCATGAATACCTCGCCAGATGGATGAGGGTTAGGAAACCCTAAAAGGTGACCGCGCTAGCGAACTCATCCACTAGTTTGTGGAAGGACTCATGCCTGGAACACTTCTCCGGCATACACTAAGAAGATGGCAGGACGTCGGCCCGCTCACCCTCGGTGAGATGGTCACAATCATCAACGACTACGCAGATGCTAAGGAGAACACTCAGGCCATGCATGGGCCTGAGGCCAGAGGAAGCAGCAACAATGGCCCTCCACCATCCCCATCCACCTCTGCCGCCGACAACATCGAAGCCAACTCCGACTCAGTGCTTGACACATTATACACTGACATCAACGTGGATGGCGGTGGCTCAGACGCTAACTCGGAGGAATATGACACTGCGATGAGGGAGATTGAGCAGGAAATTGAGAGGGAGGAGTGCACCGATAAAGCTACCACTTCTCGCCAGGTGCTAGTCACAATCGGGAATGTGATAGAAGAAGACGGCCAGGAACTGGAACCTGAAAGAGCTTCGCCCACGCCTATGGTCACCAGAGCGGCAGGAGCAAAAAAGGCCACAGATCCCTCGGGTCTGGCCAAAGCCATGCCTCCTCCGGCTGTCCCACTGTAGCAGGCGCGGGAACTCACCATAGGCCCCAGTACTGCCAAGCAAACAAATTTGCCCCCACAAGCATCGACGTCTACAGCTGGCAATCCCTTGGTTACTCCCACCGACAAGGTGATGTATGGCCCACTCCTCGTCAAGCCTATCACCATCGCACATATACGGAATGTTACGGATCTTGACGAGAAGCGTGCATAAATCCTCGCAAAAGCTAAGTTCATCGCAGAAAAGGGCACCCATCTTGACAAAGATTTGGCCAAGGCGTAGAAATCAATCAAGGTGGCAAGAGAAATGGAGGCCGAGTACAAGCAACTGCTGCTAAATCACAAAGCTAAGAAGGCTCTGGCATGCATCGTCAAAGACCCCGACGTTCGATGCAGGTTAGGGTGGGATGCCTCCAAGCCGGCAAAAGCAACCCCATACATTAATTCTGAGGGGAAGCAAGTAATGCCAACGCCCGCCCTGAACATGGTCATCGCCAAGACCCTCGTTGAATAGGCCAGGTCGCCAGGTTTATGACCTCGTCTCCAAGGCATGCAAGCAACAGGAAAAGGCCACCTAGTAGAGGCTCGAGTCTAACCCAGAGCTTTGCTAGTCAACCCTAAACAGCCGTCGAAGGCCAAGATCTCCCGACGACGAAGGATCCCACACGGGCTCCACGGATCGAAGGCGAAGGGATGCGCATAACAGGGTTGATGCCATACCTATATCTTCCAACAAGGAAGATAAGGCTCACCCTTGTAGATCGCCGCCACCCCTGCCATCTCGACATCACGAGGACCAATAGCCGTGCCACCGCACAAGCATGCCACCTCCTAGAGTTCCCCAGGTCGGTATCATCATACATGACCAGGGCGAGCAGCCTCGGCATAACGAAGAGAGCATCGGGAATGAAGGACACAGGAGCAGATCCCACAAGGAAGCACCACATCCGACAAGCAATCGCGATAGGCATGAGGACTTGCATGGATGGAGCAGCAAGTAGGCTAACCCACTACCGCCACCACCACCATCGCCACCCAGCAGCCATCATGGCGGAGGACATGGCAGGTCCAACAGATCGCACCACAACTCCCCTCCCCATGACGGAAAAGGGTAGCAACCGTAGATGTACGACGCATGTTCACGGCTGGACAAGATCAAACAATCATGGGAGCACCCATACCTAGGGCCACATTGTTTTGGAATGGAATACGGGCCACAAGTTACCCCAAGGGTCTCCAGATTGACAAGACCGTCAAGCCCTATGACAGCACCACTAGGCCAGCTACATGGTTGCAGGATTATATCGAGGCTATTCACATCGCCGGGGGAAACCCAAATGTCACTGTCAAGTACATCCCACTAATGCTCAATGGCACCGCCCGATAATGGGTTGACGACTTGCCGAAGAAATCAATCTGCAATTGGTTGGACATGCATGAAGTGTTCACCAAAAACTTCGAGGGTATGTACAAGCGTCCATGTATCGTTGGTGACTTACATCGGTACATGCAAGAAAAGGATGAATCCCTCTTGCTTACCTATCTCGCTGGATTGACATGAAAAAATCATGCGTGGGAGTGCACGAACAAACCGCTATGGCCATCTTCATCGACAGCTTGGAGAAGGGATCATTGCTCCAGCATACGCTAAAGCGCCATCAAGACAACAACGAACTCAACCTCAACCCGATGATTGACATGGCTAGCGAATTCACTGTCGCTGAGGATGATGCTCGTGGTTCGTTGCTGGCAATTGCCATCCCTACCCAGGCCAATAAAAACAATAGCAACAAGCAGAAATACCCGCTAGAAGAAAAGCAAGTAGCCGACATGGTCACCACTACATTCGCTGGTAGAGGCGGAGGAGAATAGTGTGGTCGTGGCCGGGGGCTAGCCATGGACATCAAAGGAGTGATTCAACACCTTCTACACCCTGTGTTCCCCAAACGTACGAAGAGTACCACAATATGTCGTGTTTCGTCCACCTCGACGCAAACGGCAAGGCCACCCACACCAACCGCCAATGCAAGTTCGTCAACAACCTCAAGGAAGACCCTGAGTCTGGCTAGAAGCAAAGTCGGAAGAACAAACCCCACGGAAAGGGCAAAGGGAAGAAGGAGGAGGAATCCAAGGAATCAAGTGACAAGGATGAAGATGTGGAACCCAAGTCCACCGACAAGGGCGATGGAAAGGGAAAGAACCCCTTCTAAAAGAAGGCCCCAGTCTACCAAACTTCCCTTGGCACCCCCACCATCCGGGCCCAGAAAACCTCACAGAGGATACTGATGGCTACCCTCCCTCCGGTTCCCCAGTATGTCAGGTGGTTGGAGATTCCAATCACTTGGGACAGGCAAGATCATCCAGACCTTATCCCAACAGAGAAGCAGTATGCCATGGTCATCAACCCATTGATTGACGGCACAGAGTTCACCAAGTGCCTCATGGACAGTTGAAGCACCATCAATATTATATACATGGATACACTGCACAAGATGAACTTGACGGAGACCCAAGTCAGGAAGAGCAACATCGTTTTCCATGGTGTTGTTCCTAGTCGGCAAGCAAACTCACTTGGCAGCATCACCCTTCCGGTCGCCTTTGGTGATGTCAACAACTATCGCCAAGAGCGCATGAATTTTGAAGTGGTTCCCTTCAAGAGCGTCTACCACATCATCTTTGGACCCGACATCTTCCACTCCTTCCTCGCCAGGCCATGCTTTGTCTACAACAAGCTCAAGATTCCTGGACCAAACGACATCATCACCATTGATAAAAGCTTCACCAAGGCAAGGGAGTGCGAGCTAAGTGAAGCCGCCTTCGCAGAAGCCATCCTCTGCGGTGAAGAATGCAAGGATATCTAGAACCAGGTCGATACCTCAGAGATACCGACTCCGAAGAAGCAAATCATTGCTATCAAACCCACATTCAAGGCTACCATCAAGACCAAGCAGGTGGAGCTTGTTGAAGGAGATTCCTCCAAGACCACCGCCATTGGCACGGACCTGGATCCCAAATAGGAAAGCACGCTCATCGAGTTCCTCCGTGAGAACAAGGACATCTTCGCCTGGCAACCTGCCGACATAAAAGGTGTACCTAGGGAACTTGTCGAGCACAACTTGAATATTGATCCTAAGGCCAAACCGGTGAAGCAACCTCTATGATGTTTTGGTGATGAAAGACGGAGAGCTATAGGCAAAGATATAGCTAGGTTACTTAAGGCTAGTTTTATCCAAGAAGTCATTCACACCCACTAGGTGGAAAATCATGTACTTGTCCCCAAAAAGGGAACCAAAGAATTAAGAATGTGCGTTGATTACACCGGCTTGAACAAAGCGTGTCTGAAAGATCCATTTGCTTTGCCTTGCATTGACCAAGTCATTGACTCGACGGCTGGCTCAGAACTTTTGCGTTTTCTTGATGCTTGCTCAGGATACCACCAAATTAAGATGGAAAAGTCTGACCAATTGGCCACTTCATTCACCACACTGTATGGCACATACTGCTATGTCATGATGCCCTTTAGGTTGATAAACGCTGGTGCTACCTACCAGCAGATGATGCAGCATTGCCTACATGACCAGATAGGTCGCAACATACATGCTTATGTGGGTGATATCAATAGTGATGTCAAAGAAATCAAACAATCTCATCACTGACTTTTAGGAAACCTTTAACAATCTTAGGAAGTACAACATGATGCTTAACCCCAAGAAGTGCGTCTTCGGGGTGCCATCTGACAAATTGTTGGGCTTTATCATTTCCCAGCGTGGAATAGAGGTCAACCCATAGAAGATCAAGGCCATCCTTGACATCAAACGCACAACATGCTTGAAGGACATATAGACTCTCATAGGCTGCGTCACAATGGTAAGCTGGTTCATCAGCCGACTTGGAGTGAAGGCCGTGCCACGCTACAAGTTGCTAAAGAAGGCGCACAAATTCATATGGACGGACGAGGCAGAGGCATCACTTCAGGAGTTGAAGAGAATACTCTCCTCCACACCAATACTTGCAGCACCGGTATCGAGGGATCCTATGTTAGTATACATGGTGGCAACCGACCGGGTTATCAGCATCATCATCATGGTGGAGCGCAAGGAACCAACACACGAATACAAAGTTCAGCGACAAGTTTACTATGTAAGAGAGGTCTTGATGGAATCCAAGCAGCGTTACCCGCAGTACCAGAAGATAGCTTATGGAGTTTTCCTTGCTTCACGAAACCTAAGGCACTACTTACAGGAGCACCCTATCATAGTAGTGAGCAAAGCTCCACTGTCCAACATCATCAACAATAGTGACGCTATAGGGAGAGTGGCAAAGTGGGGCATTGAACTTGCCGCCTTTGAAATCACCTACAAGAGACGCGATACTATCAAATCTCAAGCATTATCGTATTTTAATGCGGATTGGACAGAACTGCCAGAAGACACTCATGTACCAGAGCCAGAATATTGGGTCATGCACTTTAACAGATCAAAGTTACTCAATGGCTTGGGGGTTGGTGTATTACTGCAATCACCAATAGGGGAAAAGTTGCAATACGTCCTACAGATCCACTTCAACGCTACCAACAACATGGCAGAATATGAGGTCCTCATTCACGGACTTCGTGTGGCCAAGGATATTGGCATCAAGCGCATAGTTTGCTGTGGAGATTCTGACTTGGTTGCCTAGCAGGTGGCTGGCACCTGGAATGCGCAGAACCCTATGATGGCGACATATCGAGACGAAGTAGACGAGATAGCCAAGTGCATCGACGGCTATGAAGTCAAGTACGTGAAAAGGTAGGACAATGAAGCAGCAGATCTACTTTCAGAGCTTGGATCAGCTCACCGACCAATGCCACCAGGCGTTTTCCTGTAGCATATGCGGACTCCATCCTTGAAGGGAGCGGACCCCGAGAACCCAGATAGAGTGGACTCATTCGTTAATGCAGTAAAAGTGACCTCTCCGGCTTGGAAGAAACCTTTCATAGACTATCTACAAGACAAAACTTTTCCTGCCGACGAAGTCGAAAGCCGACAGATAGTACACAGAGCAAAAGTTTACGTCATTATCAATGGCCAGCTATACAAAAAGAGTACCATGGGAGTTTTCCTGTGATGCATCTCCCAGCAGCAAGGTATTGATATCCTTAGATAAATACATCTCGGAGATTGCGGGCATCATGCCACTCCCCAGTCATTGGTGGCCAAGGCCTTCCGACAAGGATTCTACCAGTTAACTGCCATGGAAGACGCCTACAAGTTGGTAAGAACATGTCTTGGGTGTCAGTTTTATGCAAGACAACCAAGTGTTCTGGTTGAAGAATTGCCAACCATACTAATAACTTGGTTGTTTGCAGACTAGGGGCTTGACATGGTTGGACCTTTGCAAACAACACCTTGTAGATTTACGCATCTGCTAGTATCAGTGGATAAGTTCACAAAATGGATTGAAGCTAAACCCATTAGAAAGCTCGATGGGGCAACATCCCTAAAATTTGTCTGGGATTTGGTGGTGAGATTTGGTCTCCCATACAACATCATCATCGACAACGGCAGAAATTTGTCTCTCGGAGAAGTTGAGGAGTACTGTCATGAAAAAGGCATCCGCCTTGACCTAGCATCTGTGGCACATCCATAGTCAAATGGGCAAGTTGAACGGACCAATAGACTAATCCTGCAAGGAATCAAGCCACGCTTAGAGGACATAGAGCAACTGGAGTCTGGATAGAGGAGTTGCCAGTTGTGCTGTGGAGTTTACGAGCAACACCCAACAGATCTACCGGCTTGACTGCTTTATTGATGGTTTATGGAGTAGAAGCTGTCCTACCATCCGACATCCTCCACCATGCACCAAGAGCCGCCTCCTATGATGAAGATGACGTTGAAGAATCTAGATGCTTATTTGTGGACCTACTCGAGGAGGAGCACGTGCTGGCATGCCAGAGATCCGACATCTACCAGTAGGAGCTGCATAGCTACCATAGGCACCGCGTTAGGCATCACTCTTTTAAAGAGGGGGATCTGGTGCTTAGACACAAGAAGGAAAAATCACACAAATTATCTCCGCCTTGGGAAGGACCGTTCGTCATAAGAAAAGCATTGATCAATGGTTCCTATTACCTTGTTGATATTCATGAGTTGAAAGATAGGCCAAAAAATCACAAGCGCAAGCAACGTGACTTCGATGATGATTTCCCGAAGATAGATCGGCCATGGAACATAGCACAGCTACATCCCTTTTATACTTAGCGTATTTAATTTATGTAATAAGTACCTTATATGACCAATGAAATAAAACATTTAGTTCACTGATATTTTCTAAGTCTTTTACCTCCTCTAGTTGTTCATTTTTGGATTATATAAATCCTTTATGCGCAAGTTTATATTTGCACTTGTGAAAATTCTAACTACGAGCGTTATCTTAGGTTTTATGGTGTAATACCTCATACCTTACGTTCTAAGGACGAGGTTGGATGAACCCAAGGGATTCTACTGCAGAGGCCCAAGGCCACCCGCGTGTAGGCCCGTCGAAGCGGAGCAGGGCACGACTGTGTCGGGCTCTGTGCCGGTGGCGGCTGTAAGACGTGGGTGCGAGACGATGATCGGTGGAGCCATAGGAGGAAGACAGAGGAGTCGGGAGATGGTGGCATCCGCAGAAGGTGTGGCGGCGGCGCTTGGGTTGGCGATACGGAGAGCAGTGCAACCGGGTCGAGAGCGTGCTCTAGGGGACAGCCGTGCTCACGTCGGTGACGTAGCAGAGGAGGCGTGCGGCGGAGAAGGCCCGATGGACAGGACCCATAGAGGCCACGGTGCGCCAGGCTTGAGGCGGAGTGGCGCGGGCGCGTCCGTGCAGGGAGAGGTGGCCGGTTCGACGAGCTCGGCTCAAGGGCGCAGCGGCTGGCGACGAGGTCGGGGGAAAGCTTGCGAGGCAAGGGGGTCTTGCGAGGAAGGGCCTCACGATGGGGGTTCTACAAGCGGTTGGCGAGGCTCTGCGCTAGAGGAGATGCTAGGGAGAGGTGGCGCTGTTGCAAGCTTTCTCGCGGACCAGAGGGGCGGGAAGCGGCGCGTGCTGGGAAGAAGAGGACGGTGGCGATGCGGGGCGTGGGGATGAGATCAATCGGGAGATGGGGTTCTGGGTGGGCCGCGTGGTGAGGCCATGTGTGGAGCGGGGGTAGAGGGCGATGAACGCGAGCATGTCATCGCAGGAGTGCGGGGCGGCCTGTATGCGTGCGACACAGGGCGTGTTGGCATCGCGATGGGAGGTGTATGCGGTGGAACACTGTGTGCTTTGAGGCAGGGAGTGGTAGGTGGGGTTGTGTGAGGATGGAGGGAGTGGTGGGCTGGTGGCTAGGTCAGGTAGGGTTTGGGTGGTCTAGGGTTAGGGTTTTATATGGTCGGGGTTATAGGCTGCCAGTTGCTAGGCTTTGGGCCTGGCGGCTCGCGGCTCCCCCAGAAAATATTTTTACTTATCTCTTTTATTATTTCTTATCTCTTTTATTATTAAAAGACTTTTGCATGTAGTTTTCAGACAAAACTAAATATTCAGATGGACCAGGTTTTATATTTGAAATAAAGAGGGAGACAATTAGAGAATAAAGATAGTCTTTTGGAGAATTAGTTTTAGGCAAATAGTATGCATGATGACATGACAATGCTCAAATGCAATGTTGCATGATGACGTGAGCATTCGATCATGATGATGCAATAATACATGTAGGAAGTAACAATATATAGACTAGGCAAGTAGCATTACAATTGTTAGACAATTGGGATGCTACATCTGGTCTACACGTTTTCTAAAGTTTTTATGTGGATTCTGGAGTAGTGAATTTTCGGCACTCAAAGCCGGCGATTTTGCTCTTAGGTTCTTAACGGTGCTACTAAGCATCATTGCCTGAGAGCATAGTTCTATGCTATGAGTCTTCCGTCTCACGAAAGGTCAAGCATACGAACCAGAATAATAGATAAGCCAGCACTTGCTTAAAAAATATATACATGCTAGAAACAGATAAGTAGCAGGAAACTTCAGTACAAGTTATCCACCTTAGTTCTACAAGTTTTTTCCACATACACATAGCAGAGATACATTTACTACAAACAATGTTTTTATGGCTCTACTGCAAGAGACTACGTGACTGCATCATCAGCAACAGGAGAGCCAGGCCTAGAGAGTTTATCAAACTCGGAGGGACCAGGGCTAGACTCAGAAGACGCCAAGTCATCATCCATGTCCTCGGCAGGCACATAGACGTCCGCCTTGACCATCTTGGCAACATTGGTGTCATAGCTGGCAAGGGAGTTCCAAATAGCATCAATATCGATCTCTTTCCCTTCCTCATCAAGATTCGGCATGTCGGAGGTTACCAAATCAATGTCGGCATTGTCATAGTGCGCCTTCACCAAGGATAAGGTCATCCTTGCACCAGCTCAGACGCAAGAGAATTTCCAGTCCTTGACTTTCTCGGGGGCTCGGCGTAGGATTTCCAAGTACTTGCCGCTGATTCTGTCGCCTTGATATTGATGCCCAGGAGCTACGCTGTATCCTTGGCCTAGGCGATGGTAGTGTTGATGAAGTTGATGATAATAATCATGCATTCCTTTGAATCCAGAGCACCTTCACCCATATTGGTTGAACCAATGGGAGCTGTGTTTTTGTTAGAGACAAAGGGTATGAGTACAACAAGTACAAATGTTCACCTTACAGAATTGACAAAGATGGAGGAAAGTTACCAAAGATGCTCGTCTCCGCTTGCTTGCAGATCTCTGCCAAGATGTCATGCTCATGTTGGACTTTCTTGTACACCTCAAGGTTCTGATCATTCTGCTCTTTGGCAGCTTGGTTTTGACCTTTGAGTTGTTCAATCTCATCCTTCAAACGCTGCATCTCGGCGTTGGCAGACTCTTGTATAGCCTTCATTGCTTGTTAGTGGACCTTGACAGCATCAGCCAGGTCTTTCTTCAAAATTTTATTTTCATCATCGAGCTCCTAAATATGCTTGGACTACTTGACTTATGCTCTTAGCTTTGGCAATGGCCTCTGTAAGACGGAACACAAATAGCATTGTGAGAGTTCGGAATAAATGGACCCATGAGAAAGATACGAAGTTGTTAAAATAAAACATACGCTTGCTATTTTTGATATGTTCCTTCAGGAAAGCTGTTTTACCCTATTCAAGGTCCAGTTCCTTCTGCAAGTTGGAAAACCTCTAAGTGATGGCCTTTCTCCGGCTATTCTCATACTGCAAAGAAGACAAAATGCTTAGTTTCTCTAGAGCATCTAGTCAGAACTATCCAGTTTCAACTAAACGCTCGGGGGCTATAGTTTCAGATTTTAATCAACAAGTGTTGTCTCTTAGAGTGTAGATTCAGAATTATCATTCTAAATTAGAAAATCGGGGGCTACACTAACAAGTTCTACACTTAGTTCTTTGGAGCACTCAGGCCAAAAGATAATAGTTTTTCGCCTAAGAGCTCGGGGGCTACAATGGGATATATTACAATTTAAAAGAACTAAAGTTCAGAAACTTACAATGGAAATAAGCTTCAGATTGTTTACCAGATGAGCGTTTGTGTTATGGAAGGTCCGGGCATTATTGTATATAGCATCCGCCTGCTTAATGAGATCATCCAGGCGCAAAGTCGGAGGAGTCGAAGCCAAAGGAGTTGTCAAAGCCAGAGGCATGGATGAAGCCCTGGTGGCCTGTTGTGTTAGAAAGGGAGCCCTTGAATAACCAGCCCACTCCCTAGTCCCTAGCCACAAATGTATGGCCGCCTCTGCCTCCACTCCCTCCATCACTTGTTTCCCTTTCTTGATGGCATCCTTAGCCAGAGCTTTAACCATTTTGGAGGAGGTACTCTCCTATGTCGCCTGGCAACTAGGCACAATATCCATGCCTACAGAGCCCGGGGCATCCGTCGTCGGATCGATGTCAATCTCCACGACAGAGGTCTCAGGAATGATAGGGGATGAAGGCCAAGTGAGGCCTATTACAGACTTGGCGGCAGGGGTCAGGGGAGCACCAACGGGAGATGTAACATCCCAAAACTTTAATCCAAGTGATCAAGATCCAAATCACCCAATTTAGGGTTAACAAAAACTTTTTCTTATTTAAATAACTAAGCATGCATATGTGTGTTGCATTAAAATAGAAATTGTTTTGAAATGCCATGATTGTTTGTTCTAATGGCTATAAAATGATTCTAAGATGAATTCCACATCATCTAGATCATTCCCAAGCAAAATACAAAGAAAAAGAATTCAAAAAGAATTAATAAATAGAAATTGTCACTTTGGCCATTTTAATCAACTAGGACACTTTGGGTGTTCCTAGCACTCAAATTCAAACAGAAACAATTATGGATATTTGCACCCCTTGCTAGTACAAGTAAAGATGTACCAAGGCCCACCTTGTGCTCTTGTAAAAACATTGAAACCCTAATTTAAAATGACAATTGAAAATGGAATCTAGTTCATATGTCTAGATCCCAGTTTTTCAAAAACCACTCAAATGACTTCAACTTGACAAATTCCAGCAACCAGAGATACTTAAGCATGTGACTTGCAACTCCACCAAAATTCACTTCAAAATTCAAAAGTTGAATTCTTGCGGCCATTGAGTTGAACACCTTGTGAGCAGAATCAAACCTGCCTAACTAATACTATTTCGATCAAATTTTGTCGAGCCATTTGATCACCATTAACCTTCCTTGTCTCCCCTAGTCCCAAACAGGCCATAACCAGCCCACTCCCTAGTCCCTAGCCACAGTGTAGCGCCACCCCAACGCCATGATCGCCAGCCGACCGTGCCCAAGCCACAGGAGCACGCCCCTCTCTCTCTCGCCATGTCTAGGAGGTAGGCGTGGTAGCACCACAGCCCCCTGTCTGCTCTTCAATCCCAGCAAGCCCCTGGACCACCTCAACTCGCCCGCGCCCACCGCCTCTGTGCCATGCGCAGCGCACGCTAGAGCGCGGTCCCCAACAGAGCTCCACAAGCCGCCCCTTGACCACAGCCCACGCGCGCCGCTCGGCCTTGACCACATCACCCCGCCAGACACGCCCTTACCCCGCCGCGTGACCCACAGTCGCCGGGAACCACGTCGATCACCGCCTCTGTCACTTAGAGCGCGAGACGCTCCCGACCATTAGCCACCACCCCTAGCATCGCCATTAAGCCGTAGCTGACCGCCAAGGAACCGCCCACCGTCCGCCTACCTTGCCCACGCCGATAGCACCATGTGCCATCGTCACCGACGAGCTCTGCCCATGCTTCTTTGCCGCCTCGCCGAGCCTATATAAGGAAGCCTCCCCAGCACCATTTCCTCACACCACCCAGCTCCCCTCTCACCACTAGTCCTTCCCACCTCTCGTCGGAGCCGCTCGAGCAGCCGGCCGCCGGAATTTCGCCGGAGATAGTCACAGTAGAGGAGGAGACGTCCCCGTTGATTTCGTCCACTCCTGGAGCTGTCGCGACCCTCGCCGGAGTCCGCCGTCGTATCCTCGTTCAAACACCCCCATCGATGCACTAGCTGGAGCCCTGGTATGCCTTCACTGCACCCCCACTGAGCCGCTAGGGTTCCACCTCGCCGGCGACAGGTCTGTCGTCGATGATAAGCCCCAGCCGTAGATCTTAGTTCTAATCCTACGGTCCATGTTGCCCCGTACCGCTTCGTGTTTAAAGAGCCACTGACAGGCGGGACCCCTCTGTCAGATGTCCTTAGTACCGCAGAGTGAAACCGGGCCCGCCCATTAGTGTCCCCGCGCAACCCAGCATATTCAAATAAATCTTTTTCTTTTTAGAAGTAAACTTAATTTTGTCCCTTAGTTAAAAAATCAATTCAGGGAGTTTTACAAATCCAAATTGAATGATTCCAATTTTTTTGGAAATATAATTAAAAACACTATCCAAGCCCGTTGGATTTAAATCAATTAGAGTTATAGATCTCTCCTAGAAAAAATAACAAGACAGAAGCTTTTACACATTCAAACATTTTTTTAATATCAACCATAATAGTTTTTGAGTTGATTCCACCTCTCAAAAATCACATTTGAATATACCTATCTGAATATGTAATAATAATCAGGTTTGCATGCAGTGACTTTGGACTAGTACCAAAATAATGCTATATAGGCATTTCTAGTCACTTTAAATCATTAAATATTAAACTTAAACTTATTAAAATGTGATCCAACATTTAAATCACATTCCCATGCATTAGAATATGTGGTGATGACATGTGTCCATATGATCCCATATTTTTACTTGGAGAATATTAAATCTTAGTTAATTTTCAATGAGTAGAAATTACTTTATCAAATAAAATAAATGAACTTAGTTCATTAAACCTTGTGATGTTTGGGATGATACTAGATCATCAAGTATGGGCCTTAGTGTGCTAAATAGACTAGTTAAATATTGTTTTGTAATTGTGTATCTTGTATGTATTTATAGACGATAGTACCGACCAAGTCTACGAGGAGGAGGAGTTCTACCCCGAAGAAGAAGAGGAGAATTTCAACCACTACACCAACCAAGGCAAGCCATCATTAACAATGCAAGATATTATTGGCAAGCTAATCCTTGCAAGCTAGATAACCTAAGCAAGATGCATTAGGCATGCTTTGGTTATACCTTTTGACTTATACCTACTCCAAGTTTTATTTACAAGCTTTACCTTCTTTTACTTTACCAAAGTCCTTTACCTTGTTTATAGATAGCATAAAGAGTATAAAACTTGGCCTATCTAGTTAGACTTAGATGTCACTCTATGGCATGAGATTGAGATTAGCACCCCACATTAGTGGACACTCTTAACTTAGTAGCTTAGAGCTAAAACAAAAACTTGATCACTTTAGATGGGAATACTTGGTGAAAATGACTTGTGAAAACCTTGGAATGATGAGTAATTCTATTGAGATGTTTTGACATGTGTTGAGAAACACAACTAGTTGATGATGATGAAAAGGTTGAGATGAGCCTTAGCCCTTTTATAAAAACTGATGGTTGGGTTCGGATGCGATACCATTCCAATTTTACCGTACAACCACAATACCTGAATTGGGTAAGGCTTAGCCGGAAGTTTATATGCATTAGTATGAGTTCCCTCGCGGGAGAGGTCTGAGATGAGGCTACCTCTCAATGTTGTCCACCTATGCAGTGCCCAGGATGGCAGATGGCCATGGCTAGGAGGCCAAGCTCATAGGAGAGGTGCTTATACTAGAGTGTGTAAAGGAAAGGTTATGTTTGATTATATGCATACTAAGTATGATGATTCAGGGTTATCCCTGACAGATGTATCGAATTTTGTGGTGAAAGTGTACCACCTCTACAGAGTGTCAAACTATTCGAATAGCCGCGTCCACGGTTATGGACAGTTGGAGTGGCCATACTATTCCATTGTCAGATGTTTTCAAAATGACTTGTGAAATGAATTGTGACATGACTTGACCACAATAGAGTTGTGACTACAATAACTAAGTTACCACTTAGGTGATTTAGAACTTTATTTTATCTTTCTTTGTTTCTGAACTCAGCTTAGGTTTCAAACTTAACTTTACAAATAAACTTAGAGTTTAGCATTCCTACTAGAACTACCTTACTTGTTAGTGGTAGTTTGCGAGTATTTAAAGAGTACTCATGGCTTTGTCCCTAGCTATTCCCATGGCCAGACTATGAGGAGGACTACCCTGAAGGAGGACAGCAGGACAGCTATGACAACTAGGATCATCTCCCATCGTCAACATTGCCTGTGACACTGAAGATGGAGCCCACCGCTACGCTATTTATTCCACTACTTGTTTGTACTAAGACTGGATCATGAGATCCTTTTATTTGTGTAAGACCTTATTATGGTTTGTAATGGATGATGTACTGTGATATCCAATCTGTTATGTCTTGCAAAAATGGTAATCCTGAGATTGCGATGTATGGCATAACAGGCATCTGGGATTAAAATTCCGGGTGTTGACAAGTTGGTATCAGAGCCATCCTGACCATAGGAGACCCTAGTTAGAATGGACGTCCGAACAAAAACTTAGTTTCAAAACCAAAGTGAGTATTTGTGAAAATCTATTTACCCTCTTACCCTTGAGATTCTTTCAAAAAGATTCATGTTCCTCAAAAAAATTCTTACATTACTACATAAAATTTTGACACACTTGATCACTTCACTAACTTCCTCATCCTAAATTCTTATAGATGGAAGTTCAGTACTGCAAGTTCTACCAGTTCGGCAACGCAGGCCAACTGATCTTCGAGAGGGATCTAGATGCACTATCTGAGTACTTGGAGCACCCACATCCGGAATTCTTTGGAGCTCAACTCAAAGGTCCACCAGGAGGAGATTTACAATTGCTAGTCGTTGCTGATCTTCGAGGCAAGTTAGAAGCACCAATGTCCGAGAAGATTCAATTCTCCGTAAGAGAGAACAACTGGCTAGATGGATTAGCCAGGGAAATGCATGAAGCTCTCGCGCGTCTCTGCACACAGAATGTCAACCTGATCCAAGGAACCCGCTTTGCTCACTATGCAAGGCGTGATTCTATGGGAATACCTCTAGAGATGCCAAGTCACCTGGAATTGAAGCGTCAAGTTGAGAACCTCGACTTCCAGCTATACAACAGACAAAAGGAATTGGACAATGCTAGAGAGTTCGCCAACCACAACCTTACCATTGCCGCCTAGAAGGCCCAGACTTTCTCACTGCTCGTCAAGGATCGTCAGTCTCTTCGCTGTCAACGCGCAAAGAAGGATCGCACCATCGACCGTCTTCGCAAGAAGGTGGCCGACCTCGAGAAGACCATCAAGGAGCAAGAAGCTCAGCTTGCAGCAAAAGAAGAAGAGGAGGAAGGTGAAGACATCCAAGGGGATATTCACTTGTACCTCAGCAATGATGATGACTATCTGGAGGATGATGCCATGGACTTTTACATCGACGATGATGACTCCGACTTCATCGATGATGAGTAGATGCACTAGAACACTATCGTAGGAGTGAGAAGTATCGGTCCCATTGTATCTTAGCTTGCAGAATGGTTCTTAAAACCATCTGTTTTCCTTTTGTTGTGGTGTGTGTGTGTGTTTGTATCGTGTGCCTGGCTTGAATGAATGAAAAGAAGTTAGTTGCAAAACCTGAGTCAAACTCAAAGTTTTAGCTTTGGAACCAAAACCAGAAACCTTAGAACTTTCCCTCTTACCCCATTATCTATCGCAATCTTCAGATGACTCGTGGAAACCAAGGAGGGAGCAGCTTATCGCAAGACCCAATGCTGCAGATTCTGCAGACGCTCATTGCAGACCGTGAAGCTAGTAGGGCAGAGCGTCAAGCCAATCTAGCCACCCTGCAGTAGATCGCCCAGATGGCTCACAACAATCAGAACCATGGAAATCAGGATCATCATGGATCCAAACTCAAAAACTTCCAAAATACCAATCCCCCAATCTTTAGCAAATCTAAAGACCCGCTGGATGCTGATGATTGGTTACAGACCATGGAGAACAACTTAGAAGTCACAGGAGTGGATGCAAACGAGAAAGTTCTGTTTTCCACCCACTATCTGGCAGGAGATGCAAGAGCATGGTGGAACAGCACCTGCACGATGAACCATGGTCAAGTGATGATGTGGGAAGCCTTCAAAGTCAAGTTTAGCCGCACCCATGTGCCGCAGGGTCTAGTCACCAAAATGAGAGATGAATTCAGAGAGCTAAAGTAGGGCAGAATGACTGTAGTGGAGTACCGTGACAAATTCTTGTCCCTCGCCAGGTATGCACCGGATGAGATCAACACGGAGGCCAAAAGGAGGAGAGATTCCTGAATGGACTGCATGATGAGATGCAGACTATACTCGTCAACATTCGTTTCGAGGATCTCGAAGAGCTAGTCGACTCTGCCATTCAGATGGAAGGGAAGGTTAATCACGCAAACGACAACCGCAAACGTCGGATGATGCACCAAGCTGGATCCAGCAGTCACCAGAAGTACTGTCCCAACCCGTCTGCCGGATATGCCCCGCGGAACAATCGACCCCCAATGTCTCGCCCAAGCTACCCCAACCGCAGCGGAGGAAATGTAAAGTCCGGAGGAAACAACAAGCACCCCAGCAACTCTAGCAATTTCAACCGTGCACCTCGCAAGCACAACAACAACAACAACAACAACAACAACAACAACAACAACAACAACAACAACAACAACAACAACAACGCTGCACCTTGAACTGGAAGCAATGTTGTGCTCGTGGAAGCAAAAGACAAGTCTCAGATTACTTGTTTCGAGTGTGGAGTGAAGGGTCACTACTCCAATGAGTGTCCCAAGAAGATTGCCGCCACTTCCAATGTGAATGCCCCAGCTCAACAGCAGCGTCGTGTTCAACCCGGAAGAAGATTCGCCCCAGGTTAGCCTCACAACCGCAACGGCCGTCTCTTCCACATGAATGCCGAAGAAGCCCAAGAAGCGCCAGATGTAGTACTAGGTATGTTTTCTGTCAACTCAGTTTTAGCAAGAGTGTTGTTTGATTCTGGAGCATCACACTCATTTGTCACCGAAGAATTTGCATGCACTAGTAAGATTCACCCAACCAACTTGCAGCATGTCATGATCGTTCAAATCCCTGGTTCAACTACAAAAGCTAGAAAAAAATTCAAAGTTGTACCTATCATAATACATGGGATTGATTTTTATGCCAATCTAATAGTATTTGGAATCAAAGGTTTGGAAGTAGTACTAGGAATGGATTGGATGTCAAAGCATAAAGGATTGATAGACTATGCCAAGAAAGCCATCACCATCACCAGTAGCTCTGGAGTATCAGTAGAGCATATATCTGAAACCTTGCCCCGTCAATTCAAGTGCAACAATAGTCTAGCCCTGCCCACCATAGACCAAGTCAGAGTAGTCTGTGAATACCCCGACGTATTCCCAGATGAATTGCCAGGTATGCCCCCGGATTGGGATATTGAGTTCATTATTGAACTAATCCCCGGAATCAGTCCCATAGCTCAGAGACCCTATCGCATGAACCCCTCAGAGTTAGTGGAACTGAAGAAGCAGTTGAATGCTATGCTAGAGAAAGGCTTGATTCAACCAAGCACATCGCCATGGAGATCGCCCGTGTTGTTCATCGACAAGAAAGATGGAGGCAACCATTTATGCACAAATTACAGGAAGTTGAATGATGTCACAATCAAGAACAAGTACCCTTTGCCAAATATAGAGGATCTATTCGATCAGTTGACTGGTGCCAGAGTGTTCTCTAAGATCGATCTTAGGACAGGTTATCACCAACTTAAGATTTGTGCAACGGATATTCCAAAGACCGCCTTTACCACCAGATATGGATTATATGAGTATACGGTCATGTCTTTTGGATTAACCAATGCCCCTGCTTATTTCATGAATCTCATGAATAAGATCTTTATGAATTTTCTAGATAAGTTTGTCGTTATGTTTATCGATGATATCCTTATCTACTCCAAGTCATAAGAAGAGCATGAGCAACATCTGAGAATCATTCTTGAAACCCTTAGAGAGCATCAGTTGTATGCCAAGTTCGGCAAATGTGAGTTTTGGCTGAAAGAAGTAGGATTCCTAGGACATATTGTGTCTGTCAGAGGAGTCACTGTTGATCCCGCCAAGATCAAAGATGTCGAAAAATGGGAAGCCCCAACCACTCAAACCCAAGTCCATGCATTTCTCGGATTAGCGGGATATTACCACAAGTTCGTAGAAGGATTTTCGAGCATCGCCAGACCCATGAACCAATTGCTGAAGAAGGACAAGAAATTCAAATGGACCGACAAATGTGAAGCAAGTTTCAAAGAGCTCAAGAAGAGATTGATTTCAGCCCCAATATTGATCATGCCAGATATCACGAAGCCATTTGATGTGTATTGTGATGCATCCAAAATTGGTCTCGGATGTGTATTGATGCAAGATGGCAAAGTCATCGCATATCTGTCTCGACAACTGGAACATCATGAGCAGAACTATCCTACCCATGATCTTGAATTAGCAGCCGTAGTTTTGGCACTGAAGACATGGCGTCATTATCTTATCGGTAATCGTTGTGAGATTTATTCAGATCACAAGAGCTTAAAGTATATTTTCACTTAGAAGGAGCTGAATATGAGGCAAATGAGATGGATACAGTTAATCTAGGATTATGACCTTGACATTCACTATCACACCAGCAAAGCCAATGTGCTAGCGGATGCTCTTAGCAGATTGCCGTGTAGGCTAAACACTATGATCAAGGAGAAGCAACCAAGTTTGTATGAGGAATTGGAGCAGTTTAGAACTGAGCTAGTTAGCAAAGGATTTTTAGCTAGCATTGAACTTTAACCCACTTTGATTAGCCAAATCAAGGAAGCCTAGAAGGGAAATGCAAGTATCGATGGAATCAAGCGTCGTATTGGTACAGGAAAGGTACCTGGATTCACTAAAGACGAAGAAGGAGTTCTGTGGTACAAAGGACGTATCTGTGTGCCAGCAGATTCGGAGCTGAAGCAAGTTATCATGCAAGAAGCTCATGATACTCTTTATTCTATCCACCCTGGAGGAACGAAGATGTATCAAGATTTGAAGGAGCAATTTTGGTGGCACAAGATGAAGAGAAAAATCGGAAGCTACATCGCCAAGTGTGATATCTGTCAGAGAGTCAAAGCGGAACATCAGAGGCCTGCAGGACTGTTGCAACCATTGCAGATTCCGGAATGGAAATGGGATTCTGTCAGAATGGACTTTATCACCGGTTTTCCTACTTCTAGTAGGGGAAATGACTCAATCTGGGTCATCGTTGATAGACTGTCCAAGGTAGCTCATATTATACCTGTCAAGACAACCTACTAGAGTTCGAAGCTAGCAGAGTTGTACATTGCCAGAATTGTTAGTTTGCATGGAACCGCCAAGACCATAGTGTCGGATCGAGGAACCCAATTTACCTCAAGATTTTGGCAGAAAGTCCAAGAAGGATTAGGAACCAAGTTGAATTTCAGCACAGCTTATCACCCACAAACCGATGGATAGACTGAGAGAGCCAACCAAATCCTAGAGGATACGTTGAGAGATTGTGTGTTAGAGTACGGATCAAAATGGGAAGATTCCCTGCCTTTCGCAGAATTCTCATATAACAACAGTTATCAAGCTAGTTTGCAAATGGCCCCATTTGAGTTCTTATATGGAAGAAAGTGTCGTACCCCTTTGAATTGGTCGCAAGTAGGAGAGAGTCAGATTTTCGGACCTGACATCCTACGAGAAGCTGAAGAGAAGGTTCACAAAGTCCATGAGCACCTCAAGACCATCCAATCCAGACAGAATAGTTATGCTGACAAGAGAAGGAGAGACCTGACTTTCAATGTTGGAGATTTTGTGTATCTCAAGGTTTTGCCATTGAAGGGAACCTAATGTTTTAGTCTGAAAGGAAAATTAGCCCCCAGATATATTGGACCCTTCAAGATTCTGAATCGTCGAGGAGAAGTATCATATCAACTGGAACTGCCTGAGGAGATGTCTGCCATCCACAATGTGTTCTACATCTCCTTACTTCGCAAATGCTAGAAGTGTCGGAGAAGACCGAAGTTTTCAAGAACATCGATCACCGAGTTGTTGATATCAACAAGGATGTGACGTATCATGAAGTGCCCATCCGTATCTTGGAGGAAGCTTACAGAACCACCAGGACCCGGAGTACAAATTTCTCAAGATTCACTGGAGCAACCATACTGAAGAAGAAGCCACTTGGGAGCGAGAAGATTACATTAGGACTGAGTTCCCAGATCTCTTTAGCTCCTAGTTTTCTTTCTTAAATCTCGGGGCGAGATTTTGTTTAAGGGGGAACGTTTGTAACATCCCAAAACTTTAATCCAAGTGATGAAAATCCAAATCACCCAATTTAGGGTTAACAAATACTTATTCTTATTTAAATAACTAAGCATGCATATGTGTGTTCCATTAAATAGAAATTGTTTTGAAATGCCATGATTGTTTGTTCTAATGGTTGTAAAATGATTCTAAGATGAATTCCACATCATCTAGATCATTCCCAAGAAAAATCCAAAGAAAAAGAATTCAAATAGAATTAATAAATAGAAATGGTCACTTCGGCCATTTTAATCAACTAGGACACTTTGGGTGTTCCTAGCACTCAAATTCAAACAGAAACAATCATGGATCTTTGCACCCCTTGCTAGTACAAGTAAAGATGTACCAAGGCCTACCTTGTGATCTTGCAAAAACATTGAAACCCTAATTTAAAATGACAATTGAAAATGGAATCTAGTTCATATGTCTAGATCCCACTTTTTCAAAAACCACTCAAATGACTTCAACTTGAAAAATCCTAGCAACCAGAGATACTTAAGCATGTGACTTCCAACTCCACCAAAATTCACTTCAAAATTCAAAAGTTTAATTCTTGCGGCCATTGAGTCGAACACCTTGTGAGCAGAATCAAACTTGCCTAACTAATACTGTTTTGATCCAATTTTGTCGAGCCATTTGATCACCATTAACCTTCCTTGTCTCCCCTAGTCCCAACCAGCCGATAACCAGCCCACTCCCTACTCCCTAGCCATAGTGCAGCGCCACCCCGACACCATGATCGCTAGCCAACCGTGCCCAAGCCACAGGAGCACGCCCCTCTCTCTCTCGCTATGTCTAGGAGGTAGGCGTGGTAGCACCACCGCCCCCTGTCCGCTCTTCAAGCCTAGCAAGCCCCTGGACCACCTCACCTCGCCCGCGCCCACCCCCTCTGTGCCATGCACAGCGCATGCCAGAGCGTCGTCCCTGACAGAGCTCCACAAGCCGCTCCTCGACCATAGCCCGCGTGCGCCGCTCCGCCTTGACCACATCACGCCGCCAGACACGCCCTTACCCCGCCGCGCGACCCATAGCCACCGGGAACCGCGTCGAGCACCGCCTTTGTCGCTCAGAGCACGAGACACTCCTGACTGTTAGCCACTGCCCCTAGCATCGCCATTAAGCTGTAGCTGACCGCCAGGGTACCGCCCACCGTCCGCCTACCTTGCCCACGCCGATAGCACCATGTGCTGTCATCACCGACGAGCTCCGCCCATGCTTCTCTACCGCCTCGCCGAGCCTATATAAGGGAGCCTCAGTAGCACCATTTCTTCACACCACCCAGCTCCCCTCTCACCACTGGTCCTTCCCGACCTCTCGTCGGAGCCGCTCGAGTAGCCAGCCGCAGGAATTTCGTCGGAGATAGCCGCATCAGAGGAGGAGACGCCCCCGTCGATTTCGTCCGCCCCTAGAGCTGGCACGACCTCGCCGGAGTCTGCCGTCGTCTCCTCGTTCAAACGCCCCCATCACTTCACTAGCTGGAGCCCTGGTATGCCCCCACTGCACCCCCACTGAGCCGCTAGGGTTCCACCTCGCCAGCGACAGGTCCGTCGTCGACGATAAGCCCCAGCCGTAGATCTTAGTTCTAATCCTACGGTCCACGTTGCCCCGTACTGCTTCGCGTTTAAAGAGCCACTGATAGGCGGGACTCCCCTGTTAGCTGTCCTCAGCACCGCGGAGTGAATCCAGGCCACCCATTAGTGTTCCCGCGCAACCCAGCACATTCAAATAAATCTTTTCTTTTTAGAAGTAAACTTAATTATGTCCCTTAGTTCAAAAATCAATTTAGGGAGTTTTATAAATTCAAATTGAATGATTCCAATTTTGTTGGAAAGATAATTAAAAACCCTAGTAACAAGACAGAAGCTTTTTCATATTCAAACATTTTTCTAAAATCAACCATAATAGTTTTTGAGTTGTTTCCACCTCTCAAAAATCACATTTGAATATACCTATCTGAATATGTAATAATATTCAGGTTTGCATGCAGTGACTTTGGACTAGTACCAAAATAATGCTATATAGGCATTTCTAGCCATTTTAAATCATTAAATATTAAACTTAAACTTATTAAAATGTGATCCAACATTTAAATCACATTCCCATGCATTAGAATATGTGGTGATGACATGTGTCCATATGATCCCATTGTATATGTGGTGATAACATGTGTCCATATGACCCTGAAGGAGGACAGCAGGACAGCTACGACAACTAGGATCATCTCCCATCGTCAGCATTGCCTGTGACACTGAAGATGGAGCCCACCGCTACGCTATTTATTCCGCTACTTGTTTGTACTAAGATTGGATCATGAGATCCTTTTATTTGTGTAAGACCTTATTATGGTTTGTAATGGATGATGTACTGTGATATCCAATCTGTTATGTCTCACAAAAATGGTAATCCTGGGATTGCGGTGTATGGCATAACATGCATCTGGGATTAAAAATCCGGGTGTTGACAGGAGACGATTTGGAAAACATGTCGCGAATATTTTTGGAACCCCCAACATCTTTGGAGGTCCTCTTCAAACCAACACCGGACTTCTTCCTAAAATGTACATAGTATAAGTACCGGAATTGAAAAGGTGCAATGAAAATTAAAGATGGAGAATGAATGTACTTACACTACAGCAGACGACCTAGCTAAGGGGACGCTGGTGGACTTCTTCTTCTCTGCCCCTAAGGTGGCAGTGGATGTTTTGGAGACTCCACTCTCCGTTTTCTTTTTCTTCTTGCCCTCGGCAGTAGCGTCAGAGGTGGAACTATTTCGCTTCTGTGCTATCGGAACCGGATGATCCTTGGGGGCATCATCGTCGGACACCACCTGGATATCCTTCAGCATGGGATCATAGACCTGGGAGGCCATCTGATCCGCTGCCAAGGCCGCCAGCTGTAGGACAAAGGAATGTTAGTTCGATGACTTCAAGACGGAAAAGCTTTAGAGTATATGTAACAAGCAGCAAAGGAAACAGAAGCTACCTCTGGGCATATGCCACATTCAAACATGTCAAAGGTGATCTTGAAGCCATGCTTCCTGTCCTTCATGTTGACCATGTCCTTAAGCCAGAGCTTGATGGAGTTATTGGAGAAGTTGTCCCGCGAGATTCGCATGGCATCTTTTCTATCCTTGGAGTACATGCACATCATCTCTGCGTGGTGTTGCAGAGGTTGGATCCGCCTAGTGAACCAGCACATGGCTAGGTCTAAGCCGGTCAGACCTCCATCTACGAGCCATTCAATCCGCCTTACGGCGCGGTTGGCTTCTTTGTCGGCAGAAGGGAGGCTTGGGACCTCCAGGTGGGAGCTTGGACGGCAGCCCCATCGACAAAGTCAGGGTACGTGTCTTGGCAGTTGGGTAGAGGAATATCAGGGCCATAAAAATATGCGCGCTGCCAGTTCTTGCAAGACTCGTGGACCACGATGTCGGGGAAGCGCCGGCTAGGACAGATCTTAAAGCTAATGGTTCCGATGATCCGCACATCATCATTGTATTCTATGGACTCTCTCCTAATGGTAAAGGAATAGATAAACAAATCAAACCTAGGTTTAATTCCTAGGTATCCTTCGCACAAAGCTATGAAGTTGGTGAGTATGAGGATGTTGTTCAGAGAGAGATTGTGGGGAAGTATCTGGAAGTAACATAGAGCGTCCAGGAAGAAGTCGGAGATCGGCAGGCTTACTCCATGTACTAGCTGAGCTTGGAGGTACACCTTCTCTCCAGCTTGGGGGGGGGGAGTTACCTTGCCGGTCGACTCCGGCCTCCAGACCAAACCCTTCGTCGCAGGGAGATATCCCTTGGTGATGAACTCTTGCAAACCTTCGGCGGAGAGGTCGGAACCCCTTCATACTCCCTTGTGAGAGTCACCATCTTCTTCTACAGCGTTTGGCGCTGCCCACTTTTGGTCACCACCATTGGTTTCTACCATGGTGGAGACGGGAACGATGACCCCTCCGGTGGGACGCTTACTCCCTAGGATGGCTCTGTTGAAGCCTCGGGGGTCGCCGCTGTTGAGGGAGTGCTGCTGCTAGAGGCCATTGCATAGGTGGAGGAAGATGGAGAGGGGAGAAGGCTCTGGTTAGGGTTTTCTGTCGAACAGCTCGAATAGTCGCTCGCCTGGAGGAAGAAGAATACACAGTGGAGAATGCGGGTAAATAAAATATTCCAACCGTAGTTAAAATATATAGAGCCAGCATCAAGATTCGTGCAAAAAGATCTAACGGATGCAGCGTTGCCAATGTGGAGATGAGCATGTGATGTACTTTCTCCATGTCCTCCATCTTTGCCGCTTTAAGATTCGTGCAAGAAGAATACCTCGGGAGCGGTCCCGTGCATTCGTTGCGGGCCATCATTCGCGCTCATCGACGACATACGCCAGGCCACGACGACCGCCAGCAATGCGCAGGGCCTCCGACATCGCCTGGACGCCGCCGAGCTGGAGGCGCCCTGGCACCTGACTGACGGACTGCTCCTCCATGGGCGCCATCTCTTTGTGCCCGACCACGACGACCTTCGCCATCAGGTCTTGACGTTGGCGCATTCGGCTGGCCATGAGGGTGTGCAGAAAACCCTCCATCGTCTTCGCGCCGACTTCTACATTCCGGGCGATAAAGCGTTGGTGCAAGATTGGGTGCGGACGTGTGTGACATGCCAGCACAAAAAGACGGAGATGCAACGACCAGCAGGTCTTCTTCCGCCCCTCGAGGTTCCCTCGCAGGTGTGGGCGGATATCTCCATGGACTTCATTGAGGGGCTGCCCAAGGTGGGGGCAAGTCTGTCATCCTCACGGTGGTCGACCTCTTCTCCAAGTACGCGCACTTCATTGCGCTCGGCCATCCATACAACGCCGCGTCCGTGGCATGCGCCTTCTTCGACGGCATCGTGTGCCTCCATGGGTTTCCGTCGTTGATCGTCAGCGACCGTGACCCGGTGTTCACTGGTCACATCTGGCGGGATCTCCTTTGGCTGGCCGGTGTCAAGCTCTGCCTGAGCACGGCGTTCCACCCGCAGACGGACGGTCAATCGGAGGTGGTCAATAAGGTGATTGTGATGTATCTGCGCTGTGTTATAGGTGATCGTCCACGCGCTTGGGTGGACTGGTTGGCGTAGGCGGAGTACTGCTACAACACCTCCTATCACGCCGCCCTACACACCACTCCTTTCGAGGTGGTATACGGCCGTCCGCCTCCGGCGATGCTGCCGTTTGAGGACGGTACGGCCCGAACTGAGACTGCGGGTGCCTTGCTCCGCACCCACGACGAGATCTTGGCCGAGGCGCGCCAATGCCTTCTCCAAGCAGAGTAGCTAGCCAAGAAGTACTATGATGCTCATCATCACGAGGCGGAGTTCGCAGAGGTGACTGGGTGTGGATGCGCCTCCTTCACAGGACGACGCAGTCCTTGGACCCGCGCGCCAAGCACAAGTTGGGACCTCGCTATGCTGGGCCCTTTCGTGTGCTGGAGCGCATCGGGACGCTCGCCTACCGGCTGGACTTGTCGTAGGGGTCTCGCCTTCATGACGTGTTCCATGTGGGCTTGCTCAAGGCCTACCATGGCGACCCACCTGCAGCGCCGCTGACTCTACCTCCTACGGCGGAGGACCGTCTGTTGCGGAGCCCGGAGAAGGTGCTGAAGGCGCAGAAGCACCGTGACGTCTGGCATGTCCTGGTGTAGTGGACAGGCCTTCCGGTGGATGACGCTACTTGGGAGAACTTCGACGAGTTCCGCCAGCAGGTTCCGGATATTCAGCTCGAGGACGAGCTGTTTGTCGAGGCGGGGAGAGATGTTATGACCGGCCTCACATACAACCGGCGGAAGCCTTCTAGTGGCCGAATTAGGGGCTTAGCCCATTTATTTTTATTATATAAAGAGTTTTAATCATACTTTTCAGATTAAGCAATAATCAAAGTTATTATTGCCGACTCCTTAAGGAGTCGGCCTTGAACCCTAGCCGCCGTATCTCTAGCACCGTCGCCTCCTCCTCCTCGCAACCATGGCGCCGACACGCCGTTGGCGACGTCAAGCTCCTCTCTGTCCTCCCTTCCACCGATACAATCTACGACCTAGACCTGGTAGATTAGCTGGTTTTACCACATCGACATACTCAGAGCCTTGGAGTAAAAGACACGAAGACTAGTTAGTACTAGTGTAGGACTCTGTAACTTGTCCGACAAGGTCCCTTCCCTATAACCCCAGGTTCTGGTGCCTTTATAAGCCAGACCTGTGGGAGCCTTTAGGGCATGACAATGTACAACAATACACAACACCCTCGCACAGCAAACCAATCTCTGTAACTCAGCATATTGCCATTATAGTGATTTATAGCAGGAGTAGAGTTTTGCCACCATTGTGGGACTTGAGCTGTGTTACCTCGTACCCGCCAACTCTCTGCCTTACCCCACGTCTCTAAATACGCTCTGTGAGGACCTCTCCATGGCGTACTCGTCGGCAATACCACGACGTTAATGGTTGTATATGTGGAGGCAGAACTCCACACGCCCTTAGTCTTTTGTCTCGAAGAAGAATCTATCCTAGCAGATCTTCAAGCTTGTCATATTCAGCTTCTTAAGCCTCTTCCTCGGTAGATATATTCTTGGATTCCAAGCAAGCAAAGGCAAGTTTCCTAATCTCTTCTACACCTCACAAACCTTCTCGGATAAATTAAGGTTTGTATCTATGGAGGCAGAACTCCACCAGCCCTTAGTCTTTTGCCTCGCAGAAGAATCTGTCGTAGTAGATCTTCAAGCTTGGCATCCTTAGTTTCTTGAGCCTCTTCCTTGACACATATATTCCTGGATTCCAGGCAAGCAAAGACAAGTTTATGAATCTCTTCTTCACCTTTCTTAGTAAGTCCAAGATTGGCAGCACCAAGAATCTTCAGAAGATTTTTGGCAAAGTATGAGCTGAGAGATCATTAACCTTAGAGGGTTCACCCTTATCTATTCCCGAGTCACCAATGGTGGCGTCGGTTTGTGAATTGGTGTTCACTGGCTCTTTAGTTTGAGCCTCAGCATCTCCAACTTATGGAGAAGGAATATCCTACAATACTGATGATGTGCTGCGGTTGGTAGTCGGAGGAGTGGTGGCCGGAGAAGTGAAGTTTAACTTCTGTTGGTGCAACATCTTCTCGGATTTCCCCTTCCCCTTCGTTAATGGTTCATTATGATTCAGAAGGAATATAAACAAAAATAGAAGTAATGATAAAAGAACTTACTTATTGATGGCTGGCAACGTTTGCGGGCCAGTTGAAACAATTGGAGTCTTACGTTTTCTAGTAAGAGCGTCCGACAATTCTACTAGCTCCTCTTCCTCATCAAGAGGAATTGGATCTTCCTGTGGATAACCCTCGATAGGAGCAAGCTCCGGCTTAGGGAGGTCAACGAGCTGAAAGTTAGAAATATCTCAGCATTATAGAATGATAAAAGATAAATATAAACATAAAGCAGCAAGTTGTAGTCGAAAGACTCACCGGTACAAGGGGATTCTCCAATGTGTACATGTGCATGGAGATCTCTGGTATTTTCTTGTTAACCCGTTCCTTGATCAACCACTAGATTCGTGTCTTGTAGTCCTTAGAGGGAATCTGAAGAGGGTTAACCTTCAAGCTATCATATTTGTCGGAAGTAACTGAGTGCATCAGCCGGTCGTCGTGATACTGCAGAGGCTGGATCCGATGTTCCAATCAGCAATGCACTAAGTCGGATCCCTTCAAACCGTTATTCTTGACCAAGAACTCAATCCTCCTCTTGGTGCAAATAAAATCTTCAGTCAAAAGTGGAGCTTCTACATCCCAAGATTCTCAGTAGGTGGCAGCACCATCGACAAAAGCCGGCAAACCTTATAGTTTGCTGGGAGGTGGCATATCCTTATGGTAAAAGAAGGTGGCTCGCCACTTCTTCACCTAATCCCCCTAGCTATAACCTTAGGGTAGACTCAATATCTCCTAGGGACTAAGCTAAGAGTTCTGGTGTTATAAGAAATACCGGAAGTGATAGAGTTCTTCCGGGTACTAAAATAGTATTAGAAAATAAGCAGACTTGGCTTGATGCTGAGAAACCCATCATAGAGAGATACATGGGCGCTAACCTCTAACAATGAATTCAGGGGGGAGATTATGAAGCTGAACGCCATAATGGTGTATTACCTTGGAAAAGAATTTTGATGGCAGAAGGCTGAGACCACAATCGACATGGGTCACAAAGTGACCATGCTCACAATCGCATGGCGTAGGGAGGGCCTCATTAAAGACACTCCACCATGAGGCGGGATGGAGATAGACTTTGTCCTTATTTTACTTGAGCTTCTTGTCATTGATGTTGTTGGGGATCTAGATCTCGTGATATTTCCTTTATTCTCTCGTAGATGATGACGCCGCTCCTATCGAACTAGATGCATCGGCCATCTGATTGGAGATTAACCAAAAATGGGCGGTGCTGGTATATTTGGTGGAGGATAGGGAAGGAGATGTGAAGTGCAAGGTTTTGCAAGGAATGATAAGTGTTGGAGCAGCAATGGTGAAAAATGAGGTTTTCCCTCTTATAACCCATCTGCAATGATTTCTGCCACGCATTATGGAACTGGAGGGGCATTGATATCTATGTTCGCATTGAAATTGCGCCTCGGTTCCATGCGATGCGGGACCCACCAATGGTCATGCTGATAGAATAATTGTCAATGATCTGACAGGACCTGAAAAGTTGTCGGGTTAAGTCACCAGACTAAATTCTAGCTTATTTGAATCGAGCATGGAAACGAAGATAACTTACCAATGATCGGACTCACTCGTGACTCGGATCCTACCCTTTTATCTTGAAGTTTCGGGAACCCTTCAATATTCAGCAGCATAAGAACTTTCAAGCTAGATGATGGAATCTGACTTTGGATCTTGGAGGCTTCTAGGGCTACTGTTGGGGATATACTTTTCGATTATACCCACGGTGATTCACTGACCAGGGTGGCCCACTTACGGGTTAGAGCTGTATATGCTCCACGGGTGGCCCAATCAGGGAAATAAGATGGAAGCTCATCCGGCTATGGGAAGTCCTAGAAGACTTACTGACTTAGGCCTATACGAATACTTGTAGTCCAAATTGTAATCTATACCGACTCTGTTTGTAGCCGGATAGGACTCTCCTGTAAACCCTAGGCTCGATGACTATATAAGCCGTCATAGGGAACAACCTTTAGGGAACAATCACAACACAACAATCTCAACTCACACAGGTGAAACCAACCCTTGTAATCTGTTGTACTTCTGGCTCTTCCGATATACTGGATTACTAGCAGGAGTAGGATCCATCCACCGAAGTAGGATCTGAACCTAGGTAAGCTTGTGCGCTCACTGTCCTAGGCAATCGTACGTCTCACACCCCACATTTTCCCACACCACAAGGTCCCCCTCATGGGGAACTTGTCTTCAATCCTATGACAAATATGTGAATCAAGTTCAGGCAAAGGGAGATCCCATAGTGCGATATTCAAGGAACATGCATCAAGTACTTGGATTCTATGGGACAAAAGTGAGCGGATAAAAGCCAAATCGCAAATATTGTTGACCACGCCTCTTTCTTTAGCTATCTCATTACTACATAATTTAGTTGTTTAGCTACCTCATTATCTATATCGGACTCACACAAACCCTACACATTATGTTCTACGACTCGCATTGCTCAAACAATTCTTGTAGTGATGTATGGTATGATGGAGGATACAAAGCTTCATGGTGGGGATGAAATGTAAAGGTTGTGCAGTACTTGGGATTGCAGTTCAATTAAGGACATGATTCATGATGCAAGAATAAATATCGAGGCATAGGTGTTATATGTAAATGTAAGCATGGGGATTTGCTTACCTGGAAGCTCAAAAGTGGGATAACTAGGTCTCGGGTAATACTTGGTGCCTCTTGATAACCTCCTTGCTCAGTGTCTATCCGGAATTAAAGCCAAACAAACAAGGGCCATAATAAATAAAGTGCGCAAAAATATAAAGAATATGCAACAATCAAAACATGGTATGCCATGATGAAATAATGCACAATTGCATGGTATAATATAGCATGACATGGGTGAGGTGTAGGAACAGGAATAAAGTTGTTTCATAATTTACTATTCAAGTTTTACTTGCATAAACAGTTCTGAATATTTAATATTTAGATGATGCATGCTTCAATTAATATCATGGAATGCATGGTTGGAAAGGTCTTGTCGACCTAATTGATTTAGACATATCATTTGTCGAATTTGGAAATACGGTGTAAAAGTTATGCATTCTTTAACAAAAGACCATTTAATAGTATTTAATAAATTTCGAAATTTAATTTGCCTAGAAATTATTTTGGATAGCATCTTATTAATCCTTTCATTTTTATGATCTCAAAACATATATAATATGCAATAATTGGATTTATGCATTAAAAGATGTGATTTAATCATCAAATAATAATAGGAAAATATGTATTATTATGTATTTTTTGGAAAATACATAGAGGGCATATTGTTGTTTAGAATTTTAAAACAAGTACATTTCATGTTTTGGGTTTTTCCAAAAATCATTTTAGATTTTCTGCAAAATCTTGGTCAAAATTTAAAAGAGGTTTGACTCGGTTTAAAAATATTTGGATTTGAATTTTAAGCTTGTTCGGTCTTTTCTCGCAGGGATGAAGCTAGCCTCTATCGTTGACCCGTGGGGTCCTACCGTGAACTGGCTACATTGGCTGATAGGTAGGTCTGACTTAGTTTACAAAATGAAAAAATGGGGTTCTGCGGATTTAGTCTTTTCTCACTAGGGCGAAGCTAGCCACTGCTGCTAACCTGTGGGTCCTAGCATGGACTGGCTACAGGGCTGATAGGTAGGTCCGTCTTGGTTTACAAAATGCAAAACGGGGTTCTACGGATTTGGTCTTTCCTCACTAGGCCGAATTTAACCACTACCACTGACCTGCAGGTTCCTAGCATGGATTGGCTATAGGGGCTGACAGGTTGGTCCATCTTGGTTTACAAATTCAAATGGGGCCGCTGGCCCGTGGGGTCCTAGCATGGACTGGCTATAGGGGCTGACAGGTAGGTCCAGCTTGGATTAGAAATTCAATAGTGGTTCCATTGGGGGCTCGAACCTGTGACCTCACAGTCGTGGGCCGAATCAACACGCGGTGTTACCACTGGGCTAGGCTAGGTTTGCTATTAGAGATCAGGTTCGCGTTGAGATCAATCAGTGTTGTGGTTAACTAACGAACAAAAGCAATCGTGTTTACTGAAGATCAGGTCGGTGTAACACGAGATGCAGCTACCTTGCAGAGATGACCTCGAGCGATCTCCTGGATTAAATCGTTCGTGTGATGTCTTGATGGGAAGAGGACACATGGGGCTTTAAAACGCCGGAGAGAACATGGCCATTGATGCAATGTGCTGGTGGTGGCGTTGCAATGAACATAAGGGTTTTAACTTTCGAAAAATAGACAGAGAAGACATGTTTTTGGTTTGATCTTTGGCGGAAGAAAACAAGCTCTATCGTGGGTGCAATTGAGCGCCATCTGGTCCTAACTATAGTTGGATGGTTCCTCTATGCATACATATATGGTACGGTGCCGAAGGATTGCGGAGTTCGCTGGAGGACGCGAAGGAACCAGACGGTGCCAAAGGATTGTGGAGCTCGCCGGACGACGCGAAGGAACCAGAGGTGTATAGGGTCTAGGAAGAAAAGAATATATAGCACAAGGATGTAATACCCGGACCTCACGTTTATAAATCACAAGCTGGTATAACCCGAATCTAGGAAGGACATACTACCGTGGAGGCCGCGAGGCCGCCCACAAGCATGCCAGAATGGCAGGGCATGGTCCGGCCAACCATCCACCCTAAAATTCATGGTTATAGCTTCGAGTGCGAGAAACGTGACCGTCTGGCTGCGAGTCTAGCGTACACAAGTGAGTATGTATGCCAGCGACATAAAAGAGTACATGAGAGCTATTCAATCTAAAAGAAATAGAAATATATTGCAACGCCAATACGGCAAGATCCAAATTATATAGATAGTAGTAATACTATTTTAGGATTATATCCTCATACATCATGAAACAAATCATCAAGCGGGAGTGGAAACACAGATCCGAGTACAGATTAAGATTCAAATCGGCATAAGATGCCACATAAATAAGTACATTCCCGCCCACAGAAGAGATCTCCATCCTAGGAATCTCTACGCAAGAGGGTCGGTGCCTCCATCATCGGCCTCATTGACGTAGTAGTACCTGACAACCTAATCAATATTTATGGGAGAGGCCCTAGGTCACTCGGCAAATCTTTATGCATCTAAAGGGAACAACCTAGCGGTGACGCAATTGCAACAAAAGATAATTAGCTAAACAGTTCTATAGAGACATGCTACAACATCCGCCCAACCAGATATGGACGGACACTCGTTAATTAGAACCAATACTTATATAAGCAACATAAGTAAACATTGCTTGTCCTCCTTATCGTTTACCGAATGAAGGCGGAAGAACATCCCATCCGTTGACAATTTTATTAACCATTCCATGAGTGCTGCACTATTTACTAGTCATGTTTTAGGCAAATTAAACATGGTACTTTAGTTATAGTTGTCTATGATCGAGAAAATGTGTTCCAAGTCGTCCATAACCGTGGACACGACTTTCAGAAAGATTTACCCTCCAGCGGTGCATAAATAGCAACACACGCATGATCAACCCTGGAAAGAACCAAATAAAAAGCAATGAGACATCATGGCGAAGCACTCAAAAGATTCAAAATGATTTCAGGAGGGCCACCCTACTAAGCTACCCGCAACAAAGTCAGTCGGCTCTAAGACGGACCTAGGATTTGCGGCGACGGCTGTAAACGACTAGGAACCAGAAAGTGTGACTAGGTCTGTCAATACCACGGAAACATGACACAATTCCTAAACAATAATGGCACTCCACGTGCAATAGTAAATAAAGCCGTAAAGCATGGCATAAGTACACGATAGTAATAATGTCCCAAACTAGTTTGTGGCCCTAAGAAATAAGATGTGGATCAAGCTCAAGCGAAGGGGATTGATGGTCCCATATGCGGATAGTGTGATAGTCAAGGAACAAGAATCAAGTACTCAGGTCCTACAAGACACAAGTGAGCATGGAAGAACCAAATGGCAGTTATTGCCCACCGGTGCATCTTTCTTTAGTTATCCCATTACTACACAATTTAGTTGCTTAGGTACCTCGTTGTCCAAAGACTCGCACAAACCCTACACATGCAATTCTACGATTCGCATGGAACAAACAACCCATGTAGTAATGGCTCATAGGATTGAGGGTACAAGCTTTAGTGGGGTTTAAAAGTAAAGGCGATGCAATACTTGGGGTTTCAATTTAATGTGAATCGTGACACAATGATGCAAGAATAAAGATAGAGCCATAGATGTTACATGTGATGCAATCATGGGTAAACGCTTGCATGGAAGCTCAGTTGTAGGATAGTCGTGATTCGTATAGTACTCTTGGGTCTCCTGATAACTCCCTTGCTCGGCGCCTATCCGGAATAAAAACCAAATACACAAAGGACCAAAATAAATAAAGTGTGCAATCATATGAACATATACAACAAGAAAACCAAGGTATTCCATGATGGAATGATGCACAATTGCAATGTGTAACATAACATGGCATGGGTGAGGTATAGGAACAATAATAAAGCTTTTAATTAATTATTTAGTCATGTTTTGCTTCCATAATAAAGCTTTTATATGATGCATGCTTCAATTGATATTATGAAATGCATAATTACAAAGTGCTCGTCGTGCTGATCGATTTAGACATATCATTTGTCAAATTTGGAATTACGGAATTAAAGTTATAAATTTATTAAGAAAATGGCATTTAATGGTAATTATTAATTTGAAAATTTTAAATGCCCAGAAATAAATTTAAATAGCATATTCATATTCCTTCATTTTCCTGATAAGAAAACATGTATCATTTGTATTATTTGAAATTATGAATTTAAAACATTATTAAAATACAAAACAATTCAAATATGGTCAAAAGTTAAAGGTTTGACTAGCTGGAGTCAACTCTGGTCAAATTTAAAAATATGATTGAATTTATATTTGGAAAACATTCGTATTTCATTTTATAAGTTTGTTCAAATTCAAAACAGTTCAAAAGATATGAATCAATTTTGTATAAAACATTTTTCTGGAATTATATCGTTTTAGAGAAAAATTGGGAACTTTTTGTACTGAGACGAAACTAGCAGCAGTCAATGACGTGTGGGCCCCATGTGCTGACTAGGTGCTGACGGGGCGGTGGCATGTGGGTGTAACATGTGGCGACTCGGGGACTGCGGTTGGGGGTTTGAAAAGTAAAGGGGCCTTTTTAGAAAAAGTTCTAGGTGGTTCTCAGACGAAACTGAATCTCAGATCTGGAATTTGAATGAAATCGGCCCGAGTTTGAACAAAGATGGTGACTAAACGGTGCAGAATTTTGGTGTGCCACAAAAACGAGAATTGTAGATCTCATCACGGGCTTCATATTCGTTCAGAAAGCACCGCCGGAAACCAGTGTAGTGCCGAGAACAAGTAGGTGAACCGAGCGGTTCAGATAAAATTTCAGAACATGCTCCAGAGAGAGATTTTAAGCAGATCTTTTCCAAAAGGTCTATTCGTGCTCGGACCTCCAAATCGGCCGTCGTTTGATGCAGGAGATAGCTGGATGCTAGGGCTACTGGTTTGGTTCAAGAGGTTTTCACAAAGGAGCATCATGGACGCTGGGAAAATAAGACGAGAACATGGGACTGCGGAAAGTTGCGGCGCTACTGACGGTTTGCTCGTGTGGGACGGCTGCTGTCTGTCTACAAGCGTCCGACATGCGCATCGAGTGGCAGGGCGGGGCGGCGTGGTCCAGGTGGCTCCGGTGAGGTTTCGCGGTGAAGGGTAACACGAGGGCGTGCCACGGGACGAGGCCCATCTCCAGGTACGCAAGGATTGGCCGAACGGTGACGGGAGCGACGACGAACAGGCATACCCGATGTTGCGCAGAGCTAGCTCGACGGATTGATCTTTTGCTATAAGCCTCTATACGGAAAACGAGCATGACCAGGAGTTTTGTGGGGCTCACCAGAGAGTAACCGAGTGGGCGTAGCAGGATGGCATGTAGATGATCGAGGGCGAGGCTTGGCTATCTTGACCTACTATGGCCGAGCCGTCTCCTCCTGTTCCGGCGTGCTCTGGCAAGGTCGGCGGTACTAGACGATGTAGAGGAGGCAGGAGAACACACCAGCACTCGAGGGCTTGCTTGACGCGCTCTAGATCGACGAGAGGGAGATGTGGCCATGGCTAGGGTTTAGGTGCACGATTGGAAGCTTGCAAGCTTGGAGAAGAAGAGGGGAGGAAGGAGAGGACCTGGACGCCTCCCAGATCTGACCTGAGATGGTTTTGGTGAGCTGGGGTGGTTGGGTAGATAAGAGGAAGGAAGGAGTAAAGTCATGGTGGTTTTGATACTTTTGCTAAAGATGGGAAGGAGGCTTTCGCGTAGAGTAGGTTTTTCTCTCCTTCTCTTTGTTCTTTAGCTAGAGATGGAAAGAGAGGAGAGCAGCGGCATGTGTTGGTCATTGGGTAGTTCTTGTTGACCATCTTGCAAAGCAATAAAAGAGGGGAGGGTGAGGTGGTTATCTTAGAGCCACAAGTGCCATGGCAATAGGTACAGATGGCCACGGGTATGTTTATGTGTGCATGTATGTCTGTAGCTTGAGGTGTAGGTGTGGTTAAAGTGTGTATGTATGTGTAAGTTTAGCTCACGGATGATATATAACCCTAGATTTAGTTAGAGATAGAGAGATCTAGTGTGTGTGTATATGTGGGCCTTACACACACATATTGGTGCAAAAAAGAGAGATAGAAATAAAGGAATATGGCACGTGCAGTCGAGGAAGATTGAGGGAGAGAGAGGATGTGAAGGAAAATGTGTAAAAGTGTGATGATTTAATTATTTTGAAACATGATTTAGAAGAAACTCAAATTGCAAAACTCTCACAATTCCAAATAAAAGGAGAAGAAGATGATATGGAGTGATATGTTGCATGGGCCATGCAAGAGGTTTTAATGCATGCTTCATGCTCTATTTTGTGAGGACAAAATAGTAGTATGCATGAGAGTATGTATGTGAGCCCAAAACCCAAAAATGCCATTTATGCAACAATTGAGAGGAATGTTATTATGGAGCCATCCATATCATGTGGTTAGGAATGAAAACACAAAATAAACACAAGGATTCCACATATAACATAGATGGTGGAATGCCCACAAGATCATGGGGACAATCTATAAATGGAGAAAAGGTGGCAAGAAATTCCACACAGAGTATTGTTGGGGATATACTTTCTGGGTATCCTCATTGTGCCTCACTGACCAGGGTGGCCCACTTCGGGTTAGAGCTTTGCTTCACGGGCGGCCCAGTTAGGGAGAAGAGACGGACTCCAGTCCGGCTACAGAAGGCCCAGAAGACTTATCGACATAGGCCTATTATGTTACTTGTATTTCAAGATATACTCTATAACCGACTCTTAGTCGTAGCCGAATATGTCTCTTCTACAAACCCTAGGCTGGATATCTATATAAGCCATCCTATGGTAAGCCTTTAGGGCACCCTCACAATAGTCTACAATCTCAACTCGCACAGGCGAAACCCTTGTAACCCATATTCCGGCTCTATCGTATTACTGGATTGCTAGCAGGAGTAGGATCCGTCCAAAGCCGGTGGATTCGAACCTAGGTAAACTTGTGTGCTCACCGTCTTGGAACACCGTACGTCTAATACCCCTCTCTTCCACACGCCTTGAGGACCCCCTCATGGCATACTTGTCATCAATCCGACGACAGTTGGCACCCACCGTGGGGCAAGTGAGTTTTGGATCTGCGTTCCAAGCAGAATCTACAAGAATCGGAATCGGCGAGACCATCACCATCAGTCGCGTCCTCTACGCCAGCGACGAACCTCTCAAGGTTCTCGACGAGACCTGGATTCCGGCTAGGGAGACCGTGACTGCCTACACCATCATGTCTTTTGGCGAGATCGATGTATACATGGTTTCGCTGAACCTGCCCCACCCACCCTAGCGGTGATGATAGAGGCAGAAGAAATCTTTGGGTCCACTCCGTCCGTGGAGGCGGCAGAGTTCCGGATCTCAGAAAACCCTAATCCCACCCAGCCCGCACATGTTACGGAGATAGTGGAGAAAATCGAACCTGAAGCAGATCTTGCAGTGCAAGTCGAATCTAGAGTGGATCTCCCTAGCAAGGTCGAATCCCAGATTGATCTACCCACTGAGGTCAAAATCCAGGAGGACCAGGACAATAACCTTGGTTCTGGCTCTGCTAATACTCGAACAGACCAACCTTTCCTGAGGCACACATTGAGATGTATGATGCTGCAAGGCGCAAACGTGGATGAGGTTCTCGAGACCATCAGGATTTTCGAGGAAGCCCACGAGGAAAGCCGCAACTACCTCAGGACGCACACGTCGCACTTTGTCGGATATGTTGGATCCGGATCCGGCTCTGCCGATGCTGGAGACAACAAAGACTCGGTGCTGGAGGCGATCGGGACAAACACCGAGTTACCGACATCTTCGGATGACCCGATGACGTCAGTGGATTTCCGAAAGTTCTCCACACAATATGAAGAGGAGTTTAACTCCAAAGCTGCAGAAGAAGGAGAAGCCATGGACTAAGGATCCGGAGAAAACTCTCCCAAAGCATAGGATGATATGGATCTCAGAGACAATCCTGACATCCAGCTGTCCGAAAGTACCGCTCAAGAGCTTGACTTCGGGAAATGGACCCAAAGCCGTCTTTGCTACCGGCGCTGCCAAGAAGGCAAAGAGGAAGAACAAGAAGAACAAGACCCCGACAAAAGAACTTCCAATAGAGGAAGTGATTGTCGAGGAATATGAGGAATACTCGGATGGAGCACTTATCCTAGAAGAGCCCAAAGAAGCTTCGATGGATGGACACGTAGTGACTGCAGGTGCCCGTAAACTCATCGATGATGCGTTAACTACACCTATCCCTACAGCTGCAGAACTTACTACTGAAGAGCTGGAGGAAAGGGCTCAGGCCCTAGAAGCATGTCGTTAAGTACTCCTGGATGAAGCCAACAACATCGAAGAAGAGAAGAAACGCATAGCTACTATAGAGAAGTATATATCTCTGCAGCATCAGAAGACCCGGAAACGACACACGCGTGACAACCAATTTCTCGACTCGTCAAGGTTCTCTTCGAGGGAGACCCAGGGATGCCTCGAGTCGACAACAAGGGAGATATGGTGTACCCAACACCAGTACAAAACACTTCCGCGGCTTGAGATATTCGGGCAAATAATCCAGGCCAAGAACAAGTCCGATTGGGCATTAAGCTACTCACCAAGGGTCTGGAGCAGCAGAAGGTCGCGAAATCAGGGAGCGGAAAACTGGTCTCTCAATCTGACCAATGTCGCATGGATCCGGCATGGAATGACGTAAGGCCCCAACGGGTTCTGGAGCAGCATCACCGTTCCGACCGTCGAAAAGACAACTACTCAAGCACCAGATATTCAGGACAGCGCCACAGAACAGCACGGGACTGACGCAACGTTGCTCCAGCTGCGGAGCGGGAGGAAATTGTTGCACTATATCCGAGAAACCCTCCCCAACGAGAATCGAACGATCATAGGGAAGAAGACAAAGAGAAACATCGGGAGGAGGACCGTCAAAGAATACCGCCTCCTAGACACACAAGCCGTCAGCTGAACCCCATCGCAGTGGGAGTGACGGACGAAGTACGACGGACACCATGCCAAGTCAAGCCAGCAGGAGGCTCGTTGCAATGAAGATCCTCCCCGGAACCGGAATAATGACGCTCCAGATGAAGGCCGGCGATCAGCCAGAAACAATCCACCTGCTCCACCCTCTCCACCAAGTAGCCATCACAACGGCTCTCAAGGAGGCTAAGGAGGGCGCCGTGGCGGAGGTGGTGGCAGAAGTCGAAGTCCGGCTCCAAGGCACCGTAGCTATAGCAAACAACCAAGACGGCGTTCCCTGTCACCAAGTGACACGAGACACCGAATCAACTCCAACATAGAGGCGCGTCTCTACGAGTAGGATAATACCTACGTAGGTCCCAAGTACTTCGGACCGCGTATTTGACAAACAAAATTCCCGGAAGGATTTTCTATCTCAAGACACATCCAACCCTACGACGGTGTGGCCTGGCCAGATACTTGGCTCCAGGATTTTTTCCAGGCTTGCTGCATCACCAAAGACGGAAACGGCTTGGTTGCGACCCGATATCTCCCACTTCTGTTGCGGAAGATGGCACGATCATGGCTCAACGAACTCCCGGAGAATACCATTCACAACTGGTATGACATGCAAAGCGCGTTCTTTCAGAATTTAGAAGGCACATATCGGAGGCCATGTATGGTAGGAGACCTACAACGTTGCACCCAGAAAGCCGGAGAAACTTGCCGAGACTACCTCGAATGATGGATCGACTCCAAGAACTCCTGTGAAGGAGTAAATGATCAAACTGCGATTGAAGCTTTCATTGCAGGACTCCCAATTGGTTTACTACGTCACCGCTTGAAGTGCGACAAGGTCACTGATCTGGGAGAGATGATAGAAACAGCGAGCAAGTATGCAGACTCTAACAATGACACAGAGGGACTACTGAACGCCCTAGCTGTGCCACAGTCGGCAAAACAACAAAAGCAACAAGCTCAGAAGCGCAAGAACACCTCAGAAGAAAAAACCCAACGCGGAAACTATAGTGGTCACTACTACTTTCGGGTCTGGAGGACGAGGAGGGCGCGGCGGTGGCCACGGACGCGGTCATGGGACATCAAGAGTCCAGGGTAGAGGAGACCAGCAACCTGGCAAAACCTATTCCTAGGCTAACATTGCCAATAACCCGTGTGTGCATCACTTAGATGCCAACGGGGCTCGTCTCACACGAATGATGAGTGTCGTTTTAACGACAACATCAAGAAAGATGATACCGCTGGCTGCAAGGCTAAGCAAAAGAAGGGAAAGAAGAATCCTGAAAAAGAGAAAGAGACCAAGGATGATTCCGACATGGAGGAAGCTGACCCTTCAAATCCCAAGCCAGATGGAAAGAAGAACTTCCCAACGAAGAAAGACACTTACGTCACTTTCCTTGGATCTCAACCAGCTAAAGTCAAGAAAGCAGTTTTGCATGAGCTCAACGCAACTGTTCCGGCTGTCCCACAATTCCTGGACTGGTCGGAAGTGGCAATCACCTTTGACCGTGCTGATCATCCGCCAATGTTGCACAGGAGAGGAAAATATGCCTTAGTCGTCAACCCACTTATTGACGGCTATGGTTTCTCCAAGACTCTCATGGATGGTGGCAGCAACATCAATATTTTGTATGTCGAAACGCTATGCCGGATGTGGATCTCGGAGACACAGCTGAATCATAGCTCAGTGATCTTTCACGGAGTTGTCCCAGGAAGACAAGCGAATTCCCTGGGAGAGATCACTTTGGATGTTACCTTTGGAACTCCGAAGAATTATCGGACGGAGGCACTTTCCTTCGAAGTGGTTCCGTTCAAGAGCACGTACCACGCTATATTCAGATATCTAGCTTACTTGGCTTTTATGGCTCGTCCGTGCTACATTTACAATATGATGAAATTCCAGGTCCCAATGGCGTGATCACCATCAGGGGAGACCCGAAGAAGGCACGAGAGTGCAAGGACAGAAATGTCGCCTTTGCTGAAGCCGGGCTGCATGCCCAGGAGTACCAGGCAATCAAGAAAACCATTGATCCGTCCGAGATGCCCGCGACAAAGAAGGAGGTGACAAAGCCGAATCCAGAGTTCAAGGCATCGGAAGAGACGAAGAAGACACCGTTGAAGGATGATGACCCCTCCAAGGTGTAGATAGGTGTAGGCCTATATAGCACATAGGAAAGCGCACTCGTCAAGTTCCTCCAAGAAAATCAAGATATCTTCACATGGCAGTCATCTGACATGATCGGAGTACCTAGGTAACTTGCTGAGCACTCTCTAAATGTACACCCGAACGCTAAACCTGTCAAACAACCACTACAATGTTTCGGTGATGAAAAGCGTAAGGCAATAGCTAAGGAACTGGCCCGGCTCGAGTTAGCCAGATTCAGAGAAGAGGTCATCCACACTGAGTGGTCGGCCAATCCTGTAATAGTCCCTAAAAAGGACACCACTGATTTAAGGATGTCTGTTGATTATACTGCCTTGAACAAGGCTTGTCCCAAAGATCCGTTCGCTCTACCTAGAATTGATCAAGTTATCGATTCTATGGCAGGCTCGGAACTCCTATGTTTTCTCGACGCATATTCCGGTTATCACCAAATCCGGATGAAGGAATCAGACAAAGTCAACACTTCATTCATAACCCCTTTCGGAACCTTCTATTTTGTTATGATGCCCTTTAGGCTCAAGAACGCAGGAGCTACATACCAGCGCACTATGCAGCGTTGCCTTCACGAACAAATCGGACGCAATGTACATGCATATGTGGATGACATTGCGGTGATGTCCAAAAAGAAGGAAACCTTAATTTCCGACTAGGAGGAAACATTCGCCAATCTATGAAAATACAACATAATGCTTAAACCGAAGAAATGTTTCTTTGGAATACCAGCCGGAAATTGTTAGGTTTCATCGTGTCTCAAAGAGGTGAACCAAGACAAGATTAAGGCTATACTCAATATTTCCAGGCCAACTCGCCTGAAGGACGTTCAAAGACTAACTGGTTGCATTGTTGCAGTCAGCCGGTTTGTAAGCCGGCTCAGTGAAAGAGCTGCACCACTCTACAAGCTCTTGAAAAAGACCAAAAAGTTCGTTTGGACTGACAAAGCTGAAGCTGCACTACAAGACCTGAAAGCAATACTCTCATCTTCTCCTAACCTTGCAACACCGGAACCACATGAACTAATGTTGCTCTATCTCACTGCGACAAATAGAGTCGTCCGTGTCGTCATGGTGGTGGAGAGACCAGAGGAAAATCAGGAACACCCGATGCAGCATCCGACTTACTATCTCAACGAGGTCCTAACTGAATCAAAGCAGCGATATCCGCACTATAAAAAGCTGGCTTATGGTGTGTTTTTCGCATCTCATAAGTTACGTCATTATTTTCAGGAACATCCAATTACCATGGTGAGCACAACTCCCATGAGAGACATAATCAACAACAACGATGCTACAGGACGCGTCGCAAAATGGGGCATAGAGCTTTCAACTTTCTACATTGAGTATAAAGCTCGTACAACAATCAACTCCCAAATCCTCATTGACTTTGTTGCTGATTGGATAGAGACAATGGAAAATATGACCCTCTCAGAGTCGGAATACTAGACCTTACACTTTGACGGGTCTAAGGCGCTCGGGGGCTGGCTGATGACCCACAAGTATAGGGGATGTATCGCAGTATTTTTGATAAGTAAGAGTGTCGAACCCAACAAGGAGCAGAAGGTGCTGGCTAGTGGTATGGATCAGGAATTCTCTGCAAATACTTAGCAAACGGATTTTTAGGGGTTTTCGATAAAGCAAGTAAACAAAGTACGAGTAAACAAAAGACAGTAGGAATAAATGCAGCAAGTGGCCCAATCCTTTATGCAGCAAAGGACAAGCCGGTTGTATTTCTTAAGATGACCAAACATTCTCGAGGACACATGGGAAGACTGTCAAGTGCTTTCGCTTCATATAGTCGATTAATCTTCTCTAGCTTGCTAAGTGTTGTGTGGGTGAACCTGTGCTAATGTACCGCCCCATCCAAGACTAATACATACTTGTGATTATACCCCTTGCAAACATCCATAAGTACAAGAAAGTAATTAAGGTAGAAACCTAACCACAGCTTTAAACTCTAAGACCCTTACGTCCCTTGTGCAATGGTTTCCTAACGGGGGTTCAGGTTTCTGTCACTCCGGCAACCCCTACGATTAGTAGCCAAATACACAATGCATTCCCCTAGGCCCTTATAGGTGAAGTGTCATGTAGTCGACGTTCACATGACACCACTAGAAGAAGTACACCACAACTTAAATAACAATCTATTGAATCTTTCTCAACGCAACTCCACTACTAACAACAAGACTTCTCCCATGTCCTCAAGAACAAAACGAACTACTCACAAGACATCATATGGATCATGATCAGAGATGGAATAATGATGTATAACAATCTGAACATAAACAATAATGCAATGGTTCACTCAATAGCATCAACTACAAAGAGTAATCAACACCGAGAAAGTTTCCCCTATGAACTAATGTAAGATTCAACTCAATTGTTACAGCAATATGGAGATAGTGATAAGGGTGCTGATGGTGATGATGGTGGTGGTGATGATGATGATGATCCCGATGAAGTCCAGCTTGATGGTGGTGTTGATGGCGACGATCTCCCCTCTCCGGGAAGGAATTCCCCCGGCAGAAATCTATCTGCCGGAGAGATCTTTCTCTCTCGGTGTTTTCCACCCCGCAGAGGCAGCGGAATCTTTCTGTGGTTTCTCCTCGAGTCTTAGGGTTTCGTGGGGATGATATACGCCAGTGGGGAGAGGCTGGAGTGGGCCAGGGCAGCCACACCACCTCCAGGCGTGGCCTAGGCCTACATGCGCCATGGGGTGGTGTGGGCCCCCTATGGCCCACCTCCACTTCATCTTCTGGCATCCTTAGTCTTCTGGAAAAATAGGATTTTCCATATATTTTCCTGGATTTTCTGATCTTCGCGAATTTTGCCTCTAGACAGCACCTTTTCCATCAGAATCCTGACTGCAGTGGTCCATGCTCCAAAAGTCATCAACCATGCAAAAATAGATGAAATAACATAAGTATCACCTCTCAATACGAAATATATCAATGAATAATAGTGAATTAAGACATAGAATAGTGATGCAAAATGGACGTATCAACTCCCCCCAAGCTTAGACTTTGCTTGTCCCCAAGCGAAACTAAGCTCAATAAACATGGCCCCAGGTTTATGGAGTGAAGAGTCGATAAAAGAATACGGATATGAAGCATCACATTCATCAAATACATAGATCATAATAGAAGACAACTCACTATTATATAACTTAACTTGCAATAAGTAAAGGAAACACAATAAAGATACATAAAGTGAATCATAATTGGTAATGGCAAACTTAGCTCTTGGTTGAAGAATAGTTGATAATTTGTTGGAGTTCACAAATAACTGGTTTTTCAATGATAGCTTTCAAAGTAGTAAACATCAAGATAAGAGCAATGTACAAAATAAGGAACATAAGAGACATGATTGAATAAATCATCATATGAATGAATGAAACACATCAACTCAAAATACTTGCTGAGATAGAAGGGAATAGGTTTACTGACTCAACTACAAAGTAAAAGAAAGGCCCTTCGCAGAGGGAAGCAGGGATTGCAAGTCTCATAAAGAGCTCCCAAAAATTATGATACTTACTAGCTTTCAGCTCTCATTGCCCCTATCATAGGCATCTTTTGGTGATTAAGGTTAAAGTGACACAACTAAGAGGATATGCTTGACAAGTTATAAATTGAAGTCCCATGCCCCTTACTTATGAGTAACGATCCTCATGCTACTCAACTTCAGTCAGGAGCAAGCTCTTGTCATTGTAAATACATGCGTATCATTGAGAACCGCCAACGGGGTACCCCTTGCACATGACACAGGAGCTATCCCATAATCAAAATGACAAGGCAAGCAGACAGTGAGCATCTCAGCGATCTTTTTATTTTCTAGTTGCATAGGTTTTTATTGAGGATGCTTCATAGAATGCTCACTATAGTTATGCTGCAAGTTTCCACCATGATTAGGCATGGCTTAGGCTAGCGGCCCAGGCGTTTCTCTAGCACACATATAAACTCCATGATCTTACAAGTTCCACTTTTATTTCACACCGTCGGGATCCATAAGCAAAAGAACATGATATCAACTAGGTACAAGTACCAATGAAGTGTTGAAATCGGTCCCCATGATACATGGTTCGGCTAAGTTCAACTCATAAAGCGCAAGCATATACGCAACAAAGAAGGACCCAATGGTTCAAGTTTATTAAATGCAAGAAAGTAAAGTGTGCCATCAAGTTCGTGAGAGATTTAATCGCTAATTTTCACATAACAAGTTTAATTTGGGAGGTAGATAAAACAAGAATTTACTTGGAATAGCAATAATGCTACTAGGTAGGTATGGTGGACTCAAATGACAAAGGTTTTGATTTAAAGGAGTGGATGCACGAGAAGAATACCCTCTCAGTACAGGTTTTTGGCTAGCAAGGCTGGGTAGCAAGTATAAGAGTTGAAGGAAACAAACAAACATAGTAGTGATAAAGACAAACATGCAATCTTCCTTGGAAGCACAAAAGTTCTTAACTAGAGAATACTAGACTTATGAGCAAATCAAGAAAGAAAGATGATGAATTTTTTTTCTCTAGAGTACTTCTATCTTTTTCTTTTCAACTCTCAAAAAGGTGTTACTACTGACCGAGCCAGGTTTTCCAAAACCAACTAAATTAACTCGATGATCCCAAAGTGATACCAATACTAACAAAAAGATCAATCATATAACCACAAATTGAAAACTAATATAAGCTATGCAAAAGAGTAAATGATAGAACTTCTCATTAATATTCCATAACGGAAACTCACACCAAGGGATACATATCTAACGAGAGAGGGGACACTTCCATAATGCAAACCATACTACATAATAACTTCTCTTTTCATGATATGACTCTACTAATAAGGTAAAAAGATAGAAGATAGTGATATGATACCGCGGCACTCCCCCAAGCTTGGAACAAACCAAGGGGATGCCAAACCTGATGACGAATTACTCCTTAGGTGGTGGTGGTATCCTCTTGATGAGCTCTTTGATCAATTTCCCAAAGTCCTCAATCTCAAAGGTGAGAGTACGAATCAACTCCGAGTTGTGCTCAATACGGCCCATAATCATTTCAGTTTGTGGATCCCAGCTCTTGAGATTCATTTTCCATTCTTCCCACTTGGAGTCTTATTTTCATGCATGGTTATGGATAAAGGTATGGGAGGTATTCTTGGTGTTCGGAAAAGGTGTCTGTGGTGCCAAGCAGTGACACGGAGGCTTCCCTCCAGTTGACATCCGTGTAGTCCTTCTGATCCTGGTAGGGTTCGCCACCACTCCAATGCTTGCAACGGTAGTATCGGTATGCGGGTGTTGGCCTTGCTCCTCTTCACCTTCACTCTTGATCTCCTTCTCCTTCTCGTGGTCTTGGAGGTCTTCCTCCATAGGCTCCTTCCCTTTATCCTTGGCGGGCACCATTGTGCTTCTAAACCTTCAAAGAGTATGCCCTGGTAGAAATAGATCGAAACAAAAACACTACAGAAACACGATATACGGACCTCGAGGGATCCGAGGGGGTTATATATCACGAAGTTTCATATCAAAAGGAAGGTACTGGGAGAAAACAAGTCGGAGGCGGAGTCCGGGGTGGACTCACCACCTGGTGGCGCGGCCAGGGGAGGGCCCACGCCATAGGCTGGTGTCAGCCATCCTGGCTCCGTTTCCGTCCCTTTTTCGCTTCGTAGCTTTCCTTATTGACTAAAAACTGCAAAAATATAGTTGGATAGTATTTTCGCGGAACTTTTCTTACCAAAAACATTACCTATTTGAACACGGACTCTGCAGGTCTCAGAATTTGGTAATTAGTGGATTCTTCTGGAGTCACCACTTGAATCATCAATATCTTCATCTTCATACACTTATTATTGGAGTCATAAAACCTTTCTCTTCCTCATTACACCATTATCTCCACTTCCTGGAAATTTCTTTCACACAAAACTTCACACAGTTCTCATTAGCAACATTAGTATAAGTGAAGTGATAAAACCTTCTGAGTCCAACTTCAACTAAAAACCATCAAAACATAAGCTACTGTAACAACTCCTTCCGAAGACCCAAAAAGAATTCAAAAAGGAAATAAAATAAAGAAGCAAAAGCAAGAGTGGCAAAATCTAGCAAAACAGACCAGCAGGTAAAGATCAATTTTTTCGAAAATCTTCTGTTGCTCAAATCAAAAAGTGCAAAACTAACGAAAGTTAAATAACAACCTGGGGCAGAAGCACAAAACATTACAGCTCAATCCGACATACAGAGATCTCTCACGATTTTATAAGGTGAAGCACAAAAATCTGTTTCGGGACAGCAACTTCCCCAAATCTTACTTCTCTCTCATTAGAGGTTGATCTTGACACAAAAACCAAACAAAACGGATAAGGAGCGGTTATTACCAAAGTAATAACTTCCAAGACTCAAAGAAACAAAAACAAACTAAAAGCAAAAACAAATTGGGTTGTCTCCCATAAAGCTCTTTCTTTATAGCCATTAAGATGGGCATGATAATTTTGAAGAAGCTCTCATCGGGATATGAATTGAAGTGAAAGAGAGCATTAAGAAGAACAAACACACACACATTTAAGTCTAACCCACTTCCTATGCAAGGGAATTTTGTAATCAAACAAGTTGTTGAAACCTAAGGCAACTTGCATAAGAAGGCAAAACAAGTACGACATAAAAACTTTCAGCATAAAACGAGGAAACTTGATATTATTGAGATACATAAAAACACTTTTCCCTCTCTCATAGTAGCTTTCAGTATCATGCATAAACTTAACAATATAGCTATCACAAGGACCATCATAGTAATGATCACTTATTCTAACAGAAAAAACACAGGAATACTAGCTCTCATAACACTACTATGTGAAACAATTTTAGAGGTATCCTTACAAAGGATAGTGTGTCCCTCTTTTTCATATTTAGCAACAAAGTCTTTCACATTTGCTACAATAGGTTCATCAACCATTTGTTTATCAGGTTCAACAGCTTTATTCATACTTTCATCTACCATACTAGCCATCATAGAATGTTCCTTTACCTTAACTGGAAAAGGCATTTTCTCAATATAAGGTTTAGGTAAAACATGATTAGCAGTATATACTTCAGTATTTCTTGCAGGAACACTCTTAGCAATATCTTTATAAGGTTCATGATACTTATTCCACTTCTTTTTAGGCACTTCAATGTAGGAAGCAAAAGCCTTAAAATAAGAAGCAATAGCTTGAGAGTCCAGACCATAAGCATTTTTAATATTTTGAAAGTCATCAGTTCCCATAAAAGATTCAATGCATTCATAATCACAATTTATACCTGACTTTCTACCTTTGTCATTCTCCCAAGCTTCAGCGTTGTCTTGAATACGATCTAGAAGGTCCCATTTAGCTTCTTCTTCCATACGAGTGAATGATCCAGCACAAGAAGCATCCAATAAATCTTTATCATGTAGAGGGAGCCTTGCATAAAAGTTGTTGATAATAATATTGTTGGGGAGCTCATGAATGGGACATTTGAGCATTAGTAACTTCAATCTCCCCCAAGCTTGAGTTGTACTCTCTCCATCAAGAGGCCAAAAGTTGTATATTTGATTCCGATCTTTATGAATCTCACTAGGAGGATAAAACTTTGAATAAAAGAGAGGCACTATTTCCTCCCATTCCAGAGCTTGACCATTCTTCAGCAGCTTATACCATTCCTCAGCTCTTCCTTTCAGAGATAATGAGAATAACTTCTTCTTAACTTGATTTGTAGCAATACCGGCACACTTGAACAACCCGCATAATTCGTGTATAAAGAGTAAATGATCACCGGGATGGACAGTTCCATCCCTAACATAGTAGTTATCCATAACACGATCAATAATTCTTGTAGGTATTTTGAAAACATCTTTCTCAGCAGGTGGTGGCTTATCTACTACCTTAGCAGTGGTAGTAGCATTACCAAATAAGAAACTCAGCAAATTATCCATAACGAAAATAAAGCAACTAGCAGGAGTAAACAATACTCATAGTACAAGTTTCCTTCACCAGTTCCACTCTCCAATAGCGTTTCACTCCCCGGCAACGGCGCCAGAAAATAGTCTTGATGACCCACAAGTATAGGTGTATCGCAGTATTTTCGATAAGTAAGAGTGTCGAACCCAACGAGGAGCAGAAGGTGCTGGTTAGTGGTATGGATCAGGAACTCTCTGCAAATACTTAGCAAATGGATTTTTAGGGGTTTTCGATAGAGCAAGTAAACAAAGTACGAGTAAACAAAAGACAGTAGGAATAAATGCAGCAAGTGGCCCAATCCTTTATGCAGCAAAGGACAAGCCGGTTGTATTTCTTAAGATGACCAAACGTTCTCGAGGACACATAGGAAGACCGTCAAGTGCTTTCGCTTCATATAGTCGATTAATCTTCTCTAGCTTGCTAAGTGTTGTGTGGGTGAACCTGTGCTAATGTACCGCCCCATCCAAGACTAATACATACTTGTGATTATACCCCTTGCAAACATCCGTAAGTACAAGAAAGTAATTAAGGTAGAAACCTAACCACAACTTTAAACTCTAAGACCCTTACTTCCCTTGTGCAATGGTTTCGGGGGTTCAGGTTTCTGTCACTCCGGCAACCCCTACGATTAGTAGCCAAATACACAATGCATTCCCCTAGGCCCTTATAGGTGAAGTGTCATGTAGTCGACGTTCACATGACACCACTAGAAGAAGTACACCACAACTTAAATAACAATCTATTGAATCTTTCTCAACGCAACTCCACTACTAACAACAAGACTTCTCCCATGTCCTCAAGAACAAAACAAACTACTCACAAGACATCATATGGATCATGATCAGAGATGGAATAATGATGTATAACAATCTGAACATAAACAATAATTCAATGGTTCACTCAATAGCATCAACTACAAAGAGTAATCAACACCAGGAAAGTTTCCACTATGAACTAATGCAAGATTCAACTCAATTGTTACAGAAATATGGAGATGGTGATGAGGGTGCTGATGGTGATGATGGTGGTGGTGATGATGATGATGATCCAGATGAAGTCCAGCTTGATGGTGGTGTTGATGGCGACGATCTCCCCTCTCCGGGAAGGAATTCCCCCGGCAGAAATCTGTCTGCCGGAGAGATCTTTCTCTCTCGGTGTTTTCCGCCCCGCAGAGGCGGCGAAATCTTTCTGTGGTCGCTCCCCGAGTCTTAGGGTTTCGTGGGGATGATATACGCCAGTGGGGAGAGGCTGGAGTGGGCCAGGGCGGCCACACCACCTCCAGGCGCGGCCTAGGCCTGCCTGCGCCATGGGGTGTGGGCCCCTTGTGGCCCACCTCCACTCCATCTTTTGGCATCCTTAGTCTTCTGGGAAAATAGGATTTTTCGTATATTTTCCCGGATTTTCTGATCTTCGCAAATTTTGCCTCCAAACAGCACCTTTTCCATCAGAATCCTAACTGCAGTGGTCCATGCTCCAAAAGTCATCAACCATGCAAAAATAGATGAAATAACATAAGTATCACCTCTCAATATGAAATATATCAATGAATAATAGTGAATTAAGACATAGAATAGTGATGCAAAATGGACGTATCACTGGCGTGGTGCTCAAATCACCCCAAGGAAATAAACTTTTCTATGTGTTGCAGATCCACTTCACGGCGACGAATAACATTGCCAAATATGAAGCACTGCTGCATGGAATCCGGATTGCTAAGGATATCAGCATCTGACGTTTGATGTGTTATGGAGATTCAGATCATGTTGCCCAAAAAGTATCGGATATCTGTACTGCGAATAAACACATGGCAGCATATAGAGCTCTCGTGGATGAACTATCTAAATCGTTCAAAGGGTTTGAGGTTCAACACATCCCTCAAACAGAAAATGAGGAAGCAAATGCACTATCCCGTATAGGCTCTACACGGAAAATGGTCCCGGATGGCGGTTTTTTGGAGCACTTCAAAGTTCCCTCTATAAAAGGAGTAGATGAGGAATATCCGACCAAATCCGACTCCCCTTTAGTAGCAGTTCTGGCTGTAATTCCCAGCTGGACTCAACCCTACCTTGATTACTTGGTATATGGCAAATTACCCAAAGACGAAGTTCTGAGCCGGCAGATCACCCGATAAGCAAAAGCCTATACCATTATTAGTGGTGAGATCTATAAGCGGTGTGTGTCTAGGGTCTTTCAGCGCTGTGTATATCCAGGAGAAGGAGTGGAAATCTTACGAGAAATCCATGAAGGCGAATGCGCTCACCATGCTGTAGCCAAATGTTTAGTGGAAAAAGCTTTCCGACATGGTTTTTTCTGTCTTACAGCCAAGGCAAATGCCAAACGGCTGGTCAAGACGTGCAAAGGCTGCCAAAAGTACGCCAAACAAGCTCACGTTCTGGCTGATCAGCTGCGAATAACACCTATAACATGGACTTTTGTGGTCTGGGGGCTTAACATGGTAGGACCGTTTAAACGGGCTCCAAGTGGATTTTCTCATCTCTTAGTGATGGTGGATAAATTCACAAAATGGATTGAGGCTAAACCCGTCACCAGTTGTGATGGAGCAACAGCCAGAAGATTTGTCGAGGATGTCATAATCCGATATGGATATCCACATAGCATTATCATGGACAACAGGAGTAACTTCTCTATGGGAGAGCTTGCCGAATTATGCAACGAACAAAATATCCTGCTTGACATTGCATCAGTCGCACATCCGCAGGCTAATGGACAAGTCGAAAGAGCAAATGGTTTAATCCTACAAGGCCTAAATCCAAGACTCGAAGCACCACTATGACGTGCTGCGGCGGCTTGGGCAGAGGAATTACCTTCTATGATATGGAGTTTACGAACAACTCCAAACAAGTCAACTACATATACACCTTTCTTCTTGGTCTATGGTGCAGAAGCAGTTCTTCCTAGTGATTTGATTCATAGTTCTCCCCGAGTTGCTGTGTAAATTGAGGAGGATGCCTAAATTTCTCGACAAAATGATCTTGATTTAATCAAAGAAGTTTGTGTCGTTGCTGAGATGAGATCAATAGCCAATAAACAGAAGTTACGCAAGTATCATAGCCAGAGAGTCAGAAACCGGTCTTTTAATAAGGGCGATTTGGTTCTCCAGCTTGTGCAGAAAAGAAAGCCCAAACTTTTCCCAGTATGGGAAGGGCCCTTTTTAGTTAGTCAAGTATTGCACAATGGTTCTTACTATCTAACTGATATGCGGCCATTCAAAGAAAGACCTGCTACTAAGAAAAGAAAGAGAGCTGGAGGCAATACAGACCCGAAAGAGGAATATTGCTCAGCTACGTCCCTTTTATTCTTAATTTATCTTTCTTTGTAATCATATATGTGTACATGTTCAATGAGAAATAAAGTATTGGTTGCCTCATTTTTTCTGAGAAGTTTTATATTACCATCTTATTTCCGAATGATTGTGTCACAATCGAAAATCCCAGAATACTTGAAAGTACTTTATGCTCATGTTTGTTCTGGTTAAGATTCCTGATTCTAAAATTGCTACCTTTGGGTATAAATCTAAATTTTCTAGTTTGTACGTTGGTTATTTATCTGATTGCCGGATGCGGGCATTTTCCGAGTAGAGAATTGTTGGTACTGGAAGCTGACTTTGTTTCCAAGTTTAAACTGGTTTAGCAATTGAGCTCCGTTGCTCGGAAAAGTTTCCGTGATGAAGGTTGGTTGGCTCATGAAAGGGACGAGGCGGAAAGCCAGATAAATGATAAGTACAGACAAAAAACATAAGTGCTTATGTAAACATTTTAGGCACATAAAATTAAAGCCAAAAGTGGTAAATAGAAATAACAAATCTTAGCACTAGCAAAAGTATTATACTACTTATTTACAACCCAAATTGTTTTCAGAATAAAACATTGTTTTTCTGATGCTCTACGATGCAGGAGGAGAGGTAGGAGCTACCGGCTTACTAGAGACATCAACCTCGCCTTGATATCTTTCCGAGACGTTCAAATCCGAAACGGTTTATTCGTCATCGGAAACTTCTGTTGTTACCTTGGTAGGTGGAGGAGGCGTCTCCACACGAGTGAAGAAAGGAGTGTCGTAGCTGGTTAATTAAGCTACATGCCACCCATATCCGGCAGAGGAGTCCCTGATGGCATTGATGTCCTGCTCCTATCCGTCTTCATACACAGTCGAATATCCTCTGGTTACTTGCTAGATTTCCATGCTTCAATGGTGGCTCATAACCATGGTGAGAGCGTTTTGTGCTGTGGTTCACGCATAGGACATGTTATAGTCCTGGATGAGCTGGGGCATCTCCTTGGACTTGTCTCGCACTTCAAATCCGGACATTCTATGCATGTTCGGAACCTTAAGTACTTCGCCAATATCCTCCAAAGATTGGCAGAATTCGTGAAGCAAATCACCAACTTGAGTAAGCCGATTGGTGCGAGACTCAGTGGAGGCAGAATCCAGTAAGTTCAGAGGACCTGCACATATAATGCAAAAGGTTAGTAAATATATCCGAACTCCAAGAGTCGGAAAAGGCAGAAAGTCAGAAAGAGGGAAACATACCGAAGATGGCATCGTCAACTTTGGTTTTTCTTCCCTAAGGCTCTGGAGTTTAGCCCGGAGTGCCTCGGTGATATCCTTCTCTCTGAACAATGCATCATTGATATCCAAGATCTTTTGATCTCGGGCCGTGATCCTTCGATCACGTTCTTCGGTGGCCATCGAAGAGGATTCAAGAACTTATGCAATGCTCCATTCATGATCTGCCTTCAACTTGTCCAGTTCCCGACGTAAGTCGGTGTTCTCCACCTCCAGGGTCTTCAGATTTTCGGCTTCTTCAATCATAGCACATGATTTCTTTACTAGTGTTATGAGCAAAAGAACAATAGTTGAATAAATAATTCGACTATGAAATAAAGGGAAAGGTTTGAGGACTGGGATGTTTACCTTCAGCCTCATCCTTTGACACTTTCAACTGAGAATTTTCAAGCCGGAGAGCTCTAATCTCTCTCCACTTGTTGCAAATATTCTTCAACAATTCGTGATTATACGAATTAACTTTCTGTAAGTCAGAATACCCAGAGTCAGAAGTCTACTAAAGACTTGGGCTAATATTTTTACTAATATCAGCACGAGCCTTGGGGGCTACACCAGTTCATTCTTTGGCATCCTAGGGAAGCATAAATCTGGATTGTCTATCCAACTTCATGCTTGGGGGATAGAGCATATGATATGAAATAAAGTAAAAAAGGTGAGTTGGAATTCGACTTACATGATGTTCATGGGTGAGCTTGCTTAAGCTCATAGACACCTCGGTGCTAACCTTCTCATTGAGGGTCAGCGGGATTACTGGTAGTGGCAAAAGCACACCGGTTCTCAGCCCCACGTCGCGAAGACGGATCTGCTCAAGGATTTCGGAGTACTTGACGTCCTTTGCTTCTTGTGCCTCCTCTTCGGCAGTAATGTTCCGGCTTTCCAAGCATTGCTGGGCTAGCCATTGGATTTCCTCCACAGACTTCCGAGTAATGCCAAGCTTGGCAAGACCCGGATTGTTGAGGAGGTTTTTAGCAAAGACATCTGTCGAGGGATCATTACCTGAAGAGGGTTCACCCTTATCAAAACCCGAGTTGCCCATGGTGACATCAGTTTGCGAACTGAGGATCGCTGGCTCTGTTTGTTGAGCCAGATCTTCTGTGATGTTTGGAGAGGGAGTAATCTCCGGCGCTGCAGAAGGCTGAGGGGCAGGAGTCGGAGGTGCTGTGGCAGGAGAAGTCAAATTCGGCTTTGACTGGCGCAAGGGCGTCGACGAGCCTCCTTTCCCCTTGCCCTTGGTGAGCTGTCTAGCTCTGAGGAGGTAATAGAACAAAGAGCATTACACCTTGGAAAGAATTAAGACATATAATACAGAAACCTTGTGAGGAAAGTTACCTATTCACAATGGGCACTTCCTTGGTACCAATAGCCAGAGTCGGAGCCTTACGTTTTCGGGTAAGGGTCTCCGGCAGTGGAACCAATTCTCCATCATCTTGAGAGATCTCAGGAGGATATCTTTCGTGAGGAGGAAGCTCCGACTTAGGGAGGTCAGCAAGCTAAAAAGAAGAGATACCTTAGTATTGCAAAAAGAGACAATAATGTAAAGATGAACACATAATTCGAGTTACCGCTGGAAACTTACCGGTACCCTAGGATCTTCAGCCGTATGCATGTCCAAAGACAGCTCCGGGATTTTCCTCTCGATCCGCTCCCTTATTAACCACTTGATTTGGGAATCGTATTCCTTATCCGTGTAAGGACGGGAGAAGATCCAGAGAGTATCCTTCTTGGACATGGTGATGGAATGCATAAGTTGGTCACCATGGTGTTGGAGGGGCTGGATATGGCATGCTAGCCATCAGTGAATCAAGTCGGACCCCTTAAGGCCCTTGTGCTTCATCAGATATTAAATCCGCCTCTTGTCAAGAAGAAGATCGTCACTGAGAGTCGGCGGGTCTGCGTCCCAAGACTCTTGGGGCGTGGCAGCGCCGTCAACAAAAGCCGGCAAAGCAGTGGCTTTGCAGGGAGCAGGAATATCCTTGTGATAGAAAAATGGATGGCCACTGTCTCACCGACTCACTGGCCTTAATCCTAGGATAGACGCGTTCTCTCCTAACAAAAAAGCTAATAGTCCCAGTAATGTATGGATTACCGGCGGTGATGGAGTTTCTCCAGATATGAAAATAAAACCAGAAAAGAATGAGACTCGGCCTAATGCCGAGATACCCCTCGCACAAAGAAGCGTAAGCGCTCATCTCTAAGAGTGAGTTTGGGGGGAGATGATGGAGTTGAACTCCGTAGTGATCTATAACCTCAGAAAAGAAATTTGAGGGTGGGAAACTCAAACCTCTATCGAGGTGGGTGCCGAAGTGCACCCGCTCGTCAGGGCGAGGAGTGGGGACGGTTTAGCCGTAGCCACTCCGCCAGTCGCCGGCATGGAGGAGTCCTTCGTTCTTCACGATGCAGAGCTTGGTGTCTTCCAAGACGCAGGGGATCCAGACCCCGCGGAAGCTCTCCTTCTCTGTTGCCGAAGCCATCGTTGCCGTCGCCGCCGCGCCGGATGATGACATCTCAGCCATTGTTCCGTGGGCCGGTGACCTTGGATGGGAGGCGCTGGAAGATTTTTTGGAGGTAGAGGAGCTCTGTTCAAGGGAGGCGTTGGGAGGAAGGAAGCGGTGCAAATGCTGGTGAAGAGAAGAGGGAGAGAATCTCAACCCCTTATATCCTTCATTCGCGCCAAGATTCGTACAATGTGTACACTAGCTGTGCCACGCATTGCAGAAGGAGCTAGGTAACCCCCACGCGATGATTACGCTGCCTCAATCTCCATGCATGCATTAAAACGACGCCTCGGTTCCACAAAAGGTGGACCCACCAATGATCGTGCTGACGGGAATGTCTGTCAGTGACGTGACTTGACCATGACTGGTGTCAGGTTACGTCAGAGACCAAGTTCCGGCTTAGTTTGAATTTCAAGCTAGAAACCCGAATAATATATTCATAGGTCTGACTCATTTGAGATCCGGATCCTATCCTTCATTTTGAAGTTTTAGGAACCCTTCAAGATTCTGCAAGCCGAAGATCAAGCAAGACGATGATGAAATCTGACTCTAGATCTTGGAGGCTTCCGAGGGCTGCTGTTGGGGATATACTTTCCGGGTATCCTCACTGTACCTCACTGACCAGGGTGGCCCACTTTGGGCTAGAGCTTTGCTTCACGGGCGGCCCAGTCAGGGAGAAGAGACGGAGTCCAGTCCGGCTACGGAAGGCCCAGAAGACTTACCGACATAGGCCTGTTATGTTACTTGTAGTTCAAGATATACTCTGTGACCGACTCTTAGTCATAGCCGGATAGGTCTCTCCTGTAAACCCTAGGATGGATATCTATATAAGCCACCCTAGGGTAAGCCTTTAGGGCACCCTCACAATAGTCTACAATCTCAACTCGCACAGGCGAAACCCTTCTAACCCATATTTCGGCTCTGCCGTATTACTAGATTGCTAGCAAGAGTAGGATCCGTCCAAAGCCGGTAGATTCGAACCTGGGTAAACTTGTGTGCTCACCGTCCCAGAACACCGTACGTCTCACACCCCTCTCTTCCACACGCCTCGAGGACCCCCTCATGGCGTACTTGTCATAAATCTGATGACAAGTATATGGGCATGAATTAAATACAAACAAACCAACTAGAAGCCTCATATACAATTGGATGGTAGCATTATAGATGGATCCAAAGGAAGGTGGCAAAGATGGTGGAATTATAATAGATATGCCCCCAACTCAACTTGGGCATCAAGCATTATATCAAGAAGCAAAATATCAATATGCAAGACAAATGCAATATGGGCAGAAGAACCAAATGGAATGGTTTTAATATGATGCTCAAATGCATGGCATGATGAAATGAGCATGGTATTATGATTATGCCATATTATTATTTAAGAGTAGCCATATATTGAATGGAACCATGTAGCATTACAATGTTAGACAATTGGGATGCTACTACTCTCCCCCACTTAACAAGAATCTCGCCCCGAGATTCTTAGGAAAAGCAAGAAGACACAAGGAGTGGCGGGTGCTCGGAACAGATGTGATCCTCACATGCACAAAAGGCTTTTTCAACGGAATGGTGCAACCACTGCACCTTTCAAAACGTGATATCCTTGTTGCAAGTCTATCGTTCTGCTTCTTCAACACACATGACTTGAAGAATTCAAGGATTGTCGTGAAACAACGAATGTAGGATGAACATAGCTAAGGTGTTGTAGAGAACACGATAATTGAATAGAACCACTTCTTGAAATAATTGTGGAAGGATGATGTATCCATCGTTGAGATTAAACAACAAAAACTGCAAGTGCAGGTGATGCTCTCTTTCACCGGAAAAAAAGTATGAACTGAAGAAGTTGTCAACCACTATGAAAATAGCATTGTTTCTTCCTTTAGATTTAAGAAATGGTGTTTGGAAAACAACATCGCCTTCAAACAACAGAGTTCCTTGATATCAACAAAAAATATTTGGGTTAGGAGTTCTCATATTAGATTCTTCTTGCGCCAGTAAGAACCAAAGGGTCACGCAATTGAGGTCAATAGATTATCTTCAAGAGAAAATGGTGATGCTAGTTTATGGTGGATTCCTAAGGAAGAAGTTTAATATTGCAGATCTAGAGGTTATTGTAGAGATGCTTATTTCTTTCCTTAACCATGAGGTTATTGCAATAGATTTTGCGATTGATGGCATTGACTATAATACGCGTTACCCAGAGAAAAGGATTTGACAATTGAAGTCAGATATATCTTCCATCCATCTTGTTTGACGATGTCGAGCACCGGTAGAATAAAGAGGACGGAGAAGATTTTGCATTTGCTTCCACCGGATCATTGAATATTTTGCGCTATCTTTGAAATAGACGAGACCACCAACAAGGGATTATTGATTATGTTCTTTGAGAGAACCCTCCAGAAAAAACAAGGACGGAAGCAAAAGTCTCAAAGGATAAAAGCCACTTCTAACTTCCGTGCAATGAGTAAAGTCGCATTAACCCACCAATTCAATGTACAAGAGTGAATGATAAGAGTAGTTGTATGGTAACTACTCCATCCCACACCCAAAGAATTACTCCATACATGAATAGGAAAATCATGCAACCCAACTATTAGGAATTTAGACTGAGGATCTCGACAAGTAGAATTCATGAATCTTCGTAAGAAAACAAGGAGGTGATGCAAACACTTCGTCGGATCCAAGCCGATAAAGATGATGATGTCATCATCTCGAAGTCGCAACCTGGGAAAACATATATGAAGAAAGTTAACGAAAAACAACTGATAGATTCAAGAGATAGAACAAGAAAAGCACCAAGGTGTGAACAGAAGAACTGCAAAAGATTGAAAAGTCTTCATGGCACCATCAGAGTGAGGATAGGAGATACATCAAGGGGTTTTCAAAAGGTTTCTTGACGAATCAAAGACTAAAAGAACTTCTTATCCTTCTTAAGAATATTTGAGAGAGATTTAGCAGACTTGAAGAAGTTTTCAACAAAGCAGCAAGAATTACTTGTCAAACCGAGGATAAGCTCCAGAGTTGATTGAAAATGCTAGAAACACTTTCTAAGCTCAATGCTCTTTGAAAGATCAACAATAAGAGAAAGGATTGTGTTCCAAAAATATGCATTAGAAGAATATATTATCTGGCCCTTCGAAAGAGAAAATAGATACGACTAGTTCACATAGTCGATCGGATCACCGTTGCAAAGGAAGAGAGGTCTTGGATACAGAAGCAATGATAACTCATTCATTTAAGCAAAGCTAACAGAGATTAGCAGATGCAATTCTCCTATATCAAAGAGAACCTTTGCGGGTATGGGATTCAAATGAAGCAAGATAATCGGATGGTGATCCATCATAGTGCCTTCACAAAACTTCGGATTTGCCAAAGATACTTGAATATGACATAGGTATGATCACGGTACAACTCATATTCACATGACATAACCGCAATAATTTGTAGAATTATATTGATAGCATTGACCATATTCCACTCATCATAAGTGTCATATAACTATATAGAGAACCAAATTATGTATTTAGCCCCAAAATAATTTGAATATGAAGTAAAAACTTCAGATTGAAGCGCCGGTAGCAAAAGAACGAGTTAGAATGAACCTGCTGACAAAAAACAATAGATAGCATATCGCACATGTCGGAGATTTGTCTCGCGAAGTAACTAGGGTCCAACGGTCCCTTGGTTTGTGAGGGGGCTGAACACATGATTCTGAAGGAACTCAGCGACGGCAGCGGCGGCAGAGCAAGCACACGAGAAAGAGATGACACTGGTTTTTTTACCCACGTTCGGGACCCTCGTGAGGAGGTAAAGCCCCTACTCCTGCTTTGTTGTATTGCTCGCGTGCTTCGCGAGGGTACAATGGAGAATGAAAGTCTAGGGTTTTAGATCTCAAGGATCGGTCCCTTCCAAGGTAGGAGAATGGCTCCTTATATAGGGCGGTGTCGGGCCTCTTCCCCAGGTCTATGGGCGGGAAGGGTCACCAAAATGTCATTCCTCGAGGTTCTGGTCTACAAGGCTACTTTCCGGTGGACCAGGTCTTGGACCTACGCGGGCCTCCGCCAGTTGGTAAAGTAGCCCCCTTTTCCTAGTTTGTCTTGATCCGGCGCTGCTTGCTGTCTCCTTAACACCCAAATGGCAACTGGTGCACCTGCTGCATGGAGGTCTTCGGTCCCCTACTACAGGAAAGGGTGGGTGGACCTGATCTTCCTTTTTCGTGGCAAATGGCGAGGTGCCCGGACACCGTGATCCTTGTCGCGGCTTATCCCGTCTGCTGATTGCTTAGCGGATTTACCGAAAGGCCCTGGGTATGTTCCGAGGTACACACGAGGGACTTTGCAGGCACTTTCGCTCGGGATGGTGTCTCCTCGTGAGGGAACCCTCTCGAGGGCTAACCCAGCCGCACCCATCATAGGGGGTAACAAGGTCTCGCGAGGGCATGGAATCTTGAGGCACTGGGGCCCGCCAACTGTCGGGACATGGTACCCTAGTTGCCAGGGCCCCGACAGTAGCCCCCGAGCATTTGGCATGCACGTGTCCCTCGATGGGCTCGAAGGGGCAAGTGGCCTAGGACGGTTGGTAGGCCCCGGTGCCTACCCATGAAATCATGATCCTCCCACTCCTTCATATCTACCGCAGATTTGAGGCACCCATGGGGTATTAACCGCCAGGCTCGGGGCCCGTCCCTCCTGCCTCGAGAGTTGCTCCCATGACGCGACGATGCGTGGGTCCCTTGCAGTTATACCCCGTGCCTAGGGCAGTGATACGTCCTTCCGGGCGGCCCCATTTATACCGGGGCATGGACGCGTGGGTTCCTTACTCTATGCCTTCGTTCCCCTTCTATTCTGCTTCGGGCTTGTGTGAAAACCCTGTTCTTCTAGATGGCGTCCCCTCTCCGCCCTATCGCCGCGGCGGATGAGGCAGCCATGGTCGAGGGCGGGTGTTCCCTCGCCCTTGTCTCGTCTCTGGCGGAGATGGATACTCCAGCAAAGCATGGTAGTGGCCGCCCATGCGGGAGAGCCCGAGGATAACACGGAGGACGCGGCGCCGGCCCAGTGTTGCCCCAGGTTGCCGTACACGTACACGTGCACGGCTAGAGGCCCGTACACGTGCCGCACGAGGATCTCAAGCACCAGGGAGCATGGGCGAGGTAACTCATGGCTAGGACTATCAAGTGAGTTCAGAGCTTGGCACTTTAGGCTCTAATGTTGACGGGGGACTGACCCGGTGAAGGTACCGTCCCTAGCCCCTGCTCGCGTGAAGTGTGTTGGGAAATCTGGCGGTGCGGTTTTTTGGAGAAATGCTTTTTTGGGGAAAAACCAAATATCCAAGCATGCGTGTAGCACAATATCAAGGGAGATCTAGCAGTGCGGGCTTATTACAACGCCACCGTGGCTTGCACGGGGTCTAACAAGAGTCGAAACCGTAAGGGGTGAGGGTCTTTTGTGGTTCACCTTCAAAAAGTCGTGCAATCAGGCGCACCATTCGAAGAGGTTTGTCTACCTTCTAGCAGCATGTCCGTTGGCCCATCCAGCCACTCAGTCGTCCCCGTGGGGGCAGAAGGTGTTGTATGCGCGCTGGGTGTAGTCCATGGGGAAGTCCGGAGCCCCTGCGTCATCGCCGTCCTCGGGAGGCACCCCATCCCTCGCGAGGGCGAACGGGGGTGCCCTCAGGCTCGTCTTGAGGTCACGAGCACCAACCATGTCATGTCCCTCGCGAGGTGGGAATAGAGCGGCTGCTGCTCTCTTTGCAATGGTGTTCTCCTAGGCCATCATCTGCTTCTTCCTGGTTGAGCCTCAGACATAGTCCAAGGCATTCACATCCTTGTGGTAGGTGGCAGCAGCGGTCTTGTAAGCATGCTCCAGGGAGTGTAAGGCTTCCATTTCGTTGAAATGGACCGTGATGACTCCGCCCCTGCCGCCAGGCATCTTGATCATGTTGTAAGCATGGTGAGTAGCGGCCATGAACTTGGCCAGTGTAGGGTAGCCGAAGACGATGTTGTACGGGAGGTTGATGTGTGTCACATCAAAGTCGATGAGCTCGATGCAGTAGTTGTCGCTCGTCCCAAACATGACGGAGAGGCGCACCTGTCTGATGGTTATGGTGGATTCGTTGGTCACCACGGAGAACGACATGGTCGGCATCAGCCTGTCATACGGCACCTGCAGCTGGTCAAAAATCTCGGTGGAGATCACGTTCAAGCCCGCGCCTCCATCGATGAGGGTTTTCGCAACCGCGATGTTGTTGATGATAGGGGTGCAGATCAGGGGGAGTATGCATGGGCCTGGTGGAGACGGGGTGGTCGTTGGCGTCGAAGGTGATGGTGCATTGGGACCACTTGAGCTTCATTGAGGGGACTCTCGGCCTGGCAGCTGCGACCTTGCCAGTGAGCATCTTGAAGTGTCGGTTGGACGTCGGGACTTGGGAACCACCGAGGATATAGGCTATGGCACCCTGCGGCACTTGATAGCCCCCGGGGTCCTCGGCACGCCCTTTCTCCTAGGGGTGCGGGTGTTGTTGCACGGCGTTGGCTTGATGGCTTGCTGGAGGGGCGTCGCCTCTTCCGAAGTTGTTGTTCCATCGGTCGCCTCCTCGATTGCCTCCTCTCTGGCCACCTTGCTCGATGTCCGGCCTCCCCTTCCTATGGTTGTTGCGTAGGTTGTGGAGTTTCTTGAGCTCGTAGCAGTCGTCTGTGGGGTGGCCTGGGTTGTCATGGAAGTGGTAGTACAAGCTATCATCCCGCTCTCTTTCACAATTCCCCTCGCAAGGGCTCTTCCTGATCTGGCTCTACTGCTAGGATGCTAGCGGTCTTGCGCTTGGGATCCTTGTCTTTGCCCTTGGATGAGCCTGAGGCCTTGGGGGTGGTTTCTGCCTCGGCGAGGCCAAACATCCGCCCCGCCTCCACCTTGGTGCACTTATCGTCCATGACCAAGAGCTCGGCTACAGTGGTGAGGCTCTCACCCCGGATCCCAATATTCTCCCTTATCTTGACGTCCTTCATGCCCTCGGAGAAAGCGGTGATGACGTTGGAGTCTGAGATTTTGGGGATCTTGTTGCGGACTCGGCTGAAACTTTGTAAGAACTTAAAGAGGGTCTCTCCAGGCTACTAGCGTATCTGGCGGAGGTCATAGTAGGTGATCGAGCGCTCGTAGGTTCCGTTTAAGTTGGAGATAAAGAGGGAGCTGAGCTTTGCCCATGAGTTGATCGACTCTTTGGGGAGGTTCATCAGCGAGGTACTGGCCATCTCCTTCAGGCACAGGGGGAACCAGTTTGCCATGACTCGGTCATCTCCTCCCACAACCTTAGTCTTCTGGTGAAGGCGAGACAGTAGTTGTCCTGGACCGCTTTGCCGTTGGCGAGGGCCGCACGGTTCTGCTACCCTGCGGCAGCGATTTCCTTGGCGAGGCGGTCCTTGTGCTCGCGTGGTGGCGCCACGGCCGTGGGAGGTGAGATGATCTGGCAGCTGTTTGCGGGTGGTGGAGTGGCGTTGTCCATCTTGGTCGCAGCCCCACGTCGGCGGGACGGGAGTGAGCCCCCAGCCCCTGGCTCCCCACCTTCGGGCCGAGCACCCGGGCCCTCAGGGGAGAGCGTGGCGGCGTCAATGACTTCAGTAATCCGGTAACGCCACCTCTTCAGGCCCTGCTCAGCTGGCGGGTGGTCTAGGATCTCGCACACCATGCACTTGACAGCCTCCGGGGTGAGCTGCTCGGGGTGGCCACGGGATGACGCGGTGTGGGAGAGTGATGTGACGCCATGTGAGGAGGGACCAGGCTCTCGCGACGGGCGGTAGGAGGATCCCCCCTCGTCCTACGACCACGGGACTTGCTCGGAGGCGACGCGCTGTGGAGCCGGCTCCGTCTGGGCCTTTGTAACACCCTCAAATCGGCCCTATGCAAGTTTTAGCGCTTCCTGCCAAACCCGCATAGAAACGATTCAAGGACGCCCACCAGGCACTTTCGTGCGGGTGGAAAACGAAGTAATACCATTATGCAACAGTCCTCGATGGGACCCACAGAACAGATATATGTACAACACGACTCCACGAGTCAAGAATACAGATATCCAATACAAAGATCCAAATCACCTTGAAATCAATAGGGCGTCCGACTACGGACAAGATGCAAATGGGGCTAAGAGCCCTGAAGAATAACCAATGGCGTCCATAACCCTGCCCAGGCCAAGCCGGAAGGGTAACCCTGCTAACGACATCGATCTCAAACCTGCTAAAACAAAAGGGGTGCCGACAAAGGCAAAGGAAAAGAGGAGCGTCAATACTGAGGCCAGTACACGGCGAGGCTAGAATTCGGCGGCTCTCGCCTACATAGGTATGGTGGGCTGAAGCGGCAGCGCAGCGGCACTAAACAACCTATAGAGACTCGATACAACTGGCGGTTATTAGAGAGGGATAAGAAAGACCTATTCGGATCCAATCCTGAAGCTAACACAAAACAAACTCATCCTGGTATTTCCCCCTCGAGACCAAACGAGGAAGTCGGACCAAGGAACTCACATAGTTGGAAGTTTTATTCGTTCCATTATAGTTGAAGCACTTACCAGTCAGATATAGATAGCACGAGTCATCCTGAAGCATAAGTAGTGGGCAGTTTTAGTTAACATTCCGTTGTAGTTGGAACAGTTACTAGTCAGATATCTTTGTCCTGAGGAATCCCAAAACCCAGCAGTTGTTGGCACTTTTATCACATTCCATTGGAGTTGCAATACTTACTAGGAAGGTATAGCATGTCACAAAACAACCCAGATCCACCAGTTGTTGGCATTTTTAATATCCATTCCGTTATAGTTGCTTCTGATTACTAGTCACATATTAAGTCAAGTTTATAGCACTACTTTAGTTATGCTTGTCTATGATCGAGATACTGTGCTCCAAGTCGTCCATAACCGCGGACACGGCTTTCAGAAAGTTTTACCCTGCAGGGGTGCACAAATAGCAACACACACTCGATCAACCTCGGAAAAACCAACTCAAAACCCAACGAGGCATTCACGACAAAGCGATCACAGGATTCAGAAATATTTCAGGGGGCCACCCCACTAAGCTACCCGCAACAAAGTTGGCCGGCTCCGGAACGGACCCAGGGTTTACGACGACGGTTGTAAATGACTGGGAACCCGAAAGTGTGATTGGGCTTGTCTATACCGCGAAAACGTGGCGCGATCCAAAACAGTACAGGTGCTCCACGCACAATCTTAAATAAAGCAGTAAAGCATGGCATAAGTACAGGATAGTAATAAAGCCCCAAACTACTTTGTGGCCCCAAGAAATAGAAATGAATCAAGCTCTGGCTCAGGGGGGTCCATAAGGCCTCCCGGATGTGGATAGTGCGAATAGTCAAGGAACGGGTATCAAGTACTCGGGGTCCTACGGGACACAAGTGAGCGTGGAAGAACCAAATAACATCTATTGCCCACTGATGCCTCTGCATTAGTTATTTCTAGCATTTTATTAGTTGTATTTAAAGTCATGATCATCTCCACCAATAAGCATCTGCCAGCATTCCAACAACTGTGGTACTCGACAACACAAGATCGCACCTGAGCAAGCAACTACGACTCGCAAGGCCAGCTATCTACCAGACAAGAGGTAATAGGAGGTGTCCAAGGCAATATAGAGGCTGCACGGGATATAACTGGTGCACGGAAACTAAAGCATCACGACACGGATAGCAATAGATCAACAGGAGGAAATAAAGACTATAAATGCAAAATAGGTAGAAGGGGGAGAGATGCTCGCCTGGGAAAACACTGCCGGAGATTCATATCCGGAGAACTTGTTGATACTCGCTTCTACTCATCGGTCTAATCCACGAAGAAGCAAACACTGGAACAAACACCGGATGCAATCTTTAATACTACGGCAGAAGGTCCGGCATGATTATGATATGATGCAGATGCGGTGCAATTAGGCAGTATTAAGCGGAACCGTGGTCCCGACAATTAATTACACAGTTCAAGTTATTTAGAACCCCGCAATTTAAATGTTGTCTTAACATGGCAAAACATGGCATCGGTTCGCTACACAGATTTAAATGGAGCCAATATAAGGCTAGAATAGCCCGCATATGGACTCCATATTTAATTATGATGTGAATCGGCATAATGCCCCCATACCCCATGATGATATGCGAGCATGAACAATTTAATATGCGACTGATAGATGTCATATTATAAAAATAGGGGCTTCGGGTCACACATCTAGGTTCGGACAATCTTGGGGTTCGATGTGGTTCGATAGGGTTTGACGGGAACGGCGGGGATCGCTCTTCGGTCCACGGGAAGAAGATCTTGTCGCATCTGCGGTCTTCGGATCGGGCCGGACTTGGCGTTCGGGAAGAAGAACTTGGTGTTCCGCGGCGAAGTGCTTGTCGTACCGGTGTCGATCTTGGCGGTCATCGGTTCCGGGAGCGGTTCTCGGCGAACTGGTCGGCTCCATGTCGGCGTACTTGTCGTTCTTGTCGAAGTACTCGGGTGACGATGTCGGTCTCGGGTCCGGGGTCTCGACGTGGCTCGACGGTTCCATGTGGGAGATCTCCGGGTGCCACGGTGGAGTGCTCGGGGTTTCGATGTAGACGTTGGCGATGGTTTTGTTGGCGAGAGGGGTCTTGTCGATGGGAGATCAGTGATACACGCTGATCGCCACGGCCTCACTTCACTAACTTTCGGTCACATGTGTGGAACAACAAAACAGAGACGCAGACACATACACACGTGCTTGCGGATGAGGAAAAGAGGCCTCAAACAGGAACAGGGACTACCATCTGCGGGCACCCTGCACGGCACAAGGGGCAGGCGTCGTTTGACAGGGCAGAGCCGACCCGGGCTGTGGCGGCGTTGCTCGTGAGTAGGAGGTCGGTGAGGCTTGAGGCGCAGGCGGACGTGTAGAAGAGGGTGGCGGCCGGGGCTCAACGGTGACCGGCGCTACACGGGGCAAGCAGAGGTCGAGGTTGACCTGCAGGGGCGCGAAAACCCAGACGGAGGACCTCGCGGCACAGGCATGGCAGTGCTAGGCGAGGTGTCGGCCGGTGCTGGGGAAGAGCAGGGCGGCGGGGGCCGAGCGCGGTCGACAAGAGGGAGGCGGCTCGGGCTGCAGCGGGAGGGAGCCCGTGAGGCGGCGGCGGGGCTCGGACGCAAACGCGGCTCGCGGCGCGGAGGCGGGCGGCCCCAGCGATGACACGATGAGGCGGTAGGCGACGGACTTGCTGGTGGCCGGACGAGGGTGAGGCGGGGTGGAGGCGGCTGGTGGGGTCGGGGACGAGCTGGGCGACGGCGGCCTCGGGCTCGGGGGAGGGCGCGCCGGAGAAGGCGGCGAGGAAGGGGAGCCTGCGGCGGGACTTGGGAGGAGAGGTAGGCGGCGGCGGCTTGCAGGTGGAGGGCGGGGTCGACGTGGAAGGTGGAGGAGAGGTAGGCGGCGGCGGCTTGCAGGTGGAGGGCGGGGTCGACGGGGAAGGTTGAGGAGATGGCGGGGTTGGTGGGGATGGTGGCGACGCGGGGCGTACGTGGTGGGACCGGGAGGCGGCGGTGGGGGTGGACCCACGTGGGAGAGCTGGCGATGTGGGAGCGTGTGGCTGGCAGTGGCCTGGCGGGAGGAGGATGTTGGTGGGCGGGAGTGGTGGCAGGTGGGATGGGGTGGCGTGCACGGCGGTGTGATGGGGTGGCGTGCACGGCGGTGTGATGGGGTGGCGTGGAGGTGGGGTCAGGCGGTTGGTGTGGGGATGTGGTCGCGCGTGCTGTGTGTGAGTGCGTGTGTGTGGCTGGGGTGTGTAGTGTGGCAGGAGTGTGTGGAGTGAGGTGGACAGCGGGGTGACGTGGCGCGCTGCGAGTGGAGGGAGTGAGGTGGAGGGGGCTGGGTAGATTAGGTTTGGGTAGAAAAGGGTTTAGGGTTAGACAGGTTAGGGTTTTAATTGGGAGGTGGCCGGCTAGGCTTTCGGGCCTGGCTGGCTGCCTCCTATAAAAATAATATAAATTTTGTTTATTTTAAACGGGGCTTTTGAAAACCGTTGGTAGACAAAACAAAATAATCCGGAGACCTGGGTTTTGTATTTGAATAAAGACGGGGCGTTTAGAAAACAAAACCAGACTTTTCGAAAATAGTTTTTAAACAAACCATGCATGATGATGACGATGCTCAAATGCAATGTGGCATGGCTACATGAGCATGTGGTCATGACAATGCAATGCACAAAAACAACGCAATTTTCCAGTAGTGGTTTTTGCGGGGCGCCACAGCCTTGCTTGCCGCGCGATGGAAGGCTTGCTCGGCGCGCGTCTCGTTGTCGTCCGACATGTTGCCAAGGTCGTCAAATGTCTTGAAAGTGCACCTCAGCCCCCTACATGGCGTGCCTATTGTCGGAGATTTGTCCCACGAAGGAACTAGGGTCCAACGGTCCCTTGGTTTGTGAGGGGTCTAAACACGCGATTCCGAAGGAACTTAGCGACAGCAACGGTGGCGGAGAAAGCACACGAGCGAGAGATGACACCGGGGATTTTTTTACCCAGGTTTGGGACCCTTGTGAGGAGTTAAAGCCCCTACTCCTGCTTTGTTGTATTGCTCGCGTGCTTCGCGAGGGTACAATGGAGGATGAAAGTCTAGGGTTTTAGATCTCAAGGATCGATCCCTTCCGAGGTAGGAGAAGGGTTCCTTATATAGGGCGACGTCGGGCCTCTTCCCCTGGTCTATGGGCAGGAAGGGTCACCACAGTGCCATTCCCCGAGGTTCTGGTCTACAAGGCTGCTTTCCGGTAGACCGGGTCTTGGACCTAGGCACACCTCCGCCAGTTGGTAAAGTAGCCCCCCTTTTCCCAGTTTGTCTTCATCTAGCGCTGCTTGCTATCTCCTTAACACCCAAACGGCAACTGGTGCACCCGCTGCGTGAAGGTCTTCGGTCCCCCTGCTACAGGAAAGGGTGGGTGGACCAGATCTTCCTTTTTCGAGGCAAATGGCGAGTGCCCAGCGACCGCACTCCTTGTCGTGGCCTGGCCCGTCTGCTGATTGCTTAGCAGTTTTATTGAAAGGCCCCGATTATGTTCCGAGGTACACATGGGGGACTCTATAGGTGCTTTTGCTCGAGAGGGTGTCTCTGCACGAGGGGGACCCTCTCGACGGATAACCCGGCCGCACCCGTCATAGGGGGTAATGAGGTCTCGCAAGGGCACGTCATCTCGAGGCGCTGGGGGCCACCAACCATCGGGGCGTGGTACCCCAGTTGTCAGGGGCCCGACAACACACGACTGAAAGAAGTGTGGAACACAGATGTATCAAAGAAATAAACTCTGCACTTTTTGGCATTAAAATACCAACTAGATGCGAAAAACAACTTAGCAGATAGAGATTAGCAACTCCACATTATGTAAAAGTGTAATAAAGAACAAACACCCTTAACAAGATCGCGTCAATTAACAAAGAGTTGGACAGATTGCGACAGTTTACACAAAAGCATGTCGGTATGGAATATGCCAGTAGTTGATAACCAAAGGCAGATTTTGAAGCCAAGTTGGATGTAACAGATCGACAAAGGATGGACACATCCTATGATACTACAGATTCCCTGAACACGTGAATCCTAGTTTGAATTTTTAGAAGGGGATAGACAAACATTACACTTCTTTACCATAATAGGTTGGTGGGTGGGTAAGAAGAAAAATGGAAGCAGTCCTACTCGCGCGTTTAGTATTTCCCTAATTTATATAACTACCAAAATATTTTTTAGACAGATAACGAGCACCTTGGTTGAGACCCTAAAGGGTAAAATGGCTCTCATACCAAATGTAATCCTCGGACCTCATATTTCTAAATCACAAGCCGGTATAACCCGAATCTAGGGAGCACGTACTACCGTGGAGGCTGCAAGGCCACCCACAAGCAGGCCGCAATGGCAGGGCACGGTACCGGCTAACCATTCACCCCAAAATTCATGGTTGTATCTTCGAGTGCGAAAAACGTGACCGGCTGGCTATGAGTCTAGCGTACACAAGTGAGTATGTACGCCAGCGACATAGAAGAGTATATCAGAGCTATTCCATCTAAAAGAAATAGAAATTTATTGCAACACCACTATGGCAAGATCCAAATTATATAGATAGTAGTAATAATATTTTAGGATTATATCCTCGTACATCATTCAACAAATCATCAAGTGGAAGCGGAAAAACAGATCCGAATATGGATTAAGAGTCAAATCGGCATAAGATGCCACATAAATAAGCACATTTGCGCCCACCGATCTTAGAGATCTCTATCCCTGAATCTCTAGGCAAGAGGGTCGTTGCCTCCAGCATCAGTCTCATCGACGTAGTAGCCTTCATATGGATGTACCTAACAACCTAATCAATATTTATGGTGTTAGATCCTAGGGCACTCAGCAAGTCTTTATGCATCTAAAGGGAACAACCTAGGGGTGACATAATTGCAGCGAAAGATAATTAGCTAAACAGTTATATAGAGACACTCTACAACATCTACCAACCAGATATGGATGGACGCTCATTAATTAGAACCAGTAGTTATATAAGCAACATGAGTAAACATCGCTCGTGCTCCTTCTCACTTACCGAACGACAAGGCAAAATAACATCCCATCGGTTGGCAAATTTTATTAACCATTCCATGCGTGTTGCACTATTTACTAGTCACGTTTTAGTCAAATTAAACATGGTACTTTAGTTATAGTCGTCTATGATTGAGAAACTGTGCTCCAAGTCATCCATAACTGCAGATACGGCTATCAGAAAAATTTACCCTCCAGGGTTACACAAATATTAACACACGCACGATCAACCTGGGAAAGACCAAATAAAAAGCAACGAGCCATCACGACAAGACATTCACAAGATTCAAAAATGATTTCAGGGGGCACCCCACTAAGCTACCCATAATAAAGTCAGCCGGCTCCGAGATACCCAGGGTTTGTGGTGATGACTGTAAACGACTCGAAACCCGAAAGTGTGATTGGGCTTGTCGATACCGCAGAAACGTGGCACAATTCCTAAACAGTACAGGCGCTCAACATGCAATAGTAAATAGAGGAGTAAAGCATGGCATAAGTACATGATAGTAATAACGCCCGAACTAGTTTGTGGCCCCAATAAATAAGATGTGAATCAAGCTTAGACGAAGGGGATTCATGGTCCCATATGCGGATAGTGCGATAGTGAAGGAACAATAATCAAGTACTCAGGTCCTATGGGACATAAGTGAGCATGGAAGAACCAAATGGCAGCTATTGCCCACCGGTGTCTCTTTCTTTAGTTATCCCATTACTACACAATTTAGTTGTTTAGGTACCTCGTTATCTAAAAACTCGCACAAACCCTACACATGCAATTCTACGACTCGGATGGCTCAAACAACTCTTATAGTAATGGCTCATAGGATTGAGGCTACAAGCTTCAGTGGGGTTTAAAAGTAAAGGCGATGCAGTACTTGGGATTTCAATTTAATGTGCATCGTGACATAATGATGCAAGAATAAATATAGATGCATAGGTGCTATATGTAATGCAAGAATGGGTAGTAGGATAGCCGGCACCCGGGTAGTACTATTGGGTCTCCTAATAACTCCCTTGCTCGGCATCTATCCGGAAAAAAAAGCAAACACACAAATTACCATAATAACTAAAGTGTGCAATCATATGAACATATGCAACAAGCAAAACAAGGTATTCCGTGATGGAATGAAGCAAAATTGCATGGTGAAACATATCATGGCATGCGTAAGGTGTAGGAACAATAATAAAGCATTATTATTTAGTCATGGTTTGCTCTCATAAACCTTGCTTTCTATTTAATATTTATATGATACATGCTTTAATTGATATCATGGAATGCATAATTAGAAAGTGCTAGTTGTGCTGATCGATTTAGACATATTATTTGTTCAATTTGGAATTACGGAATTCAAGTTATTAAGAAAATAACATTTAATGGTAATTATTAATTTGAAAATTTTAAATGCCCAGCAATTAATTTAAATAGCATATTCATATTCTTGACTTTTTTATAAGAAAATATATATCATTTGTATTATTCAAAATTATGAATTTAAAACATTATTAAAATGTAAAACAATTCAAATATGGTTAAAAGTTTTGACTAGCTGGAGTCAACTATGGTCAAATTTGAAAATATGGTTGAATTCATATTTGGAAGACATTCATATTTCATTTTATAAATTCGTTCAAATTCAAAACAATTCAAAAGATATGAATTAATTTGATATAAAACATTTTTCTGTAATTTTATTGTTTTAGAGAAAATCTAGGAACTATTTGTACTTAGCCGAAGCCAGCCACAGTCAATGACATGTGGGCCCCATGAGTTGACTGGCTGACGGGGTGGTGGCATGTGGGTGTGACATGTGGCGATGCAGGCACTGCGGGTTGGGGGTTTGAAAAGTAAAGGGGCCTTTTTAGAAAGAGTTCTGGGTGGTTCTCAGACGAAACTGAATTTCAGATGTGGAGTATGAGTGAAATCGGCCCGAGTTCGAACGAAGATGGCAACTAAATGGTGAAGAATTGTGGTGTGCCGAAAAAACAAAAAATGTAGATCTCATCCCGGGCTTCATCTTTCGTTCAGGAACTAGCGTCGGAAAGCGAGCGTAGCATCCAGAACAAGTAGGTGAATCGAGCGGTTCAGATAAAATTTCAGAACATGCTCTACAGATAGAATTTTAGAGGATCTTTGTCGGAAGCTCTCTTCGCGCTCGGACCTCCAAATCGGTTGTTGTTTGATGCAGGAGATAGCTGGATGCTAGGGCTACTAGTATGGTTCAGGAGTTTTTCACAAAGGAGCATGATGGACGCCGGGAAAAAATACGAGAACATGGTGTTGCGCAAAGTTGCGATGCTGCTAACGGTTTGCTCGGGTGGGACGGCTGTTGTCTGTCTGAGAGCGTCTGGCATGCACGTCGAGCGCGTCCTGATGGCTCCGGTGAGATTTGGCAGCAAAGGGGAACACGAGGGCGTGCCACGGGACGAGGCCCATCTCCAGGAATGCAAGGATTGACCGGACAGTGACGGGAGTGATGACGAAAAAGCATACCCGACGTTGCACAGAGTTTGCTCGACGGATTGATCATGTGTTGCAGGCCCCTATACGGAAAATGAGCATGTCCAGGAGTTTTGTGGTGCTCACCAGATAGTAACCGAGTGGGCATAGCGGGCTCGTGCGTAGATGATCGAGGGCAACGCTCGGCTAGTTGATGTACTTCAGCCCGGCCGTCTCCTCCTGTTCTGGCATGCTCCGGCAAGGTTGGTAGTACTGGACGATGTAGAGGAGACATGGGAACACGCCAGCACTCGAGGGCTTGCATGACGTGCTCCAAATCGACGAGAGGGAGATGTGGCCATGGCTAGGGTTTTGGTGCATGATTGGAAGCTTGCAAGCTTGGAGAGGAAGAGGGGAGGAAGGAGAGGACTTGGATGCCTCCCAGATCTGACCTGAGATGGTTTTGATGAGCGGGGTGGTTGGGGAGATAAGAGGAGGGAAGGAGTAAGCACATGGTGATTTTGATACTTGTGCTAAAGTTGTGAAGGAGGCCATCGGGTAGACTAGGTTTTTCTCTCATTCTCTTTGTTCTTTAGCTAGAGATGGAAAGAGAGGGGGCAGGGGCATGTACTGGTCATTGGGTAGCTCTGCAAAGAAAGAAAACAGGGGAGGGTGAGGTGGTTAGCTTAGAGACACAAGTGCCATGGCAATAGGTGTAGATGGCCACGGGTTGGTTTATGTGTGCGTGCATGTGTGTAGCTTGAGGTGTAGGTGTGGTTAAAGTGTGTATGTATGTGTAAGTTTACCTAATGGTTGATATATAACACTAGATTTAGTTTGAGAAAGAGAGAGATTTAGTGTGTGTGTGTGTGTGTGTATGTGGGCAGTACACACACGTATTGGTGTGGAAAAGAGAGATAGAAATAAAGGAATATGGCACATGCAGTCGAGGAAGATTAAGAGATACAAAGGATGTGCAGGAAAAGGTGTAAAACTGTGATGATTTAATTATTTTAACACGTGATTTAGAAGGAACTCAAATTGCAAAACTCTCACAATTCCAAATAAAAGGAGAAGAAGATGACATGGAGTGATATGTTGCATGGGCCATGCAATAGCATTTAATGCATGCTTCATGCTCTACTTTGTGAGACAAAATAGTATAATGCATGACATCATGTATGTGAGCCCAAAACCCAAAAACGGCATTTATGCAACAATTGAGAGGAATGTTATTACGGAGCCATCCATATCATGTGGTTAGGAATGAAACACAAAACAAACACAAGGATTCCACGTATAACATAGATGGTGGAATGCCCACAAGATCATGGGGACAATGTATAAATAGAGAAAATTTGGCAAGAATTCCACACATAGTATATGGGAATGAATTAAATACAAACAAACCAGCTAGAAGCCTCATATACAATTGGATGGTAGCATTATAGATGGAGCCAAAGGAAGGTTCCAAAGATGGTAGAATTATAATAGATATGCCCCCAACTCAACTTGGGCATCAAGCATTATATCAAGAAGCAAAATGGTAATATGCAAGGCAAATAAAATATGGGGATAAGAACCAAATGGAATTGTTTTAATATGATACTCAAATGCAATGTGGCATGATGACATGAGCATGATATTATGATGGTGCAATATTATTATTTAAGGGTAGCCTTATATTGAATGAAACCATGTAGCATTACAATGTTAGACAATTGGGATGGTGTAAAGGATTTAAGAAGGTAGGAGTGTATACGATTTTCGCGAAGTAGATCGGTGGAATCAAGTAGATGGATAGGGCAGGATTAGATTAGTGAGTTTGATTTTGATTAATTCAAACAAAACTCAAAATACCTAGTTAGATACAAAAATCACAAGAAAAACAAAAAGAGAGGAAGAAGTGTGCTTATTATTGCATGTGGCCATGCATGGGCACCAACATGCATGTTCTAGCATTTTTGTGAAAAACAATGTGGTGTGCTTGCATGTGTCATGTAGATGACCACAACAAGAACAAGATGGCAAAGAAAAGTACATGGAAATTAGGATGGTTTGGATCAAAACCCTAATGCCACATATGAATAGAAGTTTTGGATCCATGTATATGTGTGTGGCTTAAATAAATACCTGTCGTGGTGGTGTCACGGCAGATGCCATGTATAGGCTAAAGGTGGGGACAAGATGCACTAGAGGAATCCAGGAAGGGATAGTGTGGTGATTCCACACACAAATTCTTTGTATTCTATAGGTTTCCAAGGTTACAAATGCTCCTTGAGCTATATGGGGAGAGGAGGAAGAAGGAACTCTCTTACTCTCACCACTAGCTAGCTCTCAGGAACCAAGAATCTACTCAGTAAAACTCAACCAACTAGAGATCAATCCTTTCTACAGATGCCCTAGCCCTCCTTATATAGGGGCGGCTAGGTCTCCAATTAGGGCATACGTGGAGGCATATTCTAGGGAATATGCCTCTTGCCAAAATAGCAAACCGATCGGGTCACTTTTTCCCATCGTAAGCCATGCAGAGGCTACGTGAGCCTCTGTGGCTGCAGCGTCATCCAACACAAGCAACGTCACCCTTGTCGGCTACGCCTCGGTGGTCCTTCTCTCTGTTCGCTTCGCTCACGCTCCTGCGTACAGTGACCACCTTTTGACCAGCGAGATACCTTCCTTCTCTTGCAAGCCTGATATAACCCGGATCGTGCCTGGTTAATCCATCCATACTTGTACCTGCATACAAGTTACATAAATCATGCCGGCATACGACATATGTCGGCCAGGACTCAGTTAGGTGGACATCCTCCGGTCCGGGTTACTCTGTGATTCGGCCTGCCTTGAGGTGACTCGGCCAGCACTTGCTTTGACCTTGCCGTACCTCGGCTAAGTCGGCCTTTATACCCTGGCATGACCCTACCCGGGGGTATCCCCCCAACATTAGTCCCCGAAGCTGGTGCGACCTTAGCAACTCCAGCTGCTAAGGCCACAGTAGGTTCAATTTTACCGAGCCTTTTGCTCCCTTTTCCGAGTTACCTCATATCCCGGATTTCATTGGCTAGCTTTTCCCTTGGCACATTCCGAGTTTTCACTCGCTGGCCGGGTTACCCTTAAGTTTTCCGGATTACCCTTCCTTCTCTTGTACGCTATCCCACGTGGAGGGTAATCATTATCTTGCCTCGTTTTAAGGGCATGCACCAGTTACTGCTGCAGTTAATGTCAGGTGTTACTGTTGCACACGTCACATCGCGTCTGTCTCCTTGTTAACTGTATCACCACGCCGCGTCGTGGGATCCGCTGCACCCTATGGCCCTTCCTGTGGCTCGCCTCTAATTGGCTGACCCGGATAATACACGGCCACACCGTGTGGCCCTGGCGCACCGCACGATCCCACTACCCACGCTGGGGCGTGGTTAAATAGGGGAGGGGCGTGCCCCTTAGTCTTTTTCCCCATCTCGCGCCCCACTGCCTCTTCTTCTTCCTCTTCTTCCCAGCGATAGCGCCGCCGCCGCCACACCTGCTTAGCAGCGCCGCCGCGCCCCGTGCCTTTCCGCACCAACATCGCCGCTGCTCCCGTGCAGTTCCACCACCACGGGTCCGCGCCAATCCAAGGCACTTCCCCCCCACCGCCGATAGGGCCAGTGAGGATAGCGATCTGGATATGACCGAAGAGGAGCTCACCGTCACGGAGGCGGAGATGGAGGAGGGGGCGGAGTACGCCGAACGCGGCGCCTGGGTTGGCTCCTGGATGTGCCAGGACGACCTAGATTGGTTATACCGTACCCGGCGCATCCCAGAGGGTGTGGTTGCCCGTCTCGCCGCCGAGGAGCTCGCTCCCTCACCCAATACGGGTGAGTTCGTAGTGTTCCTCTCCCATTTCCAGCGCGGGTTCGGCCTCCCTGTTAGCGATTTTTCCACGATTTCCTCAACATCTATGAACTTCAACCGCACCACCTTCCGGTGAACGCCATCACTTCCCTTTCTTCCTTTGCCTCCACCATAGAGGGGTACATCGAATTGTGGACCACTAAGGAGCTCTGGATCTAGTTTTTCGGTCTACGCCGGAACGTGATTCCGAATAAGGAGCTTGACCTGGAGGACAAACATCTTAGGCAGTTCGGTGCTGCCTCTATTTCTCCCCGGAAATTGTCTGTCTTTCCCCGGGTCACGGGGCTTGATTCTTGCAAGGGCTGGGCCCGAACCTTCTTTTATGTCAGAAATGGCACGAATGAAGATCTGATCCGGCTACGCCCTTACGCTCCGGGTCCTCCTAATCCGGATCTATGGGACCGGGTCTCCAAGAAACCCAATGTCCTGGCGAACCAAGTCAACAAGCGGTTTAAGGAGTTAAAGGATGCAGGCCTGCTCAACGAGGATGCCATGATCACCTTCGTCCGTAGCCGAATCTCCCCTCTCCAGAAGCGCACACACAAGCTTTGCCACATCAGCTGGCGACTTGACCCCAACCGAACTTCCTCATTTGAACTGAGCAACACTGAGATTTTCTGCCGGGTCAAGGCCCTTTTTACGACCGTCAAAGACTTCTCCGCTGATTGGGAGTGGGGGATAGAGCATTTCTGCCGAGACAATCTTCCTCCTACGGTAAATCTCGTGATCCAATCTTTTTCCGAGTTATATCATATGTCAGAATTTGTTGTTTGATCCCTTTGCACTTTCTTCTCAGTTGTTCCTTTAGCAAACCCTCGAGGATGGCACCGAGCCTTCTCTCAAATGGGCGAAGGATCGAGATGCCCCGGACGAGGAGGAGCCGGATCAGGAAATGTTCCTGCCACTCCCCGATGCAACCAAGCGACCCACCGGTAAATTCTATTCCTTAAGAGATTGGCCTGATGATGAAGATGATTCCGACGTTGAGGTGATGGAAGCATTTGACGTTGTCCCCCTTTCTTACGCCTTTCTGGCATCAGCTAACCCGGGTGGGTAGATTCACGAAGATCCTCCTCTCGCCACGGGCGAGCCTGTCCTGGTCGCGTCAAAGAAAAGGGGAGCTGCTTATGCTTCTTCTTCCGGACCTCCTAAGCCAACCAAGAGGCGAAAGAAGTCCGCAGACAAAGCCGCCACCAAGCCTACAACTAAGGCTATAACTTGGAGGGCTCGGAAGCCCAAGGAGCCATTGACCTCTGATGAGTAAGTCACCTTTCTCTCTGTCCAATCCTTTGCTTCGTGCTTTTCTTATGTTGTAACTTATTATTCATCGTTTGATTCGGCAGGGCTGCGGTGGAGGTTCCTCAGAGCGGATCTAGCTTCGCCTCGCCCCCCGGCACAGCCCTTCTCCCCCTCGTGGCGACGATACACGCCCGTTGAGCCCCATTCAGGAGGGTTCATTAGCTGCTCCGGATTCTAGCCCACCTCGTCCAGAGGAGGGCAACGCCGGAGCAGGGGGAAGTGGCTCTGCCGAGGCAGCGGAAAGCTCCCAGCTCCTCTTCGGCTCATCTGCAACCAGCACCAGCGCAAGCACCACCGCCAAAACCAGTACTAGCACCAGCACCAGTAGCAACACAAGTGCCAGCAGCACCAACTCCTTCCACCTCGTCCAAGTCTTCCAAGACTCGGCGAGAAGGCTCAGTTAGCACCAAGGCTGCACCCAAGACTAAATCCGCAGCTCAAACCTCTTCCTCTCAGCAGCAGCCTAAGGCCAAGAAAACCTCTGACGCCGCCAGGGCAGCATCTATCGAGGCTGGACAGCGCACGCTCGCGTCCATGCTTCCGAAGAAAACTCCCCCGAAGAAGGATGTCTCCCCCAGGCCAGCTAGCACGCAACTTGCACTGCACACCAGCCCCGCTGCTGCCCAAATTGAAAGGAGGGAAGCCCATGCCAAGGGTTTGATTGCGCCCCATATGCTTAGTGGAGAGCGCTATCCTCCGGCCTTGATCGAGTTCGTCAATAACTGGAACAAGGCAGAGTTTGTCCATAACGACGATCTCCTAGAGAAATTTGGGCCTGCCGAGTTTGTCGCACAGATGAACACAGCCGCCAAAGCTATCAACCTTGCCGGCCGGATGATCGAGGTACGCTACCTTGTCCTTTCTTTAACATGTACTAAACATTAGTGATATAACCATTAGTCCTCGAGCCTCCGGGGGAGTAACTTGTTACTCGGCCGGATGCTCCTTAGAGAACTAGCGTAGCTCCTTAGTAACTTCGGATATGCACACACCTAGAGCCGGGTTAAGTTCCACTTGGCCCAAATTTTGTACACTTCGAATATGCACACACCTAGAGCCGGGTTAAGTTCCACTTGGCCCGGATTTTGTACACTTCGAATATGCAGACGCCTAGAGCCGGGTTAAGTTCCACTTGGCCCGGATTTTGTACACTTCGAATCTGCACACACCTAGAGCCGGGTTAAGTTCCACTTGGCCCGGATTTTGTACACTTCGAATATGCACACACCTAGAGCCGGGTTAAGTTCCACTTGGCCCGTATTTTGTACACTTGGAATATGCACACACCTAGAGCCGGGTTAAGTTCCACTTGGCCCGGATTTTGTACATTTCGAATATGCACACACCTAGAGCCGGGTTAAGTTCCACTTGGCCCGGATTTTGTACACTTCGAATATGCACACGATCAAGTCAACTTTGCTTTTCTCAGGTTACCACCAATCGCCGGAGCGCTGAGTTTCAACGCCTCTGGGACACACATAAGGCGCTGCGCTCGAAACATTCTATGCTTCTTGCTGAGTTCGAGAAAAGGGGTAAGTTTTCTCCTTGACTTTTTTCACATCTTTCTTTGTCTTCTCCCGCCGAACTAATCTGTCATTCGGATTGCTCGGCCGGCGTGGAGGCCGAAAACACCATCATGAGGAAGAACTTGGAGCAGATACAATGTAAGTCAGTTTTGCTTAATCTTCTTCTGCGCTCTCTCTCTCTCTCTCGTTTCCTTCTTGGCTCGGCAGATATTCATACCTCGGCTTTACCAGATCAACAAACTGTTTTAGCATCTCTTGAAGATAGTGTGCCCGTGCCTGATATGATGCTGCATTTTCTCGAACAAGCAGGGCAACATTAGGCCGAACTTAAGAAGAAGGATGATGAGCTCGCCCTCCTCCAGAACAAAGATGATGAGATTGCCAAGCTCAAGGCAGAAATGAAAAAGCTCAAGGCGCTCCACAAAGCCGAGTGGATAAGCCTGGCTAAGATTTCACCGAGGAACGGGAACGTCTCAACCTCCAAATTGCCAAGGATCAAGAGCTGCTGAAAGAGGCCGACATTAAACTTGAGTCGGCAAATGCTGAACTAGAGTAACTCCGGAAGAGGCGTGATAACTGCACCAAGGAGCTGGCCCGGATCCATAGCCATATTTCTCGTAAGTTCTTTTCACTCAGCCGACATGAATCTTTCCGGGTTAACTTTCTTTACTAATTTCATTTGTCTTGTTTGCAGAAAAATTTCCAGAGGGTGATGTCATTGCGGTAACTGCCGTTGCCAAGTTCCGCCAGAAGAGGGGGTACCCCAACTGGTCCTGGTGCTGAAAATATTCCTTATGACATGGAGGACCTACTGGTCAGCTTATCTTCTCACGTCGAGATTGTGAAGAACTATGGTTCGAGTCTCCTCGATGCAGCAATCCAGATTTTCAATGCCCTTTGGCCTGGCGAAGATACTCCGGAAGGATCCACTTCTCTAATTAACAAGCTAATGGAGTGCGAGACCCAACTTGACCTCTGGAGGGAATCCGCCAGACGCGCCGGAGCTGAAACCGTCCTCCACTACGTGCTCACATGGTATGAGAAAATAAATCTGAACATTCTCGAGCGCATGCGCACCGGATCAAAGTGGTCCAATGATCCGGATTGGATAGCTCGGCGCAAGGCTTGCGCCCATAACCTCATTCAGTTTGCCCCCATCCATCAATGGAATGAGGTACCAAGCTTTCTCGAAGCCGTTGACGACGAATATGTCGAAGATGATTTGGGTGAGGAGGAAGAGGACGAAGCCTCAGACGTCGAAGAGAATGAAGATGATGCTGAAGCCGAGGCTGGAGTTCCACCTGCTGGCGCCGAGTTACCTCCTCTTGCTGCTCCTTGATCACCAGCAAACACTTTGAATTTTATCAGATCCCCGGTATGCCGGCTGCAGATGTATTAAGTACACAAGTTATATTTTGCTACTAAGTTGCTCGTGCCGGATTAACTTGGGCGTAGTCCCCGAGTTTCATTTTCTTGTTTCTCCAATTTCCTGGCTCGGCTCGTGTCTACCTTGGTTCGGTTTTATGACTTACGAGTCCGAGTTTCAAAAATTGACTTAACAATACTTGGAAACTTTAGGACTAGCTCAAAATAATTCAGCATAGTAAAAACAAGGTAAACATAAAGTTAGTCCAAATAAAAAATGTCGGCTCGATTAGGTTCTTTTCCTTAGTCGTTTTTCGTGTGCTACGCAATTCCAAACTTGTTCTCTTGCTTGCCATGAAGCCAAATCTTGTTGGACAGTATCAAGTCGAAGAGTTGAGTTTTTGGTGCTCACACATTACTAATCCGGCTTAGGCAGAAGCAACTTAAACCAGCCGACATAAAAAATAAATAACAAGTACAGAAGACAACAAATATTATTAAGGCAGTCCCCGGGTTATTGCTCGAGGTGCCACGATTTGATTGATAAACTCATTGCCGGCATACATACCGACATATGAGAGACTCGGATACACACACTTCTTTGCTAAGTGTAGAAAGGACGAAGTAGGGCCACATTCCATGGACGCTTAGATTCCTCACCAGACCTGTCCGCCTTGTTCTTCTCCTGTGGTTTTGCATCGATGAGATAATAAGAGTCACTGTGCAATGCTTTGCTCACAATGAATGACCCTTCCCATGGGAGGGATAACTTATGCATGCCAGCAGTATGTTGCACCAACCGGAGTACTAGATCACCTTCCCGGAAGACTCGGGGTTTACTTTCTGGCTATGATAGCGTCGGAGATTTTGCTGATATATGGCAGATTTGGGCAATGCCAATTCTCTCGCTTCTTCCAGCAGATCAACATCATTTTGCCGGGCTTCTCGCACTTCGGCTTCTGTGTATTGGGTGACCCTAGGCGAATCATGCTCTATGTCGTACAGCTTCTGCCCCATATACCACAAAAAATGGCGTATAGCCTGTTGATTGACTCGGAGTTGTTCTTAAACTCCATAGTACCGCTGGTAGTTCTTCTATCCAGCACCCCGCTGATCTTTGCAGCAGCTCAATGAGCCGGGGTTTTATCCCGGATAATACTAATCCGTTGGATCTTTCCGCTTGTCCGTTCAATGCGGGGTGGGCTACCGAGGCAACGTCCAACCGGATCTTCTTATCTCGGCAAAATCGCGCAAAAGCTCCTTCAGCAAAATTTGTGCCATTATCTGTTATGATACTGTGAGGATAGCCATATCTCAGAATGATATCTTTGAGGAATGTCGCGGCTATAGCTCCATCACATTTTCTTATTGGCTTCACTTCAATCCACTTCGTAAACTTGTCCACCATAACCAAGATATGGGTCATATTTCCTCTTGCTGGTTTAAACGGGCCAACCATATCCAAACACCATACAACAAATGGCCATGTAATTGGTATGGTCTTGAGCTCCGACATAGGCAGATGTGTCTTGGTTGCATACCTCTGACAACCATTGCATTTTCTTACTAGATCTTCTGCTTGTTCCAAGGCACTTGGCCAGTAGAACCCATGTCGGAAAGCTTTTGCTACCAAGGCTATGGATGAGGCGTGATGCCCACATTCCCCTTGATGTATATCCCGGAGGATGTCGAGCCCTTCTTCCGGGTCAACACATCGTTGGACGACATTAGTCACACTCCTTTTATATAGGTCGGTATTGATAATTGTGTATGCCTTTGCCCTCCTCTGAATTTGCCTAGAAAGCACCACTTCACTAGGCAAAGTTCCATCTTTCAGGAATTGAAATATGGGCAGTGCCCAAGCTGGTATAGCTCATACTAGGAACACATCCTCATCAATTTCCATTTGATCCACCGGCATAACCTCGGCCGGATCGCACTGCGCAGTCCCCGGGTTCTGCATAGCAGTCCCCGGGTTTCCTGAACCACTTCCCACGTCAATGTCCATGGGTACAGCTCCGGACTCTGGATCTGCCGGGATGTAGATTGAGTCGGTTTCTGGGGACGGCCTGATAGATGGTTTTCTGAGGTGCTCTAGTGCTACACCCGGTGGAATCGCTTGTCGGGTTGATCCGAGCTTCGACAATACGTCGGAAGCCTCGTTTTCCAGCCGGGGTACATGATGAAACTCGCATCCCTCAAAATACCCTGATATCTTTTGTACATGGAATCTGTACAATGCCATGTTTGGATCAAGAGCGTCCCACTGCCCCGAGACTTGCTGAACTACCAAATTCGAGTCACCAAAGCATTGGATCCGATGTATTCCAATTTCTTTTGCCACTTTGAGCCCATGCACAAGTGCTTCATATTCGGCGACATTGTTTGATGTTGCGAAATGGATCTGCAGCACATACTTCAACTGGTCACTCTTTGGCGAGGTAAGTACAACTCCGGCTCCTAACCCGGTTTTTGTTTTTGATCCATCAAAATGCATTCTCTAGTAGTTCGGATCTGGTAACAGTAGTTCGTATTGCATTTCGGCAAATTCTACGGAAAAGTCGGCCACAGCTTGAGACTTGATCGCATCTCTTCTATCATATTGTGGAGCATATGGGGCTAGCTCAATTGCCCATTTTGCAATCCGGCCACTTGCATCCTTGTTTCTCATTATCTTAGATATGGGGGCTTCACATATCACTTTTATTGGGTGTTCTTCAAAGTAGTGTTTTAGCTTCTTTGCTGCCATATACACACCATACGCCATTTTCTGATAGTGAGGATAGTTTTGCTTTGATGCGGATAATACCTCGCTCAAGTAATAGACTGGCCTTTGCACTGACTTACCCTCTTCATCGATCTACCACCACCACTGCACTTACAACTCGGTTGGTTGCGGCTATGTAGAGCAACATTGGCTCTTTTGATAGTGGAGAGGCTAACACTGGTGCAGTGGCTAACATTTTCTTTAACTGGATGAAGGCTTTGTTGGCCTGCGGCGTCCATACGAACTTGTCCGCTTTTTTCATTAGTTGATAGAGAGGCAATGCCTTTTCTCCCATCCGACATATAAACCGACTTAAAGATGCCAGGAAACCAGTGAACTTCTGGACATCGTTAAGACACTTCGGCAGTTCCATTCGCTCTATGGCTCGGATTTTAGTCGGGTTAACTTCGATACCTCGGCTGGAGACAAGAAATCCGAGTAATTTTCAGCCAGGACACGAAAGGTACATTTCTCCGGGTTAAGCTTCATTCGGAACCTTCTTAGGTTCGCGAACGTTTGCCTGATATCGTCAAGGAGCATTTTGCTTTTCTTGGTCTTTATAACAACATCATCCACATATACCTGCACATTTTGACCAATTTGGTCGTGTAGAGATTTCTGCATACATCTTTGGTACGTTGCCCCTGCATCACGTAAACCAAAAGGCATGGTGCGATAGCAATAAGCCCCATACGGGGTGATAAACGTAGTCTTTATTTGATCACTCGGGTTCAGAGGTATCTGGTGGAAACCAGAATATGCATCTATGAATGACAACAGTTCACATCCAGTAGTAGAATCTATGACTTGATCTATCCTTGGCAGTGGGAATGGATCTTTTGGGCACGCCTTATTTTGATTTGTGTAATCGATGCACATACGCCAAACCACTGCCACATTCGGATCATCCTTCTTCTTTTCCACCAGCACCGGATTAGATAGCCAATCCGGGTAAAGCACTTCCATGATAAACCCAGCTGCTAGGAGCCGAGCTATCTCGTCTCCAATGACTTTTCTCCTATCTTCGGTGAAGTGGCGGAGAGGTTGCTTCACCGGCTTTGCTTCGGGTCTCACATTTAAAGAGTGCTCGGCCAACTCCCTCGGAACACCTTGCAAGTCCTATGTGGACCAAGCAAAGATATCCCGATTCTCACAGAGGAAGTTGACGAGCTCGCTTTCCTATTTGTCAGTTAACCCGGCACCAATTGTTACGGTGCGCTCTACGAACAGATCATCAACAGGCACTTTCTTGGTATCCTTTGTCACTTGAAATGAAACACTTCCATGCGGGTTACTCAGTGCCGGCATATACTACTGTGCGGATTGAGCCAATGCCGCCACCTCCTGGATCTTTCTCTTCTCTTGCGCAATCACGAGTGACTCGGCCAGGTTAGACCCGGCTGACGTGCACTCAATGGAACGTCGGAAAACCCCAGCTATGGTAATTACACCATTTGGCCTAGGCAGCTTCATCTTCAAGTAACTGGGGTTGGCCTGCCGAGTAAAGCGTGATATGCGCTTTCCAGATTGACAACCTCGGATTCTAAATTCTCAGTTCGGCAGTTATCTCTCGTGCCGAACAACACGTCAACCCGGACCTTGCCAATGGGTTCACAGGAAATGCCTGGCACAATGCCATGGAAAGTTGTCCTTGTAGCTTGGAGCATGTTCTCCGAGATACCTAACTTGCGCATCGTATCCACGTACATGATATTGATGCTGCTACCATTGTTAATCAGCACCTTTGAGAACCTCACATTGATGTTTGGCCCAATGAATGTTGGGTCCAACACCAGCGCATACGAACCAGGACTTGGCATAAGCTTGGGATGATCTTTGATGCTCCGGGTAATTTCCTGATCCGACCAAGGCATATACCTCATCACCGCTGGCATAACTGCATTCACCTCCATATGTCGGCGCTGCAAGCTCTTTCTATCCATTTCTTCCATGGTGAACACACAGTAACTCTGGTGATGTTCTCTGTACTCATTTCTCCCCTCATTGCCGGGGTACCTTTGATCTTGCTGATGCTGATTTTCCACTTGATCCACGACATCCCTTCTCTCATGATTCTCATACCTCGGCGGAGGTGGTGGCAACATTAACTGTTGCGTGTTCGCTCCGGAAAGTAATTGTTGTCGGGGTAACTCCTGCTGAGGTTGATCATTCCGAGGTGCCTCAGCATTCCCCGAACCACTTTGCTCTATCTTCCCCATCCACTCACATTGCCGTGTTGTATGACCCGCTGGGTTACTCGGATTTGGCGTGTGAAATTTACATGGCTGATCCAGCATTGCCTCATAAGTATATCTCGGTCTGTCCTTCTTCTCCTGCCACTGTTTCTTTTGTTCGGGCGTCCAAGTTTTCTTGCCATCATTTCTTGGAGTCCATTGTTGCCCTCCAGTTTTCTGACGCTGATTACTCCCTGATCCGGGTTGATCTTGATTCACAGCAGCAACTTGTTGCAAACTGTACCGGTAATCCGGTCTATCATCTCTTCTCTTACCCCGGTAATCATTCCGCCGGGATGATCCGACTCCATCTCGCGGGTAGTAATCCTCATTTGATTCATTTGACACAAGCCTGGGTTGAGTCAGATATCCCAAAGCATATGAATCTGCAATCCGGATTGTCTCTGCCAGTGTAGTTGGCATATCTCTTTGCAACCTCTACCACAACATGCTTGCATATCTGCACCCTTGAGCAAACCATGCTATGGCCTGTGACTCAATCACACCCTCACATGAGTTTCGCACTGTGCACCAAAGGGTTAAGAACTCCCGGTCCGTCTCATTTGGTCTCTGCTTGCACATTGCTAGGGTCTGTGGCCTATTGGGCCTCTGATACGTGCTTGAGAAATTACTGACAAACATTTCCTCAAAATCGATCCAACAGTTAATACTTCCGGGTGGCAAATTGTTTAGCCATACCCTCGCTGGCCCCTCCAGCATCTGAGGTACATATCTCACAGCCCATCTCAAGTTACCTGTAGCAATTTTCACCGCCGTCGCGTAGTTAATCAACCAATCCTCTGGCTTTGTGCTGCTGTCATATGTCTTAGTGCCTCTGGGTAACTAGAAATTAGGTACCGAAGGCTCCTTCATGATCCGGGGCCCGAAACACGCCGGACCCGGAGGACCTTGACACTCAATTTGCTCCGACCTATAAAGCCGATCAAGTTTTAACCTTGCGTCATCAGGCATCAAGTTCCTGCTTCCCAGCCTTGATCCTATCACATGATAGTCCGGCCTAGGGTATCCTGCGTTCACCATTTCTGAATCACCATCATTGTATCTATCTTGCTCTTGCAGCGCGGCTCTCTATTGCATACCTTGGCAGGCACTTCGCTCTTGCCGTGGTATATTCCGCTGTTGCGGTTGTCCTGCACCCGCCGAGTTACGTTGTCCAGCATTGCCGTTCCCAACGTTTCTCTGACCGCCATTGCCTTGGTCGCGGTTACCTCGGCCAGCTTCACCCCGGCTGACACTTCGTCGATCCTCATTTCCCTGCACTTCTTTTCCTTTCCCTGCCCTTGCTGGGTCATACGGGACTATCTGTTTGTTCCTCCTGGCCGATGTTAGTACTTCTTCTCTCCTAGGACCACCATGAGGAGACAATGCAGCTCCAGCGGATTTCTCCGGGTTACCTATCGCCGAATAAACAACCTTGGACGCTCCAGCTCTTCCTGGGTTTTCCCTGAGCAACTCTTCATTTTGTCTGTTAGCGATCCGAACTAACTTATTGACTCTATCCTGCTGTCTTTGCCGGGCCTCACCTGTCAAACCCTCTAACTCGGACGCAGCTGCATCCGCTGCTCTGAGGTTCTTTGCCGGGGTACTGTACTTCGGCAGCCCCACGGACAGAATGTTCTTTGATTCCTCAACTCTAGTATCACCCTCTTTGTTCATTTCAGTCATGAGGTTTCTCCCCTTCACTTTTATAGCATCTATCTTATTTGCCTTTGCCTACTCACACAGTGTCATGTTCAACGACTGCGGATCCGCGGCTATTTTTTTCGCACCCTCTAGTATTTTCTGCCTAGTCTCCTCTAACTCGGCATGTGCCTGAGCCAGATCTACCACTGTTGCTACAGGGCTCGCCAAGCTATCTATTGCCTGCTGCAACACATTCTCTGGCCTCTCTAGCGGAGGACCTCTACTTTTCCTCGGTGCTTTAGGTGTTACCTCCGGATCTGGTGCCGAATCCTTGCTCGCGCCAGCGCCAGGCGCCGTCATCATCACCTCGGCACGGTCAGGGGAGCGAGTGATACGCGTCCCATGAGCCACGCTAAGGGGTGGCTCGCCTCCCTCGACGATGTGCCGCGGGTGAACGCACGACACATCGACAGTGACGTAGATCTTGTGCGCACCAAGCTTGACGAAGAGGCCGTTGCGCGGGAGAGGTCGCTTGCCGAAGCAGCCAGCATTGTCGCTGACAAAGTCCAGTGCTCCAAAGCGCTGAACAAGCCCGGAGACGATGCGTTCGCAGGTGCCGATGAGGTTTCCCATCCGGATCTTCACTCCTGCTAGCGCTGCTAGCCCCACGGTGGGCGCCAACGATTGTGGTGGTGTCACGGCAGATGCCATGTATAGGCTAAAGGTGGGGACACGATGCACTAGAGGAATCCATGGAGGGATAGTGTGGTGATTCCACACACAGATTCTTTGTATTCTATAGGTTTCCAAGGTTACAAATGCTCCTTGAGCTGTATGGGGAGAGGAGGAAGAAGGAACTCTCTTACTCTCACCACTAGCTAGCTCTCAGGAACCAAGAATCTACTCAGTAAAACTCAACCAACTAGAGATCAATCCTTTCTACAGATGCCCTAGCCCTCCTTATATAGGGGTGGCTAGGTCTCCAATTAGGGCATACGTGGAGGCATATTCCAGGGAATATGCCTCTTCCCAAAATAGCAAACCGACCGGGTCACTTTTCCCCATCGTAAGCCATGCAGAGGCTACGTGAGCCTCTGTGGCTGCAGCGTCATCCGACACAAGCAACGTCACCCTTGTCGGCCATGCCTCGGTGGTCCTTCTCTCTGTTCGCTTCACTCACGCTCCTGCGTACAGTGACCACCTTTTGACCAGCAAGATACCTTCCTTCTCTTGCAAGACTGATATAACCCGGATCATGCCTGGTTAATCCGGCCATACTGGTACCTGCATACAAGTTACACAAATCCTGCCAGGATACAACATATGTCAGCTCGGACTCAGTTAGGTGGACATCCTCTGGTCTGGGTTACTCCGTGATTCGGCCTGCCTTGAGGTGACTCGGCCAGCACGTGCTTTGACCTTGCCGTACCTCGGCTAACTTGGCCTTTATACCCCGGCATGACCCTACCCGGGGGTATCCCCCCAATAATACCAAGAGAAAAAATGCCACATTCATATATATGGTAGAATTAAGATGAGCTCGAAAAGGAAGTTGGCCCATGTTAGTAGGTGGAAAAGGAATTAAAAGATATTCCCCCAACTCAACTTGGGCATCTAGCATATATCAAAAACCAACTACAATATATCAAGAAGCAACTATATTTAGTAAGATGCAACAACAAAAATGCAATTATGTTGGGGGATACCCTTGGGTAGGGTCACGCCAGGGTATAAAGGTCGTGTTAGCCGAGGTATGGCAAGGTTAAAGCGTAAGCGGCCCGAGTCACCTCAAGGCAGGCCGACTTACGGGTGACCTAGCACGAAGGATATTCGTCTAACATTATCCCGACCGACATATAGCGTAAGTTGGCTAGCTTCTTTGTAACTCATTTGCAGGTACCCACATGGCCTAGTTAACCAGGCCTGAGCTGGGTTACCACTTGGCTTACAAGGGAAGGAAGGAATCTTCTTGGTCAAAGGTTTTCTCTCTCCTCTATAGCATGAGCGAAGAAGACAGAGGGATGGACTAGCAAGTACATGCCGACAAGGGTGACGTTGCCCATGTCGGGTGACGATGGCTATGTCGGATGACGACACGCCGCAGATGAGCTCAGAGAGGCTTATGCCCTGAGTCCGGATTAGCTTAGACAGAGAAAAGAGGAGCACCGCTTTGCTATTTTGGGAGAGGCATATTCGGAGAATATGCCTTCCACGCATGCCCTAACTATATAAGGAGGGGCAGGATCTCCATAGAGATGGTCGGCCATTTTTACTAAGGGAAAACCCTAGAGACGTAGTTGTGGGTAGTAAGAGCAATGGGATCCTTCCCACGAACAGCTCAAGGAGCCCTTGTAATCCACCAGTGATAAGAGAGAAACACAAGCGTCTGTGTGTGGAATCACCACACTATCCCTTCCCGGATTCCTCTAGTGCACATTGGCCCCATCTTTAGCCTATACATGGCATCTATCGTGCCACCACCACGACAGTTGGCGCCCATCGTGGGGCTAGCGGCGCTAGCAGGAGTGAATATTCGGACAGGAAACATCATCGCCACCAGCAAGCGCATCGTCTCCGGGCTCATTCATCGCTTTGGAGCGCTGGACTATGTCAGCGACAATGTTGGTAGCTTTGACAGGCTCCCTCCACCGTGCAACGGCCTCTTCATCAAGCTTGGCACCCACAAGATCTACGTCGGTGTCAACGAGTCTTGCGTTCACCCGCAGCATGTCGTCGAGGGAGGCAAACCACCTCTCAGCGCGGCTCGCAGCTCGCGTATCACTCGCCCCCTTAGTTGTGCTGAGGTCATGATGACAGCGCTAGATGCAGGAGCAAGCAAGGACCCAGCGCCAGATCCGAATGCTACACCGAAGCAGGCAAGATCTAGATTCCCTCCACTATAGAGACCAGAGAATGTACTGTAGCAGGCAATAGATAGCTTAGCAACACCCATAGCACTAGTGGTAGATCTGGCTCAGGCACAGGCTGAGCTAGAGGAGATTAGGCATAAAATTTTAGCTGGGGCAAAAAAGGTAGCTGAGTTACAGCAGTCACTGAACATCATTCTGCGTGAGTATGCAAAAGCAAACCGAATAGATGGAGTAAAAATTAGAGGCAGAAACTTAATTACTGAGATTGACAAGGAGTATGTGCCTAAGTCGGGGCAAACAGCTACGCTGGTAACAACAAGGCTGGAGAGGTATAGTACCTTACAAAATAATCTTAGGGCTGCAGAGGCAGCAGTTTCTGAGTTAGAGGGTCTAACCGAAGAACCCGGGAGAGGCAGCAGGAGGGCGTAAACCACTTAGTGAGAGTGGCGAATATGTAGAATGAGGAGATACTCAAAGCAAACCCAGCGATACCAGAAGGATCTCACCTAGTTCATTCGATGAGGGGTAACCTGACGAAGTCCACTAGGGCTGCATCTTCACCTCATGATGGCCCTAGAAGAGAGGAAGTGGTAACCTCGGGGAGAAAAGACAAGCATATGGTCCCGTATGACCCGGCAATGGCAGGGAAAGGAAAAGTAGTGCAAGTCGATGAGGATCATCACATTGCCAGCCGAGGTGAAGCTGGCCGAGGTAACTGCGACCAAGGCAATGCCGACCAAGGAAATGCTACCAACAGCAATGCCAGACAGCGTAATTCGACAGGTGCAGGACAAACCCCACATCAGCAACAGCAACTGCAATATTGACCACGGCAGGACAGAAGTGCTGGCCCGGTAATGCAGCAACAATATGCTCGTCCGGGTCAATATACATACAATGATGGTTACTCTACGATGGCTGATGCCAGGTTTCCTAGACCAGAGCACCATGTGATTGGCTCAAGATTGGGAAATAGGAACTTGCAGCCGGATGATGCAAGGCTGAAGTTGGACCAAATTTATAGGTCGGAGATGATTGAAGTACAAGGTCCTCCGGGTCCAGCATGCTTTGGACCTCAGATCATGAGAGAACCACCTGTGGCGAACTTTCAGTTAGCCAGAGGAATGAAGACATATGATGGCAACACCAAGCTAGATGATTAGCTCATTGACTATACCACAGTAGTGAACATTGCCACGGGGAATCTGAGATGGGCTATGAGACATGTACCACAGATGTTGGAGGGGCCAGCAAGGGTCTAGTTGAACAATTTGCTGCCAGGAAGTATTAACTGTTGGTTAGACTTTGAGGAGTTGTTCATCAACAACTTCTCAAGCACATATAAGAGGCCGAATATGCCACATGCTTTGGCACTATGCAAGCAAAGACCGAATGATCCAGAATGAGAGTTCTTGACCCAGTGGTGTAATGTGCGTAATACATGTGAGGGAGTAATTGAATCATAAGCAATTGCGTGGTTCGCCCAAGGTTATAGGTATGGAAGTATGTTGTGGCTAAGGTTGCAGCGAGATATGCCAACTACCTTGGCAGAAACAATTTGGATTGCTGATTCGTATGCCTTGGGTGATCCAACACAACCTCGGCTAATGTCAAGTGAGCCAAATGAGGAGTACTACAATAGAGATGATTTAGGGTCATCCCGGAGGAATAATTTCTAAGGTAAAAGAAGAGATGATCGGCCGGATTACAAGTATAGCTCGTAGCAAGTGGCAGTCGTGGATCAAGATCAGCCACATGCAGGTGCAAATAAATGTCAAAAAACTGGAGGGCAACAGTGGCAACAAAGGAATGATAGTAAGAAAACTTTGATGCGAGAACATAAGAAACAATGGCACGAAAAGAAGGATAGGCCGAGGTACACATATGAGTCTATGTTGGATCAGCCGTGCAAGTTCTACACACCAGGTCTGAATAACCCAGCGAATCATACGACCCGGTTATGTGAATGGATGAGGAAGATAGAGCAATTTGGCTTGGGGAATGCTCAGGCACCTTGGCATGAAGGAACTCAGCATGATGGACCTCAACACGAAGCACCACAGAATGACGCACCTCGGCAGCAATAGCTTACTAGGGGAATGGATAGCAATTGATGTTGCCTCCACCTCCACCGAGGTATGAGAACCATGAGAGAAGGGATGTAGTGCATCAGGTGAATAATCAGCAACAGTAAGACCAAGGGTATCATGGCAACAACGGTAGGAATGAATACATAGAGCATCACCAGAGTTATTGTGTGTTCACCACTGAGGAAACTGATAGAAAGAGCCTATAGCGCCGACATATGGAGGTGAATGTGGTTATGCCAGTTGTTACGAGGTATATGCCTTGGGCGGAACAGGAAATTACTTGGAGCATCAAGGACCACCCCAGGCTCATGCCAAGCCCTGGATCATATGCACTAGTGTTGGATCCGACTTTCATTAGGCCAAATATCAATGTGAGATTTTCCAAGGTGCTGATAGACAATGGCAGTAGCATTAACAACATGTACAATGATACCATGCACAAGTTGGGAATATCGGAGAACATGCTCTAAGCTACAAAGACAACTTTTCATGGCATTGTGCCAGGTATCTCATGTGAGCCCATTGGCAACGTCTGGGTTGACGTGTTATTCGGCACAAGGGACAACTGCAGGTCTGAGAACTTGGAATTTGAAGTTGTGAACTGATGCGCTCGACTTTCGACGTAGAGCTCGTTGGGAACCCCAAGAGGAAGGTACGATGAATACAGCAGCAAGTCTTCCCTCAGTTATGAAACCAAGGTTTAATCGAACTAGTAGGAGCAAGGAAACACCCCAAAGGTGTTACTAGCTAAGCTTTGGCAGGGCGCACTACCGGTGCTAATAGCAACATGGAGACCTGCACAACACAACCACAGAACTTTGTCCCCAACTTGCGATGAGGTTGTCAATCTCACCGTGTTTTGTGGAAAACAAAGGATTAAACTTATCGAATGGAAAGAAGTAAAAGTTTGCAGAAAGTAAACACAAAGCAGTAAACAGTTGCAGATTGTATGCAAAGAAAAAGGACCGGGATCCATAGTTCACTAGAGGTGGCTCTCCTTAGATAGATAACATGCTGGGTGAACAAATTACAGCGGGGCAATTGACAAACACCGAGAAACCAATACATGCATATACTAATCATCTTGACTCCTTTGAGACTTGATTGGGCATTACAACATAATACATAGACCGCCATCCAACTGCATCTATGACTAATAATCCACCTTCAGGTTATCATCCGAACCCCCTCCAGTATTAAGTTGCAAGCAACAGATTATTGCTTTACGAACTGCGTGTAAAGTAAACAATACAATTGTTCTATGAACAAAGGATCGTTGTTTTCTCCCTAGTAGCAACAACACATCTAGTACCTTAGAGATTTATGTCACTTCCCCAGATTACCAGAGGCATGAACCCACTATCGAGCATAAATACTAACTCTTGGAGTTGCTAGCATCTACTTGGCCAAGATAGCTACTAACAACGGAAAGCATGCAAGATCTCAAATAACAAAGACATGATAGAATCAGTAATCAATCTAAAATAGCATCTCAATATCCATCGGATCCCCGCAAACACAACATGTATGGATTACAAATAGATGATCTTGATCATGAACGGAGCTCACAAGATCTAAACATGAAAGCACAAAGGAGGACAAACCAGCCATCTAGCTACTACATGGATCCGTAGTCCAAGGATGAACTACTCACGCATCACACCGGAGGCTTGCATGGTGATGAAGAAGGCCACCAGGGTGAATTCCCCTCTCTGGCAGGGTGCTAGGAAGAGCTTCAGATCCGCCCCCCGATCTAGGGACAGAGACGACGGCGGCTACAGACTCTTTCGTGGATTTTGATCGGGTACTTAGGGTTTTCGTCCTGAGGGCAACTTATAGGCGGAAGGAGAGGCCGAGGGGGTGCTAGGGTCGGCCAGACCACCCCCTGGCGCGGGCTGGCCGTGTGGCCAGGTGGTGTGGCCGGCCCCTAGCCCCTCTCCGTCTCGTATTCTGGCACTTGATCCCTTCCGGAAAAATAGGCACTTTGGCTTTTGTCCCGTCCAATTCCGAGAATATTCATTTTCTTACTTTCCTGGAACCAAAAACAACAGAAAACAGGCAGCTGGCACTGTGGCTCTTGTTAATAGGTTAGTCCAAGAAATCATAATAAAAGTACTCCAAAGTTCGAACAAAACACAAGAAAGTGGATAAAACTAAGCATGGAACATAAAAAATTATAGATACATTTGCAATGTATCAACATCCCCAAGCTTAACTCCTGCTCGTCCTCGAGTAGGTAAGTGATAAAAAGAAAGAATTTTTGAGGTGACATGCACCATCAAAGACTTGATCAAAGTATTTGCAAAACACTCAAAGATGGGATCATAGTACTTCAATCATAACATGAAAGACAAAGTTCTAGCAATAAGCAAAGAAACTATGATGCAACATGAAAAGACACAAACAAAAGATTCATAAATAACAATGCTTTGCAAGATGTTTGTTTGTTTCACATAAAGAAAACATAGCAAATATAAATGCATAGGACACCTTCAAAGTTCATAAGAGTGACTAGATACAATAGTTTCAAACAAGCAATAACAAGTTATGCATCAATCAACTAGTCTTGGGACAATGCACATAGAACTAAGAATGGCCACTAAGCTCTCAAACTAGGTGCAGAAAGATAGAAGGCGGAGACTCAATATAATGGTGGAAGAAAAGCCTTTTGTAAAAGGAAGTAGGGATTCAAGTCTCATAAAGAGCTTCCAAAAATTATGGTACTTGTAGTTTTCAGCTCTCATTGCCCCTATCATAAGCATCTTGAAGGTGATTAAGGTTAAAGAGACACAACTAAGAGGATATGCTTGACAAGTTATAAACCGAAATCTCATTCCCCTTACTTACGAAGACTGATCCTCATGCTACTCAACTTTATTCACGAGTAAGCTCTTGTCATTGTAAGTATATGTGTATCATTAATAACCGCCAACGAGGTACCCCTTGCACATGATACGGGAGCTTTCCCATAATCAAAATGACAAGGCAAGCATACAATGAGCATCTCAGCGATCTTTTTATTTGCTATTTGCATAGGTTTTTATTGAGGAAGCTTCATAGAGTGCTCATTATGGTGATGCTGCAAGTTTCCACCATGATTAGGCATGGCTTAGGCTAGCCGCCCTGGCGTTTCTCTAACACACATACAAACTCCATGATCTTACAAGTTCCACTTTTATTTCACACCGCCGGGATCCGTAAGCAAAAGAACATAATATCAACGGGGTACAAAGTACAAGTGAAATGTTGAAAGCGTTCCCCATGAAACATGGTTCTGCTAATTTCAACTTATAAAGCGCAAGCATATACGCAACAAAGAAGGACCCAATGGTTCAAGTTTATTAGAGGCAATAAAGTAAAGTGTGCCATCAAGTTCGTGAGAGATTTAATCACTAGTTTTCTCATAACAAGTGGAAGGTAAACAAAAGCATGAATATACTTGGAATAGCATAAGCTAATAGGTAGGTATGGTGGACTCTTTGGAATAACTTGGTTTAGTGTAACACCCTCAAATCGTCCCTATGCAAGTTTTAGCGCTTCCCGCCAAACCCGCATAGAAACGATTCAAGGACGCCCACCAGGCACTTTCGTGCGGGTGGAAAATGAAGTAATACCATTACACATCAGTCCTCGATGGGACCCACAGATCATATATATACAACAATGACTCCATGAGTCAAGAATACAGATATAATATACAAAGATCCAAATCACCTTGAAAACGATAGAGCGTCCAACTACGGACAAGATGCAAACGGGGCTAAGAGCCCTGAAGAATAACCAATGGCATCCATAACCCTGCCCAGGCCAAGCCGGAAGGGTAACCCTGCTAACGGCATCGATCTCAAACCTGCTAAAACAAAAGGGGTGCCGACAAAGGGCAAAGGAAAAAGAGGAGCGTCAGTACTGAGGCCAGTACACGGCGAGGCTAGATTTCGGCGGCTCTCGCCTACATAGGTATGGTGGACTGAAGCGGCAGCGCAGCGGCACTAAACAACCTATAGAGACTCGGTACCACTGACGGCTATTAGAGAGGGGTAAGAAAGACCTATTCGGATCCAACCTGAAGCTAGCACCAAAGAAACCCATCCTGGTATTTTCCCCCTCAAGACCAAACGAGGAAGTTGGACCAAGGAACTCACACAGTTGGCAATTTTACTCATTCTGTTATAGTTGTAGCAATTACTAATCAGATATAGATAGCATGAGTCATCCTGATGGCATAAGTAGTGGGCAGTTTTAGTTAACATTCCGTTGTAGTTGGAACATTTACTAGTCAGATATAATTGTCCTGAGGAATCCCAAAACCCAACAGTTTTTGTCACTTTTATCACATTCCATTGGAGTTGCAATACTTACTAGGCAGATATAACAAAACAATCCAGGTCCACCAGTGGTTGGCATTTTTAATATCCATTCCATTATAGTGAAGCTAATTACTAGTCAGATATATATAGTCAAATTTATAGCACTACTTTAGTTATGATTGTCTATGACCGAGATACTATGCTCCAAGTCGTCCATAACCGCGGACACGGCTTTCAGAAAGTTTTACCCTGCAGGGGTGCACAAATAGCAACACACACTCGATCAACCTCGGAAAAACCAACTCAAAACCCAACGAGGCATTCACGACAAAGCGATCACAGGATTCAGAAATATTTCAGGGGGCCACCCCACTAAGCTACCCGCAACGAAGTTGGCCGGCTCCGAAACGGACCCAGGGTTTGTGTGGACAGCTGTAAACGACTGGGTACCCGAAAGTGTGACTGGGCTTGTCGATACAGCGAAAACATGTCACGATCCTAAACAGTACAGGTGCTCCACGCACAATCGTAAATAAAGCAGCAACGCATGGCATAAGTACAGGATAGTAATAAAACCCCAAACTAGTTTGTGGCCCCAAGAAATAGAAATGAATCAAGCTCTAGCTCAGGGGGGTCCATAAGGCCTCCCGGATGTGGATAGTGCGAAAAATCAAGGAACAGGCATCAAGTACTCGGGGTCCTACGGGACACAAGTGAGCGTGGAAGAACCAAATAACATCTATTGCCCACCGATGCCTCTGCATTAGTTGTATCTAGCATTTTAATAGTTGTATTTAAAGCCATGAATATCTCCACCAATAAGCATCCCCACAACTAAACATCTGCCATCATTCCAACAACTGTGGTACTTGACAACACAAGATCGTACCTAAGCAAGCAACTACGACTCGCAAGGCCAGCTATCTACTAAACACGGGCAATAGGATGTGTCCAAGGCAATATAGGGGCTACACGGGATATAACTGGTGCACGGAAACTAAAGCATCGCGACACGGATATCAATAGATCAACAGGAGGAAATAAAGACTATAATGCAAAATAGGTAGAAAGGGGGAGGATGCTCGCCTGGGAAAACACTGCCGAAGGATCATAACCGGAGAACTCGTCGATACTCGCATCCACTCATCGGGCTAATCCGCGAAGAAGCAAAGCACTAAAAGAAACACCGGATGCAATATTTAGTACTACGGCAGAAGATCCGGCATGATTGTGATATGCATGCGAGATGAACAATTTAATATGCGACAGTCGAAGATGTCATATTATAAAAATAAAGGGGGGTCTCGGATAGGGAATCACATTAGGGTTCGGCGAACTTGGGCTCCGAGGGGTTCGGGGTTCGGCAGGGTTCGACGGGGGAACGGTTCGACGGAATCGGTCTCGGACAACGGAAGTAGATCTTGTCGCATCCGTGGTCTTCGGGTCCATGTCGTCGATGCGCCGGAAGGAGGTCTTGGGACGCCGAGGGGTCCGGCATCAGATCGGTCTTGACGATGAGAAGAGCTTGGCGTACGAGGGTTCGGCGGGGTTCGATCCTCAGGCCCGGGTTCGGGGACTTGAGTGCCACCATGTGCATCCCTCGGACTCATCGGCATCGAGCCGGTCTTGTCGGTCTTGGTGAGGTACTCGTCTACTCCACAAACTCGTAAAACAGAGCCTCTCCACAGCTCCATCTTCACACGGGCACCCTAACAAACATCACACCCCAACTTCTCGCGATCAGAAACAGAATGCAATACATGGGCATCCCACTGGTACTAGAGGAACCCACCACGGTTGGCATCAACACACCAAGGCAACAGACACATGTACTAGGATGAGGAACGGCAGGAGAGGGTGTTGCCCATGGCGATGTAGGGGCACGGCGAGGCAACGACAAGCGTCAAACGGTGTCCCTAGGGCTTGAGCCAGCAGCGGAGAATGGCGCAGGCTCGACGCAGAGGCGGCGCTAGGAGGTAGGGCGCGAGGTTGAGGCAGGAGGGGTCCTTGGCGGCGGTCGAGAGGGGCGCGGAGGCGGGGGCGTCGGCTGGGAGCGGTCGGAGAAGACGAGCGGGGGGCAGAGTGGTCGCGGTCGGCGGCGGGGAAGAAGGAACGGCGCCGCCCGGGCGAGCTGGAGGGGCGACCGGCGGAAGGAGCAGGCGGCCGGGGTCGAGGAGATCTGGCCGGCGGTGTCGTTAGGCGACGCGGGCGCGAGGTGGGTCGGAGGCGAGGCCGGCGCGGCCGTGGCCAGCGAGGAGGACGGGGGTACCTGGCGGCAGGGTTGGTGGTGAAGCGGGCCCTGGTGGCGGCGCGGTCGGCCGGAGAGAGTGGGGCCTCACGCGGTGGCGGCCAGGGGGATCGTGGGGGGAGAGAGGGAGCGGGGACGGAGAGCGGGGCTCGGCCGGAGGGAGGAGGCGGTGACGGCGGCTCCGCTGGGGATGGGCGACGCGAGAGGCAAGGGGGAAAGCGGGGAGACGATGGGTACGGGAAGACGTGCGGGAGTTGGTGAGCGAGGACGACGCGTCGATGGGTGGGGCTGGGGCAGGTCACGTGAAACGAGGCGGTCGGTGTCTATCGCTTGGGGCTGGCGTGCGATGCATAGTGGTAGGGCCAAGCTTGACCGAGCGAGCGCGGAAGGGGGAGTCACGCGTTGTGCGTGTCGCTGAGGGCGTGCGGGGCCAGGGAGCAGGGACACTGGCGACGTGCAAGACCAACTGCTGGGGCTGGGTGTGGCTGGCAGGGTGGGGAACGACGTGGGGGTTGGTGGCTAGCTGGCCGGGTGGGACCAGGGGGAAAAGAAGAAGCGGCAGAGGTGGGTCGGCTGGGCGGGAAAAAGGTGGTGGGATGCGCGCCCAGGCGTGTGTGTGCGCGTCCACCTGTGAGGTGAGTGGCGGCTGGGCAGGAGGGAAATTGGTAGGATTAGGTGGGGCGTTTTAGCTAGGGTTTGGGGTGGCCGGCCGGGCTTTCGGGCCTGGTGGCTGCCCCTAGAAAATAATACAAAAATTTTATTTGTTTAAAACGGGGCGTTTGAAAACTGTTTGTAGGCAAAACAAAATAATCCGGAGACCCGGGTTTTAATTTGAAATAAAGACGGGGTGTTTAGAAAACAAAAACAAGCTTTTCGAAAATAGTTTTATACAAACAAATGCAAGATGACATGACGATGCTCAAATACAAGGTGGCATGATGACATGAGCATGCGGTCATGACGATGCAATGCACAAAAACAACGCGATTTTCTAGTAGTGGTTTTGCGGTGCGCCACATTTAGGGAGTTGGATGCATGAGTGGAACTCATACTTTATTGTGGAGGCTAGCAAAAGACTGGGAGCGACAAACTAAGAGACCAATAATGGCCATAATCATGCAGAGCGACAAAACATCATTGATCAAAGCATAAAGTGATACTAGAAGTTGGAACTAAAGGATCATAAAGGCTATGGTGACTTGAGATAGTCATAACATGGTGTGAGCATGTGCCAAGTCAACCCAAATAAAGCATCAAAGGAGAATACCACTATATTATGCTTTAATATGCTAAAACAACGCATGATTCATCCAAGGCACATTAAGCAATATCAATTGTTTATAACAAGTCATGCTACAGCAAAGAATACTAAGCATAAAGCCAAAACAATATCAAGCATGGCATGACAAAGCATATGCCACAGTCAAAGACGAGCTCTTTTTACCACATAAGCATGAACTTTCCTACTCTTTTCCAAACCAAACCAAACTATTTGCAAACCAAAGTGTGAAAGAGGGGGTCCAACCAATTTATTCAGAACACTAAGCAAACCAAGAAAAATAAAAACCAAAAAAAAACCAAAAAGAAGACGCTCCAAGAAAAACACAACTGTGCATGAAACAATAAAAATGAAGCGTTTGGAAGAAACCTGGGATTTTTATTGATGAAGAAGGGGATGCCTTGGGCATCCCCAAGCTTTGACGCTTGTACTTCTTGGATATTTCTTGGGGTGACACGCGTGGCATCCCCAATCTTGAGCTTTAGTCCATCCTTCATCTCATTACTCATTCCTTCCATACACCTGAAATTTTTCCTTCATACAAAACTTCACACAATCTCATTAGCAACATTAGTGCACTTGAGATAAATAAGTCTCAAGTTCAGTTCTAACACCAAATAAACTTCCATTAGAACACTAGCTACTGTAGTACTTCCCTCAAAAATCTCAATTCCCCAAAGGAATTCAAGAAGGAACTAACAAGAAGCAAATGCAGAAAAAGGCAGAAATATGTCAAAACAGACCAGCAGGTAAAGACAAATTTTGTAGAAGACCTTCTGTTGCTCAAATAAAGAAGTTCTGAACTAACAAAAGTTAGATAACAACCTGGGGCAGAATCATAACAAATTACATCTAAATCCGACGTACCGAGCTCTCTCAGGAATTTTTACGGTGAAGCACATAAATCTGTTTCAGGACAGCAACTTTCCCAATCATTACTTGACTCTCATTAGAGGTTACTCTTGGCACAAAAAGAAAATAAAAAGGATAAGGAGAGATTATTACAGAGGTAATAACTTCCAAGACTCAACTAAAACTCTTGGGTTATCTCCCAACAAGTACTTTTCTTTAACGCCTTTAAGTTAGGCATAAGAACCAAAGAAAGAATCAAGTGTTCTCAAATGAAGAAGCATTAAGGACAAATTTTGTTTTCATAGGAGAAGCAAAAGAAATCTTTTCTCTCTTTTTAGGGAAGTGTTCTATACCTTTCTTGAGTGGGAGTTGATATTTAATGGTGCCTTCTATCATATCAATGATGGCACCAACAGTTCTAAGAAAAGGTCTTCCCAAAGTAATATGACAAGAAGCATTGTATTCAACATCCAAAACATAGAAATCAACAGGGACATATGAATCATCGACCATAATAAGAACATCATTAAGACTCCCCATGAGTTTCTTTTTAACATTAGCATCAAGTGGGACATTCAAATAACAATCTTCAAGAGGAGGCAAATCAAGCATATCATAAATCCTTCTAGGCATAATAGAAACACTACTATCAAGATCACATAAAGCTTTGAAATAAAAGTCATTCACTTTCATATTAATGATGGGTTCCCAACCATATTCTTGCTTTATAGTAATAGAAGCTTTTTGTTTCATATTTTCTTCTTTAATCTTTATGAGAGCATCGGTAATGTGTTTTGTAAAAGCCATGTTCATAGCACTAGCATTAGGACTTTTAGCTAGCTTTTGTAGGAACTTAATAACTTCAGAGATGTTGCAACCATCAAGATCAAAATCAACTTTATCATCTAAAGTAGTAGAACTATTACTAGCCTCAACACTAGTGGTGGTAATAGTAGAAACACTAATGTTTCTAGCAATTTCATCTTCTCTTTCCCACTTAGCATGTAATTCAGCTAATAGTCTAACATTTTCATCAATTCTTACTTGTATAGCATTAGTAGCTGCAAAAGGATTCTCATTAGTTTAAGGTTTAGCAACCATTTTATTCAAAGTAGATTGAGCTTCAGCCAAAGATGCTATATTTCTTTCAGCATTAGAGAGTTTTTCCTCAATAGTTTTATTGAAAGCAGTTTGTTTACTAATAAACTCTTTAAGCATAACTTCAAGTTCAGAGGGAGCACTCTTATTGTTGTAAGAATTTCCATAAGCATTACCATTGTTGGGAGGCTATGGCTTATAATTGTTGCTACCAAAATTGTTCCTATAAGCATTATTACCATAAGCATTGTTGCCAAAGTTGTTATTTCTTATGAAGTTCACATCAACTTGCTCTTCTTGAGCAACCAAAGAGGCTAAAGGAACATTATTTGGATCAACATGGGCTTTCCCATTAACAAGCATAGACATAATAATATCAATCTTATCACTCAAGGTGGAGGTTTCCTCAACAGAATTTACCTTCTTACCTTGTGGAGCTCTCTCAGTATGCCATTCAGAATAATTAACCATCATATTGTCCAAAAGTTTTGTTGCAGCACCCAAAGTGATGGTCATAAAGGTACCTCCAACAGCTGAATCCAATAGGTTCCTTGAAGAATAGTTCAATCCTGCATAAAAAGTTTGGATGATCATCCAAGCAGTCAGTCCATGAGTGGGACAATTCTTTACCAAAGATTTCATTCTTTCCCAAGCTTGAGCAACATGCTCATTATCAAGTTGTTTAAACTTCATTATTTCACTTCTCATGGATATAATCTTAGCAGGAGGATAGTATTTTACAATAAAAGCATCTTTGCACTTAGTCCAAGAATCAATACTATTCCTAGTTAAGGAATTCAACCACTCTTTAGCTTTTCCTCTCAAAGAGAAAGGAAACAATTTCAGCTTAATAATATCACCATCTATATCCCTATGCTTTTGCATCTCACAAAGTTCAACAAAGTTATTTAGATGGGAAGCAGCATCTTCATTACCAACACCAGAAAATTGCTCTCTCATAACAAGATTGAGTAAAGCAGGTTTTATTTCAAAGAAAGTATTTTCAGCCACAGGTGGAGCAATAGGTGGGCTCATAAAATCATTGTTGTTGGTGCTATTGAAGTCACACAACTTAGTGTTCTCAAGAGTAGTCATTTTTTTTGGGTTTTCAAATAAGAAAGCAAGCAAGTAAAACTAATTTTTTTGTGTTTTTTTTGAATAACAAAACAAGCAACCAAAGAAAAAAGAAACTAAGCAAAACAAAAACAACAAAGTAAAGAGATTGGTTATGAGGGACTCCCCATGTGAAGATGTCCTTGACTCCCTGGCAACGGCGCCAGAAAAATCTTGATGCGCTCGACTTTCGATGTAGAGATCGTTGGGAACCCCAAGAGGAAGGTACGATGAATACAGCAGCAAGTCTTCCCTCAGTTATGAAACCAAGGTTTAATCGAACCAGTAGGAGCAAGGAAAGACCCTAAAGGTGTTACTAGCTGAGCTTTGGCAGGGCGCACTACCGGTGCTAGTAGCAACGTGGAGACCTGCACAACACAACCACAGAACTTTGTCCCCAACTTGCGATGAGGTTGTCAATCTCACCGTGTTTTGTGGAAAACAAAGGATTAAACGTATCGAATAGAAAGAAGTAAAAGTTTGCAGAAAGTAAATACAAAGCAGTAAACAGTTGTAGAGTGTATGTAAAGAAAAAGGACTGGGATCCATAGTTCACTAGAGGTGGCTCTCCTTAGATAGATAACATGCTGGGTGAACAAATTACAGCGGGGCAATTGACAAACACCGAGAAAGCAATACATGCATATACTAATCATGTTGACTCCTATGAGACTTGATTGGGCATTACAACATAATACATAGACCGCCATCTAACTGCATCTATGACTAATAATTCACCTTCAGGTTATCATCCGAACCCCCTCCAGTATTAAGTTGCAAGCAACAAATTATTGCTTTACGAACTGCGTGTAAAGTAAACAATACAATTGTTCTATGAACAAAGGATCGTTGTTTACTCCCTAGTAGCAATAGCACATCTAGTACCTTAGAGATTTCTGTCACTTCCCCAGATTACCAGAGGCATGAACCCACTATCGAGCATAAATACTAACTCTTGGAGTTGCTAGCATCTACTTGGCCAAGATAGCTACTAACAACGGAAAGCATGCAAGATCTCAAATAACAAAGACATGATAGAATCAGTAATCAATCTGATATAGCATCTCAATATCCATCGGATCCCCGCAAACACAACATGTATGTATTACAAATAGATGATCTTGATCATGAACGGAGCTCACAAGATCTAAACATGAAAGCACAAAGGAGGAGAAACCAGCCATCTAGCTACTACATGGATCCGTAGTCCAAGGATGAACTACTCACGCATCACACCGGAGGCTTGCATGGTGATGAAGAAGGCCTCCAGGGTGAATTCCCCTCTCTGGCAGGGTACCGGGAAGATCTTCAGATCCCCCCGATCTAGGGACAGAGACGACGGAGGCTACAGACTCTTTCGTGGATTTTTGATCGGGTACCTAGGGTTTTCGTCCCGAGGGCAACTTATAGGCGGAAGGAGAGGCCGAGGGGGTGCTGGGGTCAGCCATACCACCCCCTGGTGCAGGCCAAGCCTGGCCGCGAGGCCAGATGGTGTGGCCGGCCCCTGGCCCCTCTCTGTCTTGTATTTTGGCACTTGATCCCTTCCGAAAAATAGGCACTTTGGCTTTTGTCCCGTCCAATTCCAAGAATATTCATTTTCTGACTTTCCTGGAACCAAAAACAGCAGAAAATAGGCAGCTGGTATTGTGGCTCTTGTTAATAGGTTAGTCCAAGAAATCAAAGTACTCCAAAGTTGGAACAAAACACAAGAAAGTGGATAAAACTAAGCATGGAACATCACAAATTATAGATACATTTGCAATGTATCATGAACCTAGAAAGTGTGTATCACGCGTTACTCGGCAGGCCCGCTCTGAACAAGTTTATGGAAAGTACTCACATCAATTACTTGAAGATGAAATTGCCTAGGCCAAGGGGAGTGACCACCTTAGCTGGAGACTTCAGGCGTTCCATTGAGTATGCTTCAGCCGGGTCTAACCTTGCCGAGTCACTTGTGATTGCTCAGGAGAAAAGGAAAATCTAGGAAGTGGCGGCATTGGCTCAGTTCGTGTAGCAGCATATGATGGCTCTGACTAACCCGCATGGGAGTGTCTTGTTTCAAGCGAAAAATGATACAAATAAGGTGCCCATTGATGATCAGTTCCCAAAGCGCATCGTAACCATTGGTGTTGGGTTAAGCGACAAATAGGAAAGCGGGCTCGTCAACTTCCTCCGTGAGAATCGGAATATCTTTGCTTGGTATACACAAGTCCTGCAAGGTGTGCCGAGGGAGTTGGCCGAGCACTCTTTGAATTTAAGACCTGAAGCAAAGCCGGTGAAGCAACCTCTCCGCCGCTTCGCCGAAGACAGGAGAAAAGTCATTAGAGATGAGATAGCTCGGCTCCTTGCAGCCGGGTTTATCATGGAAGTACTTTATCCAGATTGGCTCTCTAACCCGGTGCTCGTGGAGAAGAAAAAGGATGATCCAAATGTGTTAGTGGTGTGCTGTATGTGTATCTATTACACGAATCTGAATAAGGCATGTCCAACACTGCCAAGGATAAACCAGGTCATAGATTCAACTGTTGGGTGTGAGTTGTTGTCATTCATACAAACATATTATGGTTTCCACCAGATGCCTTTGAATCCAGATGATCAAATAAAGACCGTGTTTGTCACCCCGTATGGGGCTTATTGCTATAGCACTATGCCGTTTGGTTTATGTAATGCAAGGGCAACGTATCAAAAATTCATGCAAAAATTTCTACATGACCAAATTGGTCGAAATGTGCAAGTTTATGTGGATGATGTTGTAATAAAAACTAAGGAAAGAAAAACGCTCCTTGACGATATCCAACAAACATTCGTGAACCTAAGGAGGTTCCAAATGAAGCTTAACCCGGAGAAATGTACCTTTGGTGTGCCAGCTAGGAAGTTACTCGGTTTTCTCGTATCTAGCCGAGGTATCGAGGCCAACCCCACAAAAATCCGAGCCATAGAAAGAATGGAACTGCCAAAATGTCTTAACGATGTGCAAAAGTTTACTGGTTGCCTCACATCATTAAGTCGGTTTGTATGTCGTCTGGGAGAGAAGGCATTGCCCCTCTACCAGATAATGAAAAAGGCAGATAAATTTATATGGACGCCGTAAGCTGATAGCGCATTTCATGACCTAAAAAGATACTAGCCTTTGCACCAGTGTTAGCTTCGCCACTATCCAAAGAGCCAATGTTGCTCTATATAGCAGCGACCAACCGAGTCGTAAGTGCAGTGATCGTGGTGGAGCGTGACGAAGAGGGTAAGTCGGTGCAGAGGCCAGTGTATTACCTAAGCGAGGTGTTGTCAACTTCGAAGAAAAATTACCCTCACTATCATAAAATGGCATACGACGTGTATATGGCAGCCAAGAAGCTCAAGCATTACTTCGAAGAACACCCAATAAAAGTGATATGTGAAGCGCCCATATCCGAGATAATGAGCAACAAAGATGCAAGTGGCTGGATTGCAAAATGGGCAATTGAGTTAGCTCCATATGCACCACAGTTTGATAGGAGAGATGCAATTAAATCTCAAGTAGTGGCTGATTTCTTTGTGAATTGGGCTGAAATGCAATATGAACCACCTTTGTCGAACTCAAATTATTGGAGGATGCACTTTGATGGGTCAAAGTTAAAGGAAGGACTAGGGGCCGGGGTAGTGCTTACCTCGCCCAAGAAAGATCAACTGAAATACGTTCTCCAGATCCATTTCAGAGTATCGAATAATTTTGTCGAGTATGAAGCACTCGTGCATGGACTTAAGGTAGAAAAGGAACTGGGGATAGGTCGAATACAATGTTTTGGTGATTCAGATTTTGGTGGTGCGGCAAGTGTTTGGCAATTGGGATGCCCTGGATGCAAACATGACTCTTTATATATTCCATGTCCAAAAGATATGTGGGTTCTTCGAAGGATCTGAATTCCACCATGTACCTTGGTTTGAGAATGAGGTAGCCGACATACAGTCCAAATTGGGGTCATCTCGGCAGTCAATTCCACAAGGCGTTGCTTTGGAGCAATTGAGAAAATCGTCTATCATGTCCTCCCTAGAATCTGATTCAATCTATGTCTCGGCACACTCTAGATCAGAAGTTACCCCTATGGATGTTGACTGGCGGAACACCACAGCAAACCCGGGGACTACTTCGGCAGACCCGAGGACTGCCTCGTTGAACCCGGAGAATGTTCAGCTTGATCCGGATGGAGTTATGTTGGTGGAAGCAATGAAAATTGACGAGGAACTTTTCCCTGTGCGAGCTATACCTGCATGGGACAAGCCAATATTTGAGTTCTTGAAAGCAGGAACCTTGCCAAGTGATGAGATACTTTCAAGGAAAATCCAAAGGAGAGTAAAGGCATACACCATTATCAATGCCGAACTATACAAGAGGAGTGTCACAAGTGTTCTGCAGCGATGTGTTTACTCGGAAGAAGGGCTTGACATCCTCCGAGATATCCATCAGGGGGAGTGTGGGCATCACACTTCATCCACAACCTTAGTGGAAAAAGCTTTCTAGCATGGATTTTACTGGCCAAGTGCCTTGGAGCAAGCAGAAGATCTTTTAAGAAAATGCAATGGTTGTCAGAGGTATGCCACCAAGACAGACATGCCTATGCCGGAGCTAAAAACTATACCTATCACTTGGCCATTTGTTGTGTGGTGCTTGGATATGGTTGGACCATTTAAGCCGGTAAAAGGAACATGACCCATATCTTGGTTATGGTAGACAAATTTACCAAATGGATTGAGGTGAAGTCAATCAGGAAATGTGATGGGGCAATAGCTGTGACATTCCTCAAAGATATAATCTTGAGATACGGCTATCCTCACAGTATCATAACTGATAATGGCACAAACTTTGCTGAAGAAGCATTTGCAAGGTTCTGGCGAGAAAAGAAGATCTGGCTAGATATTGCATCAGTAGTCCACCCCGCATCGAACGGACAAGCGGAAAGATCTAATAGACTAGTTCTGTTCAGGATAAAACCCCGGTTCATTGAGCCGTTGCAAAGATCAGCGGGGTGCTAGATAGAAGAACTACCAGCGCTACAGTCGAGTTTAAGAACAACTCTGAAATCGATCAACAGAACGCCATTCGTTCTGGTATATTGGGCAGAAGCTGTATTACCAGCCAACATAGAGCATGACTTGCGCAGGTTCGCCCAATACACAGAGGCTGAAGTGCAAGAAGCCCGGCAAAATGATGTTGATCTGCTGGAAGAAGCGAGAGAACTGGCCTTGTCCAGATCCGCCATTTATCAGCAAAATCTCTGATGCTACCATAGCCGGAAAGTAAACCCCCGAGTTTATCGGAAAAGTGATCTGGTACTTCGGCTAGTGCAGCGCACTACTGGCATGCATAAGTTATCTCCTCCATGGGAAGGACCATTCATTATAAGCAAAGCATTGCACAATGATTTCTATTATCTCATTGATGCGCAGCCACAGGAGAAAAACAAGGCGGACATGTCCAGCGAGGAATCTAAGCGTCCATGGAATGTAGCTCTACTTCGACCGTTTTACACTTAGCGAAAAAGTGTATGTATCTCGAACTTGCATATGTCAGTATATATGTCGGCAATGAGCTTATCAATGAAACCTCGACACCCCGAGCAGAAACTCGGGGACTGCCTTAATAATAATTGTCTTTTCTGTATTTACTTTTATATATGTTGGCTGGCTTAAATTACTTACGCCCTAGTCGGATTAGTAGTGTGTGGGAACTAAAAACCCAACACTTCGACTTGCTTTTGCCAACAAGAATTGGCTTCATGGTAAGCAAGAGAACAAGTTTGGAATTGCTAAGCACATGAAAAACGACTAAGGAAAGGAACGTAATCGAGCCGACATTCGTTATTCGGACTAACCCTGTATTTACTTCATTTATGTTATGTTGAATTATATTGAGCTAATCCTAAAGTTCCAAGTATTGTTAAGTCAATTTTCTAAACCTCGGACTCATAAATCGAAAAAATCGAATCAAGGTAGACGCGAGCCGAATCACGAAATTGGAGGAACAAGAAAACGGAACTCGGGGACTCCGCCCAAGTTAATCTAGCATTAAGAACTTCATAGTAGCAAAAGATAACCATTGTTCTTAAGTACATCTGCATCCGGCATACCAGGGATTTAACGAATTTTAAGTGTTTTTTCATTCTAAGGAGCAGCAACGCCTGAGGTATAAGTCGTCGGAGGAGGTAATTCAGCATCGGTGATGGGAGCTTCAGTCTCTGCCTCATCGTCCGGGTTGATCTGAGCATCCTCCGGATCTTCAGTATCCTCGACAAACTACGAGGCTTCATCTTCTTCTCCACCAGCCGAACCATCTTCGACATATTCGTCGTTAACGGCGTCGAGGAAGTTTGGTCCTTCGTTCCAACTGTGGCAGAAGGCGTACTGGATGATTCCTAAGTGGAAAGCCACGGGAAGCACATCCGGAGGTGCCTCCATGGGTATGCCTACTTTCGTTGGTGGCTTCGGAAAGCTAGAAAAAGACCAAACAAACACCCCTAACAACCATATACACAGGTAGGCCACTAGAGATGCTATTACACAGATGTGCACCGTCCTACTTTTGTAACGATGTGAGCATATATCAGGAATCTTATTGGGTTTATGGTCATACACTCATACTCGTATGTCACTCATGCCGACTGAACAAAACAAACTTAGATAAAAAAAACTATCTGAGTTCTCAGAGTAGGGGTTTGTGTGAGATTTCTGATATCACAGCAGCGCACCAAAATCCCCACATGAGCACCGACCATCCTTGAACTTGTGGAGCCGTTTACTGTCCCGGACAACAATCACTCTGTTTGCAAGTAATGTGAAGAATTTGATAGAGCTGTGGCAGTCCCTGCACATGGTGATGTTCTTCGTGACACGGACTGTTGCGCCAGGAGGTGTTTCAAGCAGCCCCAGTGCAACGGCTAATCTCTCACTATGGTGCTTTACTGAACCTGCGGCAGGCTTGTCATCATCTTCGCTGTCAAGTAACTCAACATTCTGGTATGATTCATACCCAACGGCCTTAGATTTTTCCAGCAAATTCTTCAATAGTTGATAAAGCTCAGTAGCTCGAGGGTGAGTTCTGTCATCAGCTCTGAAGAAATACACCTTGTCTCTGATTGTAATCCAGCTACGATCTTTAAGAACCCCAACATCCTTGTGTTTAATCAGTTTCCGCACTCTTGCCACATCACGCCATCTACCTGTCGAAACGTACATGTTCAACAGCAATACATAGGTTTCAACCACTTTTGGCTTGAGCTCAAGGAGCCTATCAGCAGCATAGAAAGCAAGTTCCATGTTGCCATGACTCCGACATCCAGCTACCAAACTGGACCAGATGGCCTCGTTAGGCTCGAAATCTGTCCTTTTAATGAAGGAGAATGCATCACCCAACCGGCCCAACCGCACAAACATGTCAACCATGCACCCGTAATGGTCCACAAGAGGCTCTATGTGATACTCATTCTGCATCATGTCAAGATAGCGTTCAGCCTCCTCGACTAACCCACCATAGCTGCAGGCTGATAGTACACTTACAAAGGTGATTTCATTTGGTTTAGCACCAGCTAATAACATGTCCTCAAAGAGTTGTATGGCATCTTGTGATCGGCCATGTTGTGAGTACCCTGAAATCATAGAGGTCCATGTGACTAGTGTCCGTGTTGGCATTTCTACAAAAGCTTTGGTTGCATAATCAATGCATCCACACTTGTTATACATGTTTACCAGTGCGCTATTTACAACAACATCTGACAAAAAGCCAGTCTTTATCGTCTGTGCATGAATTTGCTTCCCCTGCCCCAAGGCCATCATGGCACTGCAGACTGATAGTATACTTGAGAAAGTGAACAAATCTGGCTTCATTGCAGACCTCACCAGATCACGGAAGATTTTGAGTGCCTGAAACCCTCTTGACCGAGCATGGATATCATCCTTTGCTGAGTCAATGCTTTGAGCATATCCCGAGATCCTTGCGTTCCATGTGATAATGCTGACGTCCTCCATCTCTTTAAACAACCGCATAGCCTCGTCTGTTTCACCCTTCCTGAGGTAGAGGTACATTGTGGAGTTTTTCATTGGAAGATTTGGTTCACATCCAATCTTAAAGCAGAAAGCTTGGACTTGCTTGCCCAGATTCATATCCAGCTTTGCACCACACAAGCTCATCACACTCGTTAACGTAAATTCATTTGGCATCACTCCTCCCTTGAGCATATCGAGAAACAAACTAATTCCAAGTTCCATGCAGTTTTCATCTTCGCTGCAGGCAGATATCATTGTTGTCCACGTGATCACATTCTTATCAGGGATTCTCTTAAAGACCCTGATGGCAGATTCTAAGTTTCCAGACTTGGCATACAACCTACAAAGTGAATTACCCATGCTTGTGATTGTATCAGTTTTATACTTAATGGCGTAACCATGAACCTGCCTGCCCAAATCAATGTTGTGTGCGGCACAGCATGAATTCAACATGCCACCTAATGTGTAATGCGATGGGTACTTCCCCAGCTCAAGCATCTCAACAAATACCTCTAGTGCTAATATCGGTTCAGAATTCAGAGTATAGCCTGTTATAAGCGTTGTCCACGTGACCACATTCTTCTCAGGCATTTCATCGAAGACGTTGCGTGCATCCTGGCTCGCCCCACATCTCATGTACACATTCACTAAAGATGTTGCCACAAACATATCCACGTTAGTTCCAGTCTTCACCATGTGCGCGTGCAGGGCCTTGGCAGTGCTGAGGCTGCTAGTTTCAATGCACCGGTGCAACAGAGGCACGTACATCGCTGACTGCACAGTTTGACCATATTTCAGCATGCTCATTGCTTCCTGTGCATCTAGAGGCCGAGGGGGGCTCTCCAATCTGCCATTTTCCAGAACTCGAGTGCTCCTCTGATAAGAGCTGCCCTGCGAATAAGGAATTGTGAAAAGAAAATAGTAAGCACATGCTGAGCCGTCTCATCGTTGTCCTGCATTATTCGCCCCGATTAGCAGAGATACAAAAAGTAAAGGTCGAAAGACTTTGGGATTAAATCTTGTGGAACCGAAAAGCATGAAAAAGTTCAAACCATTCTTAGAAAATACCGACCTGAAAAGGTGCGGAGCAACAAGAATTTAACTAACAAAACTGGGAAGAGCCCTGCTCAAGCACACAACCATTTTTCTTAGTCAAGAGGAGAAAAGGAAGAAAACGGATACGAGCTAGTCACCTTGTCGAAGCCGATCGAGCTCGGCAGGGGCTTGCGGGGGTCCACAGCAACGGCGGTCGGAATGAGAGTGGCGGCGACGGCCCCGCCGGAGACAGCAAGGGAGGGGATGGATGCCATTGGCGGGGCGGGTGGGTGGGTCAGAAGGGTGTAAGTGAGAGGGCCAGCATCACGAAGATAGAGAGCAAAGGGGATTGTGAGATTAGATTTCTAGGTCCAGTCTGCGGCAGGAAGGAAGATAGGAGATAAGGGTGTCTCCACCGAACCAAACTGCCGACCCAAAACGACCGTTTTTATCTACTAGCACACACGTCTGTTCGTTGCTATAGAGATAAAAATTAACGTGATGATAAATTTTAAAGGCAATTCAAATTTTGCCCCAAAATCGAACGCCACGCCTTACCGTACTACTCGTTCATTCCTTTTCATTATCTACTTCAACAAAGCACAAGTAGCGGCGAAGTCTGATAGAAGGGTCAAATTTGACTCTACGATCGAACTCTTTAAAATTTTCGTCACGGATTTACACTGACATTTTTTTAAACTGTTATAGATTGAGTCTGTTATTCTCACTCTCGGCAAGGAATACATGACATGTTTACGAACTGGAAACAAAGAAAGTCTAGAACATGTCTAATTCCATCTAGTATGGGTCGTTCCGTACCAAGCCAGCTATCTATCTGCCACACGCGCAGCAGTTCATGGCCCAACTCCCTAGTCCAGCACAGCATACCCCTTCGTTGTCTACCCCCAGACACGAGCAACTCGATGGAGGTCCTTGCAGTGTCGATCGATGCTGTAGCGATTCCCGTCTCCGCCCCGTCTCTTTCTCGAGGATAAGCGCCACGGAGATGCCCAACCTTACCTCTAGCCTCTCCTCACCCCAGCGCTTGCTCACCTTCTCTCTCTGCTGTGCTCCACAAGCTCTCGAGGTCGCCGGCGCCGTCGCGCTGTCTGACCACCGATGGAGACTTTCCCACACCTCTCCATCGTGACCGAGAGATCTGCCTCATCTTTGTAGCTCAAGGAATCAGACCAGCTCATCCCCAGCCGTCGGCATCGAACTCATGTTTCCCACAGCCGCCAAGCTCTTCTGCGGCTGCGTCGTTGTCCGTGCGCCTCCTCCGCCCACTCTGACCAGGCCATCGACTTCAGGGTGAGAAACGGTCCTCCCGACCCCCCCCCCCCCCCCCCCCCCTTGTCTCCCTCTTTGATTGGTTCGAGCTTCCATCTTGCGTTGCCGCTTGCCGCCGCTCCGGTGCGTCACCCCACCCAGTCCCCATCCACCTCGCAAGATCCTGGAGCACGGCAACGCAAAGCAATGACGGAGATTCTTGGGGATGTGAGGTCGAGCCACCACATTGGGGGACGGCGAGATCCAACTGTGCGGGGAAGCTCAAGTCGCTGTGGGAAGATCCTTGATTTTTGTATTTGGCGGAGACGACGGACACGATGGCGACCACGCGCGGTAGGATGGCCAGGGCCCTACCTACGCCTCTCTTGGTGATCTATCGAATGGCACGTGTTAGTTCAGGGGAACGACTAGGAGGAGGTGAAATCGAAGCGGGGGCTCACTAGCGGCGAGGCAAATGGGAGCAGTGCCAAGCGTGATGCAGAGCAGGGCATAGCACGACGGAGCTGGCAAACTGCGCGATGGAGAAGGATGGTTGGGACCCGGCGCATGCGGCGACGGGAGCGCGCAGCGGATGCGGCTGCATCGACGCCGTCATCGGCGATGCGGATGAGCTCAGAAAATAGCTATATTTGGGAATTGCTACTCCTTTTTTCAGCCGACCAAGCGTATAGTTTCACTCGGTGATGGGATAGTAGGCGAGAGGCAGCGTGCAGCGCAGGGCAGAGGCGAGGCGTGCGAGGCAACAACGAGCATGGTTGGAGATTTTTTTCTATTTGAACCGTTATTTCCACTTAACGGATAACATAGGTGGGTAATTTGGTGTCTAGTAGGAGGATAAAATCGTCTAAAAAAGACTGGTTGACAGAAGCGCTGCTTCCTTTATTATTAGGTACTAGCACAATACCCGTGTGTTGCAACGGGTCAACAAATCAAAAATTACACCGACGAAAAATAGAAGTATCAAAAGATTCAGTTTTAGTTTTGTTAGGACTCATATTTTTTTGATCCGGTATCCGGAGAAGTCCTGGCACCACTCTTTAATTTTCTGAGGAGCGTGTGGCACGTCACAACCTTGAGGACGTCTTTTTTAAACAACAACGGCTTCGTTGTGCCACCAAAGAACCATCGGCGGAGGGCTTTCTCTCTCCCTCGATTGCTGTCGTTGCTTCTGATTGTTAGCACCATGACCACCTATTCGTGTCAGACATCCCTCCAAGCTCCTATCTGTTAGTGTTAGTTTGTTAGTGTTAGTTTATCACCACCATCCACGGGGTAGCTTCTCATCATAGCTCAGATCGCCCATTGGCTACGGACCATCGCCCGAGGGCTTTTGTCTCCCTTCATCGGTCCCAACCGTTGCTTCCAAGGGTAAGTACCATAGTCGGGGACATCTCCCAGATCCTATGCGTTATTGTTGGTGGATCCATCAATCGACCGGGTTGCGAAAATCAAGCCTCCAGAAATGGAACATTTTATTCAGGCGTATTTTTTCTCTAGTTGATGTTATAGAAAGCACTGGGACACGTGGATATACAATTACAAACTAGACACGTACCACGGTCGCTTTGCAACTTAACAATAAAGATATTGCAGGCTTAAAATTCTTCGTTTACTTTGTGTACATAAAAAATTAAAGACAAAATAAGAGACTATACCTACATCTTTACCTATTTAATTTGAAGTTATACTTCCCAAATTCGGTGGCGGTCTTGTATTGAAGGAGATATGCCCTAGAGGAAAATAATAAATAGGTTTTTATTGTCATATCTCAATTAGTTTATAATAGTTTCATATTGTGCTATAACTGTGCCAAGTAGAAACATTGGTACAGGTTGAAACAGCCAAGTCCCTAGTAGCCTTTATTCATACTAGTTCGTTGGTCATGAGGATGATCTGGGTTTCAAGATCATGGGCATTTATGTCAATTGACAACGGGGTCATATTGGAGAATGATGTGATGGACATTCCTCGAAGGATTGCAACACGATCAAGTCATACAGTTCATTGTTGCAACAGCTATACCTAGACTCTTTTTCCTTAGACCGTGAGCTCATATTACTCACTGTTTCCCGAGGCTGCTTTGACTGCATCGACCGTCATCTGGTAATACGGTGACCATAAAGGTGTATGTTGGGTATTCCGAAGGAACAGTTGATGACATGTGACTACAAGACCGGGATTTGTTCACTCACATGACGGGTAAAGATACATACGGCCGGCTTGGTGAGATTACATCCATAAATGTTGCAACATGTGACTCGGTCACGGGGATGTAATATCACGGTAACAAAAAAACAGAACTTATTGTGAACGAGATTGAACAAGCTATGTGATACTAATGATCGGATCTCGGACAAGTCGTATCAAGAAACAAAAGGAATTGGATGCTACATTTAGCGGTTCAAATGACATTATCATCAGGAATGCATAGGGGTCACATGGATATCCCTGGTCCCTCTGTTGATCATTGATACAGATCATGTCTAGAGCATTCCCGAGCCGTGAGAGGATACACTTAAGGGTACGATGAGAGTGATCATTCGTAAGACAGAATCACAGTAGAGAAAGAGAAAGCTGGAATTATTCCGCAGAGAGATCTGAAGTTGTTCGGGGAAAGAATAAAGGACTGGAATCATTTCGAGAAAGATCTGAAGTCGTTCGGAGGAAATCGAAAGGGAACCGAAAGGTGTTTCGGGTCAAGAAGGATTTTGTAATATCTATTTACATATTAATTAATGTAATTAATATTAAATATAATATTAATATCTAATTTGAAGGGGTATTCTACTAATGGGCCAAACTTCCTAGGGAAAAAGGGCCCATGAGGGAAAACCGAAGAAGTGAAGGGCCAAGGGCCAAAGGGCCAAGAACAAGGCGCCTCAAGGGGGCCCACCCGGCCAGCCTAGGGCTGTGCGCGGGGTGGGACCCACCCCTGGCCGGCCGGCTAATGGCCCAAAATATAGCGAGCTCGTTGGGGAACCCCAAGAGGAAGGTATGATGAGCACAGTAACAAGTTTTCCCTCAGTTATGAAACTAAGGTTATCAATCTAGTAGGAGCAAGGAAACACCTCCAAGGTGTTGCTAGCTGGACTTTGGCAGGGCGCACTACCGGTGCCCGCAGCAACATGGAAACCTGCACAACACAACCACAGAACTTTGCCCCCAACTTATAGTGAGGTTGTCAATCTCACTGGTTTTGCTGAAAACAAAGGATTAAACGTATTGTGTGGAAGAAAGTAATAGTTTGCAGAAAGTAAACAGAAAGTAGTAAACAGTTGATTATAGATTGATGATAAAAGAAAGGAATGGGGTCCATAGTTCACTAGTGGTGGCTCTCCTTAAGATAGATGACATGTTGGGTGAACAAATTACAGCGGGGCAATTGACAAACATCGAGAAAGCAATATGCATATACTACTCATCTTGACTCCTTTGAGACTTGATTGGGCATTACAACATTATACATAGACCGTAAACCAACTGCATCTATGACTAATAATCCACCTTCAGGTTATCATTCGAACCCCCTCCAGTATTAAGTTGCAAGCAACAGATAATTGCATTACGCAGTGCGTGTAAAGTAAACAATACGATTGTTCTATGAACAAAGGATTGTTGTTTCCTCCCTAGTAGCAATAGCACATCTAGTACCTTAGAGATTTCTGACACTTCCCCAGATTACTAGAGTCATGAACCCACTATCGAGCATAAATAGAGTTGCTAGCATCTACTTGGCCAAGATAGCTACTAACAACGGAAAGCATGCAAGATCACAAATAACAAAGACATGATAAAATCAATAATCAATCTGAAATAGCATCTCAATATCCATCGGATCCCCGCAAACACAACATGTAGGACCACCCCCTGGCGCGGGCCAGGCCTGGCTGCGTGGCCAGGTGGTGCGGCCGCCCTCTGGCCCCTCTCCGTCTCGTATTCTAGCTCCGTGTGTCCCTCGGTGAAAAACTGACTTTGGCTTTTGTCCCGTCCAATTCCGAAAATATTCATTTTCTGACTTTCCTGGAACCAAAAATAGCAGAAAACAGGCAACTGGCACTATGGCTCTAGTTAATAGGTTAGTCCAAGAAAGTGTATAGATAGTACTCAAAAGTGTGGACAAAACATAAGAGAGTAGATAAAATCAAGCATTGTACATCAAAAAGTATGGATACATTAGCAACATATCAACATCCCCAAGCTTAACTCCTGCTCGTCCTCGAGTAGGTAAGTGATAAAAAGAAAGAATAATTTTTGAGGTGACATGCACCATCATAAACTTGATCAAAGTATTTGTAAAACATTGATAGCTGGGATCATAGTACTTCAATCATAACATGAAAGACAAAGTTCTAACAATAATACAAAGCAACTATTGTTGCAACATGAAAAGGCACAAACAAAAGATTCATGAATAACAATGCTTTGCAAGACGTTTGTTTGTTTCACATAAAGAAAACATAGCATAGTGGCATTCAGCTTGTCCCTCATAGAGTAGCAAATAGATGCATAGGACACCTTCAAAGTTCATAAGAGTGACTAGATACAAATAGTTTAAGAACAAGCCATATCAAAGTTATGCATCAATCAACAAGTCTTGGGACAATGCACATAGAACTAAGAATGGCCACTATGCTCTCAAAGTAGGTGCATAAATATAGAAGGTGGAGACTCAACATAAAAGTAAAAGAAAGGCCTTCATAGAAGGAAGTAGGGATTCAAGTTTCATAAAGAGCTTCCAAAAATTATGGTACTTGTTAGCTTTCAGCTCTTATTGCCCCTATCATAAGAATCTTGAAGTGATTAAGGTTAAAGTAAACAAACTATGGTGTATATGCTTGCCGAAGTATAAGTTGGAAATGTCATGTCCCTTGAATACGAGGGCTGCTCCTCATGCTACTCAAGTTTAGTTACCGGTAAGTCTTTGTCATAGTAAGTACATGTGTATCATAGAGAACCGCCAACGGGGTACCCCTTGCCCGATGATAAGGAAGAATCCCCATATCAAAATGACAAGGTAAGCATACAACGAGGATCTCAGCAATCTTCTTATTTACCATGGGAAAATGGTGCTTTTTTCTCTCTTTCCTCTTTTCTCATATCTCTTTTTTTTCTCTCTTTTTTCTCAATATTTGATTCTCTTTTTTTTATAAGAAGAATGCTTCGTAGACAACTCATTATGGTTATGCTTCAGGTTTCCACCATGTCGGCATGGATTAGACTAGCGGCCCATGCGTTTTTATAACACACACACATAACTCCATGGACTTACAAGCTCCCCTTTCATTTCACACCAACGATATCCATAGAAAAAAGAGCATGATATCAACTAGGTACAAAGTACAAGTGCAATGTTGAAAGCGTTCCCCATGACAGCATGGTTCTGCTAATCCCTAACATATAAGTGCAAGAATATACAACATAGACGACACAATGGTTCAAGTTTATTAAGGGCAAGAAAAGTAAAGTGTGCCATCAAGTTCGTGAGAGCTTTAATCACTAGTTTTCTCATAACAAGTTTAATTTGGAAGGTAGATAGAAACACGAATATACTTGGAATAGCAAATGCTAATAGGTAGGTATGGTGGACTCTTTGGAATAACTTGGTTTTAGGAGTTGGATGCATGAGTGGAACTCATACTTGGTTATGGAGGCTAGCAAAATACTGGGAGCGACCAACTAAGAGAGCAATAATGGCCATAATCATGCAGAGCGACAAAACATCATTAATCAAAGCATAAAGTGATACTACAAGTCGAAAAATATAGGATCATAAAGGCTATGGTGACTTGGGATAGTCATAACATGGTGTGAGCATGTGCCAAGTCAACCCAAATAAAGCATCAAAGGAGAATACCATAATACTATGCTTTAATATGCTAAAACAACGCATGATTCTTTCAAAGGCACATTAAGCAATCTCAATTGTTTATAACATGTCATGCTACAACAAAGATCACTAAGAATAAGGCCACAACAATATTAAGCATGGCATGACAAAGCATAGGCCACACTCAAAAACAAGCTCTCTTTACCACTTAAGCATGAAATTTTCCTACTCTTTTCCAATCCAAACCAAACTATTTGAAAACCAATGTATCAAAGAGGGGGTCCAACCAATTTATTCAGCAAACTAAGGAAACCAAGCAAACGAAAAACCAAAATGAAAAAGAAAAATAATACGCTCCAAGAACAACACAACTGTGCATGAAACAATAAAAATGAAGTGTTTGGAAGAAACCTGGAATTTTTATTGATGAAGAAGGGGATGCCTTGGGCATCCCCAAGCTTTGACGCTTATACTTCTTGGATATTTCTTGGGGTGACACGCGTGGAATCTCCAAGCTTGAGCTTTAGTCCATTCTTTATCTCATTACTCATTCCTTCCATACACTTGAAATTTTTCCTTCATACAAAACTTCACACAATCTTTATTAGCAACATTAGTGTACTCAAGATAATAAGTCTTTAGGTTTAGTTTCAACACCAATAAAACTTCCATTAAAACACAAGCTACTGCAGCACTTCCCTCAAAAAGCTCAATTCCCCAAAAGAAACCAAAAAGGAACCAACAAGAAGCAAATGCAAATAATGGTAGAAATCTGTCAAAACAGACCAGCAGGTAAAAACCAATTTTTTCGAAGACCTTCTATTGCTCAAATCGAAAAGTGTTGAACTAACAAAAGTTAGATAACAACCTGGGGCAGAAGCCTCAAAACGTCGTACCGAGATTTTACACGAATTTTTACGGTGAAGCACAAAAATCTGTTTCAGGACAACAACTTTCCCAATCATTACTTCTCTCTCATTAGAGGTTACTCTTGGCACAAAAAGAAAATAAAAAGGATAAGGAGAGGTTATTACTAAAGAAATAACTTCCAAGACTCATCTAAAACTTTTGGGTTGTCTCCCAATAAGTACTTTTCTTTAACGCCTTTAAGTTAGGCATGATAGTTTGAGAAGATGCTCACATTGGAAATATGAATTGAAGTAAAAGAGAGCATCAAGAAGAAAATTCAAAACACATTTAAGTCTAACCCACTTCCTATGCATAGGAATCTTGTATGCAAATAAATTCACAAAGAACAAAGTGACAGGCATAGGAAGATAAAACAAGAATAACTTCAAAACTTTCAGCACATAGAGAGGTATTGCAGTACCATGAAAACTTTTACAACCATATTTTCCTCTCTCATAATAATTTTCAGTAGCCTCTTGAATAAAATCAACAATATAACTATCACATAAAGCATGCTTTTCATGATCTACAAACACATAATTTTTATCAAGCTCAAAAATAGTGGGATTAAAACCTTCAAACCCACTTTTAACAATTTTATAACAAGATGATTGATCAATCTCATTTTCAATAGTCGTACAATTAATATTATCAACTAATATAGTACCATCATCTAGAGCTTTATTATAAACATTTTCAAAAGAATCCATAGGAACATAACTTTCATCCTCCTTTGGTAAGCATGGGGGACAATCAAATAATGTAAGGGGTAAAGTGTTACTCTCATTAGAAGGTAGGCATGGATAGATCCATTCTTCCTCCTTTTGTTCATGACTCTCCTCCTCTTTTTCATCTAATGAGCTTTCAGGTTCAGCAATTTCTTCTTCCAGAGGCTCCTACAAGGCATTAGTCTCTTCTGTTGGTGGAGAGCATCTTTTAAGATATTCAAGAATATAGCCATTTTCTTCCTTGTAATTATCAAAGCAAAATTTAAGTATATCATAAACCTCATATTTATAAGGTGCCTCATCAGTATTTTCAAGCAAATAAGCAAGTTTGAATGCACCCTTCCAAGCAATAAATTCTTAAATATGTTCCACATCATAAAAGTCATAATTTCCCTTAACATAAGAAGATATGGTAACATCATCATTGTACTCACATTGAAAAGGAAAGTGTTTATACCTCTTACAGCAACAAGATTTATCAAAGCAATAAGTAACATTATAAGTAGAGCACACGTTTTTAGCAATGGTATATAATTTATCAATTTGTTCCCATAAGTGTTTCCCTTTTTGTCACAAGCGGTGTTCCTTATAATAATATTTTTTGTTCTTCCATGAACCCACCTTGCTAATTAGATTCAGTTTCAAAGAAACCAACCATTGATATAAAGCATGATAAAGCAAGACAATAATAAACCAACGAAAATAACAACTATAGTAGGAACTATTTTTTTGTATTTTTGATAAAAGAAACAAGCAAACAAAGTGGAAATAAACGAAGAAAAACAAAAATTACAAAGTAAAGAGATTGGTTATGAGGGACGCCCCTTTTGAAGATGTCCTTGACTCCTCGGCAATGGCGCCAGAAAAATAGCTTGATGGCCCAAAATATATCGAGCTTGTTGGGGAACCCCAAGAGGAAGGTATGATGAGCACAGCAACAAGTTTTCCCTCAGTTATGAAACCAAGGTTATCAATCCAGTAGGAGGAAGGAAACACCTCCAAGGTGTTGCTAGCTGGACTTTGGCAGGGCGCACTACCGATGCCAGCAGCAACGTGGAAACCTGCACAACACAACCACATAACTCTGCCCCCAACTTACAGTGAGGTTGTCAATCTCACCGGTTTTGCTAAAAACAAAGGATTAAACGTATTGTGTGGAAGAAAGTAATAGTTTGCAGAAAGTAAACAGAAAGCAGTAAACAGTTGATTGTAGATTGATGATAAAAGAAAGGACCGGGGTCCATAGGTCACTAGTGGTGGCTCTCCTTAAGATAGATGACATGTTGGGTGAACAAATTACAGCGGGGCAATTGACAAACATCGAGAAAGCAATATGCATATACTACTCATCTTGACTCCTTTGAGACTTGATTGGGCATTACAACATTATACATAAACTATAATCCAACTGCATCTATGCCTAATAATCCACCTTCAGGTTATCATCCAAACCCCCTGCAGTATTAAGTTGCAAGCAACAGATAATTGCATTACGCATTGCATGTAAAGTAAACAATACAATTGTTCTATGAACAAAGGATTGTTGTTTTCTCCCTAGTAGCAACAACACATCTAGTACCTTAGAGAATTCTGTCACTTCCCTAGATTACTAGAGGCATGAACCCACTATCGAGCATAAATACTAACTCTTGGAGTTGCTAGCATCTACTTGGCCAAGATAGCTACTAACAACGGAAAGCATGCAAGATCACAAATAACAAAGACATGATAGAATCAATAATCAATCTGAAATAGCATCTCAATATCCATCGGATCCCCTCAAACACAATATGTAGGATTACAAATAGATGATCTTGATCATGAATGGAGCTCACAAGATCTAAACATGATAGCACAAAGGAGGAGAACCAGCCATCTAGCTACTACATGGACCCGTAGTCCAAGGATGAACTACTCACGCATCACACCGGAGGCTTGCATGGTGATGAAGAAGGCCTCTAGGGTGAATTCTCCCCTCTGGCAGGGTGCCGGAAGAGCTTCAGATCCCTCCCGATCTAGGGATGGAGATGACGGCGGCTACAGACTCTTTCGTGGAATTTTGATCGGGTGGTTAGGGTTTCTGTATCAGAGGCATCTTATAGGCGAAAGGGGAGGCCAAGGGGATGCCTGGGCTGGCCACACCACCCCCTGGCGTTGGCTAGGCCTAGCCGCACGACCAAGTGGTGTGGCCACCCTCTGGCCCCTCTCCGTCTCGTATTCTGGCTCCGTGTGTCCCTCGGTGAAAAACTAACTTTGGCTTTTGTCCCGTCCAATTCCAAGAATATTCATTTTCTGACTTTCCTAGAACCAAAAACAACAGAAAACAGGCAGCTGGCACTGTGGCTCTTGTTAATAGGTTAGTCCAAGAAAGTGTATAAAAATTACTCCAAAGTGTGGACAAAACATAAGAAAGTAGATAAAACCAAGCATGAAACATCAAAAATTATGGTACGTTAGCAACATATCACCGGCCCATTGTGCCCTAAGGGTCCATGCGCCTCCCTCTCTCCCTTGAATAGTCCCACATGGGAAACACAAATGGGAGGGCACACCCCCTCCCCCTATATAAAGGGGTGCCCATGGGTGGGATTGGACACACCAATATTTGGAGATGTCCTTTGGTTGACTTCCTCCTTTCCTCTCTCTCTAGCCCTTGTGACCATGGCCCCAAGTTTGGGTTGTGTGAACGAGGCACACCTGTAGTATGCCTGTCAACACCCGGATTTTTAATCCCAGATGCCCGTTATGCCATACCTCGCAATCCCAGGATTGCCATTTTTGCGAGACATAATAGATTGGATATCACAGTACATCATCCATTACAAACCATACATAAGGTCTTACACAAATAAGGATCTCATGATCCAGTCTTAATACAACAATCAGCGGCAATAAAAGATAAGCGTAGCGGTGGGGTCCATCTTCAGGGGCACAGCAATGCTGACGAAGGCAGATAGTCCTAGTTATCATAGCTGTCCTGTTGGCCATCATCTTGGTACTCTCCTTCATAGTCTGGCCATGAGAATAGCCAGGGACAAAAGCCATGAGTACTCTTTAAGTACTCGCAAACTACCTCTAACAAGTAATATAATTCTAGGTTAAAGTGCTAAATCTAAGTTTACTATAAAGTTAAGTTTAAAACCTAAGCTGAGTTCTGAAGCAAAGAAAGATAAAATAAAGTTCTAGAATCACTTAAGTTGGGAAGTTCTTGTCATAAAACACAACCTTGTTGTGATCAAGTAAAAATTCATCATTCCTTTCATAAGTCATTTTGAAAACATGTGACAACGAAACAGTATGGCCATTCCAACTGTCCATAACCGCGGACGCGGCTATTCGAATAGTTTGACACTCTGCAGAGGTGGTACACTTTCACCACAAGATTCGATACATCTGTCTGGGATAACCCTGAATCATCATACTTAGTATGCAAATAATCAAACATAACCTTACCTTTACACACCCTAGTATAAGCACCTCTCCTATGAGCATGGCCTCCCAACCATGACCATCAGTCATCTTAGGCACTGCATATGTGGACATCATGAGAGGTAGCCTCAGCTCAAACCTCTCCCGCGAGGGAACTAATACTAATGCATATAAATTTCCAGCTAAGCCTTACCCAATTCAGGTAGTGTGGTTGTACGGTAAATTTGGAATGGTATCGCATCCGAATCCAACCATCAGTTTTGTAAAAGGGTTAAGGCTCATGCCTCAACATTTTCACCATCGTAACCATTTGTGTTTCTCAACATATGTCAAAACATCTCAATAGAATGACTCATCATTCCATGGTTTTCACAATTCATTTTCACCAAGTATTCCCATCGACAATGACTCAAGTTTTTGATCTACTCTAAACTACTAAGTTAAGAGTGTTCACTAAGGTGGAAAAGATAGGTTCAATCTCATGCCGTAGAATGACATTTAAAGGGGTTCTAATTAGGTCAAGTTTTATACTCTTTATGCTACCTTTAAAACAAGTAAAGGACTTTGTGTAAAGTAAAGGAAGTAAAGCTTATACATAAGACTTGGGGTATCTAATAGTCAAGTAGTGTAATCAAAGCATGCCTAAAGCATCTTTGCTAAACCATCTAGTTTAATCCTAGCTTGCTAAGCATTATACTTGCAAGGGTTAGCTTGCATTGTTAATGGTGGCTTGCTGTGCAGTGCAGTGGTTGAAGTTTTCTTCTTCTTCTTCTTGGTAGAAATCCTATTCCTCGAAAGCTTGGTCGGTACTATCGTCTATAAATACATACGGAGTACAAAATCACCAAACAATACTTAACTAGTCTAATTAGCATTCTAAGACACACATTTGATGATCTATTATCATCTCAACCATCACAAGTTTCATTTAATAGTTTCACTCTTTTTAATTTAGAAAAGTAATTTCTACTCATTGAAAAATTAACTAAGATTTAATATTCACCACTTAAAATATGGGATCATGTGGACACATGTCCTCTGAGCGGCAGAGGCGGCGGTGTCCACGGCGAGCGGTGGCTGTGGTGCTTTGGGCGGCGAATGGGCATGTCCCTCGTGTTCCCTGGGTCGTGGCAGAGCGGTGGGCACGGGCTGCGGTCGAGCGGCGGCTTGTGCACGCGTGCCGGGTGCGGCGCTCTGGCGCGTTCTCGGCATGGCGCGATGGCACTGGGCGCGGGCACTCCTCGGTGGTCCACTGCTGCGCTTGGCTTGGGGAGGGGACAGAGGGTGGCGGTGAGGTCCTGGCTACCTCCTAGACATAGCGAGAGAGAGGGAGGTGGTCTGCTGGGGCGAGTACAGGGTCGGCCGGCGAGCTAGTGCTCGGGGTGGCTCGACACTGTGGCTAGGGACAAGGTGGTGAGGTGCTAATGGCCTGGCTAGATCAAGAGGGGACAAGGGGATTAAATGGAGATCAAATGGGGGCAAAACCCTGTTCAAAACAGTGAGCTAGGATTAGGGTGTAAATCATGCATGCCAAGTGTTTGATGAAATGGCCGCATGAGATAAACTTTGGAATTTTGAAAAGATTTTTGGTGGGTTTGCTAGGCATAAGCTTGAGACTCTATGGGTGCTTGGGTTTTGAAAATTGATCTTGTTTGAGTGGTTTTTGAAATAGGGTGATCTTGAGACATACACTAGATTCAATTTTAAACTGTCATTTAAAATTAGCATTTGAATGTTTTTAGCAGATCACAAAGTGGGCCTTGGTACCTCATTATGTGTACTATCAAGGGGTGTAAAGATCCACACATGTTTCTGTTAAGTTTTGAGTACTAGGAATAGCTAAAGTAGGCATGATAGTTAATTTGGCCAAAATGACCATTTACTTCAATTATTCATTTTGAGTTGTTCTTCTTTGGGAAAAGTTTGGGAATGATTTAGATGATGTTTATTTCACCTAAGAAACATTTTACAAGCAAGGAATCACAGAAACATGGTAATTCAAATCAATTCCTAAATTAAATGCACATACACATGAATGCTTTCATTTTTAATTTGGAAAAGTTTTTGTTAACCCTAAATTTGATGATTTGGATCTTGATAAACTTGGATTGAAGTTTTTGGGATGTTACAAACCTTCCCCCCTTAAACAAAATCTCGTCCCGAGATTTACAAAGAAAACTAGGAACTAAAGAGATCTGGGAACTCTGTCCTAATGTAATCTTCGCGCTCCCAAGTGGCTTCCTCCTTCGTATGGTTGCTCCACTGAATCTTGAGAAACTTGATGCTCCCGGTCCTGGTGGTTCTGTAGGCTTCTTCTAAGATACGTATGGGCACTTCCCGATAGGTCAGGTCATTGTTGATTTCTATAGCTCTGTGATCTATGTTCTTGAAAACTTCAGTCTTCTCAGGAACTTCCAATCATTTGCGAAGTAACGAGATATGGAACACATTGTGGATGGCTGACATCTCTTCAGGAAGTTCCAGTTGATACGATACTTCTCCTCGACAGTTCAGAATCTTAAAGGGCCCGATATATCTGGGGGCCAACTTTCCTTTTAAACTAAAGCGTTGAGTTCCTTTCAATGGCGAAATTTTCAGATATACAAAATCTCCGACATTGAAAGTCAGGTCTCTCCTTTTGTCAGCATAACTCTTCTGTCTGGATTGGGTGGTCTTGAGGTGCTCACGGACTTTGTGAACTTTCTCTTTTGCTTCTTTGAGAATGTCGGGTCCAAAGATCTGACTCTCTCCTACTTGCGACCAATTTAAAGGGTTACGACACTTTCTTCCATATAGGTATTCAAATGGTGCCATCTGCAAACTAGCTTGATAACTGTTGTTATATTAGAATTCTGCGAAAGGCAGGCAGTCTTCCCATTTTGATCCGTATTCTAACACACAAGCTCTAAGCATATCCTGTAAGATCTGGTTGACTCTCTCAGTCTGCCATCAGTTTGCGGGTGATAAACGGTACTGAAGTTCAACTTGGTTCCTAATCCTTCCTGGACTTTCTGCCAAAATCTCGAGGTAAACTGGGTTCCTCGATCTGATACTATGGTCTTGGGGGTTCCATGCAGACTAACAATTCTAGCGATGTACAACTCTGCTAGCTTCACACTCTGGTAGGTAGTCTTGATAGGTATAAAGTGGGCTACCTTGGACAATATATCAACTATGACCCAGATTGAGTCATTTCCCCTACTAGAAGTAGGCAAACCGGTGATAAAGTCCATTCTGACGGAATCCCATTTCCATTCCGGAATCTGCAATGGTTGCAACAGTCCTGCAGGTCTCTGATGTTCTGCTTTGACTCTTTGACAGATGTCACATTTGGTGATGTAGCTTCCGATTTCTCTCTTCATATTATGCCACCAAAATTGCTCTTTCAAATCCTGATACATCTTCGTTCCTCCGGGGTGGATAGAATAAAGAGTATCATGAGCTTCCTTCATGATAACTTGCTTCAGCTCTGAATCTGCTGGCACACAGATACGTCCTTTGTACCACAGTACTCCTTCTTCGTCTTCGGTGAATCCAGGTACCTTTCATGTACCAATACGACGTTTGATTCCATCTATACTTTCATTCCCCTTCTAGGCTTCCTTGATTTGGCTAATCAAAGTGGGTTGAAGTTCAATGCTAGCTAAGAATCCTTTGCTAACTAATTCAGTCCTGAACTGCTCCAACTCTTCATACAAACTTGGCTGCTTCTCCTTGATCATGGTGTTTAGCCTACACGGCAATTTGCTAAGAGCATCCGCTACCACATTGGCTTTGCCGGGGTGATAGTGAATGTCAAGGTCATAATCCTTGATTAACTCTATCCATCTCCTTTGCCTCATATTCAGCTCCTTCTGAGTGAAGATATATTTTAAACTCTTGTGATCTGAGTAAATCTCACAGCGATTACCCATCAAATAATGACGCCATGCCTTTAATGCTAGAACCACAGCTGCTAGTTCAAGATCATGGGTCAGATAGTTCTGCTCATGCTGCTTCAGTTGTCGAGACAGATATGCGATGACTTTGCCTTCTTGCATCAATACACATCCTAGACCAATCTTGGATGCGTCACAATACACATCAAACGGTTTCTTGATGTCTGGCATGATTAATATTGGGGATGATATCAATCTCTTCTTCAGCTCCTGGAAACTGGCTTCACACATGTCGGTCCATTCAAACTTCTTGTCCTTCTTCAACAATTGGGTCATGGGTCTGGCGATACTCGAGAATCCTTCTACGAACTTGCGGGAATCTCCCGCTAATCCGAGAAATGCATGGACTTGGGTTTGAGTGGTTGGGGCTTCCCATTCATTGACATCTTTGATCTTGGCAGGATCAACAAAGACTCCTCCGGCAGACACAATATGTCCTAGGAATCCTACTTCTTTCAGCCAAAACTCACACTTGCTGAACTTGGCATATAACTGATGTTCTCTCAGGGTTTCTAGCATGATCCTCAGATGTTGCTCATGGTCTTCTTCTGACTTGGAGTAGATAAGAATGTCGTTGATAAACACAACTACAAACTTATCTAGGAAATTCATAAAGATCTTATTCATGAGATTCATGAAATAAGCAGGGGCATTGGTTAATCCAAAAGACATAACCGTATACTCGTATAAACCATAACGAGTAGTAAAGGCGGTCTTTGGAATATCCGTTGCACGAATCTTAAGTTGGTGATAACCAGTCCTAAGATCAATCTTTGAGAATACCTGGGCTCCAGTCAACTGATCAAATAGATCCTCTATCTTTGGCAAAGGGTACTTGTTCTTGATGGTTACATCATTCAACTTTCTGTAATCTGTGCACAGACGGTTGCCTCCATCTTTCTTGTCGACGAATAACACTGGTGATCTCCATGGCGATGCGCTTGGTTGAATCAAGCCTTTCTCTAACATGGCATCCAACTGCTTCTTCAGTTCCACTAACTCTGAGGGGTTCATGCTATAGGGTCTCTGGGCTATAGGTCCGGTTCCAAGAATTAGTTCGATAATGAACTCAATATCCCTATCCAGGGGCATACCTGGCAATTCATCTGGGAATACGTCGGGGTATTCACAGACTACTCTGACTTGGTCTATGGTGGGAAGGGCTACACTCTTGTTGCACTTGAATTGACGGGGTAAGGTTTCAGAGATATGCTCTACTGTTACTCCAGAGCTACTGTTCATGGTGATGGATTTCTTAGCACAGTCTATCAGCCCTTTATGCCTTGACATCCAGTCCATACCTAGTACTACTTCCAATCCTTTGGTTCCAAGTACAATTAGGTTGGCATAAAACCTATCCCATGTATTCTGATAGGCACAGCTTTGCAAATTTTTCCTGCTTTGGTTGTTGAACCGGGGATTTGAACTATCATGACATGCTTCAAGTTGGTTGGGTGGATCTTACTAGTGCATGCAAATTCTTCGGTGACAAATGAATGCGATGCTCCAGAATCAAACAACACTCTTGCTAAAACTGAGTTGACAGAAAACATACCCAGCACTACATCTGGCGCTTCCTGGGCTTCTTCTGCGTTCATGTGGAAGAGACGGCCGTTGCGGTTGTGAGGGTTCCCTAGGGCAAATCTTCTTCCTGGTTGAACACGACGCTGCTGCTGAGCTGGGGCATTCACATTGGCGTTGGCTGTAGTCTTTTTGGGACACTCATTGGAGTAGTGACCCTTCACTCCACACTCGAAACAAGTGATCTGGGACTTGTCCTTGACTGCGACAAGTATAGCATTGCTACCAGTTCTGGGTGCAGTGTTGTTGTTGTTGTTGCTGTTGGTCTTGGGAGGTGCACGGTTGAAATTGTTGGCATTGCCGGAGTTGTGATTGTTTCCTCCAGACTTCCCATTGCCTCTGCTACGGTTGGGGTAGCTTGGGCGAGACGTTGGGGGTCAGTTGTTCCTTGGTGCATATCCCGATGAAGGGTTGGGACGGTACTTCTGGTGACTGCTGGATCCAGACTGCTACATCATACGACGCTTGCGGTTGTCGTTTGCCTGGTTAATCTTCCCTTCCATCTGAATGGCAGAGTCGACTAGCTCTTCGAGATCCTTGAAACGGATGTTGACGAGGACCGTCTACATCTGATCATGCAGTCCGTTCAGGAATCTCTCCTTCTTCTTGGCTTCCGTGTTGATCTCATCAGGTGCATATCTAGCAAGTGACAGGAATCTATCACGGTACTCCACCACAGTCATTCTTCCTTGCTTCAATTTGCGGAATTCATCTCTCATTCTATTGGCTAGACCTTGCGGTATGTGGGTGTGGCTGAGCTTGACCTTGAATGCTTCCCATGTCATTACTTGACCATGGTTCATCAAGCAGATATTGTTCCACCAAGCTCTTGCATCTCCTGCCAGGTAGTGGGTGGCGAAGAGAACTTTCTCATTTTCATCAACTCTTGCAACTTCTAAGTTGTTTTCCATGGTCTGTAACCAGTCATCAGCATCTAATGGGTTTTCAAATTGGTTGAAGATTGGGGGATTGGTATTCTGAATTTTTTTGAATTTGGATCCCTGGTGATCCTGATTCCCATGCCCTTGGTTGTTGAGAGCCATCTAGGCGATCTGCTGTAATGTTGCTAAGTTGGCTTGGCGCTCTACCCTGCTTGCTTCACGGTCTGCGATTAGATTCTGCAAGATCTGCACAATTGGGTCTTGCGACGAGCTGCTTCCTCCTTGATTTCCACGAGTCATCTGAAGATTGAGATGGATATAGGGGTAAGAGGGAAATTCTAAGGTTCATGGTTTTGGTTTTCATGGCTAAAACTTTGAGTTAGACTCAGGTTTTTCCACTAACTTCATTTTCATTCATGCAAACAAGCACACGGTACAACACACACCACAAACAAAGGAAAACAGATGGTTTGAAGAACCATTCTGTAAGCTACGATACAGGGGGACCGGTACATCTCATGCTATGACAGTGCTCTAGTGCATCTACTCATCGTCGATGAAGTCGGAGTCATCATCATCAGTGTAGAAGTCCACGGAATCCTCCGCCAGAAAGTCATCATCATTGCTGAGGTAAGAATCCATGTCTCCCTGGATGTCTTCACCCTCATCTTCTTCTTCTTTTGCTGCAAGCTAGGCTGCCTGCTCCTTGACTGTCTTCTCGAGGTCAGCCACCTTCTTGCGAACACGGGCGATGGTGCGATCATTCTTTGCACGCTGGCGGTGAAGAGACTGGCGATCTTGGACGAGCAGTGCGAAAGTCTGGGCCTTCTGGTCGGCAATGGCATGGTTTTGGTTGGCTAACTCTCTGGCATTGTCCAGCTCCTTCTGACGGTCATACAACAGGAAGTCAAGGTTCTCCACTTGGCGCTTCAGTGCTGGATGACTTGGCATCTCCATCGGCATTCCCATGAAGTCACGTCTTGCATAGTGGGCAAAATGGGTTCCTTGGATTTGGTTGACGCTGAGGGCACATAGACGTGCGAGAGCTTTATGCATTGCCCTGGCTAATCCATCTAGCCAGTTGTTCTCTCTCACGGAGAACTGAATTCTTCCAGAAGTTGGTGCTTCGATGCTTCCTCTAAGATCCGCGGTGACTAGCCACTGTAGGTATCCTCCTAGGGGTCCTGGAAGTTGAGCTCCAAGAAACTCTGGATGTGGGCGTCCTAGTAACTCCGACAGTGAATCCAGATCCCTCTCGAAGATCAGCTGACCTCCGTTTCCAACTGGTAGAACTTGCTGAACTGAGACTCCATCTACAAGAATTTAGGATGAGGAAGTTAGTGAAGTGATCAAGTGTGTCAAATTTTAAGTAGTAATGTAAGAATTTTGAGGAACATGAATTTTTGAGAAAGAGTGAATCTACAAGGATAAGAGAGGAGATAGTTTTTCATAAATACTCACTTTGGTTTTGCAACTAAGTTTTTGTTTGAACGTCCATTCTAACTAGGGTCTCCTATGGTCAGGATGGCTCTGATACCAACTTGTCAACACCCGGATTTTTAATCCCAGATGCCCGTTATGCCATACCTCGCAATCCCAGGATTGCCATTTTTGCGAGACATAATAGATTGGATATCACAGTACATCATCCATTACAAACCATACATAAGGTCTTACACAAATAAGGATCTCATGATCCAGTCTTAATACAACAATCAGCGGCAATAAAAGATAAGCGTAGCGGTGGGGTCCATCTTCAGGGGCACAGCAATGCTGACGAAGGCAGATAGTCCTAGTTATCATAGCCGTCCTGTTGGCCATCATCTTGATAGTCTCCTTCATAGTCTGGCCATGAGAATAGCCAGGGACAAAAGCCATGAGTACTCTTTAAGTACTCGCAAACTACCTCTAACAAGTAATATAATTCTAGGTTAAAGTGCTAAATCTAAGTTTACTATAAAGTTAAGTTTAAAACCTAAGCTGAGTTCTGAAGCAAAGAAAGATAAAATAAAGTTCTAGAATCACTTAAGTTGGGAAGTTCTTGTCATAAAACACAACCTTGTTGTGATCAAGTAAAAATTCATCATTCCTTTCATAAGTCATTTTGAAAACATGTGACAACGAAACAGTATGGCCATTCCAACTGTCCATAATCACGGACGCGGCTATTCGAATAGTTTGACACTCTGCAGAGGTGGTACACTTTCACCACAAGATTCGATACATCTGTCAGGGATAACCCTGAATCATCATACTTAGTATGCAAATAATCAAACATAACCTTACCTTTACACACCCTAGTATAAGCACCTCTCCTATGAGCATGGCCTCCCAACCATGACCATCAGTCATCTTGGGCACTGCATATGTGGACATCATGAGAGGTAGCCTCAGCTCAAACCTCTCCCGCGAGGGAACTAATACTAATGCATATAAATTTCCAGCTAAGCCTTACCCAATTCAGGTAGTGTGGTTGTACGGTAAATTTGGAATGGTATCGCATCCGAATCCAACCATCAGTTTTGTAAAAGGGTTAAGGCTCATGCCTCAACATTTTCACCATCGTAACCATTTGTGTTTCTCAACATATGTCAAAACATCTCAATAGAATGACTCATCATTCCATGGTTGTCACAATTCATTTTCACCAAGTATTCCCATCGACAATGACTCAAGTTTTTGATCTACTCTAAACTACTAAGTTAAGAGTGTTCACTAAGGTGGAAAAGATAGGTTCAATCTCATGCCGTAGAATGACATTTAAAGGGGTTCTAATTAGGTCAAGTTTTATACTCTTTATGCTACCTTTAAAACAAGTAAAGGACTTTGTGTAAAGTAAAGGAAGTAAAGCTTATACATAAGACTTGGGGTATCTAATAGTCAAGTAGTGTAATCAAAGCATGCCTAAAGCATCTTTGCTAAACCATCTAGTTTAATCCTAGCTTGCTAAGCATTATACTTGCAAGGGTTAGCTTGCATTGTTAATGGTGGATTGCCTTGTGCAGTGCAGTGGTTGAAGTTTTCTTCTTCTTCTTCTTCTTGGTAGAACTCCTATTCCTCGAAAGCTTGGTCGGTACTATGGTCTATAAATACATACGGAGTACAAAATCACCAAACAATACTTAACTAGTCTAATTAGCATTCTAAGACACACATTTGATGATCTATTATCATCTCAACAATCACAAGTTTCATTTAATAGTTTCACTCTTTTTAATTTAGAAAAGTAATTTCTACTCATTGAAAAATTAACTAAGATTTAATATTCACCACTTAAAATATGGGATCATGTGGACACATGTCCTCACCACATATTCTAACATGTGAGAATGTGATTTAAGGGTTGGTTCATAATTACTTTGGTTTAAGTTCATTATTTAATGATTTAAAGTGTCTAGAAATGCCTATATAGCATTATTTTGGTACTAGTCCAAAGTCACTGTATGTAAACCTTAATATTATTACATATTTAGGTAGATATGATGAAATGTGATTTTTGAGAGTTGGAATCAACTCAAAACCTATCTTAGTTGATTTTATAAAAATGTTGCAAGGTGCAAATGCTTTTGTTTTGTTATTTTTACTAGGAGATATCTATAATTCTAGTTGGATTAAATCCAACGGGCTTGGATAGGTCTTTTGAATACCTTTCAGGCAAAATTAGTTTAATGCAATTTGGATTTGTAAATCTCTCTAAATGGATTTTCAAACTCAGAGACATAACTAAGTTTAAACTAAAAAGAAAAATCCTAATTCAAACTAACTGGGTCGCGCGGAAACTCTAATGGGTCAGCCCAGTGTCACTCCACGGCGTGGGGCTCAACTGACAGGGGGGTCCACAAGTCAGCGGCTCATAACACGCGAAGTGGTACGGGGCGATGTGGGTCGTTAGATTCGAATAAGGATCAACGACTGTGGCTTGTCGTCGACGATGGACCTGTCGCCGGCGAGCTCGAACCCTAGCGGCTCGGTGGGGGTGCATAGGGGGCATACCAGGGCTCCAGCAACGACGGCGAGGCGGGCAAACAAACTGGTGGTCGACGGCGAGCTCAGGGACGGTCGAGGCAGCTCCGGGGGTGGTCGCAATCAGCGGCGCCCCTTCCTCCTCTGTTGCGGGCAACTCCGGCCAAATTCTAGCGAGCAAGTGCTTGTGCTGCTCCAGCTAGAGGTGGGGAATGGTCAGTGAGGTGAGGGGAGTGGAGTGGTGTGCTTCAAACGGCTGGGGGTGCCCTCCTTTTATAGGCTCGACGGCGAGGCCGAGAGGGATGGGCAGGCGACGGTGGCGACATGGCTACGGGCGGCTAGCGGCATGGCTGAGGGTGGCGATCGACATGCGGTTTCCTGGCGGTGCTCTAGGAAGTGAATGCGGGCGTAGGGGCGGTGGTATGCGGTCGGGGGCAGCTGGCGCTCTGAGCGGCAGAGGCGGCGGTGTCCACGGCGAGCGGTGGCTGTGGTGCTTTGGGCGGCGAATGGGCATGTCCGTCGTGTTCCCTGGGTCGTGGCAGAGCGGTGGGCATGGGCTGCGGTCGAGCGGCGGCTTGTGCACGCGTGTCGGGTGCGGCGCTCTGGCGCGTTCTCGGCATGGCGCGATGGCACTGGGCGCGGGCACTCCTCGGTGGTCCACTGCTGCGCTTGGCTCGGGGAGGGGACAGAGGGTGGCGGTGAGGTCCTGGCTACCTCCTAGACATAGCGAGAGAGAGGGAGGTGGTCTGCTGGGGCGAGTGCAGGGTCGGCCGGCGAGCTAGTGCTCGGGGTGGCTCGACACTGTGGCTAGGGACAAGGTGGTGAGGTGCTAATGGCCTGGCTAGATCAAGAGGGGACAAGGGGTAAATGGAGATCAAATGGGGGCAAAACCCTGTTCAAAACAGTGAGCTAGGATTAGGGTGTAAATCATGCATGCCAAGTGTTTGATGAAATGGCCGCATGAGATAAACTTTGGAATTTTGAGAAGATTTTTGGTGGGTTTGCTAGGCATAAGCTTGAGACTCTATGGGTGCTTGGGTTTTGAAAATTGAGCTTGTTTGAGTGGTTTTTGAAATAGGGTGATCTTGAGACATACACTAGATTCAATTTTAAACTGTCATTTAAAATTAGCATTTGAATGTTTTTAGCAGATCACAAAGTGGGCCTTGGTACCTCATTATGTGTACTATCAAGGGGTGTAAAGATCCACACATGTTTCTGTTAAGTTTTGAGTACTAGGAATAGCCAAAGTAGGCATGATAGTTAATTTGGCCAAAATGACCATTTACTTCAATTATTCATTTTGAGTTGTTCTTCTTTGGGAAAAGTTTGGGAATGATTTAGATGATGTTTATTTCACCTAAGAAACATTTTACAAGCAAGGAATCACAGAAACATGGTAATTCAAATCAATTCCTAAGTTAAATGCACATACACATGAATGCTTTCATTTTTAATTTGGAAAAGTTTTTGTTAACCCTAAATTTGATGATTTGGATCTTGATAAACTTGGATTGAAGTTTTTGGGATGTTACAATGTCGTTGTGCTACAGGTATTCCTAGCCAGATATCAACTTCCGCACTCCCGGCGGGATCGGGGAGCCGGAGGTCTCATCGTGCACCGGATGTGTACGAAGACACGAGGCGAAACACTTGGGGTGCTTAAATGTCGTGAGCCGGAGCTGCTGCACGATGAACAAGGAGCAAGGGGTGACCTGCGAGGAGCTTCGCGACCTTGAGGTAGGTAGGAGTACGACTACTTCAACCACGTTCCTCTCGGAACGTTAACCGTGTACGGTCTACAAGGGTATGTATTCTCTACGCATTGGCCCTTACCGCAGTACTACATAGATAGATCCTAGACAGTTTTGGGGTTCCAACGTAGGAATTTTTTTGTTTTCTGCTGCGGATCCCCTTCAGTGGTATCAGAGCCGATCTATGCGTATGAGTGCTGTACGGCCGGTACGCACATGTATTGTGCAGGCATTGATCCCTTAGTTGTTACCCTCTAACGTGTACTTGTTTATATCGCTGTATTGTTTGATGAAGCGGCCCGGACCGACCTTACACGTATTCATACGCGAGACTGTTTCCACGCTCAACATACGACTTGTACCGTATAAGTGGTTAGCGGGTGTCTATCTCTCATTTAATAGTTGATATATCATTTACAACGGAGGGCCCCGAAAGGGGTGTAATAGAGACAATTGTTGGATCCATGTTGTGGTTGGAAAGTTCGTAGATTAGAAACATTCTGTTGCGAAAGCCCTAACAACCACGTAAAACTTGCAATAGATAAAGTAGATGCGTCTAACTTTATTTTGCAGGAGGGAATGTGATTTGATATGGTATTGGTCGTTACGAAGGTAAAGTAGTTTAATTTTCCGTTACTAAGTAGTATAGTAATAGTCATCGTTCCGATGGACGACCTGGTGGAGGCGTCGTGGACTTGGCGTCAAACCAAGGGCAAGATGGAGATCATGCCGGAGCGCTCGATGGAGATCAAGGCGCAACAAGAAGGACCATATCATATCACATTATACATATGATGTTGATATCTGTTTTACATCTTATTGTGTGCTAGTATTAAGATACTCAACGGTAGCAAATAAGATAATCCCTATTGAATTCCAATATTCCGTGTCCCCCTTGTGTGTGCACCACCAAGAAAGTTCTTTGGTATGAGGCAATCCACGGTACAGGCGTGGGTGTCCGACATATCTACGTTTGCATATAGTGGGTATAAGCCATGTTGCACAACGAATACACACAAGTTAGATTTGGCGAGCCTAGCATGTTACAGAGACGTGGCCTTGGAACACAAGAGATCGAAAGATCGAGCATGAGTCACATGTATGATGTCATTGGCATTATTGAATGTCTACCTTTGAGGTTGCACTGATGGTCGTGATGACCGAGGGAGGTGTAGAGGATAGGGATCATGCAATCACTAAAATCGTCCAGGGGATGACAAATTTAGTGGAGACCAATTATAAATTGATCTCTTATTATGAACTTAGTCTAGATGTCTGTTTGCAAATATCTTAGTAGATGTTGGCCTATCCCATTGAGGTCCTTTGCAACCATGGGAATATATAATTTGGAACTCAGCAAAAGGGTCCAACTTCATAGATTAATACCCACGCCTGAGGGATATCCTCTTAAAAGGTGATCTTATCTTCTTGATACAATAACCATTAAGAGATAATTCGATGACTCTGGAATGTTTGTGTTTTCTCCATAATCATCCAATAAGCCATTCTCCATTCGATGGAGAGTTGGGCTACGTTTTGTATTCTACAGAATAAGGCACATAGAGTATGAGCTGTTGGATGGGTTTTCCTCCATCATGGATGAAAAGAGATTGTTTGGAAAAATCACTTGGCGATCTTGCATTAGAGTTTGAGAACTCTTAGAAGGGCTTGATTGCAAATGGAGGTCATGGATGAAAAGGTATATGTAAGATATACAAATTATAAATGTGGTTCTTGCAAAACTCGTTGCAGTTCGCAAAGTATTTGATACTTGTCCCATTTTGTGAAAACAGGAGGATCTGCTTGAGAATTGCTAGTTTTGAGGCAACATGACTTGATGACGGCAAGCAAAACAGTTGATGGCCGACATCACCTCTTTCCTCAAAGTTTGTCATTTGGATTAGTAGACTTGAATACAAATTTGTAATCCATGTTTGTGTGTCTTGCTTTTGGCAAGACGATTATTCATATGAACAAGTTACAAGCCAATTTGTACTATTCTTATGAACAGTACCGTTATGGTCACATTACGATTACAAACAAGTTATTCTCATCACTATGTTAATGATAATGGTTTAAATATTTATAAGAGGATTATAATGCTAAAAGATACCCAAAGTTTAATAATGAAATGACACTATAGTTTAAGTCATTTTGGTTATTGCATGTTATTAGTGAAGATCGGGGTCCTAGATGCTTAATCTAGAGACTTTGCAAAACCATGCCTCTTGGGCAGAATGACTAAAACTCTGCATTATGGTAAAACGGTGATATGCGAAGAAATGTTGTACTTTATACATAGTGATGTATCATATTTTCAACAAATAGTGGAAATCATTAGTTAATTGTGGACTTAAGTGAATAAGTGTATTTACTTAATGAAACATAAGTTTGAAATGATTTGAATTGTTCAAATGAGTTCACAACAATAGGAGGATATTGAAATTAACAAGAATACAAAGTCTCTTCAAATTTGATCGACGTGACTAAAGTATTCAAGTTAAGTTTAGCATAAAAGGAACTTGTGAAAGATGTTTCACAAATTATGATAATTGGAAAAATTCAAACTATGTTGAAATGTCTAAACATCATAATCATTATGTATTAAGATACATATGGTATAATATTATCTCTTATCGGGGTTATAGTTGCTGTTTAGAGTTAGAGATCAAAATAAGCAAACACTCATTTGAAATACAAATGAACATCTAAAAGATTCGTGGAAACAACACCATAAGTGTTATGGCAAGTTCGAGTTTCTAGAGATTTCGATAAGTTGAAATCATGGCGAATAAACAAGTCTTTGTAGAGCATTCTTAGGAAGCTATAAATGCATCGTCCACAAGGGGCAAACATGCTGTTGTCCTAAGTTGATGTGTCTTGATGAAGATACAGGTGGAACAAAGTAAAAGATCAAAACAAGGTATTTGACCTTACCTCTGAATTGTTGAGTGGCGCATCAGAATTTGTTTCGTGAAACCAAACTCTACAAATGGAGGAGAAACTATTGATAATGATCATAAAGTTTCAAGTAAATACTTTTACTAAAAGAAAGTAGGATTCAACTATATATTCTACAAGTTTGTGGAATTATATTGTTGATTCACTTGTCATGTTTTGAACAAGACATACCTACAAATTACAAAGAAGCGTGATGGACCTGAGTGCGAGAAATGACTAGGAGTCATAAAATCCTATATTAAGTTACATTAAAGATTGCAAAGTAACATGTTACTTGATCTTATTAAAGTGAAGAAGTTTACTTGATATTTCTGAATGACTGCCAAGTCATAAGAAGGAAATGAAACTTAATGAATGACAAAAAGCTCGATTTGTCACAAGTTTGGACAAATTCAAGGAGTTGACTACAACAGTAGTGATGCTTAAGTCTTTTAGATTTACACTAGAAATATATATGGATATTGAAGTCTCGTAATTGGAATTGTCAAATTGATGATGATCAAGAATTTTGGAAAGTCCAAGATTATCGAGAGGACCTAGATTTGAGTGGGAGCAAATCATCTTGGCTAATTCATAATATGTAGCTGACATATTTTGAGTGGGAGCTAAGTGAAATCCCTGGATCTCAAACATGAATGTAATATTTGAGTGGGAGCCAAGTGAAATCCCTGGATCTCAAACATGAATGTCATATTTGAGTGGGAGCGTGAAATCATTCTGGGATATGTGTACGACATATGTGAATGATGTGATTGGTGTTAATAATATTTAAGTTAGATAAATAAGGATGAAGTTGAAGTTATTAACCAAAATCCTTTCTCTCATACCCCAAAACCCTACTCCTACCTCACTTACTCCACACTCAACACCCCATGCAATGTCACCACTTTTTCTATCTCTTGCCTTTGAATAGATGGAGTTTTATTGGTTTGAGTCATATTCATTTGAATCAAATCAAATACCACTTATACACCCTAACTATCCTACCTAGCCCAAACCTTAAACCCTAACTATCTCTAACCCTAGCTCCACTCACCCCTTATCCCCTCTCCCAAACAGAGGCCACACCTGGTGGTTTGGCTCGGCCCAACCCTAACCTAGCCATCTAGCCCGAGCCAACCCCTCTTGCTCGACACCAACCCCTCTTGCTAGCCCAGCCGAACCCCATCCCCCTCTTCCTTTTTCTCTCTTCCCTCGCTGCCAAGAAAGCCCCACCCGAGCCACCCTGCGCTGCCCATCTGGCCCCAGCGTTGTAGCCTCCCCTGGCCTCCCGAGCCTCGCAGCACACGTGAGAGAGGGAGAAGAGAAAGGTGGCCACCACCACCTTTTTCCCACCCGAGCCCCCAATGTGCATCTCTCTCTCCCTCCGTCCTTATCTTTCTCCCTCCCGTGCCTAGCATCGTTCCCCCAGATCCCAGGGCCCTGCCGCCGCAGCCCCTTCCCCCAGCTACCCCTGCTACCCCTCTCTTCCATCTCCGACCACCCATCGTCGACATCCACCGCTACCATCATAGCTAGGAGGCGGGCGTGGCGACTGGGTGTTGGGGAAGAACCAGTGGAGCACCTGCGTCACCTGTGTCCACGCCGACGAGGAGGAGGAGGCCCAGCACCTGCTGCACAACCTTGAGCCGACAAGGAACCCTGGCCCCAGATCATCAGCTTCCCCGGTGACCCCCTGCTCCCCGGCCTGATCCAACCCCTCCAGCAAACCCCCGGTGAGCTCCTGAGTCTCCCAGACATCCTCCCGCTCGTCGTTGCTTCCTAGACGTGTAGATCAATCTGTTGAACGCTCTCGGTGCACCGCGCTCGCAGTTGTCTTCCGCCGTAGCGCCGTAGTAGAGTTATCTGGCCGCGCCGTCGTTTCTCATCAGCAACCCCCCCCCCCCCCCCAGTCGCACTGGTAGCCACCGCCTGCGCGCGCGCTAGATCGCAGGTTCGATCCCCCGCCGCGCTGGTGTCCTCCGCTGTCAGTTTCGTCAGGTTAGGAGGCAGAGAAGAAAAACAGTACGCGGGGGGCATTTTTCAAATACCCCCTGCTTCTTTTGCTGCTCAACCCGCACTCCCCATCTGCGCCACGTGGCCGCGCCCTGTTCGCGGGCCCGTGCGTGGCCCCGCGAACCGCCGACCCCACCTGTCAATCTCACTGGCTGGACAACCCCGCGGTGAGAAAAGCTTGCCGCGCGCGTTTTTCGCCAGCTCAGCGCAGCCCCACCTGTATGCGGCTGTGTCTGACTTCTGCCTATGTGCAAAAAGTCCGTGAGCTTTTCGGTTTTATAAAAATCAGATTCAGAATTTGTCTAAATGTTTTTAAATCCAGTTTTTAATAACTTTAATTCTGTAATTCCAAATTCGACAAATAATATATCTAAATCGATCAGCGCGATGAGCCCGTTCTGATTATGCATTCCACGATATGAATTACAGCATGCATCATATAAATATTAAATAATCAGAACTGTTTATGGTAATAAAACTTGACCAAATAATTAATAAAATGATTTATTCTTGTCCCCACACCTCACCCTTGCCATGCTACATTATTGCCATGTAAATTGTGCATCATTCATCATGGCATGCTTGGTTGCTTGTCGCATTTTATTTATATGCTTGTGCACTTTATTTATGTTGGCCCTTGTTTGTTTGGTTCTTCTTTCGAATAGACGCTGAGCAGGGGAATTATTAGGAATCCTAGGAGTACTACCTAGATCCATCTCTCGCTTCAACTGAGCTGCCAGGCAAGCACTACCACATGTGTAACACCCTCGAATCGGCCCTATGCAAGTTTTAGCCCTTTCCGCCAAACCCGCATAGAAACGATTTAAGGACGCTCACCAGGCACTTTCGTGCGGGTGGAAAACAAAGTAATACCATTACACAACAGTCCTCGATGGGACCCACAGAACAGATATATATATACAACAGCGACTCAACGATTCAAGAATACAGATATACAATACAAAGGTCCAAATCACCTTGAAAACGTCACAGCGTCCGAGTACGGACAAGATGCATATGGGGCGAAGAGCCCTGAAGAATAACCAATGGCGTCCATAACCCTGCCCAGGCCAAGCCGGAAGGGTAACCCTACTAACGACGTCGATCGCAAACCTGCTAAAACAAAAGGGAGTGCCGACAAAGGGCAAAGGAAAAAGACGAGTGTCAGTACTGAGGCCAGTACATAGCGAGGCTAGAATTCGGCGGCTCTCGCCTACATAGGTATGGTGAACTGAAGCGGCAGCGCAGCAGCACTAAACAACCTATAGAGACTCAGTAAAACTGGCGGCTATTAGAGAGGGATAAGAAAGACCTATTCGGATCCAACCTGATACTAACACCAATCATACCGATCCTGGTATTCCCCCTCGAGACCAAACGAGGAAGTCAAACCGAGGAACTCACACAGTTGGCAATTTTATTCATTTCCTTATAGTTGCAGCACTTACTAGTCAGATATAGATAGCATGAGTCATCCTGAAGCATAAGTAGTGGGCAGTTTTCATCACCATTCCGTTATAGTTGGAACATTTACTAGTCAGATATAATTGTCCTGAGGAATCCCAAACCCAACAATTGTTGGCACTTTTCTCACATTCCATTAGAGTTGCAATACTTACTAGGCAGGTACAGCATGTCACAAAACAACCCCAGATCCACCAGTTGTTGGCACTTTTATTATCCATTCCGTGATAGTTGAATCAGATTACTAGTCATATATTAAGTCAAATTTATAACTTTAGTTATGCTAGTCTATGATCGAGATACTGTGCTCCAAATCGTCCATAACCGTGGACACGGCTTTCAGAAAGATTTACCCTGCAGGGGTGCACAAATAGCAACACACACACGATCGACCTCGGAAAAACCAAATCAAAACCCAACGAGGCTTTCATGACAAAGCAATCACAGGATTCATAAAATATTTCAGGGGCCACCCCACTAAGCTACCCGCAACGAAGTTTGCCGGCTCCGATACGGACCCAGGGTTTGTGACAATGGCTGTAAACGACTGGGAACCCGAAAGTGTGACTGGGCTTGTCGATACCGCGAAAACATTCCACGTTCCAAAATAGTATAGGTGCTCCACGCACAATCGTAAATAAAGCAGTAAGTATGGCATAAGTACAGTATAGTAATAAAGTCCCAAACTACTTGTGGCCCCAAGAAATAAGAAATGAATCAAGCTCTGGCTAAGGGGGATTCATAGAGTCTCCCGGATGTGGATAGTGCGAATAATCAAGGAATAGGTACCAAGTACTCGGGGCCTACGGGACACAAGTGGACATGAAAAACCAAATAGCATATGTTGTCCACCGGTGCCTCTTTCATTAGTTGTCCCAGCAATTTAATAGTTGTATTTAAAGTCATGATCTTCTCCACCATAAACATCTGCCAGCAATTTAATACTTGACAACACGAGATCGCACCTGAGCAAGCAACTACGACTCGCAAGGCCAGCTATCTACCAAACACAGGTAATAGGAGGTGTCCAAGGCAATATAGAGGATGCACGGGATATAACTGGTGTACGGAAACTAAAGCATCGCAACACAGATAGCAATAGATCAACAGGAGGAAATAAAGACTATAAAAGCAAAATAGGTAGAAGGGGGAGAGATGCTCGCTTGGGAAACACTGCCAAAGGTTCATATCCGGAGAGCTTGTCGATACTCGAATCAACTCATCGGCCTAATCCGCGAAGAAGCAAACACTAGAAGAAACACCGGGTGCAATATTTAATACTACGGCAGAAGACCGGGCATGATTATGATATGATGCATGACATGGCAAAGATGCGATGCAATTAGGCAGTATTAAGCGGAACCGGAGTCCTGACAATTAATTAATAGGTTCCAGTTATTTAGATAGCCCGCAATTTAAATGTTGTCTTAACAAGGCAAAACATGGTATCGGTTCGCTACACAAATTTAAATGGAGTCCGGAATAAGACTAGAATAGCCCGCTTATAGACTCCATATTTAATTTAGGTGAATCGACTATTTAACCCAACCCACCAGATGACATGTATGCAAGCATGATGATTTAATGATGCGACAGGTATATGTCATATTATAAAAACAGAGGCTTAGGGTCACACATCTGGGTTCGGAAGATCTTGGTTCCAGGGGTTCGGGGTTCGGTCTCAGGGTTCGACGGGGACGGCGAGGTTCGGACACAAGATGGAGAGCTTTTCGTGTCGCGACGGAGAACTTGGGTGCCAAGCGGTCGATCTTGTCGTCGATGGCGAACTTGAGTGGATCGTGTACCGGGGTCTTCGAATCCGTGTAGACGGTCATGGCGTCCGGGATGAGGAACTTGGCGTATCTGGCAGTGATCTTGGCGGTCTTCGAGTTCGGGCCTTGGCATCCGAGAGGAATTACTTGGTGGTTTCGAGAAGGAGGTCTTGTCTCATCCGATGGATCGGTCCTCGGGGTCGAAGAACTTGGCGCGCCAGGGTTCGATCTTCGGATCTTGGTCGGGTCGTCGGTTTTCCCGGGCCGAAGGTCTTGGCGTCCATGAAGAAGATCATGTCATACTGGCGTCTTTGGTTCCAAGCTGGTGTGCTCAGGGACCCGACTTTGATGGTCCATGTCGAACTAGAATGGGCGTCGGTGGTTCTTTGGAGGACCTTAGCAGCGACACGATGTCCTAGTGGGGATTGCGGATCTCCTCGGTGCATCGTCGTCGGATCGGTCTCATTGGCTCCATCTAGACGACAACGCGTATATCTCGTTGCAGGCCTTGGTAATCTCACAAACATGCACGGAGGGGCACTCGCAGGGGAACAGACGCGTACAGCGGCAGAGCTTGTACTTGGCGCCGGGACATGTCGACGGGCGAGCACGGCCGCTGGTGACAGAGATGGAGGAAACGGTCGCTGCGAGGCGCCGGTTGGCGGCAGGGTGCTGGCGCGAGCGGCCATGCAGGGGCTCGAGGAAGGCGTCCTGCAGGATAGAGCCGAGGAGGACGGCTTCGCGACGTGGAGGGGCGGTCGACGGAGAGGGTCGGGGCGGCGCGGCCTGCTCACGGGCAACGGTAGCGGTAGGCGAGCACAGAGGCCGGCGGGAGAGGTGACGTCGACGAGGGACGCGCGCTGACGTCCAGAAGCGGCGGTGCGCGAGCAGCTACCGAGGCGGGCGACGCCATGGCTCGAGGAGGAGCTCGTCGGTGGAGCGCTGGAGGACGGCTTGCGGGGCGGAGGTCGCCTGCGCCGGCGCGGTCCACAGAGGTGGCAGCGAGCCCGGAGAGCGGCCGGCCATAGCGGTGGCGCTAGGGTTGAGCAGAGAGGAGGTCGCAGCGGCGGCGACCGCTTGTGCGCTTGCGGCCTGCAGACGAGGCGGAGCAGGGTCGAGCAGCGGGGGCTCGCGAGGGGCAGCCTGCAGGGCTCCGGCGGAGGCACTACGGCGGATGGGGGTCGCAGAGGTGAGCGGTGGGGCTTGTGCCGGAGCTGCAGCAGAGGAGGTGGTTGGGGGCCGAGGCCAGGCGGGTCGGGTCGCGAGATGGGTTCGAGGCATGGTGGGGCACGCGTGGGGCACGCGTGGGCCACGCGATCGCGTGCGAGTGCGGTGCTGGCGTGCGGTCTTTGGTGGGGAAAGAGGAAGGCGACGTGGAGGTTGTCGGTCGCCTGGGGTGGGTGGTTTCCCGTGCGTGGTGGCCTGCATGGTGGGGTCGGGTTGGTGGGTGGTGTTGTAGTGGCTAGGCGGGGTCATGTTGCACGCTCGCAAGTGGTGTGAAGCACGGGGCGTGCGTGCACAGGGCGTGTTGCGGCAGCTGCTGCAGTGCTGGCCGTGGCGGGTGGGGATTAGGCTAGGGTAGAGTTAGGGTTTGGGATTTCTAGCGGGGTAGTAGACAGGCTGCTGGCTGGGCTTTTTGGGCCTGGCAGGTGGCGGCCTCTCCCGGAAAATATTTATTTATTATTTTGAAAGACATTTTGTGTTTAGTTTTGAGACAAATAAAATATTCAGAAAGACCGAGTTTTGTATTTGAATAAAGAGGGGTTATTTGGAAAATAAAGAGACACTTTTATAAAGTAGTTTTAGACAAACAAATACATGATGATGACGATGCTCAAATGCAATGTGGCATGATGACATGAGCATGCGGTCATGATGATGCGATGCACAAAAACACAGCGATTTTCTAGTAGTGGTTTTTTGCGGGATGCCACAACATGCTTGCATACATATAGTACCTATTGCTTCTATCTTATTCCTGCATCATGGAGTCGCGATTGCATTAAATTGAATCCCAAGTACTGCATAGCCTTTACTTTTAAACCCCACCGAGCTTGTTCCTCCATCCCATGAGCCACTACTACAGGAGTTGTTTGAGCCATGCGAGTCGTAGAACATCATGTGTAGGGTATGTGAGTGTCTGATGGTTAACGAGGTACCTAAACAACTTAACCTGAGTAGTAATGGGATAACTAATGAAAGAGGCACCGGTGGGAAATATCTGTTATTTGGTTTTTCATGCTCACTTGTGTCCCGTAGGACCCCGACTGCTTGATTCCTGTTCCTTGACTATTCGCACTATCCACATACGGGAGACTCTATGGATCCCCTTTTGCCTGAGCTTGATTTGCACTTTATTTCTTGGGGCCACAATTAGTTTGGGGCTTTATTACTATCCTGTACCTATGCCATGCTTTACTGTTTTATTTACGATTGTGCGTGGAGCACCTGTACTGTTTTGGATCGTGACACGTTTTCACTGTATCGACAAGCCCAGTCACACTTTCGGGTTCCCAGTCGTTTACCGCCGTCCACACAAACCATGGGTCCGTCTCGGAGCCGACCAACTTCGTTGCGGGTAGCTTAGTGGGGTGGCCCCCTGAAATATTTTATGAATCCTGTGATTGCTTTGTCGTGACGGCCTCGTTGGGTTTTAATTTGGTTTTTTCCCGAGGTTGATCGTGTGTGTGTTGCTATTTGTGCACCTCTGCAGGGTAAATCTTTCTGAAAGCCGTGTCCACGGTTATGGACGACTTAGAGCATAGTTTCTCGATCATAGACAAGCATAACTAAAGTACTGTCTTTAATTTGTCTAAATATCTGACTAGTAATTAGTGCAATACTCAAGGAATGTTTATAAAACTGCCAACGGATGGGTTGTTCGTCCGCTTTCTCGTTGGTAAGCGAGAAGGAGGATGGATCTGTTACTTTATACTGTTATAACTGTTGTTTCTAATTAACGGACATCCGTCTATCATTGGTTAGGCGGATGGTTAGCGAGTATCTATAGACTTGTTAGTTATTATCTTTTGCTACAATTGCGTCACCCCAGGTATATGTCCCCTTTAGAGGCATAAAGACTTGCTGAGTACCCCTAGGGTCTCACACGATAAATTGTTTGATTTAGATGAACAGGTGTATTCGCAATATGGATACTAGGTGGAGGAGACAAATGATGTTGGCAACGATCACTCGGTGTAGAGATTCCGGGGATGGGGATCCGTGAGATCTGTGGGCGGGATGTGCTTATTTATGTGGCATCTTATGCCGATTTGCTTCTTATCCATACTCGGATCTTGTTTCCCGCTTCCGCTTGATACTCTGTTGATTGATGTATGAGGAGCTATCCTAAACTATTATCTTTATCTAGGATATTTGGATCTTGCCATATGGCGTTGCAATATTTCTATTTCTTTTAGATGGTATGGCTCTGAGAACTGTTGTAACGTAGCTTGCATACATACTCACTTGTGTATGTATTTGATCTCTTCGCCTGTCGCCTACGCCGCTCGCTCTTGCCCCGATGTTCTTGAAAGTGGTTAGGGTGGTCGATGGGCCTACACGTGGGTGGCCCTGGGCCCCCGCTGTAACAACCCTTATCCACTTTTGGTTCATCCAGGCTTGAACTTAGAGCGTAGGGTCCGAGGTTGTTACAATTGGTATCAGAGCCATTCCGCCCTTCAGGGTCTCAGCCAAAATGGTCGTTGTCAGTCTAGCAAATATTTTGGTAGCTATGTATACTAGGGAAAAACAAAACACGAGAGTAGGACTACTTCCATTTTCTTCTTACCCACCCACCCACCCTTTTCTGGTAAGGAAGTGTAACGTTTTCAATCCTCTTCTAAAAAAATTCAAACTAGGATTCACGTGTTCTGGGTTCCGTAGTACCATAGGTTGTGAGTGTGTGTGTGTGTGTGTGGGTAATTCTTTGTCTATCTGTTGCATCCAACTTGTTGTCGCTATCTGCCTTTTGGTTATCAACTGTTGGTACATTCCATACCGACAGGCTTTTCTAAACCGACGCGATCTGTCTTACTCTTTGTTATCCGACACTATCTTGTTAGGGGTGTTTGTTTCCGTAGTTGCTAATCTTTAGGTTCATCTTAAGAAGGAGAGAGTTGGGATATGTGTTTTACTTATTCATGTGCGAAGTAATGCTTTGAGTGCGGGATGGAGTCGCGACCATACCACTACTTTTATCATTCGCTCTTGTATATTGAATTGGTAGAGTTACTAATCTTGATTCGTTAAGTGGTTTTACGCATATAGTGGTATTTTAATGCCGAAATTTGCGGTTTTTTTTTTCTTTGATAGCTTTGTGTACCACACTCCTTGTTCAGTCGTGTGTGATATGCTTACTATCTTCTAGGGGCTTTGAACTTTGTTGATATTTTAATATCATCTTAGTAATTTGTATCCTTTAATCTTGGTTAATTCCATTTTGGTACTATTTTGGATTATTATTATTCTCCATTATGGTACTGACTTGAGTATTATATCAATCATAGGATGGCACCACCACGCCGCACTGAGGATGCATACCACCTGAACTGGGGGCTGCGTTGGCAAGTATTGCTAATGCCTTGGGAACAATGCAACAGAACCAGCAACACTTTGAAGAAAGTGTCAACAGGAATGAGTTTGCCCCGCTACCTCCACCTCCCAAGCGAGGAGACATCAAGGGTTTTCTGAAGTTTAACCCGCGCCACTTTGAGGTGTCTGATCAGCCACTGGATGCTGATGATTGGCTTCGTGAGATGTCAAGGTTGCTGATGACTGCTGATGTTCCTGAACAAGAATGGGTAAACGCGCCACTCACCTTCTGAAAGGAGACGCAACTCTATGGTGGGAGAATTACCTGAAGGCAAACCACTCTGGTTTTCAGCCTACTTGGGAGCAGTTCGCTGGGGCTTTCAAAGAGTAATACCTATCAGAAATTGTAATGGAGAGGATGAAGGAGGTGTTTCTCAACCTCAAGCAGGGCAATGACAGTGTTGACACCTATATCAGAAACTTCATGAGTCTGTCAAGGTATGGTGGCGATGAGATCTTTGATGACAAGAAGAAATGAAAGAGGTTCAGGCAAGGGCTCAATGCATCTATCAAATATGCAATCACTCATGCAAGGCCGGGGTCTTTTCTGGAACTCCAACATATAGCTCTACTACAGGAGTTGTTTGAGCCAAGCGAGTCGTAGAACAGCATGCATAGCCTTTACTTTTAAACCCCACCAAGCTTGTTCTTCCATCCCATGAGCCACTACTACAGGAGTTGTTTGAGCCAAGCGAGTCGTAGAACAACATGCGTAGGGTATGTGAGTATTTGATGGTTAACGAGGTACCTAAACAACTTAACCTGAGTAGTAATGGGATAACTAATGAAAGAGGCACCAGTGGGCAATATCTGTCATTTGTTTTTTTTTCATGCTCACTTGTGTCCCGTAGGACCCTGAGTACTTGATACCTGTTCCTTGACTATCGCACTATCCGCATATGGGACCATGAATCCCCTTAGTCAGAGCTTGATTCATTCTTATTTCTTGGGGCCACAAAGTTGTTTGGGGCTTTATTACTATCTTGTACTTATGCCATGTTTTACCGCTTTATTTATGATTGTGCTTGGAGCACCTGTACTATATAGGAATTGCGGAGTGTTTTCGCGGTATCGACAAGCCCAGTCACACTTTCGGTTTCCCAGTAGTTTACAACCATTGGCGCAAACCTTGGGTCCGTCTCAGAGCCGGCCAACTTCGTTGCGGGTAGCTTAATGGGGTGGCCCCCTGAAATAATTTATGAATCCTGTGATTGCTTTGTCGTGAAAGCCTCGTTGGGTTTTGATTTGGTTTATCCGAGGTCGATCGTGTGTGTGTTGCTATTTGTGCACCCCTGCAGGGTAAATCTTTTTTAAGCCGTGTCCGCGGTTATGGACGACTTGGAGCACAGTTTCTCGATCATAGACAAGTATAACTAAAGTACCGTCTTTAATTTGACTAAATATCTGACTAGTAATTAGTGCAATATTCATGTAATGATTAATAAATCTACCAACGAATGGGTTGTTCGTTAAGTGAGAAGGAGGATGGATCTGTTACTTTATACTGTTATAACTGTTGTTTCTAATTAACAGACATCCGCCTATCATTGGTTAGGCGGATGGTTAGCGAGTATCTATAGACTTGTTAGTTATTATCTTTTGCTTCAATTGCGTCACCCCAGGTATATGTCCCCTTTAGAAGCATAAATACTTGCTGAGTACCCCTAGGGTCTAACACGATAAATTGTTTGATTCAGATGAACAGGTATACTCGCAAGATGGATACTAGGTGGAGGAAACGGATGATGTTGGCAACGATCACTCGGTGTAGAGATTCCGGGTATGGGGATCCGTGAGATCTGTGGGTGGGATGTGCTTATTTATGTGGCATCTTATGCCGATTTGCTTCTTGTCCGTACTCGGATCTTGTTTCCCGCTTCCGCATGCTACTCTGTTGATTGATGTATGAGGAGCTATCCTACACTATTATCTCTATCTAGGATATTTAGATCTTGCCGTATGGTGTTGCAATATTTCTATTTCTTTTAAATGGTATGGCTCTAAGAACTGTTGTAAGGTAGCTTGCATACATACTCACTTGTGTATGTATTTGATCTCTTCGCCTGTTGCCTACGCCGCTCGCTCTTGTCCCGATGTTCTTGGAAGTGGTTAGGGCGGTCGGCGGGCCTACACGTGGGTGGCTCTGGGCCCCCGCTGTAAAATTCCTTAACCACTTTTGGTTCATCCAGGCTTGAACTTAGAGCGTAGGCTCCGAGGTTGTTACAATTGGTATCAGAGCCATCCCGCCCTTCAGGGTCTCAGCCAAAATGGTCGTTGTGAATCTAGCAAATATTTTGGTAGCTATGTATACTAGGGAAAAATAAAACGCGAGAGTAGGGCTGCTTCCATTTTTCTTCTTACCCACCCACCCTTTTCTGGTAAGGAAGTGTAACGTTTTCAATCCTCTTCTAAAAATTCAAACTAGGATTCACGTGTTCTGGGTTCCGTAGTACCATAGGTTGTGTGAGTGTGTGTGTGTGTAATTCCTTGTCTATCTGTTGCATCCAACTTGTTATCGCTATCTGCCTTTTGGTTATCAACTGTTGGTACATTCCATACCGACAAGCTTTTGTAAACTGACGCGATCTGTCTTACTCTTTGTTATCCGACGCTATCTTGTTTGGGGTGTTTGTTTCCGTAGTTGCTAATCTTTAGGTTCATCTTAAGAAGGAAGGGAGTTGGGATATGTGTTTTACTTATTCATGTGCGGAGTAATGCTTTGAGTGCGGGATGGAGTCGCGACCATACCACTACTTTTATCATTCGCTCTTGTATATTGAATTGGTAGAGTTGCTAATCTTGATTCGTTAAGCGGTTTTGCGCATATAGTGGTATTTTAATGCCAAAATTTGCGGATTTTTTTTTCTTGGATAGCTTTGTGCACCACACTCCTTGTTCAGTCGTGTGCGATATGCTTACTATCTTCTAGGTGCTTTGAACCTTGTTGATATTTTAATATCATCTTAGTAATTTGTATCCTTAATCTTGGTTAATTCCATTTTGGTACTATTTTGGATTATTATTATTCTCCATTATGGTACTGACTTGAGTTTTATATCAATCCTAGGATGGCACCACCACGCCGCACTGAGGAGGACATACCACCTGAACTGGGGGCTGCGTTGGCAAGTATTGCTAATGCCTTGGGAACAATGCAACAGAACCAGCAACGCTTTGAAGAAAGTGTTAGGAGGAATGAGTTTGCCCCGCTACCTCCACCTCCCAAGCGAGGAGACATCAAGGGTTTTCTGAAGTTCAACCCGCGCCACTTTGAGGTGTCTGATCAGCCACTGGATGCTGATGATTGGCTTCGTGAGATGTCAAGGTTGCTGATGACTGCTGATGTTCCTGAACAAGAATGGGTAAAATGCGCCACTCACCTTCTGAAGGGAGACGCAGCTCTATGGTGGGAGAATTACCTGAAGGCAAACCACTCTGGTTTTCAGCCTACTTGGGAGCAGTTCGCTGGGGCTTTCAAAGAGCAATACCTGTCAGAAATAGTCATGGAAAGGATGAAGGAAGTGTTTCTCAACCTCAAGCAGGGCAATGACAATGTCAACACCTATATCAAAAACTTCATGAATCTTTCTCGGTATGGTGGCGATGAGATCTCTGATGACAAGAAGAAACAAAAGAGGTTCAGGCAAGGGCTCAATGCATCTATCAAATATGCAATCACTCATGCAAGGCCGGGGTCTTTTCTGGAACTCCAACATACAGCTCTACAGGAAGAAGCTAGTAGGCAAGTGTTCGAGGAGTCCAAGAAACACAGTCGTGATGCAGCAAGCTCTTCAGCTATGAAAACTCCTTCTAAGCGCCGTGTGTGGGTTCCTAATACCGCACCGCTGCTCCCAGCTCCACCAAGACCTCCAAGCTACGCAGCAAGGCCACCAAACTCCTTCAACGCTGCTCCTAGGGGCTACAACCACAACTACCCTAGAGCGCCTGGCGGAGTCCCTGGCTACGCTGCTCCATGTCCACCTGGTGCTTGTTACACTTGTGGGAACACTGGGCATCAACACTGGAGTTGTCCCATGAACAACAAGGCTCTTCCTCCACCACCTCCAAGACCTGCAGCAAGTTCTTCTATGGTTCGTGCACCTCCACCTCGGGCTCTCAACGTCAACACCAAGCCCGGGTCGACTGTTGCTCGTGCCAACTGTGTCAACGTCGCTCAAGCTGAACATGCAACTGGAGTTGTGATGGGTACGCTCCCCGTTAACTCGGTCCATGCACGAGTTTTGTTTGATTCTGGTGCATCGCATTGTTTTGTTTCTCACAAGTTTGCACATGAGCATGATCTGGTTATGGGTCCTCTATTGCATCGTTCGTGGTACAATCTCCTAGATCAAACATGAGGGCTTCTCATATCAGCCATGGCAATCAAATTGAGATTGGTGGTTCTTCGTTCCCGGCTTCCTTAATTATTCTGGGCAATTCTGACAATGTTATCTTGGGCATGGATTGGTTAATAGCAAATGCAGCTGTGATTGATTGTGCTGAACGCTCGGTTTCTCTAAAAATTCCTGAAGGCCACATAGTCTATTCTCCAAAGCAAACTCCTTCTATTTGGCTCTACTCTTTGGGTGTCCAAGAGATTGATGTTATGGAAGCCTTGCCAAATGTTCCGGTGGTCCGTGAGTTCCCAGATGTTTTTCCTGAAGACTTACCAGGTATGCCTCCTGACCGAGAGGTCGAGTTTGTGATTGAGCTTGAACCGGGTACCGCTCCTATCTCCAAGCGGCCTTATAAAATGGATCCTGCTGAGTTGGCTGAACTCAAACGTCATCTTGATGAACAAGAGAAGTTGGGTTTCATTCAGCACAGTACTTCTTCTTGGGGTAGCCCAACCATCTTCGTGAAGAAGCGAGACCGCACTGATAGACTTTGTGTTGATTATCGAGCTCTCAATGCTAAAACCATCAAGAATAAATATCCCCTTCCGCGGATTAATGATCTCTTCGACCAGCTAGCTGGAGCTGTGGTGTTCTCTAAGCTTGACTTGAGAAGTGGATATCATCAAATCAAGATTCGCAAGGAAGATGTTCCCAAAATAGTTTCACCACCCGCTATGGCCTGTACGAGTACACGGTCATGTCCTTCGGTCTCACCAACGCACCTGCCACCTTCTCGAGACTTATGAACTCGGTTTTCATGGAGTATCTTGATAAGTTCGTCGTGGTCTATCTGGATGACATTCTAGTATATTCTAAGTCAAATGAAGAACACGAAGAACACCTTCGGTGTGTCCTAAACAAGCTTCGTGAGAATCGCCTTTATGCAAAGTTCTCAAAGTGTGAGTTCTGGCTACCACAAATCACCTATCTTAGTCACGTCATATCTGCTAAGGGCATTGCCGTCAACCCAGAAACTGTTTGGACAATTGTTGAGTGGCTTCCACCCAGAAATGTCAAAGGAGTCTGGAGTTTCCTTGGTTTGGCTAGTTATTGCCGTCGCTTCGTTCAGAACTTCTCGAAGATTGCGAAGCCTCTTACCGATCTCCTCAAGAAAGGAAAGAAATACATTTGGTCTCTTGCATGTCAAGCTAGCTTTGAGACACTCAAAGATAAGCTCACTTCCACACTAGTATTGATTCCTCCAGATACATCAAAGCCTTTACAGATATTCTGTGACGCCTCCTTGCAAGGATTGGGTGCGGTCCTCATGCAAGAAAAGCAAGTCGTTGCTTATGCTTCCCGTCAGTTGAAAACTCATGAGCTCAACTATCCAACACATGATCTTGAACTTGTAGCGGTTGTCTTCGCTCTAAAAGTATGGAGGCACTACTTGCTTGGAAACCGTTGTGAGATCTTTTCTGACCACAAAATCCTGAAGTATATCTTCACTCAGCCGGACCTCAACCTTCGCCAAAGGAGATGGATTGAAACCATCAACGACTTTGATCTTTCGATCAACTACACTCCGGGCAAAGCAAATGTGATGGCTGATGCCCTTAGTCGTAAGGCATATGTGAACAACCTCATCTTGGAAGAACAACAACCTCTCTTGTGCGAGGAATTCCGTCGACTCAACCTCGAGCTTGTACCTTAGGGCTATCTTCATAACTTGATAGCTACCCCTCTCTTGGAAGAAAAAGTTCGCTCCATTCAACTTGGTGATCCTTACACTAAAAACATCATCTCCAAGATTCAGCTTCCGAAGTATGAACCTTTCCACCTTGACGACCAAGGCACTCTATTCTTTAAGCACCGGATGTTCGTTCCGAAGTATTTGGGTTTGAGAGAGCAAGTTCTTAAAGAAGCTCATGATTCTGTTCTTTCTATCCACCCTGGCAGCACTAAGATGTACATGGACCTGAAAACACAATATTGGTGGCCTGGATTGAAACGATATTGTGCCAAGTATGTCTCCGAGTGTGATGTCTGCCATAGAGTAAAAGCTGTCCATCAGAAACCTTCCGGTCTTCTACAGCCATTGAAGCCTCCGGAATGGAAATGGGAGAAAGTAGAGATGGACTTCATAACTGGATTTCCAAGGTCGCAGAAAGGCAACAATGCAATCTTTGTTGTCATCGACAGGCTTTCTAAAGTGGCTCACTTCTTTCCAGTCAAGGAAACAATTTCTGGTAGTCAGCTGGCCGAGCTCTACATCAACAGAATTGTCTCTTTGTATGGGGTTCCTCTCGTAATTAGCTCAGACCGTGGGAGTATCTTTACCTCCAAGTACTGGGAGAGTTTCCAACAAGGCTTGGGAACAAAGTTGAACTTCAGCACAGCTTACCACCCTCAGTCACAAGGGCAAGTTGAAAGAATCAATCAGATTCTGGAAGATATGCTCCGTGCTTGCGTCATCTCTTTCGGCATGAAGTGGGAAGAATGCCTTCCTTATGCTAAGTTCTCTTACAACAACAGCTATTAGAAGAGTCTCTAGATGGCACCCTTTGAGGTCCTCTATGGTTGCAAATGCCGAACTCTGATTGGTTGGTCAGGGGCAGGTGAAAGAACATAGTTTGGCCCTGACATTAAAACTCAAGCAGAGGAGAAGGTTCACATCATTCTCGAAAACCTGAAGGTTGCTCAAAGTCGCCAGAAGAGCAACTACAACAGAAAGCACACGGACATGGAGTATGTCCCTGGTGATCTCGTTTACCTTTGTGTCACTCCCATGAGAGGAAAGCACCGGTTTGGTATCAAGGGGAAGCTGGCTCCTAGATACATCGGCCCTTTCAAAATTCGTGGTAGAAGAGGAGAAGTTGCTTATGCTCTTGAGCTCCTTGAAAAACTCAAGGTCCATGATGTTTTCCATATCTCTCAACTCAAGAAGTGCTTCAAGGATCCCGGCAGGACTGTGGACCATGAGCTCATCAATCTCCAAGAAGATCTGTCTTATCAAAACACCCCACAAAAATCCTAGAAGTCATAGAAAGAAAGACTCGCAGCAAGTATATCAAGTTCTGCAAGGTGCAGCGGTCGCACCATTCCGTTGATGAAGCCACTTGGGAACGCGAGGATGAGCTCCGTACCAAGTATCCTGCCCTCTTCGTGTCTTCTTCTTCTTCCTAGAATCTCAGGGCGAGATTCCTGTTTAGTGGGGGAGAGTTGTAGCATCCCATCTGTCTAACATTTGTAATGCTACATTTCCTACATATAATTGTTGCATCATAATTATATCATGCTCATGTCATCATGCCACATTGCATTTGAGCATCATATAAAACTCTTTTCATTTGGTTTTTGTCTCATATGCAGTTATCAATTGTATTTGGTTCTTAATAAAATGTATTTGCTTCTTGATGAATTGCTCATGCCCAAGTTGAGTTGGGGGCATCTCTCTTTTAACTCCACCACCATTCTTTGTCACCACCTTAACTTTTCCACCACCCCATTATTCCACCATCCCACTATATCTAAGCCTTGCAATTTATTGGTTTTACCTCTAGCTCATGTGGGTTGGGATGGATCTGTTAGGAATAAGCAACTTGTGCAACTTGTATTATCTGGGGGCCAAAGGCCACAATATATAGTACATCTGATTTGAGGTACAAGAAGATAAATCTAGACAAATACGGACTCCTAGACCAATACTAATACGGACTCCTAGACCAATACTAATACACCTTAACACCCCCCCTCAAATGCAAAGCGTATGCAATAGCATTGCATTTGAAGAAGTGAAAACAAAACAAAACAAAAAATGATAATCCAAAATCCGCGTCTTCAAAGTGTCGCCATAGCATGAATAGTCTTCAAAACCTATAGAGTCAAGCCACAGTCGATCGAAGAAGAGATCGACACAGACCAAGAGGCGGTCAGAAGAATAGCACCGAAGAGTGAGGAAGAGAGAGCGGCGGCGGCCGGAGAGAAGAACTAGAGGAACTAGATGGAGGAGAGGATGGCGCCAAAAACAAAGGAGACGCATCAGAAGGAGAAGGTGGAGGAGTAGAGACAGCGAGAGATGTATCAGGAAAAAGAGAAAGAGGAAGTAGAGAGGGTGCCTCGACTGGAAACAGGAAGAGAGGTACCATCAGCCGTGATAACACGGACAAGAGAAATAAGAGAGCGAAGAGCAGAAAGAATAGAAGACGCAGAAGTCGAAGTAGAGCGGCGTGCCAACAAAGACAAAGTCGGCGAAAGGCGGTCATAACCGCATGAAGAAGCCGCGAGAGTCGAAGTAGAGAGGCGTGCCAACAAAGACAAAGTGGACGAAAGGCGGTCATAGCCGCGTGAAGAAACCGCGAGTGTCGACGTAGAGCGGTGCGCCGATAAAGACAAAGTCGGCAAAAGGCGGTCATAACCACGTGAAGAAAGCCACGAGAGTCGACATAGAGCGACGAAGTAAGGAAGGAAGGCTCGGAGAATTTAATGGAAGAAACACCGGCATGAATTACCGGAAAGGAAGAAACACCGGCATGAATTACCGGAAAGGAGCCAGCGACCGGAAGTTGCTAACGGCGGAGGCGGCGGCGGCCGGGCGCGGCGGCGGGGTGCCGGGGCGAGCGGCGGCGGCGGCTACGAGGGAGAAAAAAAAGGCCTTACGGCTACTAGCTACGAGATGCGATGCCCCCGACGGAGATCATGGAGATCGACCTCGCCGGGGGCGGCGCGGCGGAGGCGGTGGCTAAAACGTAGGCCAAGGAGCGACACGCTCTGATACCATGTTAGGAATAAGCAACTTGTGCAACTTGTATTATCTGGGGGCCAAAGGCCACAATATATAGTACATCTGATTTGAGGTACAAGAAGATAAATCTAGACAAATACGGACTCCTAGACCAATACTAATACGGACTCCTAGACCAATACTAATACACCTTAACAGGATCCACTTACAATTCCACATGCTCCCATATATGCATCATGTTGTTCTCACATTATTGATATGTGGAGAGCCATATAGCCACCTTTGCATGCTATGTGAGTGGAATCCTTGGCAAGATTCCATATGGTTTAAATTTGAATATAAGCTCATGGAGGAATACAATTGTAGTTCATGTTGGCTAGTGGCACATACACACAAGCTTGGCCACCTTATATCCATGCATGATCTTGCATTTAGTACATGTGGTAAACAAGCTTCCTTACCTTTTGTTGGGCCATATTCAAATTCTTGAAACCTTGCTTATATAAATGCCATGAGTTATTCTAGTGGTTTTCACTACTAAAGAATGCATTTACTATTTATGCATGGGCCATGCAAGATCATCATACACTCTCTTTTTTTGGCCATTTTCTTTGATTTTTGAGTGGAGCATGGTTTCTTTGGAATCAAGTTAAGATGGCTCAAGATGTTTGAACTCCACCATCCTAGCGGCATCTACACTTAGTTTTGTTAAGCATCATGGCATGCTTATATTACATGTTGTATATGTCTATTTTCCTTCTTAACCAAAATCCTTTCTCTCATACCCCAAGACCCTACTCCTACCTCACTTACTCCACACTCAACACCCCATGCAATGTCACCACTTTTTCTATCTCTTGCCTTTGAATAGATGGAGTTTTATTGGTTTGAGTCATATTCATTTGAATCAAATCAAATACCACTTATACACCCTAACTATCCTACCTAGCCCAAACCTTAAACCCTAACTATCTCTAACCCTAGCTCCACTCACCCCTTATCCCCTCTCCCAAACCAAGGCCACACCTGGTGGTTTGGCTCGGCCCAACCCTAACCTAGCCATCTAGCCCGAGCCACTCCCTCTTGCTCAACACCAACCCCTCTTGCTAGCCCAGCCAAACCCCATCCCCCTCTTCATTTGTCTCTCTTCCCTTGCTGCCAAGCAAGCCCCACCCGAGCCACCCTGCACTGCCCATCTGGCCCCAGCGTTGCAGCCTCCCGAGCCTCGAAGCACACGTGAGAGAGGGAGAAGAGAAAGGTGGCCACCACCACCTTTTTCCCACCCGAGCCCCCATGTGCATCTCTCTCTCCCTTTGTCCTTATCTTTCTCCCTCCCGTGCCTAGCATCGTTCCCCCAGATCCCAGGGCCCTGCCGCCGTAGCCCCTTCCCCCAGCTACCCCTGCTACCCCTCTCTTTCATCTCTGACCACCCATCGTCGACATCCACCGCTACCACCGTAGCTAGGAGGCGGGCGTGGCGACTGGGTGTTGGGGAAGAACCAGTGGAGCACCTGCGTCACCCCTGTCCACGCCGAGGAGGAGGAGGAGGCCCAGCACCTGCTGCACAACCTCGAGCCGACAAGGAACCCTAGCCCCAGATCATCAGCTTCCCTAGCGACCCCCTGCTCCCCGGCCCGATCAAACCCCTCCAGCAAACCCCCGGTGAGCTCCTGAGTCTCCCAGACATCCTCCCGCTCGTCGTTGCTTCCTGGACGTGTAGACCAATCTGTCGAACGCTCTCAGTGCACCGCGCTCGCAGTTGTCTTCCGTCGTTGCGCCGCAGTAGAGTTATCTGGCCGCGTTGTCGTTTCTCATCAGCAACCCCCCTAGCCGCAGTGGTAGCCACCGCCTGCGCACGCGCTAGATCGCAGGTTCGATCCCCCGCCGCGTCGGTGTCCTCCGCTGTCAGTTTCGTCAGGTTAGGAGGCAGAGAAGAAAAACAGTACGCGGGGGGCATTTTTCAAATACCCCCTGCTTCTTTTGCTGCTCAACCCGCACTCCCCATCTGCGTCACGTGGCCGCGCCCTGTTCGCACGCCCGTGTGTGGCCCCGCGAACCGCCGACCCCACCTGTCAATCTCACTGGCTGGACAACCCCGCGGTGAGAAAAGCTTGCCACGCGCGTTTTTCGCCATCTCAGCGCAGCCCCACCTGTCTGCGTCTGTGTCTGACTTCTGCCTATGTGCAAAAAGTTCGTGAGCTTTTATGTTTTATAAAAATCAGATTCAGAATTTGTCTAAATGTTTTTAAATCCAGTTTTTAATAACTTCAATTCTGTAATTTCAAATTTGACAAATAATATGTCTAAATCGATCAGCACGACGAACCCGTTCTGATTATGCATTCCAGGATATGAATTGCAGCATGCATCATATAAATATTAAATAATCAGAACTGTTTATGGTAATAAAACTTGACCAAATAACGCGCCAGGTAAGAACTACCACATGCTTGCATACATATAGTACCTATTGCTTCTATCTTATTCCTACATCATGGAGTCGCGATTGCATTAAATTGAATCCCAAGTACTGCATAGCCTTTACTTTTAAACCCCACCGATCTTGTTCCTCCATCCCATGAGCCACTACTACAGGAGTTGTTTGAGCCATGCGAGTCGTAGAACAGCATGTGTAGGGTATGTGAGTGTCTGATGGTTAACGAGGTACCTAAACAACTTAACCTGAGTAGTAAATGGATAACTAATGAAAGAGGCACCGGTGGGAAATATCTGTTATTTGGTTTTTCATGCTCACTTGTGTCCCGTAGGACCCCGAGTGCTTGATTCCTATTCCTTGACTATTCACACTATCCACATACGGGAGACTCTATGGATCCCCTTTTGCCTGAGCTTGATTCACACTTTATTTCTTGGGGCCACAATTAGTTTGGGGCTTTATTACTATCCTGTACCTATGCCATGCTTTACTGTTTTATTTACGATTGTGCGTGGAGCACCTGTACTGTTTTGTATCGTGACACGTTTTCGTTGTATCGACAAGCCCAGTCACACTTTCGGGTTCCCAGTCGTTTACCGCCGTCTACACAAACCCTGGGTCCGTCTCGGAGCCGGCCAACTTCGTCGCGGGTAGCTTAGTGGGGTGGCCCCCTGAAATATTTTATGAATCCTGTGATTGCTTTGTCACGACGGCCTCGTTGGGTTTTAATTTGGTTTTCCCGAGGTTGATCGTGTGTGTGTTGCTATTTGTGCACCCCTGCAGGGTAAATCTTTCTGAAAGTCGTATCCGCGGTTATGAACGACTTGGAGCATAGTTTCTCGATCATAGACAAGCATAACTAAAGTACCGTCTTTAATTTGACTAAATATCTGACTAGTAATTAGTGCAATACTCAAGAAATGTTTAATAAAAACTGCCAACGGATGGGTTGTTCGTCCACTTCTCGTTGGTAAGCGAGAAGAAGGATGGATCTGTTACTTTATACTGTTATAACTGTTGTTTCTAATTAACGGATATCCTCTATCATTGGTTAGGCGGATGGTTAGCGAGTATCTATAGACTTGTTAGTTATTATCTTTTGCTGCAATTGCGTCACCCCAGGTATATGTCCCCTTTAGAGGCATAAAGACTTGCTGAGTACCCCTAGGGTCTCACACGATAAATTGTTTGATTCAGATGAACAGGTGTATTTGCAAGATGGATACTGGGTGGAGGAGACAGATGATGTTGGCAATGATCACTCGATGTAGAGATTCCGGGGATGGGGATCCGTGAGATCTGTGGGCAGGATGTGCTTATTTATGTGGTATCTTATGCCGATTTGCTTCTTATCCGTACCCGGATCTTGTTTCCCGCTTTTGCTTGATACTCTGTTGATTGATGTATGAGGAGCTATCCTAAACTATTATCTTTATCTAGGATATTTGGATCTTGCCGTATGGCGTTGCAATATTTCTATTTCTTTTAGATGGTATGGCTCTGAGAACTGTTGTAAGGTAGCTTGCATACATACTCACTTGTGTATGTATTTGATCTCTTTGCCTGTCGCCTACGCCGCTCGCTCTTGTCCCGATGTTCTTGAAAGTGGTTAGGACGGTCGACGGGCCTACACGTGGGTGGCCCTGGGCCCCCGCTATAACAACCCTTATCCACTTTTGGTTCATCCAGGCTTGAACTTAGAGCGTAGGGTCCGAGGTTGTTACATGGACATTCCTCAAAGGATTGCTACACGATCAAGTCATATAGTTCATTGTTGCAACAACTATACCTAGACTCCTTTTCCTTAGACCGTGAGCTCATATTACTCACATTTTCCTGAGGCTGCTTTAACTGCATCAACCGTCATCTGGTAATACAGTGGCCATAAAGGTGTACGTTGGGTATTCCAAATAAACAGTTGATGACATGTGACTGCAAGACCGGGATTTGTTCAACCATATGACGGGTAAAGATACATACAGCCAGCTTGGTGAGATTACATCCATTAATGTTGCAACATATGACTCAGTCACGGGGATGTAATATCACGGTAACAAGAAAACAGAACTTGTTGTGAACGAGATTGAACAAGATATGTGATACCAATGATCGGATCTCAGACAAGACGTATCAAGAAACAAAAGGAATTGGATGCTACATTTAGCGGTTCAAACGACATTGTCATCAAGAATGCATAGGGGTCACATGGATATCCCTAGTCCCTTTGTTGATCATTGATACAGATCATGTCTAGAGTATTCCCGAGCCTTGAGAGGATACACTTAAGGGTACGATGAGAGTGATCATTCGTAAAACAGAATCACACTAGAGAAAGAGGAAGCCGGAATTGTTCCGCAGAGAGATCTGAAGTTGTTCGGAGAAAGAATAAAGGACCGGAACTGTTCCACGGAAAGAATCGAAGTCGTTCGGAGGAAATCGAAAGGGAACCGAAAGGTGTTTCGGGCCAAGATGGATTTTGTAATATGTATTTACATATTAATTAATGTAATTAATATTAAAATCTAATTTGAAGGGGTATTCCACTAATGGGCCAAACTTCCTAGGGAAAAAGGGCCCATAAGGGAAAACCGAAGGAGGGAAGGGCCAGGGGCCAAAGGGCCAAGGCCTAGGCACCTCAAGGAGGCCCACCCGACCGACCTAGGGCTATGCGCGGGGTGGGGCCCACCCCTGGTCGTCCGGCCCATGGTGCCCTAAGGGCCCATGCGCCTCCCCCTCTCCCTTGAATAGTCCCACATGGGAAACCCAAAGGGGAGGACATACCCCCTCCCCCTATATAAAGGGGTGCCCATGGGTGGGATTGGACACACCAATATTTGGAGAAGTCCTTTGGTTGACTTCTCCTTTCTCTCTCTATCCCTTGTGACCATGGCCCCAAGTTTGGGCTGTGCGAACGAGGCACACCTGCAGTACGCCGTTGCGCTACAGGGATTCCTAGCCGAATATCAACTTCCGCACTCCCAGCAGGATCGGGGAGCCGGAGGTCTCATCGTGCACCGGATGTGTACGAAGACACGATGCACAACACTTGGGGCACTTAAATGTCGTGAGCCGGAGCTACTACACGATTAAGAAGGAGCAAGGGGTGACCTGCGAGGAGCTTCGCGACCTTGAGGTCGGCTATGAGTACGACTACTTCAACCATGTTCCTCTCGGAACGTTAACCGCACACGGTCTATAAGGGTATGTATTTTCTACGCATTGGCCATTACCGCATTACTACATAGATAGATCCTAGGCAGTTTTGGGGTTCCAACGTAGGAAATTTTTTGTTTTCTGCTGCGGATCCCCTTCATGTATCTCAACATATGGATTAAGATTAAGGATGTTGAGTTTTTATGGTGATTGGTGAACCACCAGATCTAGGATATATTGCTGCAACTTTAAATATATATATATATCGACGCGGATTTGCTGCCCAGGGTGGCCGCGGTGCACCCTCTATCCACCGTTGGATAATGGGAGCATGATCCATTTATGAACCTGGTTGGTGAGGTCTGAGATGGGTGTTTAACAGAGACATTTTGTCCATTGCCACAACAATCGGCATGCATCACACTTACCGTCTACTCATGCCCACACCTAATGCAGTTTTCTTTGATGAATACCTGTGGACACGGCTGAAGTTGCAAGCATGCATGGCTGGCCAGTTTATCGTGTATGGTGGACGGCTTGCATGCAAGCGGTAGCCATATGAAAACATCAATGTCGAATGAAACTTGCACTTTCTCATGGATACGGTGCTCTCTCATTCCCTAGACGGAACAACCTTTGCAGGCATACCCAATTCTTTGCTAACGGACTACGGACTACATGCATGCTGCATGCATGCGGTAAGCCATCTTCAAATGTGCATAGCATAGTTTGTTTGCAAACTCGTATGGCGCATGGAAGTGCTAGACTAGCTGATATGGACCCCTCTCTCTCAAACAACTCTTGTTAGTTAGGGTTGTGAATCCGTCGTTCCTGTGCTGGGCAAACAAAAAAACGAGATGAGACGATAAGTAAAAAGAATCCTTCGAAAACTGGAGAAAGTGCAGAAACTTAGAAACAACTCGCCTGGGATTATACTAGCACCGCCTGCAAGTTTCAAAGAATCTTCAAGTGTGAGAAGCCATGGAAGCTGCTATGTCTGTCAATGGCTTGTGGAGATGAACATGTCGACTAAATCCACAGAATGGAAGCTGCTATGTAGGTAGTATTTGCAAGACGCGCCATAAGCTCCCATTACTACCGTCGGGCATGTACCTTCAATGCAGGAATAGTTAATACATAGTTGCTAATGGGCAATGGCTTGCACGGCTATTTTAGTTCACGAGACTCCACCGTGAATCATGTGTGTGTTTTGCCGCCAACGGAGCTAACCGTTACTCCTTGTTGCATGCATGGTCGTCCACCCTATTGAATGCATGTGTACACAGCTTGCCTCCCTAGTTCATGTGTATGATTTGCTGGGTACGGAAGTTATAATTTGCTATTTGCTGCATGCATGGGTGGCAACGGTGAGGACTTGCATGTGGCCACTGCTGTGCTCCATATTTCATGTGTGTATTTTACCGCTAACGGGTCAACCTATGCTCCTTGTTTCATGCATGTGTGTCCACCGTGATGAATGCATTTGGACACGGTGCAGGCCTCCCTAATTCATGTGTGTGTTTTGCCGACCTAGTTCTACCGTCTGCTTCCTGCTGAAAACCGTCCAAACGCCGTTGGAACCCTTTATCTGATCGGACGGTAGCAAGCCTATGCACCGTGGCCACCCCGGGCAGGACACTAATTTGCATATATATATATATATACATATATATATATATATAGTACTCCATCAACCCAATTGTTTGTTTGTTTCTTGATCTTTTGTAAATAAATTAATCTAAAATGCAAAATCTCATTGGTTTAAGCCAATAAACAAAATTATTGGTGTCTAGAAACACCCAACTCTTCATAACAGATGATTAGCGGTAGCACATACCTGAGCTTGTATTTGTAACTGAAGTTGACCACTTAATCATAGCAAGAAGCAATTCAGTTGCATTTTTTGGTTACACATCATAAATTGGTATCCTATCCTACATAACCGAATGGACACACATCATTTTTACTTGAGGGGCACTTGACCAGCTAGGGATGTAGTCGACGGTGGGCCAGTGGTCCTCCAGCTCGAGGAGCCATGGCCCATGGGTGTAGAGCAAAGTGGAGCACGCCAGGAGTAGGCGTCTCCATCACCGGTGCTAGGAGCAAGATGTCCTGCCCGACAACACCTCGCCGTGGAGCTCGTAGTGGCGGCGGCAGGGGCTACCGAGCGGTCCTTGGTGGTGGCAGTGCAGGAGGTTAGGGGAGGGACGCCGCGTGGCGCCCCGGGCCAGGCGAGGGCGCGAGGCAACGACGCGTGAACCAGGCCCGGCGGCGTGTGGTTCCGGTCTTCGCGGGAATCGACGGAATGAGCTGGGGAAGCAACGACCTACGGCGGTGGTCGGTGTACTGGTGCGTGCCTGGATTGTTTGGGAATCAAGAGGGCAGGACGGATCGGGAAGGCATCAATTATTTTAGCAGGCAACACAGGAAACAAAGAGGATCTTTTGGATAGAGAGAAGACAAAACTTCCCATGGGATCCAGGTCAGGTTGAGTCGACGCCCACTTGAAAGGTTGGAGGCGAACTAGCGGCGGGACTCGCGGTCATCTTCTTGTCCTTCGGCCGAAATAGAACCATGGGTTGGATGCGGTCGGGATAGATCGAGGTAGAGATGGATCGATGCGAGGAAGCAAGGCTGCGTAGGACGAGGTGTGGAAGGATGCAATGGCTATTGGTAGACCGGCCGCCGCCGACTGCGAGCCCGCTACACATCCTCTATCCTTTCTCTGCCACTAACGTCTCCTGTTCTGGCCGCCAGCGCCGCGTCAAATACTTGCGGCTCTGCTTCGTCAATGCAGCGACAGGGAAGGAGCAACGGGGCCGGGTATTTTCGGATCAACGGTGGCATGGTGGGTAATACTTACAAAACTTTAGCGGCAAAATCATCCGAAAACTGGCAGACGAAAATTTCTAAAAACAACGAACGACGCAATTTTTTTTAACTAGCTGAATGCTCGCGCATTGCTACGGCATAAAAACATGAATATATTGCATGATGGTTGATTTTAAAATAGTCATTGACAAAATCTAGCTCTGTTCCACCTACTCCCATGTTCTCAAGATATGTACAACACTCGCGACTTCAACTCCTATTGTTTCCTCCACCTGCACATTTTCTTATACCCGGCACATTTGATTTAGTTGTAAAATTGCAACTGAAGTTTGGCCAAGAGTTACGAAGCAATCATGCTTGTTCCAAGTAAAGGTAGCAACAACAGGAAAACTAAGCTTGTGATCCAGGAAGTAAGAGAGAATATACATTATGCAAATTTGGTAATAAGAAAACGAGAACGCTCTATGTCTCTGTCGAGTCCAGTTGAATAGTGAGATTTTGGTAGCGTGAATGAGGTGGCAGGGCTGATCTGAAACGGCGAGATTTAGATGACATCAGATGGGCGGTCGGATCAGGGTCAGATGGCTGAATTTGGGTGGCGATATCGAGCTCGGACGTTCCTTGCAGGAGGCACATTAATGTTCTAGTCTAATAAGGATGATGAGCCACGACATGCATCGTGCGGACTGCTCGTGGGCTTTATCAAATCAAGTCTACTGTTTCTCAAAAAAAATATTTACTACGGTTCACTCCAAGGTTTTTCCACCGCATATCTAACCATAATAATCATGTATAGTTGTATTTACTCAAGTATCTATACTATTAAAATAATCAGATTTGCTAGAAATCTGATTATTTACTTAGGTATCAGTCACCTTCTGCACCGTTAGTTTTTGTTCCAAGATTCGTGCTTGATTTTGTATCGGGCTGTTCACGTTACTGGGGTGGCGCTGAGGTGTTGTCTTTTGTGGGCTGCCTGTTTTTTTGTCTTGTTGTCTGTGGGCTGTTCCTGTTAGGCAGAAGCTTTGGGCCGCCTCGTTGTCTTGTGGTCTGCCTTTTATTCTGGCTGTCCAGTTTTCTTTTCTAATTGATTTTTTTGCAGGTAGCTAGGTTGTTTGGCAGGAGACCACGCGAAAAGAGTAACGGAGGTAGCTAGCGACCAAGCGGGAAGAGTAGTGTAGCTAGCTAGCTAGGTTTGCATCTATTTTTCTTTTTCTTTTTTTACATTTTCTTATTTTCTTTTCATTTACATTTTTGATTTCCCTTTTGTTTTGTTCATTTTCTTTTTTTCACATTTTCTTATTTTCTTTTCATTTACATTTTTCGATTTCCCTTTTGTTTTGTTCATTTTCTTTTTCTTTTTTTTTCTTATGTTGTATTTTTTCCATTAAATCTAACAATTTATTCGTAGAATTTTTTTTAATGGGAGGAGCTAGGAATTTTTTTTAATATGACAATTTATTTTGTGGTCAAGAATTCTATTCTCTCTGATCCAAATTAGTTGACTTAGATTTGTCTAGATTTATATGTATCTAGACTTGTTTTAGTGCTAGATACATCCGAATCTAGACAAAATCAAGTCAACTAATTTGGGTCGGAGGGAGCAGTATAATTCGTTTAGTACTAGCTAGTTACAAATTCATTTCAACTGAGCATTTAAAGCCATTTTTAAACTTGATTACAAATGAACATCGTCTAAATCTTTTCTTGCCACTTGATTTGCAATTAAGACTCCCATGAAGCCAGTTGCATGTTATATTGCAACTGAGCCCTCCCTCCGAAACCAGTTGCAACTTGACTGTAATTGATCCTCTACAACCAGTTGCAACTCGATTATAACTGAGCCTTCCCCTCCGAAGATAGGTTTGTATCTTGATTGTAGTTGAGCATCCTCTATGGCCTTCACTTCGGCCGGTCTAAGCCGGAAAGCATTAGTACCCCTTGTTTAGAGCAAGTTGGGTTTCTTGTGTGTTGATCCAGAAGATAAGAATGCGCCAGGGGAAGCCAAGCAAGTTGTGAGCCTCCTAAAGGACCCAATTGTAACTTCATTGTAACTGAGCTTTTTTTCCCGAAGCCAGTTGCAACTTGATTGCAACTAAGCCTCATGTGTATCCAGTTTGCAACCGAGCCTCCCCCCGAACCCAATTGCAACTTGCTTCCAACTAAGCCTCCTCTATATAAAGTTGAAACTTGATTGTAACTGAGCCTTCCCTCTGAACCCCACTTCAACTTGATTGTAACGAAGCCAGTTGCAACTTGATTGCAACTGAGCCTCCTCTATATCCAGTTGCAACTTGGTTGTAACTGAGCCTTCCCTCCGAACCCAGTTGCAACTTGATTGCAACTACGCATCCTATACAACATGTTACAACTAGATTGTTATCTGCGTTTTGATCCAGAAGATAAGAATGTGCCAGGGGAAGCCGAGCAAGTTCATTGTAACTGAGCCTCCTAAAGGACCCAATTGCAACTTCATTGTAACTGAGGCTTTTTCTCCGAAGACAGTTGCAACTTGATTGCAAACTAAGTCTCCTCTATATCCAGTTGCAACTTGATTGCAACTGAGACTCCTCTATATCCAATTGTAACTTTATTTCTAACAAAGCCAGTTGCAACATGATTGCAACTTAGCCTTTTTCTACGAAGCCAGTTGCAACTGAGCCTCCTATATATCCAGTTGCAACTTGTTTATAACTGAGGCTTCCCTCCGAACCCAGTTGCAACTTGATTGCAACTACGCATTCTATACAACCAGTTACAACTAGATTGTTATCCACATTTTGATCTAGAAGATAAGAATGTGCCAGGGGAAGCCGAGCAAGTTGTGAGCCTCCTAAAGGACCCAATTGCAACTTCATTGTAAATGAGGCTTTTCTCCGAAGCTAGCTGCAACTTGATTGCAACTGAGCCTCCTCTATATCCAGTTGCAACTTGATTGCAACTAAGCCTCCTCTATATCCAGTTGCAACTTTGATTGTGACAAATCCAGTTGCAACATGATTGCAACTGAGCCTTTTTCTACGAAGTTAGTTGCAACTTGATTGCAACTGAGCCTCCTCTATATCCAGTTGCAACTTGGTTGTAACTGAGCCTTCCCTCCGAACCGAGTTGCAACTTGATTGCAACTGGGCCTTAAGTCTAAACCCAGTTGCAACTTGATTGCAACTACACATTCTATACAACCAGTTACAACTAGATTGTTATCCGTGTTGTGATCCAGAAGATAAGAATGCGCCAGGGGAAGCCGAGCAAGTTGTGAGCCTCCTAAAGGACCCAATTGCAACTTCATTGTAAATGGGACTTTTTCTCCAAAGCCAGGTGCAACTTAATTGCAACTGAGCCTCCTCTATATCTAGTTGTAACTTGGTTATAACTGAGCCTCCTCTATATTCAGTTGCAACTTTGATTATGACAAAACCAGTTGCAACATGATTGAGCCTTTTTCTACAAAGCCAGTTGCAACTTGATTGCAACTGAGCCTCCTCTGTATCCAATTGCAACTTGGTTGTAACTGAGCCTTCCCTCCGAACCGAGTTGCAACTTGATTGCAACTGAGCCTTCAGTCTGAACCCAGTTGCAACTTGATTGCAACTAAGCCTCCTCTATATCCAGTTGCAACATGATTGTAACTGAGCCTCCTCTATATCCAGTTGCAACTTGATTGTAACGAAGCCAGTTGTAACATGATTACAACCGAGCGTTGAATATTTTCTAGTTGCACATGGGTTGCAACTGCGATTTTGCTTGTTGCATATGAGTTGCAATTGAAATTTTTCCAGTTACACATGGGTTGTAACTGAATTTTTCCTAGTTGCACAATGGTTGCAATAAAGATATTCCTAATTGCACATAGGTTGCAAGTGAGATTTTTCTCGTTGTGCATGAGGTGCAGCTAGATTTTTTCAGTTACACATTGGTTGCAACTAAGATTTTTCAAGTAACACATAGGTTGCAGTTGACATTTGCTGATTTCATATGGGTTGCACCTAAGATTTTTCCACTTGCACATAGTTTGCAACTGAGATTTTCCAGTTGCTCATGGCTTGCAATACTATTGCAACTGAATTTTTTTAGATGCACGTGGGTTGTAACGGAAAAAATATGTCCCGGACCGTTGACCACCCACCTTAGCTAAGTATATATTTTCTCATACCCCCTCCGTCCCAAAATAAGTGACTTGCATTTTTTTAGATTTAGATGTATCTTACACTAAAACAAGACTAGATACAGCCGAATCTAGAAAAAACCACGTCACTTATTTGGGACGAAGGGAGTATTATTATTGTTTAGGTACTCTTTTTTTCTCCTATAAGTCTTCGGTGAGCCACCAGCAGCTAAGTGTGGTTACTCTTTCACATATATGGTCAGAAAAGAGAAGCCAACATGGAAGATTTGCAAACTGTATTTATGCCAAACAAGTAGTAGATCGGTAGCCTGACTCAAACAGTACACGGACAAGGCCAGTAGGCCACGCATGCGGTCCAACTTGCTCATGGCAGAATCCCAAGTGAAAAAACTCAACAGCGACGCACGAGCAGAGAAAATAGTCGGGCCTCGGTGACAAAGCTGGGCGAGTAAGTCGACTGAGATTTATTAAATATCAGTCGCCTGAGCTATAGACGTTCCCTAAAATAATTCCCGTACGCTTCGTCGCCCGGAAATTCCGTCTGCCGTGTTTTGATGATTTTGCCCCTGTCACCCTGAGATATTTACCATGGTGTCTAAGTAGACTCAGAGACACTGAATACTGGCATTTTTTAGAGTGGTTCTTGGACAGAGCTTCATCTGATTCCTACACCAGTAAATGTAAAGAACAAGGGTCCAACATGGTGGAGACATTTTGCTGGAGATAGCTAGTTTTACGGCCACTTGTTTCATCCGTAAGAAACAGTATAAATGTAGAGAACTAGGGTCATACACGTTGATGGCATCTTGGTGGGGATCGCTAGTTTCACAACCAGTTTTGGTTCTATCCGTCAGAAACCAGCGCCTGACGAGCACGACGCGTTGACGCCACTGCCACCGCCGCGAAAATGACGTTCCATCTTGATGTGCCGGGCAGAGTGCTGGGGGTGCCGGCCATGTAACAATGACGAGGAAGGACATGCAGGGTGTTGGGCGTGGTTCAGCGGAGAGGGGGACCGGTAATGCATCTGGGCACCCGTCGTGTTTATCCGTAGGAGGCGCGCCGGCCTCGTCGGCGGCAATTGGTGCGTCTGGACCCCATCGCCTCGTAATCCGCCATCACCGCTAATATTCAGTGGCCACGGTCAAAGCTCCCAAGGAGGCCGCACTGCCCGTGGCCATCGCCACCGCTGCGCCCAGTCCGTCCAGCAATTACAGTACACACATGAAATCAATCAGTAGCAGCGAAGCGCCTACCAATCGGCAGTAAAACACAAGCACGCATCAAACAGAAAGCCGTCGCAATCTCTCCGGCTCGTCCACGCATCCAGCGCCAGCGCAGCTACGGGGCATCTGACGACCAGACCACCTAACGCGGGAAAAACAGGGGGAGGCGAACGGAGGAACAAGGAGGATTACACCAGGGCGCAGTGGAGGTTGAGGTTTCCGGCGTCCTCCCCCGCGGCACCAATGGCTGGAGGTAGCCGAGACCCCGCGAGCCCGGCGCGGCCGCCGAGCCCTTTGTGACGGTCGCCGAGGGCTGCTTCTTCTCCACAGGACATCGAGTGTGAATCCACCGCCCGTCCCCCGCGCCTCTCGGGAGCTGGTCGACGCGCTCCGCCCAGTGGCCGTCGATGCCGTGCACCTGCTCCTCATCTGCGGCCGGCAAGGGGGCCGTCGACCTACTCCTCTTCAGCGCCGCGCCCTTGGTGAGGCGGGGAGAAGCTCCAGCGGCGGGGAAGAGGTCGTGGTCGATGGGGGGTGGAGCGGGATGGAGGCGAAGGAGCTTGCAACCATGCCTGCGCGGAGCCGCCCCTGTGTTTCCCTTCTCCCCTCGATTGGGGATTTTTTTGCGGTTCGTTCACTTTGCGGTGGCAGAGTGGGTAAGATATTTCAGAGTGACAGGGGCAAAATTCTCAAATCAAGGAAGACGGAAATCGGCTGTAATGAATCTTTTTAATATTACTAGCTAAATGTCCGTACTTTGCTACAGGTAACGAAAAAAATTGTTTTGAAGCCCCCTTCTCCTCTCCTTTTCTTTTTTTGCTTGAAATCCTATATTTTATAATGTAATTTTATTTTTTCTATAAATCTATAGTCTTGAATGTAGTAGCAATATAGTTTATACCATATATATATATAGGAAAAATACTTCTTACTTCTGGGTGTAACTACACTCACGTCTAATATCAGTGGCGGAGCCAGGATTGAGACAAGCCCCGGGCCAAAAATGAATTACAAAAAATCTAGTACTAAAAACCCTAACGCAGTAGCACTTTTTTGGTAGATTGCATAGATGAGCATGTCATTTTAAGTCGATTTTCTATTTTTTTTGGCCAAAAAGACATTGGGGTAGTTGATAAAATCTAGGCAATTACTTTGGTTTGAGGAGTTGCTGATTGGTCCATTGGTTGGATGTTGGGACCAACGAATCAGTTTAATTCTAGACAATCCACAAATCAATTCAATTGAATACCATGATATTTGATCATTTGAACATATATTACCTTAGCTCGGAGGAGATCAGGGTGTATAGATGAGTAGAACCTAGACTAGGAGAAGCAAAGCTGCAGAGAGAATAACTCAAACCTAGCATGGACACCCAGTTAGTTTGGACCTGGAGATGAAAAAAACTACAGAGTCCCACTCCAGCGACCAGTAGAACCTGGACTCGAGCAATGACAGCGGATGGTCGCACTCATGTGGAAGAGAGCCGAGGCGAGTAGCGGTGGAGGAGGGCACGACTGGTGGGACGGGCTTTGGCCGTCCGGCGAGTCTGCGGGAGTAGCCTGGCGGCGCAAGCGTTCCTGCCACTACGAGGGTACGGAGCCTATCGGTGTTCTGCGTAGCTAGTTTCCTCCTCGTTACGGGCTGGGCATCACCGGGAAACCAAGATGGATTATTGCATCCTAGACCAAATTGAAAATACATGTACGTAACAGGCTAGACAAATTGCTGCGCCCCGGGCCATGGCCCTGGTTGCCCAGGGCGTGGCTCCGCCCCTGTCTAATATACTATCTTACGGAAGTATTTGTTATATTTTATCTGTTTGAGTATGTTCATATACTATATCTAAGATACTTCCAATCAAGTGAGGTGAAAAAATTGCAAGTGCACCCATAGTTTGCACTATATATGTAAAATGTCATCATATTTGTACGTATAAAAGGAGTATGTGAATAAAAATTACATACTACCAAAAAAATACTATATATACGGTCCAAATATTCTTATATACTTCATACTACGCGTGCATACCTTTCGGTATGATAGATACTGAGTAGATAGTGTGAAACACGTATGGGTATAGGTGTAACTACACCTAGTATAAATAAATATATATATATATATATATATATATATATATATATATATATATATCTTAGACTTCATCCCTACATTACTTGTATACAGATGGACACAATGTCACAATCCTATGAGTAAAAAGAAGAACACCATTTACTTTGCAATCTTCTTTGGTAACGTTATGTATATACAAAATATGAAGTTATAATACAGAAAAAACTTGAGTTTGCATCATAGTCGATTAGCATTAAATTGCATAAAAAATCAATGCAGAAATAAATCTGTTTGTGACAAAAACATTGGCTCAATAGGAAGACTTTTTTTAGAGTACCATTTCAATAAACAAAATCTAGAGAAGGAGGTCAATGGGGGCACGGTTATTACATGTTGCAGACTCACGTATACCAAGTATATAGGACAAATATGGTCAAGTATAGGCAAGTTAACTCTGAGGAGCAACCTACAATGTCTGAACCAACCTATAGGATGTAGCAATTGGAGAAATTCTTGACGTGAGGCGTTGCAGCATCCATCGGCACCAGGCTTCCGGTGAGCAACAACAGCTAGTCCACCTTCACTTTGATCTCCAGCTAGCTCTATAAAACAACGCCTCGTTGATGTCATTGGCGGCCAGCATTGGACTGGTGCCTATGGGAGGCCAAGGAAGAGCTCCCAATTTGATTAGGATCGGTTAGTTTTTCACGCAAAGGATGTTAGCCCTTATGGCTTCCTCCTCGCCATTGATCTCGTATGCCATCACTGGTGTGCTCGCGGCGTACAGCCCGCGCATGCTGTTCCTGGCCCGATGGTGCTCCACGACCACGGCGTCGCGCTGCTCACTTGAGAATGTCAAGGCGCTGGCGAGGCCCACTGGGCACCACACTCACGGCACCCAGAGGCTCCCTTCTGCATGTTAAGGTGCGTCTTCCACGACCACGTACAGGGCCTGTACTGTGGAGACCGGCCGAAGTCAGGGGCGTGGGGGATCGCGCAGTAGCCACCGGTGCCTTGCGATGCCTGTGTATTGGAGACCTCGTACTTTTTCCGATCTGGACAATATGCGTAAGGTTCTTCCCGTCCTCGTGCAGCTCCGATCCTTCCTCATCCTCGTTGCCGTTGTCCATGTCGCCGCAGCGAAGCGAGTAAGCGACTCTAGTCTCTAGGGATTGGCGAGGCGGCCTAGTTAAATTATACGAGGTTCATTGAGGCCTCGCGTGAAGGTTTGATACTTATTTGAGGGAAGGGCAAGGCTCGATTGTGTTGTAGTCGGACTCCCCTGCAGGCCGTCTGGTTCGAGCCGGCCTCCCTTAGCTAAATCGTGTGGCCTGCAACCATAACCGACGGAGGAAGCGTAACGATCTCCTGGCTGTTGTCGGGGCCGTTGCAGCTTGCCCCGAGGAGACGCACCCAAAGTGCGCTTTGTCAGACCGGAGTGCGAAGCGTCCCGACACCAGTCCCTCTCTTTCAGCTCTGTCTCTCGTTCTCAGTGGAAAGAAATAAAAAGATCGTACATAATCCGGTCAAGGAGTGGTGTGCATATCCCATATGCACGAGCATCAGGAAACCTAACGGAGCACCGGACCGCGTGGATCAAGGAAACCGGATCACGATGGCATATGCCTCCACTTACGGAAATATGGAAAAGAAGCGAGTTGGCGTAGAAAGAGCCAACGAGGTTAGAAGACGTATTTTTGGCTGACGGAAACACATTTGGACGAACCTACCACAAGACTTATTATAGATAGATAGATAGTATAGATATGTATAGATTTAAGTCGGGCCGCTGAGATTTTAGGTCGTGATCTGGGTCTGACCGATCTGTCCACGCTTTGCCAACGGGACGATGACGATATTTTTTTGAAATTTAAATAGAGATAATAACGCGCTAAAACTGATAAAGTTCATATATGAATATGTAATTTACATTCGAAATATAAAAGACTAAATTTGAACTAGCCCTAGCTACTGATCTCGCTGCCGACGTTGTCTCATCAATCTAAGGGTCAAGGTCGATGTACTTCGGTGACGTTCAGAGGTGTGCCGATGGTAGGGCCGGAGCAGGCGCACGGGCGGGCGCGGGTTGCTCCATCACCTGCCCAGGCCATGGTGCCCACTCCGGTCCCTCCTCCGGCACGATCGGTGGCGCCCACCCTCGCAACGGCGGTGTTGGAGGCAGCTCCGTGTTTGCCTGCGCTACCAGGTTGGTGAGCTGGACGGCCTCTTGGAAGCCGTCCCACAACGCGTCCTCACCCTTCGCGCTGGCCGTAATGGCCTGCTCGGTGAAGGCGTCCTCATCGTAGTCCCACGTCAGGAGCACCTGGCACTCCGGGGGCAGGTGCGTGGCGGCGACTGCGACTGCCTCCTTCTCCTCCTCCTTGATGATGATGTCATCATCGTTGTTGATGCCGAGATCATCGTCGGAGTGGTTGACGGTGCCGTCGTCGTCGGGGTCGAAGGCGGGTATGTCGTGGACCTCCCACGGCTGGAACTCACCATGATACGCCTTGTGTTCCTAGGCCAGGAACTCTTTCCAGAAGTCCTGGCTCTGGTACCCGCGCTCCCACCGAAGTTGGAGGATGCGGCGGTGGATCTCCTCCTCCATCCATTTGCCCTCCTTGGGCACGAGCAGCACCGGGACCCGCTCCCGGTTAAGGTGCTAGCCCGTGGGGAGGGAGACATCATGGTGGGCGATGCCTTATCCCTCCCCCCATCGCCACTCGCACTCCGCCAGACGAAAGTAGCGGGGGTCGCGGCGGGGCTCCTCCACCTAGCGCCTGGCTAGGCGGTAGGCGAAGTCCTGGGGCTGTGGCGGGGGCACGACACCATGAAGGAAGGGTGGCATGCCATCCCCTTGCCTGCACCGACGGCTCGAGCCAGATCCGCTCTCCTCGTGGTTATTCTTGGTCTTCTTCATCTAGCCCGACGTCTTCATCGTTGGCAGTGGCGGCAGCGGCGCTAGGAGGGGTGTATCTGGCGATGACCAGTGGTGGGAAGTGCGGCACCGACGGGCGCTAGGGCTGGCTTTAAGTAGCCCCTCCACGCGTAGGTTATCACGCCTTCACCATCAATGTCGGCGCGGGAACTCAGGCGACGACCTGTCACTCATAGGCTGTCGTCCCGTCTATATTGATGGCGAAGGCCGTCGCTAGTCAGGCTACCGCCCGCGCCTTTGAATCGGTGCTGCTGCACGTCTCAATCGGTACCATGCTAAGCGGTTGCTGACGGGTGGTCTAGTGGCACACGCGGTAGGACAAGCCCGCGTCCACGCCCGACACATCAGAAACGCAAATTTGGTACGCCGATGGGTCGAGCCGAACGCGTCGGTTCGGATAGGTCGTGTCGTTAGAGAGCCCGCGCAAGTCCATCATGTCGGCGCAAATGTGTTCGGACGGGTTGGGTTGTACTGGTGGAGATGCCCTTAGAATGAAGCTTAGCATGTGAAGTGGAAAACGAGTGTAGGGCATCTCCTCCGACACGATCCATTCTGAATCATCAATATTGTCATAAACGGTTCAGATTTTAAATGACAACATGATGCAGGCTTCAATTCAGAACAAGGATTGCATAAATTGAACGGGCTCGTCGCGATGATCGATTTAGACATATTATTTGTCAAATTTGGAGTTATAAAACAAAAGTTATTAATTAAATAAGGAAAAGGTCATTTTTATTGTAATTTTAATCATCTCGAAATTTAAATTGTTCAAAATATATTTTGAAGGGCATATTTGAATTCCTCACATTTTTCTGATTCCAAAACATATATTATTTGTATTATTTGGGATTTGTATTTTAAAAATTATTTGAATCTGAATTGAATTTGAATTTAAATCAATTTGAAAAATATTTGATTAAAAACAGACACAGGGAAAAACTTTTTATACCCAGGCAATTCTAACCACAACCACTGACGGGTGGGCCTGCGCGGACTGGGCCACGCGCGCGTGAAAACACTTTTGACACCGGCTCTGGCTAACCCACTGAGACTGACAGGCGGGGCCAGCGACTTCGGGACCACGCGGCAGCGGTGAGGGTGGCAGGGGCTGACAGGTGGAGGCAGGCTGGACCGTGGGTTGAGGGCTAAAAACTTGGGGGGGGGGGGGGTTTCGGTAAAACTGACAGGGCGGCTGACTAGTGGGCCAGGCGGTACCGCGGGTTGAGAGCGAAGTAAAAAGGGGGGCTTATTGTAAATGACCACGGCCCAGGTTACTGTTCTTCGTTTTCCTTCGTCTGGCGAGGAAAATCGGCGCGCGGCGCGTGCGGGGGATCGATCCCGGGACGCGGGCGTGCGCGCTGGGGTGGCTGACCAGTGCGGTAGGTCGAGGGGAGTTGACAGGTGAGGGGCTGGGGCTTAGGTAAGCTTGCTGCGACGCGGGAAAGCTGCAGGCGCCGGCGAGCTCAGGCGCGCGGAGGTTGTTCGACGAAACGCACAGCGGGGCTAGAGCGGTACGGCGAGGCGGAGCATGTCAGGGGGAAGGGAAGCCTCATCGCGAGCTCGACGGCGGTGTTGGATTAGTCGGGGAGGCGCTGGAACTGCGAGGATGCAGACGCACCGGCGGGCTAGGGTTTCGGAGGATGGCGAGGATCTGGCGGTGCTGGGAAGCTCCTCGTCCACGTTGGCGCGTACAAGGGGCAGCAGGGGGTCCTCTTGGTCGCCCAGGACAACTCCACGTCGCGCACGCCGGCTAGAACGACGAGGGCGAAGTGGTGCTGGCGGCGAACGGCGGCAGGTGGTAGTCGTCGGGGAGGAAGAAGGAGGAGAGGAGGGGCGACTCGGGGTGGATCTGGGTGAGCCAGGAGAGGCATGAGGGAGGAGGAAAAGGAGGGAGAGGGAGGAGGTGGCGTGTGGGCGCGGCAGGTAAAGTAGCTCGGCTCCTTCTCTCTTTTCTCCTCGAGCACGTGCAGGTCGGGCTGGGGCTTGATCTGGGGCTGGTAGGGCACGGCAGGGAGGGGCTGCAGGTGGTCCAGGGAGGCGAACGGCTGCAGGGTGGGGCCAGCATGGCGGTAGAGAAAGAAAGAGAGGAGGGGAGGCTAGCTCGGGCTAGGGTTAGATGGAGCTCGGGTTAGGGCATGGGCTAGGGTTAGGGTTAGCTGAGGTGGCTGAGGTGTGGGCCAGGGAGAGAGAGGAAGATCAGGTGGTCAAGCTAGTGAGAGAGAGAGGGGGTTTTAGAGTTAGGGTTTAGTGTAATTTAGGTGTAAAGGAATTATAAAGAGAAAACTAGGTTTGAATTTTATTAGGTGTTTATATTTTGATTTAGTTTATGAGGCCAAACCAAGAAGAAAAGGAAGCTTGATCTTGCTTGAGATAAGGTGGAGGAGAACTAGAGAAAGAGGAAGAAAAGAAATAAGTGGAAAGGGTCACATATGGATCATGCATGGAGAATTAAAAATAAGAGGAAAATGAGATGGATGAGATTGGGAGGATGGTGTAATGGTGGTAGATGGTTTTCCTAGATAGGATCCACCAAATCCAAAGAAAAACCAATGGAATAAAAAGGTGGTGGAGAAGCTTGCATGGCCCATGCAAAATTATAAATGCCATTATTTATTTTGTGACAACACTACTAATATGATGGCATTAATCTTATGCATTTCCAAGAAGTGGAATAAAGCCAAGAAAAAGAATTAAAGGACTAGATCCACCCCAACCCACATGAGCTAGAACAAAAATAGCAAAAGAAAGAAAAACTAGCTCATGGTTAATGGAATGGTGGGGTTATAAAGTGGTGGAAGAGAAAGGTGGTGGAATGGAAATAAAAGATATGCCCCCAATTCAACTTGGGAATTTGAACAATATATCAATAGCCAAATACAATATCAAGAGGCAAATACAATTAATAATGCATGTGAGAGAAGAACCAAAAGAAAAGGGGTTTTATATGATGCTCAAATGCAAGGTGGCATGATGACATGAGCATGATATCATTATGATGCAACAATAATATATATGAGGTAGCCAATATCTTACTAGGACAAGTAGCATTACAATTGTTAGACAATTGGGATGCTACATGTATCAAAACATAGGCTCGAAAAACGTGTCTTTGTTTCTGTAAATTTTATCGGGTGCACGACCAGTGCTGCCGATAGGAGTAGCCCCCGAGGCTACAATCGTAATGTTTGCACATTCGAGTGTAGTCCAAATCTTCTCTTGGAGGAATTTACTTCGACTCCAATTTTGAATTTCCTCTGGTCATACCTTGAAAACAGCCGCAATTTTTCTATGGTGCTTTTTTGTGACGTCAGTGATGATGTATGTGATGCTGTTTGTTTTACGAAAAACACGCCATGACAGGACATGTCGAACATGGGCCCATATGCAGTAATGATGACGCGTGATGGCGTTCTTAGCGGAGATTCATGACTGCACATCCCCTCGCTGCGCGAGAATCGAGCATCATGCGCTGTCCTCGGTTTTTACCGCAATCATTGCTTCTTTTATTTTTTTCTTATCGAGACCCTTGTAAACACGTGTCGTCATCTCGCAATCCTCTGTCGTTTTGATTTTGCATCGAACAGTTAGGTCCTTGCGTTGTTGCTCTTTATAAGGGAAGGGATGTGCTTTTTACTGTTTCACCTAGCCTCCCTCTACTCCTTCTTCCTCCTTGCACTCTTGCCCCTTGCGAACTTTGATTTCCGTGCCTCTCATTCTTTGCTCCGCCGCCATGGGAAAAAGCAAAGCTGCTGGGACCTCCGCTACCGCCGCAAAGGCCACCAGGAAAAGGGCCTTCGGGTGGGCTCCCACCAAGTGCACGACGCGAGAGCTCCGCGAGGCGCGGAACTCCGGCCTTCTAACAGAGGGCTCCTTCAAGCTCCCCGGTGATGAAGCTACCCCCCTCCCCGAGCTTGGCTGGAGGGTAATGTTCCTCTCCTTCCTCTTCCACGGTCTTTCTCTCCCTGTCCATGAATTCTTGCGAGGCCTCTTGTTTGTTTATGGCGTGCAACTTTATCACCTCACGCCCAATTCCATCCTCCACGTTGTTTGTTTTGTCACTCTTTGCGAGTGTTTTCTTGCGATTCATCCCCATTGGGGCCTTTGGAAATACTTCTTCTATGTTCGCCGAAACGCCATTGACACCATTGTACATGATGTTGGTGGTGCCATTTTCTCTGTCCGTTCCGATGTTGATTACTTAGACTTCAAACTCACGGATTGTGTCCAAGGTTGGAAGTCTAAGTGGTTTTATGTCAAGGACCAATCACTCGAAGGACAGTCTTTTGGGTTAGCCCCCTTTGAACCTAAAAAAGTTTGTCATAGACTCGACTCCGGGGATCAGCATCCCTCTGTCGAGGAAATGGCCGAAATCCAGCCTTTTGTTGATCGTATTTCCAAGCTACGGCATGAGGTTGGCAAAGAATTGTCGGGTCTCCAGGTTCTGGCATATTTTTTGCGGATCCGTGTCTAGCCCCTTCAAGCCCAGTTGTCGGGTATGTGCGCGTATATTGGTAAGAAGGACCCGATGAGGATTTCCTCCGAGGACCTCACCCTTAAGCTGTATGAGAAGAGAGTCCGGATCTTGACAACTTTAACAACGAAGAAACCTGTTCCGTCGACTTGCCTTGTAGAGCCTTACGGCAAGAAAAACGTCTTCTCGAGGTACATTTCTTTCACCATTGTCTTTTCCTTGCCTTCTGTTTATAGATATACCTTTTCAATTCTTCCACTTTCTATAGGATTTTGATCACCTAAGCTCTCTTCCTCCCCTTCCTGAAAGTGGTGAGCACCCTGTGCACCCCTCCGCATTCGACGATCTCCCTATGACTGGGACTGCCACGGATGAGAAGGGGGATATTTCTACGTCTGGCTCTTCGTTGAAGACGCAGTCTCTTCCTTCGGCTGGCTCCGGAGATTTTCGCGTGGAACGCACCGGCGAAAAGAGGAAGCACCCTTGTGCTGTGGAAAGGGTCGAGGATTCGGATGACTCGACTGCTTCCAAGCCCTTTGGTACTTCTCCGCTCGCAGCTGCTTTTGCCCGGATGAATTTTTTTCGCTTTGTGCAGGATGTGTCTTCGTAAGTATTTGCTTTCTTCTTCTTCTTCTGTTTTCACCGGGTGTTTTTACTACGGGTGCTTACTCTTGGTCTTGTTATTTTTAGAGATAACGAATATCTTCCTGCTTCTCCTATTCCCACATATGTGGGCTGCTCCACGAGGAATACCCCTCCGCTGTCGGTGGAGCCGAAGGAGAAGGTGATGTCTCCTGTGGAGAAAGAGGTCCAGAAGGATGTCGCTGCTTCATCCAAGCAGCCGCCGCAGAAAAGAAGAAAAATGGCGAGTAAAGGGGTGGTGATATCTAAAGCACCCATTGATGTGGACATGAAGGATGTAAGTTACTTTTGACACTAGACTTTTTCCTTCCCCATATATTTACTCTGCTTGACATCCTTTTTCCTGTGTTTTTCCCTTACTCAGCCTTTGATGCGTGAGATGGTCGGTATGGCCACCCGCTTTATAAGGATCCGTGATGACACCGAAGAGATGAAAGGTATGTGCTGGTCGCTTTTTGTAATTTTCTTGTAAACATGTTCATCCTCATTTTTTCGTTTCGCTCTTGCAGCCACTACCAAGCAATCCGCGATTATTCAGGATGAGGCATGAAGCGTGCCGATGATCTGGAAGGCAGGCTCCGAGCTGCCGAAGAGGCCAATCAGAGGGCGAAAGCTGATGCTGAGGGAGTGGCCAGGAAAGTCGCTGCTCGAGATGCAAATCTGCGGCAGCGCCTGGAGGCCTTAAATAACTCGCTGACCCGTAAGTTTCGATTTGTGTGTGTATTTGTTGTTTCATTTCTTTCTTTTGATTGTCGACCTCTTCTTCTCTTTTTGTTTGTCATAACTGACTGGCCAGAACCTGACGTTGGACGATGATAAGAAGGTTGATCCTTTATCAAATGTTGTTAGCACTTTGTGTAGGGGTTCCGCACATAAAAACAATAAATTTTACTCTACGCCATTGAACCCCTGAAGCTGCCAGGACCTATCTATTAGTAATACAGTAACGGGAGGGGCTTTTCGCGAACTTACCCTCGAAGACCGAAAAGCGTTGGCAACGCTCAGGAGAGCGTGGTTGATGTAGACAAGCTGAAGCCGACCTCAAGGTCGTGATGAAGTCCTTGCGCTCCTTCTAGCTCCAACGACTTGAGTGCCTCAAGTGCGACACCTCGCGGGGAGTTACACACGTCTGGTGCCTGACGATGACCCCCGCTTCCCCGATCTAGCAGCAGTTGTGGAAGTAGAGCTCTTGGATCCGAATCCTGCAGCGCGACGGTGCTCCGCGGTGAAGATGTCTCTCTCTCACGCAGTCCAGACTTGGGACCACGGTCACGAGAGAGAGGGGAGAGAGAAAATATCAATTAGAGGTCCTCCCAAAAGTGGGGAGACCTTTATTGATTATTGGGTGTATTTTCTAGGCCAAATACCCCACCTTATATAGGGGGAGGGGAGGTACTACCTCCCCTCAAGTCCCGGGGTGGGACTAAAGGAGAGGAGGGGGTGGGGAGGCCGCCGGCCACCCCTAGTGGGCCCCGCAGGGGGGGAGGGCCCAGCCGGCCACCCCCCTTTGGTCCCTCTCCCTCTCTCCTTTCCCTAATGGGCCCTCTCCCTCCGGAAATTGGCCCATTAAGCTTTTGACCTTTTAATTGATTTTCTCTTTATTAAATAATTATGAATAAATGATTAAATCAATATTTAACATTCATTCATATGTCATTTAATCTCCGTGGCTATGGAACACCTTCCACCTCCACTCCGGACATCCTCCGGATTTACCAAACCCTTCCGGTTTTCTCCCTTCTTTTCTTCAGTGATTCTACCGATCCTATAAACACTCTCTAAGCATCATCAAGCCCTTAAGCGTGATACCCTACGGTTCGGGAACACTCCATACATGGTCGGGACACTCCCGCACCAATGATCAACAGAGGGACCTGGATGGCCATGTGACCCCTGTGCGTTCCACGAAGATCTTTCGTCGTTTGAACCGGGACAGTCGTGTCTTATTCCCTTTGTCATTCGATACTTGCATTTCCCGAGACCTGATCAATGACATCTTCATGTCGAGTTCAATCTCATTACTGAACAATGCTATTTGACTCGTTCCGACAAGTGATATCCCCGTGATTTAATCACACGCTGCACAACTATTGGATATAACTTCTCCGAGTGGGCCCTTGAGTATCTTCTCGTCACATGGACGGACAAATCCCGCTCTTGACATATATTGCCTCTACGGTTTCCTCCGAATACCTGAGCACACCTTTACAACCACCGTTTTACCAGATGGCGTTTGATGCTATCTAAGCACTCTCGGGAGACAGTGATTGATATAGCCTCACGGTCTAAGGAATAGTCTACGAGGATCCATTTCTAATCATCGTAACTTAATCTTCGTGATATGATCGAATCGCGATATTTAGGTTGGGTGTTGGTTCATCATCTCATTCTCAGAATGAGATGACCTCATTTCCAACTGGCATAAATGCCACATGATCAGGAAACATGATCATCTGTTGACCAATGAACCAGTGACTAGAATTTCACTGGGAGCCCCTGGTTTGTTTGTATATCACACGTGTATTGATGTTTCCACTCAATACAGTTATAGCATGATATAAAACTTAATCATAAATTATACGAAATATGATAATAGTCCTTACTACTATTTGTCTCTAGGGCATATTTCCAACACTTTGGAGGCTAACAATGTTCGTGGGTGCAATCTTCTTGTCCGTTCGCGCCATGCCTTCAAGAAGCTCCATGCCAAAGTATTTCCAACCGGGGATGTGCCAGAGGACCTGAATGATCTTGTCACCATTTTTTATGCTGATCCCGGCCCCCTTGTTGGTTATAGTCTGACGCAATCAAGGAGCAGTGCCGAAACTTTGATGGCTCTAGCGATGGCGCATGGCGAGAAGGTCGACTGGGAGAAGGTTAGATCCTCTGTCCTGGTCACCTCAGTGGCAAAGAAGTTGACCTGAAGCCGCATATTAAAAGGGCTAGAAAATATTCTCGGCTCCTCCTGGATTTGTTCTCGGGTTCAGGGAAATTGGCCGCCCCTTCCTCGACTCCTCTTAATGCGTATGGCGCTCCTTCTTCGGCTACCCCTACCGATGTTGTAGCTAGTGCTCCTTCTGCTAGTGCCACCTTATATTTGAAGGACGCAACCCCATAGGCCCTTATTTTGTAATCGTTTGTCGTGTATTCCCTTACTATAATGAATTCTGAACTTGTCCGGCTTCCTTTTGCTTCTTTTTGCGAGAAAGCAGCTTGTGAATATATGTGTGTGACCTTGCCTTTGTATTTTAAGTGTTTCGTATACTTCTTTGTCTTGTCAGATCTTGAGTGATTCTTTGGCTCCTTCTGGTTCTGTGCAACCGTCAGATGTTGTTGCGCCCTCTGCTGTAGCGGGTGCGATCAGTACTATCGTTGTGCGTACGGTGGACCCACCGCTATATGCTGAAAAGATAGAACAAGTAAAGAAACTTGAAGGAAAACTGCGGGTTGTTCAATCGATGGTTGATGTCTCCCAGTCAAAAACACGCCAGGCCCTCAACCACGAGGCATTTTTCTTGGAAGAGATCTCCAGGGCGAGTGAGAGGCTATTGTGTAAGTACTTGTGGCTTTTCTCTCTTTTCTTTGGTTGCCTCTTCCGTCTTGCAGGGGATTTATTTTTTGTTTTCTTGATTTCTAGGCATCCAATTGTGCGAGAGGGATGAGACCCAACATCTGCGCAACCGAATGCAGGCTCTTGTGTCTACTTCCCGAAGTTCTGAGACGGACTTTTGGACTTATCATCGCCGTGCCTATACCGTAGCATTGCTTCAGGACCACCTGTCAGAGTTGGAGCAATTCGTCGAGTGCTGTCGCAGATCTCTGGCCGTTACTTATAATGCCATGTTTCCTCGGGATCCTCAGCCTCAAACCTTGGTGGATTTGATTGCAAAATTTCAACAGGGTGAGAAGATCCATCATTTTTTGAAGCTTCAGCTTGTGGCGGGTGCTAAGCTCGCGCTTTCCTAGGTGCATGTGCATCATCTAACGCTAGACTTGGACGATGTATCTTCATGGCTACCTTCTCCTTCCGATGGTGGTCTTATTGATATGGTGCCTCATTATGCCGCTTGAAAGGGCATGTATGCCCTCATGTGTGGTTTTGGTAATTAATGACAATCCCTGTGGACTAATGTGCAAATTTAGTTTCACTTGTAGGTTTGTCCATTGGCATCACTTGGACCATGTGTTGGTTGAAAAAGAAGAAGCATCGTCCAAGGGCTTTGTGCCTATTGGAATCAAGTAGAAGAATAAGAAGATCAAGTATGCCTTGAAGAAGAAGAAGAAGATGGAGTTCCTCATGGCTTTCTTCAAGACATCATCATCAAGATTTGATGTGCAAGCTCACGGTGCGCCATCTCCAGAAGATATCATGCTTGGAGCTTGCCATCCTCGGCGTTCATGGGGTGATGAAGACAAGGTCAAAGAAGTGGTTTTCCCATGGAGTATGGGGGAGCCATTCGCAAGTCTTCGTCAAGCAAGAGCAATCAAGAAAGGTGTTCCATCTTGAAGGTGACAAGATCATCTACATCAAGCTCAAGTGGGATGCTCAAGGCAAAGGTATGATCTTGATAGGGTTTCTATTTTACCAGTCTCGTGTAGTGTTGGGAGACCGGGTTTAGGATAGATAGCCGTACTATCAAGAGGGGCTCTCGAGTGGGTGCCTCGTTCGTATCTTTCGGAGAGAGCTCAAACCTTTGCATACATAGCATCATCTTTCTTGGTTGTTGTTTGGTTCTTGTCCATGTGAGGATCTAGAGCTTGTGGTTATCTTCATAACAAGCTCTATTTCATCAAAAACGGATTTCCCATGCATATCTTATTGCGTTTTTAATCTTGCGGGTTTTCCAGCTCCACACCTTGGGAGGTATCTCACATATATATTCATGGTATTTTCTCCCTTAGTGATATCCAATATTCTTTTTTTTGTTGGATTCTACACGTCATTATCTTTCCAACAAAATTGGTTTCATCTCGTTTGGAGTTCGGATGCAAAAGTTATGGCATTTCTGGTTCTGAAGTTTCTCTGACCGGAAGTACCGGCCAGACGCCAGAAGTACCGCTCGGGCAGAAATGCCGCCGGTAGTACCGGTGTTAATACCGGCCCAACTTCCGGTGAACCCATTTTTGGTTCAGTATGCTCTCTGCCTGGTCTGTGCTATTTGACGGAACTTCGGTCGGAATCTTGGGCGGTTGTACTGCCCCAGGCGGTAGTACCGGTGACCCACCGATAGTACCGGCCGGCCTCGTTCTTGTGTTCGTTTGCACCGTGTTTTTGGACCGTTGGCTGAGTGCCACCGGTATTACTGGCCACCCACCGATACTACCGGCCGTGCGTGATTTTGTGGGTAACGGGCAGATCAGGGAGCCCTTTAAAAGGAGCTCCCCTTTCCCCTTCGGCCCACGCTCGTTTTTCTTGGTTCTTGCTCTCCCTCTCTCCTCCATTGTTGACCTTGAAGAGCTTGCCCTCTCCCCTTCTCCCTCCTATGATTCTTGCATCTTTTTGAGGGATTTGAGAGAGGAGATCTAGATCTACAAGCCCCACCAAGCAAAATCCCTTCTTTGTGAAGGAATCCTTGGGATCTAGATCTTAGAGAGTTTTGTGTTCTCCTCTTGTGTTCTTCCTCCCTTATTCCTGCTTTTGTAGCTTTGGTGGAATTTGAGAGAGAAGGACTTGCCTCTTGCATTTGGTGCATAGGTTTGAGTTCTCCTCGGAGATTCGGCGAGTTCAAGCCCTTGGGCTTGTTTCTCTTGGGTTCTTGGAACCCTAGACGGTTGTGTGGTTGGATTGTTGACCTTTTGTGGTCTTGTAGCCTTTTGTGGCCTTGTTGCCTTTTGTGGCTTTGTAGCCTTTGTGGCATTGTTCTTGGGGCTCCAATTGAGTTGTGGAGGTTCCCCAAGCTTGTTGGCCTTTTGTGGCATTGTGGAGCCTTTGTGGCGTTTCTTGGGAGCCCTCCAATTGAGTTGTGGAGATTGCCCCAAGCCTTGTACGGGTTCGGTGACCGCCCTCAAGTGTCCCATAGTGGAACGTGAGTAGGCCTTTGTGGCAAGCTCACGGGAGAATAGGGTGGGCCTTTTGTGGCGTCGGTGAGTTGCGTGGCTTCGCATCCTTGGTGATGCCTTGTGTGGCGTTGGGTGAGCATCGAGCCACCACACCTCGAGGTGAGCCATTTGTGGCGTTCGAAGTTCATTGCACCCCCGCACCTCTCCAACAGAGACGTAGCTTCTTTGGAAGTGAACTTCGGGAAACAAATCATCGTCTCCGCGTCCATCGGTTATCTCTCAACCGAGCCCTTTACTTATGCAATTTACATTGTGATAGCCTTCGTGCTTGAAGTACTCTATCTTGCTATCACCTTGTTGCTCTTCTTGCTTAGCATAGTTTGTTGGTGCACTTAGTGAAACTAGTGGATATAGGTTTTGGCTTGATAAATTAAATGTTAAGTTTTATTCCGCATTTATTAGAGCCTAAACCGTAATAATTTTAAAACGTCTATTCACCCCCCTCTGGGCGACGTCCATTTCCCTTTCACCGCTGCTCGTAGATCTACAATTAGGAATGTCCGAAAGTGTTTGGAGGCAGACGAATAATTTTTTGTAAATTTCCCTATCTGATTATTTACTTGCTTTGCCTTTGTACTTTGTGTAGAAACACTTTATACTTGTCAAAAAGGTAGTATGTTTTATACGAGATTTTGATTATATGCCAGGGGGTGGTGTGGCCGCCCCGGAGTCCGTCCCCAACCTGTTTTCTCCTAGTACCTTCCTTTTGTTATTAAACTTCGTAATATATAATTCCCTGGATCCGAAGAGGGGTGGTGTGAGCCACCCTGGCTCCGTTTCCGTCCCTCTTTCGCTTCGTTGCTTTCCTTGTTGGATAAAAACTGCAAAAATATAACTTGACAGATTTTTCGTGGACTTTTCCTTACTAGAACTGTTACCTATTCAAAAACGTACTCTCCAGGTCTCTGAACTTGGTCTTTGATAAATTTTTCCGGAGTTACCATTTGAATAGCATCAATATCCTCATTGTAAGAATCTCTAGAAATATAATGCTTGAGTCTCTGACCATTCACCACTTGTGTATTATTATCTTTTAAAGAAGAAATTTTTATTGCACTTGAACGTTACACTTCTTCAATAACAAGAGGTCCTTCCCATTTTGAGAGTAGTTTCCCTGCAAAAAATCTGAGACGAGACCTATATAATAGAACTTTCTCACCAACATGGAACTCTCTCTTAAAAATTCTCCTGTCATGCCATCTTTTAACTTTTTCTTTAAAGAGTCTAGCATTTTCATATGCTTCACTCCTCCATTCATCCAACGAACTCAAGTCAAATAATCTTTTCTCACCAGCAAGTTTGTAGTCTCTATTAATTTCTTTCACTGCCCAATAAGCTTTGTGTTCTAATTCTAAGGGCAGGTGGCAAGCTTTCCCATAAACCATTTGTAAGGAGACATTCCCATAGGATTTTTATAGGCAGTCCTATAAGCCCATAAAGCATCATTCAAATTTTTAGCCCAATTTCTTCTTGATCTATTAACAGTCTTTTGCAAGATGGATTTAATTTCTCAATTTGATAGCTCTACTTACCCACTAGTTTGGGGATGATAAGCTAAATCAATTCTATGATTAACGTCATATTTAGCAAGGGTCTTTCTAAAGCCACCATGAATGAAATGAGAACCTCCATTAGTCATAAGATACCTAAGCACTCCAAACCTAGGAAAGATAATATCCTTAACCATTTTTAAAGAGGTCTCCCCATTAGCACTTTTTGTAGGTATGGCTTCTACCCACTTAGTAACATAGTTAACAACAACAAGAATATGAGTATAACCTTTTGAAGGGGGAAAAGGACCCATAAAGTCGAATCCCCAACAATCAAATGGTTCAATAACAAGAGAGTAATTCATAGGCATCTCATTGCGTCTAGAAATATTACCAACACGTTGACACTCATCACATGATCAGACAATTTTTCTTGCATATTTAAAAAGGGTAGGATAGTAAAAACCTGATTGTAGCACGTTTTGTGCGGTTCTATCTCCCGCATGATGTCCTCCATAGGCACTACTATGACATTTCCGCAATATCTCCTTTTGTTCATTTTCTAGAACACATCTTTGCATAATACCATCTATTCCTTCTTTATATAAATGTGGGTCATCCCAAAAATAATGCCTCAAATCGTAAAAGAACTTCCTTCTTTGCTGGGCTGTAAAAGTTGGAGGCAAATACTCGAAGACAATAAAGTTAGCATAATCAGCATACCAAGGGCTCCCTTGCGAGCTTACCCCTACTGCAGCCAACTGTTCATTTAGGAAACTATCATTAACAAGCATAGGATAAAAAGAGACGTTTTCCAATCGAGATAAATTATCAGCAACAGGATTTTCAGCACCCTTCCTATCTACAATATGTAGATCAAACTCTTGTAAAGAAGCACCCATCTAATAAGCCTAGGCTTAGCATCTTTCTTCGTCATAAGGTACTTAATAGGAGCATGATCAGTATGAATGGTAACTTTTGAAACAACAATATAAGGTCTAAATTTATCACAAGCAAAGACAATAGCTAAGAATTCTTTTTCAGTAGTAGCATAATTCTTTTGAGCACCGTCAAGAGTCTTACTAGCATAATGGATAACATTTATCTTTTTATCTATTCGTTGCCCAAGGACAGCACCTAAAGCAAAATCACTAGCGTCACACATGATTTCAAAGGGTAAGTTCCAATCAGGCGGTTGGACAATAGGAGCAGTAGTTAAAGCCTTCTTTAGAGTTTCAAAAGCTTCCTTACAATCATCATCAAAAACAAAGGGTACATCCTTTTGAAGAAGATTAGTGAGGGGTTTTGATATCTTAGAGAAATCTTTAATAAACCTTCTATAGAAACCAGCATGACCAAGGATACTTCGAATACCTTTGACGTCTCTTGGACAGGGCATTTTCTCAATTGCTTCAACTTTAGCTCTATCAACTTCTATGCCTCTTTCGGAAATCTGTCCGAGGACAATCCCTTCATTGACCATGAAGTGTCATTTCTCCCAATTAAGAACAAGATTAGTTTCTTCACATCTCTGCAAAACTTTATCAAGGTTGTGCAGACAATTATCAAAATAAATTCCATAGATGGAAAAAACATCCATGAAAACTTCCACAATTTCCTCACAAAAACCATGAAAGATAGCAGACATGCATCTTTGAAAAGTAGCAGGAGCATTACACAAACCAAAAGGCATACACCTATAAGCATAGGTTCCATAAGGACATGTAAAAGTAGTTTTTTCTTGATCTTGTTGTTTAACAGCAAATTGAGAAAACCCAGAATATCCATCAACAAAACAAAATGGGTCTTTTTAGACAACCTTTCCAACATTTGATCAATAAAAGGAAGTGGGTAATGATCTTTCTTAGTGACTTTATTAACCTTTCTGAAATCAATGCACATCCTATAACCTACTACTATTCTTTGGGGAATAAGCTCATCATTATCATTAGGCACAACGGTAATCCCCCTTTTTAGGGACACAATGAATAGGACTAACCCATTCACTATCAGCAATAGGATAAATAATACCAGCATCAAGGAGTTTTAATACCTCGTTTCTTACCACTTCCTTCATCTTAGAATTTAAACGATGTTGATGTTCTACCACTATTTTTGCATCTGGTTCTATATTGATAGCGTGTTAACATATAGTAGGAGAAATCCCCTTTAAATCATCCAGAGTATAGCCCATAGCTCCTCGGTGTTTCTTCAATACCTCCAATAATCTTTCTTCTTCCTTCCCTAAAAGTTTAGAACTAATAATAACAGGATATATTTAATTATCAGCAATGTAAGCATATTTAAGATCGTTAGGTAAAGGTTTTAGATCAAAAACTGGATCGTTTTAGGTGGCAATGTGGTACCCAAATCTTTCACAGGCAAGTTATGCTTAAGCATCTTAGGTTGACGACGGAGAATCTCATCAATCTCATTTCTTTCTTCCATGAAGATTTCACTTTCGTGGTCTTCCATAAATTGCTGCAAAGCATTGTTAGGAGCAAGATAAATAGAAGCAAGTTGTTCAACTCTAAAATCCTCATTAGGGGTTTCATTTTCACAAGGAACTTTAGTAAATTTCGAAAAATGAAACTCATAAGATTCCCCATCAAATTTAGTTAAGATTTTCTCCCTTTTGCAGTCTATAATGGCTCCACACGTGTTCAAGAAAGGTCTACCAAAAATGATAGGATAGGTTTTACTAGCAGCTGAACCAAGTGATGGCTCAATGCACGGCGCCCAGAAAAGTGCTTGGTGCGTGGTGTTGATGTAGAGCTTGTTGGGAGCCCCAAGAGGAAGGTATGATGAGCACATCGGCAAGTTTCCCTCAGTTATGAAACCAAGGTTTAATCAAACCAGTAGGAGCAAGGAAACACCCCAAAGGTGTTACTAGCTAAGCTTTGGCAGGGCGCACTACCGGTGCTAGTAGCAACGTGGAGACCTGCACAACACAACCACATAACTTTGTCCCCAACTTGCGATAAGGTTGTCAATCTCACCGTGTTTTGCGGAAAACAAAGGATTAAACGTATCGAATGGAAAGAAGTAAAAGTTTGCAGAAAGTAAACACAAAGTAGTAAAAGATTGTAGATTGTATGTAAAGTAAAGGACCGGGATCCATAGTTCACTAGAGGTGGCTCTCCTTAAGATAGATAACATGCTGGGTGAACAAATTACAATGGGGCAATTGACAAACACCGAGAAAAGCAATACATGCATATACTAATCATCTTGACTCCTTTGAGACTTGATTGGGCATTACAACATTATACATAGACCGCCATCCAACTGCATCTATGACTAATAATCCACCTTCAGGTTATCATCCGAACCCCCTCCAGTATTAAGTTGCAAGCAACAGATTATTGCTTTACGAACTGCGTGTAAAGTAAACAATACGATTGTTCTATGAACAAAGGATTGTTGTTTTCTCCCTAGTAGCAACAGCACATCTAGTACCTTAGAGATTTCTGTCACTTCCCTAGATTACCAGAGGCATGAACCCACTATCGAGTATAAATACTAACTCTTGGAGTTGCTAGCATCTACTTGGCCAAGATAGCTACTAACAACGGAAATCATGCAAGATCTCAAATAACAAAGACATGATAGAATCAATAGTCAATCTGAAATAACATCTCAATATCCATGGGATCCCCGCAAACACAACATGTAGAATTACAAATAGATGATCTTGATCATGAACGGAGCTCACAAGATCTAAACAGGAAAGCACAAAGGAGGAGAACCAACCATCTAGCTACTACATGGATCCGTAGTCCAAGGATGAACTACTCACGCATCACACCGGAGGCTTGCATGGTGATGAAGAAGGCCTCCAGGGTGAATTCCCCTCTCTGGCAGGGTAATGGGAAGAGCTTCAGATCTCTCCCGATCTAGGGATGGATATGACAGCGGCTACAGACTCTTTTGTGGATTTTTTATCGGGTCGTTAGGGTTTACGTCCCAAGGGCATCTTATAGTCGGAAGGGGAGGCCGAGGGGGTGCCTGGGCTGGCCACACCACCCCCTGGCACGGGCCAGTCCTAGCCGCGTGGCCGGGTGGTGTGGCCGCCCTCTGGCCCCTCTCCGTCTCATATTCTAGCACTTGATCACTTCTAGAAAAATAGGCACTTTGGCTTTTGTCCCGTCCAATTCCGAGAATATTCATTTTCTGACTTTCCTGGAACCAAAAACAGCAGAAAACAGGCAGCTAGCACTGTGGCTCTTGTTAATAGGTTAGTCCAAGAAATCATATGAAAAGTACTCCAAAGTTGGAACAAAACATAAGAAAGTGGGTAAAACCAAGCATGGAACATCAAAAATTATAGATACATTTGCAATGTATCAACATCCCCAAGCTTAACTCCTGCTCGTCCTCGAGTAGGTAAGTGATTAAAAGAAAGAATAATTTTTGAGGTGACATGCACCATCAAAGACTTGATCAAAGTATTTGCAAAACAATCAAAGCTGGGATCATAGTACTTCAATCATAACATAAAAGACAAAGTTCTAGCAATAAGCAAAGAAACTATGATGCAACATGAAAAGGCACAAACAAAAGATTCATGAATAACAATGCTTTGCAAGACGTTTGTTTGTTTCACATAAAGAAACACATAGTATAATAGCATTCAGCTTGTCCCTCAATAGAGTAGCAAATATAAATGCATAGGACACCTTCAAGGTTCATAAGAGTGACTAGATACAATAGTTTAAAACAAGCAATATCGAAGTATGCATCAATCAACTAGTCTTGGGACAATGCACATAGAACTAAGAATGGCCACTATGCTCTCAAAGTAGGTGCATAAAGATAGAAGGTGGAGACTCAATATAATGGTGGAAGAAAAGCCTTTTGTAAAAGGAAGTAGGGATTCAAGTCTCATAAAGAGCTTCCAAAAATTATGGTACTTGTAGCTTTCAGCTCTCATTGCCCCTATCATAAGCATCTTGAAGTGGTTAAGGTTAAAGTGACACAACTAAGAGGATATGCTTGACAAGTTATAAACCGAAATCTCATGTCCCTTACTTACGAAGACCGATCCTCATGCTACTCAACTTCAGTCACGAGTAAGCTCTTGTCATTGTAATTACATGTGTATCATTAAGAACCGCCAACGGGGTACCCCTTGCACATGATATGGGAGCTTTCCCATAATCAAAATGACAAGGCAAGCAGACAATGAGCATCTCAGCGATCTTTTTATTTGCTATTTGCATAGGTTTTTATTGAGGATGCTTCATAGAGTGCTCATTATGGTGATGCTGCAAGTTTCCACCATGATTAGGCATGGCTTAGGCTAGCGGCCCAGGCGTTTCTCTAACACACATACAAACTCCATGATCTTACAAGTTCCACTTTTATTTCACACCGCCGGGATCCATAAGCAAAAGAACATGATATCAACGGGGTACAAAGTACAAGTGCAATGTTTAAAGCGTTCCCCATGATACATGGTTCTACTAATTTCAACTTATAAAGCGCAAGCATATACGCAACAAAGAAGGACCCAATGGTTCAAGTTTATTAGATGCAAAAAGTAAAGTGTGCAATCAAGTTCGTGAGAGCTTTAATCACTAGTTTTCTCATAACAAGTTTAATTTGGAAGGTAAACAAAAGCATGAATATACTTGGAATAGCATAAGCTAGTAGGTAGGTATGGTGGACTCTTTGGAATAACTTGGTTTAGGGAGTTGGATGCATGAGTGGAACTCATACTTTGTTGTGGAGGCTAGCAAAAGACTGGGAGCGACAAACTAAGAGAGCAATAATGGCCATAATCATGCAGAGCGACAAAACATCATTGATCAAAGCATAAAGTGATACTACAAGTTGAAAACTAAAGGATCATAAAGGCTATGGTTACTTTGGATAGTCATAACATGGTGTGCGCATGCGCCAAGTCAACCCAAATGAAGCATCAAAGGAGAATACCACTATACTATGCTTTAATATGCTAAAACAACGCCATGATTCATCCAAGGCACATTAAGCAATCTCAATTGTTTATAACAAGTCATGATACAACAAAGAATACTAATCATAAAGCCAAAACCATATCAAGCATGGCATGGCAATGCCTAGGCCATAGTCAAAAACAAGCTCTTTTTACCACGTAAGCATGAACTTTCCTACTCTTTTCCAAACCAAACCAAACTATTTGTAAACCAATGTATGAAAGAGGGGGTCCAACCAATTTATTCAGAAAAATAAGCAAACCAAAGCAAATGAAAACCAAAACGAAAACGAAAAAAAAGACGCTCCAAGAAAAACACAACTATGCATGAAACAATAAAAATGAAGCGTTTGGAAGAAACCTAGGATTTTTATTGATGAAGAAGGGGATGCCTTGGGCATCCCCAAGCTTTGACGCTTGTACTTCTTGGATATTTCTTGGGGTGACATGCGTGGCATCCCCAAGCTTCAGCTTTAGTCCATTTTTCATCTCATTACTCATTCCTTCCATACACCTGAAATTATTTCTTCATACAAAACTTCACACAATCTCATTAGCAACATTAGTGCACTTAAGATAAATAAGTCTTAAGGTTCAGTTTTAACACCAAATAAACTTATATTAGAACATTAGCTACCGTAGCACTTCCCTCAAAAAGCTCAATTCCCCAAAAGAACTAAAAAAGGAACCCACAAGAAGCAAATGCAGAAAATGGCAGAAATCTGTCAAAACAGACCAGCAGGTAAAGACGAATTTGTTCGAAGACCTTCTGTTGGTAAAATCAAAAAGTGTTGAACTAACGAAAGTTAGATAACAACCTGTGTCAGAATCACGAAAAATTACAGCTCAATCCGACATACAGAGCTCTCTCACGAATTTTTACGGGAAGCACAAAAATCTATTTCGGGACAGCAACTTTCCCAATCATTACTTCTCTCTTATTAGAGGTTACTCTTGGCACAAAAAGCAAATAAAAAGGATAAGGAGAGGTTATTACAGAGGTAATAACTTTCAAGACTCATTTAAAACTTTTGGGTTATCTTCCAATAAGTACTTTCTTTAACGCCTTTAAGTTAGGCATAAGAAGCAAAGAAAGAATCAAGTGTTCTCAAATGAAGAAGCATTAAAACCAACTTTCTTGCCCTTACCTCTCTTACTTTTATTCTTAACCTTGAGGAAAATATGATTGGTTGGTGGAGAAGAATGGTGCATGGTCCCCTTTCTCACATCTATTATTACTCCAAGGAGTTCTAATAGGGACCTTCCAAGTGTAATTTGTCCTTTTCCTACACATTCAATAACAAGATAATCAATAGAAATCGTTTTCCCAAGGATCTTTGTAAACACTCCTTCAGCTATTCCAAGAGGTAATATGGTAGTATTATTAGTAAGAGATATTTCTTTTCCTCCCTCAATGAGCCCCCAAGTATTCAGAGATTTATAAATATCTTTGGGCATAAGGCAAAATTCAGACATGATATCACAGCGAGCTTGAAAAGTTTCAATGTTCATCTCAATCTTTATTGTAGGGAACCACTTTGATGGTTCAGAGTTTATTGGAACATAATCGTGATGCTCCCTAAGCGTATTGTAGCAACTTTCTAATCTAGTAGTGCTAGCCTCAAGAGTGTCCAACATAGCAAATATTTTTGCGAAAGAAATATCAGTTTGGCTAGGCATGTTGTAAGTGAGGATCAATTTCTTTATAGCATTAATAGCATCATCCTCATTACATTGGAGGAAATCTCCTCCCACAACAGCATCTGGAGCATATCTATAGCAAAGAGCAATCCCAAGGTAAAAACTGCTAAGGAACAAGCTTTGAGTCATTTTAGGCTCAGTTTTTTCATGTGGATCAGAGATTCTAGACCAAGCTTCCTTAAAATTTTCCTAAATTCCTTGTTTAAAAGTGAAAATCATTTCCTCGGCTGACATAGTGAATGGAGCAAGGCTAGACATAATGGCAACTTAGGATAGGAACTAATTTTTTTTGTGTTTTTGAAATAAGAAAGCAAACTAGTAAAACTAATTTTTTTGTGTTTTTTGAAGAACAAAACAAGCAAACAAAGCAAAAAGAAACTAAGAAAAACAAAAACAACAAAGTAAAGTGATTGGTTATGAGGGACTCCCCTTGTGAAGATGTCCTTGACTCCCCGGCAATGGCGCCAGAAAATCGCTTGATGGCTCAATGCACGGCGCCCAGAAAAGTGCTTGGTGCGTGGTGTTGATGTAGAGCTCGTTGGGAACCCCAAGAGGAAGGTATGATGAGCACAACATCAAGTTTCCCTCAGTTATGAAACCATGGTTTAATCGAACCAGTAGGAGCAAGGAAACACCCCAAAGGTGTTACTAGCTGAGCTTTGGCAGGGCGCACTACCGGTGCTAGTAGCAACGTGGAGACCTGCACAACACAACCACAGAACTTTGTCCCCAACTTGCGATAAGGTTGTCAATCTCACCGTGTTTTGCGGAAAACAAAGGATTAAACATATCGAATGGAAAGAAGTAAAAGTTTGCAGAAAGTAAACACAAAGCAGTAAAAGATTGTAGATTGTATGTAAAGTAAAGGACCGGGATCCATAGTTCACTAGAGGTGGCTCTCCTTAAGATAGATAACATGCTGGGTGAACAAATTACAGCAGGGCAATTGACAAACACCGAGAAAGCAATACATGCATATACTAATCATCTTGACACCTGTGAGACTTGATTGGGCATTACAACATTATACATAGACCGCCATCCAACTGCATCTATGACTAATAATCCACCTTCAGGTTATCATCTGACCCCCCTCTAGTATTAAGTTGCAAGCAACAGATTATTGCTTTACAAACTGCGTGTAAAGTAAACAATACGATTGTTCTATGAACAAAGGATTATTGTTTTCTCCCTAGTAGCAACATCACATCTAGTACCTTAGAGATTTCTGTCACTTCCCTAGATTACGAGAGGCATGAACCCGCTATCGAGCATAAATACTAACTCTTGGAGTTGCTGGTATCTACTTGGCCAAGATAGCTACTAATAATGGAAAGCATGCAAGATCTCAAATAACAAAGACATGATAGAATCAATAATCAATCTGAAATAGCATCTCAATATCCATCGGATCGCCGCAAACACAACATGTAGAATTACAAATAGATGATCTTGATCATGAACGGAGGTCACAAGATCTAAACATGAAAGCACAAAGGAGGAGAACCAGCCATCTAGCTACTACATGGATCCATAGTCCAAGGATGAACTACTCACGCATCACACCGGAGGCTTGCATGGTGATGAAGAAGGCCTCCAGGGTGAATTCCCCTTTCCGGCAGGGTGCCGGGAAGAGCTTCAGATCCCTCCCGATCTAAGGATGGAGATGACGGCGGCTACAGACTCTTTTGTGGATTTTTTATCGGGTCCTTAGGGTTTACGCCCCGAGGGCATGTTATAGTCGGAAGGGGAGGCCGAGGGGGTGCCTGGGCTGGCCACACCACCCCTGGCGCGGGCCAGGCCTGGCCGCATGGCCAGGTGGTGTGGCCGCCCTTTGGCCCCTCTCCGTCTCGTATTCTGGCACTTGATCACTTCCGGAAAAATAGGCACTTTGGCTTTTGTCTCGTCCAATTCCGAGAATATTCATTTTTTGACTTTCCTAGAACCAAAAACAGCAGAAAACAGGAAGTTGGCACTGTGGCTCTTGTTAATAGGTTAGTCCAAGAAATCATATGAAAAGTACTCCAAAGTTGGAACAAAACACAAGAAAGTGGGTAAAACCAAGCATGGAACATCAAAAATTATAGATACATTTGCAATGTATCACCAAGTACTAGAAAATTAGGAGGATATTTAATCTTACTATAACGAACTTCCACATCTCTTACAATACCAATTGGAGAGATGGTCTCCCTATTAGAAAGGTGAATAACGACATCAATCTCTTCTAGTTCACAAGGACTAATTCTATGCATAATTTCTTTGTAAAGATCGTAAGGAATAGCACTTGAACTTGCACCAATATCACATAAACCATAATAGCAATGATCACCAATTCTACGAAAAGGCTAGAAAAAGGGCGCGCTCCTGGGAGGTTGCGGCCATGTCGCTGCTGCTGCCTGCACGTGGCGGGCGCGGAGTGCCGTACACGCTGTACCTGTCTTCTCCCGTGCGACACGTGGTGGATGCGGAGAGGGTCGTGGGTCCTTTTTTCCTTTTCTTTTTGTAGATCTGAACATTAAAACTGCGATATCTTTCAAACGAAGAGTCCAAATCGATATCTGTTTTCACAGCCTTGCTAGTCACGTCCAAATCTTCAAAATTAGATCCATTGTTGAGATGTTTCGACGAACTTTTTTCTCGTACTGCCTTTGATGCGTAGGTTGCACTGCCTTTTGGTCTAGTACACGGTGCCTTCGGTTGCAATGCAGGGCACAGTGTCCAGGCAGTGTACTACGCACTGTCCAGGCAGTGCACCGTCCATGCACTGCCTTGTTGTTCTATGTTGCATTGCCTTAGTTTGTAGTGCGTTGCGCGGTGTCCAGGCAGTGTACTACGCACTGTCCAAGCAGTGCACCATCCATGCACTGCCTTGTTGTTCTATGTTGCACTGCCTTAGTTTGCAGTGCAACATGGTGTCCAGGTAGCGTACTACGCACGGTCCAGGCAGTGCACCATCCATGCACTGCCTTGTTGTTCTGTGTTGCACTGCCTTAGTTCGTAGTGCACTACGCGGTGTCCAGGCAGTGTACTACGCACTGTCTAGGCAGTGCACCGTCCATGCACTGCCTTGTTTGTTCTGTGTTGCACTGCCTTAGTTCGCAGTGCACTGCGCAGTGTCCTGGCAGTTTACTACGCACTGTCCAGGCAGTGCATGTTGTTCTGTGTTGCATTGCCTTAGTTCGCAGTGCACTGCGCGGTGTCCTGGCAGTGTACTGCCTCACTGTACTACCTTGCACTGCCTTCGGTCGTAGTGCACTGCGCGGTGTCCAGGCAGTGCACCGTCCATGCACTGCCTTGTTGTACAACGTTGCACTGCCTAAGGTCGCAGTGCATTGCGCGATGTTCTTAGAGTGCACGGTGTACTGCGTTGCATTGCTTTCGGTCGTTAGGAAACGAGTTGCACCGCTCGTGCACTGCCTTATTGCACTGCGTGGAACTGCCTTTCATCGCGTGCACTGCATGAGCAGCTAGCCACGTGTTGGGCTACCGTGTGGCCGGAAATACAAGCGCTGCTGTGCGGCCGGAAATACACGCGCTGCCGAGTGGCCGGAAATACACATGGGTGAACTTCCACACGCCACGTGTCGAGCTGCCGTGCGGCCGGAAACACGCGTGCTGCGGCCAAAACGCGCGCTTCCTGAAGAGTGCGCTCCCGCTAGTCGTTCCTCCAATTCTAACATAAAGCACATGGACACTAGCATTTTTAGTTCTATTTGGATGTGAGACAATATTAGAAGCATCCTTACAGAAGACAATGTGTCCATCTTCTACACTTTTAGTGACAAGGTCTTTCACAATTTCTATTGTAGGTTCAATATTTATTTGTTTATCAGGTTTCACAGTTCTCTTTGTACTTTTATTAATTACACTAGTTATGATAGGATGCTCTTTTATCTTAACTGGGAAATGCATTTTCTCAATGTAAGGTTCGGGTAAAACATGATTAGCAGTATAAACTTCAGTATTTCTAGCAGGAACACAATCAACAATATCTTTATATGGTGCATGATACTTGTTCCTTTCCTTTTTCGGGATTTCAATATATGAGGCAAAAGCCTTAAAACAATATGTAATAACTTAAGAATCATGACCATAAGCATTACTAATATTTTGAAAGTCATCAGCTCCCATAAAAGATTCAATGCATTCATAATCATAATTTATACTTGACTTTCTTCCTTTATCATTCTCCCATGCTTCAGCATTGTCTTGAATACGGTCTAGAAGATCCCACTTAGCTTCTTCTTCCATGCGTGTAAATGATCCATCACAAGAAGCATCCAATAGATCCTTATCATGAAGAGAAAGCCTTGCATAAAAGTTATTGATAATAATATTATTGGGGAGCTCATGAATAGGACATTTGAGCATTAGTAACTTCAATCTCCCCCAAGCTTGAGTTGTACTCTCTCCATCAAGAGGCCAAAAGTTGTATATTTTATTCTGATCTTTATGAATCTTACTAGGAGGATAAAATTTTGAATAAAAGAGAGGTACTAGTTCCTCCCATTCAAGAGCTTGACCATTCTTCAACAGCTTATACCATTCTTCAGCTCTTCCTTTCAGTGATAATGAGAATAACTTCTTCTTGAATTGATCTGTTGTAATACCTGCACACTTAAACAACCCACATAATTCGTGTATAAAGAGAATGATCACCAGGATGGACAGTTCCATCTCCAAAATAGTAGTTATCCATAACACGATCAACAATTCTTGTAGGTATTTTAAAAGTATCATTCTCAGCAGGTGTAGGTTCATCTACTACGTTAGCAGTGGTAGTAGCATTATGAAATAAGAAACTAAGTGAATTATCCATATTGAAAATAAAGTAACTAACAAAAATAAACAATACTCACAGTAGAAGTTTCCTGTACCAGTTCCACTCTCCAATAGCGGTTCACTCCCCGGCAACGACGCTAGAAAACAGTCTTGATGGCCCACAAGTATAGGGGGTGTATCGCAGTATTTTTGATAAGTAAGAGTGTCGAACCCAACGAGGAGCAGAAGGTGTTGGCGAGTGGCTTGGAGCAGGAATTCTCTATAAATACTTAGCAAACGGGTTTTTGATAATGCAGATAAATAAAGTACGAGTAAATAAAAGACAAGAATAATAAATGCAGCCAGTGGCCCAATCCTTTGTTTAGCAAAGGACAAGCCAGTTGTATTACTTAAGATGACCAAACATTCTCGAGAACAGAAGGGAATATCGTCAAGTTCTTTCGCTTCATATAGTTGATTAATCTTCTTTAGTTTGACAAGTGTTGTGTGGGTGAACCTGTGCTAATGCACCGACCTTCCTAGGACTAATACATACCTGTGATTATACCCCTTGCAACCATCCGCAAGTACAAGAAAGTAATTAATATAGAAACCTAACCACAGCTTTAAACTCTAAGACCATGACATCCCTTGTGCAAAGGTTTCCTAACGGGGGTTCAGGTTTCTGTCAATCTGGCAACCCCTACGATTAGTAGCCAAATACACAATGCATTCCCCTAGGCCCATAAAGGTGAAGTGTCATGTAGTCGACGTTCACATGACACCACTAGAAGAATAACACCACAACTTAAATAACAAACTATTGAATCTTTCTCAACACAATTCCACTACTAACAACACGACTTCTCCCATGTCCTCAAGAACTAAACAAACTACTCACAAGACATCATATGGATCAAGATCAGAGATGAAATAATGATAAGTAACAATCTGAACATAACAATAATTCAATGGTTCACTCAATAGCATCAACTACAAGGAGTAATCAACACCGGGAAAGTTTCCCCTAAGAACTATGCAAGATTCAACCCAATTGTTACATCGGTATGGAGTGGTGATGATGGTGCTGGTGGAGATGATGATGGTGATGATGATGATGATCCCGATGAAGTCCAGCTTGATGGTGGTGTTGATGGTGATGATCTCCCCTCTATGGGAAGGAATTCCCCCGGCATAATTCTGTCTGCCGGACAGATCTTTCTCTCTCTTAAATTTTCCGCCCCGTAGAGGCGACATAATCTTTTTGTGGCCGCTCCCTAGGTATTAGGGTTTCATGGGGATAATATACGCCAAAGCGGAGAGCCAGGAGTGGGCCAGGGTGGCCACACCACCTGGTGGCACAGCTAGGGGTGGCCCGCGTCAGGGGGTGGTGTGGGCCCCCTATGGCCCATCTCCACTCCCCCTTCTAGCAACCTTCGTCTTCCGGAAAAATAAAATTTTCCATGTATTTTCCCGGATTTTCTGATCTTCACGAATTTCGCCTCCAAACAACACCTTTTCCATCAGAATCCTGACTGCAATGGTCCATGCTCCAAAAGTCATCAACCATGCAAAAACAGATGAAATAACATAAGTATCATCTCTTAATATGAAATATATCAATGAATAACAGTAAATTATGATATAGAATAGTGATGCAGAATGGACGTATCACTGACTGGCCTGGCTGAGGGACCCATAACGGATGGTCAGCTCTGCTGAAAGTGATTTCTTGCTCCGACCAATGTAGATACTCTGGTGTAGGAGGTGGCTTTGTTACCACCAAATTTACTTGCCTAGTGATCAGTTTTTGTGTTCTATTGGTGGGTGGCCCCTTCTAGATCATTGACATTGCTCCCTTTGATCTGTGATATTCGTTGTCTTGCTATACTATGCTTTGCAGCTGTCCCGCTGGTCGAGGCCCCTATGGTGGTGGTGGGGCGCCAATGGCTAGAGTGCCAGGTGCAGGGGTGTAGTTTCTGTTTGTTGCTTCGACTGGCTTTGCATTGCTTAGTTCTTGCATCTTTAGGAATGTTCAATAGTCCTTTAGGAGGTGGTTTGATCGCCTTTTCTCTATTGGGTCGACGTAGTAGTGCATATTGCAGGGTCCTTCCAACATTTTTCCTGTTGACATTGGTGGATCTCGGTTCGTCGGCTGGTATCATTGTTGCGGTTGGCTTTCATTAATGTTATCCCTACTGCCATGATATCCACTGTTGTAGTCGTCATTTCGTCGGTTGTCCATTCTAGAAAAACTCGCTGCAACGTAAGTGGGTGTGTGGTATCCGTCATTTGTTCGTCGCCTCAGGTCGTTGTTATGCCAGTCTCTTTCGTCAGGTGAATGAGCCCTTTTGTTGTGTACTGCATCCTCTCCATCAGCCCAATGATTAGCTATTTCCATTAGTTGTGAAATTGTTTTTGGCTTTGATCGTCCTAGTTCTTGAATGAATTCCTGTCGACGGAGACCATCATTGAAGGCATCTATCGCCCTTTCGTCCGATATTGCTTTAGCCAAATTTTTGGTAATGTTCCATCGTTGGATGAAGGCTCGTATTGATTCTCTTGGCTTTTGCTTGCAGGCTCGTAATTGCTCTAAAGACGCGGGTCGCTTGAATGTGGATTGAAAATTTCTGATGAATTTGTCTTCAAGATCATTTCAACTGCTGATGGAATCTTCTGGTAACTGCTTTAACCAATAGCATGTCGCACCGGTTAGGTGGAGCTGTAGGCTTTGCATTGCTGTGGCTTTGGATCCTCCTTGTAATCTAACAGTTGCTAGATAGTCTATCAGCCAAGCTTCGGGTTCTTGGAGGCCATCGTATTTTTGTTGATCTTGGGGTAGCTTAAAATCTTTCGGTACCAGGGTTTTGCGAACCCGTCGGGTAAAGCAGCTGGCTCCGCATAATTCTTGCTTGTCCTCACTTTCGCCGTCATGGTATCTTCAGGTGCTGCACTCTTCTCGTGATCGATCAATCCTTCACTAGGTGATGTCGTTTCTTGCATCGTTGCGCGGTTCTTGTTCGGAAAAGTGGACCCGATGTGGCGACCGCGATCATGGGGTGTGACCTCCTTGCCGAGGGGTATTGCGATGGTGTGGGGATCGGTCACGTTGCCTCGTGGTTTGTTTATCTACTTGCGCAAGAGTTTCTCCCACCAAACTGAGATTCATCAGGGAAGATCGGTGGAGGGCTGCATGGGGATCGTCGGGTGTAGGTTGTGTCATGATTAGATATGTTTGCGTGGCCACGATAGCTGCTTGGGCTGTCTTTGCTTTGAGGTTCCCATCTTGATCTATCGACATAAACGAGAGATCAAGGTCCCGAATTAATCTGCCCCTCTCTTCTTCGGGTATACTTCTTAATCTGGACGTTCTTCTTCTTGGCGATGCTCCTCCTGTGATGCTTCTTGATCCTCGGGTGGGGCTTAGCTATGCCCTTCGTAAGCTAGATTCATCGGCTACCCTCTTCCTTTCGTCGAGCTACCTTTGCATCCTAAGGATTTTTCTCTTTTTGCAGTGCAACAGATACTGGTATGCTAATAGATCTTCGTGGGTGGCATCTGTTGCCATTGGGGTCACACCCGAAATTGCTACTCTCGGTTTCTCCCATGCACTGGCTGGTAGGCTAAGGGTTCGCCTCTGATCTTCACGTGGCTGATCTTCTTCCCTATTTTCTCGGTCGACTGTTGGATCTGCTCCGTTTCCTTGACTTCCTTCGTTGTCATTGCTTCCTGCACTATGGCTTGAAAGGATATCATCGGGGTTAAGGATTGGGTTACTGTTGGAGTTTTGCTGGGTTGTGGCATCTCCGATGATCACACATACTTGGTGCTGAGTGGCGTACCGACTGGTAACGTCGTCGTTTTCGCCAATGGAGACACTATTGGATGATCCAGTGAAGTCCATCAGCTTTTTCTCTAGATAAATTTCTGCCATCTGAATTCCAAAGTGGATGCTTTCGCTACTTTCTTCGGGTTCTAAATTGGCTGGGCTTGCTTCACGTGGTGGCATGAACGGTGGGTCTGATCCGAAGGAGAGATTGTCATAGAGACCATCAAGATCCCCCAGATTCTTCTCAACTTACCTGCCTTTGTTGCCTTCTTCGATCTGCACCTTGACATCCATTGAGGATTCAGTGGGTAACTTTACGGGTGGGTGGGCGTGGGTTTGCTTTCGTCGAGTTGATGCTTGGTGGAGAGTGTTCTGCTGAATCCATGTTTCCAACATTCAAGTTTCCCACAGATGGCGCCAATTGACGAGGGGTAACCTCAGCAATGCCCATGGTGATGGACTTGGGGTTTCGTGAAAAAGAGAACGCTAGGGATTTCGTCGGATGTCAGGAAAACAATGAAGACAAAGTCGCCTGAATATTGGGGAAACACTCTATTACAAGTTGTCCTCTAGATTTCGGTACCCTCGCTTGGGCTTCTCCCGCCCTATATATAATAGGCCGGGTCTCAAAGCTGTATGCAGATAGGTTTCATACACGCGTGATTACAATACCAACATAATGTCGGTTCGTGGTTTCTTTCCTAATACAACAAAGGGTCTCTGTCGATTGCTTCCTTGGGCTTTTATTTGGAATCTCTATGGGCTGTAGGCGTTTTATCCAATGTAGGGTAGCGAATAGTGATCATCCGAGTAATCATACCCATGTCACTGTTGCAAACATTTCTCGAGGAAATGTGTCAGAAGATGCCTCTGAGTGTAATCACGAATGCTAACTCGGCGATGATTAAGGAAATACAGAGAGTATTTCCAGATGTTTGGCATCGAATATGCACTTGCATATGGAGAAAAATATGAAGGTCCATCTTAGTAGCAAGTCCTTGGGAGAGTTTCGGTGTATGTTGTACTACACTACATCGAAAGCCGTATGTGAGTAGAGATGGCAGGCATTGTTAAGGAAATGGCAGTCGGAGAAAACCAAAACTTGGTTAAGGAGGATGTATAGGAAGAGGGGCATGTGGGCTGCCGCGTATCTAGCAGATGGTTTTTGGCTTGGTATGAAAAGCAACCAGCATAGTGAATGTCTAAATTCCTTCCTTCACATGCACCTTGATGGAGAGATGAATTTAGTGGATATGATATTGCATTATGAGAATTGCATCAACCGCATCCGTGAGAACGAGGCGTGAGATGACTGCACGGCCTCACAAACTATACCGGTGTCCATAACTAGATGTAGGGTACTCGAGGTAGCTGCTTTGCACAAGTTCACCCTGGCTAACTTCTATATGTTGCAGGATGATCTTAAGAAAGTTGGTGGCATACTGACTATTGAAAAGAAGCTGGGATCTTGGTCAGAAATATTTGTCGTTGCATGGCATGATAACCGAAAGAGGCAGTTCATCGTGAAATATACACCGGAAAATCCAAAAGAATCTATAAAGTGCAACTACAGAAGAATGATCAGTAAAGATCTACCGTGCAAGCATATATTCCACGTTTTGAATGAATTGCATATATCTAAAATTCTAGAGTGTCCTGTTCTTCGTCAGTTATCAAAATACGCCAGGCACGGTCTTCCTGCAAGGCACACCAGCTAGGTTAGTATGCTAGCCTCAGAAGCTATGCATGCGACATGCAAACACCCCTCTCTTTAGGATCAGTTACAGGAAAGTTTGAAGGCTTTGATATCTAAGGCTGTTGAGTACGATCAAAAGGAGGAGTTGGATATTGTTCCAATTTGTCTGTAACACCCTAAATCTTTTAATCAAGATTATCAAGTTCAAATCACCCAATTTAGGGTTAACAAAAACTTTTATTAAGAAAATGGATATGAATGCATGTGTGTTTGCATTAGTATAGAATTGAGTGTATATGCCATGCTTGATTGTTCTAAATGTTGTGAAATAGTCTAAAGGTGAATGCCACATCATCTAGACCATTTACAAACAAAATCCAAAGAAAAATAAATCAAATAAGAAAAAATAAAGAAAAAATGATCATTTTGACCATTTTAAACCACTAGGCCACTTTAGGTGTTCCTAGAAGAAGATTTCTAACAGAAACAATTCTACTTCTTTTCACCCCTTGCTAGACCAAGTAAATGTGTATCAAGGCCCACTTTACAAACTTACAAAAACATCTAGCGAATCAATTAAATGGACAATGGAAAATTGAATCTCATTCATATGGGAAGATCACACTTTTTAAAAAATCTACCAAATCAATTCACCTTGACCTCTCCAAGCATACCTAGTCTCTCAAGCTTACTTCAAGATAACTCAAAAATTTTGAATCAAAATTCCAAACTTCGTCTCATGTGGGCATTTCATCAAACACCTGGTTAGCACAGATTAAGCTTCTGCCTAACTTCATTGTTTTGTACAGTGATCATCGACCAAATGGTCCCCTATTTACTTCCCTGTCTCCCTTAAGCCTAACCCAGCCCCAAACTAGCTCCCCCTTCACCGTTTGCATAGTGGAGCGCCGCCAGTTTGTTGTCATTGCCGGCCGACCACAGCCAGCTCGCACTAGACAGTCCCGCGCCCATCTAGGATGTCCAGTAGCCTCATCGCAGCCTACCGCCACCCCCTGTCCAGGCCACAGCCCCAGCCGAGCCATGGACCACCCTAGTCGCGCCACGCACCGCCTCTCTGCATAGTGTCCACAGCGCACCAGTGCGACGTGCCTGACCAGCCCCGCCAGCTCGCGCCTTGCCCTTACCACGCATGCGCAATGCCGTCATGATCACGCCAACCTTGCAGACACCCCCGTTCGCCGCCGCGCGACCCGTGGCTGTCGTACGCTGCCGCAAGCACCTTTGCGTCCATGCAGAGCATCGCACGCTCCCGCCCAAACCACACTGCCCCACGCTGCACCTTTAAGTCTGAGAGAACCGCCAGGAGGCACCGCACCGTCCTATGCCCTCGCCAATGCCGTTAGCCACCTATAGCGACGCCACCGTCGAGCTCACAGCCACACCGCTCGATCCTCTCACCGTGCTATAAAAGGAGGCCACCCCCGCATCCATTCTTCACACCACTCCACTCCCCACTCCTCACTAACGTTCCCCACTTCTTCCCGGAGCAAGGCGAGCACCACCGCGCCAGAATTTCACCGGAGCCCACCGCTGCTGGAGGTGAAGGGCGCCGTCGATTCTGGCCACCCCAAGGCCTATCGTGACCACGCCTCGCCTCGCCGTCGTCTACCAAGTCGTTTGCCCCTGTCGCCGACCCTAGGTGGAGCCCAGGTAATCCCCGCGAGACCCCCACCGTCGCGCTAGGTCTTTTTCCTCGCCGGAGCTGTTCATTGTCGACGGCCCCCCTCAACCGTCGATCTTGCTTCTAATCATAGGGCTCAGGTTAAACGATACCACTTCACGTTGTTAGTCTCGCTGACGAGTGGACCCCCTCTGTCAGCCGCATGCTGCGTTGTGTTGTGCAGTTGGGCCGGCCCGCTTAGCTTTCTCGCGCCGCCCAGGAAATTAAAATATTGATTTTCCTTTTTAGATGAAATCCTATTATGTCCCTAGATTCAAAAATCAATTCAGAGAGTTTCACTTAACCAAATTGCATGATTCCAATTTTTCTAGAAAGTTAATTAAATTATCTATCAAAGCCCGTTGGATTTAAATCATTTGGAGTTAGAGATAATCTTTAGCAAAAATAACAAGACAGAGTCTTTTGAGACTTCAAACATTTTTCAAAAATCAACCATAATAGCTTTTGAGTTGATTCCAACTCTCTAAAAATCACATTTGATAATATATATCTGAATATATAAATATATTTAGATTTGCATGCAGTGACATTGGACTAGTACCAAAATAATGCTATTAGGGCATTTCTAGTCACTTTAAATCTATTAAATAATATTCTTAAACTTTATAAATTATGACCAACCTTTTTAAATCACATTCCCATGTATTAGAATATGTGGTGATGACATGTGTCAACATGATCCCATATTTTATTTGGTGAATATTAAATCTTAGTTAATTTCAATGAGTAGAAATTACTTTTCTCAAATAAACTAAATAAAACTAGTTCTTTAAATCTTGTGATGATTGTGATGCTGCTAAATCATCAAGTGTGAGCCTTAGTGTTCTAAATAGACTAGTGAAGTATTGTTTGGTTATTGTGTACCCCGTATTCATTTATAGACGATAGTACCGGCCAAGGATACGAGGAGGAGGAGTTCTACCCCGAAGAAGACAAAGAAAACTTCAATCACTACACCAATCAAGGCAAGCCATCACTAATTTTAAGATTAACCCAAGCAAGATGCATTAGGCATGCTTTGGTTATATACCTTTGATGATACACTTTGATTTATACCCGTCCCAAGTTTTACCTGCAAGCTTTACTCTTTTACTTTACTAAAGTTCTTTACTTTTAGTTAATGCTTTGTGAGGATTTGGAAAAATTTATAGATAGCACAAAGAGTATAAAGCTAGGACTATACTAGATGTCATTCTATGGCATGAGATTGAGATTAGCATCCCTCATTAGTGAACACACTTAACTTAGTGGCTAGTGCTAAGCATAAAACTTGATCACTTTAGATGGGAATACTTGGTGAAAATGATTGTGAAAACCTTGGAATGATGAGTCATTCTATTGAAATGTTTTGACATGTGTTGGGAAGCACAAATGAATTTGATGATAAAAAAGTTGAGGCATGAGCCTTAGCCCTTTTACAAAAACTGATGGTTGGGTTCGGATGCGATACCATTCCAATTTTACCATACAACCGCAATACCTGAATTGGGTAAGGCTTAGTCGGAAGTTTATATGCATTAGTATGGGTTCCCTTGTGGAAGAGGTTTGAGATGAGGCTACCTCTTGATGATGTCCACCTATGCAGTGCCCAGGATGGTAGAGGTCCATGGCTGGGAGGCCAAGCTCATAGGAGAGGTGCTTATACTAGAGTGTGTAAAGGAAAGGTTATGATTGATTATCCGCATACTAAGTATGATGATTCAGGGTTATCCCTGATGGATGTATCGAATTTTGTGGTGAAAGTGTACCACCTCTGCAGAGTGTCAAACTATTCAAATAGCCGCGTCCGCGGTCATGGACAGTTGGAGTGGCCATACTGTTCCGTCGTCAGATGTTTTCAAAATGACTTGTGAAGTGAACTATTATTTTGACTTGACCACAACAGGGTTGTGAATTTGAAAACTAGGTTCCCAACTTAAAGTGATTTAGAACATTTACTTAGTTTTCTTTACTTCTAAACTCAGTTTAGATAAATCTTCCTTTATGCAAATAAACTTAGATCTTAGGATTCCTAGTAGAACTACCTTACTTGTTAGTGATAGTTTGCGAGTAATTAAAGAGTACTCATGGCTTTGTCCCTGGCTATTCCCGTGGCCAGACTATGAGGAGGACTATCAGGAAGATGGACCGCAGGATGGCTACGACAACTAGGATCATCTCCCATCGTCAGCATTGCCTGTGACACTAAAGATCGAGCCTGCTGCTACGCTTATTATTCCGCTACTTGTTTGTATTAAGACTAGATCATGAGATCCCCTATTTGTGTAATACCTTCTTATGGTTTGTAATGGATGATGTACGGTGATATCCAATCTATTATGTCTCGCAAAAATGACAATCCTAGGATTGCGATGTATGGCATAACATGCATCTAGGATTAAAAATCCGGGTGTTGACATTGTCTAAGCTCGTTAGCGGTTGAACGTATAGATGATCATGAAGGAAATATTGTTAAGGTTCAAGATCCTTTGAAAGTATAGAGCAAAGGTGCACAGAAGCATAGCTCGAAAGATGAGGAATACGATTATCGGCCAAAGTCTAAAAATGGAAGACCATTATTATTTGATGAACATAGAATCAAGTGCGGCGCTTGCAACGAACAAGGACACAATAAACACAATAAGTATTGCAAACTTAACCAGAAGTAAGTGTTACCAAACTATTCTTATATATAAATAATGAACTTATCAAACTTAATGATATTTTGTGCTTTTATGTGCAGGAAGGTGGTACAGGAACATCAGTAGAGGAGATATTTGAGTTAATATTGTTAGGAAATCTATATATGGTGGCACATTTTTAAAGTTGTAATACGGTTATGATGTACAAAATTATTTTTTTAAAGCTGTTGTTGTGTTGTACTATGTCATTGTCTTACCATGTCTTCGTAAATTTCGGTTAAACAAATATGTTTTATGATGAAATGTGTGTCATGTCAACAATCGTGTTTAAAAAACTAAAAAGAATAAACACTAAAAATCTAGATGTTTGCATAAAATGACAACCATTTTTATTCGTGTCTGGCCCATGAAGGAGTTGATAGTCTCCCTATTCATTTGGGCCGTAATGCTACCTAGCCCAAGGATTAGTCACGGTCCTGGTAGCCGGCCCTAGGATTTGCAAGGTTTTCCTATATAAATGTGCATACCCCTAGTCTCAATTAGGGTTCATTTGGGCTATGTCGTCTTGCCGTGTGACTGATCGACTGTTGCAGGCACGCGCGAACTCGTCGACTGGGATGGATCCGACGGACAGGGTCGAGGGATGGGAGAAGCTTACCTCTGCTATCCATTACGACTGCGAGAAAATCAAGAAAGGTGAACTGCCTACCCTAGATGAGACGGTTAGTTCTTGAACATCCTTATTTGTGTTTCAAATCTACGTAATTTACGCAATATCTGATATTTTGTATTTTAGGATGTTGATGAGGGCCTGTTGCCCCAGTTTGTTGAATCTTTTCTGTAATATGAGTATGATCCTGCGTACAATGGTATTGAGCGCAACACGAAAAATAGGTGTAGCCACTCGGTGTTCCCTGTTCGTCGTGTCTACAAAGATGGTTGTGACGCTGGTAGACGGTTTTTGTGTTGTCCATATGAGGTTTTTTCCTAAATCCTTGTGTTATGTACATCATTGACAATATACTAAGATATCATACAAAAAATATAACTTGAAGTGTTTATTATTTCAAGGATTACATAAGTATGGATATATCGAATGGATAGAAGATGAATGGAAAGGAAGATAAAGATATATAATAGGGCAACTAGCCGAAAAGAACAACAAGATACTAATGGCAAAAGAAGAGGCTGAGAAAAAAGTGAAGACGCATTTGAAAATGCAAAATAAACTTCTAAAATGTAAGGACAACATTATTTGTTTTCTTGCAACAATGTGTGTTGCAATGTTTGAACTTTTAGTAGCAATCATGTACAAGTGGCAAGATGCAAAGTAGTGAGTTGTTACGCACTTTTAGTAGCAAATGAAGGAGTTGTTCTACACTCTACTTATGAACAAGTGAGGCATTTGGTATCCAGCTTCTGATTAATAAATTGTACAAAACATGAACTTCTGATTAATTAATTCGTCACATAACAATATATGAGTAGCCATAAGTGCATATAATAAAACAAAATAATTAAGGTCATTATGTTACATATATGATAGAAGAAAACAAGTTATAATGGCCAGGAAACCTTCTTCGGGACTAAAACCTAACCACTATAACTTGATACTTCTGATCATCTATGCTTTCATAACTTGTTGATCTTAGAAGTGATCTTGTGAACTTTATTTTTCAAGGTATCTAACTTGTTGGATGGCGACAACATCATTTTTGCAACGACACGTCTCCTACTTGCATTAATCGTGGCCTACAAATTAGTACAAAACGCGGTGAGTTGGACTTAAGTTAAGATGGGATGTTTAGTTTGTAAACAAACCTGGGAAAATTCTCCTGTCATCCTTTCACCATCCCAATGCTCCATGCATTTGATGAAAAGTAATCCACAAGAGTTCCTGTTGTAAAGGTATAACATTAGAAAGGTGAATACAGTGCTCATGTTCATTCTGTCCTTCTGAATATGATGTAACATTTACTCACCGGTCTCGCTGTTGCGACATCTCATATTCTTTAATTAGCCACTTTGAAACATCTAGATATTTCCCATCTGTAGTTGCATTTGCCACTTGCATGTCTTGTCCAATTTGGCGATGCTGTAAAGAGATCATGGTTAAATGCGTAACACATTTTGTCAAAAAAATCTGGACAATATATTCTACACATACTAGTGCCTCGACAGTCTACAAAGTTAATTCCAAGGGATATAGTGAGTCCAGAACTTGGAACTCTTTCTTTGGCATGTGCATGACCACTGTCATCCAGTGTGTATTGCCGATATTCAAGGGAAAATAAGTTTACAAAAAATCTCATATTAATAAATATCCAATGGATTTTTAGATGTTTAATCATAACATATAATGATTGAATGCAAACATAACATAACATACCTTATTATGAACTGTATATTCTTCCAACACTCTACAAACTGTTCTAGATTTTAGCATCTCATCTCATGATCCATGTTTATGGTGGACTTCTCTACTTTGTCTCCAACAATTGCGCAGTCTACTAGAAATTTAGATCTCCATGTTGGACATAAAAAACGATCATGCCCAACACGGAGGAATAAATGTCCGATGTACCCATCTATTACCTGCAACAAACATCATTGAATTAATTGGTTGCAACAGACAATGCATAAAATTAAAGTAGTGGCATAAAATTAAAGTATTACCAGTAAGTGCAGTTAGCACTTACATCATTAGACAATCATTTACGGTCTAGAACGACACGTAGTATTTCTCCATTAACTTCATCCCCATGGGAGTTCTTGTACAAACTTTTTTTCTTGTGATGATCTGACCGAGATACGAGCTCAAGAAATATGATGGCGGCATCTATTTGTTCTAGAGTCAAATTAGTAGATGAATCAGTCTTGGGATTTCCATCCAGGTCGGGTTTATCATCTAAATTGAGAACTACATATAAAATGAAAAACTGAATTATTATATTTGAATGCGAGACATGTTTACAAATTTTATTAAATAAAAAATATATGAACTTTACCTTTTGTAGTAGATCCACGGACTAAACGCTTGATGGGTCTGTGAAGAGCATGATGAGACTGGTTTTTTTAGAACTGTCCGCTTACATTTCCTAGTTATCTCATCTTCCTTTCGGCTATTAGCTGGTTGACAGTCATTTGATGCACCTTTATTTAATTGAGCCATAGAGATAAACTTATTAACAGATACAACAGAAATATCAATACCAGATTCTTCTTTTACTGGTTCTGCATTATAAATAATAAAAGGGTTATCCGGTGTCCTGTCAAGGGCACCAATCCTCTTGTCCGGTATAATACCATTCACACCATTCGCCTTGCAAAGTGGTATATGGCCATTTACGCTATTCTGTCTAAGCGCATTCTCATGTGTGTCGTGGTCAGCAACTTCATCAGGCACGGTCGCACCAATACACTCGACCTCTGCTTCATAATCGCTTTCTTTCTTGTACATGAACTCTTTTTTCACAAGGTCCATTCTGAAAAGAACCAGCATCTTCTTCCTCTTCCATGTCTGCTGAAGCCGCTGCATCCATAAGTTTGTACGTCATGCCTTCCTTGTTGAACAGTTCCAATCACTACAAGAAAAGTTGGCTTTTACAACATACAATTTTCGTGGTTGAAAGCCCGTTTTTCATGACTGAAAAGTCTTCTACGACGGATGCCCTTCTTGGTAAAAGCCCCGTCACAAAAGAATCTACCACGTTTTTTTCTAACCGTGGAGGATCGCACCCTTTAGCCACGAAAACTTGTTCCGTCGTAGATCCGTTCGCCAGTCGGGTTGACTGCTGACGTCATGCAAAATGCCATGTGGCAAACACCGTTAACGCCCAGTTACTGCCGTTAACAGCCACAGAAACCGTGGTAGAAGCCAGGCCCAGCCAAGGCCTGCTAATAATTAAGTGGGCCAACCCATTAGTAGAACAGAATAATACTATGGACCGTTGCTATTTCGTCCGGCAATGTTTGAAATGGGCCCAAACATGTGTCCAGCAGCGGCCCGCGAATGTCAGGACCGTTACTGTTTTAGCCTACAGAAGCCCACATTGTTCAAATAATGCGCGACCCGTTAACATGCTGCGTTAAGTAGGCCCAATACTGTTAAGCCCCACTTTCAGCCTGTCACTATTCTCACAGCTCGTTCTGGGCCGCCTACGAACGACCCACTTTTGAGAAGGTCCGATACTGTTCTGGCCTTTTACCGTACCGTCCGTCAACTTTTGGGGCCCACCGGCGGCCTACAACTGTTCTGGCCTGCCAATATGTTTGGCCTGTTACTGTTCCTGTATGGTAATATTTTCGGCCTGCTATTGTTCTAGCCCGTTACTATTCTGGCCATCTACTGTTCAGGTCCGTTACTATTGTAGTCCTATACTGTTCTAGCCCGTTACTGAGCTGGGTTGCCTTTGTTCTAGCCTATTACTGCTTTGGCCTATTACTGCTTTGGCCTGTTACTGTTTTGGCCTGTTACTATTTGGCCTATTACTATTCTAGCCTGTTACTGGTTGCCACGTGACGGTAGGCGTCGAGGACACCTACAGTTTCGGCCTTTCTGAAGCCCAGGCAAATATCATAAAAGGAGTATAATTAGCGAGCATGTTTTACTGTTCATGGTAGGCCTAATACAATAAGGGAAAATAACAAAGACCTAAACTCTTACCTGATCGACCTGGCTGGCGCATTTATTATACCAACTACCGCCTTGCGTGGACGGGCTCGACTAAATGCCTACATGGCCCAGCTCAAAAAATGCCTACATGGCCTATGCGAGTTATCTAGATATTACATTAGCTGCAAACTTCTTAAAAATATTACATAATATCAATGCTTGGGAAAGAAAATTCAGAATTTCAGTTGAAAAATCAAGTTGATTGTATTCTCCTTAATTTCCTTTCTCAATCCATCAACTGCATCTCCTTTTGAGTGTGATAGCTACATTGGAAACCACCTTGAGACATGATCTTGCAGCCCCCTATTTGGTGGGAATAACAATAATTACAGTCTGAAACTAAGTAATAACATGTTAATACAACAAACATGACAAACTACTCATAACTTAGAATGAAACAAATAGAAATTATAATCGCATCATACGAGAACTTGTATAGCAGGAATGCAAACAAGGAATGAACTATATATGGTAGAGGATAGTTATTTTGTTGCTTAGGACGAACCTGAACGGGATGCAAGATATAGTACCGTCGCACGTGAACCTGTAGAACAAGACAAACAATCATTAGACAAGTGTGCCTACAATGAAATGAGCAATCAAACAAAGTGTTTTTTTTAGAATTTCACCAAATATAAACTAGGCAGGTCATATAAGCAAATATAAATGGAAGAAGTGGTATTTCCCGGAATGCAAGAGATGTACGGTGACTCAGAATTTACGGTGAGCTACACAATGTCATGCAGTTTCTGTCATAGCTAAGAATCAACCATATAGAAATATGACATCATAAGAGAACTTCTAGAGCAGGAATGCAAACCACGAGTGAACTACATAGTAGAGGACAGTTATGCCATTGATTAGGATGAACTAGCATCAGATAAGGAAATAATAGCGTTGCTTGTGAACCTGTAGAAGAGGCTATCCAAACCATCATATTCATTGTTCCATTCTAGGCTCTATGCAAGAAAAAGAAAATAGTTAGTGTTGCAGCTTTTGAAGAACCATATGGCAACAACAAAATTACAATCGAGTTAGTATGAAGAGTCTAAACGGGTACTACCAGACAACATAACGATGCCAAGGAGGAAACAATAACAGGAACTTATCTCAGGACGAACCAGATAGATTCAGTAACTGTGGAGCAGGGAATCCAAACTAATATTTTCCACTGATTTTACATTTTTGCAAGAACTACACGATATCAGGCAATTACTGTTGGTCGGAGTAGCTAAGAACATGTGCATGACTTCAAAATTTGTAGATTAGTGAATGCAAACCAACATGTCTAGTGACCTACTCCATAGTATCTAGCACGAAGAACAAGCGTGCGCTTTGACTGGGTGTACAGAACGATTAGAAAAATGCAGTTCACTGCGACAGGCTTGAACCTGATGTACTACTGACAAAACAAAAACATAGTTGGTGATTTGGTTACCATGGTCGGATAGGCTTCTAATCATCATCCGTACCAGCGCGGGTGACATCCTTGTCACCCAGGGTGCTTCGGTTGTGCCGGCTATTTGCGTCGGGGAAGCAGATCTTGGGCGCTCGATGCCAGCTTGATCGCGGTGGACGAGGTTGAATCGGTGCACTGCACGACGGTTCAGGTAAGGTACGAATGGGGAGGATTCCGCCGATGTTGATCCAGATCTTGGGCAGTCGTTGATGGATTCAGCGCCATGGAGGGGAAAGTGGGAAAAGGAAATTAGGTGCGGTGGACGATGATGGACTCGGTGACCAAGGTCGGGTGCGGTGGACGCCAGTGAAGCGGCAATTATGCTTTGGATGAGACCGAATCTGATGCAAGTCCGGTATACTGTTGGCTTAGGAGTGCATGGTGTCGAGTTCTGGCGGGCAAAGTCAGCCACGAAGAAGTGCTGCGGGAGGTTCTGGGCGCGAGAAATTTCGCAGTGTTTGAAATGGAAGGGCGCGAGGGAGTGGGGACCACGTGATTTTGATATCGATTGAAAGAGAGGGGCGCCAGAAATTTCGCAGTGTTTGAAACGGAGGGGCGCCAGAAATTTTGCAGTGTTTGAAATGGAGGGATACGAGGGAGTGGGGACCACGTGATTTTGGTATCGTTTGAAACAGAGGGGCGCCATAAATTTCGCAGTTTTTTAAATGTGTAACAACCTCGGACCCTACGCTCTAAGTTCAAGCCTGGATGAACCAAAAGTGGTTTAGGAATTTTACAGTGGGGGCCTAGAGCCACCCACGTGTAGGCCCGTCGACCGCCCTAACCACTTCCAAGAACATTGGGACAAGAGCGAGCGGCGTAGGCAACAGGCGAAGAGATCAAATACATACACAAGTGAGTATGTATGCAAGCTACCTTACAATAGTTCTTAGAGCCATACCATTTAAAAGAAATAGAAATATTGCAACGCCATACGGCAAGATCCAAATATCCTAGATAGAGATAATAGTGTAGGATAGCTCCTCATACATCAATCAACAGAGTAGCATGCGAAAGCGGGAAACAAGATCCGAGTACGGACAAGAAGCAAATCAGCATAAGATACCAAATAAATAAGCACATCCCACCCACAGATCTCACGGATCCCCATACCCGGAATCTCTACACTGAGTGATCGTTGCCAACATCGTCCGTTTCCTCCACCCAGTATCCATCTTGCGAGTATACCTGTTCATCTGAACCAAACAATTTATCGTGTTAGACCCTAGGGGTACTCAGCAAGTCTTTATGCTTCTAAAGGGGACATATACCTGGGGTGACGCAATTGAAGCAAAAGATAATCACTAACAAGTCTATAGATACTCGCTAACCATCCGCCTAACCAATAATAGGCGGATGTCCGTTAATTAGAAACAACAGTTATAACAGTATAAAGTAACAGATCCATCTTCCTTCTCGCTTACCAACGAGAAAGCGGACGAACAACCCATCCGTTGGTAGTTTTATTAATCATTCCATGAATATTGCACTAATTACTAGTCAGATATTTAGTCAAATTAAAGACGGTACTTTAGTTATACTTGTCTATGATCGAGAAACTGTGCTCCAAGTCGTCCATAACCGCGGACACGGCTTAAAAAAGATTTACCCTGCAGGGGTGCACAAATAGCAACACACACAAGATCGACCTCGGAAAAACCAAATCAAAACCCAACGAGGCTTTCACGACAAAGCAATCACATGATTCATAAATTATTTCAGGGGGCCACCCCATTAAGCTACCCGCAACGAAGTTGGTCGGCTCCGAGATAGACCCAAGGTTTGCGCCAATGGCTATAAACGACTGGGAACCCGAAAGTGTGACTGGGCTTGTCGATACCGCGAAAACACTCCGCAATTCCAAAACAGTACAAGTGTTCCACGCACGATCATAAATAAAGCGGTAAAACATGGCATAAGTACAAGATAGTAATAAAGCCCCAAACTACTTTGTGGCCCCAAGAAATAAGAATGAATCAAGCTCTGACTAAGGGGATTCATGGTCCCATATGCGGATAGTGCGATAGTCAAGGAACATGTATCAAGTACTCAGGGTCCTACGGGACACAAGTGAGCATGAAAAAAAAACAAATGACAGATATTGCCCACCGGTGCCACTTTCATTAGTTATCCCATTACTACTCAGGTTAAGTTGTTTAGGTACCTCGTTAACCATCAGACACTCACATACCCTACGCATGCTGTTCTACGACTTGCTTGGCTCAAACAACTCCTGTAGTAGTGGCTCATGGGATGGAGGAACAAGCTTGGTGGGGTTTAAAAGTAAAGGCTATGCAGTACTTGGGATTCAATTTAATGCATTCGCGACTCCATGATGCAAGAATAATATAGAAGCAATAGGTACTATATGTATGCAAGCATGTGGTAGTGCTTGCCTGGCAGCTCAGTTGAAGCGAGGGATGGATCTGGGTAGTACTCCTGGGATTCCTGATAATTTCCCTGCTCGGCGTCTATCCGAGAAAAACCAAACAAACAAGGCCAACATAAATATAATGCGCAAACATATAAATAAAATGCGACAAACAAACAAGCATGCCATGATGAATGATGCACAAATTACATGGCATAACATAGCATGGCATGGGTGAGGTGTGGGGTACAAGAATAAAGCAGTTTATTAAGTTTTTAGTCATGTTTAGCTCCCATATAACTTGCTGTCCACTTAATAATTATATGATGCATTCTTCAATTCATATCATGGAATGCGTAGTTAGAACGGGCTCGTCGCGCTGATCGATTTAGACATATTATTTGTCAAATTTGGAATTATAGAATTAAAGTTATTAATTAATTGAGAAAAGGCATTTTTATTGCAATTTAAACAATTTCAAAAATTTAAATTAGTCAAACATTATTTTGGATAGCATATTTGAATTCCTCACATTTTTCTGATTCAAAAAATTATATTATTTGAATTATTTGGATTTATCAATAAAAAGTTATTAATTTCTCGATATTAAAACATTTAAACAATTTCTGGAAATATTTTTATTAAACAGAAAAAGAACACAGGACTTTTGGTACATAGAGGAAACTAGCCACAGCGGCTGACGTGTGGGTCCAGCGCTGACTCAGCGCTCGTGGACGCGGCGGGAACTGGCACGGGCTTTTCTTACCGCGGGGAGTTCCAGCCACAGAGGGTGACTGGTGGTCCTCCGAGCGGCGGGGCCACAGTGCGCGTGCGGGCTATCGGGCGCTGACACGTGTGCCATCCGGGGAGAGCGGGTTGAGGACCAAGGAAGTACGGGTGCCTTTTTGTGAAAAAGCCACAGCGGCTGGTCGGTGGGCCAGAAGGCTGTAGTTGGAAGGGAAAGAAGCCGGGGGGGGGGGGGGTTGTTCAAAAAGCCGAGATCGGATCTGACAAAACTGAATGTTTCAGAGGCAAAACAGCCAGCTCATCTGATTTTCTGGCGACGATGGCGAGCAAACCGTAGGGAATTTTGCGATGCCGCAAAAACCAAAGTTGTAGAGGATAGCAAGGGCTTCACCTTTTTTTTAGGATATTTCGTCGCCTGAGGACTATATCGAGCGCTGGGTCTTCGGGAACAGAGGAGGAAACACTGGTCCAAAGAGGAAGAAGGCGGCGGCGTCCGTGTGGTCGCTGCGGCTGCTCCATGTCCTAGCGTGCAGAGGCTTGAGCAGGTGCAGGCAAAGCTCACCGGCAGCAAACGGCAGCTCGTGTAGGTGGCGCCATGGGCACGGAAGTGGCGATTGGCTTTGGTGTCGGTGGCTGTTCTTAGCGAGAAAGAAGAAGGAAGGGAGGGGATCCAAGCTGGTGGTAGGTGGAAAGGAGAGGATGGTTGGCGACCCTGTGTTGCTGTGCGCTTTCTACAGATAGGAAGGAGGGCACACGAGGAGTGAGCTTGGCCTTGCCCGGCTGGCCACATGAGAGGAGTCAGGAAGAGAAACAGGAGATGCGAGGGTCCAGGCACGGGTACGATTGCGTGGGCGTGGGCACGGCCGCGAATGGTCTTGATTGGAACAACTGTGGCGATTCGATGTTGGGTCCAGGTGCAAGTGAGAGAGGTGCGCGCGGCTGATGCAACTGCTGCTCGTGGCCAAACCTGGTGCGCTGCTGCTGCTTGCGATCTAGTGTTGCTGGGAACAGAGAGAGGTCAGGTTGATTGCCATGGTCTGCACAGCTTGCGGTGGTAGCAAGGCAGAGAGCTAGCATTAACGATGCGTGTAGCTTGGGTGTGAGAGTGTGTATATAGATGCGGGTGTATGTGTGTATATGTACACGTGATTAGGATTTTTGGGAACGAAGAAGGGGATTGAAGTTTTTATATAGTCTAAACTAGACTAGATGGGACCAGTTTTAGACAAAACTTTAGACGGATTTAGTGTCAAAGATTTAGACAGAGATCAAGAGACAAAAATAAATAAATATTAGAGATGGAGTCTTTATTTAGATAGCTAGATTAGCTAGGAAAACTTGATAGATGGAGGGTAGATAGAGGATTTGACCGAAAAAATGAACAAGCAAACAAGTTCAAAAGACTTTGAAAACAAGAAAGGTTACATGTAGCATTGGTATCTCATGTGATTAGACACTAATATTGCATGTGGAACTAGATTTGAATAAAGGTATGCCACATGCACAAATGAATATTGAGAGAGGCAAGCACTAGAATTGAGTAGAAGGAGATGGAAAGGCAAGGTAGAATGGACACCACACCCAAAATACAAGATTGAGGTAAAAGGAAGGTGGAGGGTGTTATTTGCATGAGACATGCAAGATTACATCCATGCATGCATGATGTATTAAGATGGTGAAACATATCACATATGTATGAGTGTATGAGATAGGTAGATTTGGATCCATACAAATATATGTGGCTAGACAAGATCCAAAAGAAGTGCAAATGCCCACATATAGTTTGGATGGTGGAATTATAGGGTGGTGACAAAGAAAGGTGGTGGAGTTAATAAGAGATATGCCCACAACTCAACTTGGGCATGAAGCAATTCATCAAGAAGCAAATACATTTTATTTAGAAACAAATACATTTAATAAATGCATATGAGATAAGAATCAAATGAAAAAGTGTTTTATATGATGCTCAAATGCAATGTGGCATGATGACATGAGCATGATATAATTATGATGGAACAATTATATGTAGGAAGTAGCATTTTATTATTAGACCATGTAGCATTATATATATTAGATAGATGTGATGCTACAAAATGGAGGGGCGCGAGGGAGTGGGGACTACATGATTTTAGTATCGTTCGAAACAGAGGGGCGCCAGAAATTTTGCAGTGTTTGAAATGGAGGGGTGCGAGGGAGTGGGGACCACGTGATTTTGGTATCGTTTGAAACGGAGGGGCGCTAGAAATTTTGAAGTGTTTGAAATGGAGGGGCGCGAGGGAGTGGGGACCACGTGATTTCAGTCGTCTAGAAATCTTGTCCATCCATCCCAAATCAACGGGCCATAGGGGATACCTTCCCTTCGAAGACTCTGGCGTGGACACCTATGCAAGCAATCGCTGGGTGTCCCAGAGTAGACTATAGGGGTAGATGTGTAGGTTACTATAGTAGCAGACCATTAATCGGACTAGCTAGCGCGATGTCATTTTGGCACTCCACGAGTTCAAACTTTTACTTATGGTGTTCAGGAGTGAATGCATGCAGCTAAAAAAAGGTAGTATACTTACGTGACTAGTAAACTGTACGTGCTTCGCACGACTATTTTATTACGTGCACTCCAATAACTTACCTTATTAAAGCATAATAATATCCTGCATAATTTAGAACTTTGGTGCAATACTTGGTCGTCTTATTAGAACTAAACATCTCTCGGGTATTTTAGAAGTACCCTCAAACATGTTTCTAGCTTACCAAGATATCATGTATTTTTTAATGGATGCGGTACTATGGATGGTTTTGCATGACTATCGACATGCACAATTTTTGTTTTGCATTGTTCGCATTTGACATCCAGGCAGACAATATACATATACCTCTCCATGAACAACGATAAGTTTCATCGTTTTTTCCCTACTTTCTAAATGTTACATTAAACTACCATCATTTCCAATGATGCATGAAACGACCAAAAAGAGTTATGACCTTTTTTTAGTATCTAAAAATATTTTCATTGTTAATAATTATTTTTTACCATTTTACAGAGCATTCCATAAAACGAAACAATGTTTTCACCATTAGGGGAAATGTTTCCATTGCATGACAAAAAATAATGTCTTCATCACCAAGAATATATAGCACAAGAAATGAATTCCAACACAATAACCATATGCAATGACCTAATGTGTATAAACCTTAGTGACCGTCTAATTTGTAATTAGAAGTTTTAAGGAGGGAGCATGCTAGATTCATTTGTGGTGGCTAGGTGCACATTTTTAATTCAATAAATGTACTACATTCTTGTGGACACTCACAAAGACAATTGATCTCTTGTCTTAGGAGACTTGTGATAAAACTATTACTAGTAGTTCGGAAATAAGTGACTTGGAATTTATCAAGATTCGTATGTATCACTAAAATACGTCTATATACTCTTGAATATGATCTATATACTCTTGAATATGATCTATATACTCATGAATCTAGACAAATCTAAGTTTCGTATTGAGGGAGTACGGCTATATTATAAATTTGCAATGTTGTCATGATAAATAATGATATTCGCTACACTCCATAAACAAAACCACTTCTTTTGTTCCTTCACAGTTTTACATTTTTGTACTGAAGTATTTTTAGTATAAAATAACGCACGAAATTAGTTACACGTTAGTGATTAAGTACTTCCGCTAATTTGCATTTACATACGTAGGTAATACTACACACCCAATTAACATCATAATTAATTTCTCTTTCTCTCTTTCTAGAGGATTTTTCTAGGTTGTCATTTTGAAGAATCATTTGTCAGATACAATGAATTGAACACTTTAAATTATATAGCGAGTGATTAGATGGATGGGCGATTAGTGCATAGAGGCAGTCGAGCTGGTAAAATGCTCACATTTAATGGTAGATGTGAGCACAATTGATTGAGTGGCAAACCTTTTTTTGTGCGATCAAGGCTCCCGTATGCTAATGACCCTCGCTAATCAACGCAGCTCATACAGACGTGTATTTTTACGTAGTAGTAGTCGAAACATCATCCAGGGAGACAAAGTTCAGCGTCTAGCAATCTTGACCGTCAAATCTGAAGTCAACGGGTCAAAGCGGATACCTTCCATGCGAAGGCTCTGGCGGGAATGCCTATGCAAGGAATCGTTGGCTGTTTGTGGGTAGACTATAGGGTAGCTATGCTTGTGACCCAAAGTACTCCAGAGTCTAGAAAATAGCTAGGTGTCCCCAACGCTGACGGTGCATTTTCTTTTCTAGACACTGGATCCAGATCCCCACACATCTGAAAAAGTAGAAAGTATGACCAAATTTAAAGATCACTCATTGACGATTTAATTATTTTGATTTATCGGACATACTCTCCCTCCAGCCTAATTTTTCTGAAAATGTCCTCCAACCTAATTAAAAAGGATGTCACTTATTTGACTAAATTTGAATGTAATATGTATACTAAACAGTGACTACTATATGAGAAGTATATCATTACAAAAGCTCCACAGAGCGCATTCGAACGCTAAAGAGTGCTATATAATTATGCACAGACGGATGAGAAAAAAACGATTCATGCACCCCAAAAGAAAGAAAAGGAGGGCCACGTAGGCAAGTCCTCCCCCTTCCTAGTTCCTACTCCAAGATTCGGCGATTGCAACAATGTGGCCGCCCTGTGGAGGTAGGGCCTCGACGACCTCCGCAATGGTCGCGACCTCGACGGCCAACATGAGATGGCTTCTCTCTTCCTACCTAGCGGGGCATGACCTAGATGATCTCCGCAATGGTAGTTATTGGCTGCGGAGCACCGTGACTTCTTTCTTCAAATTTTCACACTCAGCACGAAGCGTGGAGGAGTCACACTCGTAAGATCGTGCGAGCTTCATTTGAAAAGCCAAATCGGCTCGGAGGCGATCACACTCTAGGTTGAGCTCGAAGTTTTTCTGAAGAATGTTGATGTTATGGCTATAGATTTCATCTACTTTGGCGGAGATTCTCGCCCTGACTTCCTACATAGAAATGCGTCATAAGTAAGAGAGCATGGAGTGCATGCAGAGAAGAACATAAAATGTTAATACATATATAGTGACTACAGTACCTCTCTTCTTTGACCAAGAGTGGGCATGAGGGCATCGTACGCGTCAGAGATATCCATCGTGCTATCGACCCATGGGGTGAAAATTCGACGCTCGAGGCACCTGCACTAGAAGATGTACAGAGACGATTCAATAGTAGGAACAAAGCGCCCAGGAATCAACGGAAGTACAAACCTACCCGGACTCTTGGTCCCCATGATAGCCGCTTTTCGGATACATGCGCGAAGATGAGCCCTTGCCCCATGACTGGTCTCCTTTCTCGGTCCGAGCCGGCAGGTCACCCTGCCGGCGGGATTTCTCCACGGCTCTAACCACCTCATATCTTGCTTTTCTTCCGACGAGACAGGATATTTTGTGACATTGCTGGATGAAGAAGTAGAGAAGAAAGGAAGGAGCACTGAAAGAAAATGGTTTATGCGAAGGCGGAGCGAGGTAGTACTAGTAGGAAGAGAGAGGAGAGTGAATAGTGAAAGAAAAACGTCAAGTACTGGGTCTAGGTTTTAAAAAAAAAGTACTGGGTCTCGTCGCCGGCCTACGAGCAATCTCGTTGGTCCATCAGCGATCAGGCTTGGGCATGAGCTAAGAAAATAACTTAGACGTGACTCTAGCAAAATCAAAACTGCTCCACTATTTAGGTCTCTTGCGTGGGTCCCATGTAGCAGCTTTTTTCATTTTTTCTCTCCAAACTATTAGTACTCTGGCCAATGAAAATGCCTCAAAGTATTATGCCAAATATTTTAATCAACTAGCCTCTGGGTCTTGTACTAGACACAAGTCCAAGAATGTTTTCCTTAGACCCATCTTCTCCACCGTTTAGACATTGGTGTAAGAGATGAAAAGTTTTCTTAGCCACCCCATTTCCGGACTGAGCTTCAGTGACTTTGTGAAGCTAAGTCACCGAGGCTAAGTCACCAATCTCAGCCCTTGAATTCTGATCCAATGCACTAGATTGACCCATATTTACACATAAAAGTTCAAACATTTTAGAAAAAAATTAAAAAATTCTATTGAATCATAAATGTTTTGTTCTATAATCTAAGAAAGTTGCAATCCATTTGCATTACTGGTTTATGATTAAATAGCTCTTTTACCTTTCAAACATAAAAGGCTATTTAATTGCACACCACTAATCCGAATGGACTGAAACTTTCTTAGATTATAGAACTTAACCATTATGATTCACTGGATTTTTTTTAATTTTTTCTAAAATGTTTGAAATTTTTGAGTGTGAATCTGGATCAATCTGGTTCATTGGACCAGGAAGGAAGGGCTGAGATTGGTAACTTAGTCTTAGTGACTTAGCTTCACAAAGTCAGTGAAGCTCAGTCCCCCATTTCCTATATGCTGCACATGCTCACCGTTTAGACAGTGTCTAGCAATAAAGCTTGCCAACTCAACAACGGAGCTAGCAGAGCAAAAACGGCTGCACTGGTTAGCCACCTTAGTGGGACCCACAAGCCCAGAAAAAGGTAGTACCTTTTCTGCCCACTTTTCTGCCATCAACGCCAGGATAATATGAGGCTGACAATGGGCCTTTTCTGCCTTTTGTTTCCTTAGACGCTGGGACTAGTACTAGACACGTGCCTAAGAATTTTTTGGTTAGACACAGGTACTCCACCATTTAGACTCAAGCTAAGAAACAAAAAGTTCTCTTAGCCACTGCAATTCTCTTACGCTGCACTTGCTCTTACGATCCACCCAAAGTTTATGGAGAAATTTGGCTAGATATATAGTGGTGCAATCAACTGGCTTATGCTGTACTAAGTGGGTCCCATCTTTAGGATTGGTTTTTGCCGGCCAGTCTAGTAAATTTCTAGTAGATTCAGAAAAATAAGTTTAGTACGTAGATTTCTTAGCCACGTTTCACGCTGTGCTTGCTCGTAGTAGTAGTAGTACTCCCTCCTATCCATATTTACTCGTCGCATCTAGCAATAAATCTGAGGGAGGAGTAGTAGTAGTCACATTGAATATACTTAGGGCTTGACGCATAAGCATCACAAATGGTCGCCAAAAGATCAAACGGCAAACTTAAACATAACTTTGGGCTTCTTTGGATAACAGGATTTAAAAACATAGGAATTTGACTCGGTCATAGGTACAAAACAATGGATTGCAAAACAGAGGAAATAGCTTTCTTTGGATCTTAGAATTTCAAAACACAAGATAACAGGGTCGGAGGTACAAAACAGAGGAAATCTGCTGGCTTAAATTCATTTCAATGAAACATAGTAAATGCGGAGGAAAATTGCCTCAGTCCTACGCGAATGAGTGTAAAAAAGTGGATGCTGAAATTCCTATGGGATTGGGGTGTAGAAATGCAATCTATATGAATTTTGGAGGTATGATTCCTTTCATCCAAAGGGCTTCCTTATGAAAAAAATACTATGGGTCGAATTCCTCCAAAATTCCTTTGAAAATCCTTCGATCCAAATTGGCACTTAAACAAGATGTGCGTGCTCACGACAGATGAACACCTTCTGGCAGGAGGTGATGCGGTCATAGATTTTCATCTTGAACCCGTCTGCGGTGACCTTGAACATAAGGCAGTCACCCTCCTTCAACCCATGGATAGCAGCAAAGGTAGCCCACTCTTTGTCTAGGATGATCTAGTCTTTGTTGCGGTTGGCATGGAAAACCCACTCGCATTCCTCGCATGCTTGGACAACCACTAGTTGTGGGTAGGGGCGTCCCTTCAAGTAAGACTTGAAGTAAGTCGAGATGATAAGAATATACAAGTCATGCTGGACTAACTGGATGTAGAGGAGCCTAGGACGATGCGCCGCGGCATGCTGTTCAACCGACCTAGGGCGTCTTCTCGGTTTGGCAGAACTAGCGACCGACCTGGAAGAACTTGCCCTTGCCAAGGCCTCCACTCTCCTGCCCGGTAGCTTCAACTCCCTTGGTATGATGTGGAGAGCATCTTCATAGCCACCTGGAGCTGGAGCATTCCAGGCAAGAATGTAGTCTAAGTTCGACATTACAATTGGGTCGTCCTATATGAACATTACCATTGCGTCAGTCCTTTCGAATTACCAAAACACCACAATGCATTGTATAAATTGACTAAAGATCACAATGAGTCATTGCACCATCAAAATTACCTAAACAACATAAGGTATCAGGTAAATTAAATTGCCTACACAACACAATGCATCATCAGTGACCTAACCCTATGGGTCCTCAAAATTATCTAAACAGCTACTAGAAGGCATACCATTTAATTAGATTGATTAAACAACACAATGCATATCCCCAGCAAAAAAATAGCACAATGCATAATCTGAATAGCTAAACAACACAATGCATTATCTGGATAGACAAAATAGCATATATGCAGTGCATCATCAAAAATACCAAAACAACAAAAGGTATTATGTAATTAAATTTAATAAACCGTGTCTGCACAATCAAAATTACCTAAACTGATGGGTCATTGAAATAATCTGAACAGATAGAAGGCATATCATTTAATCCTAAACAGCAGAACGCAGATCAAAATGGACGAAACAACACAGTGAGGAGACAAGACATAATGCATCATACAAAAAAAATAACAAAACAACACAACATGTCATGGAAAATTCCTAAACAGCACAATGCATCATCTAAGTACCAAAATAGAACCCTACATCATTGTCATCAAGAATATTCCATAACTAAGAAGAACAACACAAAAGACAAATATAGATATATTCAAATCTAGGCAAAGTCAAGTCAGTTATTTCTGAACGGAGGGAGTACAAAGAACAACACAAAAGACAATTATCAAGAATATGACATACAACTAAGCAGTTCAACAAAGGACCTGCAGTACATGTTGCAAAAATCTGACTAGATGCACGTCAGATTTGCGTTAAAGCCCCAATGCTCCAGATCTAACCTCGTTGTAGTTGGGGGGCACGAACTTGCACAAGGGTCGATGAGTTGAGCAGATGAACAAGGCGCCACTGACGAAGAACCAACCACATACACCGAAAAAGCATAGAAAATCACTGATGAAGGGGGGCACTGATAGGGGTTTCACCGCGTACACTCTGAAATTTGGCACATTGGGAATGAGAGTCCAACTTGTAGATGAAAAGGACGCGCCCGCCACTGCACGATTATTTTTTCCCAATGCACGAGGCGCCGGAGGCTTGGACGACCGCTCGGCGGGAGACGAGGGTTTCTGCGCGACCGGCCGAAACCCTAAGGGCGACAGACGCCTCACCTTGGGCACAACCCTCACACACGCGAAAGACGAAGGACGCTCCAGAGAGGGCGCTGAGGCTGTCAGAATCAAACAAGCCACCTACAGCTCCGAAGCAGATCTTGATGAGGACCCCAGCTCAACCACGGACAAAGGTTTTGGCATTAGTTTCATCGAGGCAACAACTGGGTTAACGACTGAGAGTCGTGAGGTGAGTGCGAGAATGTGATAGCGAGAGAGGGAATGGTGGGGGAGGAGTTATTAGAGAATGGGAGTGGGTAACACTCTATCCGCTTTAGTAGTACCGTCCTACAAAAAAACTACATTTCACATATCATCACTTTTGGACGAACTAGTTCATTTCTTTGAACCGACTAAAATAGTGGGTACCCTTTAGGTTTCAAACTTCCATCTGGTACCTATTTTGCTAGTAGTAAGTACAGTACAATACTTTGTATTACCCTCCATCCCAAAATATAAGGCGCCTGAGGATTATTCAACAGTCAACATTTTTTAAGTTTGACCATGATTATACACAAAAAATATAAAATTTATAATACTAAATTAATATCAATAGATTCACCATAAAATATATTTTCTTAATATGTCCATTCAATAATGTAGATGTAGATATTTGTTTTCTAAATATTTGGTCAAAGATAGTAAGGTTTGGCTTTTGACCAATCCTTAGATGCCTTGTATTTTGGAACAGAGGAAGTAGTATAAAACATTTTTTTAGATAGATGAAATTGCACGATAGACCATCTTTTAATCGTACTTTTGCACAAAGCACTTGGTGGACGTCATTTTTGCACATTTTAACTGTCGTGGTGGTGTCACGGCAGATGCCATGGATAGGCTAAATGTGGGGACAAGATGCACTAGAGGAATCCAAGGAGGGATAGTGTGGTGATTCTACACACATATGCTTTGTATTCAATTGGTTGCCAAGATTTACAAGTGCTCCTTGAGCTGTATTGGGGAGAGGAGGAAGAAGGAACTCTCTTACTCTCACCACTAGCTAGCTCTCAGGAACCAACTACCCAAATGCCAAACATCCAAGCCTTAATCAACTAGAGATCAACCCCTTCTACAGATGCCCTAGCCCTCCTTATATAAGGGTGGCTAGGTCTCCAATTATGGCATACGTCGAGGCATATTCCAGGAATATGCCTCTTCCCAAAATAGCAAACCGACCGGGTCACTTTTCCCCATCGTAAGCCATGCAGAGGCTACGTGAGCCTCTGCGGCGCCAGCGTCATCCGACACAGGCAACGTCACCCTTGTCGGCCACGCCTCGGTGGTCCTTCCCTTTGTCCGCTTCGCTCATGCTCCAGCATATAGTGGCCACCTTTTGACCAGCGAGATACCTTCCTTCTCTTGCAAGCCTGATATAACCCGGATCGTGCCTGGTTAATCTGACCACACCGGTACCTGCATACAAGTTACATAAATCCTGCCGGCATACGACATATGTCGGCCGGGACTTAGTTAGGTGGACATCCTCCGGTCCAGGTTACACCGTGATTCGGCCTGCCTTGAGGTGACTCGGCCAGCACTTGCTTTGACCTTGCTGTACCTCCGCTAACTCGGCCTTTATTTCCCGGCGTGACCCTACCCGGGGGTATCCCCCAACCATTAGTCCCCGAAGCTGGTGCGGTCTTAGCAGCTCCAGCTACTAAGGCCACAACATGTTCAGTTTTACCGAGCCTTTTTCTCCCTTTTTCGAGTTACGTCATATCCTGGATTTCATTGGCTAGCTTTTCCCTTGGCACATTCCGAATTTTCACTCGCTGGCCGGGTTACCCTTTAGTTTTCTGGGTCATCCTTCCTTCTCTCGTATGCTATCCCACGTGGAGGGTAATCATTATCTTGCCTCATTTTAAGGGCCTGCATCAGTTACTGCCGCAGTTAATGTCTGGTGTTACTGTTGCACACGTCACATCGCGTCTGTCTCCTTGTTAACTGTATCACCACGTCGCGTCGTGGGATCCGCTGTGCCCTATGGCCCTTCCTGTGGCTCGCCTCTGATTGGCTGACCTGGATAATACACGGCCACACCATGTGGCCCTGCGCACCGCACGATCCCACTACCCATGCTGGGTCATGGTTAAATAGGGGAGGGGCACGCCCCTTGGTATTTTTCCCCAATATCGTTCCCCTCTGCCTCTTCTTATTCTTCTCCCTCCTAGCACCAGTGCCGCCACTGCCGCACCTGCTTAGCAGCGCTACCGCCGCACTGTTTCTTGCACCTGCCTTGTCGCCGCTCCCGCGCAGCTCTACCGCCACGGGTCCGCGCCAGTCTAAGGCACTGCCCCCCACCTCCAATAGGGCCAGTGAAGACAGCGATTTGGACATGACCGAAGAGGAGCTCACCGTCGCCGAGGAAGAAATGGAGGAGGGAGCAGAGAACACCGAGCCCGGCGCCTGGGCTGGCTCCTGGGTGTGCCAGGACGACCTAGGCTGGTTATACCGCACCCGGCGCATCCCTGAGGGCGTGGTTGCCTGCCTCGCCGCCGAGGAGCTCGCACCCTCACCCAATCCCGGTGAGTTCGTGGTGTTCCTCTCCCATTTCTAGCGCGGCTTCGGCCTCCCCGTCAGCGACTTCTTCCACGATTTCCTTGATATCTTTGGCTCATGATACACGCCCATTGAGCCCCATTCAGGAGGGTTCGTCGCTGCTCCGGATTCTAGCCCACCTCGTCCAGAGAAGGGCAACGTTGGAGCAGGGCGAAGTGGCTCTGCCGAGGCAACAGATGCTCCCAGCTCCTCTTTGGCTCAGCCGCAACCAGCCGCTACCGAGATACCAACAACACCACCGCCAAAACCAGCACCAGCACAAGCACCAGCGCCAGTGCCAACAGCAACACAAGTGCCAGCAACACCAACTCCTTCCGCCTCGTCCGAGTCTTCCAAGACTCAGCGAGAAGGCCCAGTTAGCACCAAGGCAGCACCCAAGACCAAATCCGCGGCTCAAACCTCAACCTCTAAGCAGCAGCCTAAGGCTAAGCAAAATTCTGACGATGCCAGGGCCGCATCTATCGAGGCTGGACAGCGTACACTTGCGTCCATGCTTCCAAAGAAAACTCCGCCGAAGAAAGATGTCTCCCCCGGGCCAGCTAGCACGCAACTTGCATTGCACACCAGCCCCGCCGCTGCCCAAATTGAGAGGAGGGAAGCCCATGCCAAGGGTTTGATTGCGCCCCATATGCTTAGCGGAGAGCGCTATACTCCGGCCTTGATCGAGTTTGTCAATAACTGGAACAAGGCGGAGTTCATCCATAACTACGATCTCCCAGAGAAATTTGAGCCTGCCGAGTTTGCCGCATAGATGAACACAGCCGCCAAAGGTATCAACCTTTCCGGCCGGATGATCGAGGTATGCTACCTTGTCCTTTCTTTAACATGTACTAAACATTAGCGATATAACCATTAGTCCCCGAGCCTCCGGGGGAGTAACTTGTTACTCGGCCGGATGCTCCTTAGAGAACTAGCATAGCTCCTTAGTAACTTCGGATATGCACACACCTAGAGCCGGGTTAAGTTCCACTTGGCCTGGATCTTGTACACTTCGAATATGCACACACCTAGAGCCGGGTTAAGTTCCACTTGGCCCGAATTTTCTACACTTCGAATATGCACACACCTAGAGCCGGGTTAAGTTCCACTTGGCCCGAATTTTGTACGCTTCGAATATGCACACACCTAGAGCCGGGTTAAGTTCCACTTGACCTGGATTTTGTACACTTTGAATATGTACACACCTAGAGCCGGGTTAAGTTCCACTTGGCCCGAATCTTGTACACTTCGAATATGCACACACCTAGAGCCGGGTAAAGTTCCACTTGGCCCGGATTTTGTACACTTCGAATATGCACACACCTAGAGCCGGGTTAAGTTCCACTTGGCACGGATTTTGTACACTTAGAATATACACATGATCAAGTCAACTTTGCTTTTCTCAGGTTACCACCAATCGCCAGAGCATTGAGTTTCAGCGTGTCTTGGACACACATAAGGCGCTGCGCTCGAAACACTCTACACTTCTCGCTGAGTTCGAGAAAAGGGGTAAGTTTTCTCCTTGGCTTTTTTCCCATCTTTCTTTGTCTTCTCCCACCGAACTAATCTATCATTCGGATTGCACAGCCCGAGTGGAGGACGAAAACACCATCATGAGGAAGAACTTGGAGCAGATACAAGGTAAGTCAGTTTTGCTTAATCTTCTTCTGCGCTCTCTCTCTCCTTTCCTTCTTGGCTCGATAGATATTCATACCTCGTCTTTGCCGGGTCAACAAACTGTTTCAGCATCTCTTGAAGATAGTGTGCCCGTGCCTGATATGATGTTGCATTTTCTCGAACAAGCAGGGCAGCATCATGCCGAACTTAAGAAGAAGGATGATGAGCTCGCCCTCCTCCGGACCAAAGATGATGAGATTGCCAAGCTCAAGGCAGAAATGAAAAAGCTCAAGGCGCTCCACAAAGCCGAGATGGACAAGGCTGGCCAAGACTTAACCGCGGAATGAGAACGTATCAACCTCCAAATTGCCAAAGATCAAGAGCTGCTGAAAGAGGCCGACGTTAAGCTTGAGTCAGCAAATGCTGAACTTGAGAAACTCCGGAAGAGGCGTGATAACTGCACCAAGGAGCTGACCTGGATCCATAGCCATATTTCTCGTAAGTTCTTTTCACTCAGCCGACATGAATCTTTCCGGGTTAACTTCCTTTACTTATTTCATTTGTCTTGTTTTCCGACAAATTTCCAGAGGGTGATGCCATTGCGGTAACTGCCGTTGCCAAGTTCTGCCAGAAGAGGGGTACCCCAACTGGTCCTAGCGCTGAAAATATTCCTTATGACATGGAGGACCTACTGGTTAGCTTATCTTCTCGCGTCGAGATTGTGAAGAACTATGGTTCGGGTATCCTCGATGCAGCAGTCCGGATTTTCAATGCCCTTTGGCCTGGTGAAGATACTCCGGAGGGATCCATTGCTCTAATTAACAAGTTAATGGAGTGCGAGACCCAACTTGACCTCTGGAGGGAATCCGCCGGAGCTGAAACCGTTCTCTACTACGTGCTCACATGGTATGAGAAAATAAATCTGAACCTTCTCGGGCGCATGCGCACCGGATCAAAGTGCTCCAATGATCCGGATTGGATAGCTCGGCGCAAGGCTTTGCGCCCATAACCTCATTCAGTTTTCCCCCATCCATCAATGGAACGAGGGACCAAGCTTTCTCGAAGCCGTTGACGACGAATATGTCGAAGATGGTTCGGGTGAGGAGGAAGCGGACGAAGCCTCAGGCGTCGAAGAAAATGAAGATAACGCTAAAACCGAGGCCGGAGTTCCACCTGCTGGCGCCGAGCTACCCCCCCCCCCCGCTTCTCCTTGATCGCCAACAAACACTTTTAAGTTTATCAGATCCCCGGTATGCCGGGTGCAAATGTATTAAGCACACAAGTTATATTTTGCTACTAAGTTGCTCGTGCTGGATTGACTTGGGCGTAGTCCCCGAGTTTCATTTTCTTGTTTCTCCAATTTCCTGGCTAGGCTCGTGTCTACCTTGATTCAGTTTTATGACTTACGAGTCCGAGTTTCAAAAATTGACTTAACAATACTTGGAAACTTTAGGACTAGCTCAAAATAATTCAGCATCGCAAAAACATGGTAAACATAAAGTTAGTCCAAATAACAAATGTCGGCTCGATTAGGTTCTTTTCCTTAGTCATTTTTTGTGTGCTACGCAATTCCAAACTTGTTCTCTTGCTTGCCATGAAGCCAAATCTTGTTGACAGCAGCAAGTCGAAGAGTTGAGTTTTTGGTGCTCACACATTACTAATCCGGCTTAGGCAGAAGCAACTTAAACCAGCCGACATAAAAAATAAATAACAATTACAGAAGACAACCAATATTATTAAGGCAGTCCTCGAGTTACTGCTCGAGGTGCCACGATTTCATTGATAAACTCATTTCTTTGCTAAGTGTAGAACGGACGAAGTAGAGCTACATTCCATGGACGCTTAGATTCCTCGCCGGACCTGTCCGCCTTGTTCTTCTCCTATGGTTTTGCATCGATGAGATAATAAGAGTCATTGTGCAATGTTTTGCTCACAATGAACGTCCCTTCCCATGGGGGGATAACTTATGCATGCCAGCGGTATGTTGTACCAACCGGAGTACCAGATCACCTTCCCGGAAGACTCAGGGGTTTACTTTCCGGCTATGATAGCGTTAGAGATTTTGCTGATATATGGCGGATCTGGACAATGCCAATTCTCTCGCTTCTTCCAGCAGATCAACATCATTTTGCCAGGCTTCTCGCACTTCGGCTTCTGTGTATTGGGTGACCCTAGGTGAATCATGCTCTTTGTCGGCTGGTAGTACAGCTTCTGCCCCATATACCAGAAAAAATGGCGTATAGCATGTTGATCGATTCAGAGTTGTTCATAAACTCCACAGTACCATTGGTAGTTCTTCTATCCAGCACCCTGCTGATCTTTGTAGCAGCTCAATGAGCCTAGGTTTTATCCCGGATAATACTAATCTGTTGGATCTCTCTAGTTGTCCGTTCGATGCGGGGTGGGCTACTGACACAACGTCCAGCCGGATCTTCTTATCTCGAAAGAATCGCGCAAATGCTCCTTCAGCAAAATTTGTGCCATTATCTGATATGATACTATGAGGATAGCCATATCTCAGAATGATGTCTTTGAGGAATGTTATGGTCGTGGCTCCATCACATTTTCTTATTGGCTTCACTTCGATCCATTTGGTGAACTTGTCCACCATAACCAAGATATGTGTCATATTTCCTCTTGCTGGTTTAAACGGGCCAACCATATCCAAACACCATACAGCAAATGGCCATGTAATTGGTATGGTCTTGAGCTCCGACATAGGCAGATGTGTCTTGGTTGCATACCTCTGACAACCATTGTATTTTCTTACTAGATCTTCTACTTGTTCCAAGGCACTTGGCTAGTAAAACCCATGCCGAAAAGCTTTTGCCACTAAAGCTCTGGATGAGGTGTGATGCCCACATTCCCCTTGATGTATATCCCAGAGGATGTCAAGCCCTTCTTCCGGGTCAACACATCGTTGGAGGACATTAGTCACACTCCGTTCGTATAGTTCGGCACTGATAATTGTGTATGCTTTTGCCCTCCTCTGAATTTTCCTGGAAAGCACCTCTTCACCGGGCAAAGTTCCATCTTTTAGGAATTGAAATATGGGCAGTGCCCAAGATGGTATAGCTCGCCCCGGAAACACCTCCTCATCTATTTCCATTTGATCCACCGGCATAACCTCGGCCGGATCGCGATGTACAGTCCCCGGGTTCTGCGTAGAAGTCCCCGGGTTTCCTGAACCACTTCCCACGTCAATGTCCATGGGTACAGCTCCGGACTCCGGATCTGCCGGGATGTAGATTGAGTCGGTTTCTGGGGACGGCCTGGTAGATGGTTTTATGAGGTGCTCTAGTGCTACACCCAGTGGAATCGCTTGTCGGGTCGATCCGAGCTTCGATAATACGTCGATAGCCTCGTTTTCCAACCGGGGTACATGGTGAAACTCGCATCCCTCAAAGTATCCTGATATCTTTTGCACATGGAATCTGTACAATGTCATGTTTGGATCAAGAGCGTCCCATTGCCCCGAGACTTGCTGAACTACCAAATCCGAGTCGCCAAAGCATTGGATCCGACGTATCCCAATTTCTTTTGCCACTTTGAGCCCATGCACAAGTGCCTCATATTTGGCGACATTGTTTTATGCCGCGAAATGGATCTGCAGCACATACTTCAGCTGGTCATTCTTTCTTTGGCGAGGTAAGTACAACTCCGGCGCCTCACCCAGTTTTTGTTTTTGATCCATCAAAATGCATTCTCCAGTAGTTCGGATCTGGTAATGGTGGTTCGTATTGCATTTCATCCCAATCTACGAAAAAGTCGGCCACAGCCTGAGACTTGATCGCATCTCTACTGTCATATTGTGGAGCATATGGGGCTAGCTCAATTGCCCATTTTGTGATCCGACCACTTGCATCCTTGTTGCTCATTATCTCAGATATGGGGGCTTCCCATATCACTTTTATTGGGTGTTCTTCAAAGTAGTGTTTTAGCTTCTTTGCTGCCATATACACACCATACACCATGTTCTGATAGTGAGGATAGTTTTGCTTTGATGCGGATAATACCTCGCTCAGGTAATAGACTAGCCTTTGCACTGTTACCCTCCTCGTCGCGCTCTACCACAATCACTGCACTTACAACTCAGTTGGTTGCGGCTATATAGAGCAACATTGGCTCTTTTGATAGTGGAGAGGGTAACACGGGTGTAGTGGCTAACATTTTCTTTAATTGGATGAAGGCTTCATTGGCCTGAGGCATCCATACAAACTTGTCCGCTTTCTTCATTAGTTGATAGAGAGGCAATGCCTTTTCTCCCATCCGACATATAAACCGACTTAAAGATGCTAGGAAACCAGTGAACTTCTAGACATCATTAAGACACTTCAGCAGTTCCATTCGCTCTATGGCTCTGATTTTAGTCGGTTTAACTTTGATACCTCGGCTGGCGACAAGAAATCCGAGTAATTTTCCAGCTGGGACACCGAAGGTACATTTCTCCGGGTTAAGCTTCATTCGGAACCTTCTTAAGTTCGCCAATGTTTGCCTGATATCATCAAGGAGCGTTTTGCTTACCTTGGTTTTTATAATCACATCATATACTTGCACATTTTGGCCAATTTGGTCGTGTAAACATTTTTGCATACATCTTTGGTAAGTTGCCCCTGCATTACGTAAACCAAAAGGCATGGTGCGATAGCAATAAGCCCCATACGGGGTGATAAACGCAGTCTTTATTTGATCACTCGGATTCAGAGGTATCTGGTGGAAACCAGAATATGCATCTATGAATGACAACAGTTCACACCCAGCAGTTGAATCTATGACTTGATCTATCCTTGGCAGTGGGAATGGATCTTTTGGGCACGCCTTATTCAGGTTCGTGTAATCGATGCACATACGTCAAACCACTGCCACATTCAGATCATCTTTCTTCTTTTCCACCAGCACTGGATTAGATAGCCAATCCGGGTAAAGCACTTCCATGATAAACCCAGCCGCTAGGAGCCGAGCTATCTCATCTCCAATGACCTTTCTCCTATCTTCGGCGAAGCGGGGGAGAGGTTGCTTCACCGGCTTTGCTTCGGGTCTCACATTCAAAGAGTGCTCGACCAACTCCCTCGGAACACCTTGCAAGTCCTGTGTGGACCAAGCAAAGATATCCCGATTCTCACGGAGGAAGTTGACGAGTTCGCTTTCCTATTTGTCAGTTAACCCGGCACCAATTGTTACGGTGCGCTCTGGGAACAGATCATCCACATGCACTTTCTTGGTATCCTTTGTTGCTTGAAATGAGACACTTCCATGCGGGTTACTCAGCGCCGGCATATACTGCTGCGCAGACTGAGCTAACACCGCCACCTCTTGGATCTTTCCCTTCTCTTGCGCAGTCACGGTGACTCGGCCAGGTTAGACCCGGCTGATGCACACTCAATGGAACGTCGGAAATCTCCTACGATGGTAATTACTCCATTTGGCCCAGGCAGCTTCATCTTCAAGTAACTGATGTGAGTACTTGCCATGAATTTGTTCAGGGCTGGCCTGCCGAGTAATGCGTGATATGCGCTTTCCAAATTGACAACCTCGAATTCCAAATTCTCAGTTCGGCAGCTATCTCTCGTGCCGAACAACATGTCAACCCGGACCTTGCCAATGGGTTCACAGGAAATGCTTGGCACAATGCCATGGAAAGTTGTCCTTGTAGCTTGGAGCATGTTCTCCGAGATACCCAACTTGCGCATCGTATCCACGTACATGATATTGATATTGCTGCCATTGTCTATCAGCACCTTTGAGAACCTCACATTGATGTTGGGCCCAATGAATGTTGGGTCCAAGACCAGCGCATACGAACCTGGACTTGGCATAAGCTTGGGATGATCTTTGATGCTCCAGGTAATTTCCTGATCCGACCAAGGCATATACCTCATCACCGCTGGCATTACCGCATTCACTTCCATATGTCGGCGCTACATGCTCTTCCTATCCATTTCTTCTGTGGTAAACACATAGTAACTCTGGTGATGTTCTCTGTACTCATTTCTCCCCTCATTGCCGGGGTACCTTTGATCTTGCTGATGCTAATTTTCCACCTGATGCACTGCATTCCTTCTCTCATGATTCTCATACCTCGGCGGAGGTGGTGGCAACATTAACTGTTGCGTGTTCGCTCCGGAGAGTAATTGCTTTTGGGGTAACTCCTGCCGAGGTTGATCATTCCGAGGTGCCTGAGCATTCCCTGAACCACTTTGTTCTATCTTCCTCATCCACTCACATTGCCGTGTTGTATGACCCGCTGGGTTACTCAGATTTGGGGTGTGAAATTTACACGGCTGATCCAACATTGCCTCATAAGTATATCTCGGCATGTCCTTCTTCTCTTGCCACTGTTTCTTTTGTTCGGGCGTCCAAGTTTTCTTGCCATCATTTCTTGGAGTCCATTGTTGCCCTCTAGTTTTCTGGTGCTGATTACTCCCTGCTCCGGGTTGATCTTGATTCATAGCAACAACTTGTTGCGAACTGTACCGGTAATCCGGTCTATCATCTCTTCTCTTACCCCGGTAATCATTCTGCCAGGATGACCCGGCTCCGTCCCGTTGTTAGTACTCCTCATTTGACTCGTTTGACACAAGCCTAGGTTGAGTCGGATCACCCAAGGCATATGAATCAGCAATCCGGATTGTCTGTGCCAGTGTAGTTGGCATATCCCTTTGCAACCTCTGCCATAGCATGCTTGCATATCTACACCCTTGTGCAAACCAAGCTATGGCCTGTGACTCAATCACGCCCTCACATGAGTTTCGCACAGTGCACCAACGGGTTAAGAACTCCCGGTCTGTCTCATTTGGTCTCTGCTTGCACATCGCTAGGGTTTGTGGCCTATTGGGCCTCTGATACGTGCTTGAGAAGTTACTGATGAACATTTCCTCAAAATCGATCCAACAGTTAATACTTCCGGGTGGCAAATTGTTTAGCCATACCCTTGCTGGCCCTTCCAACATCTGATGTACGTATCTCACAGCCCATCTCAAGTTGCCCGTAGCAAGTTTTACCGCTGTCGCGTAGTTTATTAACCAATCCTCCGGCTTTGTGCTACCGTCATATGTCTTACTGCCTCTGGGTAACTGGAAGTTAGGTACCGGAGGCTCCTTCATGATTTGGGGCCCAAAACACGCCGGACCCGGAGGACCTTGACACTCAATTTGCTTCGACCTATAAAGTCGATCCAGTTTTAACCTGTCATCATCAGGCATCAAGTTCCTGCTTCCCAACCTTGGTCCTATCACATGATAGTCCGGCCTAGGGTATCCCACGTTCACCATTTCCGAATCACCATCATTGTATCTATCTTGCTCTTGTGGAGCGCCTCTTTGTTGCATACCTTGGCCGTCACTTCGCTCTTGCCGTGGTATATTCCGCTGCTGCGGTTGCCCTGCACCCGCTGAGTTACGTTGTCCGGCATTGCCGTTTACAACATTTCTCTGACCAGCATTGCCTTGGTCGCGGTTACCTCGGCCAGCTTCACCTCGGCTGACACTTCGTCGATCCTCATTTCCCTGCACTTCTTTTCCTTTCCCTGCACTTGTCGGGTCATATGGGACTATCTGTTTGTTCCTCCTGGCCGAGGTTACTACCTCTTCTCTCCTAGGACCACCATGAGGAGACGATGCAGCTCCAGCGGATTTATCCGGGTTACCTATCACCGAATGAACAACCTTGGACGCTCCAGCTCTTCCCGGGTTTGCCCCGAGCAGCTCCTCATTCTGTTTGTTAGCAATCCGAACTAACTCATTGACCCTTTCCTGCTGTCTTTGCCGGGCTTCACCCGTCAAGCCCTCTAACTCGGACGCAGCTGCATCCGCGGCTCTGAGGTTCTTTGCCGGGGTACTGTACTTCGGCAGCCCCACGGACAAAATGTTCTCTGATTCCTCAACTCTAGTATCACCCTCTTTGTTCATTTCACTCATGAGGTTTCTCCCCTTCACTTTTATAGCATCTACCTTATGTGCTTTTGCGTACTCGCGCAGTGTCATGTTCAACGACTGCTGAGCCGCTGCTATCTTTTTCGCACCCTCTAGTATTTTCTGCCTAGTCTCCTCTAACTACGGGGTCTACCACTCCTGCTACGGGGCTTGCCAAGCTATCTATTGCTTGCTGCAACACATTCTCTGTCCTCTCTAGTGGAGGACCTCTACTTTTCCTTGGTGCCTTAGGTTTTACCTCCGGATCTGGTGCCAGATCTTTGCTCGCGCCAGCGCCAGGCGCCGTCATCATCACCTCAGCGCGGTCAGGGGAGCGAGTGATACGCGCCCCGCGAGCCACGCTAAGGGGTGGCTCGCCTCCCTCGATGACGTGCCGCAAGTGAATGCATGACACATCAACATCGACGTAGATCTTGTGTGCGCCAAGCTTGACAAGGAGGCCGTTGCACTGAAGAGGTCGCTTGCCGAAGCAGCCATCATTGTCGCTGATGAAGTCCAGTGCTCCAAAGCACTGAACGAGCCCAGAGACTGATGAGGTTTCCCGTCCAGATCTTCACTCCTGCTAGCGCTGCTAGCCCCACGGTGGGCACCAACTGTCGTGGTGGTGTCACAGCAAATGCCATGGATAGGCTAAATGTGGGGACAAGATGCACTAGAGGAATCCAGGGAGGGATAGTGTGGTGATTCCACACACAGATGCTTTGTATTCAATTGGTTGCCAAGATTTACAAGTGCTCCTTGAGCTATATTGGGGATAGGAGGAAGAAGGAACTCTCTTACTCTCACCACTAGCTAGCTCTCAGGAACCAACTACCCAAATGCCAAACAGCCAAGCCTTAATCAACTAGAGATCAACCCCTTCTACAGATGCCCTAGCCCTCCTTATATAATGGTGGCTAGGTCTTCAATTAGGGCATACATGGAGGCATATTCCAGGTAATATGCCTCTTCCCAAAATAGCAAACCGACCGGGTCAATTTTCCCCATCGTAAGCCATGCAGAGGCTACGTGAGCCTCTACGGCGCCAGCGTCATCCAACACAGGCAACATCACCCTTGTCGGCCACGCCTCGGTGGTCCTTCACTCTGACCGCTTCGCTCATGCTCCAGCGTATAGTGGCCACCTTTTGATCAGTGAGATACCTTCCTTCTCTTGCAAGCCTGATATAACCCGGATCGTGCCTGGTTAATCCGGCCACACCGGTACCTGCATACAAGTTACATAAATCCTGCCGGCATACGACATATGTCGGCTGGGACTCAGTTAGGTGGACATCCTCCGGTCCGGGTTACTCCGTGAGTCGGCATGTCTTGAGGTGACTCGGCCAGAACTTGCTTTGACCTTGCCGTACCTCAGATAACTTGGCCTTTATACCCCGGCGTGATCCTACCCGGGGGTATCCCCCCAACATTAATAGTTTTTTTAGCGTAATATGCACAAATTTGGCCAGTTAGTCCTGTAATGACCGATTTAACCTCATTGGTAGCAAGACTGACAAGTGATCCCCGAATGCCATTGCTCCCATTCACACACAAAGATTTGAATGATACTAAAAACTAGATACTAACGATATTTATCACCCGCAATACTTTTTTGATGCATGTAGCTAGTGCGTAAGAGACTTATTTCATATCAAACGTCAATATTTACACAAAGGTACCAACATAACAGTCCGTATCACATTGAATTTGTGAAGGCTTTATTTGGTCGTAATAAACTTGTTTTTGAACATAACTTGTTTGTACATAAGATTTGACGTTTCATTCACATATCCAAATATCCATCGAAAAGTTTCTTTTAAAGTGTAGGACTAACGATATATGTCTGTTTATTACACCTCACACAAAAAAACACCCCGATTGATCATAAACTTTAAGCAGGTTATTATTTTCCTAGGATTTATTTTCCTGAGAGCAAGCACAGTGAATATGCCTCGGAATGCCATAAGCCTAGTTTTTAGACAAAGTTTATGCATGTTTCACTTACGATTATGAACTTTTTGAGTTCTCAAGGTTTCCTAGTGAACTTCACATTATTAAACTAATTTATCAATATTAGATAAAATTTGAACTATGAGTAAGTAGTAGATTGCTCTTAAAGTTATACAAGTATCTTTTGAAGGTACCCACACCTAGACTATCAATATATCGAAAACCAATGAATTTGTTGGATTCAACTTCTTGCTAAGCATTTGCATGTACAAAATTTGTTTTTTTTATTTGAAAACAATAAAAAAACATTGCACGGTGACCTCTGACTTGTCCTACTTGCTGTGAAAAATGATTATTATCAAGAGAATTCGCATATAAAAAACAATGTAATGAAAATATGGCCTGCCATGTATGAATATATCCTTAGGCTTCAGGCCGAAAGACAAGCTAAATGGCCTTATATATATGTACAACATACTTTATGGTAATGTTCCCATATTTGGTAGATGAGTGCATCTTGGGTTGGTGAACAATAATGCTAGCAGTACTAGGAGTTTCCAAAATTTAGGAATAAAAAATCATTTTCAAATTTAAACTACAAGTAAACATGATAGAATTCTCTTAAAAAGTTACAACATCCTTTGAGTCTTTATGGTACCGAGGAGGTCAATACTTCAAAAATGAACGAGAGTTCTGTAGGATTAAAATTCTTGCTACTAATATACATGTTGACAATTTGATCCTCACTAGCTATGAACAAAAATAACGAAAACCTAAAAAAGAAGCCTTCTTCATGGCATCCTCTTGCCTGTACTACTATTTGCACTGAAAAATAATTAATAACCGTGAGTCATCATAAATTACAAAAAAATAGGTAGACAATATATATGGCCCACGGTGCATGAACACCCTTGGGTTTCAAACCGAACGACAAAGGTAACAACCATATGCACATCGTATTGTATTGTAATGTTCCCATATGTGGTAGATGTGTGCATCTTGGCAAGGTGAAAAATGGTGGCAACCACAGGTTCCAACTTATAGGAACAATGAAACTAAAAGCGAAAAGATTTTTTCTATAAGCAAGTACGAAGAAAAATGGCTTAGAGTACCACAAGAACAACCCTAGTTTTCAGACAAAGAATGGACCTTGATACACTTACGATTGATTACCAAGTTTTATGAGTTCTCAAGCTTCCTAGCCAACTGTTTTCCTTACTTAATTTTAGGGTGCTTCGTGCTAAATGTATGGACATCGATGTAATTTTACCCTTTTTAGGTCCTTGATGTAAAATGTACTTGCACTGTCCGTGTAAAATTTGAACCTAGAAGCAAGTGGTAAAATTTAAACATATTTAAGATTATTAGTTGCTAATGAGTATGAACATTCTTGGAGTTTCAAGCCGAACGACCAAGGTCATGGCCATATCAACATCACACTTTATGTTGATGATGATCCCACATCCAAGAATTTGCATGTCACCAAATTTGGCCATATATTTAGAAAACAAATGAATAGGAAGTAGCGGTATGAAGAGTATGGCTCGATCAGGTGCTCTCTCGAGAATGAGCCGAACCCGATTGTTTTATTGCTTTGCTTAATTTTGGAGTAGTTCGTGCTAAATGTAAGGATCTCGATGTAATTCCCCCCCTTTAAGGTCCTTGATGTAAATTATACTGCCACCATCCGTGTAAAATTCGAACCTAAAAGAAAGTGGTAAAATTTTAAACATATTTAAGATTATTAGTTGTTGATGAGTATGAACATTCTTGGATTTCAAGACGAATGACCAAGGTCATGGCCATATCTACATCATACTTTATGTTGATGATTCGTGATCCCATATCCAAGAATTTGCATGCCGCCAAATTTGGCCATATTTTGAAAACAAACAAAGAGGAAGTAGTATGAAGATTATGGCTTGATCAGTTTCTCTCACGAGAAGGAGAAAAACATGACTGTTTCCCTGCTTAATTTTAGGGTGCTTCATGCTAAATGTATGGACCTCGTTGTAATTTTACCTTTTTAAACGTATTTAAGATTATTTGTTGTCTATTGGTATGAACATTCTTGGATTTCAAGATGAATGACCAAGGTCATGGCCATATCTACATCATATGCTGATGATGATCACATATCCTAGAATTTTTATGCCGCCAAATTTGGCCATATTTTGAAAACAAACCAAGAGGAAGTAGTATGAAGAGTATGGATTGATTAGCTTCTCTCTCGAGAAGGAGCCAAACATGTTTTTTTCCCTCCTTAGTTTTATAGTGCTTTTTGCTAAAAGTATAGACCTTGATATAATTTTACCCCTTTTTAGGTCCTTGGTATAAAATGTACTCCCACCGTCCATGTAAAATTTGAAGATAAAAGCAAGTGGTAAAATTTAAACGTATTTAGGCTTAGTTGTGTGAATGAGTATGAACAATCATGGATTCTAAGCCGAGCGACCAAGATCATGGCCATATCCATCTACATCATACTTTATATCGATGATTCATGATCCCATATCCAAGAATTTGCATGCCGCCAAATTGGGCCATATTTTCGAAACAAACGAAGAGGAAGTAGTATGAAGAGTATGGCTTGACCAGCTGCTCTCTCTCAAGAAGGAGCCAAATCCGACTATTTTCCCTGCTTAATTTTAGGGTGGTTCGTGCTAAAAGTATGGACCTCGATGTAATTTTACCTTTTTTAAACGTATTCAAGATTATTAGTTATTGATGAGTATGAACATTCTTAAATTTCAAGACGAATGACCAAGGTCATGGCCATATCTACATCATACTTTATCCTGATGATGATCACATATCCAAGAATTTTCATGCTGCCAAATTTGGCCATTTTTTGAAAACAAACGAAGAGGAAGTAGTCTCAAGAGTATGGCTCGATCAGCTTCTGTCTCAAGAAGGAGCCAAACATGATTGATTTCCCTTCTTAATTTTAGGGTGCGTCGTGCTAAAAGTATGGACCTTGATGTAATTTTACCCCTTTTTAGGTCCTTGCTGTAAAATGTACTCCCACCATCCGTGTAAAATTCAAAGATAAAAGCAAGTGGTAAAATTCAACTATTTTTTTAAATAATACATTTTTGAATAATTTCCACGAATAATACACGAATTGAAAGACTTGCAATTCTAGCGTGGTGTCAGCTTTTGAATAGCCGACTAGTCCCTGTCTGCTTTTGAAAAGCTGATAAGTCCCTGTCTGCTCTTGAAAAGCCGACAGGTTATAGGGCAATGTGAAGAATAGGGGGACTAGTCAGCTTTTCAAAAGCAGACAAGGACTAGTCAGCTTTTTCAAAATAGACAGGGCCTAGTCGGCTATTCAAAAGCCGATAAGGACTGGTCGGCTTTTCAAGTGTCGACACCGTGCTAGAATTGTGAATCTTTCAATTCGTGTATTATTCCTGAAAATTATTAAAAAATGTATTATTTAAATTTTTTTAGCTAAAATTCAAACGTATTTCAGCTTAGTTGTGAATGAGTATGAACAATCTTGGATTTCATGCCAAACACCCAAGGTGATAACCATATCTACATCATACTTTATATCGATGATTCATGATCCCATATCCGAGAATTTGCATGCCAAATTGGGCCATATTTGGAAACCAAACAAAGAGGGAGTAGTATGAAGAGTATGGCTCGATTAGATTTTCTCTTGAGAAGGAGTCATACGTTGGAAACATATCCATAATTTTTGATGTTCCATGCTTGTTTTATATCTACTTTCTTATGTTTTGTCCGCACTTTGGAGTACTTTTACACATTTTCTGGAACTAACCTATTAAAAATATGCCACAGTGCCAGTTGCCTGTTTTCTTCTGTTTTTGGTTCCAGAAAAGCCAAAAAATGAATATTCTCGGAATTGGACCGGACAAAAGCCAAAGTCGATATTTTACCAGAAGACTCACGGAGCCAGAAGACGAGACGGAGGGGGCCAGGGGCTGGCCACACCATGTGGTGGCACGGATCCCCCTGGCCATGCCACCAGGTGGTGTGGGCCCCTGGTCCACCCTCTGACATCGCCCTGTCGCCTATAAGAAGCCTCCGATGCAGAAACCCTAAATCATCTAGCCTCCAGCCACGAAAAGTTCCGCAACGCCGCCGCCACCTAAGGGCAGATTCGGGGGACAGAAAGCCTCTGTTCCGGCACCCTGCCTGGACAGGGAATTGCCCCTAGAGCCATCTCCATCGATCACCACCGCCATCTCCATCGCCGTTGCTGATTCCCATGATGATGAGGGAGTAGTTCTTCCTCGAGGCTAAGAGTTCTACCGGTAGCTATGTGTTCATCTCTCTCTCTCTCTCTATGCATTGTCATATTGTGATCATGAGCTTTGTAATCAAGTAGATCTACATTGCTACTCAAGTGCTTTAAAAGATCTCTAGCTCTCCCCACCTGTGTGAAAGTGATAGCGTGCACACCATGGTGGCCCTTAGGCTAGAGATACAAATACTTGGTATGAGTTATATTTGGAGTTGGATGTCTCTATGAAATTGTGGTGTTTATTGGAACCATCTAGCGCTCAAGGTGATAGTGTGGGGTTATCTAGATGGGGAAAGCAAACTTTGAGGTGTGCTGTTATAGCCCTACCATGGATTAGAGTGTCCAACCAGAGAGTAGTTCATAGTAGTATCATGAAGAGAAGATATTTATATGAGAGTGTTCACTAGCGAAAGTATGATCCCTAGGCCTTATTTCTAAACATTGAAACACCATTTGCAACTAGATCTGTTACATGTTTGCTTGCTTCCAACTTTTTTCCTTTAGTCTTTTCCTCCCGTCAAGCTCTTTTCTGGCACCGTTGTCTTATATCCATACCACTTGTATTTTACTATATCTTCGCTGAACTAGTGCACCTATACACCTGACAAGTGTATTGGGTGTGTTGGGGACACAAGAGACTTCTTGTATCTTGATTGCAGGGTTGCTTGAGAGGGATACCTTTGACCACTTCCTCCCTAAGTTCAATAAACCTTGGGTAATCCACTTAAGGGAAACTTGCTGCTGTTCTACAAACCTCTGCACTTGGAGCCCAACAACTATCTACAAGAATAGAAGTGCGTAGACATCAAGGAACAAAATATGACTATTCCCTGTTTAATTTTAGGGTGGTTCGTGCTAAATGTATGAACCTCAATGTAATTTTACCTTTTTTAGGTCCTTGATGTAAAATGTACCTCCACCGTCTATACGTGTAAAATTCGTACCTAAAAGCAAGTGGTAAAATTTAAACGTATTTTTAAGCTTATTAGTTGCCAATGAATATGAACATTCTTTCATTTCAAGTCGAACGACCAGGGTCATGGACATATCTACATCATACTTTAGGCTAATGATTCATGATCCCATATCGAAGAATTTGCATGCCACCAAATTTGGCCATATATTTCAAAAACAAATGAAGAGAAAGTAGTATGAAGAGTATGGCTCGATCAGCTGCTCTATCGAGAAGGAGCCGCACCCGACTATTTCCATTGATTAATTTCAGGGGGCTTCATGCTAAATGTAAGGACCTTTATATAATTATTTTAATTTTTAGGTCCTTGATGTAAATTGTACTCCCACCGTCCGTGGTGGTCCCATATTTGGGCGTAAAATGGGTGTGAATCATGGCATGGTAACAATGATGCCACTCGGAGTTTCCAACCATGAGGAATGGAAAAAAATCAATTATCCAAGTGAGAGGAGTGTATTTTCTGTAAAGCAAGTACTCCCTTTGACCCAAATTAATTGACTCAAGTTTATCTAGATTCGGATGTATCTAGTACTAAAATATGTCTAGATACATCCGAATCTAGACAAATCTTAGTCAATTAATTTGGGTTGGAGGGATGACGAATATGTATTTCTATATAAAAGAAACAAAGAGACAGAAGAGAAACTTTGGGCACAGAGGAAGCAACTTGAGAGAGCAGCGAAGAGGAGGAGTTGAAGGCGGTGCAATTTGAGAGCAAAGCTATGATGGCTTTCTGACACGAGGTACAGGGTACAGTCACCTAGTAGTACTAGTACTACGGAACTAGTACTAGTAAATTGTAGGACCTTTACTATATACTACTGTATGCACGCAAAACAAATTGTGTTTTCTCTCTCCTTTAGTGCCTCATCACCATCCCCACACCCCGGCTAGGTGATCTCTCCCTTGTCCAAAATGTGGCGCTACGCACGTGTGTCGACCTGCCTTGTCGTCGGCTCTGTGTCAGTATCAGGCGTGCTGCATAAAAGGAACCATTTTAGGGCTTGGTGACAAAAGGGATAGTACTAATACTATTATTAGAGTCGGAGTTCAAACTTTCGCAGTTTCGAAATTTTCACTTCCTTCCCAAACATCCAGAGGGAAGGTTATTCAAAAGATTAAAAAGATAGTGGTGCATAAGGGATTGTTTATACTATCTGGTGTCTGCAGTACACCCCATCGCATTCGATGCACTTCATTATGATCTAACCAGCTTTACCACTACTCCGTAGTACTCCATTGTCGTTCCATTTCACACCCTACGAAGAGGAAGCTACCAAGCACGCCCACAACACGCTGGATCGAAAGTACAGTAGCATTAGTACGAAGGGTATGGCTCGGCCGCTCGATCGAGAAGGACCAGCACCCGACTGTTTTTCATTTCTTCATTTTAGCACCCTTTGTGCTAAATGTATGGACCTATATGCAATTTTCTATTTTTTTAGGTCTTAGATGTAAACTATACTCCCACCGACCTTCGGTATATCGAAAAACCACCGAAAGTTCTGAAAAATTCATGTTCTTGCTATGCCTCCGCATCCCAAAAAGTTGACACGGTTTTCATAACATTTCAAAAAAGGATAAGAAGTGTAATATTTTTGTGTGTCATCATGTTACGTGTATCCGGAAAAATAAGTTATAAAAGTATAATACAAACATTATTAATTATTCTTTGGTTTCAATAATACTTTATGTTAATGAAATAAGGTCAAACTTGAACAACAAGTAATAAATTGTAGGTTTCTTTGAATGTTTGATGAAAAAATCTTTTGGAGGTACCTATCGAGCGGTTAATTAATATATCAGAAACCACGGAGAGTTTTGATGAGTGGTTCGACTTGTAGCTAAGATTTTGCATCATGGAAATTTTGAACACCTTTTGAAAATGATCACATGAAACAGGGAGAGAGGGGAAATGATTTTTCTATTCTCTATGGAAAACCCACAACCTTGAGTTGCACCTTATTAGACTTAAAGATACAAACTCTATTTTCTCCACAATGTATATGGTGAACCTTAGCGGATGCAACATAGTAGGCCTTAAGGTGTGCTTTTGTACACATTGTTGATGCCCTTATTAGGGAAAAAGCAAATAGTACTCCCTCGATCCAAATTAGTGTTCTCACATTTTTCTAGATTCAGATGTATCTAGTCATGTTTTAGTGCTAGATACATCTGAATCTAGACAAATCTAAGAACATTAATTTGGATCGGAGGGAGTAGTATATTAGTACTTTTCTTAGGAAAGTATATTAGTACTAGTACACTTGTATAGTACTAGTACTCATTTATTTGCTTATATATATGCTCACCTCTGTCCACGCGTTGTACACGCTGAGAGAATAAAACGTAGGCAGGGTAAAAGAGGGCAGCAGCGAAGATGAGTTGAAGGCGGTTCAATGTCAGTGGAAAGTTATGATGGGTTCCTGACACGAGGTACTCCTGCGGCCACTCTACTAGTAGTAAATTTCAAGACCTATGCACGCAAAATAAATTGTGTGTTTTCTCTCTCCTTCGCCGCCTCTCACCATCCATCCTTCCTCTCTCCTACCCTTTCCCCTTGCGCACTGGCCCGGCTGATCTCTCCCTAGTCCACAGTGTGGTGCTACGCATGTGTGCCTTGGTACGTCGGCTCTGTGTCTCTGGCGTGTTTGGCAGCCGCGTTGGCGTGGAGTAGGGACAAGGAGTACATAGGAAGGAAACCACTTTGATCCTTGGCGGCAAAAAAATTCAAACTTTTGTGGTATTCAAAATTTTCACTTGCTTCCCAAACATCGGGAGGGAAGGTTACTCAAAAGATCGGCCATTCGCAGTACTTCTTATCTTATCTTTATCTTTTCTTATCTCTTACAATACCATACTATACCACTATATAGTGTACGGATAACTTCGAACAATGACCGTTTGATCAAGACCGGTAAATCCAAACAGTGTCGTCGGTGTGATTTTCCAACTATATCAGGAAAGAACATTCAATTATTCTCAATTTTCCGAGTGGATGACGAGCGAGGTTGTGCTTTTCCGTTTAGGAATGTTTAAAGAATATTGGATCTGAATGCCACAAGCAAAGTTTACCAACATGTTGTACCAATGATTCCCATGTTTTATTTATGAGTTTTCAAACTTCCTAGCTCACTCTGCCTATTTGACCGAATGGCCTTATGTCGATTTATCGAAATTAGCTCAAATTTGAAACTACAAGTAAATTGTAGGTTGCTTTGAAAGTTTTACGAAAATCTTTTGGAGGTACCCATCGAGGGGTCACAATTAATATATCATAAAATACTGAGAGTTTTGATGATAGGTTCAACTTCTTGCTAAGATTTTGCATCTTGACAATTTAACGAAATTAGGTCAAACTTGAGCTACAAGTAAGCGCGATAGATTGATCTTGAATTAAATGTATTTTCGGAGGTAGATGGGCGCATCTCCTTGTAGTAAACAATGTCGCCAGTATGAGTTTCCGACAATCAGGAAATAAAATTCTCAGTTTTCCGAGTGATGATGAGATGGTTCTTTTCTGTAAAGAAAGCTCGAAGAATATGGATCTCAATGCCATAAGCCAAGCTTCTAGACATATTAAGTGGACCAACGTGTTTTACTTACGATTCCCATATGTTTTTTGAGTTTTCAAACTCCCTAGCTAATTACTCTGCCTACTTGAATGACAACATGCCGATTTATCGAAATTAGGTCAAACTTGAACTATAACTAAATTGTAGGTTGCTCTGAAATTTTTACGAAAAAGCTTTTGGAGGTACCGTACTGATCGGGGAGGAGTTCATAATCAATATATGAGAAACAACTGAGAGTTTTGACAACAGGTTTGACTTCTTGCTAAGATTTTGCATCGCATGACACTAATTAACGAAATTGGGTCAAACTTTAGCTACAAGTAAGTGCGACAGGTTGTTGTTGAAATATATGACTTTTCAAAGAGGTAGATGGGTGCATTTTCTTGTAGTAAACAGTTTCGTCAGTGTGATTTTCCAACTATATCAACAAAGAACATTCAATTATTCTCAATTTTCCGAGTGGATGATGAGCGAGGTTGTGCTTTTCTGTTTAGGAATGTCCGAAGAATATTGGATCTGAATGCTAGAAGCCAATTTTACCAACATGTTGTACCAACGCTTCCCATGTTTTATTTATGAGTTTTCAAACTTCCTAGCTAACTCTGCCTATTTGACCGAATGACTTTATGTCGATTTATCAAAATTAGGTCAAATTTGAAACTACAAGTAAATTGTAGGTTGCTTTGAAATTTTTACAAAAAATCTTTTGGAGGTACCCATCGAGGGGTCACAATTAATATATCATAAAACACCGAGAGTTTTGACCATAGGTTCAACTTCTTGGTAATATTTTGCATCTTGACAATTTAACGAAATTAGGTCAAACTTGAGCTACAAGTAAGCATGATAGATTGCTCTTGAATTAAATGTATTTTCGGAGGTAGATGGGTGCATCTCCTTGTACTAAACAATGTCGTCAGTGTGAGTTTCCAACTATCATGAAATAAAATTCTCTGTTTTTCGAGTGATGACATGGCGTGCTATTAAATGAGGAAAGAGATGGATGTAGTAACTAGCTAAGTTACCATAACAGCACACTTTTCAAGTTAAAATGAGTCTACAAGATAATTAAATAGTCTTCTATGACACTACCTACTAGTTACTATGCACTATGAAGGTGGTACCTTAGACTAGTGTTAGGTGCATGACACTAGTTGAAGTTACTCCCCACTATGACCAGCCCTAGCATGTACAAAAGTAAGGGCAATTGATTGCTATTGAATTAAATGTATTTCCAGAGGTACATGGGTGTATCTTCATGTAGTAAACAATGTCCTCGGTGTTAGTTTCCAACTATCAAGAAAGAACATTTAATTCTCAATTTTTTGAGTGATGACAAGATTGTTATTTTATGTAAAGAAACACCGGAGAATATGGATCTATATACCACAAGACAAGTTTTTAGACATAAATGTATGGACGCCGATGTAATTTTACCTTTTTTAGGTCCTTGATGTAAAATGTACTCGCACCGTCCTTGTAAAATTCAAACCTAAAAGCAAGTGGTAACATTTAAAAGTATTTAAGATTATTAGTTGTCGATGAGTATGAACTTTCTTGGATTTCAAGCCGAACGACCAAGGTCATGGCCATATCTACATCATACTTTATGCTCATGATGATCCCATGTCCACGAATTTTCATGCCGCCAACTCTGGCCATATATTTTGAAAACAAACGAAGATAAAGTAGTATGAAGAGTGAGGCTTGATGAGCTTCTCTCTCGAGAAGGACCCGAACATGATTGTTTTCCCTGCTTAATTTTAGGGTGCTTCATGCTAAATGTATGGACCTCGATGTAATTTTACCCCTTTTTAGGTCCTTGCTGTAAAATGTACTCCCACTGTCCCTGTAAAATTCAAACACAAAACCAAATGGTAAAATTTAAACGTATTTAAGATTATTAGTTGTCAATGAGTATGAACATTCTTGCATTGCAAGCTGAACCACCATGGTCATGGACATATGTACATCATACTTTATGCTGATGATTCATGATCCCATATCGAAAAATTTGCATGACGCAAAATTTGGCCATGTATTTTAAAAACAAACAAAGAGGAAGTAGTACTACGAAGAGTATGGCTTGTTCAGGTTCTTTCTCGAGAAGGAGCCGAACCTGACTATTTTCCTTTGCTTAATTTTAAGGCGTGGTTCGTGCTAAATTTTTGTACCTCAATGTAATTTTCCCCTTTTAGGTCCTTGATGAAAACAAACGAAGAGGAAGAAGAACTATGAAGAGTATGGCTCGATTAACTGTTCTCTCGAGAAGGAGCCGAACCAGACTGTTTTAATTGCTTAATTTTTGGGTACTTCATGCTAAATGAATGGACCTTGATGTAATTTCCATCTTTTTAGGTCCTTGATATAAAATGTACTCCTACCGTCCGTGTAAAATTCAACCTAAAAGTTAGTGGTAAAAGTTAAATGAATTTAAGGTTAGTTGTGAATGAGTATGAACAATCTTGGATTTCAAGCCGAACGGCCAAGGTCATGGCCATATCTATATTATACTTTACATCGATGATTCATGATCCCATATCCAAGAATTTTATGCCACCAAATTGGCCATATTTTGAAAACAAACAAAGAGGGAAGTAGTACGAAGAGTATGGCTCGACTAGCTGCTGTCTCGAGAAGGAGCCAAACCCGACTGTTTTCCCTGCTTAATTTTAGGATGCTCCGTGGTAATTTAATGTATAGACCTCAATGTAATTTTACCTTTTTAGGTTATTACTGTAAAATGTACTCCCACCGTCCCTGTAAAATTTGAACATAAAAGTAAGTAGTAAAATTTAAACGTAATTAAGCTTATTAGTTATTAATGAATATGAAAATTCTAGCATTTCAAGCCAAAATACCAGGGTCTACATATTTACATCATACTTTATATGCTGATGATTGATGATCCCATAGCGAAGAATTTTGATGCCACCAAATTTGGCCATATTTTGAAAACAAACGAACAGGAAGTAGTATGAACAGTATGGCACAGTCAACTTCTCTCTCTAGAAGGAACAAAACATGACGGTTTTCCCTACTTAATTTTAGGGTGCTTCGTGCTAAATGTATGGACCTCGATGTAATTTTACCTTATTTAGGTCCTTGATGTATAATGTACTCCGACTGTTCGTGTAAAATTCGATCCTAAAAGCAAGTTGTAAAATTTAAACATGTTTAAGATTGTTATATGTCAATGAGTATGAACATTCTTTGATTTCAAGACAAACGACCAAGGTCATGGACATATCTAAATCATACTTTATGCCGATGATTCGTGATCCCATATCCAAGAATTTGCATGCCCCCAAATTTGGACATATTTTGAAAACAAACAAAGAGGAAGTAGTATGAAAAGTATGGCTCGATCAGCTTCTCTCACGAGAAGGAGCAAAACATGACTATTTTCCCTGCTTAATTTTAGGGCGTTTCATGCTAAATGTATGGACTTCGATATAATTTTACCTTTTTAGGTCCTTGGTGTAAAATGTACTCCCACCGTCCGTACATGTAAAATTCGAACCTAAAAGCAAGTGGTAAAATTTAAACGTATTTAAGATTATCAGTTATCGATAAGTATGAACGTTTTTGGATTTCAAGATGAACGACCAAGGTCATGGACATATCTATATCGTGCTTTATGCTGATGGTTCCTGATCTCTTATCCAAGAATTTGCATGCGACCAAATTTGGCCATATTTTGAAAACAAATGAAGAGGAAGTAGTATGAATAGTATGGCTCGATCAGCTTTTCTCTCGAGGAGGAGAAAAACATGACTGTTTTCCCTGATTAATTTTAGGGTGCTTCGTGCTAAATGTATAGACCTCAATGTAATTTTACCTTTTTAGGTCCTTGATGTAAAATTTACTCCCACCATCCGTACGTGTAAAATTCAAACCTAAAAGCAACTGTAAAAATTTAAGCATATTTAAAAGATTATTAGTTGTCAATAAGTATGAACATTCTTGGATTTCAAGAAGAATGACCAAGGTCATGGGCCTCATGGCCATATCTACATCATACTATATGCTGATGATTCATGATCCCCTATCCAAGAATTTGCAAGTCACCAAATTTGGCCATATTTTGAAAATAAACGAAGAGGAAGTAGTATGAAGAGTATGTTTCGATCAACTTTTCTCTCGAGAAGGAGCAAAACATGACTATTTTCCCTGCTTAATTTCAGGGTGCTTCATGCTAAATGTATGGACCTCGATAAAATTTTACCTTTTTAGGTCCTTGATTTAAAATGTAATCCTTACGTCCTTACGTGTAAAATTCGAACCTAAAAGCAAGTGGTAAAATGTAAACATATTTAATTTTATTAGTTGCCGATGAGTATGAACATTCTTGGATTTCAAGCCGAACGACCAAGCTCATGGCCATATCTACATCATACTTTATGCTGATGATGATCCCATGTCCAGGAATTTTCATGCCACCAAATTTGGCCATATATTTTGAAAACAAACGAAGAGAAAGTAGTATGAAGAGTATGGCTCTGCTCTCTTGAGAAGGAGCCGGACCCGACTATTTCCCTTGCTTATTTTTAGGTCCTTGATGTAAATTGTACTCCCACAATCCGTGATGTTCCCATACTTGCGAGTGAATGGGGGAATCATGTCATGGTAATAATGTTGCCACTCGGAGTTTCCAACCATTAGACAAATCTAGCACGAAAACATGACTATATATATTCTAATCTAGATAAATCTGAGAACATTATATGGATTAGAGGGAGTAGTATATATGCATTCAAAACAAATTGTGTTTGCTCTCTCCTTCACTACGGCATCACCATCCCCACACGCAAAGCAAATTTGAGGACATTTAGAACTTTTTTTCTTCGGCACGGTGTGATTTGTTGTCCCTAGCTACCTACCGAAAAAACAGTAGCGCCACAAACTAGGGGCCAGCGTTGCGGGCTGGAGCGTTTAAGAAATAGTACTATATCTAATTTTCTGTTATTATTCATTTTTAGCATAAGCATCTATGTTAACGTCCCATGTTAGTTTTGTCCTAATATACCGGGTCGAAGTAGTCGATCCGACGACCGGAGGAGAATCGCCCCGCGCCCCTCATTGTCTTCCTCTGCCTCTCCGGCCGCTTGTGCACCATCGTAGCCCCTCTCCACCCTTGCAGAAAGGTAGAAACCGCCAACCCATCCTGACTAATCTTTCGCAGTACTCTTCCCCGAAACGACATCTGGAGTGATGAAGCGTAAGATATTTAAGCGTTATGGCCAGGAAATCGGATTTGGCAACCTCCTCTACAGACCACTGAGAAACATCACCGGTAGCGCCGATCTTGTGAGGACCGCTCGCTTGGCTCGCGGCATGGTTGGCATTTGTTGAGGGATTGCGGAAGATCCTGGTCCCCTGTTTGGTTTGCACTGCCTACTTCACCATAGACATGGCCACTAGACCATGATGAGAAGGTAAAAAATCAGTTTTGCATGATTTTTGTGACTCAAATCCTTAGACTCTTTCTTATGGTTTGAATTTCGATCAAACGAATCATGGTACGCAAATTCTTTTGAATTGCAACACCCCACCCATGCTTAAATCTCATAGGAATTGGAACATCTACTTGAGGCTCAACTCTCATCGTGCCAATCACGTAGGTAGTTTTCCTACGTTTTATAATCGCCTATTTTTCACCGGCAAACCTGTGAAATTCTTGTGGTCTCAATCCTGAGATCGAAAGAGGCCCAAGACTTTTGCTTCAGTGTCCCCCCTCTCCTCCAAATATACTAATCTGAAAACACAAGAACGACCAGGATTGTTGATACCTATAACGGATGGTGTATTGGCCAATCAAGGCTGGAGTTATATTTTAAGTTTTATGTGTTTTACAAACACAATATTTTTGTAAAAAGTTGGCTCTTTGGTTTACATGAATACAAAAACATAGGATTACTTTAAAACATGGTAAAGTCAAAGTCAAACCTCACGGGAGAGTATATTTATGATGTTATCGTGTCTCTTGGGACCTCATTCTTGTTCTTTGCGCGCATAGGATTTTGAAAATGAGGTCCAAGTTGGATATGAAGAATTGCATATGAGTTTTGGAGGATTCTAACCCATAGGTTTTTGGAAGATATCAAATTCCTATGGAGTCACTTCTTAGTTCCCATGCCCTCCATTCCATAAGAATCTAAACACGAGCTCCAACCTCATTCTATTTCTCCTTTGAGAAGTCCAATGCGCTTACACTATATTCCTGTAAAACTCTTGTGTTTATTTCCTATTCACCATCCAAAGACACCTGTTACAAAATTCCAGCGTTTTTAATTCCTAATATGTATTTACTGTACCTACCATGTCAATCTTGTGTTTTTCCTATTCCTACGTTTTTTTAAAACCATTGATCAAAAGAGGCCCCTAATCTTGTTAATCAATCATAGGAAAATTGCCTACTTTTTTTCCTCTAGTCCATTCCTCTGAACACTGCCAGCATAGGAAACTTAACTATTCCTACACTTTTTGTTGAATGCAAACAAGACCTTATTCCTTGGTGTGTTTGTCTACATGCATTCATGATTTATTCAACACGTTTCTGCATCTTTCAGATAGTAATTTTTCCGCAAAGCTAGCTAGCACTACCCCCTTTTTCAAACACTTTGCATGCCCCTAGATATGAAGAAAATCTGTTGCAGGGCATTGACGCGTTGCTGATACCACTAGACAATCCAACAGTAGAAGCATTTGTACCAGTTGATGATGACATACCCAGAACATGGGATGATGAAGGATTTGAAAACAAGGGTCACTGGGTTGGTGCCAACGGAGAACGGATTGCGATTGCAAAGCACCCGGGGCGCTAGTACCTCCAAAAAGTCTACAGTATGGCACGTATCGAGCTTCCACGTGTGCAGCATGTTGATATTTATCCATCGGGTAACCAGTGTTTCCCCGGCCCCCGATGCACTTACCTCTACAAGCACGCGTATATCGAGCTGCTGAAGATACAAATAGCAAAGAAACCATACAGATTTGACAACCAATGGCACTACAGCGCGATGAAGGTGTTTGACAAATTCATTGCTACCATAGATTTTCCTTGTGATAGGGACTGGATTATCCTTCGAAACAACTATCTTGCACCAGCAATGTATGTCGATGCCATTGCCAAGTGTCTAATCAATGGTTCTATCGATCGCATATACGCAGTGACAGAACCGTGAGGAGATGTTCTTGTCTATGAACCTAACAAATGGAGTGAGTCCCGTTATTTAAAAGTAAAATTTATAAATTGTTGGGCCACGTAGAGACAAACAAAACTTTTAACCTACGCGGTACTCCTAAGATCCAGCTCAGGTGATAGGCCACGAGATTTACCACTAGACGCACAGGTACAGATTGTTGATGAAGCGCGTCTGTTGATGCCGTGCCGAATGATTACCATACAGCACGTCCAGATCCCCATGGACCTCCTTGTCTCCAGCGCCGCACGTGCAACGCCTCCACCGGTATCCATACGTACAGGAAGGAAGCTCCAGGTAGAGGACTGCTAGATCCTGTCTAACCCGAAATGGGAGTGGATAAAGTGACGGCTAGGTCAGGGACAATCCCTTGTCACTCTAGTTATATACAATTCTAGCTAGGCTCAACGCTTGAGGCCTATCTAGGCCGTACCCCAATCTTCCATATGGATCTAATACATATGGGATCCTTACCCTTAAGTGTGTGACCCTGTAGGTTCACGTACACCTGGACACGACACGAGTTACCACTCCGAGTCGATAGTTGGTAGCAGCCTCTAGCAAGACGTGCCAACTCCCAAGTGTCGTAAAGTCAGAAGACAAATCTTTCTCAATGTGACTTTCATCCAATTCCCTTTGCCTCACGATATATCTTGTCAAGCTATAGGCGAGTTATTGTCATCCCTTTAATAGCTCGACTTTCTCTTCTCGTTCCGTGATATACGATTCACTGGACTAACACTTAGTCCGACTTATTGGTTAACACTTAACCAAGTCGCGCATGGCTATGCTTCCGAATCATATCACACGAGAGGCCCCAGAGAATATCTCTCCATTGCAGAGGGGCAAATCCCATCTTGGTAATCCACGTCACGCAGCTTGCTTCACAACCAACCTGAACCCTACCTTTATAACTGCCCATTTACGGAACATCGTTTGATAGGACCTAAGCTGGCAATCCACAACTCGAATCATGCGATCACCTCAGGTCGAAGGATTCCATTGCTTGAGAGTACAAATGACAACATGCTCATTGTATCTCAACTGTGGGTCAGTCCGATTCGCAAAACTCTTTAGCCGAATCAGTGTAAGTCGGAATAGCATCTCCAAGCCCATGACAAATGGAAATGAGTCATTGATGTCTACGCACTTCTATTCTTTTAGACCCTTTTGGGCCTCCAAGTGTAGAGGTTTGTAGAACAACAACAAGTTTTCCCTTAAGTTGATCACCCAAGATTTATCGAACTCAGGGGGGAAGTGGTCAAAGGTATTCCCTCTCAAGCAACCTGCAATAAAGATACAAGAAGTTTCTTGTGTCGCCAACACACCCAATACACTTGTCAGGTGTATAGGTGCACTAGTTCGGCGAAGAGATAGTGAAATACAAGTGGTATGGATAATTATAAGTGGTAATGGTGCCAGAAAATAGCTTTGATGGCACGTGGAAACGACTAAAGGCAATCTAAAATAAAGATGGAAGCAAGAAAACATGTAACAAATCTAGTTGCAAATGGTGTATCAATGCTTAGAAACAAGGCCTAGGGATCATGCTTTCACTAGTGAACATTCTCATATAAATATCTTCTCTTTATGATACTACTCTTAACAACTCTCCGGTTGGACACTCTAATCCATGGTAGGGCTATAACAACACACCTCAAAGTAAGCCTTTCCCATCTAGATAACCCCACACTGTCACCTTGAGCACTAGATGGTTCCAACAAACACCACAATTTCATAAAGACATCCAACTACAAATATAACTCATATCAAGTATTTGTAATCTCTAGCCTAAGTGCCACCATGGTGTGCATGCTGTCACTTTCACACACATGGGGAGAGCAGAGATCTATTAAAGCACTTGAGTAGCAAAGTAGATCTACTTGATTACAAAGCTCATGATCACAATATGATCATGCATAGACAGAGAGATGAACACATAGCTACCAGGAGAACCCTTAGCCTCGAGAGAGAACTACTCCCTCATCATCATGGGAATCACCAACGGCGATGGAGATGGCGGTGGAGTCGATGGAGATGGCTCCGGGGGTACTTCCCTGTCCCGGCAGGGTGCCGGAACACAGACTTTTTATCCCCCGAATCTCCCCTTCGGTGGTGGTGGCACTACGGAACTTTTCGTGGCTGGAGGTTGGATGATTTAGGGTTTTTGCATCGGGAGGCATCTCATAGGCGAAGAGGTAAGGTCGGTGGGCGGCCAGGGGGCCCACACCATGCCCTGGTGCGGCCTAGGGTCGCCCGCACCAAGGGGGGTGTGGCCACCCTGTGGCCCCTCTCCGTCTCGTCTTCTAGCTCCGTGAGTTTTCCGGTAAAATATCGACTTTGGCTTTTATCCGGTCCAATTCCGAGAATATTGATTTTCTGAGTTTCTTGGAACCAAAAACAGCAGAAAACAGGCTACTAGCACTGTGGCATCTTGTTAATAGGTTAGTCCCAGAAAGTGTATAAAAATACTCCAAAGTGTGGACAAAACATAAGAAAGCAGATACTAAACAAGCATGGAACATAAAAAATTATGGATACGTTTGCAACGTATCAACATCCCCAAGCTTAACTCCTGCTCATCCTCGAGTAGGCAAGTGATAAAAAGAAAGAATAATTTTTGAGGTGACATGCACCATCATAAACCGTATCAAAGTATTTGTAAAACATTGATATCTGGGATCATAGTACTTCAACATAGCATGAAAGATGTAGTTCTAACAATAAGACATAGCAACTATGTTGTAACATGAAAGGATACAAACAAAGATCATGAATAACAATGCATTGAAAGACGTTTGTTTGTTTCACATTTAGAAAACATAGCATAGTGGCATTTAGCTTGTCCCTCGTGGAGTAGTAAAACATAGATGCATAGGACACCTTCAAAGTTCATAAGGGTGACTAGATACAAATAGTTCAAGAACAAGCAATATCAAAGTTATGCATCAATAAACAAGTTTTGGGACAATGCACATAGAACTAAGAATGACAACTATGCTCTCTTAATAGGCCCATAAAGATAGAAGGGGGAGACTCAATATAAAAGTGGAAGAAAGGCCTTCATAGAAGGAAGCAGGGATTCAAGTCTCATAAAGAGCTTCCAAAAATTATGGTACTTATTAGCTTTCAGCTCTTATTGCCCATACCATAAGCATCTTGAAGTGATTAAGGTTAAAGTGAACAAAATATGGAGTATATGCTTGACAGAGTATAAGTTGGAAATGTCAAGTCCCTTGAATACGAGGGCCGCTCCTCATGCTACTCAAGTTTAGTTACCGGTAAGTTCTTGTCATAGTAAGTACATGTGTATCATTGAGAACCGCCAACGGGGGTACCCCTTGCCCGATGATATGGAAGAATCCCCATATCAAAATGACAAGGCAAGCAGACAACGAGCATCTCAGCAATCTTCTTATTTACCATGGGAAAATGGTGCTTTTTTCTCTCTTTCCTGTTTTCTCATATCTTTTTTTATTTTTCTCTTTTTTCTCAATATCTGACTCTTTTTTATAAGAAGAATGCTTCATAGACAGCTCGTTATGGTTACGCTGCAGGTTTCCACCATGACAGCATGGATTAGACCGGTGGCCTAGGCGTTTCTCTAACACACATACATAACTCCATGGACTTACAAGCTCCTCTTTCATTTCACACCGACGACATCCATAGACAAAAGAGCATGATATCAACTAGGTACAAAGTACAAGTGCAATGTTGAAAGCGTTCCCCATGACAGCATGGTTCTGCTAATCCCCAACATATAAGTGCAAGCATATACAACATAGATGACACAATGGTTCAAGTTTATTAAGGGAAAGAAAAATAAAGTGTGCCATCAAGTTCGTGAGAGCTTTAATCACTAGTTTTCTCATAACAAGTTTAATTCGGAAGGTAGATAAAAACATGAATATACTTGGAATAAAAAATGCTAATAGGTAGGTATGGTGGACTCTTTGGAATAACTTGGTTTTATTTGGATTTGGATGCATAAGTGGAACTCATACTTCGTTATGGAGGCTAGCAAACGACTGGGAGCGACCAACTAAGACAGCAATAATGGCCATAATCATGCAAAGCGACAAACGATTGATCAAAGCATAAAGTGATACTACAAGTTGAAAACTAAAGGATCATAAAGGCTATGGTGACTTGGGATAGTCATAACATGGTGTGAGCATGCGCCAAGTCAACCCAAATAAAGCATTAAAGGAGAATACCACAATACTATGCTTTAATATGCTAAAACAACGCATGATTCTTCCAAGGCACATTAAGCAATCTCAATTGTTTATAACATGTCATGCTACCACAAAGATCACTAAGCATAAATCCAAAAAAATATCAAGCATGGCATGAAAAAGCATAGGCCATAGTCAAAAACAAGCTCCTTTTACCACTTAAGGATGAACTTTTCCTACTCTTTTCCAATCCAAACCAAACTATTTGAAAACCAATGTATAAAAGAGGGGGTCCAACCAATTTATTCAGAAAAATAATAAAACCAAGAAAACAAAAAACCAAAACAAAAATAAAAAAGGAAGACGCTCCAAGAACAACACAACTGTGTACGAAACAATAAAAATGAAGTGTTTGGAAGAAACCTGGGATTTTTATTTATGAAGAAGGGGATGCCTTGGGCATGTCCAAGCTTTGACGCTTGTACTTCATGGATATTTCTTGGGGTGACATGGGGTGGCATCCCCAAGCTTGAGCTTTAGTCCATTCTTCATCTCATTACATCATTCTCTCCATACACCTGAAAATTTTCCTTCATACAAAACTTCACACAATCTTTATTAGCAACATTAGTGTACTCAAGATAATAAGTCTTTTTGGTTCAGTTCAAACACCAATAAAACTTCCATTAAAACACAAGATAATGTAGCACTTCCCTTGAAAAGCTCAATTCCCCAAAAAGAACTCAAAAAGGAACCAACAAGAAGCAAATGCAAATAATGGCAGAAATCTGTCAAAACAGACCAGCAGGTAAAAACCAATTTTTTCAAAAACCTTCTGTTCCTCAAATCGAAAATTGTTGAACTAACGAAAGTTAGATAACAACCTGGCGCAGAAGCACGAAAATTCACGCCTCATAATGACGTACAGATATTTTACACAAATTTTTACAGTGAAGCACAAAAATCTGTTTCGGGACAACAACTTTCCCAAGCATTACTTCTCTCTCATTAGAGGTTACTCTTGGCACAAAAACCACACAAAAATGATAAGGAGAGGTTATTACTGAAGAAATAACTTCCAATACTCAATTAAAACTTTTGGTTTATCTCCCAATAAGTATTTTTCTTTAACGCCTTTAAGTTAGGCATGATAGTTTGAGAAGACGCTCACATAAGAAATATGAATTGAAGTAAAAGAGAGCATCAAGAAGCAAAATCAAAGCACATTTAAGTCTAACCCACTTCCTATGCATAGGAATCTTGTAAATAAACAAGTAATGAAAGCACAAAGCAACAAGCATAGTAAAGCAAAACAAGTGCAACTTCAAAATTTTCAACATAAAGAGGGGAAACCTAATATTATTGAGATGCACAAAACCATGTTTCCCTCTCTCATAGTAACTTTTAATAGCATCATGAATAAAATTAACAATATAACTATCACATAAAACATTCTTATCATGAGCCACATGCATATAATCATCAAATATAACAAAATAGCTATCATTATTATTCTCATCTCCATAATCATCAAATATAGGAGGCATATTGTAATCATAATTAATTTTCTCCTCAATAGTAGGTGGACTGAAAATATCATATTCATCATTGTAATCATCATATATTGGAGGTTTGGTATCATCATAAGCAATAGAAGAGCTATCTTCCAAAGCTAGGGAACTAAAAACATCATTTTCATAAAAACTAGCTTCCCCAAGCTTAAACTTTTCTATAGCATAGCAATAATGGTGTCCAAAGAATTCATACTAAGAACACTGCTATTAGCATGCAAATAAAGTTCCATAGGTTTTTTTAATTTTCTCTTCAAACACTTCATGTCCTAACTCAATATAAATACTATAAAGTTCTCTAATTTTGTTGTTGTTTTCCATTAAGCCAAACTAGTGAAAACAAGAAACAAAAAGACAAAATTGCAGAATCTAAAGGAATAACTTCGAGCACTCACACCGGAGGATGTGAGTACCTTTTACCTTACCTCCCTGGCAACGGCGCCAGAAAATAGCTTGATGTCTACGCACTTCTATTCTTGTAGACAGTTGTTGGGACTCCAAGTGCAGAGGTTTGTATAACAACAGCAAGTTTTCCCTTAAGTGGATCACCCAAGGTTTATCGAACTCAAGAAGGAAGTGGTCAAATGTATTCCCTCTCAAGCAACCCTGCAACCAAGATACAAGAAGTCTCTTGTGTCCCCAACACACCCAATACACTTTTCAGGTGTATAGGTGCACTAGTTCGGCGAAGAGATAGTGAAATACAAGTGGTATGGATAATTATAAGTGGTAACGGTGCTAGAAAATAGCTTTGATGGCACGTGGAAAAGACTAAAGGCAATCTAAAATAAACAAGAAAGCAAGCAAACATGTAACAAATCTAGTTGCAAACGATGTATCAATGCTTAGAAACAAGGCCTAGGGATCATGCTTTCACTAGTGAACACTCTCATATAAATATCTTCTCTTTATGATACTACTCTTAACTACTCTCCGGTTGGACTCTCAAATCCATGGTAGGGATATAACAGCACACCTCAAAGTAAGCCTTTCCCATCTAGATAACCCCACACTGTCACCTTGAGAACTAGATGGTTCCAAAAAACACCACAATTTCATAAAGACATCCAACTACAAATATAACTCATATCAAGTATTTGTAATCTCTAGCCTAAGTGCCACCATGGTGTGCATGCTGTCACTTTCACACACATGGGGAGAGCAGAGATCTATTAAAGCACTTGAGTAGCAAAGTAGATCTACTTGATTACAAAGCTCATGATCACAATATGATCATGCATAGATAGAGAGATGAACACATAGCTACCGGTAGAACCCTTAGCATCGAGAGAGGACTACTCCCTCATCATCATGGGAATCAGCAACGGCGATGGAGATGGCGGTGTAGTCGATGGAGATGGCTCCGGGGGCACTTCCCTGTCCCGGCAGGGTGCCGGAACAGAGACTTTCTATCCCCCGGATCTCCCCTTTGGTGGCGGCGGCACTGCTAAACCTTTCGTGGCTAGACGCTGGACGATTTAGGGTTTTTGCATCGGGAGGCATCTTATAGGCGAAGAGGTAAGGTTGGTGGGCGGCCAGGGGACCCACACCATGCTCTGGCACGGCCTAGGGTCGCCCGCGCTAAAGGGGGTGTAGCCACCCTGTGGCCCCTCTCCGTCTTGTCTTCTGGCTCCGTGAGTCTTCCGGTAAAATATCGACTTTGGCTTTTGTCCAGTCCAATTCCGAGAATATTGATTTTCTGACTTTCCTGGAACCAAAAATAGCAGAAAACAGGCAACTGGCACTGTGGCATCTTGTTAATAGGTTAGTCCCAGAAAGTGTATAAAAATACTCCAAAGAACATAAGAAAGCAGATACTAAACAAGCATGGAACGTCAAAAATTATGGATATGTTTGCAACGTATCAGTCATCAAGCCGACTTTCACATTAGTCTAAGTTGTGTGTCCAGCACAACCCCAATGACCAAGAACAACTTAGTATGAACAACATGAATATATAGTTCCACAATCGAATCACATATTCAATGATACATATTAGTAGTTCAGACATGGACAATAACTTTATGAATACATTGGGAATAATATCATACATGATTGCCTCTAGGGCATATTCCCAATAGTCTCCCACTTGCACTAGAGTCAATCATCCGACATCACATGTCTAGGCATCTAATGCCCATATCTCTCAAGTGCGCCTCATGCTTCGGCTATGGAAGTGGCTTTGTCAACGGATCCGCAATATTTGCATCCATGTGTACCTTGCATAACTTCATATCACCTTGATCCACGAACTGGCAAATCAGGTGGTACCGCATGAGTATATGTTTGTTCTTCTGGTGTTGTCTAAGTTCCTTGGCTTGTGCGATAGCACCATTGTTGTCACAATACACGTCTAACGGATTGGATGAGCCCTAAACCACACCAAGATCCATGAGGAAATTCCTCATCCAAACGGCTTCCTTTGCCGCCTCCGAGGCAGCAATATACTCAGCCTCTGTCGTAGACGCTGACACCGTCTCTTGCTTGGAACTCTTCCAGCTCACAGCCCTTCCATTTATAACAAACACATATCCAGATTGCGAACAAGAATCATCCGAGTCAGTAAGATAACTCGCATCCGTGTAACCTCTTACACTGAGTTCATCCTCACCTCCATAAACCAGGAACATATCCTTAGTCCTTCTCAAGTACTTGAGGATATTTTTAGTTGCTGCCCAGTGGATGTCTCCAGGGTCAACCTGGTATCTGCTCAGAACACTTAGAGCATAGGAAACATCTGGCCTAGTACAAATCATAGCGTATATGATGGATTCGACTGCAGAAGCATACGAAATCACACGCATCCGACTTTGCTCATCAGTTGTCGAAGGACACTGAGCCTTGCTAAGTTTTACTCCATGGGACATCGGTAAGAACCCCTTCTTAGACGATTCCATGTTGAACTTCTTCAACACTTTGTCCAAATATGTACTCTGTCTCAACCCAATGAGCCGCCTTGATCTATCTCTATAGATCTGGATTCCTAGTATGTAAGTCGCCTCACCCAAGTCCTTCATCGAAATAACTCTTTTCTAGTGATTCCTTGGTCTCTTGCAACATCTGGACATCATTTCCAATCAGTAATATGTCATCCACATATAAGATCAGAAATTTTACTTTGCTCCCACTAAACTTCTTATATAAACAAGAATCATGATCACTCTTGATGAAGCCAAATGATTTGACTACCTCATAAATGGATTTCAACTCTGAGATGCTTGCTTCAACCCATAAATGGATTTCCGAAGCTTGCATACCTTGTTAGCAATAGCCGGGTCGACAAAACCGTTGGGATGTATCATATACACGTCCTCGATTAAATTTCCATTAAGGAAAGCCGTCTTGACACCCATCTGCCATATCTCATAGTCGAAATAGGCTGCTATAGCTAACATGATCCGAACTGACTTAAGAATCGCCACGGGAGAGAAAGTCTCATCGTAGTCAACTCCTTGAACTTGTCAGAACCCTTTCGCGACAAATCGTGCTTTATAGATAGAAACGTTTACATCCATATCATTTTTCTTCTTAAAGACCCATTTGCACTCGACGTGTCTTGCACCGTCTAGCAGATCAACCAAGTTCCAAACTTGATTTTCATCCATGGACTTTAACTCGGATCTCATGGCTCCAAGCCATGACTCAGAATCAGATCCCACCATCACTTCCGAATAAGTTACCGGCTCATCATTGTCCAACAGTAACACATCACAAAAACTTCGCAATCTGGCCGATCTTCGCAGTGTCGGTGCAGTTCCCGGCTCAGGTACCATGACCGGCTCAACCTCTAAGGTTTTTGCCGACTCGCTGATGGCCGATACCTCTCGAATTTCTTCAAGCTGCACCGTGCTCCCACTGACTCCCCGACTGAGAAACTCTTTCTCAAGGAAGACACCGTTCCAAGCGACAAACACTTTGCCCTCTTCTCGGTTGTAGAAGTAGTAGCTCAAGGTTTCCCTCGGATACCCCACGAAAATACACTTATCCGACTTGGCCGTAAGCTTGTCCGACTGAAGTCGCTTGACAAATGCTTCACAACCCCAAATCTTAAGAAAAGACAAACTTGGCTTCTTACCAGTCCACATCTCATGCAGTGTCTTATCTACCGATTTTGATGGTACTCTGTTTAGTGTGAACGCTGCAGTTTCTAGACAATAACCCCAAAATGATAAAGGCAGATCTGTCCGATTCATCATTGATCGTACCATGTCTAACAAGGTCCGATTCCTCCTTTCTGACACACCGTTTCTCTGCGGCGTTCCTGGAGGAGTGAGCTGGGGAACTATTCCACAACTCTTCAGATGGTCATCAAACTCATGGCTCATGTACTCGCCTCCTCGGTATGACCTAAGAAACTTTATTTTCTTACCGAGTTGATTATGTACCTTATTCTAGAATTTCTACTTATGTTTCATCAAGTAGATATATCCATACCTACTCAAATCATGAGTGAAGGTAATGAAGTACTCATAACCACCTCTAGCTGTCGTGCTCATCGGGCCACATACATCACTATGTACTAGTCCCAATAAGTCGGACGCCCTTTCACAACTCTTTGCAAAAGGTGTCTTGGTCATCTTGCCTAGAAGGCAGGATTCACATGTCTCGAATGACTCCAAGTCGAACGAAGTTAGGAGTCCATCATCATGGAGCTTCTTCTTGCATTTCCAACTTATATGACCAAGTCGACAATGCCAAAAGTAAGTCACATTCAGATCATTTGGTTTCAACCTTTTCACATTTATGTTATAAACAGATTCACCATCAAGATTCAAAATAAATAACCCGTCTTGGACGGGCGCAAAGCCGTGAAACATATCATTCAAATATAAAGAATAACCATTATTCTTAATATTCGACTCATAGCCTTGTCTCATCAAACATGAGGCAGAAATGATGTTTCGACTAAGTACTAGAACATAATAACAATTATTTAGCTCCATTAAGAATTGAGAAGGTAAATGATGTTGCATCGTGCCGACTTCCAACACATCAACTCTTGCTTTGTTGCCGACCCGAATGTCACCCTCGTCTCTCGCCATGCTCCTAGTTCTTACCAGCCCCTGCAACGAGTTGCAGATGTGAATGACTGATCACGTATCATATACCCAAGAACTACTAGATGCATCGGCAAGATAAATGTCTATAACATTGCAAACAAGCGTACCTCAGCCGGAAGTCACACCTCCACTCTTAGCTTTATCAGCCAGATACTTGCTGCAATTCCTCTTCCAGTGGCCATCCGCCTTGCAATAAAAGCAAGTGGATCTGGCTGCTGGAGATGACTTAGTCCCTCAGGAAGCGCTTTGGACAGGTTCCTCAGCCTTACCACCCGACTTTGCCTTCTTCTTCTTAGTCCAAGAACTCTTCTTGAACTTAGCCTTATTCTGCACCATCAACACTTGACTGGCGCCTTTCTTGAGATCCGCCTCAACCTACTTGAGCATCCATGTAATTCAGTGATCTTCTTATCCATACCATGCATGTGGTAGTTTGATATGAACTGACCATACGCACTAGGAAGAGAGTTCAGAATTATGTCTGTAGCGAACTCTTCGCTAATGGGGTAGCCCAACCTTTCTATAGACTGCACGTAACCAACCATCTTGATCACATGCGGACTCAGTGGATCACCATCCTTAAGCTTGCAGCTCAACAAAGCCTGAGAGACTTGATACCTCTCAGTCTTCGCCTGAGCCTGGAACATACTTGTGAGGCTTTCGATCATATCGTAGGCCTCAACATTCTCGAATTGTTGCTGCAAGTCCGGTTCCATGTGAGAAAGCATAAGAAAACTAATCTCCATAGACTCATCACATGTCCTACGGTAGGCATTGGTGGCTGCGACACTCGCATTCTCATTTGGCTCATTTGGAAGTGGGTTGTCTAGGACATGGTCCCTCTTTTCTTGCTTGAGAACAATTCTCAGATTACGATACCAGTTGGTGAAGTTAGTTCCATTTAGCTTATCTTTCTCTAAGATGGTTCTCGAAGCAAAACCAGAAATCTGAGGGAGACTGCTAGGTGCCATTGATCTACAACAGAAAATATGCAAAACACTTAAGACATGTATCCATAAAAGAGCAAGCATATTGAACACTTTAATACTTATGCTCCCAATAGAACCAACACCCCTCTGATGGTTACATAGTGATTCAGGACCCTAAATAAGCAAGCCAACTAGTGAGCTTTAGCATCACCTCTAGCCGTCAAGTGATCTAGGTAGACAACTCCTGGTCAATCGTATCTCATACGACTCCTATTGGATGGGTGGCATCACATGCCCCGGCTACCATCCTACCTTTCCCCGAGTCCCACAATCGTTGTGATAGACCCGTCTAGATTACCGAGTGCTTCCGCTGTAAGAGTCCGACTCGAACCCACCTAGTCGAAAAGAATTGATAGCACCTCAATTTTATGAGCCCATTACCAAAAATGTCCGACTTGTGATGGTGCAGCACTGGCGGGGAAACCGACTAGACCTTCTTTGAGGGATTACTTTCTACCAACTATCTAATAGAGACATAACAATAACACAAAATAAAGCATTTATGATGTGAAATGGTATGGCTCTCTTCATGGCGATCTCCATCTCCACAAAGCTTGTAATTCGACGCATGTCAACTCTTGTCACATGCCACCTTACACCATGTAGCCGACTTGTACATCGACTTGCATGCCATACGGGTTCTCCAAATAGCTACACTAGCTAGTAATGTAAATTACATAGAGAATCCGACACACGGGTCGTTATACAATAAAAGGACAGCACCTAGGCTCTAGCCGGCTGACAAAACTGTGATACGCAGATCACATATGGATTACACACATCACATGCACATAAGCCATACCATTCACAACATCATCCTGCAAAAACAAGTTATGCATAGATACAATATCTACCGGCATTATGAAACTCGCAACAACATCTAAGGCGCTACGACAGGGCAAAAACACAGATCTCATCTGCCTTCCGAACATGGATTTCATCATCGGATATAACAATTTTACTCAAATCAGATCCGTACTCCGATTTGAACAAACTCTTTGATCTTCGATCATCGCATCCGGATTTACGTGTGACAGTCTACCCCGATGGCGGAAGCCGACCGGTAGGGGTATGTCGTTCCACGACCTTAGCAGTTAGATCATGGAAACCAGATAATCCATTCCCCAAGTACAGTTGATCCAATCAACCTCGTACAAAACTGATCTATCTCATAGATCGACCACCAAAACTGCAATTAGATCCAATCTAACGCCAGCCGCATATCACATATGCATGATCTCGAGCCTAAAACCAGAAGCTGTCGCTCTAATACCACAATTGGGCTATGCAAAGATAAACAAAACTTTTCCCCTACGCGGTACTCCCAAGATCCAGCTCAGGTGATAGGCCACGAGATTTACCACTAGACGCCCAGGTGCGGATTGTTCATGAAGCGCGTATGTTGATGGCGGGCCGAATGATCCCCGTACAGCATGTCCAGATCCCCATGGACCTCCTTGTCTCCAGCGCCGCACGTGCAACGCCTCCACCGGTATCCACACGTATAGGAAGGAAGCTCCAGGCAGAGGACTGCTAGATCCTGTCTAGCCCGAAATGGGAGTGGAGAAAGTGATGGCTAGGTTAGGGACAATCCCTTGTCACTCCACTTATATACACTCCTAGCTGGGCTCAACGCTTGAGGCCCATCTAGGCCGTACCCCAATCTTCCATATGGATCTAATCCATATGGGGTCCTTACCCTTAAGTGTGTGACCCTGTAGGTTCACGTACACCTGGACACGACACGAGTCACCACTCCGAGTTGATAGTTGGTAGCAGCCTCTAGCAAGACATGCCAACTCCCAAGTGTCGTAAAGTCAGAAGACAAACTTTCTCAATGTGACTTTCATCCAATTCCCTTTTCCTCACGATATATCTTGTCAAGCTATAGGCGAGTTGTTGTCATCCCTTTAATAGCTCGACTCTCTCTTCTCGTTCCGTGATATATGATTCACTGGACTAACACTTAGTCCGACTTATTGGTTAACACCTAACCAAGTCGCGCATGGCCATGCTTCCGAATCGTATCACACGAGAGGGCCCAGAGAATATCTTTCCATTGCGGAGGGGCAAATCCCATCTTCGTAATCCACGTCACGCAGCTTGCTTCACAACCAACCCGAATCCTACCTTTATAACTGCCCATTTACGGAACAACGTTTGATAGGACCTAAGCTGGCGATCCACAAGTCGGATCATGCGATCACCTCAGGTCGAAGAATTCCATTGCTTGAGAATACAAATGACAACATGCTCGTTGCATCTCAACTGCGGGCCAGTCCGATTCGCTAAACTCTTTAGCCGAATCAGTGTAAGTCGGAATAGCATCTCCATGCCCATGACAAGTGGAACCGAGTCATCAAGCCGACTTTCACATTAGTCTAAGTTGTGTGTCCAGCACAACCTCAACGACCAAGGACAACTTAGTATGAACAACATGAATATATAGTTCCACAATCGAATCACATATTCAATGATACATATTAGTAGTTCATACATGGACAATAACTTTATGAATACATTGGGAATAATATCATACATGATTGCCTCTAGGGCATATTGCCAACATAAATTACTTACAGTTGCATTGTTCGTGATACTTTTGCTAACTAAAATACAGACACTGGTATACTTGCAGGCCCGCGTGTCATACAGGCTCCCGTAATTGAAGAGCCAGAAAACGTCCAAGCCGGTGACGATGTCGAGGCTGAAGATATTGCATTACGTAGCAGGTACTTGGCAGAACTTGGCTGGAATATCCTGCGGATTCACCGGGGGTGCACGAATCAGCAACCATGGTAATCCTGTATCATACATGGGTAGAGAACTGCTCACTTATCCCTCACTCCGCTGCCATGTTTTCCAAAGGGCCCTTAATTTGGATGACCCTGTAGCACCGGCACTACTAGGAAACAGCTTATAGATAGACAAGATATTCAGTGACGCATATGTAAAACCATGCGCCACAGATATATATTAGTGGCACACTAGAAAAAATGCGCCACAGAAGTTTGGCACTTCAGTGACGCACGAAACCAATATGCGCCACCGAAGTCCATATTTCTGTGGCGCATATTTTCGTGTGCGCCACTGAAGTGCCAAACTTCTATGGTGCATATAAACGTAAGCGCCATAGAAGGTTGATGGGACCAAGTAGCAAAAAAAGGGGGAGAAACTTTTGTGGCGCATATGTCCATATGCGCCACAGAAAGTGATGTTTTTGTGGCGCATATAGGTGTCTGCACCACAGAACAAGCATATAGGGGGGAAATAATTCCTTTGAGTTGTAGTTAGATTTTAGGGTATAGATCTAGACAAAATTGAAAAACATGAATTTCGATGTATTTTGCAAAAATAGGTCATGGCACGGTAAAACGGCTATAACTTTTGCATACGATGCCGGAAAAAAATCTTTAACCTATCAAAATGATCGTATCGAAATTTCCTACTCAAATTCAATGACCTATGGTCGTTCTGAATTTTACAGAATCCCCAAATTCGAAAAGAGTAAAAAGTTATTTAGGGTGGAAGATTTTTTACTGCAAAAAACTAAAAAAGGGGGAGAAACTTCTGTGGCACATTTTCCCATATGCGCCACAGAAGTCTTGGGCGGGATTCGAAATTTGAATCTCGCCAGCGCCCTTCTCCCTCCCTTTTTCCTTTTTCTCCCCCTCCCCACTTCTTCTCCCCTCCCCACTTCTTCTCCCCTTCCCACTTCTCCTCCCCTCCACACTTCTCCCCTTCTCCTCCCTCCTCCTTCTCCACTCTCCGGCGACCTCCTCCTCCTCTTCCACCACCACCAACTCCGGCGACCACCTCCTCCTCCTCCACCACCACCAACTCCGGCGATCGCATCCTCCTCCTCCTCCACGACCAACTCCGGCGATGTCCTCCTCCTCCACCACCAACTCCGGCGACCTCCTCCTCCTCCTCCTTCTCCTCCTCTTCCACCACCAACTCCGGCGACCTCCTCCTCCTCCTTCACCACCAACTCCGGTAACCTCTTGCTCCTCCTCCACCACCAACTCCGACAACCTCCTCCTAGCCCTCCTCCAGCCGCCGCCGCCACCACAACCACCAACTCCGGCCAGATCTAGATCTGGCCCGTTTTTTTTGAAATTTGAAAAAAAACTTTTGTGGCGCATATTGGCCATATGCGCCACTGAAGTTTGAGATCTAGCCCGCCTTTTTTTTGAATTTTGGAAAAAAACTTCTGTGGCGCATATTGGCCATATGCGCCACTGAAATTTGAGACTTATGTGGAGCATTTTGAAATACGCCACTGAAGATCGTTATCAGTGCCGATGTATCAGTGGCGACTAACATATGCGCCACGGATAGTGAAAAAAGGTGCCCCACTGATAAGGGGTTTCCTAGTAGTGCGGACAAGATCAGAAGGGATAATCTTGAAGGGAGGTCAGTGTTTGTGGGAATCAACCATCCATTCATCCTCGATCCCCCTACAAACTCCGAACCTGGTGCTGCCGATGTTGAGGAAGCTCTGCTAGTGTTCAGGGGAGACTATGTTTGCTACACACGTGCGCTACCAACATCTCACACAGCCAGTTCTAGATTGGAGCCGCATGCACGTCAATGGGGAGCTGCCATAGGTTCATCACTTAACTACACTAGAGCGGAACATAAAGAGCAAATGTTTGAGGCACCAATGTGGTTCGTGCCAACCCTACCTCGTTAGAACTATGTGAAGTTTGACTAAAATAGCGAAAAAATGATTATCAACACTTGCAACATCATTTTTGTAGCTAGTACTTGTCACCATGTAATGTACAGTACTATGTATGTAATACTTTCATACTGAACATCATTTCCACTATTGCTTGTACGAGGAACCATGTACGTAATGATATACTTTCATAGTATGTGTTTGATGTTTCCCTATTCAAGCACTCAAGTTGCCGTGCCCAATTTTCTAGGCAATATTTTTGCATGACAATTATTAGTATTGTATTGGTGGCAAGGTTTTCTTTGTCCACACATTCGTGTAACCTCGCCGCATTTATTCCCTCACCAGCCCCTGCCCCAGCCCTCTCTCACACAGAACTTCTTAATCGCCATTGCGCTTCCCTCCATTGACGACCACCACCGCCGCAACTTACTCGTCTTAGGCGGGTCGGCTGCGGGCGGCGGGCCCTGCAACCACATCTATAGAGCCGTCGCATCCCTCGGACATCGTGGCGGCAGTGCCGTATGTACATAATCCCCGGAACCCTTGATCTTGATGATGAGATGCGTTCAAGCTTTTATTAGCGCTTGGTTAACATTGGGTTGGTGTTGAGTATAGTTCTCATCTAGTGTATTTAACTCGTCTGTATACTACAGTTCAGTTTTAAACATGCAAGCTAGTTTCGGGCTAGATCTACGGTAAACTGTAATAATAAGTTCAAATTTTGTATTGATTGATCCTCGGCTGATGATGATTTGCGAGGCCACTCGGTATGTTTTGTTTTAGATTTGCCTTAGGGGCGGAGGTCCATTTAATTTGGGCAAGTTAGGGCGGCTGCTGCCCTACCCTGATTTTTTCCAAAATTTTGAGTATATGTATGCATCTCTAGCATTGGCAGCTAATAGAGCTCATCCTGTTCGTCCGCTCGTCTGTTCCTGGGTATTCAATATCTGTACTGCTCGATAAAGAACTGCACTAATGTGATTCCTATACCTTGGAAGTATTACTAATATAACCGGCGTTCATGCTAGCTAGAGTTAAGACTTTAATTTGTGTACTTTGAAAAGAAAATTGCTGCACTTTTCTTTCTTAGCTAATCTTGTATTGTACTCTATCAACTAATACTGTACTATTTCACAATTTTTGACAGCTGGTAGAGACATTATATGTCCATGGGATTTTTTTGAAGTGTTCGGGCAAGAAGAGCTTGGATAGACTCATCATCGAAGAAGACAAGAGAGCCCTGTACAGTCTGGATGGAGGGGCTAGCCAAGAACACCCACGTGGAGAACACATGTGACGAGTTCTGCAAGATGCCGTTAATATCGGGAGGGTTAGACGTGTGGAGCATACCCATCTCCTTTTTGCCAACGTTTGGTGTCGGGGGATGACCCTCGGGTAGGCCAAGACGGGACCAACCGGCTGGCTCCAAGGAGCATGGGCCGTCTGGACCTAGATCAAGGAACCACAACCGGGTGGAATCCCCACCCGGTCCGTATTCAAGTTTCCCCGGCTGGCCCGTCTAGCCGGTAGCCAGAAGAACCGGCTAGGATGCCGCTCCTAGCCGACCACCTCGGATCCGCTGGTCACGGTACGACGAGGGTGATGCTCGCGCACCCTTGACTAGACAGGCTGGCTGGCCTGGCTGGTGCTACTGGAAAACTGCGCCAAAGAAGGAGGCTGTCGAGCAAAGCAAGGGCTGACGAGGAAAGCCTCGGATAAAGATCCGGATGACGAGTAAAGCAGGGGCGCTGGACACTAAAGCATGGTCCTCCCCTGTACTGGAGGCTTGACTAGACCCGGGCCTACTGTTAGGCCCTGTCCAGCTGGCCCACTTTGTAAGGCCCAAATCCAAACAGTAAACCCTAGAACCCACCTTGTAAGCTACCTCATCAACCTGTATATAAAGGGGGTAGCGCTAGGGTTCTAGGTAAGCAAAAAATAGACACTAGACGAAGAACTTAGACAATTCTGAGCAAGAAGTAGCTAAGGAAACAGCTCAAGGAGCACCTATATTGGGCATTCGCCCCCTTTGATAGTAGATCCTTGCAGGAGTAGGAGTTTTACCTCGCCAAGAGGGCTCCGAACCTGGGTACATCGCTGCGTTTGCAGTATTTGTGCCCAACCCGTTGCGAGTAGCCACCGATAGCATCCTGATTGTCCCCTTCAAGACATCCCCGATGGTACTGCCGCGTTCCACACCACGACATTTGACGGTGAGTATCCAAAGGCCATCAAGCTGAAGATATGCAAAGCCTGCAGTTGGGACGTCGAGTTGAAGAAGCAAGATGGCAAGGTAATCCTTGATGAAGGATGGCTAGATTTTGTCAAAGCACATGACTTGAAGGTAGGATACTTTCTGGTATTCAAGAAGCTTGCCACCACTTCCTTTAAGGTGATAGTATTTGATCATGATAACTGCGAGAAGGTGATCAGATGTGCAGGTTATCACCAATCATTTGATGGACAATTTACTATATCGTAGGTGTATTAATGTAGTGATTGTTCGCTTCTAATTATAACTATTCTGTAAAGAGGTGCTTGAACACCTTCCGTTATCATGCATCCTGTTGGAACACCGTGCTACTTAATCGCGCTAGGCTCCAATGTGGAGGTATTTATTGTACTATGTTTGCAGCAAAACTACAAAACAAACATCTAGTGTACTACTGCTAGTAAAGTACTACCTCCTATTCCAAAGTATTAGGGATGGACATAAAACTCGAAACTCGACGAGTTTAATGAGCACTCGTTTGCTCGGCTTGTTCAAAATCGACTCGTTTCCTTAACGATCTGAGATGAGCTGCAGGTTTTGCTCGATATCCTTAACGAGCTAAACGGTCGAGTTAATGATGTTCGTGAGCTACTCGTTAAGCTCGGTAACAACCAAGGCAAGGCCCACTTATGTTGCTACATGTCTAATATGGCAGCCCATCTAAGGCAAACATCTAGCCCACTGAGTAAGACTAATCAATCCAGGAGCGAGAGCGACCGACCAAAAACCTTACCCTAGAATCTCATGATCAATTCAAAATATTTCTCATGTGTCTCAGCAACTCGTCATCTCCCACTACATGCCCCATCTCCATCTTCTCGATCTGGATCTGTTGACCGTGGCACTGACCGAACCCTTCCGACTGTCGTTTTTAATTATCGGTATGCCTCTGTCTGAGGATGATACATTTTCATAACAAGAAGCTCATGAGCACTCGTTAACATCTAATGAACCGAGTCGAGCTGTAATTTTTGCTTGTTATCCTAAATGACTTTAATGGTCTGAGCCTTAATGAGCATGAGCCTTAATGAGCCGAGCCTTAATGGGTCGAGCTGCTCGATAGTCCAGCACTACATAGTATAATCCTTTTTAGCAAACTAAGCAAACATCATCTGGTAAAACATGACAGTAGTAGTAACTCTAGTCGGCGTACACGACAGTGTGCCAGCCTAGCTGTAATGTCCCAGGTTGTGACATGGTTAATTTAGTGAATGACAGCGTGCCGACCTAGCTATAAAATGCGCTAGGATTTTAGATGGTTAATTTAGTGCACTACAGCATGCAAGCCAAGCTAATCGGCATCCTGTCTGCAGCTTCAGAGGCCTTGCAAAAAAACTCGTTCAAAGAGCCATCCCATCTTCCCCATCTCGGTTGTTTTTATCCCCACTCGCCAATGTTGCCTGGCCCCACATTTTGGATCGTCTCCAGTGCACGCTTCGCACATTTTCCTCCACATCTTGCCCGCTACATCAAATCTTGCAGGCCGCGTGCCACCCCTCTCCAAAAGTCCCCCGATAGTCATACTCTGGTCCGACCTCTTCCCCCCAATCCATCCCGATGTCGCAATCGATGCATAACCCACTACACGACGTCTGGAGAAAGGTCGGCGATGACGTTTTCAATGAAATCGCTATGCGTCTGGACACTACCAGCACCGCCCGGCTGGCCGCATGCTCTAAGGAGTTGTACCGCCAAGTCACGGGCAGAAAAGGCAGCAGATGCCCCAACGACCACTACGGGACATTCTGAAGGGAATATGCCCTAGAGGCAATCATAGAGATGATTGTATTTCATGTGTATCCATGAGTTATTATAATGTTCCTTGAATATCCATATACCAGAGAACTTGTATTGATTGGCAATTATGTGAATTGTTTGTGAAACTCTTTACTTGTATGGTTATCTAATAATTGTCCCTAGTCGGAGTTCATGTGAGGACACACGTGAATATTAGACTAGCACATCGATTGGTTGATGACTATGTTTCGCAAGTCATAGACATAGAGATGTCAAACCAATGATGTGGACACATGTTATGAACATGGGGTTGGACTGACCCAACTTGAGACTGGCAATAAGACTTGCAGCTCTCTCTACACATCGTGTACGTTTTGTCCTTAGACCTGAGATTGTCGTATGTACTTGAGATGTGGATCGACCTACTTTGGGGCTATCAAACACTACTGCATAACTGGGTAGTTATAAAGGTAGCTTTCGGGTTTGTCCTGATACATGCTACAAGGCATCGGTCAATCAAGATGGGATTTGCCCCTCTCTACTTGAGAGAGATATCTTTGGGCCCCTCGAGTGATCGGATCCAAAAATGCATGGCCATGCTATATATGGTTAAGAGTTAACCTAATAAAAGGATTCCGAATCACAGTATCGATAAAGAGAGGTCAGCTTGGATCTAGACCAAATATCGTGAGGCAAAGGGAAAGACATGTACTCAACCTTGTGATGGTTCGTCTGAATGATCTTTATATGCATTTAGGAGTTGGCACGTCTTGCTAGAGGCCGCTACCAACTATTGACGGAGTAAGTGTACTCGTGTCATGTCTATACGTGTATGAACCTATAGGGTCACACACTTTAGGAGCTGGAAGTCTAATGAGGATTGGATCCGAATTAGACCAGGCTTAGGCTGCTAATGGGCTGCTAAAGTAGAAGCCCACCAGAGATGCATATATAAGAGAGAGTGAGGCAAGCTGAATAGGGTTGAGAATTCCACCCAGCCGCCACTCCTCTTTCGCCTTTGTTGCACGTGCAGACCTAGCAGTCTGGCGTGTGACGGCTTCCACTCCGGACGTGTGGATACCTCGGAGGTGCTGCATCTGTAGCACTTGGACGAGCCACGCAAAGGGGAGCTGCTTGTGGGACGAGGGCAAGGAGGAGACGTAGAACATCTACACTGCCGCGACGTGCTTCATCGAGTTCCGCACCTGCGTGGCTAGCGGTAATCCCGTGATCTATGACAATAGTATTCCTGTTTGACACGGTAGAAAATTTTGATTTTACGCTAGTGTAGCCTACCCGTTTCCCTTCACATTCATACCCTACAACGACGTCTATGACCACATAATCTGGTGCTTACACGGCCAGCAAGTCTGCATGGAGCTTGGATGTGAGTTAATCACCTCGTCGGTAGAGCTAACACATATGGTAGAGCTCGTCCGACACCTCAGAGTTGCCCACTCGAGGACTGTGCCCATAATTCCCTATAGCCACCGTCTAAGTCAATGCCCACAGGGCGCTCGCGGAGAGCGGATATCATCGGCATCGGGAAAGAGGGCACCATGTTTGTCGCCCAAATTGATGGCCACACCACGTACATCGTCATATCCCAAGGTTCATCAATTGAGGGGTGTGCGAATCACCACGGTACAAGGTGAAGCTTTGGTCGTTGTCTCTGTGGTACAAGGTGAAGCTTTGGTGGTGACATCTGAGCTGACGAGGAGGCCATCGTCGGCCGAAGTCGCCCTGGAAGGGCTCAAGTCGTACCTGTCGCAGCCGCGGTGTTACCTGGAAGCTTCTGAACCGTTCGTCGGAATTCCTTGTGGATTAGGAGTATTGCATCAACAAGTTTCAAAAGTGAGATAAAACATCTAAATATTCTTTGTGATGATCCCAACGTTAAAATATGTAACATCGTACTAATTGATTAATACTTTATGTTGGTGAAAGATTCAATTTGTATGGGGAGAGGTGGAACAAGTTTGCGACAATGTATACCTATTTCAAATGTACGCTGCTGACATACTGGGCCCATAGGCGATGGTGTGACAAGGAAAGGGTAACAGGCAAGAAATAAAGTGCTATCTAGCCAGCACTTGACACACTGTTGCGTTATGCCGAGTATTTTGTATGGAGGTCTTAACTTGCTACTGCTAATCTATTTTGTAGTATACATATGTAGTGGTACTTGTTCAAATAAACCGATCGAGTGCTGAATATGGACTCTCTTTCCTTATGAGTCATAGTCTTGCTACAACTATTGAATTTCAATGTCTGCATTGCTGAATCTGTCATTTCTTTTAGCCATTGTCTGTACTGCTGAATTGGTCACTTTGAAATGCTGCTAAATCTATCAAGTGGTGCTGAATATGAACTAGGAATCTGTATATATTTTTTATATCTTATTCTGTACTTCTCAAGCTTCAAATTCTACTCAATCTGTCAAGTGTTATGTCGTTACTATTACTAAGGTATTTTCTAGAACTAATATTGATGTACTGGTACTTGTTTAGATCAAGTGCAGTAGATGGTCTTGCTTTCCTTTTTAATCTTGGCTTTGTCACAATGTAGATGAGGCTTGGGCATTTTGGGATGCATATATATGGGGGTCACACTAGTATTATTATGAAGAGGAGGTATGCACACAAAAGCATACTTGATCGTCAGTTATGCTTGCTCCAATGGTCGAGTGTGTTTGGAGAAAAGGGCAAACTGATCGTGCGACAAGGTTTTTAGAGCTGAAACATGAACGGGTTCTCTCTATACTGCTATTGAGTTTTAGTGTCTATATAGCTGAAATATTCACTTTGGAATGTTGCAGAATCAGTCAAGTGCTGTTGAATATGAACTAGGAATCTGTCGATATTTTTCTGTCTTATCCTGTACTACTAGATCTTTCAAATGCTACTGAATTTGTAAAAAAGTTATGTTGCTACTACTGGGCTGCTTGCACTAGAGCTTTTTCATGTGTGTCATCGGAACCGTTGGATGTATTTTGGACAGAAATGAGAGGGTACCAAGTGAGGTCATTGGATACTAGTCCAGTTTTGGTGCACGCGGTCTGTGTGCCTTGTTCTTTAGATATTTTTACACGAATATATGTCAAAAGAATTATCGTTTCTTTTTCTCTCCAGTAGTGATGTTCGTGTTCCGAATCCGGCGGAGCCACAGCATAATGCAAATTTTACTAAAGATGAGGTAAAATCTAGCCCAATCGACCCCTCTTTAGCCCAGAACAATTTAATTCGGCCTTGTAGGGGTCAGGGGACTTGCTGACGATAGCCCATTTAAATATTTATCAAGGAGCCCATGGATAATAGCGCATGGAGTATAGCCCATTGAGTATAGTAGATGTATAATAGCCCAAAATTTTTAACTCGGTGTTTTTGGAATTTCCCTTTAAAACAAAAAAAACCCGCCTACCCATCTTTTTAAGAAACTACTCCATTATCTGGCATTTAATAAATTGAGATGCCAGGATCACTTCCCTTTTATTTTAATAAGAGAGATAACATGGACACATAAAATCTTTTTAAAAAGGCTAATATATAAGTTATAGGTACTATACAGCTTTTTAATGAGAATGTTCATCTATGTTACTTGTCGTTGTGGCAACGCACATGGCTTATATGTGTTTTGAAGTCTTGAGTTCAATTCTCTGCGCTTGACATAAAATTATCTTGGGTTTACATTTTTTCTTCTAGCAATATTGCTTCATGGAGAGGCTGACATCACGGACCCACCAGCCTTCAGCATCCCTCGATTTTAATGGTCGGGTTTGAAAAAAAGTTAAATACTTGTACAGAGAGGCTGGCATTAGGAACCCACCTGCCAGAACATACGAGGCTGCATATGGGACCCACAAGCCAGAACATACCAGAGAGGCTGACATGAGGGCCTCAGCAGCAAGACCATACACGGCTACCACATCGAGCAACGTTGCCAGGGTCAAAACAGCGGACGCGTGGCCAAAAAAAAGTCCATCATACGCATGTTTGATTTACAGAGAGACCGGCATGTAGGACCCAGTAGCGTGGCCTTATACAGGTTCATCCTTGAGCGACATTGCCAAGTTCGAAACAGGGAGGCGCGAGCTAGAAAAAAGTCCATCATCCACAGGTTTCTTCTAATGAGAGGCTCACATGGGGGACCCAGCAGCCTAGAAAAACAACAAAAATTCCATCATACACACGTTTCTTCTAATGAGTGGATGACATGCGGGGCCCTGCATCATGATTAAACGGTAGATGCAGCGAGCAATGCTATCAAGTTTGGAACACGGAGGTGCGACCGAGGGAAAAAGTTCTACCATACACATGTTTCTTCTAATGAGAGGATGAGATGTGGGGTCCAGGAGTTTGATTAAACGGTAGATGCATCGACCAGCGCTATCAAGTTCTGAACAGGGTAGCGCGAGCGAAGAAACAAATTCCATCATACACATGATTCTTATAACGTGAGGCTGACATGGAGGACCCAGTAGCATGACTAGATGGAAGATAGATCGAGCAGCATTATAGAGATGAAATCATGGAGGCAATAGCCAAGGGAAAATACAAGGCTGCATCGAGGACCCACCAAACAAAAAATACAAGGCTGCATCGGGAACCCACAAGCCAGAACGTGCCAGAGAGGCTGACATAAGGGCCCCAGCAGTAAGACCATACACGGTTGCCACAGTGAAAACAGCGGACGCGGCCGAAAAAAGTCCATCACACACACGTTGCACTTACAGAGAAGCTGACATGTCGGACCCAGCACGCCCAAGCATAGCTCATGAAATTAGCCTATCAGCCCCAATCATAGCCCAATACCTTATAATTCAGCCTTTTCGTGGTCTTGTGGCCACTGACCATAGTACATTCAGTTTAGGAGTGAGCCCATGGAATATAAGACATGACGAATGGGCCATCCGCCCCGAGTTATCCCATAATCTTTTTAATTTGGCCTTTCTGAGCATTTTTTGTACTCTGAGGCTGACATCTGGGACCCGAAAAAACAGTCCAACATACACACATTTCTTTCAAATAGAGGCTGTCAGCTGGGACCCAGCAAAGACATGTTTCCTGCATAGAGGTGGTTGACATCTGGGACCTAGCAAGTTGCCAAGGTCAAAATAGCGGACATGGCCAAAAAAAGGTACATCATATGCACATTTCATTTACATAGAGGCTGATATGTGGGACCTAGTAGCGCTACCTTATACAGATGCTGCATCGAGCAACGTAGCCAGTTCGCAACAGGGAGGCGCGAGCGAGAAAAAAGTTCAGCATGTACACGTTTCTTTTAATGAGAGGCTGAAATGGGGGACCCAACAGCGTGAGCAAATAACAGATTCATCGAGCAACGCTATCTAGTTCGGAACAGGGTAGCGCTAGAGAAGAAAAAATTCCATCATACCCACGATTCTTCTAATGTGAGGCTGACGTAAGGGACCCACCAGCCTGAATAAACGACTGATGCAGCGAGCAAAGCTATCAAGTTCGGAACACGAAGACGCGATAGAGGGTAAAAAATCCACCATACACACGTTTCTTCTAATGAGAGGATGACATGTGAGGCCTAGCAGCATGATTAAACGGTAGATGCATCGAACATCGCTATCAAGTTCGAAACAGGGTAGCACAAGCGAAGGAAAAAAATACATCATACACATGTTTCTTCTAATGAGAGGATGACATGTGGGGCTCAGGAGGTTGGTTAAACGGTAGATGCGTCGAGAAACGCTATCAACTCGGAACGGGGTAGCGCCAGCGAAGGAAAACATTCCATCATACACACATTTCTTCTAATGAGAGGATGACATGTGGGGCCCAACATCGTGATTAAACGGTAGATGCATTGAACAACGCTATCAAGTTCGGAACAAGGTAGTGCGAGCGAAGGGAAAACAAATCCATCATACACACGTTTCTTCTAATGAGAAGATGACATGTGGGGCTCAGGAGGTTGGTTAAACAGTAGATGCGTCGAGCAGCGCTATCAACTCGGAACAGGGTAGCGCTAGCGAAGGAAAAAATTCCATGATACACACGTTTGTTCTAATGAGTGGATGACATGTGGGTCCCAGGAGGTTGATTAGATGGTAGATGCATCGAGCAGCCCTCTCAACTTCGGAACAGGGTAGCGCGAGCGAAGGAAAAAAATTCCATCATACACACGATCCTTCTAATGAGAGGCTGACATGTGGGCCCTAGCAGCCTGACTAAACAGTAGACGCCTAGAGCAACGTTATCGAGTTCAAATCAGGGAGGCATGACCGAAAAGTATGGTCCGCTAGAGACACTGACTTCCAGGACCCACACGCCTCAAAAGACTTCGGCGAGTCAACATCGCGCGAGGAAACGAAAATCTTGCTTCTGCCATGCGTTAGCCGAGCTTCCTCCATGTTTTTAGCAGATCCGTCGTAGTAGAGGGCCACGAAACCGGGAAAAAAAGTTTTCCATCGGCCACGGCCGAGCCGAGAATTTGGTCGCGGAAGACGCCCCTTCTACGATGACCGTCGGGCCAATTCGTTGCGGAAGGAAACTTTTCTTGTAGTGAATGTTCTCTACAAGACATGAAAATATTACAACACGAACACATGTTCAACTAGAATGACAAAAACTATGTATTCTAGTGTCTCACCTGAGCACATAAGTCAGCAGTTTATGCAACTATGTGTCCAAGTGATCTGTCACCCGCTTAAACAAAATCTCCATCTGATAATTACCAATTTGTTGTGTACCATTGATCTTCTTATGTGGAACACTAACCGACTTGGCCTTTTTCTTACGAGAAATCATAGGATCTTCCATTAACAGCACTTGCATACGATATTCTTCAGTGTATTATCTTCTATCTGTATGATGGTACAAGTGGTAGAAGTTGTAATTCTTGCGTACTTTCTTTACATAATCTAAAAAGGCAATATACTAGGTAAACTAAAAAACATTACATGCACGTTACCACGACCACGCCCATTCTCGTAGACAAAATTGTCTCTCTTTGTGGCAGCCGCTTCGTTCCAATTCCTCATTAGAGGGTGTATGGACATTTTAGGATTAAATGCACATTCGCCTTCCTACAGCAGCACTTTCTCCCAGTACGAGTACTACATTTTAAGAAATATAAGTAAATTAGCTATAGCACGGATATCATAGAATATACATGTGAAAACATATGAGTACAAAAATAAAACCTGCAATAGTCCAAGATTTCCTTTCGGCCATTGACAGATCATTCTTCATTTTCTCCAAATCCTGATGCTGTCATTAGAACCCTCCTCGTTAAAGCATTCCAATTAATCTTGGACATTCTGTTAATATCTTCAACTAATGCATAGTACTGCTTCAGAACAACCTTTGTCGCCATAGGCGCAAGAACTGTTCCAAGTAGCACCAGCACCACCTTTCGGAGGAAGTCGTCATAGGAAACTTTATTTTTTATGATGTTTCCGGTAGATTTTATCAGAAAGTGTGTGGGGAAACGTTCCTTCACATCCTCTCCTTCTTCGGTAAGTATGTCCGCTGCTGAAAAACCTTCATTCTCAAGACCAAGGATACACTCTACTTCAACGGCCCAATAGAGATTGTCCCATTTGTCTCTTCTAAGGCGAATGTATCAGTGGTAGGGTCAAAAGCCTTGAGCATGAACCTTCAACAAGATCTACCATGAATCAGACTATAGGGAAAAACATCATATGCATAAGTACAATGCTAGTACAACGAAAACAAAAGAACAAAAATCTTTGCGTTTGTACCTTATTAAGATTGTGCACATCTTCATAGATGGCATCATCATCATACTACACAGATTCGTTTGGGCTAGTCTAGCCCATTGAGCGATGGAAAGAACCTCCACTAACTTACACCATTTTTTGATGTTGCAACAAATATCCCCCTTAAGATTGTTCATCCTGAAAACAAAAAACACGATTAATGTATTGGCAGAACAGTAATCTATAGGCTCTATTGTTGCATGCGATACGAGTAACTCATGACAAATAAAATGACGACACTTTTTCAACAAATTCTTAACATATCTGGTCCTATCTCAATGAACTAGCGGATCTAGAGGGCCTAAAAATATTGATAACAAGCGTCCTAGTTGGCTTGTGTCGTGACCAGCAAGCGTCCGCCCTAGCATAAAGGACAAACGACAATGGATAGAATTTCGACGCAATTCAACAGAATTTGAAAACTAGAAATTACTACCACCGCATAAGGATACTATTAACCATCAATGAGAGGGAAAGGTGTATCGGATTTTAGAGCTCTAAATCATGAACCGAATAACCTACTACCGTCGAGGATCAGAGGAACCTCTACCTGAAATAAAACTAGCGATGCACAGGATCAGAGCATTACCTGGAATGACCTTTGTGGAGGAGGAACTACCACTATCGAGGAAGAAGGTCGTCGAAGTTGTTCCCCGGAATTTGGTGCACACGAGGTAAAAGGGGCGTGTCGACTAGCGGACTATGAAGACGTTTAGGTTAGCAGGAGGAAGCGATCATGGGATTTATCATTGAGCCCTTGTATGGTTTAGTTAGAAATATTCCTCCTAGGACGGCCCATCTTGGGCCAATAAAGGCTCGTCGCCTCATCCCGTCCGAGATATTACATGAAATGGGGCCTGCGTTATAACAAGGGCTAGGTGAAGTTTGTTTTCGGCAGCCAAAGTTTTTTTTTATTTTTCGATATGAATTTCACAAAATTCATAAATTTTGAACTTCCAATTCTAGGAAATAATGGCATATATGACATCAGTGCTTGACATGTAACATGTGGATAAAATTTGGATATATTTAGAGAAGGTCAGAAAATATGACAACTTAGAAACAAGTCGTTTCGTCTAACTTGAACCATCTTTTCTAACCATGTGATTTTTTGACCATTATTAAATGTTCTAATATTTTTTACACATGGTGACACAAATAATCTAAGACACATGGGCAATGTTTTATTATTTCTTGATTTTTTTTGAATTTCTAATGCCCATGTCGAAGTTATGTCAAATAATCTAAGAAAGTCGAACAGATATAATGCATTATGATGTGCAAGCTCACTTTCAAATTTCTAACAATGTCCAAACTACATTCTCTACATCTATGCAACAACATATAAAAATATGGAATCAAAATTATAAAGTTTACTTGCACAAAATTCAAATTTGATTTGGTGGTGATTTAGAATTTTCAAAATCCAACATGCACAAAGTTTTGAATCTTAAAAACTTTACATATAAAAAATATGGCCCCTAGAATCATTCAAACAATGGTAAAAACCTCATGCAATTCAGATAAACACAACTCCTAAATTCCAAAACTAAATATTTATGTCAAAAACGCGTCAAAACTACTTGATTGTTCTGGCTAACTGAATTTTCAAAATCCTACATGCACCAAGTTTTGAATTGAAAAAACTCTACATATAAATAATGTGGCCCCTACAGTTCTTCAGACAATGCTGAAAACCTCATGCAATTCAGACAAACACAACTCCTGTATTCCAAAACTGAATTTTTAGGTCCAAAACTCGTCGAACATCGTGTAGGCATATAGATGAACCAAGCTGATCTAGAAAAAGAAAGATCTATGATTAAACCACATCTTGTGCACCTAAAAATGAATTTTACCAAATTATTTGAGGTTCCTATAGTGTAGATGCACTACAATATTTTGATGTTTTGACCAGATTGACCAAAGTTTGACTTGAGTTAAAATTTGAGCAAATAAGCATTTCAAAATGAATAAAGTGGTTATTGATGGCTCAGTGTACGGCGCCAGAAAAGTGCTGGTGCGGTGTTGATGTAGAGCTCGTTGGGAACCCCAAGAGGAAGGTAAGATGAGCACAACAGCAAGTTTCCCTCAGTTATGAAACCAAGGTTTAATTGAACCAGTAGGAGCAAGGAAACACCCCAAAGGTGTTGCTAGCTAAGCCTTGGCAGGGCGCACTACCGGTGCTAGTAGCAACGTGGATAAACTACATGGATCTGTAGTCCAAGGATGAACTACTCACGCATCACACCGGAGGCTTGCATGGTGATGAAGAAGGCCTCCAGCGTGAATTCCCCTCTCCGGCAGGGTGCCGGGAAGAGCTTCAGGTCCCTCCCGATCTAGGGATGGAGATGACGGCGGCTAGAGACTCTTTCATGGATTTTTTGATCGGGCCCTTAGGGTTTTCGTCCCGAGGGATCTCATAGGTGGAAGGAGAGGCCGAGGGGATGCCGGAGGCGGCCAGACCACCCCCTGGCGCGGGCCAGGCTAGGCCGTGTGGCCAGGTGGTGTGGTGGCCCCCTGGCCCCTCTCCGTCTCGTACTCTGGCATCTGATGACTTCCGGAAAAATAGGCACTTTGGCTTTTGTCCCGTCCAATTTCGAGAATATTCATTTTCTGACTTTCCTGGAACCAAAAACAGTAGAAAACAGGCAGCTGGCATTGTGGCTCTTGTTAATAGGTTAGTCGAAGAAATCATATGAAAAGTACTCTAAAGTATGGAAAAAACACAAGAAAGTGGATAAAACCAAGCATGGAGCATCAAAAATTATAGATACATTTGCAATGTATCAACATCCCCAAGCTTAACTTCTGCTCATCCTCGAGTAGGTAAGTGATAAAAAGAAAGAATGGTTTTTGAGGTGACATGCACCATCAAAGACTTGATCAAAGTATTTGTAAGACATTCAAAGCTAGGATCATAGTACTTCAATCATAACATGAAAGACAAAGTTCTAGCAATAAGCAAAGAAACTAAGATGCAACATGAAAAAGCACAAACAAAAGATTTATGAATAACAATGCTTTGCAAGACGTTTGTTTGTTTCACATAAAGAAAACATAGCATAATAGTATTCAGCTTGTCCCTCATAGAGTAGCAAATATAAATGCATAGGACACCTTCAAAGTTCATAAGAGTGACTAGATACAATAGTTTCAAACAAGCAATAACAAGTTATGCATCAATCAACTAGTCTTGGGACAATGCACATAGAACTAAGAATGGCCACTATGCTCTCAAAGTAGGTGCATAAAGGTAGAAGGTGGAGACTCAATATAATGGTGGAAGAGAGGCCTTTATAAAAGGAAGTAGGCATTCAAGTCTCATAAAGAGCTTCCAAAAATTATGGTACTTATAGCTTTCAGCTCTCATTGCCCCTATCATAAGCATCTTGAAGGTGATTAAGGTTAAAGTGACACAACTAAGAGGATATGCTTGACAAGTTATAAACCGAAATCTCATGCCCCTTACTTACGAAGACCGAACCTCATGCTACTCAACTTTAGTCACGAGTAAGCTCTTGTCACTGTAAGTACATGTGTATCATAAAGAACCGCCAACAGGGTACCCCTTGCACATGATACGAGAGCTTTCCCATAATCAAAATGACAAGGCAAGCATACAATGAGCATCTCAGCGATATTTTTATTTGCTATTTGCATAGGTTTTTATTGAGGATGCTTCATAGAGTGCTCATTATGGTGATGCTGCAAGTTTCCACCATGATTGGTGATGGCGATATGCTGAAGGGGGTATGCCCAGCAGGACGTTCCATTTGGGCTGAAAGGCCTACGGGTGTGTCTGAAAGACGGCGACAGGACTACGAAGGAAGGAAAGGCCCAGCGACTGGCGACTAGAAGCCTAGAAGCGTAGCAGAAGCCTAATCGGATTAGGTCAAAGACTCCGGATCCTTATCTTGTTCGGGGATAGCTTCTAAACCCTAGCGAGGTGCTTCATATATAAACCTCCCTAGGGTATCCTGGAGACTTACGTTCCATCATACACCCCCTCAAACGACTCGCTGCCTAGCCGCCGAGCTCGCCACCCCTGTAACTCGCTCTCTCATAATCTAATCTAGCAGGAGTAGATCTTTACCCTCCGGGGGGGGCGAACCTGGGTAAACCCATGTGCATCCGCCCCCATCTCGCACCGTGTATGGCCGCCAACTCTTCCTCATGAAACAATCAATCGCTACCAGTGGCAGCGACTGCCATGGCCATTTCCACGACAGTGGCGCCCACCGTGGGGCATAGCTGGACTGGCCTGAGTTCTGCGGCAAGACCCTACTCGCCGATCGATCGGCCGGTCGCCACCGGTCGCATGATCGCCATCAGCGGGATCTTACAGATCTAGCCCAGCAGCTACATCCCGGCGTCACGTCCGGTCACTCACGCTGCGGTGATGCCGGTCGGCTCCATCAACCTCTTCGTCGGCTTCACCGGCGCGATCGATCCAGCCGCGACGGTGATCGTCAGCGGATCGCCATCACACCGCGATCTGCTTTCGGAGGAGCTGGTCCGCTCCATCAGGGGCCTCGTCACCGAGTACGACTCGGCCGCCAGCGACGTGGTTGAGACTAACGCCGCCACCAACGACGACGCCGACTCCGTGACCCCTGCATCGGTCGATGGGTCCATCACCGCCGCGTCACGGGAGGACTCCATCACGCGAGTCTCCAACCCCGAGGACTTCGAGGACCCATCCATCCTGGGGATCTTCGACTCCGATTCTGGCTCGGAATCCCCCGAGGATTTTCGCGCCAGATCCAATCGCTTCAACGCGATCTACATGGCGGGTAGCACGGCTGCCCCGCTAGATCCGTTCTCCATGCCAATCCCGCCGACCGCGACGGCCACGGAGGTGGAGGAAGCCCGCCTGTGGCTCACAGAGGCATAACACAACGAACTCGCCGAGCGCGAGAAATACCGCCTCGAGCGAGAGACGGTGCAGGAGCTGTCACTCTATCACCAGCGCCGCATCAGGACCCGCCTAAACCCCAACGTTTAGGGTCGCATCCTGAATTTCAACGACGAAGGCGACCCCACACGCGCCGCCGAGCGCGAATACTGCGAGAACGCGCCGCCAGGCGGGAGCAACCCCGCAAGACCACCACCTGGTGCGCCGGCGACTGAGGCCCCCCCGCCACCCATGGGGGCGCACCCCCGCCAGACCAACCGCGGATCATCATCTCGCCTCAAGCCCGAGACGCCAACGGGCTACCGCTATACTCCACCTCGATGGATAACGTCGTCGCGGCCGACGCCGTGATCGCCAACCTCAACGTCCAAGGCGACGGCGCGCTACAGATCCAGTACGCCAAGGGCCGTCGAGCAACAAGCCGCGGGAGTCGACCCGCGGAGGCGGATGTACTCCCGCTCATCAGCAAGCAGGACGGCATCAAGCGGCCACCCCACCGTGGCTAACGCATTAGTTTGCCCACCACCCAAGCCCCTGGCGAACCAACCACGGGCCGCCAATCCTGTGTTGTCAACCAACGAGCTGCGACCGGCGAACAACATGGTCGCTGCCAACGGGCAGCCCCTCGATGCCCGACCGAACATCATCAACAATCAGGCGTGGCGGTCGCGCCAGCCCTACGACCTGTGGCACACCCTCACCAACCGCGGTGACCCGGAACCAAGAGGCTCACTCAGCCGAGTCGGGCAGCAATGCTTTGGACCAATGATTCGCGGGGAAAAATACCCCGCCAACTTCAAGGCCCCCAAGGAGATCGAGAAGTACAACCCAATGTACGACTCCGCTGTCTGGTTGGACACATACCTCATGGCGATGGGGACCGCAGGCCACACCGACCTGCTCGCCGCTCGCTACCCCCCTGATAATGGAGGGTGCAACCCGGCAGTGGATCAACACGCTCCCCACCGACAACATTGACTCCTGGGAAGAAATGCGGGACGCCTTCGTCAGGCACTTCGAGGGCTCCTACACCCGCGCCACCACCATAGAGGACCTGGAGCGATGCATCCAGGGACAACGCGAGTCGACTCACCGGTGGATCCAAAGGTGGCAAGAACTGTGGATAAACGCCTTCGGCATCCACCCAGACATGGCGATACACTGCTTCAAGAACGCGTGCCGGTACGAACCCCTGGTCGCCAAGATCAAGAGGGTCTACCGGATGCTGGACAACATCCCCGACCTCCTCGAGATCGCCAAGCGCTATGCGGAGGAGGACCCCAACCAAGACTCCGACGACGAGTTGGGAGGAAGATGCCGCACTAGCATCCACGACAGCGGGCGCCTACGCGACATGCGCTACAGCAATACCCGCATCACCGGCTAGGGCCGCACGGACGGGCGAGTCGACTTCGTCGCCAATGCCGGCTACGGCCAGCGCGACTCTAAGGACTACCGCCGTGACGGAGTAAACTACCGCGACAGCGGGAACTACCGCGCCAACAACACGACGAGGAGGAAATTCGACCCCGCCGCCCTGCTCAATCAGCCTTGCATCTACCAAAGCAGGGAGGGAAAAGCCTCCACCCACACCACCGCCGATTTCCACTCTCTCAAAGAGATCGAGAAGGCGAGACAAGCAAGGGAGGACCCAAACAACAACCCACCTCGGGACAACGGGAACGGTGGCGGCTTCGGCACCGCCGTCGGTTCACTACATATCTTCACCGGACTCGGCACCAAGCACGAGAAGAAGGTGTTGGCCCTCGCGGTCGCCGTCAATGCAGTGAAGCAAGTCGACATCCCCCGCTTCCTAAACTGGTCCGAGCAGAGCATCACCTGGAGTCGCCAGGACCATGCGCCAAGGATCGAATACCTAGGGCGAGTCGCCCTGGTAGTCAGGCCCAAGGTGGACGATTACTGGCTTCCCAAGACGCTAATGGACAGCGGGAGCTCCATCAATATCTTGTACCTCGACACGTTCAAAAGGCTCCAGCTCCCAGAAGCAGCCATCGAGCCAAGACTAACGACCTCCCACGGCATCGTCCCCGGTCGGAAGGCGTACCCGATTGGGAAAGTGACGCTGCCAGTCACCTTCGGCACTCCAGCAAACTATCGCACGGAGAGGATCGTCTTTGAGCTGGTGAACTTCCGCAGCCCCTACCACTGCGTCCTAGGCCGCTAGGCATTCGCAAAGTTCATGGCGACCCCACAGTACGCCTACAATATGATGGAGCTCCCCGGACCAAGCGACATCATCACCGTCCACGGCGACCCCGACATGGCCGTGGAATGCGAAGACAAAGGCGCTGAGCTCGCCGACCCCGTCATCGCCACGGAGACCGACCACGTGGAGGATTTCGTGAAATACGCGGGCAACATCAACAAGGACGACCCCACCATCCTGAAGAAACCAACCACCGCGAACTCCACGTTCGAGGCGACCACGCACACCTGCACCGTCGAGCTTGTCCCAGGCAACTCTAGCCAGACGGTCACCATTGGGGCGCACATGAGCCCTGCATAGGAAAGCGCGCTCATCGGGTTCCTCCGTGAGAACCGCGACATCTTCGCATGGAAGCCATCTGACATGACAGGTGTCCCGAGGGAACTCGCTGAGTTTCTTTTTAGCATTATAATCAAGTGGGACATTCAAATAACAATCTTCAAGTGGAGGCAAATCAAGCATATCATAAATCCTTCTAGGCATAATAGAAACACTACTATCAAGATCACATAAAGCTTTGAAATCAAAGTCATTCACTTTCATATTAATGATGGGTTCCCAACCATCTTCTTGTTTTATAGGAATAGAAGCTTTATGTTTCATCTTTTCTTCTTTAATCTTTATGAGAGCATCAGTAATGTGTTTTGTAAAGGCCATGTTCATAGCACTAGCATTATGACTTTTAGCAAGCTTTTGTAGGAACTTAATAACTTCAGAGATGTTGCAACCATCAAGATCAAAATCAAAATTATCATCTAAAGTAGTAGAACTATTACTAGCCTCAACACTAGTGGTGGTAATAGTAGAAACACTAATGTTTCTAGCAATTTCATCTTCTCTTTCCCACTTGGCATGTAATTCAGCTAATAATCTAACATTTTCATCAATTCTTACTTGTATGGCACTAGCAGCTGCAAAGGGATTATCATTAGTTTTAGGTTTAGCAGCTATTTTATTCAAAGAAGATTGAGCTTCAACCAAAGATGCTATATTTCTTTCAGCATTAGAGAGTTTTTCCTCAATAGTTTTATTGAAAGCAGTTTGTTTACTAATAAAGTCTTTAAGCATAACTTCAAGTTCAGAGGGTGCACTCCTATTATTGTTGTAAGAATTTCCATAAGCATTACCATTGTTGGGAGGATATGGCTTATAATTTTTGTTACCAAAATTACTCCTATAAGCATTATTGCCAAAATTGTTATTTCTTATGAAGTTCACATCAACTTGCTTTTCTTGAGCAACCAAAGAAGCCAAAGGAACATGATTTGGATCAGTATGGGCTTTCCCATTAACAAGCATAGACATAATAATATCAATTTTATCACTCAAGGAGGAAGTTTCCTCAACAGAATTTACCTTCCTACCTTGTGGAGCTCTCTCAGTATGCCATTCAGAATAATTAACCATCATATTATCCAGAAGTTTTGTTGCGGCACCCAAAGTGATGGTCATAAAGGTACCTCCAGCAGCAGAATCCAATAGGTTCCTTGAAGAATAGTTCAATCCTGCATAAAAAGTTTGGATGATCATCCAAGCAGTCATTCCATGAGTGGGACAATTCTTTAAAAAAGATTTCATTCTTTCCCAAGCTTGAGCAACATGTTCATTATCAGATTGTTTAAACTTCATTATTTCACTTCTCATAGATATAATCTTAGCAGGAGGATAGTATTTTCCAATAAAAGCATCTTTACATTTAGTCCAAGAATCAATACTATTCTTAGTTAAGGAATTCAACCATTCTTTAGCTTTTCCTCTCAAAGAGAAAGGAAACAATTTCAGCTTAATAATATCACCATCTACATCCCTATGCTTTTGTATCTCACAAAGGTCAACAAAGTTATTTAGATGGGCAGCAGCATCTTCATTACCAATACCAGAAAATTGTTCTCTCATAACAAGATTGAGCAAAGCAGGTTTTATCTCAAAGAAAGTATGTTCAGGCACAGGTGGAGCAATAGGTGTGCTCATAAAATCATTATTGTTGGTGCTAGTGAAGTCACACAACTTAGTGTTTTCCAGAGTAGTCATTTTTTGGGTTTTAAAATAAGAAAGCAAACTAGTAAAACTAATTTTTTTGTGTTTTTGATAAAGAAAACAAGCAAACAAAGCAAAAAGAAACTAAGCAAAACAAAAATAACAAAGTAAAGAGATTGGTTATGAGGGACCCCCCTTGTGAAGATATCCTTGACTCCCCGCAACAGCGCCAGAAAAATGCTTGATGGCTCAGTGTACGGCGCCAGAAAAGTGCTGGTGCGGTGTTGATGTAGAGCTCGTTGGGAACCCCAAGAGGAAGGTAAGATGAGCACAGCAGCAAGTTTCCCTCAGTTATGAAACCAAGGTTTAATCAAACCAGTAGGATCAAGGAAACACCCCAAAGGTGTTGCTAGCTGAGCCTTGGCAGGGCGCACTACCGGTGCTAGTAGCAACGTGGATACCTGCACAACATAACCACATAACTTTGTCCCCAACTTGCGATGAGGTTATCAATCTCACCGTGTTTTGCGGAAAACAAAGGATTAAACGTATCGAATGGAAAGAAGTAAAAGTTTGCAGAAAGTAAACACAAAACAGTAAACAGTTTGTAGGTTGTATGTAAAGAAAAGGACCGGGATCCATAGTTCACTAGAGGAGGCTCTCCTTAGATAGATAACATGCTGGGTGAACAAATTACAGCAGGGCAATTGACAAACATCAAGAAAGCAATACATGCATATACTAATCATCTTGACTCCTCTGAGACTCGATTGGGCATTACAACATTATGCATAGACCACCATCCAACTGTGTCTATGACTAATAATCCACCTTCAGGTTATCATCCAAACCCCCTCCAGTATTAAGTTGCATGCAACAGATTATTGCTTTACGAATTGCGTGTAATGTAAACAATACGATTGTTCTATGAACAAAGGATTGTTATTTTCTCCCTAGTAGCAAAAGCACATCTAGTACCTCAGAGATTTCTGTCACTTCCCCAGATTACCAGAGGCATGAACCCACTATCGAGCATAAATACTAACTCTTGGAGTTGCTAGCATCTACTCGGCCAAGATAGCTACTAACAATGGAAAGCATGCAAGATCACAAATAACAAAGACATGATAGAATCAATAATCAATCGGATCCCCGCAAACACAACATGTATGATTACAAATAGATGATCTTGATCATGAACGGAGTTCACAAGATCTAGATATGGAAGCACAAAGGAGGAGAACCAGACATCTAGCTACTACATGGATCCGTAGTCCAAGGATGAACTACTCATGCATCACACCGGAGGCTTGCATGGTGATGAAGAAGGCCTCCAGCGTGAATTCCCCTCTCCGGCAGGGTGCCGGGAAGAGCTTCAGGTCCCTCCCGATCTATGGATGGAGATGACGGCGGCTAGAGACTCTTTCATGGATTTTTTGATCGGGCCCTTAGGGTTTTCGTCCTGAGGGCATCTCATAGGTGGAAGGAGAGGCCGAGGGGGTGCCGGAGGCGGCCAGACCACCCCCTGGCGCGGGCCAGGCTAGGCCGTGCGGCCAGGTGGTGTGGTGGCCCCCTGGCCCCTCTCCGTCTCGTACTCTGGCATCTGATGACTTCCGGAAAAATAGGCACTTTTGCTTTTGTCTCGTCCAATTTCGAGAATATTCATTTTCTGACTTTCCTGGAACCAAAAATAGTAGAAAACAGGCAGCTGGCCCTGTGGCTCTTGTTAATAGGTTAGTCCAAGAAATCATATGAAAAGTACTCCAAAGTGTGGACAAAACACAATAAAGTGGATAAAACCAAGCATGGAACATCAAAAATTATAGATACATTTGCAATGTATCAGTTATCTTCCCACCCAATGACCCCATCTACATTACCATGTTGGTGAAAGACAAATTTTTATTCAAAAGTTTGTAGTACCTTCACAAAATCTAGTTGAATTTGAATTGTTAAAATGGAAAATGGTATTTGAAATCATAGTTGGACAAAAAAACCAAAAGATGAAATGTGTGCCATGCCAAGATACACCTACCTGACAAATTTGAGGCCAATCTGAGAAAGTGTGCCACGGAGTTGGCCATTTCATGGATAATTTGGGTACTTACCCATGAGACTCACACTTGAATCCAAGTGTGTGGGAGCAACTTGAACTTTCATTCCACAAACTCAAGGTTTAATATTTTTTGTGCAAACTAGGGTATAATCTAAGACACATGGGCAAGGTTTTACATTTTTTGAATTTCTAGTGCCCCGGTCAAAGTTAGGTCAAAAACACATCGAACAAATAGAATACATTATGATGTGCAAGCTCTAATTCAAAGTTCTACCAATGTCGAAACTACATGCTCTACATCCATTCCAACAACATATAAAAATATGGAATCAAAATTATGAAGTTTACTTGCTCAAAATTCAAATTTGATTGGAAGGTGATTTAGAATTTTCAAAATCCTACATGCACAAAGTTTTGAATCTGAAAAAACTCTATATATAAATTTTTTGACTCCCAGAGTCCTTCAAACAATGGTGAAACCCTCATGCAATTTAGACAAACACAGCTCCTGAATTACAAAACTGATTTTCCTACAAAAAGCGTCAAAACTACTTGTTTGTTCTGGCTAACTAAATTTTCAAAATCCTAGATGCACCAAGTTTTGAATCTGAAAAACTCTACATATAAAAAATGTGACCCCTAGAGTCCTTCAAATATTGGTGAAAACCTCATGCAATTCAGACAAACACATCTCCTGAATTCCAAAACTGATTTTTTAGGTCAAAACTGCGTCAAACACCGCGTAGGCATATAGATGAAACAAGATGATCTAGCAAAAGATCTATGATTAAAACACATCTTTTGCACCTAAAAATGATTTTTACCAAAAAAATTAAGGTTCCTATAGTGTAGATGTAGTTCAATATTTTGATGTTTTGACAAGATTGACCAAAGTTTGACTTGAGGTAAAATTTGAGCAAACAAGCATTTCACAATGAATAAAGTGGTTATCTTCCCACCCAATGACCCCATCTACCTTACCATGTTGGTGAAAGACAAATTTTTATTCAAAATTTTGTACTTCCTTCACAAAATCTAACGGGTAAACCGTAGTGAAGCACGCGGAGACACAAGATTTGTTTTACCGCGGTTCCTTCCTTGTTAAGGGAAGTACGTCTATGTTGGAGGGGTGGGTGGTACTAAGACCACCACGCCACAATAGGCCTCACCCTGTTCTCCGATGGATCCCGCCACGAAAGGCCTGATCCACCTTTCCACTATAGGGACCCTTCGAGGCGGGTACCGGTGCCTTAACACAACTAGCGGGGCACAACTACACAATCAACTTGGAGGCTCCCGTAATGACAACAAGCTACCACAAGAACAAGTTATCAATAACAAAGAACAAGATCTAGATATTGACAAGAATACTAGATCAGGGATTTCTCCAAATGAATGGAAAGGAGTTGATGCGCTTGATTCGTGATGACGATGACGATTCTCTCCTCCTTCAATTCCCCCAAAGATCGAAGCCTTCGGGTGGTTGAAGTGGAGATCTAGAATGGAAGCTCTTTCAAAGGGTCTGAACAATTTCGAGTGAATTAAGAGTTCTAAACGTTGGGGAAGAAGGGATATTTATACCCCGTTCCAAAACCAAGCCGTTGGAGTCTTTGGGGGCCAGATTATCCGGCCCAAGTGAGGGTTGAATTATCCGGCCTGGGGAAAACTCCACCCCAGACTTGGATTATCCGGCAGATAATCCGCGCCCACTCTGAGGGTCACGCCGAGCCTGCCCTTGACCGCCTTCTGGGGGGCGGATTATCCGGCCCCATCTGATGGCCAGATTATCCGGTCTAGGGAGGAAAAACCGCCCCAGTTCGGATTTTCCGGGAGAAAATCTAACCGGACTCCGAGCGATGCGCCTTGTCAGCCTTTGGTCGATTTCTGGGGGCCGGATTATCCGGCCCAAGCGAATGCCGGATTATCCGGTCTAGGAAAGAAAAACCACCCCAGTTCGGATTTTCCGAGAGATAATCCGACTAGACTCTGAGCAATGTGCCTTGGCAGCCTTTGATCACTGAGGTAGGCTGGATTATCTGGCCCTTGGTGGGGCACATAATCCGCCCCCCCCCCCCCAAAACACATGCACACTTAGCGCACATGAGAAAACTCCACAGTATTGTTATCTAACACTAAAAACACAGGAAAACATGAAATGTTCTTTCAACATGCAATGACTCTAGCTGTGGTTAATGAGAAGAACACACATGCAATGACACTGGTGGATTGAGAAAAGAACACGCATGCAATGACTCGAGTTGTTGTTAGTAAAAAGAACACACATGCAATGGCATTGGTGGATCCATGTGTGGTCTCTGAAGAGAACACACATTTCAATGACACTGGTGGATCCATATGTGGTATGTGAACAGAAACGTCATGAAATGACTCCAGTTGTTGTTAGTAAAAAGAACACACATGCAATGACACTGGTGGATCCATGTGTGGTCTCTGAAGAGAACACACATTTCAATGACACTGCTGGATCCATATTTGGTATGTGAAAACAACAGTCATTCAATGATTCCAGTTGTTGTTAGTAAAAAGAACACACATGCAATGACACTGGTGGATCCATGTGTGGTCTGTGAAGAGAACACACATGCAATGACTCTAGCTGTGGTTAATGAGAAGAACACACATTTCTATGACACTGGTGGATCCATATGTGGTAAGTGAAAAGAATAGTCATGAAATGACTCAAGTTGTTGTTAGTAAAAAGAACACACATGCAATGACACTGGTGGATCCATATGTGGTCTGTGAAGAGAACACACATGCAATGACATTGGTGGATCCATATGTGGTATGTGAAAAGAACACACATGCATTGACTCTAGTTGTTGTCAGTAAAAAGAATACACATGCAATGACACTAGTGGATCCATGTGTGGTCTCTAAAGAGAACACACATTTCAATGACACTGGTGGATCCATATGTGGTATGTGAAAAGAACACACGTGAAATGACTCCAGTTGTTGTTAGTAAAAAGAGCACACATGCAATGATACTGGTGGAACCATGTGCGGCCTCTGAAGAGAACACACATGCAATGACTCTAATTGTGGTTAATGAGAAGAACACACATGCAATGACACTGGTGGATCCGTAGGTGGATTGGGACAATACACACATGCAATGACTCAAGTTGTTGTTAGTAAAAAGAACACGCATGCAACGACACTGGTGGATCCATGTGTGGTCTCTGAAGAGAACACACATTCAATGACACTGGTGGATCCATATGTGGTATGTGAAAACAATAGTCACGAAATGACTCTAGTTGTTGTTAGTAAAAAGAACACACATGTAATGACACTGGTGGATCCATGTGTGGTCTTTGAAGAGAACACACATTTCAATGACACTGCTGGATCCATATGTGGTATGTGAAAAGAACAGTCATTCAATGACTCTAGTTGTTGTTAGTAGAAAGAACACACATGCAATGACACTAGTGGATCCATGTGTGGTCTCTGAAGAGAACACACATTTCAAAGACACTGGTGGATCCATATGTGGTATGTGAAAAGAACACACATGCAATGACACTGGTGGATCCATATGTGGTATGTGAAAAGAATAGTCATGAAATGACTCCAATTGTTGTTAGTAAAAAGAACACACATGCAATGACACTGGTGGTTCCATGTGTGGTCTCTGAGGAGAACACACATGCAATGACACTGGTGGATCCATATGTGGTATGTGAAAAGAACACACATGCATTGACTCTAGTTGTTGTTAGTAAAAAGAACACACATGCAATGACACTGGTGGATCCATGTGTGGTCTCTAAAGAGAACACACATTTCAATGACACTGGTGGATACATATGTGGTAAGTGAAAAGAACACACATGAAATGTGTGGCATCCCGCTAAAATCACTACTGGAAAATCGTTGTGTTCTTGTGCATTGCATCATCATGACCGCATGCTCATGTCATCATGCCACATTGCATTTGAGCATCGTCATGTCATCATGCATATGTTTGTCTAAAAATATTTTCTAAAAGCCTATATTTTTTTTCCAAATATCCCCTGTCTTTATTTCATATTGAAACCCTAGTCTTTTTCGAATCTTTTATTTGTCTAAAATCTATTTACCAAAGCCTCTCTAATAAATAAAAAAATAAAATAAAAGTTTTAGTGCGGGAAGGCAGCCGCCGGCCAGGCCCAAAAGCCCAGCCAACAGCCACCTACCACCCCACCAGAAAACCCTACCCCAAAATCACCTCTCTCCCTACCCCGTCGCCTCTCTCTCTCTCTCTCAGCCACCTCACCCAGCCCTCTCCCTGGCCCCACCTCTTTTTCCTGCCCAGCCGCACGCGTCCCACTCCACCTGGTCGCCCCGACACATCACCCACTCTCCTCTACTCCCGTGTCCACCTACCCCCGCCTAGACCCACCCCACGACCGACAGCGCTGACCACACCCTGCTCCTTCCCCATCTCCCGCGACGCACACCGACCCACACGCGCGCCTCCACGCTGCCCGCACACGGACAACCCACCTCGAGTCGCACGCCTCTCTCGCTCGCGGACCCCACCACCAACCTCGCCTCTCCTCGATCGACTCCCACCTGCTGCGTCCTCCTCCCCATCCGCATCCACCAACCCCGACGTTGCCTCTCCTCTGTCTCCGGCCGCCGTCGCGCTCTCCTCCGGCCGCCACCGCTGGGACCGCCCCTCTCTCCCTCCTGCTCGCCGGCCGCGCCGGTCGCCCCGAGCTCGCCTCCCTCGCAAGCTCCCCAGCGCCACCGTATTCTTCCGCGTGACCCCGCCACCAACCTCGGTCGGCCACCTCGCCGGCTTTCTCTTCACCGCCACGCGCTCGGCCACCGTGGCTCTTCTCCGTCCGGGAGCACTGCCGTCGCCTCACCGCACGGTCGCGCATGCTCCGCCCCGGCCGTCCTCGATCTCGTCGGCCCGCCCTCTCCTCGCCGGCCTGGGCCGCCTGTTCGACCTCCGCCAACGACGCCTCTGCTCTGGCGCCTGCGCTGCCTCGCGTCGCCGTCCGCGCGGCCCCTGCCTCTTCAGACCTCCGGCGCGCTGCCTCGGCCACTGAATCCCGGCGTCTCGTCTCGCTCTGCGCTGTCGCGCGTGGCCGCTGTTCCCGCTCGCTGTCAAAACCCTCTGCTCGACCCCGGCCACACATCCTCTACCTCGTCGACCCTCAGCCGCCATGGTCAGTCTCACCTTCCCAAGGCCGTCCTCAACCCTAGCCATCCTCGTCGGCTGCATGTGTCGCATCGCCCCCGTCTCGAGCACCAGCCCGCGCCGCTCCGGATGCCCCGACCGTGCCAGCGACGCCCCTCTGCGTGCGCTCGTTGCCCTGTTGCCACCACCTACATTTGAATAGAAAAGGAAGGTGTTGATGAGATGATGATGGTTTTTATGCGGATGATAAGGATTTCCAAGTAGATCAGTACCAAAGCTCACCGGCGACCCACCTCGACTACTTCCGCTTTGGCGATCGAAGATGTACATTGTACCACTCCAAGGCCACTAATGCCGAACCAAGTTCTCCACGGAAACCCGAGATCTTCTTCCCGAACCCGGAGACGCCGAGACCTCGGATGCCAAGATCTACCTCTTGGACCCGAAGACCGCGATGATGTTGAACCAAAATCGCCATCGTCAATGAAACCGGTACTCCAAGACCTTCGTACATGGATGGCCACCGACAAGACCGGCTCAATGCCGATGGGTTCGAGGGATGTACATGGTGCCACTAGAAGACCCCGTCACGCCAAGATCTCCGTCTCGGAACGACAAGGCCTCGTTGGCAAGCGACCCGAGTCCAACACCGACAAGATCGTCCCAACACGCCAAGTTCGCCTACCCAGTCATCGTGCGACAAGATCTACTTCACGGACCCAAAGGCCACGGATACGTCAAGATCTACTCTGTTGTCCGAGAACGTTCCCGCTGAGACCGATCCCCGTCGAACCCTGTTGAACCCCGAACCCCCGGAACCACGATCTTCCGAACCCAGATGTGCGACCCTAAGCCTCTATTTTTATAATATGACATATACCTGTCGCATATTAAATTGTTCATGCATGCATATATGTCTGTGGTTTGGGGGCATTATGCCGATTCACCTCATAATTAAATATGGAGTGTTCATGCGGAATATTGTTGTCTTATTCCGGACTGCATTTAAATTGGTGTAGCGAACAGATGCCATGTTTTGCCCTATTAATACAACATTTAAATTGCAGGGTAGTTAAATAACTTGAACCGTGTAATTAATTGTCGGGACCCCGGTTCTGCTTAATATTGCCTAGTTGCACCGCATCTTCATCATATCATAATCATGCCGGATCTTCTCCCATAGTATTAAATATTGCATCCGGTGTTTCTTCTAGTGCTTTGCTTCTTCGCGGATTAGGCCGATGAGTTGATGCGAGTAACAAGTTCTCCGGATATGATCCGTCGGCATTGTTTCCCAGGCGAGCATCTCTTCCCCTTCTACCTATTTTGCATTTATAGTCTTTATTTCCTCCTGTTGATCTATTGATATCCGTGTCGCGATGCTTTAGTTCCCATACACCAGTTATATCCCGTGTAGCCTCTATATTGCCTTGGACACATCCTATTGCCTGTTGTTTGATAGATAGTCGGCCCTACGAGTCGCAGTTGTTTGCTTCTGTGTTGCTTCGTGCCGTTGTCGTTCCACCGTTGACGGCAAGTTGGCACATGATAATGCTGGAGATGTTTATGGTGGCGTTGACCATGACTTTAAATACAACTATTAAAATGCTAGATATAACTAATGCAGAGGCATCGGTGGGCAATAGATGTTATTTGGTTCTTCCACGCTCACTTGTGTCCCGTAGGACCCCGAGTACTTGATACCTATTCCTTGACTATTAGCACTATCCACATCCGGGAGACCCTATGGGATCCCCCTCAGCTAGAGCTTGATTCATTTCTATTTCTTGGGGCCACAAACTAGTTTGGGGTTTTATTTACTATCCTGTACTTATAACATGTTAATGCTTTATTTAAGATTGTGCGTGGAGCACCTGTACTGTTTAGGATTGCGGAGTGTTTTCGCGGTATCGACAAGCCCAGTCACACTTTCGGGTCCCAGTCGTTTACAGCCATTGGCGCAAACCTTGGGCCCGTCTCGGAGCCGGCCAACTTCGTTGCGGGTAGCTTAATGGGGTGGCCCCTAAAATATTTATGAATCCTGTGATTGCTTTGTCGTGAAAGCCTCGTTGGGTTTTGAGTTGGTTTTTCTGAGGTTGATCTAGTGTGTGTTGCTATTTGTGCACACCTGCAGGGTAAAACTTTCTGAAAGCCGTGTCCACGGTTATGGACGACTTGGAACACAGTATCTCGATCATAGACAAGCATAACTAAAGTAGCGTTATAAATCTGACTTAATATGTGACTAGTAATTCAGCTTCACTACAATGGAATGGATAATAACAATGCCAACAACTGGTGGATCTGTGGTGATCTGTGTCATACTATACCTGCCTAGTAAGTATTGCAACTCCAATGGAATGTGATAAAAGTGCCAACAACTGCTGGGTTTTGGGATTCCTCAGGACAATTATATCTGAATAGTAAATGTTCCAACTACCATGGAATGGTTAATTAAAACTGCCCACTACTTATGCTTCAGGATGACTCGTGCTATCTATATCTGATTAGTAAACGCTGCAACTATAACAGAATGAGTAAAATTGCCAACTGTGTGAGTTCCTGGGTCCGACTTCCTCGTTTGGTCTCGAGTGGGAAACACCAGGATGGGTATGTTTGGTGTTGGTATCAGGTTGGATTCGAATAGATCTTTATTATCCCTCTCTAATAGCCGCCAGTTTTACTGAGTCTCTATAGGTTGTTTATGCTGCTGCGCTGCCGCTTCAGTCCACCATACCTATGTAGGCGAGAGCCGCCGAATTCTAGCCTCGCCGTGTACTGGCCTTAGTACTGACGCCCCTCTTTTTCCTTTGCCCTTTGTCGGCACCCCTTTTGTTTTAGCAGGTTTGAGATCGACGTCGTTAGCAGGGTTACCCTTCCGGGTTGGCCAGGGCAGGGTTATGGACGCCATTGGTTATTCATCAAGGCTCTTATCCCCATTTGCATCTTGTCCGTAGTCGGACGCTCTATTGTTTTCAAGGTGATTTGGATCTTTGTATTGTATATCTGTATTCTTGACTCATGGAGTCGTTGTTGTATATATATGTTCTGTGGGTCCCATCGAGGACTGTTGTGTAATGGTATTACTTCGTTTTCCACCCGCACAAAAGTGCCTGGTGGGCGTCCTTGAATCGTTTCTATGCATGTTTGGTGGAAAGGGCTAAAACTTGCATAGGGCCGATTTGAGGATGTTACAGAGTAGTATCAGAGCTCAGCAGTTACGATACCCCACAATTCCAGCCTGTAGGATAACCTAGCTAACGGCCGAAGTAGAGTGTCAAAACTATCTTTGCAAAATCGGTTGGATAGATCTGATTAGGTCTGATTTTACTCCTTACCCCTCTGCTATTCTCCTCTTACTTCCGCGCGTTTTGATTCTACTCTCTTATATTTTCTTTGAGTCCAAGATTTCTCGTGGTTGGGTTTCCGTCGTACCTTCAGGGTTTCTCTTCCTCCTTTGGCAATGGTGCTTCTACATCCGGTCTTCGTGCTATCTGAGTGATCCTTTATCTGTGGTACCATTCTTGGTCCCTTGTTTGTGTCTTCCTGTGTTTTCCCGATGCAACGACATCATCTACGCCAGATCCGATGCAGATCCTGCATCACTCGTTTGTTTCCAAGCCTCGCTTGTCGAGATCTTCAGTCTAATTCCGAGAATGGTTGCACGCTTTTCTACTGATTGTGCGGAGTAATAGTTTGGGTGCGTGATGGATTGGCCCCCATGCCGACTACTCACTCTATTTGCTCGTGTACATTGAAGTGGATGAGAATGCATCGGTTCTCTGTTTCTAGCGAAGCTAGAGGTGGCTTTATTTGTGGATACCTTTACCTTCGTCCTTTGTTTCCTGGAGTGTTCTCTCGACGATCACGGACAATGACCTATTGTTAGTGGTGTCGCGGGCATCGACACGAAGCGAGAAGATTCAGATCATCGACCTTCTTCCTGGTACAATGAGGCGGATCTCGAGGGCGAGATCCCTTGTTAGTGGTGTCGAATTGTGGCATCCCGCTAAAATCACTACTAGAAAATCGTTGTGTTTTTGTGCATTGCATCATCATGACCGCATGCTCATGTCATCATGCCACGTTGCATTTGAGCATCGTCATGTCATCATGCATATGTTTGTCTAAAAATATTTTCTAAAAGCCTATATTTGTTTTCCAAATATCCCCTGTCTTTATTTCAAATTAAAACCCTAGTCTTTTTCGAATCTTTTATTTGTCTAAAATCTATTTACCAAAGCCTCTCAAAAAATTAAAATAAAAGTTTTAGTGGGGGAAGGCAGCCGCCGGCCAGGCCCAAAAGCCCAGCCAGCAGCCACCTACAACCCCACCAGAAAACCCTACACCAAAACCACCTCTCTCTCCACCCCGCCGCCTCTCTCTCTCTCTCTCTCTCTCTCTCAGCCACCTCACCCTGCCCTCTCCCTGGCCCCACCTCTTTTTCCCGCCCAGCCGCACGCGTCCCACTCCACATGGTAGCCTCGACCCATCACCCACTCTCCTCTACTCCCGTGTCCACCTACCCCCGCCTGGACCCACCCCACGACCGACAGCGTTGACCGCACCCCGCTCCTTCCCCATCTCCCGTGACGCACACCGACCCACGCGCGCGCCTCCACGCTGCCCGCACGTGGACAACCCACCCCGAGTCGCACACCACTCTCGCTCGTGGACCCCACCACCAACCCCGCCTCTCCTCGATCCCCTCCCACCTGCCGCGTCCTCCTCCCCATCCGCATCCACCAACCCCGATGCCGCCTCTCCTCTGTCTCCGGCCGCCACCGCCGGGACCGCCCCTCTCTCCCTCCTGCTCGCCGGCCGCGCCGGTCGCCCCGAGCTCGCCTCCCTCGCAAGCTCCCCAGCGCCACCGTATTCTTCCGCGCGACCCCCACCGCCAACCTCGGTCGGCCACCTCGCCGGCTTTCTCTTCCCCGCCACGTGCTCGGCCGCCGCGGCTCTTCTCTGTCCGGGAGCACCGCCTCGCCTCGCCGCACGGTCTCGCAAGCTCCGCCCTGGCCGTCCTCGATCTCGCTGGCCCTCCCTCTCCTTGCCGGCCTGGGCCGCCTATTCGACCTCCGCCAACGACGCCTCTGCTCTGGCGCCTGCGCTTCCTCGCGTCACCATCCGCGCGGCCCCTTCCTCTTCAGACCTCCGTCGCGCTGCCTCGGCCACGGAAGCCCGGCGTCACGTCTCGCTCTGCGCTGTCGCGCGTGCCCGCCCTTCCCGCTCGCCGTCAAAATCCTCTGCTCGACCCCGGCCACACCTCCTCTACCTCGTCGACCCTCAGCCGCCATGGTCGGTCTCACCTTCCCAAGGTCGTCCTCAACCCTAGCCATCCTTGTCGGCTGCGTGTGTCGCGTCCGCCCCCATCTCGAGCACCAGCCCGCACTGCTCCGGACGCCCTGACCGTGCCAGCGACGCCCCTCTACGTTCTCTCGTTGCCCTGCTGCATTCACCTACATTTGAACAGAGAAGGAAGGTGTTGATGAGATGATGATGGTTTTTGTGCGGATGATAAGGATTTCCATGTAGACCAGTACCAAAGCCCACCGGCGACCCACCTCGACTACTTCCGCTCTGGCGATCGAAGATGTACATGTTGCCACTCCAAGGCCACTGACGCCGAACCAAGTTCTCCACGGAAACCCGAGATCTTCTTCCCGGACCCGGAGACGCCGAGACCTCGGACGCCAAGATCTACCTCTCGGACCCGAAGACCGCGATGATGTTGAACCAAGATCGCCATCGTCAATGAAACCGATACACCAAGACCTTCGTAAATGGATGGCCACCGACAAGACCGGCTCAACGCCGATGGGTTCGAGGGATGTACATGGTGCCACTAGAAGACCCCGTCACGCCAAGATCTCCATCTCGGAACGACAAGGCCTCGTTGGCAAGCGACCCGAGTCCGACACCGACAAGATCGTTCCAACCCGCCAAGTTTGCCTACCTAGACACCGTGCGACAAGATCTACTTCACGGACCCGAAGGCCACGGATGCGACAAGATCTACTCTGTTGTCCGAGAACGTTCCCATCGAGACCGATCGCCGTCGAACCCTGTGGAACCCCGAACCCCCGGAACCAAGATCTTCCAAACCCAGATGTGTGACCCTAAGCCTCTATTTTTATAATATGACATATACCTGTCGCATATTAAATTGTTCATGCATGCATATATGTTTGTGGTTTGGGGGCATTATGCCGATTCACCTCATAATTAAATATGGAGTGTTCATGCGGAATATTGTTGTCTTATTTCCGACTCCATTTAAATTGGTGTAGCGAACCGATGGCATGTTTTGCCCTGTTAATACAACATTTAAATTGCAGGGTAGTTAAATAACTTGAACCGTGTAATTAATTGTCGGGACCCCGGTTCCGCTTAATATTGCCTAGTTGCACCGCATCTGCATCATATCATAATCATGTCGGATCTTCTGCCGTAGTATTAAATATTGCATCTAGTGTTTCTTCTAGTGCTTTGCTTCTTTGCGGATTAGGCCGATGAGTTGATGCGAGTATCGACAAGTTCTCCGGATATGATCCGTCGGTAGTGTTTCCTAGGCAAGCATCTCTTCCCCTTCTACCTATTTTGCATTTATAGTCTTTATTTCCTCCTATTGATCTATTGCTATCCGTGTCGCGATGCTTTAGTTCCCGTAGACCAGTTATATCTCGTGCAGCCTCTATATTGCCTTGGACGCATCCTATTGCCTGTTGTTTGATAGATAGTCGGCCCTGCGAGTCATAGTTGCTTGCTTCTGTGTTGCTTCGCGTCGTTGTCGTTCCACCGTTGACGGCAAGTTGGCACATGATAATGGTGGAGATGTTTATGGTGGAGTTGATCATGACTTTAAATACAAATATTAAAATGCTAGATATAACTAATGCAGAGGCATCGGTGGGCAATAAATGTTATTTGGTTCTTCCACGCTCACTTGTGTCCCGTAGGACCCCGAGTACTTGATACCTGGTCCTTGACTATTCACACTATCCACATCCGGGAGACCCTATGGGATCCCCCTGAGCCAGAGCTTGATTCATTTCTATTTCTTGGGGCCACAAACTAGTTTGGGATTTTATTTACTATCCTGTACTTATAACATGTTACTGCTTTATTTAAGATTGTGCGTGGAGCACCTGTACTGTTTAGGATTGCGGAGTGTTTTCGCGGTATCGACAAGCCTAGTCACACTTTCGGATTCCCAGTCGTTTACAGCCATTGGCGCAAACCTTGGGTCCGTCTCGGAGCCGGCCAACTTCGTTGCAGGTAGCTTAATGGGGTGGCCCCTGAAATATTTATGAATCCTGTGATTGCTTTGTCGTGAAAGCCTCGTTGGGTTTTGAGTTGGTTTTTCCGAGGTTGATCGAGTGTGTGTTGCTATTTGTGCACCCCTGTAGGGTAAAACTTTCTGAAAGCCGTGTCCGCGGTTATGGACGACTTGGAGCACAGTATCTCGATCATAGACAAGCATAACTAAAGTAGTGTTATAAATCTGACTTAATATGTGACTAGTAATTCAGCTTCACTACAATGGAATGGATAATAAAAATGCCAACAACTGGTGGATCTATGGTGATCTGTGTCATACTATACCTGCCTAGTAAGTATTGCAACTCCAGTGGAATGTGATAAAAGTGCCAACAACTGCTGGGTTTTGGGATTCCTCGGGACAATTATATCTGACTAGTAAATGTTCCAACTACCATGGAATGGTTAATTAAAACTGCCCACTACTTATGCTTCAGGATGACTCAAGCTATCTATATCTAATTAGTAAGCGCTACAACTATAACGTAATGAGTAAAATTGCCAACTGTATGAGTTCCTTGGTCCGACTTCCTCGTTTGGTCTCGAGGGGGAAATACCAGGATGGGTATGTTTGGTGTTGGTATCAGGTTGGATTCGAATAGATCTTTCTTATCCCTCTCTAATAGCCGCCAGTTTTACTAAGTCTCTATAGGTTGCTTAATGCTGCTGCGCTGCCGCTTCAGTCCACCATACCTATGTAGGCGAGAGCCGCCGAATTCTAGCCTCGCCGTGTACTGGCCTCAGTACTGACGCCCCTCTTTTTCCTTTGCCCTTTGTCGGCACCTCTTTTGTTTTAGCAATGACACTGGTGGATCCATGGGTGGTTGTGAAAATAACACACATGCTATGAATCTGGTTGTTGTTAGTAAAAAGAACACACAAGCAATGACACTAGTGGATCCATGTGTGGTCTCTGAAGAGAACACACATGTAATGACTCTAGCTGTGGTTAATGAGAAGAACACACATTTCAATGACACTTGTGGATCCATATGTGGTATGTGAAAAGAACACACATGCAATGACTCTAGTTCTTGTTAGTAAAAAGAGCACACATGCAATGACACTGGTGGATCCATGTGTGGTCTCTGGAGACAACACACATTTCAATGACACTGGTGGATCCATATGTGGATTGTGAAAATAACACACATGCAATGACTCTGGCTGTTGTTAGTAAAAAGAACACGCATGCAATGACACTGGTGGATCCATGTGTGGTCTCTGGAGAATAGATATTTCAATGACACTGGTGGATCCATATTTGGTATGTGAAAAGAATACTCATGCAATGACTAAAACTATTGTTAGTAAAAAGAGCACACATGCAATGACACTGGTGGATCCATAGGTTGATTGTGAAAAGAACGCACATGCAATGACTCTGGTTGTTGTTAGTAAAATGAACACACATGCAATGACACTAGTGGATCCATGTGTGGTCTCTGAAGAGAACACACATGTAATGACTCTAGCTGTGGTTAATGAGAAGAACACACATTTCAATGGCACCGGTGGATCCATATGTGGTATGTGAAAAGAACACACATGCAATGACTCCAGTTGTTGTTAGTAAAAAGAGCACACATGCAATGACACTGGTGGATCCATGTGTGGTCTCTGAGAGAACACACATTTCAATGACACTGGTGGATTCATGTGCGGATTGTGAAAATAACACACATGCAATGACTCTGGTTGTTGTTAGTAAAAAGAACACACATGCAATGACACTGGTGGATCCAAGGGTGGTCTCTGAAGAGAACACACATTTCAATGGCACTGGTGGATCCATATGTGGTATGTGAAAAGAATAGTCATGAAATGACTCCAGCTGTTGTTAGTAAAAAGAGCACACATGCAATGACACTGGTTGATCCATAGGTGGATTGTGAAAAGAACACACATGCAAAGACACTTGTGGATCCATATGTCGTATGTGAAAAGAACACACATGCAATGACTCCATTTGTTGTTTGTAAAAGGACCACACATGCAATGAAATTGGTGGATCCATGTGTGGTCTCTGAAGACAACACACATTTCAATGACACTAGTGGATGCATATGTGGTATGTGAAAAGAACTCACATGCAATGACTCTGGTTGTTGTTAGTAAAAAGAACACACATGGAATGACACTAGTGGATCCATGTGTGGTCTCTGAAGAGAACACACATGCAATGACTCTGGTTGTGGTATGTGAAAAGAACACACATGCAATGACTCCAGTTGTTGTTAGTAAAAAGAACACAAATGCAATGACACTGGTTGATCCATGTGTGGTCTCTGAAGAGAACACACAATTCAATGACACTGGTGGATCCATATGTGGTATGTGAAAAGAACAGTCATGCAATGACTCCAGTTGTTGGTACTAAAAAGAACACACATGCAATGACACTGGTGGATCCATGTGTGGTCTCTAAAGAGAACACACATGCAATGACTCTAGCTGTGGTTAATGAGAAGAACACACATTTCAGTGACACTGGTGGATCCATATGTGGTATGTGAAAAGAATAGTCATGAAATGACTCTAGTTGTTGTTAGTAAAAATAACACATATGCAATGACACTAGTGGATCCATGTGTGGTCTCTGAAGAGAACACACATGCAATGACACTGGTGGATCCATGTGTGGTTTCTGAAGAGAACACACATTTCAATGATATTGGTGGATCCATATGTGGTATCTGAAAAGAACACACATGAACTGACTCGAGTTGTTGTTAGTAAAAAGAGCACACATGTAATGACACTGGTGGATCCATGTGTGGTCTCTCGAGAGAACACACATGCAATGACTCTAGCTGTGGTTAATGAGAAGAACACACATTTCAATGACACTGGTGGATCCATATGTGGTATGTGAAAATAATAGTCATGAAATGACTCCAGTTGTTGTTAGTAAAAAGAACACACATGCAACGACACTGGTGGATCCTTGTGTGGTCTCTGAAGAGAACACACATTTCAATGACACTGGTGTATCCATATGTGGTATGTGAAAAGAACACACATGCAATGACTCAAGTTGTTGTTAGTAAAAAGAACACACATGCAATGACACTAGTGTATCCATGTGTGGTCTCTGAAGAGAACACACATTTAAATGACACCGGTGGATCCATATGTGGTATGTGAAAACAACACACATGCAATGACTCTAGTTGTTGTTAGTAAAGAGAGCACACATGCAATGACACTACTCGATCCATGTGTGGTCTCTGAAGAGAACACACATGTAATGACTCTAGCTGTGGTTAATCAGAAGAACATACATTTCAATGACACTGGTGGTTCCATGTGTAGTCTCTGAAGAGAACACACATGCAATGACTCTGGTTGTGGTATGTGAAAAGAACACACATGCAATGACTCGAGTTGTTGTTAGTAAAAATAACACACATGCAATGACACTGGTGGATCCATATGTGGTCTCTGAAGAGAACACACATTTCAATCACACTGGTGGATCCATATGTGGTATGTGAAAAGAACAGTCATGCAATGACTCTAGTTGTTGTTAGTAAAAAGAACACACATGCAATGACACTAGTGGATCCATGTGTGGTCTCTGAAGAGAACACACATGCAATGACTGTAGCTTGTGTTAATGAGAAGAACACACATTTCAATGAGACTGGTGGATCCATATGTGGTATGTGAAAATAATAGTCATGAAATGACTCGGGTTGTTGTTAGTAAAAAGAGCACACATGCAATGACACTGGTGGATCCATGTGTGGTCTTCGAAGAGAACACACATGCAATGACTCTTGCTGTCGGCAATGAGAAGAACACACATTCAATGACACTAGTGGATCCATAGGTGGATTGTGAAAACAACACACATGCAATGACTCTGGTTGTTGTTAGTAAAAAGAAGACACATGCAATGACACTTGTTGATCCATGTATGGTCTCTGAAGAGAACACACATTTCAATGACACTGGTGGATCCATATGTGGTATGTGAAAAGAATAGTCATCAAATGACTCCTGTTGTTGTTAGTAAAAAGAGCACACATGCAATGACACTGGTGGATCCATATGTAGTCTCTGAAGAGAACACACATGCAATGACTCTAGCTGTGGTTAATGATAAGAACACACATGCAATGACACTGCTGGATCCATAGGTGGATTGTGAAAAGAACACACCTGCAATGACTCGAGTTGTTGTTAGTAAAAATAAAACACATGCAATGACACTGGTGGATCCATGTGTGGTCTCTGAAGAGAACACACATTTCAATGACACTGGTGGATCCATATGTGGTATGTGAAAAGAATAGTCATGAAATGACTCCAGTTGTTGTTAGTAAAAAGAACACACATGCAATGACACTAGTGGATCCATGTGTGGTCTCTGAAGACAACACATACTTCAATGACACAGGTGGATCCATATGTGGTATGTGAAAAGAATAGTCATGAAATGACTCCAGTTGTTGTTAGTAAAAAGTGCACACATGCATTGACACTAGTGGATCCATAGGTGGATTGTGAAAAGAACACACATGCAATAACACTGGTGGATCCATGGGCGGTCTCTTAAGAGAACACACATGCAATGACACTGGTGGATCCATGTGTAGTCTCTAAAGAGAACACACATGCAATGACTCTAGCTGTGAATGAGAAGAACACACATGCAATGACACTCGTGGATCCATAGGTGGATTGTTCAAAGAACACACATGTAATGACTCGAGTTGTTAGTAAAAAGAACACACATGCAATGACACTGATGGATCCATGTGTGGTCTTTGAAGAGAACACACATTTCGATGACACTGGTGGATCCATATGTGGTATGTGAAAAGAACACACACGCAATGACTCCATTTGTTGTTAGTAAAAATAACACGCATGCAATGACACTCGTGGATCCATGTGTGGTCTCTAAAGAAAACACACATGCAATGACTCTAGTTGTGGTTAATGAGAAGAACACACATGCAATGACACTGGTGGATCCATAGGTGGATTGTGAAAAGAACACACATGCAATGACTCAAGTTGTTGTTAGTAAAAATAACACACATGCAATGACACTGGTGGATCCATGTGTGGTCTCTAAATAGAACACGCATTTCAATGACACTGGTGGATCCATATGTGGTACGTGAAAAGAACACAGACGCAATGACTCCAGTTGTTGTTAGTAAAAATAACACACATGCAATGACACTCGTGGATCCATGTGTGGTCTCTGAAGAGAACACGCATGCAATGATTCTAGCTATGGTTAATGATAAGAACACACATTTCAATGACACTGGTGTATCCATATGTGGTATGTGAAAAGAGCACAAAGCAATACCTCTAGTTGTTGTTAGTAAAAAGAGCGCACATGCAATGACACTGGTGGATCCATGTGTGGTCTCTGAAGAGAACACACATTTCAATGACACTGGTGGATCCATATGTGGTATGTGAAAACAACACACATGAAATGACTCCAGTTGTTGTTAGTAAAAAGAACACACATGCAATGACACTGGTGGATCCTTGTGTGGTCTCTGAAGAGAACACACATGCAATGACTCTAGCTTTGGTTAATGAGAAGAACACACATTTCAATGACACTGGTGGATCCAAATGTGGTATGTGAAAAGAATAGTCATGAAATGACTCGAGTTGTTGTTAGTAAAAATCACACACATGCAATGAAACTGGTGGATCCATATGTGGTCTCTGAAGAGAACACACATTTCAAAGACACTTGTGGATCCATATGTGGTATGTGAAAAGAACACACACGCAATGACTCCCGTTGTTAGTAAAAAGAACACACATGCAATGACACAGGTGGATCCATGTGTGGTCTCTGAAGAGAACACACATTTCAATGATATCGATGGATCCATATGTGGTATGTGAAAAGAACACACATGCAATGACTCCAGTTGTTGTTAGTAAAAAGAGCACACATGCAATGACACTGCTGGATCCATATGTGGTCTTTGAAGAGAAAACACATGCAATGACTCTAGCTGTGGTTAATGAGAAGAACACACATGCAATGACACTGGTGGATCCATAGGTGGATTGTGAAAAGAACACACATGCAATGACTCTGGTTGTTGTTAGTAAAAAGAACACACATGCAATAACACTTGTTCATCCATGTGTGGTCTCTGAAGAGAACACACATTTCAATGACACTGGTGGATCCATATGTGGTATGTGAAAACAATAGTCATCAAATGACTCCTGTTGTTGTTAGTAAAAGGAGCACACATGCAATGACACTGGTGGATCCATGTGTGGTCTCTTAAGAGAACACACATGCAATGACTCTAGATGTGGATAATGAGAAGAACACACATGCAATGACACTGGTGGATCCATAGGTGGATTGTGAAAAGAACACACATGCAATGACTCGAGTTGTTGTTAGTAAAAATAACACACATGCAATGACACTGGTGGATCCATGTGTGGTCTCTGAAGAGAACACACATTTCAATGACACTGTTGGATCCATATGTGGTATGTGAAAAGAATAGTAATGAAATGACTCTAGTTGTTGTTAGTAAAAGAACACACATGCAATGACAACGGTGGAGCCATGTGTGGTCTCTGAAGAGCACACATATTTCAATGACACTGGTGGATCCATATGTGGTATGTGAAAAGAATAGTCATGAAATGACTCCAGTTGTTGTTAGTAAAAAGAGCATACATGCATTAACACTGGTGGATCCATAGGTGGATTGTGAAAAGAACACACATGCAATGAATCGGTTGTTGTTAGTAAAAAGAGCACGCATGCAATGACACTGGTGGATCCATGTGTGGTATCTGAAGAGAACACACATGCAATGACTCTAGTTGTGGTTAATGAGAAGAACACACATGCAATGACA